>CM073577.1:24414969-25735594 GCA_037074715.1 Magnolia kwangsiensis
GAAAAAGTTGAAGTATTGATTTCCATCGTTGAAAACTTTATAAGGCCCCAGTGATGTTTATTTGTCATCCAACCTGTTCATAAGATCAGACAGACATGGATGAAGTGAAAAAATAAATATCAGCTTGATCTAAAACTTCTTTGGCCCCCAATAATTTTTCAACGATAGATATTCAATTCACACTGTTTTCGGTGGTGTGCTCCACTTGAGGATTGGATACACTCCATTTTTGGGATAAAGCCCTAAAATTATCCGTTAAATGATATGGAAGGAGTGGATAAATTGCATGAATGATATTTGGGCCTACAAAGTTTACTCTGATCTGCTTCCATGGTACACGTGGATGGGTACGGAGGGTGGTACATTATTTGAAGAGCTTTTTCTTCTACTCGAGATTGATAAGTTACAACCTGTAGGATGTAGCATTCTTTCTATTATCTGTTAAAAGAGATGGACGGAGTGGATAAATTGCACGATTGGATCGGATCAGATCCAATCGGATCGAATTGGTACGGATTGGCCACTGATCCGAACTTGATCCAATGTATGGTCGGATCTAAGTGAGCCTACTCGATCTGACCTAAATCTTGGCCTTCGGTTCGGATCGAATTGGGTCGGGTCTGTCGGATTAGATCGGATCAGGTCAGATTCTGCCCAGCTCTAATGGTGGACATTAAAGGTGGGGTCTCAAATGATGGACTACCCACATCAAGTGGGCCCCACATTATAAATGGTCCATAATAAAGGTGGGACCCACATGATGATGGTGGACATCAAAGGCGGGCCCCTAAAGATGGATTACTCATATTGAACGTGGGGCCACACATCAAGGAGTGCTCACGTAATGAATGATTCACATCAAAGATGGGCCCCACATGATAGATGGCTCGCATTAAAGTGTGGCTAGCATGACTGAACATGCACATGATGTGGGTCCCATTTGATAGGCAATCCACGTCAAAGGTGGAACTCACTCGATGGATGATGGTCATGAAGGTGATCCCACATGAAGGTCGGTTAACATTAAAGGTGGGCCCACATGATGAATGATCCATATTGAATGTGGGGCCCCACATAATGATTGGTCTACATCAAGGTGAGCCTACATAATGGAGGGAGTGGGATCATATGATGGATGACCTATGTCAAAGTGTGGCCCCTTATAATGGATGGTCCACATCCAAGGTCTCGCATGATGGATGACCCATATCCGAAGTGGGCCAAATGATGGATGATCCACATAGAAGGTGCACCCCACATGATGAATGGTGTCCATATCAAAGGTGGGCTCCATATGATCGTTGATCCACATCTAATGTATGACATAATGGATGACCGAAATGTCTTAAAATATGAAGATTGTAGTCATCCATTCTTTTGTCATCTAGGGCATGGTTCATTTACGGTGATATCCACCAAAACAACCATTTATATTGCTCTTATAATAGAGTTATTGTATTCTTTAAAAATGGCGTCAACTACTCCTAAAATAAGCCCTTATTTGAAGATTTTATCAAACATGTTTATTTCAAACAAGAGCTTTTTTTGGACTTGAAAATGTGATTTTACCAAATGAGTTTATTTAAAACAAAAGCTAGAACAAAAAGAGCTTATTAGAGTAGCTCTTATTGAAAAAGCAATTATTGATTTAGAGTATAGATGCCAAATGAGCCCCAGCTGTCTCACCTTTCTCTAATTTTACATCAACAATTGACTTTTCTGTTTCCCTTTGTTCATCTTTCCGAAACAAGGAACCCTCATCAAATTTGACGTCCTGGCTAATAATGATTTTTCGTGAGTCTAACAACTCATAACCTTTCACCCAATCACCATAGCTAATAAAGGTGCACTTTTTTACTATTTGGCTAACATTTCTCTCTTAATAGGCAGTATATGAGAGTAAGCATCACAATAAAAAATTATCAAATATGAGTAATCAACTACTTGACCACTTCATTCTTCCTTATGAATTTTGTAATCAATAACTATAGAGAGAGATCTAATTACCAAATAACAAGCTATAGAAACAACTTCATCCCAAAGCTCTTTACCCAACCCAAAATTATCCAACATACTTCGAGTCATTTCCAAAAGAGTCTAGTTTATATGTTCTACCACACCATTATACTCTAGTATATGCCTCACCATGTTATGCATGAATATTCCCTCATTCTTACAACACTAATCAAATTCTTTTAAAGTAAAATTTTCATTGTTATCTATCCTTAGAACTTTCACTTTCTACCCTATATATTTTTTAACCATTTCTTTTCACATCTTGAAAGTGGTAAACATATCGGATATATGTTTCAAAATATAAACCTAGACCTTTTTAGAGAAGTCATCTATAAATGTGACAAAGTAAGATGATTCCTCTCCAGAAACAATGGGCGATGGCCCCGGTCCACACATCAAAATGTACATAATCAAGCTGACCTTTACTAACATATTTCCTAATTTTAAAACACAATCTTGACTATTTCCTATATATGAAATGCTCATATACATCCAAATCAAAGCTTTTAAAAACTAGGAATTAACTTACGATCGAAAAGTACCTTCATACCCTACTTGATAATGTAGCCTAGGTGCATATGCCACAAATGTGTCAACATAAAATTCGCTACAAATGCTGCAACTCCACCAGATATAGTATTTTTGATCAACCGATAAAGATTACTGCTCTATTGTGACTTCATTATTGTAAGAACGTCATTTGAAACCATCAAACTCCATCATAACTAGCGAACTTACAACCAATTATAGCTAGAGCTCCCAGAGACAACATATTTTTCTTCAAGTCATAAATGTATCTCACATTTGTCATAGTAAGCTCCACCCCATCAAACATCTTGATGCGAAGCAAACCAATTCCAAACACCTTGTAGGTATGATCATTGCCTATAAGAACCAGCCCACCATTATACTCACTATTATGGTAAACCAACTCTGATAATGACACTTATGATACGATGCCCTCGCATCCGAGATTTATTCCTGATAGAAATTTCTAGTGTTGATCACCGATAATACATCACAATAATCTAAACCTTCACCGGATTCAACTGAATTAGCTTCCTTCACCAAAACATCTGACTTCTATTCTTCCAAAATTTGTGAAGCTTACAGTCACTTTTTAAATGTCTCATTCTCTAACAATTCCAAGACTTCAACTTTTCTTTCCCTCTTGACTTGGATCTAAATCACAGTTTTCCCTTCTCTCACTTAGACAGTCTTCTTGAAGCAAATAACGTATCCATAGAGGTGCCTTCACCGCTGTTCTACTGTCACAACTGCTTTGACTAAAGGGTTGCGATAATGGTCTCAATGTTTAAAGTATCCCTACTATGGCAAAGAGTATTAAGCAGATACTTGAACGACTTGTGAGAGAGACATCAACAAAATTAGGACTTTGTCTTCCTCCTCAATCTTCACCAAAACACTCGTCAACTTGCAAACCAATTTTTTCGACATTTTAATATGTTCAAATAAATTTGACCCTTCTACCATTTTCAAAGTATAAAACTACCTCTTCGAAAATAGAAGATTAGTGAGAGATTTTTTCATGTAAATACTCTTTAACTTCACCCATAAACCTGCAGTAGTCGTCTCATTTATAAAAATGTAAAGGACTTCATCGGCCAAGCACAATTGAATTGTACTATTGTCATTTGATCAAGTTCCTCCCAATCTCCTTCCTTTACAGATTCTATATGATACGCTTTCCCAAGAAGTGCATACTATAACCTTTATATAACTAAAAGTGCTTTCATCTTCAATCTCCATATTTTAAAGTTGTTTTTACCTTTGAAATTTTTAGTCTCAAACTTCATATTCAATCTCCTTAATATCATATTTCAAAACCAAACTAACAAATCAACTTCGCTCTGATACCACTTGTTGGAGATTCAACTCTACAGAAGCACATTAATCTCGATTGAAACAAATAAGAGAAAATGAAAATCCAAGAAAATACATAGAGAACACACAATTTTTACGAGAAAAAACCATGACACAAGGCGATAAATAATCTATTATTCAGAAAAGATTAGAAAGATGGAGAGAACTTACATCTCTCTCTCTCTCTCTCTCTCTCTCTCTCTCTCGGAGGATCTCAAAAACCACAAAAAATAACCAAAAATCGTAACTCAATCTTAACCTCAACACCTAAAATTTACCCTTCAATGAAGGAAATGTCAAAAATACCTCTTCAATGGTCCACTAACACTTAAGCCTTGTTGGCAGGTGAAACATAAATAGGTCATATGGGCTTAGAAAAGTGAATAGACCCAATAGTGATTGTGGTGTCACAATTTTAACATGTAATATACTAATAGTAAATTTAATTCAACAAAAAAATAGTCCAATAATATATAACGAAAGTAATCGTGGGAAAAATTTTCCCTGCGATTAATTTTCCATCACTAAAACTTTGCTTTATGGAAGGACATACAAAGGGGTTTTAAATATAATTGAAGGGCATTTAGGTAATTAGAAGATGTAGTCGTGCAATAGATAAATTCACACCTCTATTTACAATAAGAATGGCACACTCCTGCAACTTACTATCATTTTAAATTTTTTAGTGACTCATCCCTTCAAATTTATGACTATAAAATTGTAACTCATGTTCGGATGGAGTATATCTCTAAAATCATAGCAATGATGTTGTTTTAAACATGTAATTGGTAGCTGTCAAATGGATCTTTATATCCATACTAAAAACTTTTCTATTATAGTAATGTCAAAATGCTAATAAAAAGTCACTTAGAGTTATATATATACTTGTAGTGCATGGTTAGTGTTTCTACCTTTTTTTTTTTTTTGCTTTTCCATCTGTCTTGGTCAATGAAAACATGTCATGGATATATAACGTAATGGATGTGCGAAGAAAAAAGGACACATCACGTCTTCTTTCCTATGATAATAATCCTTAATCCACAAGGAGAGAAAATCTCAAAGAAAGAGAGAGAGAGAGAGAGAGAGAGAGAGAGAGAGAGAGAGAGAGAGAGAGAGAGAGAGAGTGTGTGTGTGTGTGTGAGAGAGAGAGAGAGAGAGAGAGAGAGAGAGAGTGTGTGTGTGTGTGTGTGTGTGTGTGTGTGTGTGAGAGAGAGAGAGAGAGAGAGAGAGAGAGAGAGAGAGAGAGAGAATAAAGCTGATATTATTGAATAAATTGTACTTTAAAACATATTTATTATGCCTATATAAGTAAAGACGCACAAAAAACCTAATTTATAAACTCAAAATAGAAAACTTTATAGAAATAGTAAAACTTACTGTAAATAGTAAATATGTCCAATGTTGTCAAAATCGTTATTGTATTGCAAATCATAATAGGGGTTGAATCATATCAAATTGCAAATCATATCGTAAATCATAAAATTTTTCATGATTTCTTAAAAATATGAAAATATAAATTAACAAAATTAAAACTGTAATAGTTTCATGACATGGTATTACTTAAAAATTAAATGATTATAATCTTTCCTTCTTCTTTTTTAATCTTTCAAGAATTTTTTTTAACAAAAAAATATACGAGGATCCTTTAATAATTTATGTTCTTATTACTTTTTTTTTTTGAATGTAGAATCATATTGGAAAAAATGGCATTTGATTCTATAGACTGATGAAAAAAATACTTTGATTCATAATCATCATTTTGCAATACATATAAGTTAGCATGATCATAACCATCCATTAAATAAAATAACAATAATAAAATAAAAAAAATAAAAAATAAAAAATTCCAGATAAGTCATACATCAATTTGGTGTTTTAACCAGTAAAGTAGTAAGAATTTAGTAAGAAATCATAATAAATAAATAAATAGCTATAGAATATAATATATATATATATATATATATATATATATATATCATTTAATCACTTATAAAGAATAAAATGAAATAATTTACCTTTTATGATTCTTATTTTTTAAAAGTTTTTTCCTAAATAATTCTGAAAGCCCCCACCAATTTAAAAACATAAAACGAAGACCAAGTGAAGTTTAAAAGAAAATAAAACAAGTTTAATTTGAATCATAAGATGAGATTTGAATAGAAAATCGTAGGATTTAAATTAAAAAAACATAGGATACATATAAAAAGGATTCAAAGGTGTGACTCAAATAGTTTTACAAAAGATTCAACTTAAATTATAAATCATAAATATCAAATCGTAGGATTTAGATGACATTCACTACAAGAAACATCGCTTCTACCGATAAAATTTTTGCCGATGAAAAAAATTTCGTCGGTAAAAGTACGTTTTTATCAACGAATATTTTTTTCATCGGTAAAACATAACTTTTGCCGATGAAATTTTTTTTCGTCGATAATAATATTTTTACCAACGAAAATTTTCGTTGATAAAAGTATTTTTGCGCCAAAGATGGAAAATTTTTGCGCCATTTTGAGAATTTCGCAGTAAGACTATTACCGATGAAAATATTCGTCGGTAAAAATCAGAGACCCACTTTTACCGCTGAAAATTTTCATCAGTACAAGTGTTATGTTTTTGACTTAGAAATTCCCCCCCTGAGTTTTACCGACGAACTAAAACCGTCGGGAATAATGGTTTTACCGACGAAATATTTCATTGGTAAAAGTATTTTAATTTTTAAGATAGAAAATTATCGTGGTGTATTGAAAATTTCACGATAAGACTTTTACCGATGAAAATTTTCGTCGGTAAAAAGCCCACAAGCACTTTTACTAACGAAAAGTTTCGTCGGTAAAATTGTTATGGTTTTAACTTAGAAATTTTTGCCCTGTTTTTTTCCGACGAACCAAAACCATCGGGAATAATGGTTTTACTGACTAAAATTTTCATTGGTAAAAGTGTTTTTTTTTAACTTAGAAAAATTTCCACTAAGTGTTATACTGACGAATAGGTTCATCGGTAAAAAGCAGAGACCTACTTTTAGCAATGAACATTTTCGTTGGTAAAAGTGTTGTGCATTTAAGTTACAAAATTTTCACCATCTTTTACTAACGAACTAAAACTGTCAGGAATAATATTTTTGCTGACGAAAAGTTTCGTCGGTAAAAGTGTTGAATTTTTAACTTAGAAAATTTTCCACTAAGAGTTACACCGACGAATAGTTTCATCGATAAAAGTGTTGTGCTTTTACCTTTATCAATGAAACCTGCCGTTGAGAATAATGATATAAGTTTTAACTTAGAAAATTTTCCTTGTTCTTTGAAAATTTTTGTCCTGCCTTTTATCGACGAACCAAAACCGTTGGGAATAATATTTGTACCAACGAAAATATTCATCGGTAAAAGGGATGTATATATATATATATATTTTTTAAAAAAATGTTTACTTTTACTGACGAAATTCTATTTCGTAGGTAAAAGACATCTTTACAAATGAAACTTTTTGTTAGGAATAATGATATAATTTTTAACTTAGAAAATTTTCGTGCTGCTTTGAAAATTTTCGTGCTGCTTTGAAAATTTTCGCACTGAGTTTTACCGACAAACCAAAACCGTCAGGACTAATATTTTTACCAATGACACATTTTGTTGGTAAAAGTGTTGTATATTTGAGTTAGAAAATTTTCACCCTGCCTTTTACTGACGAAACAAAACCGTCGGAAATAATATGTTTGCCGACAAAAATATTCGTCGGTAAAAGGGTTGTATATTTTTTTTTTTAAAAAAGTGTTTACTTTTACCCATGAAAGATAATGTCATAGGTAAAAGACTTCTTTACCGAAGAACATTGTCGTTGGGAATAATAATATAAATTTTCACTTAGAAAAATTTCCCGCTATCTTGAAAATTTTCACGTTGAGTTTTACCGACGAACCAAAACCGTCAGGAATGATATTTTTACCAATGAAAAATTTCATCGGTAAAAAGTAGAGAAGCACTTGTACCGACGAAAGGTGTCGTCGGCAAAAGTGTTGTATTTTTAAGGTAATATTTAAATAATTTGTATCAATAAGGTAATATTTTTAAGGTAATTTTATAATTATATATATATATATATATAATTATTTATATATATATAAATATTTTGTATATATATGTAAATATTTTTTCAGTAATATTTAAATAATTTGTATATATGATTGGAAATTTTTTTTATATATAATTAAAAGGTAATATTTAAATGATTTAAAATATCATAGAAAAAGAATATTGAAAAGTTTAGAAATTTTAACTATGTTTGAGAAAAATTTTGAGAACAAAATGATGCTTTTGAAGAAAAAATCAGAATTTTGAAATTTTTGAGAAAAATTAAAATATGAGAAATTTTATGAGATTTTGGAAATAAAAATTCAAAATTTGTATTTTATTTTTTAAAAAAATATTTTATAATAAAAATGATATTTTGTTAAAAGAGTAAAAAAATTAATTTTGAAAACAAATGTTATTTTTAAATGAAAATTGAAATTTATCTGTGAAGAATAAAATTACAAAATTATTAGGGACATCCACTAATTGAACCTTTAATCGTTTTTAGACAATTCAATCAGTTCAGATTGAAGAGTAAATAACTTCATATGTTTAAATCAAATTTCACTGAAATTGTTGATAAATCTTGTATGCCTAATATCTTTCTCATATGTAGCCTGATCGAGGTGAGTAACTAGTTAAATTGAGAGTATTGATCAGTAAAATAGAGTGAATGGACTAGACAAGTAAAATGGGCCAAATATTCTGGTCAAAATTGTGACCCAACTTACTGACCTCGTGAGAACCTAAGAATTGATGTTAGTAAAATTTGTGGGCTCCATCATGATGTATGTCGAACATAAACATCGTGGATTTGATGTGTCCCCTTTAGGTTATGAGATATCTCAAAATTCATCCATATACGAAACTTAAGTGGGCCATACCATCTAAAACTATATGAAGAAATCCTAAAAAATATATAAGCACTTGGTGGCATGGCCCACATGAGTTTTGGATGCGGCTGAAGCTTGGTCTGACCCCTCATCCAAGTGGGACACACATAATGAGTGGGTTGGATATGTGAATCACATTTAGGCAGACTTAATATATGATTATGAATGTTTTAAGGAAACCCGTCTCCACTACATTTAGGTGAGTTACTCTTTGCCCTTACTAGAGTAAACTTTGTGGTTCCACCATTATTTATTTATTTTATCCACTCCGTTCATCCATGTTAACAGATAATATGAGGTTTAAAGAACAAAAAGGAAGCATATCCAAAGCTCAAGTGGACCACACCACAGGAAATAGCGTGATTGAACCTCAAATAAGGGCAACGGATTGACTACTCCCCTTGACACCATCCAATGGCTGGTGGTCGGTCAGTTTACGGTATGAGACCAAAAATGTGATATATGTGTTTAATCCATGTTGTCTATCTATTTTTAAAGATCATCTTACGGTATGAAACCAAAAATGAGATATATCCAAATCTTAAGTGGACCACATTCCACCTAAGCAGTGTGGAAATGGTGTTGAAAGATCCTCTTACAGTATGATTATGAATGTTTTAAGGAAACCCTTCTCCACTACGTTTAGGTGATTTACTCGTTATCCTTACCAGAGTAAATTCTGTGGGGTCCATCGTGATGGGTGTCGAACATCTACCTAATCAATCAGATGCACCATTCCATGCTGGGCCTGGGGCTAAAAAATTAAGTCAATCCATGACCTTTTTTGGGCCACACCACATACAAAAGTTGAGAGGGGTTACCCTCCATTAAAATATTTATAATCATTTGTTGGGACCACCGAGATGTGGTTCACAAATTCAGCCCATCCATTATGTGTGTCCCACTTGGATGCGGAGTCAGACCAAGTTTCATATGCAGTGGACTATAGTGGGATAGTGACGCCCACCATTATAATTTTATATCCACCATTAAAAACTTTTAAAGGCCACAAAAGTTTTATATCAAGATGATATTTGTGTATCATTACCATTCATCTGTTTTGTCAGCTCATGGAGCACATCCAAATTTCTATTGGACCACACCACATTTTGGATGAAGCTTATATTTGTTTTTGTAATTTTTTTTATTTTTTTCCTTTGTCCAGGTATGTCTGACCTAATCAACAGGTCAGATAAAAATAAATATTACAGTGGGCACCAAGGTGGGCCCATGAAGTTTTTAATGGTGGGTGTTCAATTACCATTGTTTTTTTTTTTATGTTGTAGTCTACTTAAGATCAACTGTTGACATGCAACTTGACTAGCAAGTGTGACATCACTAAGTTCTGTGGCCCTGTGATAATATATTCTTTGTATCTACTCCGTCCATCTATTTGGAGAGATTGTTTTAGGGAAATAGGTAAAGAATGAGTCTAATCCAAACCTACAGTGGACCACACCACAGAAAAGAGTGGTGAGAGTAACACCCACCATTAAAAACTTCTAAGGCCCATAAAAGTTTTCGATCAGCCTGATACTTGTGTTTTACCTTCTTCTGTGTCTGTGTTAACTTGTGAGCAGTTTGGATTTCAAATAAACATCATGGTCGGCCTTAGGAAAGTTTCAACGGTGAAAATCACTCTCCCCACTGTTTTCTATCGTGCGGTCTACTAAAGATTTGGATCTGCCTCATTCTTTAGATAATGCCCTAAAATGATATCTCCAAGTGGATGGACGGTGTGGATACAACACATACATTGTAGTGGGCCCCACAGAACTTGGTGATGTCACTTCAGTAGCAGTCTCGCTACAAAACCTGTCAGTAGCTAATCGGCGTCCCCCCTCTCATCTATCTCTCGCCTTAATCCTCTCTCTCTCTCTCAACCTGTCAGTAGTTAATCCGCATCTCCCTCTCCTCTCTCTCTTGCCCTAATCCTCTCCTCCCCTCTCTCTCTCTCAACTCGTCAGTAGAAAATCCGTGTCCCCCGCCCCTCTTTCTCTCACCCTAATCCTCTCTCTCTCTCTCTCTCTCTCTCTCTCTCTCTCTCTCTCTCTCTCTCTCTCTCTCTCTCTCTTCTCCCTAACCTTTCTTGATTTTCTTTGATCCACGAATGCTCTACCCAAGCACGCCCTCGCTCTCTCTCTCTCTCTGAAGCTCGGTTGACAGAGATTTGTCGAACGTGAGGTATCTCTTTTTCTCTCTCAATGCCAATTTAGGAATTTGGGGATTTAGTAATTTATGGATTTTTGATTTGATGTGGCCCTCTTTTAAGGATTTAGGGATTTTAGGGCTTATAGATTTGAATGTGGACCCCGAATTGGGGTTTTTTTGATTTTACAAATTAGGGATTTAGGAATTTTAGGATTTTGGGGATGTAAGGATCCAACCAGAATTAAGAATTTTTGATTTTACAAATAAGGGATTTTTTATTTTACAAATTAAGGATTTTAGGGCTTACATATTTAAATGTGGACCCCAAATTGTGGGTTTTATCTCATAAGGATGATGTATCTGATACTAGGAATTTGTTTTGCCTCAATCAGAATTGCATAATGAAATTTATTATAGTAGTATGAATTATTTAAGCTCTTAGCTGTATGGATTGTGGTGATCTAATATGCTGATTCTGTTCTCGCACAATGATGGTAACTAATGTATATTGTCTTAGGAAAACTAATTTTATTTCCAATTTATGGTCAGTTTGTTCGAATTATAACTTTTAAGATTAACCTAAGTAGTATTTATGCAACTTTTATGATCCTGCCGTGCTAAGTAGTTTATTTTGTCCAAAATGCACAAGGACAATGAAGATGTTCTCTGTCAAGTAGACATGGATAGATTTTCTTTTCACAAATCTTGTTGACTACCTCGATACTTGCATGCTAGCCCATGAAATATGCATTGGACGTAATAAAAAATCTAGATCAATGAATTGGACTCTTTAAGTTTCCTAATGCAGCTAGGAGCCCTACAATATTCCATAACATTCCAGTAGCAGTGGGGTATTTCTCTCTTTAAGATCACATGCCTATACAAGTCGGTTAATGCACAAGCCACTATACATGCTAGCGTGTACACAAGTGAAATATCAAGCCATCCATCATGTGGATCTCTAAGATGGGTCCACTTGATTCTTGGTATAGGGTACCCTTATGATGGATAGCTTGGATAGTGCAGCTATCCCTCCACATATTTCAGTGGCGTGTGCATTTAGTTGACTTGGAGAGAGAGAGAGAGAGAGAGAGAGGCGCATGTGTTCAATGAATTTGATTTTATATATATATATATATATATATATATATATATATATATATATATATATATATATATATATATATATATATATATATATATATGGCACCCATTGCGGCCAACAAGGGCTGTGATTGTTGAACATGGGCCTTAATGGTTAGATCACTAAAATAGCCAACTATATAAAGGGTTTGGATTAGTTAAAACTATAGAGATCTATGCACTCCTCCAAGTATACACTAGATGATCTCGAAAGAAAAATATAGTAGATATTCACATTCATTATCATCGTCATTGTATCACCATCATCATAGCTTGTTAAAAATGGTGTGTTTGACTAAAGTAGTGATCTATAATGATCTATGCACTCCTCCAAATTGAAGTCTTTTATTTGAGTTTAAGGTATTACATTCTAGATCTTTTCTTTAACGTAAAAGTTTGTTAGAAATGTTTATTTACTTAGCATTGTGTTTCTGTTCTCAATATGAAGATAAATTGTGTAATATTGTTCCATTACCTTCTGTTGCCTAAAGTTGTCCTTGCAAACCTTAATGAGCTTGTATATTACATTTTTTTGTCTTAAATTATTATTGTGATTAGTTAGTTTATAGTTGTGACTTGTAATTGTGATTTGTAAGTTAGATAATTAGTTACTTGTTTGAGAATTTCTATGGGGCCATACATAGATATGGTGTGTTTTTGGTGGCATAGAAATCGCTCAAATTGTTCTATTTTGGATAGTTTAAGGTTAGATGGATAGTATGCTTTCATATAATCTATTTAAATGTTCATGCCTAATCCGTGGTCCATCTCCTCATTTCTCTTTAGATATGTTTCTTCCATTCCATATCCAATGCCAAACATCTTTACGTTGCTTTAGACTTTTGGCATCGGAATGTAACGTAAGATCAACTTATCTGGAGAGGCATGGGGAGATGTTGCCAGATTTTTAGCTTGGACGTTTAAATGGGAATATGAAATTATTACAATCTATCCAACCTTGGATGAGTAACTAATTTAAGATTTAATTGTATTAGTTTAGAATTGATGGAGCAGACCCAGATGTGTGTCAGAGCTATCCGGTGTTGAACGGGGGTCCCTGGAAGGTGGGAACCGCTATTTATGTTCTGGTAAGATAAGATGCATAATTTTCCTTTTTAATTATTAGTCATAGAGTGACAGTACTTGTTTCAATTTTCTTTGATGGATGATGAATGTATTTACGAATGTAAATGAAAATAAGAACTTATAATATATATATATATATATGTGTGTGTGTGTGTGTGTGTGTGTGTGTGTGTGTGTGTGTGTGTGTGTGTGTGTGTGTGTGTGTTATCAATGGAGGATACCTTGTTTAGGGGGACATGAAATTCTTGTAGCTTATGGTATGGTGCCCCAATATTGGTTGTATGTTACTAGTATGTAGTAGATAATACTAGGTTCAATAGTAGATAATTCCTAAACCTAAACCTAAACCTAAAACCTAAACCTAAACCTATAACCTAAATGTATTCTCAAATTCCTAAACTTATAACCTATAACCTAAACCCAAACCTAAACCTATAACCTTAACCTAAACCTAAGCATAAAACTAAATGTATTCTGAAATCCCTAAACCTATAACCTATAACCTGAACCCAAAACTAAACCTATAACCTAACCTAAACCTGTACTTACAACCCAAACCTAAACCTAAACCTTAAACCTAAACCTAAACCTAAACCTAAAACCTAAACCTTAACCTAACCTAAACCTATACTTATAACCCAAACCTAAACCCAAACCCGAACCCGATTTCCTAAACTTAAACCTTAACTTATTCTCAATTCCCTAAACCTAAACCTGAACCTTAACATATAACCTTAACCTAAACTTATAACCTTAATCTAAACCTAAACTCAATTCCCTAAACCTTAGCCTATAACCTATAACCTATAACCTATAATCTATAACCTAAACCTATAACCTATAACCTAAACTCAAATCCCTAAACCTTAACCTATAACCTATAACCTATAACCTAAACTCAATTCCCTAAACCTTAACCTATAACCTATAACCTAAACCTATAACCTATAACCTAAACTCAATTCCCTAAATCTTAACCTATAACCTAAACCTAAACCTAAACCTAGCCTAATCTTGAAGTTATTTCTGTAAACTGACTCTAGTCTTTTCATTGTAGAGATGGATAAGAGTTGGATGCGAGCTAAGAACAGGTTTGGCCTAAAGTATAAACAAGGGGTTTAAGAGTTCATGAAATTTGCATGAAATCAGGTAGATTCAGGGAATAGGATTACATGTTGAAAATGAAAGAACATGATATATAAGAATTTAGACAAAGTAGAGAACGATTTGTTTATAGTTGGGATTGACCAGGGTTACACTTGGTGGATCCATCATGGTGAGGATATGACCCATAGAGTTGAGGCCACTGAAGTTGTTGCTGACCCAATTGTGTCGGATGACGAGGATGAAAACGTTGACGAAATGCAAGATATCATAGGAGATGTGTTCAGGGGAACAATTACGGATACTGATTTTACAGCGACAAGCAGTAGCCAATATATTCCTCCTATGGGTGATGTCGAATCAGAAAAGTTTAGTAAGTTATTGAGGGATGCGCAATGTCCACTTTATCCAAGATGTGAGAAATTCTCCAAGTTGAATTTTCTTACAAAGTTACTTCATTTGAAAACAATAAATTGTTGGAGTAATAAATCGTTCGACATGTTGCTTAAATTGTTGAAAGAAGCATTACCGGACAGTGAGACATTGCCTAAGTCTCATAACGAGGCAAAATACTTGATGCGAGACTTGGGCCTTGGTTACATCTCCATACATGCATGTGTAATTCATTGTTTATTGTATTGGAAAGAGCATGAAAATGTTGAAGAGTGTCCATAATGTGGAGAGTCTAGGTGGAAGCATGACGAAGCTAAGCGTAAGAAAATCCTATAAAAGGTGTTAAGGTACTTCCCATCGAAACTCAGATTGTAAAGATTGTTTATGTCTCGTAAGACGGCTGAAGATATGAGGTGGCATAAGGAGAAATGCGTTCATGATGATAGTACATTGAGACACCCTGCAGACTTTGAAGCCTGGTAAAATTTTGACAATCAATATGGTTGGTTTGTAGAGGATTTTCGTAATGTTCAATTAGATCTTGCAAGTGATGGTTTTAATCCATTTGGTAATATGAGTAACTTGTACAGTATGTGGCCAGTGAAACTTATGCCATACAATTTACCTCCCTGGTTGTGTTTGAAGGAGTCATTTTTTATGATGTCATCACTTATTCTTGGACCTAAGTCACCTGGGAATGACATTGATGTGTATTTGGGACCGTTAGTAGATGAGTTAAATGAGTTATGGAGTCAAGGTGTACAAACATATGAACCTTTGCAAGATAGATATTTCGATTGCATATAACGGTCTTGTGGATAATAAATGACTTTTTCATGTATGGGAATTTGTCTGGGTGGAGCATGAAGGGAAAGTTGGCTTGTCCTACATGTGGTATTGAGACTTATTCATTATCATTGAAGCATGGTAGAAAAATGTGTTATATGGGTCATCGTCGTTTCCTTCCGAGCGATCATAGTTAGCACAGGAAGACGATGATCTTTGATGGCAAACAAGATCATAGGCCACCCCTGAAAGAGCTATCTAGAAAAGATGTGATACAACAACTGCGTGACATTGAAGAAGTTAGATTTGGTAAGGCGTCGAACTTAAAGAAGAGGAAACGCATAGTATTGGACTATAACTGGAGGAAGAAGAGCATTTTTTTGAGTTGCCCTATTGAAATGATCTGAAATTGCAACACAACTTGGATGTTATGTATATTGAGAAAAATATATGTCACAATATCTTCAGAACATTGATGAACATATAGAAGAAAATAAAAGACAGTTTCAAGGCTCGATTGGATCTACAAGCAATGGGTTTAAGAAAAGAGTTGCACTTTCAACCACATAGAAACTCGTATACTATACCAGCAGCCTGCTACACATTGACAAAACTAGAAAAAAAGTGTTTATGTGAATGGTTGAGATTGATGAAGTTTCCTGATGGGTATGCATCAAACATATCTTGACGCATAAACGTTACGGACTGTAAGGTAAAAGGAATGAAAAGTCATAATTGTCACGTCCCTTTGCAACGCCTACTACCGGTTGCGATTTGTGGATTCCTAGGTAAGGATATCAGTGTGGCGCTGATTGAGTTAAGGATATTCTTTAAGGATTTGTGTTTGAAATCATTGAATGTAGATGTTATTAAACAACTGGAGAGGAACATTGTCGTAATCCTTTGTAAACTTGAAAGAATATTTTCACATGTATTTTTTGATGTCATGGTACACCTAGCGATTCACTTACCATACGAGGTGAAGCTTGCAGACCCAGTACAATATCGTTGGATGTATCTGATCGAAAGGTGGTAGAATCAATTAAAATTTTTATTCATTCCATAAACTACATATATCCATATTTTCATACGTATAACATAGTGATTTTGTGGACAGATACCTTCATACACTCAAAAAATTTGTGAGGAATAAGGCAAGACCGGAGGGATCGATAGCTAAAACGTACATTGATAATGAGTGCCTTACATTTTGGTCCATGTATTTTTGTGGCATAGAGACTAGATTCAACTAAGAAGATCGGAATGCCAATAAAGGGTAGGAGCATGAACAAGGACTCATATCTATATTTGTACATAACGCTCATCCTTTAGAATCCCCGACATTTCAGGATATAGACTTTGGGGATGTAGCAAATGCGCGGTAGTATGTGTTGCATAATTGTGAAGAAATAGAGTCGTACTTAGAGTAAATCTTCCCTCAATTATTATTTTCTTTACATATGATGATCTTAATGTTTCTTGCTGATGACATGCCATTTATGTGTAGCAAACACATCGATGAGATAAAGTTCAAATTTTTGACAAATTATGATCGAATGCATTAGGATCAGTTTTCAGAATAGCTCGTAAAATGTGTAAGATTTTACATTCTATCTCACCACACTTAGAATTTTCATTGTATTGCACATTATTTGAACCTAAGAAAATTCTTAAATAATTACATTTTGTACATGATAATAGATGAAGATGTTGCACACGAGCAACTCTGCGGATGCGTCTGATGCACTATACTCACCATCGTGTAGCCCTGATAGACGTGTATCTAGATATACAGGTTGTATTGTAAACGAGATTCAGTTCCACACCAAAGAACTTGAGAAGTATAAGACCACAAAAAATAGTGGGGTGGTTGTGAAGGGAATGAATGAGATGGATGAAATTAACTTTTATGGTATTTTGACGGATATTATTGAGCTGAGTTATTATATGAGAAAGTGGGTGTACTTATTTAAATGTGATTGGTGGGATATTGGAAATAAGTAGTTAAGAATACAGACTGACAATTACTTTACGAGTGTAAATTTTTCTCGGAAGTGGTTTAAAGACGACCCATTTATCCTCGCTAGCCAAGCCGAACAAGTATTTTACCTCACTAACACCAAGTTAGGTGGCTCTTGACATGTGGTGTGGAAAATTAAGCCCAAGAATGTATTTGACGTTCCCATACCAGAAGTTGAAGATATCGAGGACGGGGAAAATGAAACGTCTAGGGTTGAACAAGCATATCAAGAAGACATGCCATCTGGGGATACAGGGACTGATTCAAGTGTTAATATTGATGTGGTGCAATTGGACAGAGATGATGTGTCACCTGATCAAGTTAATGTCTCAATAATACATGACATTGTTAGAGATGATAGCGGTTTCATTGATGATGACATTGTAGACAATAAAGAGGAAATATTGATCAGTGATAGTGATGGTGAAGAAGAAATAGTCCTAAGCTATAGTGATACAAATGACGATTATTAAATGTACACATGATTTATATGTCATTTTTCAATTCAAATAAATTATATATTCCATGTATACGTGAAAATTACTATTCATGATTAATTCCTTTTATTGAGTTGTTTATAATCTACATTTGCAGTTGAGTCAATTTCTGATCATATCCTCTTTAAACCGGAGCATATTAGAAGCACACAACATACTTTATCAGCTGTTACAGATGGACGTTTCGGTCCTATCTTCTTCTGGTAGGGCCAAAGAGATACCTGGTCTCGTCGATGAGTGTATTATGGAATCTATCGACAACGACTCATATGAAAGATTATACCATCTCAAAGAAATTCTGGAGCTGATGGAGATATATAACCACGGAAAACTTGCTATGAAAGATGTGGCTTTGTCACTTGCAAATTTGAATGGAGTCCCGAGAGACTAGATTTCTCCTATGGTGACTGACATGTTGTTTATAACAATGTTAATTGCTTCACGTAACATGACAAATGCTTTAGAAGCATACGATAACTTACACAGGGAGTACTTTAAATAGTTTACCAAAAAGTTGTTTCGTATTACAACGAAATACATGTATTTAATATACAATGAAAATGTGTAATGGAATTTTCAAGTGTTATGAATTAAAGTTCACAGTTTTATTATATTCTACTTGCATTATAGTATAATGGTCTAATAATGTTTTAATCATCTCTCTAAGCATAAGCACAAATGCATTGTACCATCAACACTACTTGTATAATGTTTTAGTATATTCCACTTATATTGACATTGTTTAAATTTATAAGTTCATAGTTCACATATATTCAGTGATGGCACCAGGTGGGAGACCACGTCGTTCGCACACTGGAGATAACATCATCGTCACATGTTGCATCGTAGGCGTCTGATCCCTCTGTCGTGCATACACAGGGCATTGCATGTAAGTTTAGACATAAATTTCTTTTAATGACTTCTGTTTATGCTTAAACTTACATATTTCTTTTGCAACAGCATTGTCGACCAGCCGATGAGGATGTGGACCCACATGTGGGTTGATTTTAGAGCGACTTAAGCATGAGGGTAGGGTGATGGTAAAGTTCCCACAGGACTGCATTAGACCTATTGAGAACAATGTTAAGTTGTTTACGTCGGAGGTTAGTGTTTTATGCCGATCTTTGATCCCCCTATCACCCCCTATTGAGCGGATGTGACAGATGATGTGTGGCAGCTCATCTGTCAGTGTCTTCAAGTAAATTTTAGTAAATTAAATTTTATTTTATAAAAGTTCATTTATGGTTAAGTTATTTTGTTAATAATTTTATTGCCTTAATCTATTATTCACAAAACTGCAAGATAAATTTAATTTGGATTTGAGTGTTTTTCATATTTTCCATGCCATCAACGACATGATCAAGGAGCAGTTCACGGAGTACCGTGATGACTTACACAAGAGGTATAAGCGGTGCGTGAGCCACGAAGAGGTCGTATAGTCCGCATCGCCGCATGTGACCCATGACGATTGGTGGATACTCTGTGATAGATTTTCATCTGATTCTTTTCAAGTAATATTTACATATTTATGATATCTTAAGGTAACAATTAAATTCACAATTAATAATAATGCATTATAAATAATGTGTTTAGAAGAGGTGCAAAATAAATTCTGATAATAGGAGAAAGTTAGAAGTGAACCATGTGGCTCGTTCAAAGTCATTTGTATGACTTTGTCACGACATGGTGAAAAATTACTGGTAATTAATAAGTTGATATATTCTTTCCTTGCATTTATATTAACTCTATTGTCCTTTCAATTATGCAGGGAGATTCTGTCACTGGCTAGGAGCTTGGACTAGTAGACCTCTACAGAGGGACTCACTATCAGTAGGCAATGAGATCTTGGGTACATTCTAGATCCAGCGAGAATTGGATAAGAATCCTTACATTGTAACATTCAATTGCATTGAATTATAATAATGTCATTTGTTATGAAAATTCATATGTTTTCATTACAGGTGGTGATGGATGCCTTACGCAGTCAGCCCACTCTGATGGTACTCAGCGGAGTGAGGCAGATGTCCTAAGTGAGGCGCTTGGCACCCATTCTAGATATGTGCATGGGCTTGGCTATAGTGTTAAGCTCATGGCACCTGCTAGAGTTACCTCCAGCCAATCCATCTTCATTGGCGACAGTGTCATACGCCAAGATGATGTCGCAGAGAGAGAGGTTAAGTAGCTATGGGTCGTCGTTCAAGACATTAGAGAGGAGCTGAAGAGGCAGAGTGAGCAACTGCAGAGACATAAGGAGGAGCAGGCGAGGCAGATGGAGGAGTAGGAGAGGAGGATGGAGGAGGAACTGGCAAGGCAGAGGGAGGAGCAGGAGAGGAGGATGGAGGAGTTGGAGAGGCAGAGGGAGGAGTAGGAGAGGAGGATGGAGGAGCCGATAAGGCAGAGGGAGGAGCAGGAGAGGAGGATGGAAGAGCTAGAGAGGTAGAAGGAGGAGTAGGAGAGGAGGATGGAGGAACTGATGAGGCAGAGGGAGGAGCAGGAGAGGAGGTGGATGGAGGAGTAGACGAGGCAGAGAGAGGAGCAGGAGAGGAGGATGGAAGAGATGCGGGTGGAGCATGACCGATAGATGACGGAGATGTTTGAGACTCTCGCTGCACGCTTACCCATTGATGCCCCACCACCTCTACCTTCATCTTTGTGATTTTTTATATTTTTATTAATGATGTTAAACTTATATGTATTTATGCGTGAACGAATGTGATGTGGATAAAATTGTTTGTGTTTGGATGAATGTAGTTAATGTTTAGATGGATTTACTAGTTTAGGTTTAGATGGATGTGAATGTAGAAATACATTAACAGGTGTATATCAGGAAGAATATGATGAAATTTATTGTAACAGGTGTATATTAGAAATTTTGTATTGCATATTGAAAAAAAAAAGGGACTTTTAACTACGAATATTTTCATAGCTAAAAGTTTTTGACTTATTTTTTACCAACAGAAATTTTCGTAGCTAAAAGTTTTTGACTTATTTTTTACCAATGAAAATTTTCATTAGTAAAAGTTTTGTAATTATTTTTACCTACGACACATTTCGTTGGTAAAAGTTTTTTTGATTATTTTTGACCGATGAAAACTTTCGTCGATAAAAGTTTTGAAATTTTTTACCTACGAAAACTTTTGTTGGAAAAAGTTTTTGGCTTATTTTTTACCGACGAATATGTTCGTCAGTAAAAGCTTGTAATTACTTGTAGCGACGAAAGTTTTCATTGGTAAAAGTTTTTTGCTGATTATTTACTGATGAAAATTGTCGTCGCTAAAAGTATTGTAATTATTTTTAGCTACGAAACAAATTGTCGGTAAACATTTCTAAATTATTTTTTATCGACGAAAAAATTCGTCGGTAAAAGTCTTGCCTTTGCCGACGAAAAAAAATTTCGTCGGTAAAAACCTTTACCTACGAAAAAATAGGTTTTAACAACAAAAATTTTCATCGGCAAAAGTGAGTTTTCTTGTAGTGATTGAATATGTTTAAACCGACTCAAACTCTTAAACCAAACTTAGTCAACTCAAAACAAGGATAGGGAGACAAGAAGTGACTCTTAAAGCCTGAAAACAAATAAAGAAAGCAATTACAAAATAGTAAGTCTTGTAAAATAGTAATTAGGATAAGGCCTAGATGATTACAATTATAGATTACAAAACTTATTAAAAATAGTAACTTTTCAACTAATGAAAATTTGACTATAAAAATAGCATGTCGTAGAATTTGTGAAAGCTAGAAGTTTTCGTTATTGCTGTGCTATAGGAATCTTCAATAATTTTCCAATAATACATTGTATGCGTGAATCTAAGAACCGATCTCAATGTATGGCCATCAAAAGATATAGTATACGTTCAAGCCGTATTTTACACTTTTATCTAATTTTAATTGATTTTACAATGTTGAGGGTCAAATATTGCATATTAGAGCCTAGTTATTACCTGATTTTACGTACATGATAATGTTTAATGCTTTATTTTAATCGTGTTTGTGTTGCAAGGTAAATTTAGGAGCTTGAAAAAAAAAGGGGTGATAAATGCATGGGTTTGATGCTCCAGAATCACCAAGACAAGGGACGAACCCCAGGGGACTGAGATTGAAAAATTTACATGCTAGAGATCCGAGAAAATCAAGCAATTCACGTTAAAGAGGCTTAAAAATCGTCCAAAATGGAAGATCACAGGGTTCCCACCATCCGTTCAACTCGAAACTTTATAACTGGCTTTAGGACCATAAATTAACCGTACACATCAAATTTCATCCATTGGATCCTTGTGGAAGTGGTCCAACGGACAGATTAGCCACCAAATCACTGATCTGAGGCCCACCTAATGTCTAGATATGCTTCAAATTTGGTATCAACCCCTTAATTAGGGTGAAAAATGGACGGACGGAACAAATTATGTATATACCTCATAGTGGAACCCACCTGGGTTGTGCGAGTGCATAGTGCGGTGCACTCCTGCGCCGCACCAAAATATCAAGACAGTCAAAGCTGCCTTAATCCAATTCTTCTCGTGCTGGAACCAACAGACGAAAGAGCATCCGTTAATTTTTCTTAGTGGGCCCCACCCATCATTCAAACGAACGATCTGGACCATCCATGATGTCTACATAACACCCTGAAAATCGGGGGTCGGGTAGAAACCAAACTCCCGAGTTCCAGAGCGTCACTTATGCAACATAGATAATGATAAATGCATGTTGTCTGTAGCATAGCATTAAACAAGATTGAGACTAAGCCAAAACAGCATATCATACTCCAGAGACAGTTAAATTAGCAAGCGGAAGACTGATAAATACATAAAATATATAATTGATTGTAAGTCTCCAGAGTGTGAACATGTTACCAGGTTAATTAAATACATGTATACTCTAAAAATGGAAAGAAAAGAATATACATGAGTGCTCCAAAAATATAAAATAACAAGTGTTAAGGCGTCTAATCAACCTCTCTGTAATCCCGTCGATCAGAACACGGAGGAGAACTCCTCATCATCATACAAGTCCAGCTCCGTTTCACAAGCAGCGCCATCATCTGCAACTACAACCGGGTCTAGTGGGTGTCCGGAAACACCGTCTCGTAACGTGGGAGTGAGTGATCAACTCAGTGGAATAATAGAGCAAAGATTAGCATGTTATCAAATCAATCATGCGTTAATAGTAAAGCAAACAATCAAACATTCCTAGATACTGTTGTTAATGCATGCATGAAATGACATGATGGATGCCCTCACCGACATTCTCCTTCATGTGGCACCATCTGCGTCCGCGGTATGCTTTCTTCCCGTAGTGCTCCACATCTTCCAGGCACATGCAATGCGATATGGATAATGATTACCAAGTTGTTATTAATCCTTTTCATACAGCAGGATTGAAAAACTAGGGTACCTTCCTTATATCAATCCTAACACGGATCCTGTCTAAGGTCGTCACTCCTAGTAATCTCATACGATGTTATATTTATAGGTCACTGCTAGGGCTGTTGTATGCACTCGTTGCTCCTTTCCCCCATCACCTTATCAATACAGGCCTATTTATATCCTTAAGACTGCATCAGGACTCGTCGCCCCCATGCGGTGTCAGAATAAACTCAAGGTCACTACAAAGGGCTCGTCACCAATCAGTGTAGGCCAACAGCAAGAATATAGTGTCCCATACCACCATAATCTGCTCAGAGTAGGGTACTCACTGGTCACTACGGGGAGGTTTGTGGCCCCAGCGTAGGCCGACATCTCGACCACGGTGTCCCATACCACCATGCTCGGCTCATGAGTCTTTATGGATCAAGGTACCATGGTTGACAAGGTTTTCAATGGTAAGTTCAGTACCATAGGTTCAAGCAGTTATGACTCATACAGGGTGAACATACAATGGCCAGTCGGGTTACTTGACGGGCTCGACTAGCACTAGCGCATCTCAAACTGAGTGACATGAAGTGCATAAAACACTTCGTGTGGCCTAACCACTACCGCCAACTCAAAACACGACTCGCGTTCATCGACGCGTCCCTCGTGGCAATTAGAAACCAACCACGAATTCAATCCATTACCGACTGCCTGGACTAGGTCATAGCCCCAAGCATTTGTAATTCATACCAGTGATCATATGAGAGTAATGGAATTGAAGTTCAACAACACAAGCATGTTAACACATGTTATAGCATACAAAGTAAGCAAATCACCCAACACATGTATTCCATACATATAAGGAAATCAATTCATATAGCAAACATGTAGGAAATCATGTACAACATCATATGGATTGAGAATTCATTCTCGAAACTAATTTACAACACCATTTACTCAATACATACTAATACAAACATATATACAAACCCTTAGTCTACACACTTTAGTCTACATAGCGTATGTCGACCCAAAGCGCTCATTAGGGCGAATCTCTTCGCCAAACAGATTATACACACATATATAATATCATAACACGATAAATTTACATGTCAAGCATTTCAACAAAATACGGACGTATACAGTATTTTCTATAAATGCCTAAAATACCCTAAATCTCATATTTACCGTACGTTTATGAAACGAAAAACGGACAGCATGTTCTAAATGTCAAATGGCATGCTCGTCGATAATCTACTATTAAACGACATTGAAAGCTTTGAAATCAGTCAATCAAAGCGTCTAAAATCTGCACCTTTTGCCCTATACGTGTATCATTTCGAACGGAACGTATACGCTTCATCAACGACGTACAGGAGACCTAATGCACAAGATACATAAGCTATGTTGCTATTTGAATCGAAAGAACCCTAAATCAACAAGTAGTTAGGGTTTTTCTTACTTAGGAGTGCGTTGGAATTACCAGAAAAGTCATTAGAGTGCGGTGCTTCGGCATGTGCAAAAGCTGCAGCAAGTGGCGGGAATTCTCTCCCACTACTCTCTCACAATCTCTCACTTTCTCTCTCTTTCAATCTAGGGTTTCTAGTAAATTCGTATGGGAGAGGTATGTGAGGGTTTAAGGCCCTTATATAGCCTAAATTCTAACCTAAATAGACTTGTGAACAAAGTATACTTAAGTTATAACCAAATTGAGGCTGTTTCGATCCAAAAGAGCATTTCGGGAGGTCCCCTGGTCGAACGCGATCGGACTTAAGCTCATGGTCACTGGATGTTGCTCACACCCAGTTTTTAGTCTGGCAGAGTTCATAGATTGCACGTGGCGGTCCAGTTTCAGTTCAGCGGTCATCGTACCTAAATCAGGTCTACAAGTCTCATGAAATTTTTTCTGATCCGAGGGTGTAATTTGACTGAATTCTGACGGTCAGAACGCTTAATAATAACGCGCCAAGTCACGTGCCAGATTTGGATTAAAATTTCCAAATCTAACCCATTTCTCACTCTCTTTACTCCAGGCTCAATGAAATAGCCTCTGAATGTCGGTTGGGCTTAATTTTCGAAATGATTGTCAAGTCCAGCTAAGAGGTCGAAATGGTCTAAGATTGTAGGTATCGGACTTTCAACGCGCGGTCTAGATCCAATACAAAGTTTCAGAAGGTTCCCGAGAGCAAACGGGTTTAGAGTTTGATCCTAGGTTTCAGGGTATTATAGCGTCATTGATTCTACAAGTTTTGGGTCTTGCAGAACGTATTTAAAGTGTTCAGGGACAATTTCACAGCTACTCTAACGTAGAGCTAGCTAACTTACACTTAATTTCTAAAGAATTTGGTTCTAAATGATTTCTTTGGCTCTGGAATTGATTCCTAAGAGTGATATGGTTGACTCATTGCCTAAAGACGTCTAATCCCAGGTTGGAAAAAATTTGGGGTGTTACAGTCTAGGAGGTGGCCATGACCCTAGCCAAGATGTCCTTTTGGCATCATTCGTGCGTACACACATGGATTGCTGGAAAATACAGGATGAATGCGATGTGATTTGATACAGTGGACCACACCAAAACTTGACCAAAACCACTCCTTTCTGACTGGTTTTTCACCGGGAATCTAATGGATGGGGTGGATTTCATTGAAAACATCACCATAGGGCCCACCGAACGTTCCAACACAGGTTCGTGCGTAAGGACGTGCAGACGCACGTCCGATCCTCCGTGGGCCGTTGTACCTACATGATCATGGTCGGATGGGTGATCTAGACCATTCAAACTCTTCCCTTGGGGCCCACGACCCTCACCATGGAGTCAGATTCTAGTCTTGGGACGATCTGACATCCTAAACCACTTCCAAACGCAGCTGCCTCGCTGTCGTTACGCACTCTATTGCGAAATAGAGTCGGTCCGACTTCTGCGCCAACTTCAGCCACCATCCCCCCTCCAGTCTATAAAAGAGAGAGAAGAAAACGTGGAGGGGATCATCAGATTAATCCATGACGTAGAGAAAAGGCAAGAGAGAGAGAGAGAGAGAGAGAGAGAGATAGCGTGGAGACGGCCGACTCTTCTTCTTCTCCTTCTTCTTTCTTTGGTTCTTCTTTCCTTTAATTCTTTCCTTTAGATTTTTGTTAACCATGGCTTTGGCTAGTTAAACCTCTTAGCTAGGGCTAAGAGGTGAAGCTTGTAGTGAGATGAGAGACTTTTCTTTATGCCTTTTGATTCATGTTTATCCTAAACTGATTTTGATTCTAGTTCGATTATAAGGAACACCTTTAGTTTTTAATGGTTTGTTGTGACTTAAATTACAATGGATCTGCAATATCTTTTGGTATTTTCCATGCATGTATGGAGGTTATGGTCTTAGGAACCATGTTGTTCACCATTATCTCATGGACATGGATGGATGATGGAACCCTTCCTAATGTTTATAACTCTCTCAAATTGGCTATGGATTGGTTAAATTCTATTGTTTACTTTGTCTCATGGGCATGGTTTTGTGATGGAATCAATTCTAATCCTCATATTTCTCATCTCTTGAAAACTGGATCAAAGGAAGTTCATAGTTGATTTTTAATGTTATATCTTCCAACTGGATGAAGATAGGACTTTCATCCCAATTGTGTTCTTAAATCAAGCATAGATCTTCCTGACTCTACAAGTGGATCCTTGGCACCCTAGGTTTCCACATTTGAATTTCACAAGTTTTAAATTAAGATTTCACAATTATTCTCTTAATTCTCCCTGATTTAGATTACATCTTTGCGTAGTTCTAATTCAAGTTACTTTCAGATTATGTACAAGGTTCAATCTCTGTGGATTCGACCTCGGTCTTATCGAGATTATTACTACATCACAACCCTATACTTGGGTTGTGAACAAATTTTTGGCATCGTTGCCGAAGATTGATGGTTACGTTTTTCTGATATTAGTTAGTTTTAAAATTAGGTTAAGATTAGGATTTTTCTAGATTTAAGTTTTTTTATTTAATTTCTAGAAATTAACCTAACTTTTCTATTTTGTAGGACCCTGACATAGACGTTTTAAATTCATAATCTCTTTCTAATTCTCTAGTTTTTCTATCTTCTATTTTTAGATTAGGTTTTCTTTTCTATTTTTAGAAACTTGCTATTTCTAGGTTTTTAGAAACTTACTTTCTAAATTTAGGTTTTTAGAAGTTTCCTAATTTAGTTTTTAGAAACTTTCTATTTTCAATTTTTAGAAGTTAACTTTCTATTTTAGGAACTTTCTAACTTTAGACTTTCTATTTTTAGAAACTAACTTATTTTATTTTGTTTTGCAGGTTTTTAAATTAGGAACTTTGAATTTGGTACTACTTTTCAACTCTTTTCTCTTTATTTCTAGATTTCTATTTCCTTTCTTTCTTTTAGGTTAGGTTTAGAATCTAAATTGAGGGCTGTGAGTGTTTCATGCCCAAGAGGGTTCGTAACAACACTTGATGTCTCTTGACTGAAGGAGGATTAGTTAAAGGGTTGACTATCCATCACAGGACTAGATACCACTCGAGATCTCTAGAGTTAATTGAAGTGATGGTTGCAAACCAACCTTTTCTACCCTAACTTAGGGTGGAGGACATCAAGGATGAGAATGAGGTGCATCAAGCACCTCCACCTCATACTTTACGAGATTATTTACAACTGATGGTGGTGAGCATGCCCTCATGCATGGTTTTTTCTAAAAATATCGGATACATGGATATCAAGCCAGGGGTGATCCAACTCCTTCCTAAATTTCATGAGTTTGAGTCAGAAAATCCATATTTACACTTGAAAGAGTTTGATGAGATCATAGCCACTATATATTTTCCAAACATATCTGAAGACACAGTCAAGTTGAAACTCTTTCCCTTTTCTTTGAAAGAGAAAGCTAAGACGTGGTTACATTCACTACGTCCTAAATCTATTGGCACATGGAATGATATGCAAAGGGAGTTCATAAAGAAATTTTTTCCACATTATAAAATGAATACCCTTAGAAAATCAATCATGAACATCGCCCAAAAGGAGGATAAAACATTCTTCTAATGTTGGGAAAGGTTGAAAGATTTTGTCAGTTCATGCCCACAACACGGTTTTGAAACGTGGCGCTTTATACACTTCGATGATGGACTGACATCTTTCATGCGCCAATTGGTTGAGATAATATGCAATGGGAAATTCATGAATAAAAATATAATGATGTGTGGGACTACTTGGATAAACTTGCTAAAAACACATAATCATGGGACACATACCCAAAATCAAGCACCATGTCTAGGCCGACTCAATCTAAAGAGAGGGGTGGAATGTATCTCCTAAAAGAGGATGATGATATCAATTCTAAAGTGACTAATCTCATAAGGAAATTCGAGGCCATAAAATTAAAGAAGGATAAGGTTAATGAAACTATTTGTGGTATTTGTGATGGAAACATTCACGCAATTGAAAATTGTCCAACAATACCTACCTTCCGAAAGTTGTTAAATGAGGAATCCAATGCTGTGAATAATTACCAAAGACCTTTCAATGGACCTACCTTTAATACATACAATCCTAGTTAGAGAAATCATCCAAACTTCTGGAATGGACAAATTGCTACTCCTCAAGGTTTCTTTGATCAAATTCCAAATTAAGGGAAACCTTAAGAGGATCCGGTTCAAAAACATGTTCGAGAACAAGAGATACTTAATCAAAATTAGGCACAAATGTTCCATGATATCAGATCAGCATTAGGAACACTTGCATCGTTTATTCAAAGAATAGAGTCACACTTAATGGTTGGGCGAAAGGGGATGCTCCCTGCTCAACTTCTCCCCAATCCCAAGATGCAATATGAGATAAGTGATCCAAGCTCTTCAGATCAAATGGAGCAAGTTAAATCTATCACCACTCTTAGGAGTGGGAAGATCATTGACAAAATCATTCCGATTAGAGCTGAAAAGCCTAAGGAACTAGAAGAGGACAAAGATGATGGATCTAACCATGCTCCACAAGAATTAGAACCAGAACCTCAAGGGAAGCTGATTGCTCCATTCCCCCAATGGTTGGTTGCCCCAAAACCTCTCTCCAACTCTCAGGATATTATAGAGGTGTCGAAACAAGTGAAGGTCAAGACGACAAAATATTCAAAAGAAAATCTTCTTGACTGAGAAAGTAAATGTCATCCTAAAGAAAGATGTGCCGTAGAAATTTAAAGATCCCGGTAGCCCAACCATATCATGTGTATTCAGGAACTATCGAATTGAGCACGCACTTCTTCACTTGAGCGTACGTCAATCTGATTCCCTACTTGGTGTACAAACAGTTAGAATTGGGTGAATTAAGACCCACCTTAACCACATTACAACTTGCTGATCACTTTGTTCGTGTACCAAGAGGGATAATTGAGGATGTCTTGGTCCAGGTTGATAGATTTTACTACCCTATAGATTTTATTGTCCAGGATACCGAACCCATCAATAACATGAGCACTCAAATTCCCATCATTCTTAGTCGCCCATTCCTTATCACTTCAAATGCAATTATCAGTTCCAAGAATGGTGTCATGAGTATGTATTTCGAGAATATGACATTGGAGTTAAACATCCATTTCAACACAGGTAGGCGATTAGAGGATGATGACAATTTCCACGATATTAACATGATTAACTCTTTCTTGAAAGATATGATACCTTTGACCTTATCCTCTGACCCTCTAGAGACGTGCCTGGCCCACTCCCATGATTTTAATGATGACATGATTAGGGAGATGGTTGTCATGCTTAATATTGTGCCGGTACTTGAAGTTAAACGGTGAAGGCCACAATTTGAAGAATTGCCCCAAACTGAAGAAGTGCCTCTGCCGTATAACCTTAAGGCACCAAAGCTTGACCTAAAACTTTTGTCTCTAATTTGAAATATGTTTATTTAGGTCAAGATGAGACATATCCGGTGGTGATTTCTGCCCACCTGGAGAAAGAACAGAAAAATATGCTCATATCTACTCTCATTGAGCATAAGGGAGGCTTTGGATGGACAATTGCAGACCTCAAAGGAATTGACCCTTCAGTTTGTACTCACCGCATTTATCTCTAGGATAATGCAAAGACCTCTTAGCAATCATAACGTAGACTAAATCCAAACATAAAGGAAGTGGTTAAAGTTGAGGTTCTGAAACTATTGGATGTGGGTATCATATACCCTATATCCGATAATCATTGGGTGAGTCCAACTCAGGTGGTTCCTAAGAAGTCCGGAATCACCATCATAGCCAATGTCACTAATGAAGTTGTACCAACTAGAGTTACTACTGGTTGGAGAATGTGCATTGACTACAGGAAGTTGAATATCGTCACGAGGAAAGACCACTTTTCTTTGCCCTTCATTGATCAGATCTTGGAAAGACTAGCTAGTCATTCCTATTATTATTTCCTTAACAGGTATTTGGGCTATAATCAGATAAAGATAGCCCCTGAAGATCAGGAAAAGACTACGTTTACAAGTCCCTATGACACCTTTGGTTACCGAAGGATGCCATTCGGGCTATGTAATGCCCCTGCCACCTTTCAATAATTTATGATGAGTATCTTTTCTGATATGGTGGGGCAATATCTAGAGGTCTTCATGGACTATTTTTTTTATCTTCGGTCCATCTTTCAGCGAGTGTTTAGAAAGTCTTAAATGTGTGCTGAAAAGATGTGAAGAAAAGAATTTGCTGCTTAATTAGGACAAGTATCATTTCATGGTTCGTGAGGGAATTGTCTTTAGACATATCATCTCGTCCAAAAGAATCGAAGTAGATAAGTTAAAATTTGATCTTATCTCTAACCTACCTCCACCTAAGAACATACGAGACGTGCGATCCTTCTTAGGACATGATAGTTTTTATAGAAGATTCATAAAGGACTTTAGTCTCATCTCTCATCCTCTATGTAATCTACTTCAAAAGGATGTATCATACGAGTGGACTAAGCAATGCCAAGAATCTTTCACTAAGCTTAAGGGCATGTTCACTACTTCACCTATCATATAACCACCCGAATGGAGTCTTCCTTTTGAATATATGTGCGACGCATCTGATTATGCAATTGGGGTAATTTTAGGCCAGAGAAAAGAAAAGAAGCCCTACATTATTCATTACGCAAGTAAGATTCTAAATCTTACCCAATTGAACTACTCAACTACAGAAAAGGAACTCTTAGCCGTAATGTTCACTTTGAATAAATTTATGTCCCACTTGATCGAAACCAAGATCATCATTTACATAGTTTATACGATGCTCAAGTATCTTCTTGCTAAGAATGATGTTAAGCCCTGCCTAATAAGATGGATCCTTCTACTCCAAGAATTTGATTTAAAAATTAAAGATAAAAAAAAGAGTAGAGAATGTAGTGGCTAACCATCTTTCTTGCCTTAATCCCTCTGATTTCCTTGAGACAACACATATCAATGACATATTCCCTGATAAACGATTGTTCAAAGTCTCTCATTCACCTTAGTTCACTCATATTGCTAATTATCTTGCCACAGGTTTCATACCGATACATTGGACTACGCAAGATAAGAAGAAATTTTTCACCGAGGTGCACAACTTCTTCTAGGATGATCCATATTTGTTTAAATATTACCCCGACCAAATCTTAAGGAGATGTGTGTCAGACGATGAGCATCAAAGTGTCATCTCCTTCTATCACTCACAGGCCTGTGGTGGTCACTTTTCTACTAAAAAGACCATGACCAAGATTCTGCTGTGTGGCTTTTACTGACCCACTATGTTCAGGGACACTCATGAGTTTTGTAAGGCTTATGAGCGTTGCCAAAAATTGAGAGCATTGTCTCATCGAAATATGATGCCCTTGAACCCCATTCTCATCATGAAGGCATTTGATTGTTGGGGCATTGATTTCATGGGACCATTCCCCCAATCCTTTGGAAATCTATACATTTTTCTCATCGTAGACTGTTACTAAATGAGTCAAAGCAATTTCGTGCCAGAACAATGACCATCTCGTGGTCATTAAATTCTTAAAAGAAAACATCCTTTCTCGGTTTAGAACGCTTCAAGCCGTCATTAGTGATGGGGGCTCACACTTTTGTAATAGACCATTCGAGAGCTTAATGAAGAAATATGGTATCTCTCATAAGGTGAGCACCCCATACCACCCATAGAAAAGTGAGCAAACTGAGATTTCTAATAGAGAGATCAAACACATCTTGGAGAAAATGGTTAACCCTGAGCGTAAGGATTAGTCAATCCGATTGACCGATGCCTTATGAGCTTACCATACTGCATTTAAGACCCCTATTTAAATGTCTCCCTTTAGACTTATTTATGGGAAAGCTTGTCACTTGCCTGTAGAGTTGGAACATAAAGCCTATTAGGCAATCAAAAATCTGAATTTCAATCTGGACAATGCTGGCTCGCTGCGCAAACTTCAGTTGAATGAACTTAAAGAAATCTAGAACAATGCGTACGAGAACTCGAGAATTTATAAGGACAGGATGAAGGCATTTCATGACCAACATATTCATCGAAAATCATTCACGCCAAGTCAGAAAGTCCTTTTGTATGATTTTTGATTACATCTCTTTCCGGATAAGCTCTAATCTTGTTCGACTGGCCCTTTCACTGTTGTCAACTTTGATCCTCATGGGGCTGTCGAGATTCAAAATCCAAACAATGACAATTAGTTTAAAGTAAATAGACATCGATTGAAGTCATAAGTTGAGAAATTTGATTTAGAGGACATGTCTATGCCTTTGAATGATCCTGTTTATCAGGATTAATCTCCTAGTCTGATGGAGGTATAGGTAGGTTTATTACTTTCATAGGACTAGGGTAGTTTGCTTTTTGTCATTCTAGTTTAGTTGGCTTTATGCCGTTAGGTTAGTTCACTTTCCAGTTGTTTTTGGAATAGTTTACTTTTGTTGGATTACGTCTCATGTAAAGCTGCTTCCTGCTGAAATCTCTTTAGGAAAAAGCCACTTAACTCTATCATCAGGTACTATCTTTCCATCACTTCTCCTTTACTTTTGTTATCTCTCATGTATTGCACGCGTATATCTTTTACATTGAGGACAATGTAGACTTTAGGTTGGGGATGGGAGATTAGGTTACCTAATCAGTGTTTTCTCAGTCTTGAGCAAAAATTGTAAAAAAAATTAAATTTTTTTTAGAAATTCTTGTGAATTTGAAGCGATTTTGAGGGCCATCTTGATTTTAGAAATATAAGATACGTAATGTTGGTAATTTATGACTCTTGGAGTCAGTTATCTTTAGATTTCACGGTTAAGTTCGAATTGTTAATCCATGATTAGAAGTTTTAAACATTTATTGAGTCATGACTTCACATGTCACATCTAGCTTATTGTAGACACCCCGCCCAGGATAATGTCTCAAGAAGGCTAAGACAGTCTAAGAACTATGATCATATCTTGAACCAAACCCTAATCCCAGCCTAAACCCTAAACCTAACCCTAACCCAAAGGTCTCCAACTTGCAAACCAAGACCCAAAACCTCGATCTAGACCATTCAATCCACATACAACCCCATCTTTACCCTATACCCTAACTAGGATCCCTTTCCCCGAATCTAAGCCCACCTACCTGAGTCGTAAACCCTGAAAGAAGACCACTATGCGAACCAACATAGCAGACAAAGCCCGCACGCGCGAACCCGACCCGAACGAAGCCTGGGCGGTGGTCTGACTACCGTCGGCGGTAATCGGTATGCTGCCACTCGCGGCCCACATGTGGACAACTGTCACAGCATCCAAAAGTCAACTTTCCCTTGGATTTACCCACCCCACCCCCCAGATCCACTATTTACCATTTTACCGACCCCAAAAACCAATAAGAGGGCGCCACGTGGTGCTCCTCTCCATTTCATTATTTTAACCCTTAACTACCCTTTATTTACCATAGAGCCATTAGAGGAGGCTATAAATAGCCCTCCCCTCTTCTCATTTCATCATCCCTAATAAGTCATTTCTTCCCTTTAGCTTAAGAGAGTGAGAGAGAAAGAGAGTGAGGAAGAGAGTGAAGGAGAGGGAAGGAGCTCCCAAGCCTTCAAAGACTTGATCTTTTAAGCCACCCCTCTAGCCTTCCACTCAACCTTTCCAACCCATAAGCCTAACCCAAATTGGTCATGGCTCAGTCCATGTCTTAGCCTACTCAAGATCAAGCTAGAGATCAATCCATTCTACATGCAAGCATTCATTATGACATCTACTCCCTCCTCAACCCCCCTACTTATCTAGATCTCTAGTGAACGTATACTCTGTGGCCTACCGTACTTCGGATCTTGTCACATCAGAAAATCCTATTGATCTAATCCATTTTCTTACCTCTTTGCATAAGCATCATTACATCCGCTTTCTAGACATGTTGTTGGACATATGTTCTGTGGCTTGTCAAAATCTTGGATCTTGCTACATCAAGAATCCACGTGTGTCTAGTCCCTTCTCGACCACAGCATCCATCATCCCTTGAGATTATTTACCACACTAAGTAGAGGTCATACATTTGTATAGGCAGAGAGGGTGCCTAACCCCTTCCCTCTTTATAATAGAGGTCCCTTAGCCAGAATTTCGGATCACAGACCAGGAGTCAATCTAAGGTAGGAGAGTCTTCGAATTTCTTCAACCTTACATATTCCGCAGGTTCTAGCTGACTGTGGGATTTTGAGATCAATTAGCTAGTACCGACTCCAACATCCACAAATCAACCTAGTCACCCCCACCATAAAAAACATAACACTCAAATCAGTGTGGACGCCGATTTTCAATGTCTACAGAGTGACGACTCCACTGGGGAATTACTAGCTCACACTAGTGGAGATCCGACTCGAAAGTGTGAGGTATTCTAACCTCAAGGGACATCATCACGACATTCATACAAATATATATATATTTGACTTGCGTTCTCTCGGTCATAGACTCAAACCATGACCACCCGATCCCACACATCCATGACCGCTCAAGCTACCCATGAAGAAGAGACGACAGCTCAGCTAGCTCCCGAAACAGTAGTACCCACATGTACACCAACACCCGCCCCACTACCACTAGTAACTTCAACAGACCCACAAGCCAATGCAACTATGCAAGAGCTACTACTTCGAACAATGCAAGAGCTACTACTTCGCTTGGTGCCAAGTGCCACACCAAATACACAGGCAACTCAGCCTAATGTACAGAATAGTTCACTCCCTCAAATCCCTTTTACTTTTTCTCTCATTCCTCCAGTGAATCTTCTTCTCCCTCTCCCAGAAGAGTCCGTATAGGATCAACAACAACCAGCAAATGGGAGCAACGCTCCCACACATTTTTACTCAATACATCCCAACAATCAGGCTAAAAACCCTAATGGGAACTACAGACAAGAACTGGTGGATGCCCATAAAGGGGGCCAGTTTCGAGTCCAATTCACTCCCCCTAACGGGAGTAGCATTTCGAAATTGGCAAATATCCCAGGCGGGAGCCATTTTTTAACATCACACCCTTCTCCAAAAGGGAGCGATGCTCAATTCCAACTACCTCCCACACCGGGAGTCCACCATCTTTCCAACAACCCCTCATTCTGGATCCATTTGAAGAAGAAGTAGCATAAGCCCTACAGTAAGGGGTAAGATATCCACAACATGGTAAGTCTGAGATCGAGGAACTACGAGCACAGTTACAGATGGTACAAAATCAGCTTCAAGACAGCAGGGAGTGGATCACCCATCTACCAAGTTCAGGGATCTCTGTCCCTTCCCAGATGCCCAAGTACCTCCAAACTTTGAGGTACCAAAATTCAAAAGGTATGACGGTAGTGGGTGCCCCACAGCACACCTAAAAGCATTTTGTGGGGAATTTAATGCTATAGCAGGGAATGATGAAGCCTTAATACGTCTCTTCCAGAAATCCCTTAAAGGCAATACTTTGGATTGGTACACCTCATTAAACAACCGTCAAATCAGAACATGGGAAAAGCTCTCCCAGGCATTCATTGACAGGTTCTTATACGTGGGAAATCATTAGACCCATCACAAATAGTCTTAGTCGTGATCCCTCAGCCTCAAGAACCACTTATATACCTAAAAGGAAGAACAGTTCCCTCCTATAACCCGAAAGTAGTCCCGTGGTATTACCTAGAATGTGCTGAAGCAGGCAACAATGAGAGGTATTTCAGGAGAGATAATCAGAACCCAAAAGAGACCCGGAGAATACTGTCGAGAACCACTTGCAAAACTGATGCTGCTTATGACATAACAGCCCAACTCAAATCCATTCCCGTTCAAATATTAATCAGGGAGCTCCTGTGCACATTAAGATCGCATAAAGAAATCTTTTGCGAAAATATTGAATGATTCTCATATCTCTCCTGATGTACCCCCCGAAATGGTGGCAAGTATGATCGGATAACTCCTTGCACCATGGGCCATCACCTTCTCTGACGAGGAATTGCCACCTGAAGGTCGCAAACATGGGTGCTCGTTGAACATAGTTGCCCGTCACAAGAATTTCAAGGTCCCACTCATGCTCATTAACAATGGATCCAACCTTAACATTTTCCCTTTAAGAACTGTCAAACGGTTAGGAATAGAACCATCTTCTTTCAGACCTAATATCATGAGCGTTAGAGCCTTCAATAACTCTCGGAGACAGGTAGAGGCAAAAATTGACCTTGAATTACAAATTAGACTAAACATAACTCTTGTAACATTTCAGGTCATTGACATTCTTGTCTCATTTAACCTTTTGTCAGGGCGGTCATGGCTTCGTGTTGTTAGAGCCATCTCATCTACTCTCCATCAAAGGGTTAAATTCCCTTTGGGAAACCGAATCATTACAGTATTGGCCGAGCCAGAAACCATCTTATCAGTGACGGTCAATATCCCAGAAACTGACATCCTAGTGATTGACATTCAGCATGCAGAAGGCGACGTACCATACCACAGTTTCAAGTTCAAAATTCTGAACGCAATCGCTAATCCACGACCTCTCGCTGTTGAATATGTCATTCCCTCTCCTGAGCAATTAATCCTAAATTATCGTACCGAGTTCCATGAAAAAGGTATGGTGGTAAAGCTAGTACATGCCAACGTGCAGAGACAAGGACTAAGATATCAACTGACACCAGCAGATCAAGCTAAAAGGCCAAGAAAGGGTCAACCATTCAAGTCCACACCTATCAAGTTCGTCCAGGCCGGGACAGTTTGTGGAGACATGATAATCTCCCTTGAGGACCACCTCCAGCGGCTCAAACTATCCGAACATTCCAACCAGGAGTCTGTCTAGCCACCAATAAGGTGGGACAAGATTCTCAAGGTGTCCAAAGCGCCTCCGATGCTAGGGGCAGAACTCTCAGACCCACCACATGAGTCTAGGAGCATGGAAAAGGATCCACCCACAAAGGACCCAAAACCGGGAGTGCCCTTTGAAGGAGACACAGGCAAGAATGGGAGACACCTATTTCCACCCACAGCCAAGAGGACACATCCCCGCCACCCGCTCTGCAACACAAGGGGCAGAAGCAGCCCATTCATTAGATGGACAAAGGAAAGTGGCCGGCCCTTGACTGGATGGGCATCAAAGTCCCGTCACAAGACGAACCGGAGGAGCCAGAAGAGCTCCATATGCTGGATGAAGAAATTGAATCAGATTCTGACTCTTAGCCCAGCTTGGCAGACATCATGGCCATCAGGGTAGATGATCCAAAAGAACAATCAGGTCAGAGCAACGAGATCGAAAAGGGGAAAGGACAAAGCTGGTCAACCATCCCCCTGACAATCGAATCAACCAGTAGGCTAGCCACGGATGCCGGTCCCAAAAAAAGGCTAATGTAAATAGCAGTTGGTACCCCGAATCAGGACAGGATCAACTATGGTTCGCGACACCATCCTATTCGGGACCCCATGGTGACACAAAAAAATCATAAAATTTTTAAAACATAAAAACATCACTTATTCCCAAAAACACAAAAAAATTAAATATTCCTCAAAACCACAAAACATCAAAAAAATTTTAAAATATAAAAATAATAGAAAAACTTTCAAAAATCACTGTGCCAAGCACCTTAGACACAACGCAGGAATTTGAGGTCGATTCTTATGATTTTGATCTAGAGTTGGACTTCGAGCTCATGGGTTTAGATAAAGCCCTGGATGAGGGAAATGATGATACTGCTCGTGAATTTAAGGACTCTCTCGAAAAGTTTGAAACAAAGGCCAGCGTTGTAGCAGACGATTTTGAAATTGTGAACTTAGGGTCAACAGAACTCCCTAGAGAAGTGCACATCAGAAGATCGCTTTCCCCAGAATACAAGCAGAGGATGATGGAGTTTTTGAAACCGAGGTTGTCCAACTTTACCTTCTCTTATGAGGACATGCCTGGGCTTGATGAAGATCTGGTGGTGCACCATTTGCCAACAAAACCTGACATGAAGCCTATCAAGTAAAATTACGAAGAATAAAGCCGGAATGGGCCCTAAAGATCCGTGATGAACTCATCAAGCAATACAATGCGAGGTTCCTGGTAGTCTCTAACTATCCAGAATGGTTCACAAATATCGTACTAATCACAAAGAAGGATGGGAAAGTCAGGATGTGCATCGACTTTAGGGACCTCAACAAAGAAAGCCCTAAAGATGACTTTCCTTTACCCCACATCGACATGCTGGTAGATAATACCGCTGGACACAAGGTCTTCTCTTTCATGGATGGTTTCTCCAGCTACAATCAAATCAAGATGGCCATTGAAGATCAAGAGAATACTTCTTTCATCACACCGTGGGAACCTTTCTCCTATCGGGTTATGCCTTTCGGGCTGAAGAATGCAGGAGCACATATCAACGAGCCATGACTGCCTTGTTCCACGATATGATAAATAAGGAAATGGAAGTCTATGTGGATGACATGATCGTCAAGTCTCACACGATCGAAGGACACTTCGAGGATCTCAAAAAGCCTTTGATAGGCTAGAAAAGTTCAATTTCTGACTCAATCTACAAAAATGTGTCTTCGGTGCAACCAGAGGCAAGCTGTTAGGCTTCATTGTCAGCGAAGAGGGTATTCGGGTGGACGAGACCAAGACTAAGGCAATCATCAAAATGTTACCTCCCAAGACTGAAAAAGAAATTTAGGGCTTCCTAGGGTGAATCCAGTATATCAGCTGATTCATCGCACAGCTCACTCCGGTCTATGAGCCCATACTTAAGCTACTATGGAAGAACTCTCTAAAGGAATGGAATGACGACTGTCAAGCGGCCTTTGACAGAATCAAGAAATACTTACTAAATCCTCCAGTGCTCATGCCACCAACTACAGGTAGGCCATTACTATTATATATCTCCGTCGCAGCAAAAGCAATCGGATGCGTCCTTGGCCAACACGATGATACAGGAAGAAAGGAGCAAGAAATCTACTACCTAAGCCAACGGTTCACAAGCTATGAAGCTAAATATTCCAGCTTAAAAAAGATGTGCCTCGCCCTAACTAGGTAACACAATGTCCACTACAATACATAATCTCTCACCCAATCCTTTTGCTCGCTCACATGGACCCGTTGAAGTACTTGTTCGAAAAACCAGCACTAACGGGTAGGATCGCAAAGTTACAACTACTACTTTCAGAATTTGACATCACATATGTCACCCAGAAGCAATTAATGGGCAAGCACTGGCCGATCACTTAGCAGCACACTCTCTGCTTGATTACCAACCACTAAAGACCTTCTTCTCTGACGAAGACATTCTCCAGATTGAGAAAGAAGAAGAAAGGCAAGGGAGTGGATACTTTTCTTACGGAGCCGCAAACTCAAAAGGGAGTGAAGTAGGCGCCATACTCTACTCTCCCGATGACGTCCCAACCCCATATCCAGGTTATTGGCATTCCAATGCACTAAAAACATAGCTGAATATGTAGCATGCATCGTCGGTTTAAGAGAGGCCATCATCCTTAACATAAAGAAATTATGAATCTTCGGAGACTCACAACTCATCATTAATCAAATAAATGGCGACTGGAAGACCAAGGATGAAAAATTGATCCCATATCATGTCTATCTAGAAAATTTACTTAAGGAATTCGACGAGATCACATTCTCTCACATGCCCCGATTCAAGAACCAATTTACAGACGCTCTGGCTACCCTCGCCTCAATGTTGGAGATCCCAAAGGGAGTTGCTGAATGAGAACTCACTATCGAAATCTAGGAGGAACCCGCATTCTGTCTTCAGATCGACGAAGCTGAAACTCCTTCGAATGATCATCCATGGTATACCGACATCAAGGAATATCTCGAACATTAGAAGTACCTGGAAGAAGCAACACCAATTGATCGTCGCACCATCTAATGACTAGTGACATAGTTCATGATCACTGGGGGCATTCTTTGTAAGCGATCCTTCAACCAAGTCCTTCTCCGCTGTGTGGATGGGACAGAAGCGACACAGATCATTTCAGAAATCCATGAAGGACTATGCGGCCCACACATGAACAGACATATGATGGTAAAGAAGATCCTATGACTTGGCTATTATTGGCTCACGATGGAGACAGATTACTGCAAGCACATTAAGAAATGCTTCAAATGTTAGGAACACATAAACCAGATCCATGCCCCTGCTTCCGAACTCTACAAATTGACGGCACCATGACCCTTCTTTGTATGGGGGCTAGACATCATCAGCGAGATGAGCCCCAAAGCTTCAAATGGGCACGAATACATCCTGGTGGAAGTAGATTACTTCACCAAGTGGATAGAGGTCGCATCCTATACCACCATCACAACATCTCACGTGGTAAAGTTTATGAAGAACAACATCATTAGCCACTATGGGATCCCTCATGCCATCATCACGAACAACGGGACTCCATTCGTCAATAAAAGGATGAGTAATTTCCTTGACAAGTTTAAAATTTAAAGCCATCGGTCGAGCCCCTACCGTCCCCAAATGAATGGTGGGGTCGAGGTTGCAAATAAGACTATCATACGCATATTGAAGAAGATGATGAAGACATATCGTGATTGTTCGAAGATGCTCCCTTACACACTCTAGGCCTATCAGACATCTATTCGGTCTACTATAGGTGCAACTTCATATAAGCTCACATACGGAATGAAAGCGGTACTGCTAGTCGAAATCGAAATCCCATCACTCTGGATACTATTGGAAAGCCAAGTCGAGGAAGGCGAGTGGCAACAAGCAAGATACGATCAGCTGCACCTTGTAGATGAAAAGTGCATGCGGGCACTGAGCCACTCCCAGTGTTATCAAAGAAGAATCATCTAAGCCTACAACAAGAGGGTCCACAAGAGAAGCTTCAAAGTCTGCGACATGGTCATGAAGCGCATCCTACCACCACACTTACCAGACCCCAGAGGAAAGTTCAAACCCTTGTAGGATGGACCGCTAATCATCCGAGAGGTACTTCCAGGAGGTGCTCTTCGACTCACCAATTTGAGAGGAAAAGATCTTCCCGAGTCTATTAATGCCTACAACATGAAAATCTATCACGGGTAGTCATACCTAACCTTGTCAATGATTACAATCACAAATTTGTATCCATGTAAAAAAAATAAAAAAGAGGAAAATATATATCCACCATCTCCCATTAGAAACACCCATCACTTCTCCCACAAAAGAAAAGAAGAGAAAATAAAAGCACGAAAAAAAAGAGAAAAAGAAGAGAAGACGAAAAGCATAAAAGGAGGAAAAGGAAAAAAAAAAGAGAGAGAAAATGAAGAAGAGACAAGAAATCTCAAAAAGAAGACCCAGAAAAAGAAGAAAACAAGTTCATCCAAATCTCCAAACAATCCCACCAAAAGCAGCTTACGATTGTACTTAAAGACAAGGACAGGAAGGTAACCAGTTGGCCGGCTATGAAGGAAATCTCTTCATCTCGCCCAGCACTCCAAAGAAAAAAAAAAGAGAAAGGGCATGTCTAAGCAAAACGGGCGAGGTGAAAACCCGAAAGGGCGCCTCGAGTAAAAACAGCAGGCATGTAGCGGACTTGGTGAAAACCTGAAAAGGCGCCAAGGGTAAGAAAGCATAGCTGTCAAGGGGCAGCCAAGATCCAAAACCTGAGACAGTCAAAATTCGAAAGGATGCTGTGACCAAAAATGATGGGAAAAGTTAGACATAGTGAATACCTGAAAGGGCACTACGGGCAAAAATGGTGAGAAACAAAAAATAATAAAAAAAAATAAATAAAAGTGCAGGTACAGAAGAAGTTAAGGCAGCAAGCACTGTAATGAGATACAAGGAAAGATTAACTTTGGATCAGTACTCTGTCAAACTCTGCTCAAATCCATGGGATGCGGTCTCGGGCACCCTCTCAGGGAACCAAGCCCCTAAGGACACAATCTAGACTACTGCGCACAATGTGTGTTGAGCCCAAGATTCTGATCCCAATCATCCAAAGCACAAATCCAAACACAAGCGAATATCGGCAAATTTGGCATAAAACAAAATCTCTCATTTCCTTAAAATCCTTTTCTTTTTTTAGTACACTGCTTTTCTCTCCTTTTTGTTTCAAAAACAAAACCCTGCATACATATAAAATAAGCAGTCGATCAAAACCAAGGATCACATGTGAGCTCCTATCCCTCATACATCGATAATCTCAGTCTAAGCCTTTCTATCTCCATGCACAAGTAAAAGGCCTCCTCCCTATCTAGACGATGAGTCACAAGTGTGCTCTCATCACACCGCCATCGCACCATCAGTCGACGAGCCATGTCCTCACCTGTATGACGAAGGACAACAATCTTGCTAATCAGATGACCATGTGTGGCCAACAAGAAAGACGGATGAAAGAAGGGTCAATCCTCAAATGCCTTGAACGAATCAACGACATATGAAGAAGATAAAGCAGTATCGCCTACCATATCCTGATCAGTAGCCTCATCCACTAAATTCCATCTGGGAACTTGACGATAAAGTGACTGCTCTGCCACCCATCGCTAATACAGTACTGTGGCAAAGGGAGGAGCCCAAAACTCAAACTCCAGCATCGTTGCATCCAAAGATCCTTACCAAGAAATCCAGACTCGCCTATACAAAGCAATCAAATCAGAAGGAAGAGGGGCATGTCCAAATCCAGAGAAAATAAAGTCCAGAATATCCTACCAAAAACTGAACTAGCTAAGGAATCGCACAAGATGGTAAGAGCAGTATCTCCGAAGTCCCAGCAACAGTAAAGGAGTACGAGCGGCACTACAAATCAAAGGAGAGCAATGGAGACAGGTAGCCTCTCAGCTAATCTCCCACCCTCGAAGCTGAGAAAGCATGCAATGGTATAACAACTCAGTGACCTCAGCACCGAGGTGAAGACCATCAAGAAACAAAGACGACACATCATCGCAGCAGGAATTAGCATATAGAGATGTTCCCACAACCACACTTGGGAGAAGTATAAATCAAGCTCAAGTTGCAAGCAGGAAGCGAAGCAGGGGAAAGGATAAAAGTAAGAAGGATAAAAGTAAGAAGTACCAGAAGGAAGGAGCAGCAGCCTCGAAGGATAAGGGTACGTCCAAGTGATCACTCGGTCAGCCCCAAAAAGAGTTTTGCCAGCACCACGGAAGTAATGCTCCTATGATGCAAGACGCAGCGGAATACATCCAACAAAGCCGCCAACGATGACTGTCTCCATCCTGAGAAGGGTAGCTTGGCTAGAACACAGAATATCAGTGCATTCAAGCACTGAAGCTGGAGGTCAGACCCAGGACCTCCATAGGCAGTGGAACAACGATCATACAAGACCTCTAGCGAAAGCTCGCCAGCCCTGCCCTCTGCAGTAGGAAGAGCAGTAAGAAATCTGAACCAAGAGATCAGGTCAGTGGAATGGACTGGCTCAGACGAGGGAACATAAGGCTCGTGGGAGAGAGGAAGACCAGATAAGCGCGCAAACTCCTCCAGTGATGAACCTAGCTCCAGATCATTGAAGGAAAATAGATTTAGCGATGGGACCCAATCGTACAAAGCTGCGCACAATAGCCGCCAATCTAGGGGAACTCGGTGGAAGTGAAGAACCTCTCAGAAACCCAGGGAGCTCAACTCAAAAATCTTAGACTCGGTCAGACTCTCAATCCAGACATGCAATCGCTCAGAACAGATACCACGCGGCTGTAAACGACAAGTTCGAACAGGTACGCCCTCCATAATTTGGAACCCAGGATCCACATGTGAATCATAAAAAATAGGCATACCATCGTCCAACAAGTAGATCTCGTGGTGGGGGAAGAAGCCAGACTTGCCCATCGCATCCCGCAAAGTGTCCTGAAAAGCTGCAACAGGTGGGCCCGAGCTGCCAACGACCACTACGTCAGGAGCAGTCTGAAATGAACGAGCCCTAGGAGACGTAAAGCATGGAGTATCCCAGTGGCTGACAAGATCTGTATCCTGGACCCCGATAGAAGCTGACTGTCCCATCACCGCCTCGAAATCCGTACAAAGGTCTGACTTAGGCCATCCACAAGAAGTCCATCACCTGCCAGATCCAAGCCATCCAAAACACTAAGATGGGACCCGCCACCCATCCAAGCCTAACCCATCACATCCATACTGTCCATCATCACCCTGCTACCATCCTCACCATCCACAACCATCCCTCCACCAATCAAGCCATCGGTCACCATCATCGCGCCATCCTTACCATCCATCCTCATCATGTTAAACAATGGTGGTCCATCCGATATGGACCCATAAAAACCATCCAACCCATCCAACCCAACCTCATATCCACCATTGATGGAAGAAAAACCCAAGACATAAATGACATTTACCTCTACCAAATGACCCATTACTCCTCCATCTACCTCCATCAATCCATCCATAAATGGATCTTCCCCACCATTTATGAGACCACCAACCTCTTCACCATTAATACACCCACCAAACCCATCATCATGACTGGCCATAATCAACCCAAAAAAAAAGAAAGGACAAAAGAACAAAAGAATAAAAGGAAGAGATAAAAGAAGAGAAGGAGACAAAAGATGGGAATCAGACGGCCCAAAGCAAGAAGGAATAAACAGAACAGGGACCAAGAGAATGAACAGGGATAAAAGGGAACTTGCTGGAAGAAAACACGGACAAAGGCGATAATCGGATTACCGCTAGAGGCATTCGAAGTACCGTTGCAGGGGTTGTCATCACTGAATCACTTCAACACCTGACAGAGCAAGCAGAATGGGCAAAAGTCAGTGGGCGGTAGTCCGACAATTGTCGGCGGCAGTCCGACTACCGCCCGGGCCCACTTTTGGGGAAAATTTGGGTAGCGGTTACTTCAGAGAGCTAGGAGCATAGAATGCACACCCACATGCTCAATTGGGATCACAAAAATGATCAAGAAAACAACATCGAACAAACTTAAGTTTCATATAAACATGGGTTTACTTAATTAACGATACATGATACAATGAACTAATCATCATTAGGAAGATAGGTGTCTGTATCCTTCCGACGAAAATGGGGCCCCAAGATCCCTCCAGCAAAACGTGCGCCACCACTAAGAGCATAGCCAGACTGCAAGATCGGATCGATGCCATACTGCTCACACCAGGAGCTGTACTCTCTATCCAGGTCAACAAAGGCACTGGCATCGAAACCCTCTAGGGCAGCGGTCAACTCCCTCTCGGGCACAGATCTCCAATCAGATAGTCCAGACGGCGGACCAAGTGAGACCAAAGGGCTGTCAGTCAACTGCCAAAAAAGCCTCTCTCCTAGATACCATTTCGTCACATGTGGGTCCTCCAGAATACGACGTTGTCGTGAGGCCTGAAAGGCCTCCTGAGCTCCAGGAGTAAGCACCGCATTCAATTGTAGATATGGCCTGGTGTGGAGCTACAAAAAGGAGAAAAGTTAAGAGTCGGTAGATAAGCAGAAGACAACACATGGGCAATACAGGGCAAGACAAATCACTTACATCGTCGGGTATAAGGGCATCAATATTCGACCTCCAGGCGAAATCAGAAAATAGGCACATGCGGCTGCGGTTATCCTTATACCACAGCATCATGCGAGGAAAGGGAGGCGAATGATCGATCAAGGTGGGTGCTAGGTGGGGAAAATGATTGAAAAAACAGACTTGTGCAAAATTGCCATCAGAAAAAGGCACACTAGACCATCCCCGGAGAGAACAGAGTAGAAGAGACAACAAGAAAGTACCTCGATGACTAGATAAAAGCTAGACAAAGATCGGCTGATACAACGACTAGCCTTGTCCAGCCCTTCATACAAATAGACCAAGAGGGTCACGCTCCAGTTGTATGCCGTGAAAAAAGTGATATCTTCCATGAGCGATAACAGACGGGAACTCACAAGCTCATTCCTGTGGCAGAAAATCATTGCTCCCATGGTGTACAAAATTAGGGTTCGAGCCTTCATCACAGCCGTGGCTTCAGACTTAGGGATGCGTCGAGAAAAATTCGACGACAGCCATAGCAGCTTGAAACGATGACCGGAGAAATCTGTGGCATCTAGCATCATCCTTGACAATTCCATCCAATCATCCTCCGAAGGTATCAGGAGATCATCCTCAAAAGGGAAAAATCCCCTATCATATCGGAGATCCAGCTGCATGTATATGTCATAAGGAGTGATCCCCCACTCCCTAAAAGGCAAATGGAAGGTATGAGTCTCAAGATGCCACCGTTCGATCAAGGCCGATAAAAGGGACATGTTCATCTTACTCAGACGAACTCAAAACAGATGGGCGAATCGAGTACGCTCCAACACCTTAAAGAGCAGAGATTGTGGATCATGAAACCAATCAAGCCAATGTGTCCTAACCCCAGGCCCTCTGAGGATTATAGGCGCACCACCCACCTGGGCTATATTGGAAAGGTGTCGACCCTCTCGCGACACATAGCACAGATCTGTCAACTGACGAGAAGGACCAGCCTCGATTCTACCCCGACGTGGTATACTGCACAAACAAGGCTCACAGGTAAGTATTCTCCTCACCATGAAAAGCAATGGACTCCAAACACAAGGCCCAAGCCCATTTCAAAAAACCCATTCCTAAAAGCCCACAAGGCCCAGGCCCATTTCAAAAAATCCATTCCCAAAAGCTCGTAAGGCCCAGGCCCATTTCCAAAAGTCCATAAGGCCTAAACCCATTTCCAAAAGCCCACAAGGCCTAGGTCCATTTAAAAAAAACCATTCCTAAAAGCCCACAAGGCCCAGGCCCATTTCAAAAAACCCATTCCCAAAAGCCCATAAGGCCCAGGCCCATTTCAAAAAGCCCATTTCAAAAGTCCATAAGGCCCAGGACCATTTCCAAAAGCCCATAAGGCCCATGGCCCATTTCAAAAAGCCCATTTTCAAAAGCCCATAAGGTCAAGGCCCATTTCAAAAGCCCATTGCACAAAGCCCATTCCAACAGGCCCAGGCCCATTTCAAAAGGACCATTTTCAAAGGCCCATGTTCCAAGAACCATTGCCAAGGCCCATTTTCAAAAATCCTTATCCACACCACAACTTAAGATCATCTTCAAATAAACGCATCTGGACACATTAAGATCATGATGTGGGGCCCACTTGGAAAATCTCATTCGTGCATCATCCAAAAAGTGGCCAACGAACAAAGTCCACACCATCCATATACTCAAGTGGACCCCAGATCGTCCATCCAACGGTCCAGTTCATCTAAAAAAATAACAACAACAAATAAAAATAAAAGAAAATAAATAAAATTTTAAATAATAGAGTGGGGCCCCTTTCTTATCACACCCCACTCCATCATCAAATATATATATATATATATATACATAATAGAAAATCCAGCGAGACCCAATGATCGAGATCAAATCAAAGTGGATCAACGGTCCTGATGATGGTCTTCCCAAGACCCAAAGAAAAATCCAACCCATCTAAAGCTCCTTGAATAACTGGTCCAGCAAAATCCATCAAGAGTCCAATGATCAAGATTACCTGGTAATAAGGAAGGAAGAAAATATAAGAATATAAGCCAAAAATTAAGACAAAACTCCTTCAAAAACACTTCCAATGACCACAATGGAGTCTCTGGACATCCATGGATGTGTTTCAAATAGAGGATGGAGGTCCACCATTCGGACCAGCACACCCGACGGACCGACAGTAGCTGGACTACCGCTAGCGGCAGTCCGACTGCCTCCATCGACCACCTGCAACATGGGACAGCGTGCTGTCCCCCCATGGCAAATTGCATTGACCGGTCCTTCCTTTGGACCGCTGGATGAAAACTAAAAAAAAAAAAAATCCCCAGGGAGTCTAGCTTTATAAAGGATGATTCTACCAAAATACCAACATATAATAATAAAAAATCGCTACCCCCATTAATTTATTAGTGGAGGCTATATGACTTTACTATTAAAAAAAAAAAAGAACGATGACGGCCACCTGCGAAATTGAACGGATATTTTTCAAAAATCCAAAAAATATATTTAAATAAATCTCTAAGTAATCTAGTTCCAAAGAGATTAGATTTCAAACAAAAACATTAAAAAATGCACGCAGCGCGCAGTAAACTGAGGAATCTTCCATATTCTCCAATTGCAGTCAGTGCAAACAACTAAATAAGATTCAATCTCTTCTGGTCTCCCCAGAGGATGAGCGATCCGTACATGATATATGTACAATTGGCCTGATCTCTATATCTAGATAGTCGTACGGATGCTAGAAAAAATGATTGGATCTATCTCTTAAAAGAATAATCAAACTCAAAGTGACAACAATCCATTGTAACCAAAGTATCAGAATCAGCAAACTGCATGGTAAAGGATCATCTGCACATACCTAGTCCAGGATGTTTAAAAAATTTGATTGAGTCCAAGTCGGCGTAGTGAGTTCCCCGTAAGGCCGCACCAACGCGCAGGGTAGCTAACCACTTTGACAATCAAACAGACTGAATACTCCTAGGGTAATTACGTAGCAAAGAAATGACAGACTAAATAGTATGAAAATCCTCGTAAAGGCGCGATGAATGCGCAGAGGCCCTTACTTTTCAGACTTACTTTCCAATGTTATCAATAATCTGATGTGAAAAGGTTGTGATTGGTGACCCGTAAAGCCGCGACGAATGCACAGGGGATAATCACAACGTTTTCCTCAACCCTTGTGATATATACAAGTAATCTCTTTTTCAAACAATCAACTGACAATGATACAATGGTAGGCAACAGATTTGAATCACTACCTTTTTCTGACCAGAAGGGTGGGGTGTCCACTCTCTTTAACCTTCGGTTGCTTGCAACCTCAGCCAAAGAGGGGCATCTGTAAACACCCTACTCAAGCTAATATCTCGAGAAGGCTAAGACAATCCAAGAACCATGATCATATCTTGAATCAAACCCTAATCCCAGCCTAAACCCTAAACTTAACCCTGACCCAAAGGTCTCCAACTTGCAAACCGAAACCCAAAACCTCGATCTAAACCATTCAATCTATATACAACCCCATCTTTACCCTATACCCTAACTAGGATCCCTTAACTCAAATCTAAGCCCACCTACCTAAGCTGTAAACCCTGAAAGAAGACCACCATGTGAACCAACATAGCAGATAAAGCCCGCACGTGCGAGCCCGACCCAAACGAAGCCTGGACAGTAGTCTGACTACTGGCTGCGGTAGTTTGACTATTGCTGGTGGTACTCAGTATGCTGCCACTCGTGGCCCGCGTGTGGACAGCTGTCCTAGTGTCTAAAAGTCAACTTTTCCTTGGATTTACCCCCCCATCTCCAGTATTTACCATTTTACCGACCCTAAAAGCCAATAAGAGGGCATTACATGGCGCTCCTCTCTCCCTAGCCAATCACAAACCTCCATTTCATTATTTTAACCCTTACCTACCCCCTATTTACCATAGAGCCATTAGAGAAGGCTATAAATAGCCCTCCCCTCTTCTCATTTCATCATCCCCAATAAACCATTTCTTTCCTTTAGCTTAAGAGAGTGAATGAGCAAGAGAGTGAGGAAAAGAGTGAAGGAGTGAGAAGGAGCTCCCAAGCCTTCAAAGACCTGATCTTTTAAGCCACCCCCTAGCCTTCCTCTCAACCTTTCTAACCCATAAACCTAACCCAGATTGGTCATGGCTCAGTCCATGTCTTAGCCTAATTAAGATCAAGCTAGAGATCAATCTATTCTATATGCAAGCATTCATCATGACATCGATTCCCTCCTCAACCCTCCTACTTCTCTAGATCTCCAGTGAATGTATGCTCTGTGACCTGCCGTATGTCGGATCTTGTCACATTAGAAATTCCTAGCGATCTAGTCCATTTTCTTACTAAGCATCATCACATCCACCTTCTAGATACGCCGTTGGACGTATTCTCCTTGGCTTGCCAAAATCTCGAATCTTAGTACATCAGAAATCTGCGTGTGTGTCTAGTCCCTTCTCAACCACAGCATCCATTATCCCTTAAGATTGTTTATCACACTAGGTAAAGGTCATACATTTGTACGAGTAGAGAGAGTACCTAACCTCTTCCCTCTTTGTAACCAAGGTCCCTTACCCGGAATCTTGGATCGCAGACCAGGAGTCAATCTAAGGTAGGAGAGTCTTTGGATTTCTCCAACCTTACATATTCCGCGGGTAATTGACAATGGGATTTTGAGATCAATTGGCTATTGGTGACTCCAACATCCATAAATCAGCCTAGTCACCCCCACCATAAAAAACATAACACTCAAATTAGCATGGGCGCCAATTTTCAATGTTTACACTTACACATTAAGGTTTCAGTTCAATATTGACTTATTAACCTGGTATCACTAAGAATGAAAGGAACCAGACTGGGGAATTTGTCCATCATGTCCATTCAAAAAAAAAAGAAGAGAATACCCAGTTAAAAAATAATTGTATTCTAAAATGGCTACCTGCTAAAGATCTTTAAAAAGGTTGACACATCATAAAGCCATCGATGGAAAAATCAAAAGCTGGAAGAATAAAAAGATTGAACTATAAGGCAAGTTTTGGTTTAGTTTGGGATATCTCGGAATGTTTTATTTGATTATCAATGATATCATGAAAATTTATGATTGGACTCTTAATGAGGATAAGCCGAGATTATACTATACACCTATGGAACTCAATGTTTAGAATTGTTCTAATCGATGGATCAATACTTTGAACTTGACTATAAATTTTACCATGCGCTTGAGTCTAGGAGAAAGTAATGCCCAACATTCATGAATCCTAGAATTCCATTGACTGGATTATTTTTCAAATATCACTCAGGTTTATAAGAATTGTTCCATAATTCTTAAATTATTTTTTGCATACTTTGCTCAGAACTATCAAAATGTTGATTGGGGATTGTGTTGAGGGTCAAATCTTGCATATTAGACCCCAGTTATTACCTGATTTTATGTATTTGATAATGTTTAACACTATATTTTACTTGAGTTTGTGCTACAAGGTGAATTTAGGAGCTTGGACTGAAAAAGGGTGTTAAATGCATGGATTTAACGCTCCAAAATCACCAAGGTAAGGGACGGACCCCAGTGGACCGAAATCAAAGAATTTACGTGCTAGAGATCTGAGAAAATCAAGTAATTCATGTTAAAGAGGCCTGAAAATCGTCTAGAATGCAAGATCACAAGGTTCTCACCATCCATTCGGCTCGAAACTTTATATTTGGCCTAAGGACCATAAATTAACCGTACATGTCAAATTTCAGCCTTGGATCCTTGTGAAAGTGGTCTAATGGACAGATCAGCCACCAAAACACTAATATGGAGCCCACCTGATGTCTGAATATGCTTTAAATTTAGCAACAACCCCTTAATTGGGGTGAAAAAAATGGATGGACGGAATGAATTTCGTATATACCTCATAGTGGACCCCACTTAGGTTGTGCGAGTGCACAGTGTGGTGCATTCCCGCGCCGCACCAAAATGTCAAGGCAGTCAAAGCTGCCTTGACCTAATTCTTCTCGAGCTGGAACTAGCGGATGGACGAGCGTCCGTCGATTTTGCTTAGTGGGCCCCACCCATCATTCAAATGAATGATCTGGACCGTCTATGGCGTCCAGGAGGTGGCCATGACTGTAACATCCCGAAAATCGGGGGATCGAGTAAAAACCCAACTCCCGAGTTCCAAAATGTTATTTATGCAATATAGATATGTATGATTGAATGTTGTCTGTGTTAATATATTAAACATGAGTGAGATTAAGCCAGAACAACATATCCTACTCCAGAGACAGTTAAATTAGCAAGCGGAAGACTGTGATAGTATGTATAACATATATAAACTGTTGTATGTCTCTAGAGTGTGAATATGTTACCAGGTTATATACATACATGTATACTCCAAAAGTAGACAAAACGAATATACATGAGTGCACTAAAAATATGAAATGACAAGTGCCAAGGCATTTACTCAACCTCCCTGTAATCCCGTCAATCAGAACACACATAAAGGAGAGATCCTCCTCATCATCATCAAATCCAGCTCCGCCTCACAGGCCGCGCCATCATCTGCAATCACAAAAAGGGACTGGTGGGTATCCGGAAACACCATCCCGTAACGTGGGAGTAAGTGATCAACTCAGTGGGATAAGAGAGAAGAGATTAGCATGTTATCAAATCAATCATGCGATAATAGTAAGGCAGTAAATCAAACAATCCTAATACTGTTGTTAATGTAATATGACATGACGTGATGTATGCCCTCACCGACGATCTCCCTCATACGGTACCATCTTACGACCGCGGCATGCAATCGACCCTCAAGTGCTCCACATCTTCCAGGCACATGCAATGGTATGGTGATATGATTTTTGAGTTGTTATTAGTCCATTCAAACAGCAGGATTGGAAAACTAAGGTACTTCCCTTATATCAATCCCAACACAGATCCTGTCTAGGGTCGTCACTCCTAGTAATCTCATACGAGGTATATTTTGTAGGTCGCTGCAAGGGCTGCCAGGGCTGTTGCACGCACTCGTTGCTCCGCTCCCCCATCACCTTATCAATACAGGCCTACTGTACTCTACTGCTATTGAAGGATCATCGCCTCTCGTAGGCTCAGAATACGCTCGCGGTCACTACAAAGGGCTGTCAGGGCTGTTGCTCGCACTCGTTGCACCGCTCCCCCATCACCTTATCAATGTAGGCTGACAGCAAGAATATAGTGTCCCATACCAACATAATCTACTCACGAGTCTAGGTGCTCACTGGTCACTACAGGGAGGTTTGTGGCCCCAGCGTAGGCCGACAGCTCGACCACGGTGTCCCATACCACCATGCCCGGCTCATGAGTCTTTATGGATCAAGGTACCATGGTTAACAGGGTTTACAATGGTAAGTTCAGTACCCTAGGTTCAAGAAGTTATGACTCATGCAGGGTGAACATACATCGGCCAGTAGGGTTACTTGACGGGCTCGACTAGCACGATCGCATCTCAAGTCGAACGACATAAAGTGCGTAAAACACTTCGCGTGGCCTAACCACTGCCGCCAACTCCAGAACACGATTCGCGTTCATCGGCGCGTCGTTCGTGGCGAAGATAAGCTAACCACGAATTCGCTCGGTTACCGACTGCCTGGACTAGGCATAGTCCCAAACAATCATAAATCCACATCAGCAGTTGTGTAAGGGTAATGGAAATGAAATACATCCATGTGAGCATGTTAACACATGTTATAACGTACAACTTAAGTAAATCATCCAACGCAAGCCTTTCATACATATAATGAAATTATGCATATCGCCAACCTATAGGAAATCATTTCCATCAGCAAATTAATTGAGAATTCAATCTTAAACTAAATCATAATGAAATCATCAAGCACATGTTATAACATACCACTTAAGTGAAACATCAAGCATATGCATTTCATACATATAATGAAATCGTACATATGGCTAACATGTAGGAAGCCATTTACACTAGCATATTAATTGAGAAATCAATCTCAAACTAATTCATAACACCATTTAATTCAATACATACTAATACAAGCATTTATACAAACACTTAAACCACACACTTAAGTCTACATATGGTATGTCGACCTAAAGTGCGTATTTAGGCGAATCTCTTCGCCAAACTAATTATGCACGCATTCCTAGTATTCTAATGTGACAAGAAGCCATGTCAATCACATCAGCAAAATATGGATGAAAACAGTACTTCCTACAAATGACTAAAATGCCCTAAATCTCATATTCTTCGTCAGTTTACGAAACAGGAAACGGACAGCATGTTGTACATGTCAAACGGCGTTGCCGTCGATAATCTACTATTAAACGACATTAAAAGCGTTGAAAATAGTCAATCAAAGCGTCTAATATCCGCACTTTTTCCCTTATAGATGTGTGAATTCGAACGGAGCGTATACGCTTCGTCTACGGAGAATAGGGAACCTAATACACAAGCTACATAAGCTACATTGCTAATGGAATTGACGGAAGCTTAAATCAGCAAGTGTTTAGGATTTTTCTTACCTCAAAGTGCATTGGAATCTCCGAAAAAGTGATCGGAGTGCGTCGCTTAAGCACGTGTAACGGCAGCAGCAAGTGGCAGTAAAAGCCCTCCCACACTCTCTCACAATCTCTCACCTTTTCTCTCTCCCAATCTAGGGCTTTTTGTAAATTCGGATGGGAGAGAGGAGTGAGGGTTTTAACGCCTTTTATAAGCTTAAAAGTGCCCAAAATAGGCTCCAGGTCAAGGTATACTTGAGGTATGTCCAATTCGGGGCTGTTTCGATCCAAAAGATGCTTTCTGGTGGTCTCCTGGACAAATGCGGTCGGACTTAAGCTCATGCATACTGGATCTAGTATACATCAAGTTTTCAGTCCGGCAGGGTTCACAGATCGCACGTGGCGGTCCAATTTCAGTTCAGCGGTCACCGCACGTAGATCAGGTCTGCAAATCTCATGATATGAAATAGAAATTTTTTCTTATCCGAGGGTGTAATTTGGCTGAATTCTGACGGTCAGAACGCTTAATACTGACACGTCAAGTCGTGTGCCAAATTTGAATTTCAAATTCCAAATCTGTCCCTATTCGCACTCTCTTCAGTCTGGGCTCAATGAAATAGCCTGTGATTATCGGTTGGACTTGATTTTTGAAGTCATTGTCAAGTCCAGCTAGGCGGTCCTAACGGTCTAAGATTGAAGGTATCGGACTTTTGACGCACGGTCTAGATCCAATACAAAGTTTCAAAGAGGTCCAGAGAACAAACCGGTTTAGAGTTTGATCCCAGGTTATAGAGTATTATAGCACCATGGATTCTACAAGTTTTGGATCTTGTAGAACATATTTAAAGTGATCAAGGACTATTTCCCAGCTACTCTAGCGTCGCGCTAGCTAACTTATGCTTAGTTTATAAAGGAATTAACCCTAAGTGATTTCTTTGGCTATGGAATTGGGTTCTGAGCAATTTTCTAGGTGTTTTAATTGAACCATTGCCTAAGGACGTCTAATCCCAGGTTGGCCAAAATTTGGGGTGTTACAATGACACTAGCCAAGACGTCCTTTTGGCCCCATTCGCATGTATAGACGTGGATTGCTAGAAAACGCAGGATGAACTAAGATGTGATTTGATACAGTGGACTGCACCAAAACTCAACCAAAACCACTCCTTTTTGACTTTTTTTTTCTAGAAATCTAATGGACGGTGTGGATTTCACTAAAAACATAACCATAGGGCCCATCGAACATTCCAGCGCAGGTTCGTGCATAAGGACATGCGTCCGCATGTCTGGTCCTCCATGGGCCATTGTACCTACATGATCATGGTCGGATAGGTGATTCAGACCGTTCAAACTCTTCCCCTGGGGCCACAACTCTGACCATGGAGTCAGATTCCAGTCTTGGGATGATCTGATGTCCCAAACCACTTCCAGACGTGGCTGCCTCGCTGTCGCTACGCACTCTGCTACGAAAAAGAGTCGATCTGACTTCAGCACCGACTCCAGCCACCGTCCTCCCTCCAGTCTATAAAAGAGAGAAGAAAATGTAGAGGATATCATCAGATCAATCCATGACGTGGAGCAAAGGAGAGAGAGAGAGAGAGAGAGAGAGAGAGAGAGAGAGAGAGAGAGAGAGAGAGAGAGAGAGTGGAGATGGCCGACGACTTTTCTTCTCCTTCTTCTTTCTTTGATTCTTCTTTCCTTTAATTCTTTCCTTCAGATTTTAGTTAATCATGGCTATGGCTAGCTAAACCTCTTAGCTAGGGCTAAGAGGTGAAGCTTGTAGTGAGATGGGAGACTTTTCTTTATGCCTTTTGATTCATGTTTAACCTGAAATAATATTGATTCTAGTTTGATTATAATGAATGTGCTTAGTTTTTAATGATTTGTTGTGACTTAAATTACAATGGATCTGCGATATCTTTTGGTATTTTCCATGTATGTATGGAGGTAATGGTTGTAGGAACTCTGCTGTTCACCATCATCTCAGGGACATTGTTGGATGATGGAACCCTTCCTAATGTTTATAACTCTCTCAGATTAGTTGTAGATTGGTTAAATTCTATTGTTTACTTTGTCTCATGGGCATGGTTTTGTGATGGAATCAATTATAATCCAAATACTTCTCATCTCTTGAAAACTGGATCAAAGGAAGTTCATAGTTGATTTTTAATGTTATATCTTCCAACTTGATGAAGATAGGACTCTGATCCCAGTTGTGTTCTTGAATCAAGCATAGATCTCCTTGATCTCTACAAGTGGATCCTTAGTACCCTAGTTTTCTACATTTGAATTTCACCAGTTTTAGATTAAGAATTCATAATTATTCTCTTAATTCTTCCTGATTTAGATTACATCTTTGCCTAGTTCTAGTTCAAGTTACTTTCAGATTACGTACAAGGTTCAGTCCTTGTGGATTCGACCTCGATCTTACCGAGATTATTACTACATCACAACCATATACTTGGGGTGTGAATATACAGCTCCATGAAATTGTCCATGATCTCTCTCGCATTAATTTATTATGTCAAATTGTGGAGGATGACTTTATGAACAGCCAAGATAAAAAGAAATAAGGCCAAAACACTTGAACTAATAAAAAAGGGTTAAACGTGCAATCAGTTATCCCTTCCATGTATATGATATACTGCAATCAGTTTTAGCTTCCGACAGCCAAAACGTGCAATCAGTTTTAGCTTCCGACAGCCAAAACGTGCAATCAGTTATCCCTTCCATGTATATGATATACTGCATAAAGGCTATTGATGAGCTCTAGTCCTTGGCCAATCGCCTATGATTCGTTGGCTCCAAAATAACTTTATAAAACTTAGTTATTTTAGAAGTCAAATTAAGATTTTAAGTTAAAGCTTACTATTTTTAATAAGTTTCGTCTTACCTATTTTTATAATTTTAAAAGTTTGATTGTGGTCCAGAGTCCTTATTTTGGTCATTTAAGGGTTGTTTATGAGTTTAGTGTAATTAGACATATTTTTACTATTTTAAGTATTTTTCCATTTTGCCAAAGTTTAGGATTTTTTTTTTTTTTTTTTTGCTTATATAAGGTCATCAGATATATCATAGGTACTACTTTCATTAGTAATATCAATTACATCTCTAATTTTTCCTCTCTCTTTATGTATTCAAGAGCTATTCTTAAGAAGAAGACAATAACATCTTCTTTGTCCATGCACCCACCATGTAAATATATGTTTTTGACAAGGCTATTTATGGCTGTTTGAAATAACTTTGTGGATAAAATTTAGAATGCATTTATAGTTTCACCAAATTTCACAAAATATTTTGGTTTTGTATCAGCTAAGGGCACGCTTGTTTTTGTTGAAATCAATTATTGGATGTGGGGTATAAACATATGATATGTAAGAAATGAAGAACTAGTATGCTTGGTTCGCAGTGCAATTTTACATGCATTAATGTAGAAATGTGAAATACACACACACACACACATACCAACCAAATGGCCACTTTATTTTCTTTAAATAATAAGAAATGGCTTTATTAACTATATATTTTAGATGACGTTGATTTTTTGCATTTTTATGTTCTAGCTTATAAAGTGAAATGGATTTCCTTTTTATGTGGTAGAAAAAAGAAACATATCCAAAGAGAGATCCAAAGTTGATATGGTTGTAATGATATAACAATGTTCACATGTATTTTATATCTCAATGTCTTTTTCCAAAGGTCCCAAACTAATTCTTTCAATCGAGAAAATGTATAACCAAAAAAAAACAAAAAAACAAAAAACAAAGAAAATTCTCTCTAGATGAAATTTGCTTGCACTTGTGAAAGTTTTCATGAAAAAAGTGGGCCACACTCATTTTAACTTTGAGTGGAGCCCACTTCTCCATCACCACCCAATCGTGTTTGAACGGTGCTAAAGTTTTCACTGTTGGGAGCTTCCCATTATCTTGGAATCCAAATACAAGTGACATGTGCAGCGATGCGGCATAAGGCAGAATCAGAATATATAAACAATATTCCTATGAAAAAAACAAGGAGAGAAAAAATAAAGAAATAAAAACATATAAAAATGGAGTTAGGATAGCAAAGTTCTGGATGCATAGTAAGTAGGGACCACATGAACTTGGAATGGTGATTAGGGCTTTATTTTTTAATCCGGGAACAAATGCGTAAGAAAGGCCAAAAAAGGAAGGAAACTTTTGTGGGTGCCAAACAGCTCCCATGCCATGAAGTCCACATATAATATAGTAAAATCAATCTCTCACCAAACATAGAATAAGATAGAAGAAAATCCAAACCTTTCTTCTTATAAATTCATTGAAACTGAAACCGACATGTGTAAACAAATGCATGCACATAGAAAAAAAAATGGGAACATTTCCCACCTTTGAAATGGTTGCTACGAAGAAGCAAATAGGGGTTAGATATGGATGAGAGGGCCCATGAGAGAATTTTAGGGCCCCAACAGATGTATTGTTTATTGGGTCATGGGATTGTGCACATCTGGGGCCCATTTTTTGGTGATCTAGATCATTGGTTTGATTGCACAAACAATCCAAAGATCTCACAGATCAGAACATTCTAACCATTCAATAATGGTCCATTTTCCATGGAACGTGGACGTTGTGTTGTTTGTGTGAAATGGACCATTGAAGCATTTTGTTGACCTATGATAAACTGAAGTATAGTTGAGATAAGGGCATAGATGATGACCACAATGACGCAATTGTTCTATTTTGATTCCCTATAGATACGGTCTTGATAGATTAAAATGATAACATATGATTCATGTGTCAACCTAATTGTTATAAGACTAAGACGATGGTGACATATCTTCTTAGTACCATCTTTACCCATAAAAGATGAATAGCCTAGAATCTTTAGATCTAGGAGAATTTTGGAGAAGTAATATCCATGGTCCCCGGCCCATTAGATTAATAGCTCGATCACCAAGGCCTCCTATACGAAACCTTGATACATTGTGATCCAAGTAGGGTGGCTCATGCCCTAGGAGAAGAGTTGCAAGGGCCTATTTAGACACAACTACTGTAAAATAAAATAAATAAATAAAAATTTGCAAAAGGGGTTTTCGTAATGAGTTACCTGGATGTATGTAAATTGTTTAAGTGGTAAAAATCATTTATAACCTGTTGTTGAAATTGGTGCTTTCAATATATGCTAAAACTGGGGATTTTGATTGATCGACGGAAGCCTCGTTCACTTCCATCAAATTGAGAAAATCCCGATTTTTCCATTTTTGGATATGTTCGATCGAACAAGATAATTCCAAAAAATCATGCTAGTTCTCTAGATATACTTTTGAGCATGTTTAATTGATCAAACATTGTGGTGTCAATCAATCGAAGGATGCTCAGTCGAAGTTAATTGATCAAAGGTTCGATCAACAGTACGCGTAGCTTCTACGTAAGTGCGCAGTTTTTTTTTTCTAATTCTAGATCTAGAGTTTATAAACAAGTGTAATACATAATTAGGGTATTGGGGAACTTATTCTAAAGAGAGCTAAGGTTTGGAGAAAGTGGATCTAAGGTTTTATACTCTAGGGTTTAGATTGTAAGTTATTCATCTCTTGTAATTTCATTTTTTATAGTGGATTGCTTGTCGCCTTGTGCCGTGGTTTTTTCTTGAAGAGTTTTTCCACATAAATCATTATGCTCTCTGCACATGCTCGAATTTTCTATCTGTGTGCTTTTTTAATTCAAATTTGGTCATGTTTAGGTGACGTTTATATGCCCAACAAGTGGTATTAGAGCAATTAGTTCATCACGTTAAGGTTTCAGATTGAATCTGAAGCCATAGCATTGAAGGGAACAAATGTCAAGTTCGAGACAAAAAAATTTACAAGTAAAAATAATTTTGAATTATGGAGAGTGAAGATCAAAGCCTATCTAATTCAGTAAGGGTTACAACAGGTACTCCTTTGGAAGTGAATAGTCCTGATATTATGAGCGATGAAGAGTATGATCAACTAGATCGAAAGGCAATTAGTACAATTTAATTATGTTTGGCCGATGAGGTCCTATATAATATCATCAGCGAGAAAACTACCGCTACATTGTGAGCAAAGTTGGAGAGTCTCTACATGATGAGATCACTTCTAATCATCTATTTTTCAAGAAGTGATTTTATAATCTGAAGATGGTGAAAGAGACAGATCTCAATGAACACATTAACAACTTTAATAAGGTACTTTGCAAATTGATGAGTGTGGAGGTAAATATCAACAGGGAGATCAAGTCATAATCCTATTGAACTCTCTTCCAGAGTCATACGAAAACCTTGTCGATACTCTGTGCCACAATAAGGAGACCATTGACGTCAAAATCGCTATATTAAGCCTTCATTCGAAGAAGTTAAGAAAGAAGAATGGTGGCGATGGTTCCTCAATAGATGTATTGGTTGTTAGAGGAAGAATTTCTCAGTGAGTGTGTCAGGCCCATGTCTTACTATCCATTCCCTTCCGTAGGATCCCGTAGTCCTCCCAGTCGAATTCTGACGACCTGTGACCCATAGATTTCATGTACGCATGACCCGTAGTCATTTCCTTCTCTCTGCCTCTCATCTCTCTCTCTCTCTCCCTCCTTTCTTTCATTTCTCTATTGCTAGGTGAAAGTGTCCTGGTTTGTCAATTAGCGTGAGCGTTGAGTCAGCTAGACAGAGGAGCCCTATAGGAAGATTGATCAAGCGTCTGCCTCAATTGGATGCTTGCCAGAACTCACCACAGGTAAATCTTAGCCTCACATCCCATGTCCCAAAACACTAGGTACTTAAATGCCTTAAAATTGAATAGAACACCCTAAGTTTTTTTGGTTAGAAAACTTTCCCAAACTTCAAGAAAAATCTTTAAATTTTTTACCTTTGTCGATTTATTGATACATGGTTCAATGAAATCAAACCTCGTTATCAATGTCCTCAAAGCTCACTCAACATTATCGAATTGAGGATATAAGATGTCCAACACCACAAAGATCTTTTGACGGAATTATCGATGTATCGATAGATGGTTCGATATTATCAAAATTTGAATCTCGAGTCTATCGAGTAAACTCGATAAAATCGACATCAAGTCTGTTGTGTCCAAAGTTCTACTAAGGCAAATCATGTAATCTTCGATATATTGAAGAGCTCCTCGATATCCTCAGAATTCAAATCTCGATGATATCGGAAACCGTTCGATGATATCGGATTAGGACATATTTCTATCCAACAAGTTTTTCAGGTTATTTTTCTTGGATCGAGGGTCACTCAATAAAATCGATATTCAAATATCGATCATATCGAGGCATGATCGATGTCATCGAATATGGATACAAACTGTCCAGCAAGCTTATAGGAAAAGTCCTTAGAATTATCAATGAATCAATACTTCCTATATATCATCGATATTCAAATTCCAAAGATATCAAGTGATGCTCAATCATATCATTTTCTTTAAAATCTTCAAAGGCAAGTCTCTCACATTTTCAAATGTTGAGGAATCGAACCTCATATCGATGAAATCGGAGTTCAAAATCCGATGACATCGATGTAAGTTCGATATCCTCAACCGGCTGGCAAAAGGTTTCAAAAGCATTTGACATTTAAGTTCGTGTCATTAAGCGGCCAATCGATGCTATCGAGAGTATATGCTCGATGATATCGACCCTACTCGATGATATCGAACTCTGTCAAAAATGTGACCGTTTTATGTCCATTGGAACCTTTTGCCTATTTAATGAGAGTTTTCTCTTGGTTGTTGGATAAAGAAAATAGAGAGTGCTTTTGTGTGTTTAACCCTAGATCATATACCCTAAGCCTTTTCTCTCATGAGAGTTCATCCTCTAATTCACCCTCATTATTGACATTCAATAGAGTGGATTGGGGAATGAACTTTCGCATTTAAGGATCCTACAGCTACCACCTTAATGGCAAATCATTAAACCGGAATGCCTTGAATGCATAGATGATTGGAATCGCTCTATCTCCCTTATAGGAAAACATCTAATAGAGTAGAATTTTATCATAACCTTGACCCAACCCGTCGCTATGTATTGGTACATCTTTTAAGTTACAGTTCAAGGAAGCAGAAGATTCTTCATCAACAAAGGAGGAGATCTTCGACAATACGTTAAACGGGGCTCATCTACTTATCTGTAAGTCATTAGTCCACAGGACCCTTGTCACGCCCTAAAACTTGAAACCGGTCTCATAAAATTCCTAATTGTCGAATCTGGTGCTGACAGCCTCCGTAGTACCCCATTCTCGGCTCCCAGGGCGTATACACCAGATTCCGGTCCTGGGATCCTACATGGAGGATTTTTCAATGTACATTTAACTCGTAATGAGCATAACTACAAGTTTACCTAAATCACATAGGTAACATCCATATCACATATCCACTAATATAAACATTTAAATACAATGCAGGAAGGGAATCTATCGTGCAGAAGCTTATAGAAAGCTTAGAGGGTGGTGAAAGTGTACGCGCAAGAAAAGTGTTAAGCACATAAATATAACACCATGATCATATAATGTCAGAAATACTGGCAAGATCAGGAATCATACAATATCAGAGTAAGCGAAAATACTAACAAGTCCATGAGTCAATTAATATCAGAATACGCAATATAGATCAACTATGCAAATGAGGAGTCATAAAGAACCAAATATCAGATGTCGATGATGCAATATAATATACAATTCCTGATGAGTTCACGAAGAGCGTCAGCCATACCTAGACCATATAAATGCAAAAACACAGTAATGTAAAACGTCATATGCCGTGGATGTAATCTAATATGTGGTACGAATGAAATGACCGTGCTGGAGTGTAAAGTCGGGGTGATAATACATAATATCGCAGGCTATGGGGTCCACCACAATGGACTTCTATCCAAACCAGTCTCATACCTAATTTGGATAGTCAAACTCAATGTGGTAAACTCTTGATCTCAGGTTAGTCGCGCGCCCCGACAGAAATTCTTTCCATTGTGAAAGAACACGTAACAAATAGTTGCACATACCAACCCGAGTGAATAGTGATTGAATGAATGAATAAGTATGCAACTCCTGCTCAATAAGTCCATATATTAATACTGTACATCTATGGGATCATCACCGGGGTCTAATACACTCCAAGTTGGCTATCGCCCCGCCCGACTACGCACCCCAGTGAGTGAAAAAGACCTCATTACCTGCCTACTAGTAGTATACCAATGCCTACCCAGCTTGTCAATAACAAACCCATTTGGGAGCTGGTCAAACTCAGCCTAGCTTACAACCCCCTCACTCAGGCCGATAAGGCCACACCCCCACCCAACCAACCATGACACAGTGGGAGATGCAGCCTACTGATATTCGACACTTGGACTCTCATGTATCCACTTGGTATAGACGTTAGGGCATCTCATGGCCACAGAGGTTTAGGGACTTTCACCCACGGACATCCAAAGTGCCCAGATTCTCGAACTAAACATTTCTTGTGTCTCATCTAGCCATCCACGACATGCCTATGGAGACTATGGCCCTGATGACACTAGGGCATACAGTATTCACAATACAATGTAAGATGCATGAGTCATACAATCTAGTCATGCATCAATCCCGCACATACCGTGCGCTCGTGTGAGATAATCTCCTCCTATCAGGGAGTCTCATAACAACCTGCCCAATGACATATGCAATAGTCAACCACATCTCATAATAAACATGCAGATGATGCATATGGGCATGTACATGATGCTACGCCGTCACATACTCGCAATCGATATTAACAATTGGCACCGATAATTAGCATTAATAATCGGCCTATACAATCGACCTGATAATCAGCCTCGACAATCGGTCTCGACGATTGAAATTGGCCTCAACAATCGGTCTCGACAATCGAAATCAATCTCGATAATCGAAATTAGCCTCGACAATTGAAATCAGTCACAATAATCGGAATCGACCTTGATAATCGAAATTGGTATCGACAATCGAAATTAGCCTAATAAGGCCTAAGGGAAGGTCACGATTTGGACATCCAACCATCATTACCCATCAATGTGGACATTCAACCAACATCACTCCCAAGCAGTGGCCCACATAGAGCCAAACATAAAGTGGGCCACAAAGGCCTAATATACATCACAATGGGCCTCATACAAGAGCTACATACACATCATCATGGGCCGCATCACATGGTCCTAATACACGTCATGGTGGGCCTCAAATACAATAAGTGGGTTGCATTAATGGGCAGCACCAATGGACCTCATATACACAACAAGTGGACCCTACTCATGGGCCTCAAATACATAACATGTGAGCCCTACACATGGGTCTCGTATGCATTAAATGGGCCACGTGTCATGGGCCTAATACACATCACAATGGGCCGCACAATAAGAGCCTAATACACATCACAATGGGCCTTTCCTGTTGACCACAAATACATCACAATAGGCCTTACTCATAGGCCACAAATACATCACAATGGGCCTTACTCATGGGCTGGAAATACATGACAATGGGTCATGGCATATGGGTCGAAAAGACATTGTAATGGACAATAAATACATCGTATTGGGCCTTACCATCTGGGCCATAAATACACAATAATGAGCCACAACCCATGGGCCTCAATATGTAACAATGGGCCTCTCTCACGGGCCTAATATATATCGCGATAAGCCTCATTACATGGGCCAAAAATACATCACACTGGGCATCTCATGGGCATATATTCACATCACGTGGGCCGCATCACATGGGCCTCATGTACATCAAAGCGAGCCGCATCCCATGGGCCATATAAACATCACATCAAGTGGGTCACATCAATGGGCCACACCGATGGGCCACAAATACATCACATGAGCCTGATTCAAAGGCCATAAATACATCGCGACAGGCCTTACACAAGGGCCTTATATACATCAAATGGACTAAATTAATGGGTCTCATATACACAACAGGTGGCCCCTGCACACGGGCCTCAAATACACAGCATGCGGGCCCTACACATGGGTCTCATATACATTAAATGGGCCACGTATTTGGGCCTAATACATATCACAATGGGCCCTTCCCATAGACGACGAATACATCACAATGGGCCTTGCCCATGGGCCTCAGATTCAAGTAGGTGGGCCCCATCATATGGGCCTTAAATACAAGGCAAGTGGGCCCCTTCATATGGTCCTCAAATATATATCATGATAGGCCTCATGGATGGGTTGCCCCAATCGGCCTCAAGTGGGCTTGGACCACACCAAAAATCATTTCAATAGTTGTAGGTGTAACATGTGTATCATTGTACACTGTCATTCCATGGGGCACATGACCCTCTAATGATGATCAGCACTATCCAAACACTTCCCATGTAAATAGCACTATCCAAACATTGTCCATGTAAATCAGCACCATCCAAACATTGTCCATGTAAATCAACACCATCTAAACATGTTCAGCACCATCTAGCATGATCTGGACGGTGTGGATGAAAGACCAGATAGTGGCAATAGCTGCTGGTATGAGGTAATCCAGTCAATCTGCTTCCAATCTAGGTGGGTCCCACCAACATCTTTTGTAGATAATAATATTATAATGATATTCATTATTATTATTATTATTATTTATATTTTTTTAAAACATGTAATGGCATCAAAACAACAGTCAAGATACTTATGAATGTAAGATGGATGATCAGGACATTGCTAGTCCCATGTGTGGGCGCCACACACACTAGTGGGCCCCACCAACAAAACAGATGAACGGCGTGGTGTGCAAACACATGCACCACAATGGCCTGGCACCGTCTAGCCGATCCAGCAATGTCCAAAGGTCTGGACGGTGTGGATGAAACAAATACATCACGGTGGGCTCCACCCGCACTTGCAGGGGTGGCCACGTCCTCCAGATGGATGGATGGTTTTGATACAACAAATACCTCCTGATCAGCCCACCGCCTTGGGCAGATGGACGATGGGGGCTTAAATACATCAAGGTGGGCATCTATATAGGCACCGTCCAGATGGATGGTGTTGGATAAAATGCATAGAAATAGGTGGGCCCCACCCTCACATGAACCACACATGCGAGGTGGCCCACGTCCATGAAAAATAGATAGAAGGTGTGGATGTACACATACATCACACTGGTCCACATAGTCCTTGGTGACGTGTCACCTTGCCAGCAGTTAATCTGTGTCCATTGTATGGAGACCCATAGAACTTGGTGAAACTAGTGGGACCCACAGAGCTTGATGATGTTGGTCTAGCGATGGGTTCCACCATCTGGACTGCTTGGATATGACATATACATCACATGATTCATGGTGGGCTCCATAGCGATGGATGAAACACACACGTCATTGTGGGGACCCACCGTCCAAGTTGTTGACGGTACAGACGCACCACATGCATCAAGTGGGCTCCACTATGATAGATGGCATGGATACACCACATGCATCAAGTGGGCCGCACGGCATCAAGAGATAGAGAGATGGAAAGAGAGAGAGAGAGAGAGAGAGAGAGAGAGAGATGGATGGAGGGGCCCCGCCACTATGGGCCCCTCAATACAACACATACATCAAGTGGGTCCCACCATATGTGGGCCATCAATCCACAAATCAACTCAAAAGAAAACACCCACCTTCAAAGTTACTCCTTTTTCCACACTAGGGTGATCTAGCTCCAAGGAGAAGGAATCAATGGTTGATATTGGATTTTAGAGGTTGGATGATGGGGTATGAAGCTTCATGGTGGGTGGAAAAATGGAGGAAGGCATGGACGTGGGGAGTTCTTGGGATTGCTTGGAGAATGAGAGAGAGATGAGAGAGGGAGAGAGGTTGTAAGAGAGAGAGGGATGGGTGAGTGATGGGGTGTGATGGGTGAGAGATGGGTGATGGGTGATGGATGTGTACTTGGTTGTAAGAGAGAGTGAGGGGTGGTTGTACTTGGGGATGGGACATGATTGATTGATGTGTACTTGATTGATGAGACATTTCTCTTGGGTTTTACAAAGTGCGGCATTTTTCTCGAATTGAACGCGGACCCACATCTCCTGGCCAGGGTATCACATTGGAGTGCGAGATGCGGAGTCGGAACCACGTCGACTGTACAGTCACACTGGTACTGGTCTCGAGTCAAGTCAACTCAGATCGATAGGATGTAACTTAGAGACGTGTGCAACTGCTATCTACATGTCGTAAGGCGCTGAAATTCGACCAGGAGGACTGTGGAATCTTACGAAACGGTACGGGCTAGGATACACGTCTCACAACTCTCCCCTCCTAATAAAAATTTCTTCCTTAAAATTTACAGAACAGACAAGGGGAGAGGAAACATCATATATAAGTCAAGGCACAATCAGTTTACATAAGGATGGGAATAGCTCTATCTAATCTCAACCTTGCACTCCTAAGATGCCTCATCAATACTGTGGTGACCCTTACTAATCCTCAGATCCTGGATCAGAAACGATCGAAACTGGGGTACCTTGCAACCTCACCATCTCACCAATGACTAATCTAATAAGATGGTCCTAATGTTTGGTTGCGCGAATCGTCGGTGACTCGTAACAATTGAGGATCCTGCATAGCTGCATAAAACCTACCCTAGGCCTGCTAAGGAGGTGTATGTCCCCTCCAAAGAGGTTGTTACTACTGAAAATGGGGGCACTCACACTTACGATGCCCCATCTCACCACATCTGAAGTAAACACCCGTAAACGGTCTCTTTGATGGTTCTAAAGACGTTGCTGGCATTCTAAAGGATGGACAGTTCCTGTGCCTCTATGGTCGTCAACATTGCTACTACTGGAAACTATCAGAGAGGGTCTTCCTCTTCCGGTCTCCTCAGTGGTCACGAACCCTCTGCGAATCATTCCATTCTGCCTCGTAAATCTAGGCCCTTTGAACTACCTGCTCAAAGGTCAGGAGCATGTGTTCAACGACACAGCTCCTAAGGCCAAAACATAAGCCATTCTCAAAATGATCGGCCTTTCGCTCCTCATCATCAACCAAATATAGCACGAACCTTGATAGCGCCATGAAATGAGCCGCATACTGCGCCATAGACATGTCTCCCTGTACCAAGGTCTAGAATTCTAACGCTCGCTGCCGACGAGTGTGGTTGGGGAAGTACTATTGGTCGAATCAGTTTATGAAATCTTCCCATGTCCAGACGATATTAGGGTATATAACACGGGTTACGAAGGTCCACCAGTGCTCGGCCTCACCCTAGAGAAGAAATATGGGTAATCGGACCCACTGTTGGGTCGTACATCCCATTGTATCAAAAATATTCTCTACCTCAAAGTGTCATTTCTCGGTTGTTGTCTGGTCTGAATCGCCCTGAAAACGTGGTGGATCAAACTGTCGGAACTCTCGAAGAAGGGCGCTTGTGCAGTCCTGCTCTGCCTAGGCTGGCAAAACAACGGGGTGCCTACCCTACCCCTGAAGGGCAGTCGTCACAACCTGCAACATCTGCTGTAACGAGGAGGCATTCACAGGTATGGTCGGGTCCGCACTTGCCTCAGGTAGAGGAGCGGCATCCTCAAGCTGAGGAGCAGGAGTCTCTAGTGGTGGAGTGAAAGTCACTCAAATCGCTCTCCTGAGTGACATGTCCTATAGGGAAGAACAAAGGCGCCTATCAACCTTGAGAACTCTCGAAGACACATAAGTTAATAGTCTATAACAGAGCATCACTAAGTTATTTGAACTCGGGACCTAATCATTCTAAGTTCTTAATAATCATAGAGTGTAGGGTAGCTATCAGTAGATATGTGACATTATCCTCAGGTATTTCCTAGTTATGCTTTGATACCCCCTTATGTCACGCCCCAAACCCAGAAACCGAGCTCATAAAATTTTTGATTACCGAATCCGGTGCTGACAGCCTCCATAGTGCCCCATTCTCAGCTCCTAGCGTGTATACGCTAGATTCTAATCTTGAGATCTTACGAGGATTTTCCAACATACATTTAACTCATAATAAACATAATCACAAGTTTACCCAAATCACATAGGCAACATCCTCATCACATATCCACTAATATAAACATTTAAATACAATGTTGGAAGGAAAATACATATATCGAAATCAAAGCTCCAGAAGACAGTTGCACGCTCCAAGCTCAACATTGTTGTGACCTAATGCCACCTACATACATCTATAGCGCATAATCTTATAGAAAGCTTAAAGGGTGGTGAAAGTCTATGCACAAGATAAGTGTCAAGCACACAAATATAAAGTCATGATCGTACAATGTCAAAAATACCGACAAGATCAGGAATCATACAATATCAGAGTAAGTGAAAATACTGACAAGTCTATGAGTCAATCAATATCAGAATATGTAATACAAACCAGCTATGCAAATGAGGAGTCATAAAGAGCTAAATATCAGATGCTGATGATGCAATGTAATATACAATTCCTGATGAGTTCACGAATAGTGTCAGCGATACCCAGACCATATAAATGCAGAAATACAGTAATCCAAAATGTCATTATCGTGGATGTAATGCAATATATGGTGCGAATGAAATGACGGTGTTACAGTGTAAAGTCGGGACGATAGTACATAGTATTACAGGCTATGTGGTCCATCATAATGGACTTCTATCCAAACTATTCTCATACCTAATTTGGATAGTCAGACTCAATGTGGTAAACTCCTGATCTCAGGTTAGTTGCATGCTCCAACCGAAATCATGACCATTACAAAGGTAAACATAACAAATAGTTGCGCACTACTAGCCCGTGTGGATAGTGAATGAATGAGTATGCATCTCCACCTATCAGGGAGTCTCATAACAATCTGCCCAATGACATATGCAATGGTCAACCACATCTCATAAAAAATATGCAGATGATGCGTATGAGCATGTACATGATGTTACGCCATTACATACTCATAATCGGTATCAACAATTAGCACTGATAATCGGCCTCGATAATTAGCCCATACAATTAGCCTAGTAATCGGCCTCGACAATTGATCTTGGCGATTAGAATTAGCCTTAATAATCAGCCTCGAGAATCAAAATCAATCTCGATAATCAAAATTGATCTTGATAATCAAAATCAATCTCGATAATTAGAATCAGCCTTGATAATCGAAATTGGTATCGACAATCGAAATTGACCTAACAAGGCTTAAGGGAAGGTCACAATGTGGACATCCAACCATCATTGCCCATCAATGTAGACATTCAACCAACATCGCTCCCAAGTAGTGGCCCACATAGAGCCAAACATAAAGTGGGCCCATGGCCTCACATAAAAGCCTAATATACATCGCAATGGGCCTCATACAAGAGCTACATATACATCAATATGGGCCGCATCACATTGTCCTAATACAGGTCATGGTGGGCCTCAAATACAATAGGTAGGCCCATTAATGGGCTGCACCAATGGAATTCGTATACACAACAGGTAGACCCTACTCATGGGCCTCAAATACATAACATGTGAGTCCTACACATAGGTCTCGTATGCATCAAATGGGCCACGTGTCATGTGCCTAATACACGTCATAATGGGCCGCACGATAAGGGCCTAATACACATCACAATGGGCCTTACCTATAGGCCACAAATACATCACAATGGGCCTTACTAATCGGACATAAATACATCACAATGGGCCTTAGTCATGGGATAAAAATACATCACAATGGGCCACGACATATGGGCTGTAAACACATCGCAATGGGCCATAAATACATCGTATTGGGCCTTACCATCTGGGCCATAAATACACAATAATGGGCCACAACCCAGGGCCCCAATATGTAAGAATGGGCCTCCCTCACGAGCCTAATATACATCCCAATAAGCCTCATTACATGGGCCGAAAATACATCACAATGGTTCGTATCTCATGGGCATATATTCACATCACGTGGGCCACATCACATGGGCTTAATACAATCAAGTGGGCCTCATACCTGGGCCTCATGTACATCAAAGTGGCCCGAATCCCATGGGCCATATAAACATCACATCAAGTGGGTCGTATCAATGGGCCGCACCAATGGGCCATAAATACATCACATGAGCCTGATTCAAAGGCCATGAATACATCGCGATGGGCCTTACACAAGGTCCTTATATACATCAAATGGACTACATTAATGGGTCTTATATACACGACAGGTAGGCCCTGCACATGGGCCTCAAATACACAGCGTGTGGGCCCTACACATAGGTCTCATATATATCAAAAGGGCCACGTATTTGGGCCTAATACATATCATAATGAGCCCTGCCCATAGATGACGAATACATCACAATGGGCCTTGCCCATGGGCCTCAGATTCAAGTAGGTGGGCCCCATCATATGGGCCTTAAATACAAGGCAGGTGGGGCCCTTGAAATGGGCCTCAAATATACATCATGATGAGCCTCATGGATGGGTTGCCCCAATCGGCCTCAAGTGGGCTTGGACCACACCAAAAATCATTTCAATAGTTGTAGGTGTAACATGCGTATCATTGTACACTGTCATTCCATGGGGCACATGACCCTCTAATGATGATCAACACCATCCAAACACTTTCCATGTAAATCAGCACCATCCAAACATTGTCCATGTAAATCAACACCATCCAAACATTGTCCATGTAAATTATCACCATCCAAACATTGTCCATGTAATTCAACACCATCCAAACATGTTCAACACCATCCAGCATGATCTGGACGGTGTGGATGAAAGACTAGACAACAACAATAGCTGCTGGTATGAGGTAATCCAGCCAATCCACTTCTAATCTAGGTGGGTCCCACGTAGGTCACACTAACATACTTTGTATATTATAATATTATAATAATATTCATTATTATTATTATTATGATTATTGAAACATGCAGCGGCATCAAAACAGCAACCAAGCTGATCGTGAATGCAAGATGGATGATCAGGACGTTGCTGGCTCCACGTGTGGGCACCACACACACCAGCGGGCCCCACCAGCAAAATAGATGAACGACATGGTGTGCAAACACATGCACCATGGTGGCTTGGCACTGTCTAGCCGATCCAGCACTATCTAGAGGTCTGGACAGTGTGGATGAAACAAATACATCACGGTGGGCTCCACCTGCACGTGCAGGGGGTGGCCACGTCCTCCAGATGGATGGATGGTTTTGATATAACAAATACCTCCCAATCAGCCCACCGTCCTAGGCAGATGGACGGTGGGGGGTTAAATACATCAAGGTGGGCATCTATTCATACACCGTCCAAATGGATGGTGCTGGATAAAATGCATACAAATAGGTGGGCCCCACCCTCACACAAACCACACGTGTGAGGTGGCCCACGTCCATGGAAAATGGAAGGAAGGTGTGGATGTAGACATACATCACATTAGTCCACATAGTCCTTAGTGACGTGTCACCCTGCCAGCAGTTAATCTGCGTTCGTTGTATGGGGACCCACAGAACTTGCTAAAATTGGTGAGACCCACAGAGCTTGATGACGTTGGCCCAGCGGTGGGTCCCACCATCTGGAAGGCTTGGATATGACATATACATCACATGATTTATGGTTTACTGCAACGATGGATGAAACACACACGCCATTGACGGGACCCACCATCCAAGTTGCTGATGGTGCTGACACCACATGCATCAAGTGGGCTCTACCATGATAGGTGGTGTGGATACACCACACGCATCAGGTGGACCGCACGGCATTAGGAGAGAGAGAGAGGGAGAGAGAGAGAGAGAGACAAACATGAGAGGGGAGGGAGAGAGAGAGAGAGAGATGGATGAAGGGACCCCGCCACTATGGGCCCCTCAATACAACACATACATCAAGATGGGTCCCACCATATGTGGGCCATCAATCCATAAATCAACTTAAAAGAAAGCACCCACCTTCAAAGTTACTCCTTCTTCCGTACTAGGGTGATCTAGCTCTAAGGAGAAGGTATCAATGGTTGAGATTAGATTTTAGAGGTTGGATGATGAGGTATGAAGCTTCATGGTGGATGGAAAAATGGAGGAAGGCCTGGACGTGGGGAGTTCTTGGGATTACTTGGAGAATGAGAGAGAAATGAGAGAGAGAGAGAGAGAGAGAGAGGTAGTAAAAGAGAGAGATGGGTGAGGGATGGCGTGTGATGGGTAAGAGATGGGTGATGGGTAATGGATGTGTACTTGGTTGTAAGAGAGAGTTGACTTTAAGGGAGGGGTGGTTGTACTTGGGGATGGAACATGATTGATTGATGTGTACTTGATTGATGGGACATTTCTCTTGAGTTTTGTTTAGCACGACATTTTTCTCGAACTGAAAGTGGGCCCACATCTCCTGGCTCAAGTATCACATTGGCATACGAGACGCGGTGTTGGAACCACGGTTACGGCACGATCACACTGGTACAAGTCTTGGGTTATGCCGACTCAGATCGATAAGATGTAACTTAAGGATGTGCGCAACTACTATCCATATGTCGCAAGTTGGCAAAATTCGACCAGGAGGATCGCGGAAGCTTAAGGAATGATACGGGCTAGGATACAGGTCTCACAACTCTTGTGATCATTCCTTCTGTAGGATTGAGTCTAAGATGTTTCTCACCCCTTGCAAGTCCTTAAAGGAGGCCTCCGACGGAAGTGTACGTGGGGGTGTTTTATGTTGACCTTTGTTCTGTGGAGAGCATAAACTGGTTAGAGGTGAACCTGTTTAAAACCTCTGGTTAGTGGTAAAGCTGTTGTGAAACCTCCGTTAGGTTACTTGTGTGGATCCTTGGCTAGTGGGGCCTAATAGTCAGGTGTTGTGTGTTGACCCTTGCTCATGAGAGCATAAATTGTGTCGTGTAGACACATTGTGTCAGCTTAAGTGTAGGTTGTACTGGTTAGAGGTGAACCTAATTTAAAACCTCCGGTTTGAGGTGAACTTGTTGTAAAACCTCCTTTAGTGAGATCTGATACACTCAAGGGTTGAGTGCGTCCGTTGAAAGTGGAATAAACAAGTAGTCCAACCACTATAAAAATGACTGTGTTTGAGATTTCTATTGTCTTTCATTGCTAATGTGATTTTCTTAAATTCTTTCATATTTAATTATCTGAGATCACATCTCACACACAGTCACATCTATCTATGTTTATATCTTGTTTATCATTCAATTAGTTTTATGATTGGATCATCTATTTGGCTTGGAAGCCATTAGAGTTACTCTGAAGAAATCCTGATGCGTGCATATTTACTCAGGATTAGATTGATAGGATTTTAAATAACCATAAAATATTAAAAGGTCCTAATTACCCCCCTCTAGGACATATTGGTATCTTTCCACTTCAACTAAAGCGGTCATTACTGTACTTTCAATTGGTATCAGAGCATGTCTCTCTTAAGGGCTTCATCGCCTAGAGAGTGATCTTGACTGAAGTTGGTAATATGGCCAAAGGAGAGGGCTCATCGGTCACTAGACCTCCAATATTTGATGGATCAAATTATGCATACTGGAAGGCTAGAATGCATTACTTTCAGAGATCTTTGGATCATGATGTTTGGGACATTGTTGAAAGAGGATATATGTCACCAACCGAACAAATAGTACTTGAAAATGGCACAACTATCACCAAACCAAAATCTAAAGAAATGTGGACAACATTCAATAAAGAAAAATAAACATTTGAAGCTAAATCTATGAATACTATCTATTGTGATATGTCCGAAAACATTTTCAATCAAATCAGTATCTGTGGGATAGCCAATGAAGCATGGGATTTGTTGGAAACAACCCATGAAGGAACAAGCACTGCAAAGAGATCTAAACTATAACTCCTACCATCACAGTTTGAAAGTCTCAGAATAGAAGAGCATGAGACCTTCATGGAGTTTTTCACAAAACTGAACATCATTTGCAACTCCATGAGTGGATTAGGTGAGAAAGTTCCGATCCCAAAAATCTATAGGAAAATTCTAATATCATTACCAGAACGGTTTAATTCCAAAGTAACAATCATTGAAGAATGTAGAAACATAGATGAAATAAAAGTAGAAGAATTAGTAAGTTCCCTACAAGTATTTGAACTACACTTCAAACAAATTCCAAAATCCAAAACTATCATCCTCAAAACTTTAAAGAATACAACAAATGAGGACATTGCGAGTTAAAGAGAAAACGAAGATGAGGAAGTGGCCTTGTTGCACAATGGTTCAAAAAGTTCTTTCAGAAAAATCATGGCCGTCCATTTAAAGGAAGATAAATAGACAACAAACATTTCACAGGTAAATCTGGTAAAAGTCCAAGGAACCACAATGTTATACCTATCAAAAGTTTGGACATCTATCTACTTAATACCCAAATAGAAAAACCCAAGGAAAGACAATGGCAGCAACATGGGATGATATGGAAGAGTTGAACTTAGAATCTAGTGACTCAGAGAGCGATAGAGACCAGAAATGTCTGAAAATTCTTATGGTCTCCACTGCCCCAATTATTCCCATCGAAACTGAGAATGATGAAGAACCACAAGCCACTGAATCAATTCCATCAAATAATGATGAAATTGAGAAAGAAAAAGAACAAGATAAACTATAGGATGCTTACAATCAACTCTACATTCATAGCATCAATATTCTTAAAAGACTTGGAATAACTGAAAATAAAAATGAATTGCTGTAAAAAGATCTGGATAAAACATTGGAAATTAATACACATCTAATTAATGATTTACAGCAATACCACTCAGATAATGATAGACTAAAAAGAATCAATATCTTCCTCAAATCTAAGTCTGAAAATCTAAACAAACAGGTTGAGCTATTAAAAGATAAGAACATGCTCCTTCAAAATGAAAATCACACACTCCTGTTTGATTTAGAAAATTGTAAAAAATCTGGTGAGATAAATAATAAGTTTTCCCAGAGTGGTGAAAAATTATAAAAACTCTTAGGGATGGGTAGACCCGAGAAAGACAAAAGTGGCCTAAGGTATGACAAGTTTAAAACAAAATCTAAAAATGCAGCACCAATAGCTGAAAAATCTGCTGCTTCAGGAAGTAAAACTAAGCTTACTCCTATTTTTCATTCGTGTGGTGGTTCGAGTCATTATAAGTTTGAATGCGTATTTCCTGAGAGGACACAACCCAATTCTGGTCAAAAGCATGCTGGTAAAATCAAACTAACCAGAAAACAAAATTCCAAGTGTCCTCCTAGGAATATGGTTAGAGGATTTACACATCCATCACCACCCAGAATAACTGATAGATGAAGGAATTATTAAATCAATTGGCTAAATTAAACAAGAAAACTAATGAATTTGTAACACATGGAAACACGATTCAGTTACCCAACTTGATTAAAGAAACTAAAACTACCACAGTTAAAAATCCTATCACAAAATGCGTAGTGAAAGAAAAGAAAAATTGTTTTGTTACTCACTCAAATCATATATCAAGTAATGATACTAAGTGGTACCTAGATAGCGGTTGCTCAAGACATGTCACAGGCGACAAATCTCTTCTCTCAAATTATTCAGATCTTAATAATGAGATAGTCACTTATGGAGACGGAAGCACCGCTAAAGTAATTGGACAGGGAATGATCAAAGGAATGAATTCGCTCAAAAATGAGAATGCCTTTTGCATAAAAGGATTAACACGTAATCTTCTAAGAATTTCTGAAATATGTGACAATGAACATGTGGTTACATTCAACAAACAGGAATGCGAAATCCTAAAACTATTAGGTAAATCAGTGATGAAGGGTTGTCGCACAAATAACCACTGCTACGTCATTAGAGGAAAAGGAAGGACTGATTCCTGTGCCTAGAACCATTGAGCATGGAAAAATAAGTCCAAGTCATGCATCTAGATCTGGATAGTTGTTGAAAAGATGCAATTTTACTAAACTCTTAATGATACATCTAAGGTCCCTCACCTCAATCCTTTTTGTATAGAAACATCTTGATGTTTATATTTTTGGATTGTACAACACTTGTATAAATTTTTGCTGTGTATATTGTTTGATTCAAAGATATACTATATTATACATGAAAGTTGTCGAAATACTGAAAAATGAAAATATTCATCGTCGATATGACTGTCAATAAGTCATGTGTTCTATCAATTAAATAGACCAAGCATCGATATCATCGACACCACTTTGGAATTTGAAAAGTCGCATGACTGACAATGTTATCGAGGACATCTTCGATCACATCGATATAATCAAATCCATGTTTGATGATATCGAAGATCACTGCTCGATAAATAGTTGACGAGCGGGAAAAAAAAAAAATTTCTTCCCTACTCAATTTTTCTGGGCTCTTTTTCTGTGGCTCTCGTCATTTGTCAACCATATGCCATGTAAAGTGTCTTAAATCAGGTAATCTCTAACACATACTCTTGATTCCTCAAAAGTATACCTTGTTGTGTTAGGGCCTTCCTAGTTAGAAATTTCGAGTCGGTTCTCAAGATCCTCAGATTCTTCCTTCCTTTGATATTTCCTTCTGAATTCTAATGAGTAAGGAGAAAGGAAAATCTCTAGCCATCAGTGAGTCATCTCGGCCTATCAGAAAGAAAGTCATGGCTTCAAGAGAAAGGGGAAGGGCTTAGTCTCAATGATCCCCTGCACGCCCATGGAGCTCCCCTACTCGGCAGTCCTCTCGTAGAGAAGCTCCGGCTAAAACACCAGCACCGCCACATACTGCTATGGGTCCTCCTCCACACATACTTGAAAAATACTCAAGAAGGTGCTTAGTGTATGAGCATAGGGTTGACAGGGAATGTACAAAATCCTACAATATAGAAGCTCTGTTAGAGGGAATCAACTGGCTGCCTCTTCTTAATTTCGGGGTATCATGTCATATTGAGCAGACCTATCGCTTCTTTACATATTGTCACTCTCCAACACTAGACCCACCATCCTTTACTATCACAGTTGGATATGATAGTGTTGAGATCACTGTAGAATCCATCGCTAGTATTCTTGACTTAACCGTGTCTCCAGTTAGATTGTTTGACCTTGATCTTGAAAATCCTATCACTCAGTCTACAATTACAAAATTCCTGTGCCAGGGTCAACATATCCCATGGTATCAAGGGAATGCCCTAAAAGAAAAATATATGCACCCTCGATATCGTATCTTGCACGGGATATTTTGCTCAAATGCTTATCCTCGTGGACCCAATCATGTTGATCTTATCGGATTCATGACCATGATTATGTATTGTGTTGCCATTGGAGTTAAACTTTGTTTGCCTACTTTGATCCTTCACCAAATAGCAAGTTTCATCCACTAGTCCAGAGCAGTATGTATGCCCTTTCCTCACATGATTCATGTAATCCATGATACAATTGGTATTCCTCAAACAAATGACCCTGAGCGTCCTCTCCTACACTTTAACAAGGTCAATATACGAAAATTGGACCTTAAGTATCATGACTATGTGCAAGAGGAATCTGAGGAGGCTATTCATGAAGGTGGAGAAACAAGAGATGGCACAGCACCAACTAGTGGAGATCCTGTGGAGATACAGCCAGTTCCAGATCCGAGTGGTTCGGCTCAAACCCAACGTGTCAAGTTTCACCAAAATAGGGTTAGTGCAATGCAGTGGGGACTAGCTTGAATAGAAGACAAGCTAAAGAGACATGATGCAAGGTTCTCAGCATTGGAAAAGATGATGTCTAACGTACAACAGTCCGTGCAACAATTGGTGGATTCAATCACCTACAGACGCAATGACACTGCACCATCTTCCTTTGCTCCTTCGCCATAGTGTTGTTATCTAGAAGTTGGCACATACACTCTACTCTCATCTCCGCGTATGGGCATTGGTATATTTTTGAATACCCTACGCTCACATGAGTGTATGTGATGGCTTACTAACTTGCATAGTCTGACATGGTTTTTTTTTTTTTTTTTTTGTATATGCCCATGGATGGGCTACATATTTGTGTTTGTATTTAGGTGCCCATGGTTGGGCTTGGTTTTTAGTTTGTTTGGGATGAATGTTATACTACTACCAATCTTGGGCAGTGTATATATATATATATATATATATATATATATATATATTTGGATATTTTAGATTATGGCTATTTATATCTCATATCTCTTTACTGCTATATTTTGTGATCCCCTACTTTCTCTGGTTCATATAGACAATGGAATATGATGCATGTGATGCTTGCTCTTTATTTCCATATTACCTACCTATTTCACTGCTCTCCTTTGTCCTGATAAGCATACATGTTTTCTGTAATAAGATATTCATTTTCATCTATCTGTTGTGCTTATGCTCCCTGAATTTTGGTTCTCCCATATTCTTCAACTTCAGTCAATATCAACTGTTATGTTATCCTTTGCCAATGACTAACAAAAAGGGGGAGAACAAATCCACCCTGAAGGAAAATTATATGTGTTTGTTTGTGGGTGGTGGTGCAGGTGTTAAGGGGAGTATGTAAATCCCGTATCCTAGACCGTACCGTTCTGTAGGATTCTGTGATCTTCTCGATCGAATTCCAGTAACCTTCGACCATTAACCAATATTTACATGCGACCCTGAGTCACATGCCGTCAACCTAAGTTGACTCAACCCAAGACTTGTACCCTAGCGACCGCACCGTCACCACCGTTCTGATGTCGTGACTTGCGCACTGAGGCGATACCCTACTCAGGAGATGTGGGCCAGCATTCGGTGCGAGAAAAATGCCACGCCTTACAAAATCCAAAGAGAATCTCTATGACTTGACACATCAATCAATCAATCAATCAATCCCATTATGTCAAGTACACATCACCTTTCACCCATTCCCAAGCAACCCCAAAGTCAAAAAGTTCTTACACAAGCCCATACTTTTCTTACACCATTTGCCACAAAAGTTAAAAAGTCTCTTACACCCATCACTCACCACATCCATCACTCCATTAACCATCACTCTCTCTCTTTTTACAACCCTCTCTCCCATTTTCATTTCTTAAAAAAACTCTCTTTCTCAAGCTAGAAAGCATCACACATCCAAGCCTCTCCAATCCCTCGCAAGCAACAAGTGTGGCCCACCTTTCCTACCCCTTTATCTCCCATCTCAACCATCCAAACCTCATCTCCTCCATTGGAATCAAAGCTAAGGAGCTAAGGAAGCCTAGGGTGTAAGAAGAAGCCAGTGGGTGATCTCGAATCTATATTTATTTTATTATTTTGTGATCTAAGGGCCCACTTATGGTGGGACCCACCTTAATGTATGTTTGTATGCAAGAGGGGCCCATAGTTGCTGGGCCCCTCCATCCTTGCCTCTCTCTCTCTCTTGTGTATGGTGTCTTGTGGCCCACCTTGATGCTTGATATCATCCACCCATCCAAAACAGTGTGGCCCGCCTTGATCATGCCTTTTAAAATAGTGTCATCCATCTATTTTTATCTAGGCCATCTGGTGGGCCTAGATGATAAGAAACATAAATATCAGGTCCATCCAAATCTAGTGGGCCACATCTGTGTGGGACCCACCTTATTTTTTTGGAACACCATCCGTCCAGCGTCAATGTGAACCGACACTGTTGTGTACTCACAACAACTTTATCTTTTTGGGCTTTTAAGTGGGTCACGTGTATAGGCTCCACTTTGATGTGCACAGAAAATCCATGCCGTTTGTCTTATTCCACGGCTCATTTTAGGTGTTGAGCCAAAAAAATGAGGCCAGCCCGATTATTCGGCAGGCCATATCATAGAAAATAGTATTTTCTACCCTTGAAATCTCCCCTGATGTTTCTATACACCCAAAAATCTCAAACATTGGACTCATTTAGCCTGTCATGAGCCATAGAATCTCATGGCTGGGATCAATTTTTTAGATGTGGGCCCCACCTGTGAAAAACCATAGGAATACCGGATATCAAAAAAAAAAATAAGGTGCAGCACCTGTTGCTGCTGTGTAGCAGGACACTGCTGGCGTCAGTATGAAATGGACAGGCACCCACAGCCCTAGCCATGGGTCCCACCATGATGTTTATTCATCATCCAACCCTTTCATTATGCGAGCTCCTTCATGAAGTGGGCCTCCTCCAAATATCGGCCCTATCTGAAGCTCAGGTGGCCCACACGATAGGAAACAGTGGGTTTGAGTGGCTGTCATTGAAACCCCTTTAGGGTTCTGTTGTTAGCGGTTTGGATGGAAAATAAACATTTCGATGGGCCCCATATGGGGCTACCCCCTGATGTGTGTGCTGTCCAGGCCATCCAAGGCCTGGACGATCATGATATATATATATATATATATATATATATATATATATATATTATTATATATTATTATATATTGTATATATTATATATAGTATATATATTATATATACAGTATGTAGCACTGTCCAGGCCGTCCAGGGCCTGGATGTGGATATAGTATATTATATTATACAATACATTTATGATGGTGGGCCCTACATGGGACCCACCTCTGCCTTTCTGTGCAGTATGCTGCACCTACAGCAACCATGTGGCTGCCCCCTTTGACGGCAGTAAGCCCGCAGGCCCCACATTGTTATATGTATTTTACATCGTGCATTATTTCGACGGTGGGGCACACCATGATGCATACGTTGTATCTAAACCGTCCAACCATATTGAGGTATCATGTTATGGTAGGAGAAAAAGAATGGGTCAGATCTAAAGTTCAAAATGGACTCCACGATTCAAATAATGGATCGTGATATCCATCATACAACTTCTAAGGGCAACAGTAGTTTCCAAACTAGTTGATATTTATTTTTATTTCATCATCTCTACATTAACTTGTGAATAGGTGGGATCTCAAAAATATATAAGGGTGGGCCTGATTTAATATACCTGAGGTCCATTTGACTTGACCCGATTGATTCGGCCCATTCGACTCAGCCCATTTGACCGACCCATATGATCAGGCCCATCTTGATGTAGTTATGACCCATCCATTGAGGCCCACCTTGATATATATGAAGCCCATGTTATAAGGTCCATTTGATGTAACTAAAGCTCATGGGTCGAGAACCAATAGGATGTACACAAGTCCATTACAATGTGCGACCCCACCATGGCCTGTGTAATGAGGTTTATGACAGTCGTGCCATGGGAGCAATCTTAGTTTAACGTCCATATTGTAAGAATAATGTTGGTTAAATGTCTGCATTATAATTCTCCCTAGGGCCCATTGTTAGGCCCATACTTGTAGGCCAACTATGCCCATCTTCGTTATGAACAACATCCATCTCCATATAACATGTTTAGTATAGTTCGATTCGTGATCATATGCATCATATGTATACCTGATATGAGAAGTGACTGATCATAGCATATGCTTTCGGGCAGATTGTTTAGGGCCTTCCGGTTAGGCGGGGTTGCCCTACATGAGCGCACGATACGCACAGGATTACTGCATGACTGAGTAGTGTGATTCATTTATTTCGCATTGTATGACCTGGTTACTATACGCCCTAGCGACATCAGGGTCGTAGCCTCCACAGGCATATCGTGATTGGCAGTATTGGATATCAAAAATCTTATTCTACATAGGGTGCTATAGATATCCCTGGGTGAAAGTCCCTAAACCCTTATGATACTAAGAGGTTGCTCCAACGTCTGGACCGAGTGGGTACAGGGGCATCGAGTGCAGATTATCGGTTGGTCGTGCTTTCCACTGTGTCGTGGTCAGTTGAAAGGGGGTGCGGCCTTACCCACCCGTGAGGAGGGGGTAAAGCTAGGCTGAGTTTGAGCAGCTCGAGGAATGGGTCCGCTATCGACGAGCCGAGTCTGATATTGACAGGCAGATAGTGAGGTCTTTTTCACTAACCTTGTTGTGTACGATGGGGTGACAATCTGGCTTGGAGTGTACTAGACCTCGGTTATATTTCAGAGTTAAACTGTAGGGGCTGTAAACACACTTACACCATCGTGTAGGGCTGTAAACACACTATATTGACATGTGGACTTAGATGAGGATTTGTATGCTTGAGTTGCATCTTGCACTGCATAACCTTGGTACAGCTAATGGTATTCATGGATTCATCAGAATATTCTACATTACTCTAATATTGCATAACTATATTACTACTTAGTACACACACTTACACCATCCTCTAAGCTTTCTATAAGCTTATGCACAACTGTTGAGTGCATGTGACATCGGACCGCAGCAGCGCTGAGGCAGGAGCATATAGCAGATCAGCTTGGAGGTTTTTTTGTCTATCATCATTATATTTCCCTTTATGCTCATTGTACTTATAAAGTTTTTTATTATAGTGTAAATGTAATAGAGTTTTTGGTGACTGTTAGTGGGTTATGCCTTTAGTTATGCTTATTACGAATTAAACTGATATTGAAAATCCTCCTCGTAGCATCCCAGGATTGGAACCTGACGAATAAGCACTGGTAGCTGAGAATGGGGTTCTAAAGAGGCTGTCGGCGCCAGATTAGGTGATCAAAAATTTTGTGAGCCTGGTTTCTGAGTTTGGGGCGTGATAAAAGTTGGTATCAGAGCATAACTTTGGAATAACCGAGAACAACAATACATGTCTGCTATAAGTTTAGAATGACTAAGTCCTGAAATTCGGATAACTTAGCAATCTTCCCTTATAGACCCTTACCGTGTGTGCCTTCGAGAGTTTTGAAGTTGATAGGGGTCTTTCCTCTTTCCTGTAGTACAAGATGCCTAAGAAAGTGACTCGATCGACTCTCGCACCACCACCTGAGACTCCCGTTCCACCACCTACGGCTCCCACCCTACCACCTACGATGCCCGCTCCACCACCAGAGATTCCTACCGCCCATCCTTTGGATGCTGCTCCTCCACCAGAGACTAGTGTAGACCCGACCGTATTCGTGAGTGCCTCCCAGTTATAGCAGATGTTATAAGCTGTAACGGCTGCACTTCAGGGGCAGGGTAGGCACCCAGTTGTTTCACTGGCCCAGGCAGAGTAGGAGCGCACGAGCGCCCTTCTTCGAGAGTTTCGACGACTCGATCCCCCACGTTTTCAGGGCGAGGCAGACCCGACAGGAGCTGAGAGATGGAGCTTCAATGTTGAGAAGATATTTGATACGATGGGATGCACGCCCTAGCGGCGAGTCCGATTAGCCGTATTTCTTCTCCATGGTGAGGCTGAGCATTGGTGGACATCAATCTTCCAAGCAACAGGCATCGATTTTGTATGGACCTGGGAGGATTTTATGGATCAGTTTGACCGATAGTACTTTCCTGATCACATCCGACGACAGTGAGCATTGTAGTTCGAGGCCATGGTGCAGGGTGATATGACAGTGGCCCAGTACGCGGCTCGCTTTATAGCGTTGTCCAGATTTGCACCATATCTGGTAGATGATGAGGAGAGGAGAGCTCGTTGATTCGAGGACGGCTTGCATTACAGTCTTCGAGGCCGTGTTATTGGGCATGAGCTCCCAACTTTTGAGGGGGTGGTATGGAAGGCCCAGATTTTTTAGTCTGAGTAGGCTGGTTCTCAGTCTGATCACGGTCAGAGGAAAGACCGAAAGAGGTGGGTTCCTTCTGATGATTCCTAACTGCGTCGACCATAGCAGCAGAGGCGCACACGTTGCCCAGCCTTCCGAGCACCAGCAGCACCTCCGAGGCAGTTCACCGGCACCTATTTTGGGTGCAGTGCGACGGGACATCATATGTGGGAGTGTCCCCACTCTTAGCTGCAGCAGCAGTCGAGAGGTCCATAGCAGCCTCCACCACAGCCGCAGTAAAGATCCCCACAGTAGCAGCGACAGCAGCCTCCACCACCGAGGCCACCTCAGTATCAGCATCAGCACCAGCCTCTGAGGTCGCAATAGTAGAGGCAACAATTTTGACCTCCTCAACAACCCCAGCAGCAGCAGCACTTTCAGAGGGGATAAGTACCTCCCCAGTCGACTCAAGCTAGGTTCTACGTGGCTCAGCAGGATCTGTAGTCATCTGGAGGGGTCGTTGAGAGTATATTTTTAGTCTCTGCATGCATTACACATGTGTTGTTTGATTCTGGTGCATCGTATTCTTTTACGGCTGAGAGTTTCTGCAGATCGACTGGTTTACCATTGGAGTTAGCTTGTGAGGGCATGTTAGTATCGACTCTCTTGGGAAAGACTGCAGTGTTTGGCCAATTTTGCTCTTCTTATCCCATTCTAGTTGGGGATACCTTTTTACCTATCGATTTGTTTGCTTTGCCGATGTTCGAGTTCGATGTCATCCTGGGTATATATTGGCTTACTGAGTATTATGTCATATTGGACTACGCTACCAGGACAGTCACGTTCTGTATACCCGGTGTACTGCAGTTCCAGTTTATTGCAGAGCCCAGAAGAGAGTCGTTGTCTTGTTTGATGTCGTGTGTTATAGAGGAGTAGATAGCGATGAGCATTGACCAGTTGCCTATGGTTTACGATTTTCCTGATATGTTCCAAGAGATTTCGAGATTATCGCCTCGTCAACTCATCGAGTTTCAGATTGATCTCATGCCCGGTACCACGCCTATTTTGAAGGCCCCATATCATATGGCACCGTTGGAGTTGTGGGAACTGCAGAAGCAGTTAGACGAGTTGCGCGAGTTAGGCTTTATCTGTCTAAGTAGTTCGCTATGGGGAGCACCGATACTCTTCGTGAAGAAGAAGGATGGCTCGTTGAGGCTCTGCGTAGATTATCGCGAGCTCAACAAGGTCACGATCAAGAACAAGTATCCACTCCCTAGGATTGATGATTTGTTTAATCAGCTGTAGGGTGCATAGTTCTTTTCGAAGATCAACCTGTGTTCTAGTTATCATCAAATTCGGGTCCGAGAGGAGGACATTCTGAAGATAGCTTTTAGGATGCGCTACTGTCATTTTAAGTTCGAGGTCATGTCCTTCAAACTGACTAATGCACCTGCAGTCTTCATGCAGTTGATGAACTAAGTATTTTGCCCTTATCTCGATCAGTTTGTTGTAGTCTTCATCGACGACATTTTCATTTATTCGAGGACCCGTGAGGAGCACGAGAAGCATTTGAAGATTACCTTATAGACCCTCCGCACACACTAGCTGTATGCGAAGCTGGAGAAGTGCGAGTTCTGGCAGGAGTAGGTGAAGTTCCTCGGTCACGTGGTGACGAGGAAGGGTGTTGAAGTGGACCCCTCGAAGGTTGAGGCAGTGCGTCAGTGGGTCCAGCCCATAACTGCGTCAGAGATCCGCAGTTTTCTTAGTTTGACGAGTTATTACTGACGTTTCATTGAGGGCTTCTCTAGTATTGTAGCCCCGCTGACCAGACTGACTCGGAAGGGCGCAGAGTTTATTTGGAGCGATGCCTATGAGCGAGCATTTATGGAGTTGAAGGACCGCCTCACGTCTACTCCTGTCCTCACTCATCCCTCAGGAGTGATGGATTTATTGTATTCACCGATACCTCGCATATTGGGTTGGGTGCTGTCCTGATGCAGCAAGGGAGACCAATGGCCTTCACGTCTCGTCAGCTCAAGGTCCATGAACTGAACTACCCCACGCATGATTTAGAGTTGGCTGCAGTTGTCTTCGCACTAAAGGTGTAGAGGCACTATCTCTATGGGGTTAGGTTCGAGCTCTTCTCTGACCACAAGAGCTTGAAGTACCTCTTCTCGCAGTCTGAGCTAAACATGAGACGGAGACGCTGGATGGAGCTCCTGAAGGACTATGACTTTGATCTTCAATACCACCCGGGTAAAGTGAACGTGGTGGCAAAGGCCCTCAGTCTTCAACCACGTGGCTTGGTGGAGCATATGATGGTTCAGGAGTGGAGGATGCTCGAGGATATCACAGAGTACGATTTTGAGTTCGACCTGCAGTCTTCTATCTTGCAGTTATCGAGCATGTCGATTAAACCCTCTCTTGTCGCAAGGGTGATCGAGGCTCAGCAGGCTGATAAGTCATTGCAGAGTTATATGGTTGAGGCGTCATCTGAGAGTCAGGCAGATTGGTACAGATGGTGGACTTTGCTTCAGAGGCCGATTATGTGTTCCGAATATTCCTGAGTTACACAGAGATCTTATGACCGAGGTACATTGATCATGATTTTCTATCCACCCTGGCTCGACGAAGATGTACCATGACATGAGGTGACAGTATTTTTGGGTGGGAATAAAGCGCCATATCGCCAGTTTTATGGCCGAGTGTGACAAATGCCAGCGTGTCAAGGCCGATCATCAAAGACCCCCTGGTCTATTGCAGCCGTTGAGCATCCCGATGTGGAAGTGGGAGCACGTGTCGACAGATTTCATTATGGGCTTGCCGAGGATCAGCATGGTCATGACGCTATTTGGGTTGTCATGGATCGTCTGACGAAGTCGGCACATATCCTTGTGATGCATGCGACTTGGTCTATGGATCGGCTTGCGAGGTTATTTATCAAGGAGATTGTGAGACCACATGGTGTTCCAGTCTCGATCATTTCTGATCGAGATTCGAGGTTCACATCTCAGTTTTGGGGGAGCTTCAAGAGAGCGATGGGGACTGATTTGTAACTCAGCACAGCGTACCATCCGCAAACCGATGGCCAGACCGAGAGAGTCAACCAGATCCTTAAGGATATACTTCGGGCATGCGTAATTGATTTCGGGGGTAGCTGGGATGAGCATTTGAGATTGGTTGAGTTCGCGTACAACAATAGCTATTAGACGACCATCAATATGGCTCCTTTTGAGGCACTATATGGCAGACCATGCAGATCACCAAGTTATTGGACCGAGGTTAGAGAGCGGCATCTCCTAGGTCCAGAGCTTGTGCAGGAGCCGTCAGAGGCTATTGATATCATCAGGCAAAGGATGCGCACAGCTCAGAGCCGACAGAAGAGTTTTACTGATCATTGGTGTCGTCCCTTAGAGTTTGATGTAGGCGACCATGTGTATCTCAAGGTCTCGCCCATGAAGGGCGTAGTTCGATTTGGATCGAAGGGCATGCTTACCCCGAGATTCATAGGACCTTTTAATATCACTGGGCGCGTTGGCCCCGTAGCCTATCGATTTGCCTTCCTATCTCATTTGTTTGGTGTCCACAACATTTTTCATGTCTACATGTTGAGGAAGTGTGGGTCAGACATCGTTCCTTTTATTGATTGGAAGCTGTTAGAGGTTCGTGAGGACGCTTCCTATATTAAGCAGCCAGTTCGTTTCCTTGATCGAAAGGAGTAGATCCTCCGAACCAAGGTCATTCCGTTGGTGAAGGTTCAATGGGGTCACCATTCTGTTGATGACGCCTCTTGGGAGCATGAGGCCGAGATTCAAGAGCGCTATCCCCATCTCTTTGATGATTGATCATGCATTGTATTTTATATGCTATATCTAATTTCATATGATGATGTTATGTTCCTTCTTCCTCACGAGTTATGCCTAGTTACAATGATTGTGGAAATTTCGAGGATGAAATTTTTATTAGGAGGGGAGAGTTATAAGCCACGTATCCTAGACCTTACTGTTCCATAGGATTCGACGATCTTTCCGATCAAATTTTGAAAACTTTCGACTCTTAATCGATATTTACAAGCGACCCTGAGTCACACGCCATCAATCCGAATCAACTCAACCCAAGACTTGTACCCTAGCAACAGCGCCATCGCGGCAGTTCTGATGCCGCGACTCGTGCACCGAGGCAATACCTTGGCTAGGAGATGTGGGTTAGCGTTCCCTGTGCATTGCAAAACCCAAAGAGAATCTCTACGACTTATCACATCAATCAATCAATCCCATCATGTCAAGACACATCACCTTTTATCCATTCCCAAGCAACCCCAAAGTCAAAAGGTTCTTACACAAGCCCATACTTTTCTTACATCATTTGCCACAAAAGTCAAAAAGTCTCTTACACCCATCACTCACCACATCCATCACTCCATCAACCATCACTCTCTTTCTCTCTTTACAACCCTCTCTCCCATTTTCATTTTAAAAAAAAAAAAACTCTCTTTCTCAAGCAAGAAAGCATCACATGTCCAAGCCTCTCCAATCCCTCCCAAGCAACAAGTGTAGCCCACCTTTCCTCCCCCTTCATCTCCCATATCAACCATCCAAACCTCATCTCCTCCGTTGAAATCAAAGTTAAGGACCTAAGGAAGCCTAGGGTGCAAGAAGAAGCCGGTGGGTGATCGCGGATCTCTATTTATTTATTATTTTGTGATTTAAGGGCCCACTTATGGTGGGACCCACCTTGATGTATGTTCGTATACAAGAGGGGCCCATAGTGGGGGAGCCTGTCCATCCTCGCCTATGTCTTTCTCTTTCCCTCTCTCTCTCTTGTGTATAGTGGCTTGTGGCCGACCTTGATGCTTGATATCATCCACCCATCCAAAATGGTGTGGCCCGCCTTGATTATGCCTTTTAAAATGGTGCCATCCATCCATTTTTATTTAGGCAATCCAGTGGGCCTAGATGTTAAGAAACATAAATATCAGGTCCATCCAAATCTAGTGGGCCACATCTGTGTGGGACCCACCTTATTTTCTTTTGGACGCTGGACGTGTTGTAGTGTGAACCGACACTGCTGTGTACTCACAGCAGCTTTGTCTTTTTGGGCTTTTGGGTGGGTCACGTGTACAGGCTCCACTTTGATGTGCACAGAAAATCCACACTGTCCATCTTATTCCATGGCTTATTTTAGGCGTTGAGCCAAAAAATGAGGCCAGCTCGATTATTCGGCGGGCCATATCATAGAAAACAGTGTTTTTTACCCTTGAAATCTCTCTTGATGTTTCTATACACCCAAAAATCTCGAACATTGGACTTATTTAACATGTCATGAGCCGTAGAATCTCATGGCTGGGATGAATTTTCTAGGGGTGGGCCCCACTTGTAAAAAACCACAGGAAAATCAGATAATAAAAAAAAATAATAAGGTGCAGCGCCTGCTGCTGCTGTGCAGCAGGACGCTGCTGGCATCAGCGTGAGATGGACAGGCACCCACGGCCCCAACCATGGGCCCCACCATGATGTTTGTTCATCATCCAACCCATTCATTATGCGGGCCCCTTCTTAAAGTGGGCCTCCTCCAAATATCGACCTGATCCGAAGCTCAAGTGACCCACACGATAGGAAACAGTGAGATTGAGTGGCTACCATTGAAACCCCTTTTAGGTTTTATTGTCAGTGGTTTGGATGGAAAATAAACATTTCGATGCGCCCCATGTGGGGCTACCCCCAGATGTGTGTGTTGTCCGGGCCATCCAAGGCCTAGACGATCATGATATATATATATATATATATATATATATATATATATATATATATATATATATATATATATATATATATATATATATATATATATATATATATATATATATATATATATATATATATATATATATATATATATATATATATATATATATATAATATTTTATATATTATACATATTATATATATATATATATATATATATGTATATATATATATATATGTATGTATATATGTATATATGTATATATATATATAATATTTTATATATTATATTATATGATATACTGTATATATTATATATAGTATATATATTATATTATATATATATTATATATATAGTATGTAGCACTGTCCAGGGCCTGGACGTGGATATAGTATATTATATTATATAAAATATACATTATATTTTATATATATTATATATTATATTATACAATATATTTATGATGGTGGGCCCTGCATGGGACCCACCTCTGCCTTTCTGTGTAGTATGCTGAACCTACAGTAGCCATGTGGCTGCCTCTTTGACGGCAGCAAGCCCGCAGGCCCCACATTGTTATATGTATTTTACACCATCTATTGTTTCGACGGTGGGGCCCACCATGATGCATACGTTGTATCTAAACCGTCCAACCATATTGAGGTATCATGTTATGGCAGGAGCAAAAGAACGGGTCAGATCTAAAGTTCAAAATGGACCCCACCATTCAAATAATGGACCGTGATATCCACTATACAACTTCTAAGGGCCACAGTAGTTTCCAAACTAGTTGATATTTGTTTTCATTTCATCTATCTCTACGTTAACTTGTGAATAGGTCGGATCTCAAAAATATATGAGGGTGAGCCCGATTTGATATACCTGAGGCCCTTTTGACTGAACCCATTTGACTTAGCCCGATTGATTCGGCCCATTTGACTCGGCCCATTTGACTTTGCCCGATTGATTCAGCCCATTCGACTCAGCTCATTTGATCAGGCTATATGATTAGGCCCATCTTAATGTTGTTATGGCCCATCCGTTGAGGCCCACCTTGATATATATGAAGCCCATGTTATTAGGTCCATTTGATGTAACTAAAGCCCATGGGTCGAGGACTAATAGGATGTACACAAGTCCATTACAATGTGTGACCCCACCATGGCCTGTGTAATGAGGTTTATGACGGTCGTGCCTTGGGAGCAATGTTGGTTTAACGTCCATAATGTAAGAATAATGTCGGTTAAATGTCTGCATTATAATTCTCCCTAGTGCCCATTATTAGGCCTATACTTGTAGGCCGACTAGGCCCATCTTCGTTATCAACAACATCCATCTCCATATAACATATTTAGTATAGTTCCATGATTCATGATCATACGCATCATATGTATGGCTGATATGAGAAGTGACTGATCATAGCATATGCCTTCGGGTAGATTGTTTAGGGGCTCCCCGTTAGGGGGTGTTGCCCTACATGAGTGCACGATATATGCAGGATTGCTGCATGACTGAGTAGTGTGATTCATACATTTTGTATTGTGTGACCTGGTTACTGTACGCCCTAGCAACATCAGGGTCGTAGCCTCCACAGGCGTATCGTGGTTGGCAGGATTGAATACCGAAAATCTTATTTTACATAGGGTGCTATAAATATCCCTGAGTGAAAGTTCCTAAACCCTTATGGTACTAAGAGGTTGCTCCAACGTCTAGACCGAGTGGGTACAGGGGCGCTGAGTGCCGATTTTCAAATGGCCGCACTTTTCACTATGTCGTGGTCAATTGGAAGGGGGTACGACCTTACCCGCCCATGAGGAGGGGGAAAAGCTAGGCTGAGTTTGACCAGCTCGAGGAATGGGTCCGCTATTGACGAGCCGAGTCTGATATTGACAGGTGGATAGTGAACTTTTTTCCACTCACCTTGTTGCACGCGATGGGATGACAATCTAACTTAGAGTGTACTAGACCCCGGTTATATTCCAGAGTTGAACTGTATTGACATGTGGACTTAGATGAGGATTTGTATGCTTGAGTTGCATCTTGCATCGCGTAGCCTTAGTATAGCTAATAGTATTCATGGATTCATTAGCATATTCCGCATTACTCTGATACTGTATAACTACATTACTACCTTGTGCACACACTTACACCACCCTCTAAGCTTTCTATAAGCTTATGCATAACCGTTGTGTGCATGTGACATTGGACCGCAGCAGCACTGAGGCAGGAGCGCACAGCAGATTAGCTTGGAGTTTTTTTTGTCTATCATCATTTTATTTCCCTTTATGCTCATGTACTTGTAAATTTTTTGATCATAGTGGAAATATAATGGAGTTTTTGGTGATTGTTTATGGGTTATGCCTTTGGTTATGCTTATTACGAAATAAACTGATGTTGAAAATCCTCCTTGTAGCATCCCAGGATCGGAACCTGGCGAATGGACACTGGAGCTGAGAATGGGGTTCTACGGAGGCTAACGGCACCAGATTCAGCGATCAAGAATTTTGTGAACCCAATTTCTGAGTTTGGGGTGTGACAGAGTAGCTGCAAGATGATAAGGGGAGTTTGCTGTTAGGGGGAGCATCTATTGATGTGTATGTGTGCAAACTAGATAACTTTGTAAAATTGTGTAAAGTTCATGTACACACAATTTAGGGTATTTTTCTAGAAGTTGTTCTAGGGTGTTTTAGTGTTTTGTCACGTAATTGACAAAGGGAGAGATTGAAAGTGCCCTAGTTTGTCAATTAGCATGAGCGTTCAGTCAGCTAGACAGAGGAGCCCTATAGGATGATGGATCAAAAGTCTGCCTTGATTGGATGCATGTCAAAGCTCGCCACAGGAAAATCTTAGCCTCACATCCCATGTCCCAAAACACTAGGTACTTAAATCCCTTTAAATTGAATAAAACAGCCTAAGTTTTTGTTGTTAGAAAACTTTCTCAAACTTCAGGATAAATCTTTAAGTTTTTTACCTTTGTCAATTTTTCAATACATGGTTCGATGAAATTGAACCTCGTTATCAATGTCCCCGAAGCTCACTCGATATTATCGAATTAAGGATATAAGATGTCCAGCAACCACAAAGATCTCTGGACGAAATTATTGATGTATCGATAGATGGTTCGATATCATCAAAATTTGAATCTCGAGTCCATCGACTAAACTCGATAAAATCGACATCAGGTCTGTTGTGTCCAAAGTTCTATTAAGGTAAATCATGTAATCTTCGATATATCGAAGAGCTCCTTGATATCCTCGGGATTCAAATCTTGATGATGTCAGATGCCCTTCGATGATATTGGATTGGGACACATTTCTATCCAGTAAGTTTTTCAGGTTATTTTTCTTGGATCAAGGGTCACTCGATAAAATTGATATTAAATATCAATCATATCGAGACATGATCGATTTCATCGAATATGGACACAAACTGTTCAACAAACTTATAGAAAAATTTCTTAGAATTATTGATGAATCAACACTTCCCTCGATATCATCAATATTCAAATTCCGATGATATCGAGTGATGCTCGATCATATCATTTTCCTGAAAATCTTCAAAGGCAAGTCTCTCACATTTTCAAATGTCGAAGAATCGAACCTCGTGTCAATGAAATTGGAGTTCAAAATCCGATGACATCGACGCATGTTCGATTTCCTCGACTAGCTGGCAAAAGGTTTCAAAAGTGTTTGACATTTAAGTTCATGTCATCGAGCGACCAGTAGATACTATCGAGAGTATACGCTCGATGATATCGAACTCTATCAAAAATGTGACCATTTTATATCCGTTGGAACCTTTTACCTATTTAATGAGAGCTTGCCCTTAGTTGTTGGATATAGAAAATAGTGAGTTCTTTTGTGTGTTTAACCCTAGATCATATATCCAAAGTCTTTTCTCTAACGAGAGTTCATCCTCTAATCTACCCTCATTATTGACATTCAATAGAGTGAATTGGGGAATGAACTTTCGCATTTAAGGATCCTGCAGCTACCGTCTTAATGGTAAATCATTAAGCTGAGATGCCTTGAATGCATAGATGATTGGAATCGCTCTCTCCCTTATAGGAAAACATTTAGTAAAGTAGAATTCCATCATAACCTTAACCCAACCCATTGCCATGTATTCATACATCTTTTGAGTTGTCGTTCAAAGAAGCAGAAGATTCTTCATCAACAAAGGAGGAGATCATTGACAATGTGCAAAACGGGGCTCATCTATTTATCTGTAAGTCATTAGAGTCCAGAGGATCCTTGTGATCATTCCTTCTATAGGATTGGGTCTAAGGTGTTTCTCAACCCTTGCAGGTCCTCAAAGGTGGCCTCCGGTAGGAGGATACGTGGGGGTGATTTGTGTTGACCCTTTCACTGTGGAGAGCATAAACTGGTTAGAGGTGAACTTGTTTAAAACCTCCGATTAGTGGTGAACCTGTTGTGAAACCTCCGTTAGGTTTTTTGTATGGATCCTTAACAAGTGGGGCCTAAAAGTCGGGTGTTGTGTATTGACCCTAACTCATGAGATCATAAACTGTGTCGCGTAAACACGTTGTGTCAGCCTAAGTGTAGGTTACACTGGTTAGAGGTGAACTTAATTTAAAACATCTGGTTTGGGGTCAACCTGTTGTGAAACCTCCTTTAGTAAGATCCGGTACACTTAAGGGTTAAGTGCGTCCGCAGGAAGTGGAGTAGACAAGTAGTTGAACCACTATAAAAATGTTTGTGTTTGAGATTGCTATTGTCTTTCATTGCTTATGTGATTTCCTTAAATTCTTTTGTAAGACCCGTATCATAGACCGTACAGTTCTGTTGACTCCCGCGATCCTTCATGTCGAATTTCGGAAATCTGCGACCTGTAATCGACGTTTACGCATGACTGTAATCCGTATCCCATACATTTGAGTCGGCTTAATCCGAGACTTGTATCATTGCGACCGCACCATCGCCGCGGTTCCAACACTACGATTCACGCATCGATCCGATACCCAGATGAGGTGATGTGGACCCACGTTCAATTCAAGGAAAAATGTTACGCGTTGTAATCCCAAGAGAATCTCTACAATATGTCCCATCAATCAATCACTCCATCAATCCATCAATCACTACATGTTAAGTACACATCATCTTTTACCCCATCCCCAAGCAGCTACCAAAGTCAACTCTTTCTCACCCTCTCTTACACTACCTACATGTCAAGTACCACATCCATCACTCACCTCACCCTTTCACCCATCCCTCATCTCTCTTACAACTCTCTCTCTCTCTCTCTCTCTCTCTCTCTCTCTCTCTCTCTCTCTCTCTCTCTCTCTCATTTCCCAACACATTCCCAAGCAAGCAAGAGGCTCCCACCTCCATGCATTTCTAAGAGAGAAAAGTGATTTTTGGTGGCCCACTTTCCCATCCCTTTAACTCTCATCCTAGCCATCCATTTCCCATCTCCACCATCAAAGTGAAACTCTTGGAGACCGACTTTCCAACGGACTGAGAAGACCAGCTCTTGGAGCCTAGTTTTTTATATTTTTAAGATGGGCCAAGTGAGGCCTACCGATCAATGGTATGGATCTCACTTTGGACCTTAAGATGTGGCCAATGACCCACCTTGATTATCAATATCATTCCATGATGGGGCCATTCTCCATGGACCCCATCATGATGTTTACTTTTCTAGCTTGAATAGAGGTCATCTAGACCATCCATTTTAGTGGAGAAGGGATCTCCACCGTTGAATTGTGATTTAATGGGCCCACAAGCAATGAGACCCGCTTGATGTATGATTGGATGTATGGAAGGGAGGGCTCATAGTGGCGGAGCCCTCCATGCACGTGTCTCTTTCTCTCTCTCTCTACCTCTCTATTTCATTTGTTTGATATAATCAGGATGTGGTTGTGTGGCCCGCTTGGATGGACCCCACCATTAGGTATGTATTGACCCAAGCCATCTAAAAGTGGGGCCCATCTTATAAGTATTGTACTCACACCATCCATCATGTGGTGGCCCACCTAAATAGGGCCTACCTTGAATATGTTGTTAAGCCCAAAAACGTCCAGCGTCTGGACATTGCTGGACAGAAAATACAAATATGAGCTTGGCTTTCCAAGCATTGGAGAAGGGCCACTCATATAGGCCCCATCTTGATGAGTGTATTCAATCCACATCGTCCATCCCTTTCCTCATAATATTTTAGGCATTTAGACAAAATATGGGGCTGATCCAATTTTCTAGCGGGCCATACTTTAGGAAACAGTGATTTTCAACGTTTAAATCTTCCCTGATATTTCTATGTAACAAAAAAAATACTCAATATTGGACTTGTTAGATTTCTTATGAGCTATGGAATCCAATGACTACATTGGATTCACTTGGAGTGGACCCTACACAGGAAAAAATGTAAAAAAAACTACTTTTTAACAAAAAAATTTAAAAGAAAGCAGCAGGGCTGCTGCTACCAGAGGTGTAGGCAGCACCTGCGCTGTTGAGCAGGTGGGTTTGTGTAATGATGCTTTATGGCAGGTCGTGCCTTAGGAACAATGATGGTTTGACGCCCACTTTGTAAGTACAATGTTGGTTAAATATCCACATTTTATCTCTCCTTAGGGCCCATTGGTAAGCCCATACTAGTTGTGTATAGGCCGTCTAGGCTCATCTGCATCGTAAAAGTAGTCCATTACTTTATAACATGCTTAGTATAATCCCATGACTCATGCCCATACGCATCATATGTATGCTTGATATAAGTAGTGACTGATCATAGCATACGCCATTGGGCAGACCATTTACGGGACTCGTTATAAGACAGAGTGCCCCACATAATCGCGCAGTACGTGCTGGATTGCTGCATGATTTGACGGTGTGATTCATGCATCTCGCATATGCATGACTTGATCATTACACGCCCTAGCGACATCAGGGTCGTGGCCTCCACAGGCACATCGTGGATGGCCGTATTAGATACCAGAAATACTTTATTCTAGCACTGTGGGCACTTAGGATATCCTTGGATGAAAGTCTCAAAACCTTTTTAGTATCAAGAGTTGCTCCAAAGTTTGGACCGAGTGGATACACGAGCGACTGAGTGCCGAATACCAGTAGGCCGCGTCTCCCAATGTGTCGTGGTCAGTTGGAAGGGGGTGTGGCCTTATCCACCTAAGTGGGGGGGTTATAAGCTAGGCAGAGTTTGACCAGCTCGTAAATGAGTCCACTATCAACGAGCCGGGTAGGTATTGGCAGACTACTGGTCAGGTGGATAGTGAGGTCTATTTCGCTCATTAGGTTGCTCGGTTAGGGAGGCGACAATCAGTGTGGAGTGTACTAGACCCCGGTGACATCCAGAGAGGAACTGTACTGATATGTGTACTTGATGAGTACCGACTTGCTTGGATTGCATCTCGCATATGACATTCGGCTACGTAGGCCTCGCATTGCATCGGTATGGCCGATAGCATTCATGTCTCGCATCGCATGGCCTTGGTATGACCGATAGTATTCATGTCTTGCATCACGTAGTCTTGGTATGATTGATGTTATTCATGAACTTACCACAGGTTTCTACATTACTCTGATATTATATACTTGGCACTTGCCTTACACACTTGCCTTACGCACACACTTATCAAAGCATATCAGGCCATTTTGGAGCTTTCTGATAATCTTATATTTCCATTTCCGCACTGTACTTAAAGCTTTGATATAATGGATATGTGGTGTTGTTGTTTAGTGACTTGGATATTCTTGTGGTTATGCTTCATTAAAAAAAAAATCATACTAAAAATCCTCCTTGTAGGATCTCAGGATGGGAATCTGGCATGTGAGTGTCGGAACCCGAGAATGGGGTACTGCTGAGGCTGTCGGTACCAGATTCGGCGATCGAAAAATTTGTGAGCTCGTTTTCTGAGTTTGGGGCGTGACAGAAGTTGGTATCAGAGCATAACTTGGGAATACCTGAGGATCACATCACATATCTACTATAAATAGGTTTCGAGTCTGAATGACTTAGAGATTTTCTAACATAGACCCTTTACGTTTATGCCTTCGAGAATTCTCAAGGCTAATAGGCCATTGTTCCTTCCTGTAGGACATTATGGCTAGAAGAGCGACCCGAGCGAATCCCGCTCCACCACCTGCGACTTCCACACCACCAACTGCGGCTCCCACTTTACCACCTGCTACTCCTGCTCTACCACCAGATATTCCTACCTTCCAGCCTGAGGATGTCACTCCTTTACCTGAGACCCGTGCGGATCCAACCATACCCGTGAGTGCTACTCAGCTGCAGTAGATGTTACAGGCGATGACTACTATTCTTTAGGGGCAGAGCAAGTGTCCCACTATTACACCAGCTGAGGCTGAGCAAGAGCGTGTGAGCGCCCTTCTCAAGGACTTCCGACAGCACGATCCTCTGTGTTTCTGGGGTGAGTCAGACCCTACTGCTGCAGAGATATGGTGCTCCAAGGTGGAGAAGATATTCGACACCATGAGATGTATGACCCAGCAACAAGTTTCATTAGTTGTATTCCTTCTCCAGGGTGAGGCTCAGCATTAGTGGGCATCTGTGGCCCGATTAGTAGCAGCTAATTTTGAGTGGACCTGGGAGGACTTTGTAGACCATTTTGACCAGAAGTTCTTTTCCGAGCATGTGCGACAGCAACGCGCACTAGAGTTTGAGACGCTGGTCTAGGGAGACATGATAGTGTCCTAGTATGAGGCTCGGTTCGCCACACTATCGAGATTTACAACGTATCTTGTTGACGATGAGGGGCCGAAGGCCAACCATTTTGAGAACGGGTTACATCCTGCCCTCAGGAGCCGTGTGATCGGACACATGCTTCCAATATTTGAGCAGATAGTAGAGAGAGTCCTAATATATGAGACAGATTGGACTAGTGTGCAGAGAGCCTGTGATCAGAGGGGAGATCAGAAGAGGAAGGCACCCTCTAGTAGTTCCTAGCAGCAGCAGCGTCGTTCTCAACAGCAACGCACGACCCGCCCAGCATTCTGAGCACCAGTGGTACCCCCAGCACCATCTTGGGGACCGTTTACAGGTACTTGCTTTGGATGCTACCAGACAAGACATCACAGGCACGAGTGTCCCCATCCACAGCAACAGTAGCAGGAGCCGAGGGCACCGCATCCACCTTCGCAACAGCCACTACAACAGCAGCGACCACAGCACCAGCCTCCTTTACCTCCCCCGCAGCAATAGAGGCAGCAAGTTAGGCCCCCACAGTGACCACAGCAGTAGCAGAGACCTCAGAGGAGACTTGCACCTCCCCAACAGGCTCAAGACAGATTTTATGCCGCCCAGCAGGATCCTCAATCATCAGGAGGGGTCGTCAAGGGTACTCTTCCTGTTTCTGCATGCATTGCACGTGTATTATTTGATTCTGGTGCATCGCATTCATTTGTCGCCAATGATTTCTGTCGATCGACCGGTTTGCCGACAGAGTCTGCCTGCGAGGGTTTGTAAGTATCGACGCCTTTGGGGAAGACTGCAATATTAGACCGAATTTGCCCATCTTGCCCCATTCTGATTGGGGATATCTTCTTGCCTGCCGACCTATTCGTATTGCCGATGTCCGATTTTGATGTCATTCTGGGCATAGAATGGCTCGCCGAGTACCACGCCATATTAAACTGCTTCGCGAGGACAATCATGTTCTGTATACCCAGCGTACCAGAGTTTCAGTTTGTTACCGAGCCCAGAGGAGAGCAGCTTTCTTGCCTGTTATCGTGTGTCATTAAGGAGTCGGCTACTTTGAGTATCGACCAGCTGCCTGTTGTTTGTGATTTTCTTTATGTGTTTCAGGAGATTCTAGGGTTACCACCTCATCGGCACACTGAGTTCCAAATTGATCTCGTGCCCAGTACCGCGCCTATCTCGAAGGCCCCGTATCGTATGTCACCATTAGAGTTACGTGAACTGCAAAAGTAGTTGGACGAGTTGCGCAAGCTAGGCTTTATTTGTCCGAGCAGTCATCATGGGGAGTAGCGGTACTCTTCGTGAAGAAGAAGGATAGCTCGTTGAGGCTTCGCATAGATTACCGCGAGCTCAACAAGGTCACGATCAAGAACAAGTACCCACTTCTGAGGATCGATGATTTGTTTGATCAGCTGTAGGAGGCACAGTTCTTTTCGAAGATAGACTTGCGGTTCGGTTATCATCAGGTTCGGGTTCGAGATGAGGATATCCCAAAGAAAGCCTTCAGGACGCGCTATGCTCATTTTGAGTTCCAGGTCATGTCCTTCGGACTAACCAATGCGCCAACAGTATTCATGCAGTTGATGAACGAGGTCTTTCGTCCGTATCTCGATCAGTTTGTTGTGGTGTTCATCGATGACATTCTGATATATTCTAGGACCCGTGAGGAGCATGAGCGGCATCTGGAGATTACCTTATAGACCCTCCGTGCACACCAGCTTTATGTGAAGCTGGAGAAGTGCGAGTTCTAGCAGGAGGAGGTGAAGTTCCTCGACCATGTACTAACGAGGCAGGGTGTCGCTGTAGACCCCTCAAAGATTGATGTCATGCGTCAGTGGGGCCAGCCCACGAATGCATCCGAGATCCGCAGTTTTCTTAGTTTGGCGGGCTACTACTGACGTTTCATTGAGGGATTCTCTAGTATTGCAACCTCGTTGACCAGGTTGACCCGAAAGGGTGCTGAGTTTTTTTAGAGCGACGCTTGTGAGCAGGAATTTATGGAGTTAAAGGACCGCCTCACGTTTGCTCCTGTCCTCACTCTTTTCTCTGGGAGTGATGGATTTTTTGTATTTACCAATGCCTCACGAGTTAGCTTAGGTGATGTCCTGATGCAGCACGAAAAGTCGGTGGCTTATGTGTCTCGTCAGCTCAAGGTCCATAAGCTGAACTATCCCACGCATGATCTGGAGTTGGCAGCAGTTATACTCGCACTAAAGGTGTGGAGGCACTATCTTTATGGGATGAGATTCGAGCTCTTCTCCGACCACAAGATCTTGAAGTATCTGTTCTCTCAGTCTGAGCTGAATATGAGGTAGAGGCGTTGGATGGAACTCCTTAAGGACTACGATTTTGATCTTTAATACCACCCGAATAAGGCGAACGTGGTGGCAGATGCCCTCAGCCATCAACCACAAGGCCTGGTGGCTCATATGATAATTCAGGAGTGGAGGATGCTCGAGGATATAGCAGAGTACAACTTCGAGTTTGGTCTGCAGTCATCTATTGTTCAGCTATCGAGCCTGTCGATTCAACCCTCTCTTGTCGCAGGGGTGATCGAGGCTAAGCAGACAAACGAGTCGTTGCAGGATTACCGAGTAAAGACAGCATCTGAGAGTAAGACAAATTGGCAGATTGGTTCTGACGATTATGTGTCCCGGATATTCCTGAGTTACGCCAAGATCTTATGACCGAGGCACATCGATCGCAGTTCTCTATCCACCCTGGCTCAACGAAGATGTATCGCGATATGAGGCGTCAGTATTTTTTATCAGGGATGAAGCGCCAGATAGCCAGTTTTGTGGCCAAGTGTGACACCTGCTAGAGTGTCAAGGCCGATCATCAGAGATCCCCTGGCCTATTGCAGCCGTTGAGCATCCCTATGTGGAAGTTGGAACATATATCTACCAATTTTGTCATGGGTTTGCCGAGGACTCAGCTCTGTCATGACCCCATCTGGGTTGTTGTGGACCGTCTAACAAAGTCGGCACATTTTCTTACGATTCATGAGACTTGGCATACGAATAGGCTTGCCAAGATGTTTGTTGATGAGATCATAAGATTGTTTCAGACCGAGATCTAAGGTTCACGTCTCAATTTTGGAGGAGCTTTCAGAGGGGGATGCGCACTAATTTGCAGCTGACCACTGCGTATCATCTGCAGATTGATGGGCAGACTGAAAGGGTCAACTAGATCCTTGAAGATATACTTCTTGCCTACGCGATTGATTTCTTTGGTAGTTGGGATGAGCACCTACGATTGGCTGAGTTTGTGTACAACTACAGCTATCAGGCCACCATTGGCATGGCTCCTTTTGAGGCATTATATGGTAGACTATGAAGATCTCCGAGTTGTTGGATTGAGACTGGAGAGCGGCTTCTCCTAGGCCCCGAGCTTGTGCAGCAGACATCAGAGGTCATCGATATCATCAGGACGAGGATGCGCACAGCTCAGAGCCGGCAGAAGAGTTCTGCTGATCGTCGGCGTCATCCCTTAGAGTTTGCCATTGGGGATCATGTGTATCTCAAGGTCTCACCCATGAAGGGTGTCGTTCATTTTGGAGCGAAGGACAAGCTTGCCCCGACATTCATATGACCTTTTGAGATCACTAGGCGCGTTGGTGCCGTGGCCTATTGGCTTGCCTTGCCACCTCAGTTGTCTGGCGTCCACAACGTATTCCATGTCTCTATGTTGAGGAAGTGTGGCTTAGACGTCGTTCCTATTATTGATTGGCAACCGTTGGAGGTTCGTGAGGACGCTTCTTATATTGAGCAGCCAGTTCGTATCCTTGATCGGAAGGAGCAGGTCCTTAAAACCAAGGTCATTCCTTTGGTGAAGGTGCAATGGAGCCATCATAGTGTGGATGAGGCGTCTTGGGAGTGCAAGGCAGAGATTCGAGAGCGTTATCCCCATCTTTTCGATGTTTGATTGTATGATGTATGGTGTTGTGATTATATATGATGTTATATTTTTTCTATTCTCTCATGAGTTATGTCTCAGCTGCGATGGTAGTATAAATTTCGAAGATAAAATTTTTATTAGGTGGGGAGAGCTGTAAGACCCGTATCCTACACCGTACTGTTCCGTTGACTCCCGTGATCATTCCCGTTGAATTCCAGCAATTCGCAACCTATAATCAACGTTTACACATGACCGTAAGTCGTATCCTATACATTTGAATTGGTTTAATCCGAGACTTGTATCATTGCAACTGCACCGTCGCACCAATTCCAATGCCGCCACTCACGCACCGATGCGATACCTAGACGAGGTGATGTGGACCCACATTCAGTTTGAGGAAAAACACCACGCGTTGCAATCCTAAGAGAATCTCTTCAATATGTTCCATCAATCAATCACTCCATCAATCCATCAATCACTTCATGTTAAGTACACATCACCTTTCACCCCATCCCCAAGCAACCACCAAAGTCAACTCTTTCTCACCCTCTCTCTTACATCACCTTACATGTCAAGTACCACATCCATCACTCACCTCACCCTTTCACCCATCCCTCATCTCTCTTACAACTCTCTCTCTCTCTCTCTCTCTCTCTCTCTCTCTCTCTCTCTCTCTCTCTCCCTCTCTCTCTCTCTCATTTCCCAACACATTCCCAAGCAAGCAAGAGGCTCCCACGTCCATGCATTTCTAAGAGAGAAAAGTGATTTTTAGTGGCCCACTTTCCCATCCCTTTAACTCTCATCCTAGCCATCCATTTCCCATCTCCACCATCAAAGTGAAGCTCTAGGAGACCGGCTTTCCAACAGACCGAGAAGATCAAGCGGTGAGTGCTTCCATAGCCTAGTTTTTCATGTTTTTAAGATGGGCCAAGTGAGGCCTACCGATCAATGGTATGGATCTCACTTTGGACCCTAACATGTGGCCGATGGCCCACCTTGATTATCAATATCATTCCATGATGGGGCCATTCTCCATGGACCCCATCATGATGTTTACTTTTCTAGCTTGAATAGAGGTCATCTAGACCATCCATTTTAGTGGAGAAGGGATCTCCACCGTTGAATTGTGATTTAATGAGCCCACAAGCAATGGGACCTGCTTGATGTATGATTGGACATATGGAAGGGAGGGCTCATAGTGGCGGAGCCCTCCATGCACATGTGTCTCTTTCTCTCTCTCTCCCTCTCTATTTCATTTGTTTGATATAATCAGGATGTGGTTGTGTGGCCCGCTTGGATGGACCCCACCATTAGGTATGTATTGACCCAAGCCATCTAAAAGTGGGGCCCATCTTATAAGTATTGTACTCACACCATCCATCATGTGGTGGCCCACCTAAATAGGGCCCACCTTGAATATGTTGTTAAGCCCAAAAACGTCCAGCGTCTGGACGTTGCTGGACAGAAAATACAAATATGAGCTTGGCTTTCCAAGCATTGGAGAAGGGCCACTCATATAGGCCCCATCTTGATGAATGTATTCAATCCACGCCGTCCATCCCTTTCCTCATAATATTTTAGGCGTTGAGCCAAAATATGGGGCTGATCCAATTTTCTGGCGGGCCGTACTTCAGGAAATAATGATTTTCACCATTGAAATCTTCCCTGTTATTTCTATGCACCAAAAAAATACTCAATATTTGACCCGTTGGATTTCTTATGAGCTGTAGAATCCAATGGCTAGATTGGATTCACTTGGAGTGGGCCCTACACAGGAAAAAATGTGAAAAAACTGCTTTTCAACAAAAAAAAATATAAAAGAAAGCAGCAGGGCTACTGCTGCCAGAGGCGCAGGCAGCGCCTATGCTGTTGAGCAGGCGGGCGTACGAGCAGGATTCCATGGCTAGCCGTGTGGGCCCCACCATGATGTATATTTTGTATCCATACCATCCATGAGGTAGACCACCCCTGAGGTGGGTCCCCTCCAAAAAAATCAACTTGATCCAGATCTCAGGTGGCCCACACCACAAGAAACAGCGGTGATTGAACTCTACCATTGAAACCCTTTTTAGGCCCGCGAAAGTTTTGAATCAATCTGATATTTATTTTTCCTATTCATCCAGGTCTTTGTGACCTTATCAACAAGTTGGATGGTAAGTAAACATTATGGTGGGCCCTCACGGGGAGCCCATAGGGATGTATGTGTTGCACTCCCACCGTTTAGGCGGACGGTGGAGTCCACGATGATGTATGTGTTGTATTCCCACCGTCCAGCGGACGGTGGAGCCCACTATGATGTATGTGTTTATCCGCACTATCCACTGTTTGGACAGTGGGACCCACCATGATTTATGCGTTCTATCCACTCTGTTCACACTAGATTGTGTGTGTGGGTGTTTATATATATATATATATATATATATATATATATATATATATATATATATATATATATATTATATTATATATATTATATATATTATATATGTATGATTGTGGGCCTTTATGTGGACCCCTACCATGATGCATGTGTTGCATCCAAACCGTCTATTTATTTTGTAAGCTCATATTATGGCTTGAGCTAAAAATGAGTCAGATCTATGGTTCAAGTGGGCCCACCTTGGTATGTGTATAGGACCCATGTTGACTTATTTGTGGCCATTCATTGAGGCCCACCTTGGTGTACATATAAGGCCCATGGGATTAGGCCCATATGACATATATAAGGCCCATGGGATCAGGCCCATTTGATATATATAAGGCCCATGGGATCAGGCTCATTTGACATATATAAGGCCCATGGGATTAGGCCCATTTGACATATATAAGGCCCATGGGATTAGACCCATTTTGATGTATTCCAAGGTCGTGAGTTAAGGCCCATTGTGACGTACTCTAAGGCCCACAGGTTATAGCCCATTGCAATGTACATCAGGCCCATTAATGTGGCCCACTTGCTTGATAACCAGAAGGCCCATATGATATGGCCCATTTGATGTATTTAAGGCCCAATGGAGGTACCTAAGGTCCATTACAATATGTAATTCCTCCATGGTTTATGTAATGATGCTTATGGCAGGTCGTGCCTTAGGAGCAATGATGGTTTGACGCCCACATTGTAAATACAATGTTGGTTAAATGTCTGCATTGTATCTCTCCTTAGGGCCAATTGGTACGCCCATACTAGTTGTGTATAGGCCGTCTAGGCTCATCTGCATCGTAAGAGTAGTCCATTACTATATAACATGCTTAGTATAATCTCATGACTCATGCCCATACGTATTATATGTATGCTTGATATGAGTAGTGATTGATCATAGCATACGCCATTGGGCAGACCATTTATGGGACTTGTTATGAGACAGAGTGCCCCACATGATCACGCAGTACACGCTGGATTGCTGCATGATTTGACGGTGTGATTCATACATCTCGGATATGTGTGACTTGATCACTGCACGCCCTAGCAACATAAAGGTCGTGGCTTCCATAGGCACATCGTGGATGGCCGTATTGGATACCGAAAATACTTTGTTCTAGCACTGTGGGCACTTAGGATGTCCTTTGGTGAAAGTCTCAGAACCTTTTTGGTACCAGGAGTTGCTCCAACATCTGGATCGAGTGAATACACGAGCGCCTGAATGCCGAATACCAGTAGGCCGCATCTCCCACTGTGTCATGGTCGGTTGAAAGGGGGTGTAGCCTTATCTGCCTAAGTGAGGGGGCTATAAGCTAGGCTGAGTTTGACTAGCTCGCAAATGAGTCTGCAATCGATGAGTCGGGTAGGTATTGACAGACTACTAGTCAGGTGGATAGTGAGGTCTATTCCGCTCACTGGGCTGCGCGGCTAGGGAGGCAACAGTCAGTGTGGAGTGTACTAGATCCCGGTGACATCTAGAGAGGAACTGTACTGATATGTGTACTTGATGAGTACCGACTTGCTTGGATTGCATCTCGCATATGACATTCGGCTACGTAGGCCTCGCATTGCATCGGTATGGCCGATAGCATTCATGTCTCGCATCGCATGGCCTTGGTATGGCCGATAACATTCATGTCTTGCATCACGTAGTCTTGGTATGGTTGATTTTATTCATGAACTTACCATAGGTTTCCGCATTACTCTGATATTATATACTTTGCACTTGCCTTACGCACACTTACACCACCCTCTAAGCTTTTGTAAGATTATGCACGACCGTTGCGTGCAGGTTTCGTTGGACAGCAGCAGCGCTAAGGCAGGAGTGCGTATCAGGCCATTTTAAAGCTTTCTGATAATCTTATATTTCCCTTTCTGCATTGTACTTAAAGCTTTGATATAGTGGATATGTGGTGTTGTTGTTTTGTGACTTGGATATACTTGTGGTTATGCTTCATTACAAAAAAAAAAATTATACTGAAAATCCTCCTTATAGGATCCCAGGATCGGAATCTGGCATGTGAGTGCCGGGACCCGAGAATGAGGTACTAAGGAGGATGTTGGCACTGGATTCGGTGATCAAAAATTTTGTGAGCTCATTTTTCGAGTTTAGGCATGACATCTTTCATATTTGATTATCTGAGATCACATCTCACACACAATCACATCCACCATAAACTATGTTTGCATCTTTGTAATGCCCTGAAAATTGGGGGTCAAGCAGAAGCTCAACTCCCGAGTTCCAATGTATCACTTATGCAACATAGATAATGATGTTTAAATGTTGTCTAAATTAGTGCATTAAACATAAGTGAGATTATACTAAAACAACATATCATACTCCAGATATAATTAAGTTAAGCAAGCGGAAGACTAAGATAGGAATATGATGTATAGAAGTGTTTCTCAATTCCCAGAGTAGGAGTGTGTTATCAGGCTAAACATATACATGTGTTGATCCAAAATTTACAAAATACAAAAATATAAATGTCCAACTAATCCTTATAGTCCCTGTAATCCCGTTGATTAGTACATAGTTTACATAGACCCGCCTGATAGCTGAACATAGGAGAACTCCTCATGTATGAAATCTAACTCCACCGCGTAATCCTTGCCAGAACCTGTATCTAAATTAAAGTTTAGTTGATATTTTAAAACACCATCCCAAGTAGGAATGAGTATCTAATTCAATGGAACTATAAAGAAAATGTTAACATGTTATCAATTCAATCAAGCAATAATGCTAAAGCAATACAACAATCATATCCTAAGTACTCTTATTAATGTAAGAATGATATGCGTAATGATACATGCCCTCGCCTGTACTCCCTCAGCGACACCATCTCACAGTCACACATGCTACTCCCACTGTGCTCTTTCTCGTCAAAGGCACATGCAATGTGGTGTATGGTCGTGTTAGCTAAGTTTTTAATTAGGCTTATTCATACAGCAGATTCGGGAAGCTAAGGTACCTCCCTTTATATCATTTAACTAAATAATTATCCATCTAGGGTCGTCAATCCTAGTTAATCACATGCAATAGAAAAATTATAGGGCAACATCACCCCTGATTTGAAAAGCAGTGGCTAGATAAGTTCATGAGTTTATACTCGAGGTTACTCCACTAATGTCCTACCAACTGGAGTGTTATTTTCGAAGGGGGTCCGGATTAGATAGTTCACCACAACCCACACTGGGACTACAGCTAGGTTGCGCCGAGGTAGGCCGACAGCTCAAATATAGTATCCCATACCACTGTATTCGGCTCACGAGTTTGGGTTGCTCATTGGTCACTATAGGGAGGCTCGTCACCCCAGTGTAGGCCGATAGCTCGACCACAGTGTCCCATACCACCATGCCCGACTCATGAGTCTTAGCGGATCGTGGTACTATAGTTGAAATGGGCTTTTACATTGGTAAGTGTTACCTTAGATTCAAGCAGTAGCGTCCATACATGGTAAATACACAATAGGCCAATCGGTTCATTAGACAAGTTCGACTAGTATGAGCGTACGCTGAATTAATCGACACGGTACCACTGTCAACGATCATCATACGACTCAGATTCACCGAACACATCAAATGTGGCGAGACTAATTCGGCCACTCAAACAGGAATTGTTACTAATTGTCTGGATTATGTATTAGTCTCAATCATACTCAAATGCAGCATGTGGAGACATGTGATAATCATATGGTCGTTTAACAAACAATCTAAGTACAATACTCATTTAAGCATTTTATCAACATATTAAACATGTTACCAAACATTTCAATTCATCCATAAATTATATAGTTGAAGTTAAGATTACGCGAAGGAAATTATACATATAGATAAGGTAATTGAGAATTCTATCTCAACACCCTTATTAAATACAATTCATCAAACAATATCTCATTCAAGCATTTTATCAAACACTTAGCCTACATATTACTAAATACATAGACTAGATTAGTTATGACGTGAACTATAGAAATTTCCTACATAACATAGGCTATAACGCATATAACAAACATGGATCTTAGATTAGAAATCATGACGAGCACAATTCACCATTTCAGGTTCAGTCAAACATTTCAACAAATACATGGAATGCATTTTATATTATACATAGACTAAATTAGTTACGGCATACATTATGGCAAGTCCTGTCACAAGGGGATTCTCATACATATAACAAACATGAATCCTAAGTTAATAGTCATGGCAAGCTCAAATCGTGATTTCATATTCATTCAAACATTTTAACAAACACATGGAATGCATTTTGTATACAATCTAGCTTACACATATATGATACATTGAAAACATCGTAACTAAGATCATATGGCAGCAATCAAGTCAAACATAAATCATTAGCTGACATAGAAAACTTTGAAAATCATAGCCTAAACATTTATAGTCAGCACCTTTCATCGGATTTCTCGTTTCAAAATTGGTTCGAATCCTACGCTTCCGTCTACAGAACAATGGTTACTTAAATCACGAAATAGGTTAACTATTCAGTCAATTCCTCTATTTGGATTCCTAAAATGAAATTAGGGTTCAGATTTCTTACCCAAATTAGAATCAAAATAGGTTGAGTAGCGTAGTAGAGAGGTGAATCGGTGAGAGGAGTAGTGGGAAAAGATCCCAGCAACTATCTCTAAGAATCCCTCCTCCTTCCTTCCTCTTTTCTCCCCTTCTCTCTCTCTCTCTCCTAGGGTTTTTAGGAAATACATATGAGGGAGAGAAGGAATGGTTTAAGGGCTTTATATAGGCCTAGAATTGGTGTAAATGGCCCCAGGGGCCATGGAATACTTGGGTTATAGACAAAGGGAGACTGTTTTGGGCCAACGGGACTCATCTGGAGGTCCATTTCTCGCCTAAGTCATGGAGTAAATTCCCTAATCATAGATCTAAGTCAGGTTAAGGATTCAGTCTGATTGGATTTGTAGATCGACCGTGGAGGACCTATTTCAGTTCAAGGGTCATTGTCACTCGATCAGGGCCATAAGTATGCCGACATGTGTAGGGAAATTTTCCTGATCCAAAGGTATAGTTGGGTCAGAATATGACGGTCTGAAACCTTAAATTTATCTTGCAAGCGAACAGCCCAAATCACTTAAATTTGAGTTCATTTTCTAGATATATTCACGTTTTTCACACACTTTGCTCCGGTCTCAAGTTGTGCGTTTTTGGATATTATTTGGATTCGATTCCCTTGATGGTTGTCAAGCCCAGTAAGGTAGTCATAACCTTATAGTTTCGTGGTTATTAGACTTTCGAGTCGCGGCCAGGTCTGATAAGGAGTTTCAATGTACTCCTAAGGGCAATTGGGTTTTGAGATTGCTCCTAAGTTTTTAAGTAATATTGAGTTAGTGATTTTAATGGTTTTAGGTCTTGTAGTTTGTGTAGAAAGCGATTCAAGTTAATCTACTGATTAATTCAGTTTAGTACTTAATTAATTTTCATCTAATTTCTATAGAACTCGATCCTCAGTGATTTTTTTGCCTGAGGTGGTACTGGTGTCTTTGTACGGATTCTTCCGAGACGTTACAATCTTGTTTATCGTTCAATTAGTTTTATGATTGGATCCTCTATTTAGCTTAGAAGCCATTAGAGTTACTCTGAAGAAATCCTGATGCGTGCATATTTACTCAAGATTAGATTGATAGGATTTTAAATAACCATAAAATATTAAAAAGTCCTATTCACCCCCCTCTAGGACATGTTAGTATATTTTCACTTCAACTAAAGCGGTTATTGGCATAATTTCACTAGGAAGCTTAGGACATCTAAGCAAGTCAAAAAAGAATCGGCCACATCCCAAGCTCATTACCCCCAATCCAACCCTCCAAATTTCATCTCAACCATTGAATCTTGTTCCCTTAGAGCTCTAAAACATAGTGGTGGAAGTAGGAGATCTAGATCTAAGGTGGGTGCTCTCTAGAGCTAGATTTCATCCTCCCTTAGATTTCTTTCTTTCATTTGCATGGGGACTTGAAGGACCCACCAATCCATTATGGAGATCCGCCATGATCCCAATGATGTGGCCTTGTCTCATCTTCTTGCATGCATGACCCATGGTGGGTCCATTCGCCATGGACCCCACCACAATGATTTCTACTCTAATCCATGCCTTTAAAGGGTCATCTAGACCCCTCATTTTCATGGTGGGAATGGTATCCCCACATCAAATTTTTATTTTGTAATGTTGGACCCATGCATGCATGGGATCCATGTATTAATGCATGTATTAGAGGCACCCATACTGGTGGGGCCCCTCCACACCGTCTCTCTCTCTCTCTCTCTCTCTCTCTCTCTCTCTCTCTCTCTCTCTCTCTCTCTCAGTCACTCACTCACTCACTTCTCATTTCATTTTTTATGGTAATGATGTGTGTGGCCCACCTGATGTGATCAACAATCTAGATTGTCCAAATTTTTCAGAACGTCCAGTTTATGGGACCACCTTGCTGCCCATTTTTGGGCCAGCCCGAATGAAGGAAAACACAAATACTGGCTTGATTTTGGGGCTGCGTGGCCCACTCTGGTGGACCCTATTGTGATGCATGTATCCTAAATCCACGTCGTCCGACCGTGGGGCCCACCTTATTACCCGTCTAACAGTAGGCCCATTGGCCTGACCGTCTGGATAGGCCTAAATGAAGAGAAAACATAAATATCAGCTTGATATATAGCTGGTGGGTCCCACACGTGTGGACCCACCTTGATGCATGTGCTAGATCCACACTGTCTAGACCGTGGATGGTGGGTCCCATACAGCCATTTAGTAGTTGTTTAATGTCAGCAAGTTCTGTGGTCTAATCATGAGGTATGTGTTATATCCCAATCGTCCGTCCACCTGGCAGTGGGTGGGGCCCACCTCGCTGTATGCATTTTATACCCACACCGTCCATCTTTGGATGGTGCTGCATCGGCCGACCATGGTGTATGGGATTTATCCACGTTGTCATTTTGCTGGATGAGTGGGGCCCACCTTTAATGTATGTGTTTTGTCCCTGCTGTCTACGTGGGACCCAGGTGATGTATGTGCCTTATATCCTGACCGTTGTTCACTACCCCAAGTATAGGGTCATGACGTAGTAATAATCTCGATAAGACCGAGATCGAATCCACAGGGACTGAACCTTGTACGTAATCTGAAAGTAACCAGAACTACAGGTAGAAGAAGATATAATCTAAACCAGAAAAATATAAAAGCATAATGGTGAAATAGTAAACTAAAATTTATAAAGTTCAAAGGTGGGAAATTAGGGATTCCAAGGATCCACTTGTAGAGATCAAGGAGATTTATGCTTGATTCACGAACACAGGTGGTTTTAGAGTCCCATCCTCATCCAATTGAAAGAAATAACCTTAAAAATCAAATCTGAACTTCCTTTGATCCAGTTTTTAAGAGATGAGAGGTATGAGAATTAGACTTGATTCCATCACAAAATTATGCCCATGAGACAAAGTAAACAACAGAATTTAACCAATTCACATCCAATCTGAGAGAGCTATGAATGTAGGGAAGGATTCTATCATCCAACCATGTCCAAGAGACGATGGTGAACAACAAAGTTCTTATGCTCACAACTTCGCTACATGCACAGGATATACTCAACACTATTGCAAATTTAGTATAATTTAAGTCACAATAAACCATTAAAAATATGAATATTCCTTATAATCAAACTAGAATCAAGAAGATTACATTAAATGGGAATCAAAGCATAAAAAAACACCCTATCACGCTACAAGCTTCACCTCTTAGCCCTAGCTAAGAGGTTTAGCTCATCATAGATATAATAAACTAGAATCATTTAAAGCAAAGTTATAAATAAAGCAATGAAGGAAGAAAAACTTCCCAGCCAAGGCCAATCGCATGCCTCTTCTCTCTCTCTTTCTTCCTCTCTCTCGTGCTCCACACCTCGAATGCCTTTCCCACATCCTTCTCTCTCTCTTTTATAGGTTGTCTTGAACCGACTTAGGCAATGCAGACCTTACACAAAAATGACTTGCGTATCCCTGTTCAGTGCAGCGAAAAGAAAAAAAATGCAAAAATATCTTGCTTTTGATCTAAAATTGCTCTGGTGACTATCCCAATCTTTCAAAACTAACTTCATGGTTAGGGTTAGGACCCCCTTTCCACGATTTTGGATGGTCCGAACCATGCATCCAAACATAATCTTAATCACGTTACTGGCCCACAACATTCAGGCGCTACTTGAATGCACGGCCTACGTAGAATCTTGCACTGTTCTGATGGTGGGGCCCATGATTGGTGTTGAAAGGTAAATCCACTCCGTCCATTGAGTGCACGTTGAAAAACTGGTCGGACATGACGTGATCAAACTTGGATTTGATGTGGCCCACAGGATTTTTCTAGTTGTCATCCGTCCTGCATTTGAATTGTTGGGAACCCATCCTCGCTGTTTCTTGGAATTTTTTTCACCTAGGCCTTGGTAAGACGGACCATGGGGTTCTAATGGACGATCCAGAGTGGACCGTCGAATCACGATGGTGGTCCACGAGGGAAGGTCGCAAGTCATTGTTCATCTGTTACACAGGCAGTTCGGTGCACTGTGAATGCACAGCCTTTGTGCACTCCCACTCATATAAAGTGGGTCCTACCTTGATGTTTTTGATAAATCCACACCGTCCATCTGCCCTTCCATCCAATTTAAGGGGTTGAGCCCAAGTTTGAAGCATATCTAAAGATCTAGTGGTTTTATGGTTGATCTCTCCTTTGGGCCACTTCCACAATGATCCTATGGCTGAAATTTTACATGTACGGTTACTTTATGATCCTCGAGCCAGATATAAAGTTTCAAGCCAAACGGATGGTGGGAACTCTGTAATCCTACCTTCAGGATAATTTTCAGGGTTCTTTATCTTCAACCACTTGATTTTCTCAGATCTTTGGCGTGTGAATTCTTCAATCTGAGTTTTCTAAGATCCATCCCTTTCCTTAGTATTTTTAAGCATCAAATTCATGCTTTTAGCACCCTTTTCAGTTCAAGCTCTTAAATTCACTTTACAACACAAACATGATTAAAATAGAGCGTTAAACATTATCTTGTTCATAAAATCAAGTAATAACTGGGGTCTAATATGTAATATTTGACCCTCAACAGAATCTCTAACCAGCATTTTGCTAGTCCCGAACAAAGTGTGCAAAATATATTTTAAGAATTACGAGGTAATTTCTATACACTCAAGTGATTTTTGAAAAATAATCTAAATACTAGAATTCTAAGATGCATTAATGTTGTGCATTACCTTCTCCTAAACTCAAGCACACGGCAAATTTCATGGTCAAGTTCAAAGTATTAATCCATCGACTAGAACAATTCTAAACATTGAGTTCCATTGGTGTATAGTGTAACATCGGCTTATCATCATTAAGAGTCCAATCGTCAATTTTCATGATAACATTGATAATCAAATAGAGTATTCCTGTATAACCCAACCCAAGCTAAAACTTGCCTTACAATTCAACCTTTTTATTCTTCTAGCTTTTAATTTCTCCATCAATGGCTTCATGCTATGTCAACCTTTTTAACGATCTTTAACATGTAGCCATTTTTTATGACAATATGCTTTTTTTTTTAGCTGGATATTCTTTTCCATTTTTTTTAAAGAACATGATGGACAAATTCCCCAAGTTGGTTCCTTCCATGCTTTAGTGATTACCAGGTTAATAATTCAATACCGAACTGAAACTTAATGTGTAAGCTAGATGTGACATGTGAAATCATGACTCAATCAATGTTTAAAATTTCTAATCATGGATTAATAATCCGAACTTGCCTACGAAATTTAATAGGTAGCTGAATCCAAGAGTCATAAATTACCAACATTACGTATCTTATACTTTTAAATTAAATACGGCCGTCAAAATCACTTCGAATTCACAAGAATTTCTAAAAAAAAAAAATCATAATTTTTGCTCAAAATCAAGAAAATAGTGATTAGGTAACCTAATCTCCCATCCCCAACCTAAAATCTACATTCTCCTCAATGTAAAAGATATAAGCATGCAATGCACATGAGACAACGAAAGTAAATGAGAAGTGATGGAAAAGTCATACCTGATGGAGGAATTGTATGGCTTTTTCCTAAAGAGATCTCAGGGTGACGGTGGCTCGACACAAGAGTTAATCCAACAAAAGTAAACTATCCTAAAACAACTGAAAAGTAAACTATCCTAATGGCATAAAGCTGACTATCCTAGAATGATAAAAAGTAAACTACCCTAGTCCTAGGAAGTAGTAAACCTACCAATAACTTTATCAGACTAGGAGATCGATTCTGGTAAATAGGATCATTCAGAGGCATGGACATGTCCTCTTAATCAAATTTTTCAACAAATGGCTTTAATCGATGTCCATTCACTTTAAACTCATTGTCATTGTCTGGATTTCAAATCTCAACAGCCCTATGAGGATAAACATTGATAACAGTGAAAAGGCCGGTCCAACGAGATCGAAGCTTACCCGAAAAGAGATGTAACCGAGAATTATATAAAAGGACTTTTTGACCTAGCGTAAATGATTTTCGTAGAATGTGTTAATCATGAAACGTCTTCATCCTATCCTTATAAATTCTCGAGTTCTTGTATGCATCGTTTTGAATTTCTTCAAGTTCATTTAACTGAAGTTTACACAACGAGCCAGCATTGTCTAGATTGAAATTCAAATTTTTGATCGCTCAGTAGGCTCTATGTTCCAACTCCACAAGTAAGCGACAAGCCTTCCCATAGACAAGTCTAAAGGGAGACATTCCAATAAAGGTCTTAAATATAGTACGATAAGCCCATAAAGCATTGGTCAATCAGATTGACCAATCCTTACAGTTAGGGTTAACCGTCTTTTCCAAGATGTGTTTAATCTCCTTATTGGAAATCTTAGCTTGCCCACTTGTTTATGGGTAGTATGGACTGCTCACCTTATGAGAGATACTATATTTTTTCATTAAATTCTTGAATGGCCTATTACAAAAATTTGAGCCCCCATCACTAATGATGGCTTGAGGCGTTCTGAACCAAGAAAGGATGTTCTCTTTTAAGAATTTAATGATCGTTTGATGGTCATTGTTCCAGCACAAAATCACTTCGACCCATTTAATGGCATAGTCTACAACGAACAAAATATATAGATTTCCAAAGGATTGGGGGAATGGTCCCATGAAATCGATGCCCCAACAATTAAATGCTTATATGATAGAAATGAGGTTTAAGGGCATCATATTTCAATGGGACAATGCTCCTAATTTCTGATAATGCTCACAAGCTTTGAAAAACTCATGAGTATCCCTGAACATAGTGGGCCAGTAAAAGCCACATTGAAGAATCTTGGTCATGGTCTTTTTAGCACTCTGATGCTCATCATCTAGCACACATCTCCTTAAGATTTGGTCTGGACAATATTTAAACAAATACAGATCATCCCAGAAGAAGTTGCACACCTCGGTGAAAATTTTTTTCTTATCTTACGCAGTCCAATATGTCGATGTGAAACTTATGGCAAGATAATTAGCAATATCGGTGAACTAATGTGAATGAGAGACTTTGAACAATTGTTCGTTAGGGAATATGTCATTAATATGTGTCATCTCAAGGGAATCAGAGGAATTAAGGCGAGAAAGATGGCCAGCCACTACATTCTCTACTCCCTTTTTATCCTTTATTTCTAAATCAAATTCTTGGAGTAAGAGGATCCATCTTATCAAGTAGGGCTTAGCATCGTTCTTAGAAAGAAGATACTTGAGCGCCGCATGATCTATGTAAACGATGATCTTGGATCCAATCAAGTGGGACCTAAATTTGTCTAAAGTGGATACTAAGGCTAAAAGCTCCTTTTCTATAGTCGAGTAGTTCACTTGGGTAGGATTTAGAGTTCTACTTACATAATGGATAATGTATGGCTTCATTTCTTTTCTCCGGCCTAAACCGTCCCAAGAGAATAATCAGACACATTACACATAAGTTCAAAAGGAAGGCTCCAGTCGGGTGGCTGCATGATAGGTGTAGTGGTCAACATGCCCTTAAGCATCGTGAAAGCTTCCTAGCATTGATCAGTCCACTCGTATGGTGTATCCTTTTGAAGTAGATTACCTAAAGGATGGGAGAGAAGACTAAAGTCCTTTATGAATCTTCTATAAAACTTGACATGTCCTAAAAAGGATCGCACGTCTCGTATGTTCTTGGGTGGAGGTAGGTTATAGATAATATCAATTTTTATCTTATCTACCTTGATTCCTTTGGATGAGATGATATGTCCAAGGACAATTCTCTTACGAACCATGAAATGGCACTTCTCCTATTTGAGTAACAAATTCTTTTCTTCACATCTTTTCAACACACATTTAAGATTCTCTAAGCACTCGCTAAAAGATGGACCGAAGACAAAGAAATTATCCATGAAGACCTCTAGATATTGCCCCACCATATCAAAAAAAATACTCATCATGCATCGTTAAAAAGTGGCGGGGGCATTACATACTCCGAATGGCATCCTTCGGTAAGTAAAGGTGTCATAAAGACATGTAAATATAGTCTTTTCCTGATCTTCAGGGGATATTTCTATCTGATTGTAGCCTAAATAACCATCAAGGAAACAGTAATAGGAATGACCAGCTAACCTTTCCAAAATTTAATTATTGAAGGGCAAGGGAAAGTGGTCCTTCCTCATGACAGTATTCAACTTCCTGTAATCAATTCACATTCTCCAACCAGTAGTAACTCTAATTGGCACAAGTTCATTATTGGCATTGGCTACGATGGTGATCCCGAACTTCTTAGGAACCACTTGAGTTGGACTCACCCATTGACTATCAAATATAGGGTATATGATACCCACATCCAATAGTTTAAGAACCTTGGCTTTAACCACTTCTTTTATGTTTGGATTTAGTCTACGTTGTAATTGTTATGAGGTCTTCACATTATCCTTGAGATAAATGCGGTGAGTACAAATCGAAGGGTTAATTCCCTTGAGGTCCACAATCGTTCATCCATGGGCTCTCTTATGCTCAATGAGAGTAGATATGAGCATATTCTCATGTTCTTTCTCAAGGTGATATGAAATCACTACCAAGTATGTCTCATCTTGACCTAAATAAGCATATTTTAAATTAGAAGACAAAGATTTTAGTTCAAGCATTGGTGCTTTAAGGTTAGACGGCAGAGGCACTTCTTCGATTTGGGGTAATTCTTCAAATTATGGCCTTCACTGGTTAACTTCAAGTACCAACATAGTATCAAGCATGGCAACCATCTCCCTAATTGTGTCATCATCGAAATCATGGGAGTGGGCCAGGCACATCTCTAAAGGGTCAGAAGATAAAGTCAGAGGCATTTTATCAACCACGAAAGAATCAATCATGTTAATGTCGTGGAAATCATCATTATCCTCTAAACATCTGCCTGTATTAAAAAGATATTTAACTCCAATGTCATATTCCCAAAAGACATACTCATGACCCCTTTCCTGCAATTGATAATTGCGTTTGAAGTAGCAAGGAATGGGTGACTAAGAATAACGGGAATCTGAGTGCTCATGTTACTGATGGGTTCAGTATCCAGGATGATAAAATCCACGAGGTAGTAGAATCTGTCAACCTGGACCAACACATCCTCAATTATCCCTCTCGGTACACGAATAAAGTGATCAATAAGTTGTAATGTGGTTAGGGTGAGTTTTAATTCACTCAATCCTAGCTGTTTGAACACCGAGTAGGGAATCAGATTTACGCTCGCTCCTAAATCAAGAAGTGCGTGCTCAATGCGATAATTTCCAATTACACAAGAAATCATTGGGCTATCAAGATCTTTAAATTTCTATGGCACATTTTACTTTAGGATGACACTCGCTTTCTCAGTTAAGAAGATTTTCTTTTGAATATTTTGTCCTTTTTTGGTCGTACACAAGTCTTTAAGGGATTTAGCATATGAAGGTATTTTTTTTACGACATCAAGTAAAGGAATATTGACCTTTACTTGTTTCAATACCTCTACAATGTCCTGAAAGTTAAAGAGAGATTTTGGTGCAACCAAACATTGGAAAAATGGAGCCACTAGCTTCCCTTGAGGTTCTGATTTTAATTCTTATGTACCATGGCTAGATCCATCATCTTTGTCCTCTTTCGGTTCCTTAGGCTTTTCAGCCCTAACCGGAATAGTTTCGTCAATGGTCTTCCCACTCCTAAGAGTGGTGATAGATTTAGCTTGCTCCATCTAATTTAAAGAGCTTGGGTCGCTAACTTCATATTGTGGTTTTGGATTGGGAAGAGGTTGAGCTGGGAGGCTCCCCTTATTACCAATCACACTTTCAGCCCTAAGTCCTTGTATAGCTTTTATAAGGTCTTGAAAGGCTTGTAGCATACCATGATTAAAAAGCTCTTGCTTTTGAAAATATTTAAGAACTGAGTCCTCTTGAGGTTTCTCTTGATGTGAAATTTGATTAAAGAAACCTAAAGGGGTAGAAGTTTGTCCATTCCTCTAAATGAAGTTTGGATGATTTCTCCAACTAAGATTGAATGTATTAAAGGTAGGTCCATTGAAAGGTCTTTGGTAATTGTTCATGGCATTGGATTGCTCATTCAACACCTCTTGAAAGGCAGGTATTATTGAACAATTTTTAATTATGTGAATGTTGTAAGCACAAATACCGCAAACAGTTTCCTTAGCCTTATCCTTCTTTAATTCCATGGCCTCGAGTTTCCTGGTAAGATTAGCCACTTTAGTACGGATATCATCGTCCTCTTTCAGAAAATACATTCCACCCTTTTCCTTAGATTGAGTCTGCCTAGATATGGTGCTTAATTTTGGAGAGATGTCCCATGATTGTGTGTTTTCGGCAAGCTTATCAAAGTAGTCCCACATCTCATCGACACCTTTATTCATAAACTCCCCATTACACATCGTCTCAACTAATTGGCGCATGGGAGATATTTCTCCATCATAGAAAATTTTCGTAATGCACCACGTTTCAAAACCGTGTTGTGGACATAAACTGACAAGATCTTTGAACTGTTCCCAACATTGGAAGAATGTTTCATCTTCCCTTTGGGCGAAGTTCATAATCGACTTTCTAAGGGTGTTCATCTTATGGTATGGGAAAATTTTCTTTATGAACTCCCTTGTCATGTCATTTTATCTACTAATAGATCGAGAACGTAGTGAATGTAACCACCTCTTAACTTTCTCTTTCAAAGAAAATGGACAGATTTTTAGCCTGACTGTGTCATCAGACACATTAGGAAAGTATAAAGTGGCTATGATCTCATCAAATTCTTTCAGGTGTAAGTATGGTTTTTCTGACTCAAGCCCATGAAATTCAGGAAGGAGTTGGATCACCCCTGGCTTGATATCCATGTGTCCTGTATTCTCTGCAAAACCATGCATGAGGGCGTATTCACCCCTGCTGGTTGAAAATAATCTTGTAAAGTACGAGGCAGGGGTGTTTGATGCACTTCATTCTCATCTTGGACTTCCCCAAACCTTGGGTGAGGTAGTCCTTCTAGTTGATTTGTGGACATAACCTGAATTAACTTTGGAGATCTCGAGTGGTGTCTAGTCATGCGATGGATAGTTAACTCCTCAACCAATCCTCCCTCATTCAAGAGACGTCGAGTGTTCTCACAGACCCACTTGGGCACGAAACACTCGCAGCCCTCAATTTAGATTCTAAACCAAACCTAAAAGAGAAAAAGGAAATAGAAATCTAGAAAGAGAAAAGAAGAGTTCGAAAGAGGTTACCAAATTAGAAGTTCCTAAATTAAGATCCTACAAAATAAAACAAAATAAGTCAGATCTAAAAATAGAAAGTCTAAAAAGGAAAATTTTCTATAAAAAATAGAAAGTTTCTAAAACAAGTTAGAAAAGTAAACTGATTTCGAAGAATAGAAAGCTTAAGTTAGTTTATAAAAATAAGAGAAATCCTACAATTAGAAAGTTACTAAAGATAGAAAATAAGACCTGATCTTAAAACTAGAAAAATAAAAAGATTAGAAAGATATTACCAATTTAGAAAGTTTAACTCAAGGTCCTAGAAAACAGGAAAGTTAGGTTAGTTTCTAGAAATTAAATAGAAAAACCTAAAACTAGAATTAAAAACTAGAAAAACCCTAATCATAACCTAATTCCAAAACTAGTTAATTTTAAAAAAATTTAACCGTCAATCCCCAGCAACGGCACTAAAAACTTGTTCACTACCCCAAGTATAGGGTCGTAATGTAGTAATAATCTAGGTAAGACTGAGGTCGAGTCCACAGGGACTGAACCTTGCACGTAATCTGAAAGTAACAAGAACTAGAACTAGAAGAAGATGTAATCTAAACCAGAAAAATATAAAAGAATAATGGTGAAATATTAAACTAAAATTTATAAACTTCAAAGGTGGGATTCCAAGGATCCACTTGTAGAGATCAGGGAGATCTATGCTTGATTCACGAACACAACTAGATTTAGAGTCCCATCTTCATCCAGTTGAAAGATATAACCTTAAAAATCAAATCTGAACTTCCTTTGATCCAGTTTTCAACAGATGAGAGGTATGAGAATTAGACTTGATTCCATCACAAAACCATGCCCATGAGACAAAGTAAACAACAAAATTTAACCAATCCACATCCAATCTAAGAGAGTTATGAACGTAGAGAAGGATTCCATCATCCAACCATGTCCAGGAGACGATGGTGAACAACAGGGTTCCTATGCTCACAACCTCGCTATATGTACAGGATATACTCAAAGCTATCACAGATCTAGTGTAATTTAAGTTACAATAAACCATTAAAAACCATGAATATTCCTTATAATCAAACTAGAATTAAGGAGAGTTCATTAAACAAGAATTAAAGCATAGAAAAACACCCCATCACGCTACAAGTTTCACCTCGTAGCCCTAGCTAAGAGGTTTAGCTCATCATAGACATGATAAACTAGAATCTCTTAAAGCAAAGTTATAAACAAAGCAATGAAGGAAGAAAAACTTCCCAGCTAAGGCCAGCCACATGCCTCTTCTCTCTCTTTCTTCCTCTCTCTCGTGCTCCACACCTCGAATGCCTTTCCCACGTCCTTCTCTCTCTCTTTTATAGGTTGTCTTGAACTGACTTAGGCAGTGCATAAGACCTTACAAAAAATGACTTGCATATCCCTATTCACTGGAGCGAAAAGAAAAAAAATGCAAAAACATCTTACGTTTGATCTGAAATTGCTCTGCTGACCGTCCTAATCTTTCGAAACCAACTTCATGGTTGGGATTAGGACCCCCTTTCCACACTTTTAGACAGTTTGGATCACGCATTCGAACATGATCTTGATCACGTTACTGGCCCACAGCATCCGAGCGATGCTCGGACGCACGTCCTGCGCAGAATCTTGCATTGTGCTGATGGTGGGGCCATGATTGGTGTCGTCAGGGAAATCCACTCCATCCATTGAATGCGCATCAAAAAATTGGTCGGACATGATGTGATCAAACTTGAATTCAGTGTCACCCACAGGATTTTTCTAGCTATCGTTCATTCTGTGATTCAACTACTAAGAACCCATCCTCACTGTTTCTTGGAATTTTGTCACCTAGGCATTAGTAAGACGGACCATGGGGTTCTAATGGAGGGTCCAGATCGAACCATCGAATCATGATGGTGGCCCACAAGGGAAGGCTACAAGTCCCTGTTCATCTGTTATGCAGGCGGAGCTTGAATTCGAGCGAAATTTTCGGTTAAACGCTGTTTGACTACATTTGTTAGTTTAGTGCACTGTGAGTGCACAGCCTCTGTGCACTCCCACTCACGTAAAGTGGGTCTCACCTTGATAAATCCACACCGTTCATCTGCCCTTCCATCCAATTTAAGGGGTTGAGCCCAAGTTTTAAGCATATACGGAGATCAGGTGGGCCCCAAATCGAAGGTTTTGTGGCTGATCTCTCCACTGGGCCACTTCCACAAAGATCTTATGGCTGAAATTTTATGTGTATGGTTACTTTATGATCCTCAGGTCAGATATAAAGTTTCGAGCCAAATGGAAAGTGAAAACTCTGTGATCTTGCCTTCAAGATGATTTTCAAGCTTCTTTATCTTCAATCACTTGATTTTCTCAGATTTTGCATGTGAATTCTTCAATCTCAGTTTCCTAAGATCTGTCCCTTGCCTTGGTGATTTTTGAGCATCAAATTCATACTTTTAACACCCTTTTTTGTCTAAGCTCTTAAAATCACCTTGCAACACAAATATGATTAAAATAGAGCATTAAACATTATCATGTTCGTAAAATCAAGTAATAACTAGGGTCTAATATGCAATATTTGACCCTCAACAATCATCCATTCTAGTTGGACATGGACCCCACCATTATGTATGTATCGTATATCCGCACCGTCCAGTTTGTTGGATGGTGGGACCCACCTGATGGATGAGTTTTTATCTGCACCGTCTATACAATTTTTCTAAATCATTTTAGACCATGGGCCCGGAAATGGGACAGACTCAAATCTCAACTGATTCACACCGTGCATCCGTAGGGCCACCGCAACATATGTGTTGTATCTTCACGCTGTCTGTTTGCTCGACGGGTGGGGCCCACCTTGTGGTGTGTTGTATATTCACACCATCCATCCACATGGTCCCCACGTGATGTACGTGTTTGATCCAAGCTGTCTAGATTGTTCGCCTAGTGGGGCCCATTTGAAATGTGCAAGGCCCACCCCAATATGATGTGTTTGTTACCTATTTGGTGAGGCCCATTATGATGTATTTGTGGACCATTTGGTGAGGCCCAGTGTGATGTGTTTGTGGCCCATTTGGTGAGGCCCATTGTGATGTGTTTGAGGCCCATGTGTGAGGCCCAATGTGATGTATATGAGGCTCATTGTAATGTATATAAGGCCCTTATGTGAGGCCCATTGTGAAGTATATAAGGCCCTTGTTCAGGCCACGGGCCCCATTATATGTTTGACTCTATGTGGGCTACTCCTTGGGTGCAATGTTGGTTAAATGTCCACATTGAATGGGCAATGATGGTTAAATGTTCACATTGTGACCTTTCCTTAGGCCTTTGTTAGGCACATTCTCATCATTCTCTAAGTGAGTTAACCCAAATCATTGGGCCCCATTGATGTTTGCATGATCCATCTATTTGTATTGGGATAACCCTAGATGTTGGGCCCCCATTGGTTGTTAGTAGGATTATTTTTAATCTTGGAGTCCATCTAGGACTTATTTGGGCCCCATAGGGCATCTAGTGGGTCATATATGATAGTATGGTGAAGGAAGCTCGTTACGGATCCTTAGAGTTATAGGTTGGTCATCTAGGCTCAACTTTGATATGAGGAGAGTTCATCATCATAGTAGACAGAGGGATCCTTACTATTGAATGTGGTATATCCACAGTTGAGGACCGATCTTTATGTTATGGTTTAAATCGACTGTCCTTCTATGGACCCTGCCTTGTATATAGGTCGATTATCGATACCGATTATTAGTATGTGATAGCATAGCATCATGATACATGCCAATACGCATCATCCGCGTGCTTGTTATGAGATGTGATTGACCATTGCATATGCCATTGGGCATGTTATTTATGAGACTCCTCGATAGGCGGAGTTGTCCCACATGAGCACATGGTATGCGCGGGATTGATGCATGATTGGACCGCGTGACTCACGCATCTTATATTGTGTGATTATAATCACAGTATGCCCTAGCGATATCAGGGTTGTAGTGTCCGCAGATATAGTGTGGATGGTAGGATTGGATACTGAAAATTCTTTTTAAGCACAAGGGCGCAAAGGATGTCCCAGGGTGAAAGTTCCCAAACCCTTATGGTATCATGAAAGATGCTTCAATGCCTAGACTGAGTGGATGTATGAGCTCATAAGGGCTAAATATCAGGAAGTCGCGTCTACCACTGTGTCGTGGTCGGTTAGAAGGAGGTGTGGTCTTATCTGCCTGATGGTAGGGGCAATTGCTAGGCTAAGTCTGACCAGCTCATAAATGGCTCAGCTACCAGCTTGCCGAGCAGATATCGGTAGACTACTAGTTAGGCGAGTAGTAAGGTTTCTTCCGCTTGCACGGTTGTGCATCTAGTGTGGGGCAGCAATATGGTATATAGTGTACTAGACCCCGATGATTATCTAAAGAGAATTGTATGAATATATGATGCTCAAGAGATAAGATGGATTGATATGTGAAATGGAAAGCTTGAGCTGCATCTTGCACATGACATTGGCTTTGTAAGTCTTGCATCATTTGGCCTTGGTATGGCCGATAGCATTTATGTCTTGCACCACATGGCCTTAGTATGCCTGATAGCATTCATGTCTTGCATCTCATAGCCTTGGTATGACTGATGGCATTTACGGACTTATCAGCATGACTATGCATTACTCTGATATTATATTCTTGCATTTCTACCTTGTGCACACACTTACACTACCCTCTAAGCTTTCTATAAGCTTATGCATGATAGATGCATGCAGGTGATGCCAGGACGCAGCCATAGCTGAGCAGGAGCAGGAGTGTGCAGCTGAGCTTCCAGAGCCTTTTTGTTATCATTGTATTTCCTTTTATGCGCATTGTACTCAAAGTTTTTTATTTTAGTAGATTTTGTGATGGTGTTCTAGTTATTGTTCATGGGTTATGCTTTTGGTTATGATTCTATGAGATGAATTTATATTAAAAATCCTCCTTGTGGGATCTTATGATCGGAACCTGGTATATGAGTGCAAGGAGCCGAGAATGGGGTATTACGAAGGATGTTAATGCTGAATTCGACGATTGAAAAATTTATGAGTCTGATTTTTGAGTTTAGGGCTAAAAGGAGTTGGTATCAGAGCATAACATAGGAATAACTCAGAGCAACATCACATATCTACTACGAGCTTAGGACGAGTAGGTCCCGAGTGTGTAACTTTTTGATTTGGTTCCCTAACATCTAAGCCTTCGAGGGTTCTCAAGGATGATAAACGTTTTTACTCTTTCTATAGACCATGCTGCCTAGACGAGGCACCCGAGGTGCTCGAGCGACCCCCGCTACACCACTAAAGGATCTCATTCCTTCACCTGAGGTACTTATTCTACCTCTCATAGTCCTTATTCCCCATCAGAGCCTCCTATTCCTGTACCCAAGACCCCTGCAAATCATGCACCTCCATCCGAGACCAGTGCAGCTCTTACTGTATCAGTCAGCACCGACCAATTACAGCAGATGCTTCAGGCTGTAGCAGCAGCCCTCCATGATAAGGCAGGGGTCGTGCTGAGACTCCAAAGTAGGCAGAACAGGTGCACATGAGCGCTTTGTTACGAGACTTCCTTCGGCTCAATCCCTCGCCATTCTAGGGAGAGCCCAATCCAACCGCAGCAGAGAGGTGGCACTCCCAAGTGGAGAAGATGTTTGAGACCATAAGATGTACGACACATCAGCGGGTCCCCTTGGCCTATATTGGTTCAAGGGTGAGGTCGAGCACTGGTGGACCTCCGTCACCCATGCTACAGGAGCTGACTTCGTCTGGACATGGAAGGATTTCATTAACTGCTTCGACCGACAGTACTTCCCCGACCACATTCGACGGTAGCGAGCATTAGAGTTCGAGACCCTGGTACAGGGAGACATGTCTGTGGTTCAGTATGCATCCCATTTCATGGCACTATCGAGGTTCGCACCATATTTAGTTAATGATGAGGGGAGGAAGGCCCGTTGTTTCGAGAACGACTTGCATTACGGTCTCCGAGGCAGTGTTGTTGGGCACAAGCTCCCAACTTTCAAGGAGGTAGTATGAAGGGCCCATATTTATGAGGCTGATTGAGTTGGCACGTAGAGCGATCGTGATCGAAGGAGAGACCGAAAGAAGTATGCCCCTTCTGGTGGCTCCCAGCAGCAGCAGCATTGACAACAGTAAAGGTGCGCAACTCACCGAGCACCAGAGGCACCTCCAGCACCACCCCAGAGGTCGTTTTGGCTAGGACTTATTTTGGGTGCGGTGGAGTAAGACACCATATGTAGTAGTACCCCCGCCCTCTGTAGCAGCAGCAGCCGAGGGCACCTTAGCAGCCTCCACAGCAACAGTAGCGACTGTAGCCACCTCCACCACAGAGGCCCCAGCCACGGTCGAGACAGTAGTATAGGCCACCGCAGTGGCAGTAATAGTAGTAGGGACCTCCTAGGGGTCAGGCACCTCCCCATCCGGCTCAGGCTAAATTCTATGCAGCTTAGCAGGATCCGCAGTCTTTTGGATGAGTCATTTTGGCTGGGACTTATTTTGGGTGTGGTGGAGTAAGACACCATATGTAGTAGTACCCCCACCCTCAGCAGCAGTAACAGCCGAGAGCACCTTAGCAGCCTCCACAGCAGCAGCAGCGACCGTAGCCACCTCCACTACAGAGGCCCCAGCCATAGCCGAGACAGCAGTATAGGCCACTTCAGTGGCAGCAATAGTAGTAGGGACCTCCTAGGGGACAGGCACCTCCCCATCCAGCTCAGGCTAAATTCTATGCAGTTCAGCAGGATCCGCAGTCTTTTGGATGAGTCGTTAAGGGTATTCTTTTAGTCTCTGCATGCATTGCTCAAGTTCTATTCAATTCTGATGCTTCGCACCCGTTCATGTCTGAGGATTTTTTTTTATCGTCTAGATTGCCGATAGAGTCTTCCCATGAGGGTTTATCAATATCGACGCCCTTGGGAAAAACTACAGTGTTATACCGATGTTGTTTGTCTTGCTCCATCTTAGTCGATGAGATCTTGCCCACTGATCTTTTCATGTTGCCGATGTCTGAGTTTGACGTCATCCTGGGCATCGATTGGTTTGCCGAGTACCACATCTTCTTAGACTGCTCCACGAGGACAATCATGTTCTGTATACCCAGCTTGTCACAATTCCAGTTCGTTGCTGAGCCTAGAGGAGAGTCGATGTCTTGTTTGTTGTCGTATGCAGTAGAGGATCCCGTAGCAATGAGCATTGATCAGTTGTCACTGGTTTGTGATTTTCCCGATGTGTTTCATGAGATTTCGGGATTGCTGTCGCTCCGACATATTGAGTTCCAGATTGATCTTATGCCCAGTACTGTCACGCCTCAAACTCAGAAATTGGACTCACAAAATTTTTATACGTTGAATCTGGTGCCGACAACATCCATAATACTCCATTCTCGGCTTCCAACGCCCATACATCAGATTCTGATCCTGAGATCCTAGAAGGAGGATTTTCCAACGTACATTTCTCTCGTAAGAAGCATAACCACAAATTTACCCAAATCACAAAAGCAACATCATCATCACATATCCACTAATATAAACAGTTGAATACAGTGCTGAAAGAAAAATACATATATCAAAAATTAAAGCTCCAGAAGATAGTTGCATGCTCTAAGCTCAACGCTGCTGCAACCTAACGCCACCTACATGCATCTATTGTGCATAAGCTTATAGAAAGCTTAAAGGGTAGTGTAAGTGTGTGCGCAAGGTAAGTGTCAAGTATGCAATATCAGAGCAATATAAAAACATGCCAGTAAGTTCATAAATATCATCAGTCATATCCAGGCTATGCGATACAAAAATATAATAAGCCAATATCATATATTAAGGAAGCAATGTAGATCAATTATGCAATGCGGAGACATAGCAAGCCAAATAACATATACCAAGGATGCAATATAATATGCAAATCCTGAAGAGTCCACGAATACCTTCAACCTCATCTAGGTCATATAAATGCAGAAAAATAGCAACCTAAAATGTCATATGCAGTAGATGTAATGCAATACGCGGTACGAATGAAATGATAAAGATGGAGTGTAAAGTCGGGATGATAGTATGTAGTATCACAAGCTATGGGGTCCATCGCAAGGGACATCTATCCAAACCAGTCTCATACTTAAATTTGGATAGTCAGACTCAATGTGGTAGACTCTTGATCTCAGGTCCGTCGCGCGCTCTAACTGAAATCCTAGCCATTATGAAGGTACACATAATAATTAGTTGTGCACCACCAGCCTAAGTGGATAGTGAATGAATGAGTAAAATGCTGAGTATACAACTCTTGCTCAATAAGTCCACATATTAGTACCGTACATCTCTGCGATCATCACTGGGGTCTAGTACACTTAACACCACCTACCGCCCCATCAAGCACACAACTGGGTAAGTGAAAAAGACCTCACTATTTTCCTACCAATATCGGCCCGGCTCGTTGATAACGGACCCATTTATGAGCTAGTCAGACTCAGTCTAACATTACCTACTCGCTCGAGCAAGTAAGACCACACCCCCTCCCAACTGAGCATGACATAATGGGAGACGTGACCTACTAGTATACAGCCCCCATGCGCTCATATATATCCACTTGGTCTACACATTGAGGCATCCTCTGGTACTAAGAGGGTATAGGGACTTTCACCCAAGGACATCTATAGCACCTCATGTAGAAAAAGATTTACGGTGTCCCATCTGGCCATCCAAGACATGCGTATGGGGCCACGACCCTGATGTTGCTAGGGTGTACGGTGGTCATATCATAAAATGTGAGATGTATGAGTCATATCATCCAGTTATAAAATAATCCGCCTAATGGCATGTGCTATGATCAATCACTCCTCATAATAAGCATACATATGATGTGTATGGTCATGGATCGTGGAGCTATACTAAGCATGTTATATGATAATGATGTACTCTCCTCATGTCAAGGATGGGCCTAAACGGCCTGCTCATATCAAGAATGGGCCTAACGAGGCCTAAGGAAAGGTCACTGTAAGGCCCGTATCATAGATTTTACCATTCTATAGGCTTCCGTAGTCTTTCCGGTCAAATTCCAGTGACCCTCGACCTATATCTGATATTTGCGCACAACCCTAAGCTTAGTCCTGCATATCAGAGTAAGCTCGATTTGAAACTTGTATCATTGCGACAGCATCGTCACCGCTGTTCCGACTCCGCATCTCACATGCTGAGGCGACACCTGAGGTAGGAGATGTGAGCCCGCATTTAGTTCGAGAAAAAATACTGTGCTTTATAAATCCCAAGAGAATCTATCAAATCAATCACATCAATCAAGGATAACAAGTACAACATTCAAACCTATCTTACTAACAAGGCATGACCCCCTCTCTCTCCCATTCCCAAAGTCAACCCTCCTTACAACAACCCATACCTCTCTCCTTACATCATCACTCTCTCTCATTTTCTCTCTTTCATCCTCCAAGCAAGAAACCGTCCATGGCTTCCATGGAGAAGCTAGGTGTGACCCACCTTCCTACCATCAAATCCAACCCTTGGATCATCATCTCAACCGTTAAAAATGTCCTCTTGAAGCTCTAGAGTGCATAGGCAGAAGAAGGAATAGGCGATCAAAGGTGGGTGCTTCTCTCTCTCTTCCTCTCTCTCTTTTTCATTTTTGTTTGATGTGTGGCCCACTCGGATGGACCCCACCTTGATGTATGTCTTATCCAAACCATCCAAGTCATGTGGACCCTACCCTTGGTGATGGAAAACACGAATATCAGATTGATTCAAATCATGTGGGCCACGTCCACATAGGGTCCACCAATCGTGGTCCCACACATGGGACCCACCATGATGAATTTCATATAAACACCATCCGTCCTGTGTCCAGGGACGCTGGACGTGTTCCTTGAAATTGAACAGACAGTGAGGTTTACTCGCTGCAAGGGGAAAAAAAGTACTTGATTTTTTTAGGCTTTTTGGTGGACTGCTCATGTAGGTCCCACCTTGAACCAAGGATCAAATCCACGCCGTCAATTCTACTTCTCAGATCATTTTAGACATTGAGCAAAAGTATGAGGCAAATCTGATCTTTCTGGCTGGCCCTAGCATGGAAAATAACCATTTTCACCTTTAAAACCTGTTAGGACCCACCTTGATGTTTCTACCCGCCCCAAACATACTGCATATTGGACTCATTTGGTCGATCATGAGCTGTAGAATCCAATGGGTGGAGTGGATCCACCTGATGTGGGCCCCACCTAGGAAAATCCTTAGGAAAACATAAAAATTAAAAAAATGTATGTAAAACAAGGCAGCGCCTGCTGCTGCTGCCACCGTCAGAGGACGTCAGTTGCCTCCTACTGCATCTGACGCTAGGACATGGGTCCTAATTGTAGGTCCCACAGTGATAAGTGTTGAGCATCCACGTCGTGCATTGGTGGGCCCCTTAGGTCAGTGGGTTCCCTCCCAAAAATCAGTTATATACAACCCTCAGGTGGCCCACGTCACAAGAAACAGTGAGGATTGAACGTCTGCCCTTGAAACCCTTTTGAGCGTCCAGAAGTTTTGGGCCATTACGAAATTTATTTTTCCTCTGCATCCAGGGCCGTACGACCCTATCAACAGATTGAACAACAGATAAAAATTATGGTGGGCCCCACGTGGGACCCACTGATGTGTGTATGTATGCCTACACCATCATCCATTTGGTGAAAACCACCATGATGTATGTTTTGGTCTGCACCGTCCAGCAGGCGTGGACGGTGGGCCACCATGATGTATGTTTATATCTACACCGTCCATATGTTCAGACGTGGCCCATCCCACACATGTGGCACATGTGGGAGTGGGACCCACTTGTAATGTGTTATATATGCTGGACGCCGGCTTCTTATATATATATATATATATATATATATAATAATGAATAATATAATATTATACTATATATATGCATGTGGTGGGCCCTATGTGGGACCCACCTGCTGCACGGATTGGCCAATGCACCTCACGCAGCTATTTGTTGCTGTGAATGACGTCACCAAGCTCTGTGGGTCCCACATGATGCACTCCACACCGTTCATCTTCTAGGCCCACCTTGATGATCATCATCTACACCGTCCAGCAGCTGTTAGACGATGGGGTCCACCTTTGATGAATATGCTGTATATCCACGCCATCTATTAGATGGACCGCACTAGAAAATCGGTGGAGATTGAACGCCTACCATTGAAACCCTCTTGGGTGCATGAAAGTTTTGGATCCATATGATATTTTTTTTTCATCTCAACCAAGTCTTTGTGACCTTATGAGCAGACTAGATGGAAAATAGCATTATGGTAGACCCCACTTGTTGATGTGTTATATTCCACACCGTTCGTCTAAACGGTGTGCCAGTGTAGCACACCACGATAAATGTATTTACAACTACGCTATCCATCTATTTTGGTTGCCACGTGAGGCCCAGATGATGTGTATGGGGCCCACTTGAGACGTGCAGGGCCCACCTTAATGTGATGTAATTTCGGCCCGTTTGGTAAGGCCTATTGTGATGTACTTCCAGCCCATATGTCGTGGCCCCTGGTGATATATATTTCTGACCCATACGATTAGGCCCATGTGATGGGGTCCACCTTGGTGTACATATTCTATATTCACACCGTCCAACTTTGGAAGGTGCTGGTGGGGCCCTACTTTGATGATGTGTTGCATATTCCCACCGTCCACGTGGATGGTGGGGCCAGTTGTGATATATGTGTTCTCCACGTCGTCCATCTATTTTACCGAGGCCCACCATAACGTATGTTTCATCCACACTTTCCAGATTGTGCTGGAGAGTGCTGAACAATGTTCGGGCAGTGCTGATCATCATTAGTGGACCATGTGCCCCATGGAATGATCGTATAGTGATACAAATGTTACACCTACAACTATTGAAATGATTTTTGGTGTGGCCCATGTGATGAGGCCCACCTTGATGTATTTATGGCCCATCCTGATGTATCTTTGGCCCATGAGCGGGGCCCACCTGTTGCGTATATATGGCCCATCGATGAGGCCCACTTGATGTATGATGAGGACCAAGGGTCGTAACCCATTGTGATTTACGATGAGGCCCAAGGGTCGTAGCCCATTGTGATTTACGATGAGGCCCAAGGGTCGTAGCCCATTGTGATTTACGATGAGGCCCATGGGTCGTAGCCCTTTGTGATGTATTTAAGGCCCATGGGTCGTGGCCCTTGGTGTTGTAGATTAGGCCATATATGCAGCCCGCCGTGATGTATGTATTGTATATCTATGTCATCCATTTATGCGGCCCACTTGATATATTTGGCCCATTGGTGCAGCCCATTAACACGGCCCAACTTAATATAATGAGGCCCATGTGCAGAGCCCACCTGTTACGTATATTAGGCCCATGTGCAGAGCCCGCCTGTTATGTACTTAAAGCTCATGGAAGTAGGCCAATGAGATGTATTTATGGCCCTTGTGCCAAGGCCCATGGTGATGTATATACAGCCCACAAGTGAGGCCCGATGTCAAGTAATTATGACCTATGATCTCCTTAGGAGCAATGTTGGTTAAATGTCCACATTATCAAAGCCGATTGTTGAGGCCGATTATTGACACCGATTATGAGTGTGTGATAGCATAGCATCATGATACATGCCCATACGCATCATTTGCATGTTTGTTATGAGATGGGGTTGATCATTGCATATGACATTGGGTAAGTTATGAGACTCCCTAATAGGCAGAAGTTATCTCACATGAGCACACGGTATGCGCATGATTGATGCATGACTGGATTGTATGACTCATGCATCTTACATTATGTGTTGTGATTACTATATGCCCTAGCGACATCAGGGTCGTAGCTTCCACAGGCATATCGTGGATGGCTAGATGGGACACTGAAACTGTTTGGTTCTAGTATACAGGCGTCATAGATGTCCCTACGTGAAAATCTCTAAACCTTCGTGGCCAGGAGATACCCCAGCGTTGAGACCGAGTGGATATATATATGAGCACATGAGGGCCATATACCAGTAGGCTACGTCTCTCACTATGTCATAGTTAATTGGGAGGGGGTGTGGCCTTACCCGCCCGAGGGTAGGGGGCATTACTAAGCTGAGTTTGACCAGCTTGTGAATGGGTTCACTATCGACGTGCTGGATAGATATTGGCAGACTATTAGCCAGGCGGATAGTGAGGTTTCTTACGCTCACTTAGACTATGCGTCTGGGAGAGTGACAATGCCTTTTGGAGTGTACTAAACCCCGGTGATGATCTAAGAGATGAACCATACTGATATGTGAACTTACTGAGTAAGAGTTGTATACTCATTCATTCATTCATTCACTATCCACTCGGGCTGGTGGTGCGCAACTAATTGTTATGCGTACCTTCGTAATGGCCAGGATTTCGATTAGGGTGCACGACTAACTTGAGATCACGAGTTTACCACATCGAGTCTGACTATCCAAATTTAGGTATGGGACTGGTTTGGATAGAAGTCCTTTGTGATGGACCCCATAACCTACGATATTACGTACTACCATCCTGACTTCACACTCCAGCATGGTCATTCCATTAGCACTGCATGTTGCATTACATCCACGGCATATGGTACGGCTGACGCTGTTTGTGTTACTTATCAGGAATGTATATTACATTGTATCCTCTGCATCTGATATTTGGCTCTCTATGACTCCTCATTTACAAAGTTGATTTTTATTGCGTATTCTAATATTGTATGACTCATGCACTGGTCAGTATTTTCACTTACTCTGTTATCATGTGATTTAGGACTTTGTCAGTATTTCTGTTTACTCTGATAATTTATGATTTTGTCAGTATTTTTGTTTACTCCGATAACTCATGATCTTATCAGTATTTTTGCTTATTCAGACATTGTACGATTTATGGATTACCAGTATTTTTGATATTATATGATTATGGCATTGTATTGAATATTTGACACTTACCTTGTGCACACACTTACACCACCCTCTAAGCTTTCTATAAGCTTGTGCATGATAGATGCGTGCAGGTGATGTTAGGTTGCAGTAGTGTTGAGCTTAGAGCGTGTAGTGGTCTTCTGAAGTTTGATTTTCTATTTATGTATTTCTCTTTTAGTATTGTACTTAAATAATTATATTAGTGGATATGTGATGACGATGTTGCCTTTGTGAATTGGGTAATCTTGTGGTTATGCTTATTACGAGTTGAATGTACATTGGAAAAAAAAATCCTCCTTGTAGGATCCCAGGATCAGAATCTGGCATATGAAGGCTAGGAGCCGAGAAAGGGGTACTTCCGGGTTTGGGGCGTGACAGTCACAATGTGGACATTTAGCCATCATTGCCCACCAATGTGGACATTCAACTAACATTGCTCCCAAGGAGTGGCCCTCATAGGGCCAAACATATGGTGAGGCCCATGGCCTCACATACAATCACAATGGGCCTCATCACATGGGCCTCATCACATCACACGGGCCTCATCACAAGGGCCTTACACATCGCAATGGGCTGCATCTCATGAACCTCTTACATCGCAATGGGCCGCATCACATGGGCTTCATACAACACATCGGGCCTCATTCATGGGCCACATATACATCACAATGGGCCTTGGCACATGGGTCATAAATACATCACATTAAGGTGGGCCCTGCACATTTCAAATGGGCCCATCAAATAGACAAATTGGGTCAAACATGTTCATCATGTGGGGGCCACGTGGATGGACAGTGCGAATGTACAACACATTACAAGGTGGGCCCTACCCATCCAGCAAATGGACGATGGATATACATCATTTGGGCCCCACGTCCTAGCCAAAATAGATGGGCAGCGAGGCTGTACATACATCAGAGGTGGGTCACACCATCAAATGGACGATGTGAATATAAAATAGATGGACAACATGGATTTAAAACACTTATATCATGGTGGATCCCCATGTCCAGATGGACGGTGCAAGAAAAACACATATATCACGATGAGGCCCACCATCATATGGATGGTGTGGAGCAAAACACATACCATGCGATGGGGCCCATAATATTGTTGACGTCAATCCAGCAGCAATATAGCCGGGCTACTGGCTTTAGCGAATGAATGAACGATTTGGATATAGAATACATTCATCAAGGAGGGCCCCACCATCACTGTCTAGGTGGATGGCTGGATAAAACACCCACATCATATGGGGTCCACGTAGATGGACAGCTAGAATAAAACCCATACATCGTGGAGTCCACATGTCCCACATGGATGGACGGTTGGGATAAAACCCATACATGACAGAAGGTCCCACCGTCCAGGGGGTTTGGACGATGTGGATTTTCATATAAATCAAGGTGGGCTCCGCACATGCGGTGGGTCCCACTGAAATTTAAATCTATCTCATTCTCTTTGTAATGCCGTAAAATGATCTCTATAAATGGTTAGACAGTATGGATTTAACACACACCTCAAGATCAAGCTACTGTCCAGGACCCTGGATGGACGGCCTGGATCTAAAACACATATATCATGGTGGTCGCCATCGTTTAGACCACTGGACGGTGTGGATATAAAACATATGCATCACATGTGGGTTACACAAAAATGAACGGTTTAGATATAAAACATACCTCATGATCAGGGCCCACAGGACAACTGATGTGAATGTAGAAGCAGCTACATGCTACGTGGGACCCACAACAGATGGACGGTCTGGATTTCATGCACATGGCATGTGGGCCCCACTGCCACTAACCAGCATGGGTAAAACACATACATCAAACAGCCCCTCCACCGTCCAAGGTCTGAATGGTGGAGATGTAAGGAACATACATCAAGTGAGTCCCATTTTGGGCAGTAAGATGGCTGCCACTAATGGACGGTGTAGATCTAATCCATTCATCAAGGTGGGTCACAAAGGGGAAAGAGAGAGAGAGAGAGAGAGAGAGAGAGAGAGAGAGAAAGAAAGAAAGACAGATAGAGACGTGCGATGGAGGGCTCTGCCACTATGAGCCCTCCTGTTCATATAAAACATACATCAAGTGGGTCCTAATGCATGTGGGTCCACCAATTAAAATCACGATCTAGTGCTATGAACACCCACCAATTTCGCTCCTTCTTGACTCCTTGGAATGCTAAGCTTCTAAGCTCTCTTTGATGGTGGAAGATAAGGATTGAAGGGTAGAGATGGGAGATTAGGGAGTAGGAAGGGGACCACACCTACCTTCTCCTTGGGAAGCTTGGACGGTTACTCTCTCTTGGGAATTGCTTGGAATGGAGTGAGAAAATGAGAGAGAAAGAGAGGAGTGGTGTGATGAAGATATGACATGGAAAGCATGGATCTCATTGAATTTAGGGATGAGAGGAATGGGCTAAGCATGGGTTTCTTTTACTAGTTGGTGGGAGAGGTATGGGTGAGTGATACGTTGTACTTGATTGATTGATGTGATGTTTAGATAAAGATTTTCTCAAAATTTACATCGCGTAGCATTTTCCTCGAGATGAATGTGGGCCCATAACTCCTGGCCTGGGTATTACATCGTTGGAACCGCAGTGACGGCGCGGTCACAAGGGTACAAGTCTTAGTTCGAGTCAATTCAGATATACGAGATGCAACTTAGGGTCGCACGTAAACGCCTATTACAGGTCGTGGTTCACCAAAATTCGACTGGAAGGACCGCAAGAGTCTAAAGAATGGTACGGACTAGGATACGGGCCTTACATGTACAGTGCCTATCTCGAAGGCCCTATATCGTATGGCACCAATGGAGTTACGAGAGCTGCAACAGCAGTTGGATGAGTTGCGTGAGTTGGGTTTCATTCTTCCAAGCAGTTCATCATGGGGAGCGCCAGTACTATTCATCAAGAAGAAGGATGGCTCGTTAAGGCTCTATGTGGATTACCATGAGCTTAACTGGGTCATGATCAAGAACAAGTATCTATTTTTGAGGATAGATGATTTGTTTGATTAGCTGCAGGGTGCTCAGTTCTTTCGAAGATTAACCTAAGTTCCGGTTATCATTAGATTTAAGTCCGAGAGGAGGACATCCCGAAGAAGGCTTTCAAGACACGCTATGGTCACTTTGAGTTTCAGGTCATGTCCTTCAGACTGACCAATGTGCCCACAATCTTCATGCAGTTGATGAATGAGGTCTTCCGTCCTTATCTCAATCAGTTTGTTGTGGTCTTCATCGACAACATTCTGATATATTCAAGGACTCACGAGGACCATGAGCAACATTTAGAGATTACGTTGCAGACCCTTCGTGCCCACAAGTTGTATGCGAAGCTTGAGAAGTGTGAGTTTTGGTAGGAGGAGGTGAAGTTCCTCGGTCATGTGGTGACGAGGGAGGGTGTCGCAGTAGACCCCTCGAAGATTGATGCAATGCGTCAATGGGGCCAACCCACGAACACGTTCAAGATCTGCAGTTTTCTTAGTTTGGCGGGATATTTTCTACGATTTATCGAGGGATTCTCCTGTATTGTAACACCGCTGACCAGGTTGACCTGAAAGGGTGCAGAGTTTGTGTGGAGTGACACCTATGAGCAAGTATTTATGGAGCTGAAGGACTGCCTCACGTTCGCTCATGTCATCGCTCTTCCCTCTGCGAGTGAAGGCTTTGTTGTATTTACGGATGCCTTATAAGTTGGCTTGGGTGCTGTCAGATGTAGCATCAGAAGCCAGTAACTTACGTGTCTCCCCAACTCAAGGTCCATGAGCTGAACTACCCCATGCATGATTTGGAGCTGGCAATAATTGTCTTCGCACTGAATGTGTGGAGGTACTATCTTTATAGGGTCAAGTTCGAGTATTTCTCCGACCAAAAGAGCTTGAAGTATCTCTTCTCACAGTCTGAGATAAACATGAGGCAGAGATGTTGGATGGAGCTCCTGAAGAAATATGATTTTGATCTTCAGTACCACCCAGGGAAGGCGAATGTGGTGGTGGATGCCCTTAGCCATCAGCCAAGAGGCCTGGTGGTGCACATGATGATTCGGAGTGAAAGATGCTTGAGGATGTGTCATTATTCGATTTCGAGATCGACTTGCAGTCTTCTATTGTATAGTTATCGAGCTTGTCAATTCAACCCTATCTTGTCGCAAGGATGATCAAGGCTCAGTAGGCAGATGAGTCGTTGTAGAGTTATCGGGCAAAGGTAGCATCTGAGAGTCAGTCAGATTGGCAGATTGGTTCTGATGGTGAACTTTGCTTCAGAGGCCAGTTATGTGTCCCAGATGTTCCAGAGTTACATAGAGATCTTATGACCGAGGTACATCAATTGTAATTTTTTATCCACCTTGGCTCGACAAAGATGTTTTGTGATATGAGGCGTCAGTATTTTTGGGAAGGGATAAGCACCAGATAGCCAGTTTTGTGGCTGAGTGTGACACTTGCCAATTGTTAAGGTCGATCATCAGAGACCCCTAGGTCCATTGCAGTCATTAAGTGTCCCGACGTGAAAGTGGGAGCATGTATCCACCGATTTTATTATGGGTTTACCGAGGACTTAGCACGGTCATGACACCATCTGGGTTATTGTGGATTGTTTGATGAAGTCGACATATTTTCTTGTGAATCCTATGACTTGGCCTTTAGACCGGCTTGTCAGATTGTTTATCGATGAGATTGTGAGACTGTACGGTGTTCCAATTTTGATCGTTTCTAACTGAAACCCGAGGTTCACATCTTAGTTTTGGAGGAGCATACAGAAGGCTATGGGGTCTTCCTTGCAGTTCAGCACCACGTATCATCCATAGACCGATGGGCAGACCGAGAGGGTCAACCAGATTCTTGAGGATATATTTCATGCTTACGTGATCGACTTCTCAGGTAGCTGGGATGAGCATTTGTGCCTGACTGAGTTTGCATATAATAACAGCTATCAGGCGACTATTAGTATGGCTCCCTTCGAGGCTTTGTATGGCAGGCTGTGTAGATCTCCCAGTTGTTAGGCCGAGGTTGGAGAGCATCGTCTCTTAGGCCCCGAACTTGTGTAGCAGATGTCAGAGGTTATTGACATCATCAGGGAGAAGATACGCACAGCTCAGAGCCGGCAAAAGAGTTTTGTTGATCGTCGACGTCGTCTCTTAGAGTTTGTTGTTGGGGACAGAGTGTACCTCAAGGTCTCACCCATGAACGGCGTAGTTTGATTTGGAGCGAAGAGCAAGCTTGTTCCAAGATTTATTGGGCATTTCGAGATCACTGCGTGCGTTGGCACCGTGGCTTATAGGCTTGCCTTACCTTCTCAATTGTCTGGCATTCACGATATTTTTCATGTTTCAATGCTGCAGAAATGTGGGTCAGATACCATTTCCATGATTGACTGGCAGCCTCTTGAGGTCTGTGAGGATGCTTTTTACATTGAGCAGCCGATTCGTATCCTTGATCGGAAGGAACAGGTCCTCTGGACTAAGGTCATTCCTTTGGTGAAGGCACAGTGAGGTCATCATTCTATTAAGGATGTGTCTTGGGAGCGCAAGGCTGAGATTAGATAGCACTATCCCCATTTGTTTGTATATTGATTATGTTTTATATTGCATTGATTGTTATATGTGTGTGTGATGCTTTCTCTTCCCTTGCTTTATTTTACGTGATGGTAAATTTTGAGGATGAAATTTTTATTAGGAGGGAAGAGCTATCAAGCCCGTGTGCTAGTGTCCATTCCGTTACGTAGGATCCCATGGCCTCCCGGTCGAATTACGGTGACCTGCAACCCGTAGATTTCATTTGTGCACGACCGTGAGTCACATCCTATAAACCCGAGTCGACTCAAGCCAAGACCTATGTCATTGTGACTGTGCCGTCGCCGCAGTTCCGACACCACATCTCGTGCGCCAACTTGACGCTTAGATCATAAGATGTGGACCACACATTATCCTGGCCAATAATGGCATGTTATGGGACCCGAGGTTTCCATGTAGATTTTCTAGCAAGCAATTATGATGCCGGGGATAAGATGACATCATCCTAACTCTAGCCACCTTAGCCCCTAGCCCATGATTACCTTTCTCTTCTCCATGAGTCATGCCTCTTACACTAGCTATGATTGCATTACAAAGCAATCATTTCCTTCTCTCTCCCTCTTATCTCAATCTCCCTCCCTCTTTCTTTCATTTCTCCATTGCTAGGAAGCTTGAGACGTCTAAGAAACTCCAAAAAACATCTAGCCACATCCCAAGCTCATTTCTCCCAATCCAACCCTCCAAACCTCATCTCAACCATTGAATCTTGTTCCCTTGAAGCTTTAGAACATAGTGGTGGAAGTAGGAGATCTAAATCCAAGGTGGGTGCTCTCTAGAGCTATATTTCATCCTCTCCCTTAGATTTCTTTCTTTCATTTGCATGGGGACTTGAAGGACCTACAAATCCATGGTGGAGATCCTCAATGATCCCCTTGAAGTGGCATTTGGCCCATCTTCTTACATGCATGACCCATGGTAGGTCCATTCTTTGTGGACCCCACCAAGATGATTTCTACTCTAATTTATGCCTTCTAAGGGTCATCTAGACCCCTCATTTGCATGGTGGGGATGGTATCCCCACCTCAGATTTTTATTTTATAATGTTAGGCCCATGCATGCATGGGATTCATGTATTGATGCATGTATTAGGGGGGCCCATAATGGCGGGGCCCCTCCATCACACCGTCTCTCTCTCTCTCTCTCTCTCTCTCTCTCTCCCTCCCTCCCTCCCTCCTCATTTCATTTTTTTAATGGTAATGATGTGTGTGGCCCACCTAATGTGATCAACAATCAAGACTGTCCAGGTTTTTTTGGACGTCCAGTTTATAGGGCCACCTTGCTGTCCATTTTTAAGCCAGCCTAGATGAAGGAAAACACAAATACCGGCTCGATTCCAGAGCTGTGTGGCCCACTCTAGTGGACCCCGTTGTGATGCATGTATCCTAAATCCACGTCGTTCAACCATGGGGCCCACCTTGCTACCCGTCCAGCGGCAGGCCCATTGGCCTGACCGTCTAGACAGGCCCAGATGAAGAGAAAATGCAAATATCAGCTTGATGTATAATTGGTGGGTCCTACACATGTGGACCCACCATGATGCATGTGCTGGTCCACATCGTCCAGACATTGGACGGTGGGTCCCATGCAGTTATTTAGCTGTTGTTTGACATTAGCAAGTTTTGTGGTCTGATCATGAGGTATGCTTTATATCCCAATCATCCGTCCACCTGGCAGCGGGTCGGGCCCACCCCACACGTGCTGCACTTGTGGGTAAGTGGGGCCCACCTTGATGTATGTATTTTGTACCCACACCGTCCATCTCTAGACGGTGTTGCATGGGTCGGCCGTGATGTATGGGACTTATCCACGTCATCCATTTGTTGGATGGGTGGGGCCCACCTTTAATGTATGTGTTTCGTCCCTGCTGTCCATGTGGGACCCAGGTGATGTATGTGCCTTATATCCTAACCGTCCATTCTTGCTGGACATGGACCCCCCCCATTATATATGTGTCGTATATCCGCACCGTCCAGTCTGCTGGACAGTGGAACCCACTTGATGGATGAGTTGTACCTGCACCGTCCATCCAATGTTTTCAAATCATTTTAGGCCATGGACCGGGAAATGGGACCGATCCAAATCTCAAGTGATCCACACCGTGCATCCATGGGGCCACTGTGATATGTGTTGTATGTTCACACCATCCGTTTACTGGATGGGTGGGGCCCACCTTGTGATGTGTTATATATTCACACCGTCCATCCACGTGGCCCCCACGTGATGTACGTGTTTAATCCAAGCTGTCCAGATTGTCCACCTGGTGGGGCCCATTTGGAATGTGTAAGGCCCACCCCATTGTGATGTGTTTGTGGCCCATTTGGTGAGGCCCATTGTAATATATTTGTGGACCATTTGATGAGGCCTAGTGTGATGTGTTTGTGGCCCATTGGGTGAGGCTCATTGTGATGTATTTGTAGCCCATGTGTGAGACCTAATGTGATGTATATGAGACCCATTGTGATGTATATTAGGCCCTTGTGTCATGCCACAGGCCCCACTAGATGTTTAGCTCTATGTGGGCCACTCCTTGAGAGAAATGTTGGTTAAATGTCCACATTGAATGAACAATGATGGTTAAATGTCCACATTGTGACCTTTCCTTAGGCCTTTGTTAGGCCCATTCTCATTATTCTCTAAGTGGGTTAACCTAAATCATTGGGCCCCATTGATGTTTGCATGATCCATCTATTCTTATTGGGATAACCCAAGATGTTAGGCCCCCATTGGTTGTTAGTAGGATTATTTTTAATCTTGGATTCCATCTAGGACTTATTTAGGCCGCCTAGGGCATCTAGCAGGTCATATGATAGTATAGTGAAGGAAGTCCGTTACAGATCCTTAGGATTATAGGTAGGTCATCTAGGCCCAACCTTGATATGAGGAGAGTTCATCATCAGCGTAGACAGAGGGATCCGTGCTATCAGATTTGGTATATCCATAGTTGAGGATCGATCTTAATATTATGGTTTAGATCGGCTGCCCTTTTATAGACCTCGCCTTGTATAGAGGTCGATTATCGATACTGGTTATGAGTATATGATAGCATAGCATCATGATACATGCCCATATGCATCATCTGCATGCTTGTTATGAGATTGGTTAACCATTGCATATGTCATTGGGTAGGTTGTTTATGGGACTCCTTAATAAGTAGAGTTGTCCCACATGAGCGCATAGTATGTGTAAGATTGATGCATGATTAAACCACGTGACTCATGCATCTTGCATTGTGTGATTATGATCACTATATGACCTAGCAACATCAGGGTTGTAGCCTCTGTAGATATAGCATGGATGGCAAGATTAGATACCGAAAATTCTTGTTAAGCATGGGGGCACGAAGGATTCCCAGGGTGAAAGTCTCCAAACCCTTATGGTACCATGGAGGATGCTCCAATGCCTAGACCGAGTGGATGTATGAGCACATGAGGGCCGAATACCAGGAGGCCGCATCTCCCATTGTGTCGTAGTCAGTTGGAAGGGAGTGTGACCTTATCTGCCTAAGGGTAGGGGCAATTGTTAGGCTGAGTCTGACCAGCTCGTAAATGGGTCTACTATCAATGTGTTGAGTAGATATTGGCAGACTACTAATCAGACGAGTAGTGAGGTCTCTTCCACTTGTACGGTTATGTGTCCAGTGTGGAACGACAATATGATATGTGGATTGCAATGCTTGAGCTACATCTTGCACATGACATTGGCTATGTAGGCCTTACATCGTTTGACCTTGGTATGGCTGATAGCATTCGTGCCTTGCATCACATGGCCTTAGTATGGCCGATAACATTTATGCCTTCATCGTATAGCCTTGGTACGGATGATGGCATTCACGAACTTATCAGCATGATTCTGCATTACTCTGATATTGCATTCTTACATTTCTACCTTGCCCACACATTTATACCACCCTCTAAGCTTTTCATAAGCTTATGCATAATAGATGCGTGCAGGCGACACCAGGACACAGCCCTAGCTAAGCAAGAGAAAGAGTGTACAGCTGAGCTTCCAGAGCCTTTTTGTTATCATTGTATTTCCTTTTATACGCATTGTACTCAAAGTTTTTTATAATAGTGAATTTTGTGATGGTGTTCTGGTTATTGTTCGTGGATTATGATTTTGGTTATGATTTCTATGAAACAAATTTATATTGAAAATCCTCCATGTAGGATCCCAGGATTTAAACCTGGTATATAGGTGTCAAAAGCCAAGAATGGGGTACTATGGAAGTTGTAGACACCGAATTCGGCCATCAAAAATTTTGTGAGCCCAGTTTCCGAGTTTAGGGTGTGACAGAGAGAAAGGAAATTCACAATTGAGCTCCAAATCTAAGGACAATAGAAAAATGAAGGGCTAGAATTGTGGGAAAAATGGACATATGAAGGACTATCAGTCTCTTAAAACCTTGATGGCTGAGAATTCAGTTAATTCTACAAGGGAGGCTAATTCGGTGAAATCTTGTGAAGATTCGGATAGTCGGATCTATTATCAGTGTCTAGAATGGATCACTTATACCATGAGTGGATTTTGAATAAAAGGGTTGTGTACCACATGACCCCCCATCGAAGTTAGTTCACCACATACCATGAGTATTATAGTGATCTGGTTTTTATGAGCAATGATCATGCATGTAAGGTTATCAGAATTTGATCTGTTCGCATTAGAATGTTTGATAAGGTGGAGTGTACTCCGACCAATGTGAAGCATATTCCAGATTTGAAAAAAATAATAAATCTAATTTCTCTGGGTGTTCTTGATGCATGAAGATACAAGTTCACCAGCCATGATGGTGTGCTAAAAGTTTCAAAGGGAGCACTCACCATTATGTAAGCACAAAGGAACGGCGATCTTTACAATTTGATTAGGAATACAATATCAGGAGGAGCTGCAACATCTGTCGAGAAGTCTACATCAACACATATGTGGCATGCGTGCCTAGGCCACATGAGCGAGCACAATATGAAGGTACTCATAGATTGTGGTTTAATTCATGCTTTTAATATATATATATATATATATATATATATATATATATATATATATATATATATATATATATATATTTGAATGTATGTAAACATTGTATAATGGTAAATGATCAAAATTGTCATTTAAAATAATGAAACATAATAGTAAGGGATCATTGGATTACGTGCACTCTGACATGTGGAGGTCGGTGCCCGTGGTTTTTAGAGGAGGGTCATCATTATTTATAACATTCATTGAAGATTTCTCTAGAAAGGTATACATTTATTTCATGAGGAATAAATCCAACGTGTTTGCCACTTTCAAGTCTTGGAAGGTCATGATTGAAAAACAGTCAGGGTGGCAGTTAAAAGTACTGAGAATAGACAACTGTGAAGAATTTACTTCAAAGGAATTCAATCATTTTTGTAAGGATGTGAGGATTGTGAGGTACAACAAGTCAAGCACACAAAATAATAGAATAGTGTGGTAGAACATATGAATCAAACTATTTGTGTATATCCTTCATACATGTCATTGTAATCTTATGAACATGTTAAATAATAAATACAAATTCCCATGAGCTCAGAGAATGTTTCAATTTCAAATGGTTGATGTCATTAACACCCTTATTTCTTGTGGTGTGGTGCAATTGACCTTCCAGTCTACCTCAATTTTGAATTCATGCCTTATAATGAGATGGTAAATGGATGGATTGTGTAGATCACATATATACATTACTTTCAAAACTATAAATTTTGACAGTACCATACCTATATTCAAATTCATTCTTTATGGCACTATTTTTTAGGCATAATTAAACAAACATATTTAAAAAGAATTTATTTATTAACTATTTAATTATATTTATCTGTATAATTGAAATAATAATAATAATAAGACCTAATTAGGATGCGCCCACACGGCCATAAGATTAGTGGGAGAAGGTGAAGTTATAGAATATTTATTCTAGTAATTGGATGTGACAGATGAAGGGAACTAAAATTCTTGGATATTCAAATTACTTTCCTTTTGAGGATAGTGGGCTGGCAGACTAACAGATAGACATCTGTTATTCAATGTAAGACCCATATCCTAGTCCGTACTGTTCCGTTGTCTTCCGCGGTCCTTCCGGTTGAAATTCGGTAATCCTCGACCCGTTTCTGACGTTTTCGCACGATCCTAAGTTGAGACCTGTATGCCAAAGTCGGTTAAAGCCGAAACCTGTACCCTGGCGACTGCGCCGTCGTCGCTGTTCCAATGCCACGACTCACGCACCAAACTGGTACCCAGGGTAGAAGATGTAGGCCCGTGTTCATTTTGAGGAAAACGCCACGCATGCAAACTTCGAGAGAATCTCTACGATATGTCTCATCAATCAATCAATGTCAAGTACAAGTCAAGTCACTCTATACCCCATGTACAACAACCCATCCCTCCTCATTCCCAAAGTCAACTCTCTCTCTCTCCACCCATATCTTTCTTACAACACATCACTCCATCCATCACACCTCACCCATCCTTATCATCCTATCACTTCTCTCTCTCCCTCGTTTCTCAAAAATCTCTCCCAAGCAACATCCCACGCCAAGCTTTCTCTCTCCCAAACCCCAAGTGTGGCCCACCCTCTCATCTCTCATCCACACCATCAAAACTCCATCAACCACCGTTAAGAGCAAAGGCAAGGAGCATAGAAGGCTTAGGGAGCGAGAAAGAAGTCTAAAGGTGGGTGATCCATTGTTTATTTTAACTTTAAGGGCCCACTTATTGTGGGACCCACTTGATGTATGTGTTGTATCAATGGAGGGCTCATAGTGGCGGGGTCCCTCCTCTCTATCACCGTATTTCTCTTTCTTTCTCTCTCCTCTCCCTAGAATGAAGTGGGCCCCACCAAATCATGTTAAATCCACTCCATTCATCAATGGTGTGGCCCACCACATTTTAGGCGAAATCCATCGTCCATTTTGGGATGGTGGGAAGTCCCGCATGCTATGTAATATGTTATATTTATTTTACATTAATACTATACTAATATATATATACATATATTTATGCATGGTGGTGGCCCACGTCCATGTGGGACCCACCATGGTGCATTGTTGTAGCAACACTGTCCAGCGTCCAGGGACGCTAGATGTGTAGCCCTGGACGGGAGTGGCTAACCTGGACTGCGTATACTGACTGGGCGTGTACTAACAGTTAACAAAAAAAAGTTTGGGGTGGGCTGCTCATGCAAGCCCCACCATGATGTATGTATATAATCCATGTCGTTCATTTCACTTCTCAGCTTATTTTAGGTGTTGAGCCAAAAGATGAGATTGATCTGATAATCAAGCGGGCCAAACCATAGGAAATAGTGGATTACAGTTAAAACCCACATTAATTCTTCCATTGGTCAAAAATATATTGCATATTGGTCTCATTGAGTTGAACAGGGGCCATAGAATCTAATGGTCGGACCGAATTTTTCAAATGCGGGCCCCACCTATCAAAAACCACGATATTTTTTGTTTTAAAAAAAAAAAGAAGCAACAGCAGCTTCTGCTGCTGCCGCTGTCAGAGGGCGGGCGAACGGACCGGCTGGGCCTCACGGCCCTAGCTATTCAACACCGTGCATTGGGTGGGCCCATAGGGCAGTGGCCCCCTGCCAAAAATCAGCCGTATGCGGAACTCAGGTGGGCCATACCATTTAAAATCATGTGAAGACATGCTTAAACATATAAAATCACTTGGTGGGGCCTATCTGAAATTTGGATGCGGCTGAAACTTGGTCTGAACCCTCAGCCAGGTGGGACACACATAATGGGTGGACTGGATTTGTGGACCACATCACTGTGGGCTCCTTGACCCAATCAACAGGTTTGGGTGAAAAATAAACATTATAGTTGAAAAATAAACATTATAGTGGGCCCCTGACCACGTGACCTTATGAATAGGTTGCATGGAAAACAAACATCACAGTGGGCCCCCTGACCGTGTGACCATATGAATAGGTTGTATGATAAATAAACATCACCTTGGGCCCCCTGGTCCACGTGACCTTATGTACAGGTTGGATGATAAATAAATATTACGGTGGGCCCAAGGTCCACGTGACCTTATGAATAGATTGGATTGCAAATAAATATTACAATGGGCCCTAGGCCCATGTGGCCCTATGAACAGTTTGGATGGAAAATAAACATCATGTTGGGCCCCAGTTTGGATGGAAAATAAACATTATGTTGGGCCCTAGGTTGGGTGGAAAATAAACATGTTGGTGGGCCCTACTTAGGAACCACTTATGTATGTATGCGTCCACACCTTTCATCAGTGTGGACCTCTACCATGGAGTATGTGATTTATCTATGCCTTCCATCCTCATGGGACCTACCATGATGCAAGAGTTTCATCCCAACCGTCCAACCATTTTGAGGTTATTATAAGGCCATGTGTTGAGGCCCGTCTTGGTGTATTTATGGGCCATCCATTGAGGCCCACCTTAATTTGTATAAAGCCATTTGTTGAGGCTCATCTTAATGTATTTGTGGCCACCCACTAAGGCCCACTTTGATATATATATATATAAGACCATGGTTTGGGGCCCATTTGATATATTGAAGGCCAATGGGTCGAGGCCCAATGGGATGTACATGAGGCCCATTATAACAAGATTCTACCATGGTTTATGAGTTGAGTATTGTAGTGGGTTATGCCTTGGGAGCAATGACGGTTTGACGCCCACATTGTAGGGATAATGTTGGTTAAATGTCCGCATTGTCACTCTCCCTAAGGCCCACTGATAGGCCCATACTTGTAGTGAGTAGGTCGTCTAGGCCCATCTTCGTTATACACAAAGCCCATCTTTATATACATGTTTAGTATAGATCCATGATTCATGATCATACGCATCATATGTATAACTGATATGAGGAGTGACTAATCATAGCATATGCCTTCGGTAAATTGTTTATGGGCTCCCTGATAGGCAGAGTTGCCCTACATGAGCGCATGGTACACGTAAGACTGTTGCATGACTGGTAGTGTGACTCATGCACTTGCATTTGTATGACTGTAGTTATTGTATACCATAGCGACATCAGGGCCAAAGCCTCCACAAACGCATCGTGGGTGGCTGGATTGGATACCGAAAATGTTTGATTCTAGCATACGGGCGCCATAGATGTCCCTGGATGAAAATCTATAAACCTGATGGTACCAGAGGATGACTCCAACATCGGGACCGAGTGGATACACGAGTGCGCGATAGCCGTATACCAGTAGGCCGCATCTCTCACTGTGTCGTGGTAAGTTGGAAAGGAGTGTGACCTTACCCACCTAAGTGAGAGGGCAATCTCTAGGTTAAGTTTGACCAGCTTGAGGAATAGGTCCGCTATCGACGAGTCGGGTCCGATATTGGCAGGCGGATAGTGAGGTCTCTTCCGCTCTCCCAGTTGTGCATCCGGATAGGGGCAGCAAGCTGGTGTAGAGTGTACTTGACCCCGGTGACTATCTAGAATGAGAACCGTACTGATATATGGATTTGAATTGGCATGCTTGAGTTGCTTCTCGCATCATATGGTCCTGATATGACCGATAGCATTCATATCCTACACTGCATAACCTTGGTACGACTGATTTGCATTCATGTACTCATCAGCATTATTCTGCATTACTCTGACCTTGCATTCTGAGCATGCTCATATTGCGCACACACTTACACTACCCTCTAAGCTTTCTATAAGCTTATGCACGATTGATGCGTGCAGGTGATGGCAGGACGCAGCCGTAGCATAGTAGCAGCAGGAGAGTGCAGTCAAGCTTTTGGAATTTTCGTTATTTGCATTATCTTGTATTTCCCTTCAGACGCATTGTACTCAAAAGTTTTTTATAATAGTGGATTTTGTGATGGTGTTCTTGTGGTTATTGTTCGTGGGTTATGCTTATGTTATGCTTATTAGGAATCAAATGGATATTAGAAATCCTCCTTGTAGCATCCCAGGATCAAAACCTGGTATATGGATACCGGGAGCCGAGAATGGGGTACTACGGAGGCTGTCAGCGTCAGATTCGGCGATCGAAAATTTTGTGAGCCCGATTTCTGAGTTTGGAGCGTGACATTCAGTATGCTCGGGAGAAATTTGGGACTACGGACCCCACCTTTTATCCAACAGGTTTTATGAAGAAATACAAACTTCATTTGGGAACTTAGACCTACTCATATGGACAGCGAATTTGAGGATGATAATACCCCTCCTTTCATGAAAACGGATTGGGTTCTCCCCTTACCACCAGCCAATGGCTGATGGTCAGTGGTCTGTGGGCCCCACCATGATGTATGCCTTTCATCCATGTTGTCCATGTATTTTTCCACATCATTTTATGGTTTGAGACCAAAAATGAGGTATATCCAAATCTCAAGTGTACCACATTATAGGAAACAGTGTTGAATGAGCGTCGACCATTAAAAACTTTTTGGGGGCCCACTGTGATGTTTGTAAGAAATCCTCCCCATCTAAGTTCATTCATAAGGTCACAAAGACCTAGATGAAGAGGAAAAACAAATTTCATAATGATCCAAAACTTCTATAACCCCTAAAAGGGTTTCAATAGTAGACATTCAATTCCCCATTACCTTTTACAGTGTGGTCTACTTGATAGCTAGATCTATCATATTTTTTGTCTTAACACTTAATATGAGCTCGCTAAATAGATGGACGGTTTGGATATAACACAGACCTCATGATGGGACCCACAAAAGAAATGTGATTTCAGAAAGTTGGGTTTCCTATTGCTACAAATTATAACCGTAGCCATAATCGTAGCCTTGCTTTTTCGATATGTCCTTCGATATATACCGAAGGTATTTCGATATGTATTTCGATATATCGAAGGTCTTTCGATATTATCAAAAAAGGTCCAGAATTGTACAACGAGTTTGCCTCAAAAATCATACAATTTTCGATACATATCGAAGAGTATTCGATATGTATTGAAGGTATTCTACCTGTAGCTACGGATTATAACCGTAGCCATAACTAGTCTATGAAAAAAAAAATTAATTTTTTTTTATTTTATTTTTTTACATGGAAAAATTTATTCTACCTACAATTTTCTCTAATACATATTTATATAAATATGTATATGTAAGCATATAAAAAAAAATCTCTTTTTTTTCATTTCTTTCTTTATTCATTTAATAAGAATATCTTTTAAAACAAAATTAGTTACTTGACATACCCATATGATTTTGGGGTAGGAGAAGCTACTTTAGCCAACCAACCTGGTTATTTTTCAAGATTTCATCAGGTCGATGGTCGAAAATCAGTGGGGCAAACTAGAAATTGAGCGAGGCAAACATGAAATTGAGCGGGGCAAACATGAAATTGAGCGGGGCAAACATGAAATTTAGTGGGGCAAACATGAAATTGAGTAGGGACAATGAGAAATTCAGCTGGGCAAACATTAAATTCAGCGGGGCAAACTAGAAATTCAGTAGGGCAAACATGAATTTCAGTGGGGCAAACATGAAATTGAGCGGGGCAAACACGAAATTCAGCAGGGCAAACTAGAAATTCAATGGGGCAAACATGAAATTGAGCAGGGCAAACATGAGGTTTGTGTTAGGGACTGAATGCATTTTATATAGGGGAGTGGCTATGGGAGAGAGTTCTGTGGGTCTTATCACGAGGTATGTGTTATATCTAAATCGTACATCCATTTGGGAAGCTTATCTTAAGGCTTGAGATGAAAAATAAGACAGATCTAAGTATCAAGTGGACCACAGTGTCACACCCCAAACTCGAAAATCAGATTCATAGGAATCCCGATCACCGAATCCGGTACTGACAGCCTCCGTAGTACCCCATTCTTGGCTCCTAGCATTCATATGCCAGATTTTTTATCCTGCGATCCTATAAGAAGGATTTTTTTTTTTGTACATTTAACTAGTAATAAGCATAACCATAAGTTTACCCAAATCATAAAGGCAACATCATCATCACATATCCACTAATATAATCATTCGAATATAATGCTGAAAGGAAAATATATATGTCAAAATCAAAGCTCCAAAAAATAGCTGCACGCTCCAAGCTCAATGTTGCTGCAACCTAACATCACCTGCACGCATCTATCGTGCATAAGCTTATAGAAATCTTAGAGGGTAGTGTAAGTGTGTGCACGAGATAAGTGCCAAGTATTCAATATAATATCATAATCATACAATACCGGAAAGCTATTAATCCATAAACCATACAATGACTGAATAAGCAGAAACACTGATAAGAGCAGGAATTATCAGCGTAAACAGAAATACTGACAAGATTATAATCATGCGATAACAGAATAAGCGGAAGTATGAACAAGTCCATAAGTTAATCAATATCAGAATACGCAATATAGGACAGTTATGCAAATGATGAGTCATAGATAATCAAATGTCGAATGACAAGGATATAATGTAATACAAAATTCGAAAGAGCTAACAAATATGATCACTCTCATCTAAGTCATAGGAATACAGAAACATAACAACCCACAATACCACACGCCGAAGATGTAATGGAATATGCAGTATATGGTGCTAATGGAATGACCATGCTGGATTATGATGTCGGGATGACAGTACGTAGTATCGCAGGCTACGGGGTCCACCACAAGGAACCTCTATCCAAACCAATCCCATACCTAAATTTGGATAGTCTGACTCAACATGGTAAACTCCTGATCTCAGGTTAGTCACGCGCCCAACCGAAATCCTTACCATAATGAAGATACACAATAATTAGTTACGCACCACCAGCCCGAGTGGATAGTGAATGGATGAATGAATAAATGAGTATGCAACTCCTACTCAGTAGCCTGTTAGCACAGTAGCCTGTCAACCGCTGGTAGCTCGCCCAGTGTGGTAGCTCGCCCAGGCCTCAGCCCCGCCCACGTCAGCGTCCGCCCACGTGCTCCCACCCATATGCACAACAGTGACGGGGTGTCATAATATCATGTCAGTCCTCATATCAGTATGGTTCCTCTCTGAAGAAATCACCGGGGTCTATTACACTTCACACCACCTGCCGCCCCAATCAAGCGCACAACTGGGTAAGTGAAAAAGACCTCACTATTCGCCTGTCAGTAGTCTGTCAATACCTACTCGGCTCTCCGATAGCAGACCCATTTCTCTAGCTGGTCAAACTTAGCCTAGCCATGCCTACTCCCTCAGGCGGGTAAGGCCGCACCCCTTCCAACCGACCACGACACAGTGGAGAGCGCAGTCATCTGGTAATCGGCACTCAACACTCATCTACCCACTCGGTCTAGACGTTGGAGAATCCTCTGGAACCAAGAGGGTGTTTAGAGATTTTCACCCAGGGCCATCTATGGCGGTTCGATGCTCGAATAGATTTTTGGTGTCCCATCTGGCCATCCACAATATGCCTGTGGAGGCTACGGCCCTGATGTCACTAGGGCGTACAGTAATCACAACACAATGCAAGATGCATGAGTCATACAATCCAATCATGCATCAATCCTGCGCATGTCATGCGCTCATGTGAGATAATCTCCACCTATCAGGGAGTCTCACATCATCCTGCTCAATGAAATATGCAATGGTCAATCACATCTCATAACAAACATGCAGATGATGCGAATGGGCATGTATCATGATGTTATGATGTCACATACTCATAAACGGTATCAATAACTGGCGTCGACAATGTAGACTTTTAACTAACATTGCCCCCAAGGATGGCCCACATAGAATCAAATATATAATGGGCACATGGCCTCACACAAGGGCCAAATATACGAAACAGGTGGGCCCTGGTCATGGGCCTAACACATATCACAATGGGCCTTGCCCATAGGCCTCAAATACATCTGGATAGGTCGCACCCATGGGCCTCAGATATATCACAATGGGCCTCAAATATACTTCGCAGGTGAGTCACATACCTGGGTCTAATACACATCAGTATGGGCTACATCACATACGCCTAATATACATCACTATGGCCACAACCCATGGGCTTTAAATACACAATAGGTGGGCCCTACACATGGGCCTCAGACATATACCACGGGTGAGCCTCAATGGACGGGTCACCAATACAACAAGATGGGCCTAATGACATGGACCCCATAAATATATCAAATAGGCCGCACCAATTGGGCCTTACATACATTGCAATGGGCTATGACCCATGGGTCTTGCATACATCACAATGGGCCTTGCAACATAGACCTCATATATATTTAAGGTGGGCCTCAACAACGGGCCTTATACACATCAAGGTGGGCCTCAACAACGGGCCTCATACAACGGGCCTTGTACACATCAAGGTGGGCATCAACAACGGGCCTCATACACATCAAGGTGGGCCTCAATAACGGGCCTCATACACATCAAGGTGGGCCTCAACAACAGGCCATATACACATCAAGGTGGGCCTCAACAACAGGCCTCTTACACATCAAGGTGGGCCTCAACAACGGGCCTCATACACATCAAGGTGAGCCTCAACAACGGGCCTCATACACATCAAGGTGGGCCTCAACAACGGGCCTCATATATGGCCTTAGCAACAGGCCACAAATATATCAAGATGGGCCTAATCAATCATATGGGATAAATCAATCAAATGGCTGATACGAGCAGGCTGATCAAATGGACCGATACAAATGGGCTGTGCGTCATGGAGTTATACTAAGCATGTTATAAAGTAATGCCCTATCCTTACAACGCAGGTGGTCTAGACGGCTTGCATACAACAAGTACGGGCCTACCAATGGGCCCTAGGAAGAGTTGCAATGCGGACATTTAACCAACATTATACTCGCAATGTGAACGTCAAACCAACATTGTTCCCAAGGTGTAGCCCATAGTGAATAACATTACGTAAACCAGGTTGGGATCACACATTGCAATGGACTTTAGGTACACCCCATTGGGCCTTAAATACATCAAATGGGCCATGTCATATGGGCCTTTTACTCATCAAATGGGCCACATCAATGGGCCGCACCAATGGGCCTTATGTGCATTGCAATATGTCACAACCCGTGGGCCTTAGATTGCATCAAATGGTTCTCGACCCATGGGCCTTATACATATCAAATGGGCCTAATCCCATGGGCTTTAAAATACATCAAATGGGTCCAATCCCATGGACCTTGGAACACATCAAATGGGTCCACTCTATGGGCCTTAAATTACATCAAATGGGCCTAATCTCATGGGCCTTGGAACACATCAAATGGGTCCACTCTATGGGCCTTAAATAGTTCAACAACTAGCTACATTCATGGACCCAATTAAATTCAACTGTGGTGAGCCTCAAAAGTACATTCATTAAGCCCAACATTTAAGGAACTAAAGGTATAAATCATTTCCTCTAAGATCTTTATAATATGGTGGGTCCCACTCCTCAAAATTTAAGCCCAAGGCCAGCATAATTATAACATGTTGTTGTCCTAAATTTGGGCACTCCATTGAGTGGGTCTAAGGCCTCTAAAACTCTAAAAATTGAGGGCCAAGGTCCCTCATCATGCATACAATGAGAGGAAACCCAAAAAGGTTGCCTACCATCAGAAGAAATATTTTTGAATTATGATTTTTTATCAAGGCATATTGTTGGACTTCACAGCAGAAAAAATCTGGGAGTCCAACCATCTTGGCCCATTCTTTTGGATACCCAAATGGGATCACTTGAGGCTAAAATTTTATAGAGTGATAATTTCATAGGTGGGCCACACCTCCACCAAATTTCATAATTTTTAGATATTCTAAGTATTTTAATTAATTTAAACAAAATAGACTGTCCAGAAAAATCGGACAGACCTGGACGTCCCAACGTGGTGGGCCAGTCCGGCCCTCACCACGGTGTGTACAGGGGTCCATTGGCCCTGAAATTTGGTAGGTGAGTTCATACATAAGTGGACCACACTTTTAAAAAATTTTAAAATTTTTAAACATTTGTAAATATTTTAATTCATTTACATAAGTCAATCTATCCTGAAAATCGGACTGATCTGGACAACATATTATAATGGGCCGGTCCCGCCATCACCATGGTGTGTATAGGCATCCATTGGCCCCAAAATTTTGTAGGTGGGTCTTACCATAAGTAGGTCACCCCCCTGAAAATTTTTATAATTTTTAAATACCCATAAGTATTTTAATAAATTTTAAAAATCCAACTGTACATGGTGGAATGTTGTTGGAACAGTGAATAAAATTCAGACTGTCCACCTCACTTGGACCACACCTTTGGGACCCCAATGAAGGTCGGTTGGGACTGAAATTTAGGGGACATCAAGATGAGATCTTCACCTTTCAAAAAAGTATATTTAATAGGTATGAATAGTCTCCCAAACAGTCCCGAAATTTGGTCCAAAAATAGCTAGAAACTGTCCAGAAAATTCTGGACAGCAACATGTACTTGGATAAAATTTATAAAAAGGGAAATACATTAATGGGCCACACACAACAGGAAATAAAATGAGAAAAAAGAGAGATAGAAGGACAATCCAACTATAGAGAAAGGGGCTCCGCCACTATTGAGCCCTCCCAAGATCAATCACACCCGCACATCATACCTAGATCTACATTTACAACATGGATCTTGCACATGCATAGCCTATAATTAAAATGCATGGTGAGGATGTCATCCCCACCATGGTTATAAGGTCTAGATGACCCAAACATAATATGATATGAAATAAAACTACCATGATGGGACCTATAGAGAAAGGCCTCATGCATGGATCATGCATGCATAAGGTAGGCCATTAGGCCACAACCATGGGATTGTGAGGGATCTCCACCATTGATTGGTGGGTCCTACACTTTCCTCATGAAAGAAAGAAAATATCTAGGCTATAGAAAGTAAATTTTTTTACATCTAGAGGAGCACCCACCGTTCGATCTTCTTGCTCCTATGAGTTCCTTAGCACCTTGGCTTTGATTCTAATAGAGGAGAGGGGAATGGATGGTTAGGATGGGAGATCATGGGGTAAGAAAGTGGGTCATACTTGAAGTTTTGAAAGTGAGGGAGAGGCTTAAAGAATTCTCATACGTATGGGATTTCTCTCCTTAGATTTTTTTTGAGTTTGAAAATGAGAAAGAGAGAGAGAGAGAGAGAGAGAGAGAGAGAGAGAGAGAGTTGTAAAGGGAGAGAGAGATGGGTGATGGATGTGGTGAGTGATGGGTGTAAGAAAATCTTGACTTTTGTGGTCATTTGTGTAAGAAAAGCATGGGTGGTGTAAGAACTTTTTGACTTTGAGGGCTTTTGGTGTAAGAGAGGTATGGGCTTGTAAGAGATTCTTGACTTTTATAGTTGCTTGGGAATGGGTGAAAGGTGATGTGTACTTGACATGTACTTACATGTGATGGATTGATAGATTGATGGGATTGATGTGACACCTCGTAGAGATTCTCTTGAGTTTCGCAACGTGCGGCATTTTCTTCATACCGAACGTTGACCCACATCTCTTGACCAGGGTATCGTCTTGGTGCGCAAATCGCGGCATCGGAACCGCAGTGACGGTGCGGTCGCTATGGTAAAGGTCTTGGGTTGAGTCAATACGGGTTGACGGCATATGTCACGCCCCAAACCCGGGAATCGGATTCATAAGAATCCTGATTACCGAATCTGGTGCCGACAGCCTCCGTAGTACCCCATTCTCGGCTCCTAGCATTCATATGCCAGATTCCGATCCTGGGATCCTACAAGGAGAATTTTTTTTTTTTGTACATATAACTAGTAATAAGCATAACCACAAGATTACCCAATTCACAAAGGCAACATCATCATCACATATCCACTAATATAATCATTTGAGTACAATACTGAAAGGGAAATACATAAATAAAAATCAAGCTCCAGAAGACCACTGCACGCTCCAAGCTCAACACTGCTGCAACCTAACATCACCTGCACGCATCTATCGTGCATAAGCTTATAGAAAGCTTAGAGGGTGGTGTGAGTGTGTGCACAAGGTAAGTGCCAAGTATTCAATACAATGCTATAATCATATAATACCAGAAAAATTGGTAATCCATAAACCATACAATGTCTAAATAAGCAGAAACACTAACAAGAGAAGGAATTATCAGAGTAAGTAGAAATACTGACAAGATATAAATCATACGATAACAGAGTAAGCGGAAGTATGGACAAGTCTATAAGTTAATCAATATCAGAATACGCAATATAGAACAACTATGCGATAAGGAGTCATAAAGAGCCAAATATCAGATGTCGAGAATGCAATGCAATATACAAATCCTGCTAAATCTATCCAGGTCATATGAGTGCAGAAATAGCAACCCAAGATGCCATATGCCTACGGATGTAATGTAATATGCGATGCGAATGAAATAACCATGCTGGAGTGTGAAGTCGGGATGATAGTACGTAGTATCGCAGGCTATGGGGCCCACCACAAGGGACTTCTATCCAAACCAGTCCCATACCTAAATTTGGATAGTCAGACTCATTGTGGCAAACTCCTGATCTCAGGCTAGTCGCGCGTCTAACCGAAATCCTTGCCATAACGAAGGCACACAATAATTAGTTGCGCACCACCAGCCTGAGTGGATAGTGAATGAATGAATGAGCATGCATCTCCTACTCAATAAGTCCACATATCAGTACGGTTCCTCTCTGGGAAATCACCGGGGTCTATTACACTTCAAGGCGAGTGGAAGAGACCTCACTATCCGCCTGCCAATATCGGGCCCGGCTCATCGATAGCAGACCCATTCCTTGAGCTGGTCAAACTCAGCCTAGCTTTGTCCCCTCCTCTCGGGCAGGTAAGGCTACACCCCCTTCCAACCGACCACGATACAGTGGAGAGCGCAGCCATCTGGTAATCGGCACTCGGCGCTCATCTACCCACTCGGTCTAGATGTTAGAGCAACCTCTGGAACCAAGAGGGTTTAGGGACTTTCACCCAGGGATATCTATAGCACCCCATGTAGAACAGATTTTCGGTGTCCCATCTGGCCATCCACGATATGCCGGTGGAGGCTACGACCCTGATGTCACTAGGGCATACAGTAATCACAGTACATAATGCGAGATGCATGAGTCATATAATCCAGTCATGCATCAATCCTGCGCAAACCGTGCACTCATGTGAGACAATATCCACCTATCAGGGAGTCTCATAACAACCAGCATTATGACATATGCAATGGTCAATCACATCTCATAACAGACATGCAGATGATGCATATGAGCATGGATCATGATGCTATGCAGTCACATACTCATAATTGGTATCAATAACCGGCATCGACAATGTGGACATCTAACCAACATTACCCCAAGGAGTGACCCTCACAGATCCAAATATATAATGGGCTCACGGCCTCACACAAAGGCCTAATATACAACACAATGGGCCTCACTCAAGGGTTACATGTACACAACAGGTGGGCCCTGCTCATGGGCCTAACATACATCACAATGAGCTCTTTCGCCTGACCCTCAAATACATCACAATGAGTCTCATCACCTAGGCATCAATATACATCACATTGGGCCTTAGACACGGGCTGAATACACATCACGTCGGGCCTCAAATACAGGTCGCATGTACATCACATTGGGCTCCGACAATCAGAATTGGCAATCGGCCACGACGAATCAAAGTCGGTAATCGGCCCTGGTCGATAATCAGCCTCGATCGATAATCGGCAATCGGCCATCAGAATCGGTACTCGACCTCGATCGATAATCGGCAATCGGCCACGATAAATCAGAATCGGTAATCGGCCCTGATCGATAATTAGCCTCGATCAATAATCGGCAACCGGCCATCAGAATCGGTACTTGACAATGTCAATCGACAATCGGCCACGATCGGTAATCAGTCACGATAATCGGCCTCGATCGATAATCGGTCAACTGGCCATAACAATCAGAATCGGTAATGGCCACAATAATCATAATCGGTAATCAGTCACAATAATCGGCCTCCACGGCAATCATAATCGGTAATCGGCCACGATAATCGGCCTCGATCGGTAATCAGTCTCGATAATCGGCCTCGACCCGTAATCAGTCTAGATAATCGGCCTCGATCGGTAATCGATCAATCAGCCACGTCAACCGATAATCGGCCACGATCGGTAATCAGTCTCGATAATCGGCCTCGACCAGTAATCAGTCTCGATAATCGGCCTCGATCGATAATCGGCCACGACACGCAGAGTCGGCAATCGGCCACGTCAATCGATAATCGGCCACGATCGGTAATCAGTCTCGATAATCGACCTCGACCAGTAATCAGTCTCGATAATCGGCCTCAATCGGTAATCAGTCTCAATAATCGGCCTCGATCGGTAATCGGTCTCGATAATCGGCCTCGATCGGTAATCGGTCTTGATAATCGGCCTCGATCGGTAATCGGTCTCGATAATCGGTCTCGATAGGTAATCGGTCAATAGGCCACGACACGCAGAGTCGACAATCGACCACGATCGGTCACGACAAACGAAATCGATAATTGGCGAGAGTGGGTCTAACAAGGCCTAATGGAAGGTCACAATGTGGACATTCAACCACCATTACCCATCAATGTGGACATTTAACCAACATTGCTCCCCAAAGAGTAGTCCACTTAGGGCCAAACGTATAGTGGGCCCGCGACCTCACACAAGGGCTTAATATGCATCACCATGGGCCTCGCTCAAGGGCCTAATATACATCACAATTAGTCGTGTTACATGAGCCTTATACATATTACAATGGACCACGACATATGGGACGAAAAATATATTTTGTTGGGCCTTATCAAATGGGCCGAAAATACATCTCATTGGGTCTTAACAAATGGGCCGGAAATACATCTCATTGGGTCTTAACAAATGGGCCAAAAATACATCTCATTGGGCCTTAACAAGTGGGCCGGAAATACATCACAATAGGCCTTGCCCATAGGTCATGAATATGTCACAATGGGCACCACAATGGGCCTCGAATACATCACACTGGGCCTTGCCCATGGGCCTTAGATTCAAGCAGGTGGGCCCCATCATATGGACCTTAAATACAAGGCAAGTGGGCCCTATCACATGGGCCAAAAATACAAATAGGTGGGCCTCGCTCATGGGCCAAAAGTACATCATGATAGGCCACTTATATACATCAAATGGGGCCACATCATATGGACCGCAAACATATTACTGCGGGCCGCACAAATGAATGGTATAGGTACACAATGCATACATCACGACGAGCCACACAAATGGACGACACACACATCACGGTGGCCGCATATACGGGCCACATCGATGAGTCGTACTAATGAGTCCCATAAATATATCATGGTAGGCCTCACAGATAGGTCACAAGTATATCAAGGTGGGCACCTCAAATGGACCACAAAATACATCAAAGTGGGCCCGACAAATGGGCCACAAAATACATTAAGGTGGGCCCAACATATGGGCTCCATATATATCCAGGTGGGCTTCATATATCACACCGGCCTAATTAAATAGGCCGAAGTAACTGGGCCAAGTCGAATGGGCCAAGTTGAATAGGCCGAATCCAATACGTCATGCATTCATTGTAAAGGATCATTATGCTGCATAAAAATGAATCGTATCCCAAGGATCATATGAACCATATCGAAATGACAATGGCGACAATTTTTTCCACCGTTAAACTTCTAGTGGGCCCACCATAGAATTTATTTACATCCATACTATTCATAAGGTCACAAGTGCCATTTTCCACTATCAAATTCCAGTGGGCCCTCCATAACATTTAATTTCCATCCAGTCCGTGCACAAGGTCACAAGGACCTGGATATAGAGGGAAAACAAATATCACTCTGATCCATAATCCTGCAAAAAGGTTTTCAATGGTGGGAGTTCATCCCACTTTCATCTGCAATGTGGCCCACTTGATATTATATCTGTCTTATTTGTAGCCTCAAGCCTTGAGACAAGCTAGGCAAATGGATGGACGGCTGGATGCAGCACATCCATTAGTGGTGGGTCCCATGTGGGAATGATCCCACCATGATATATAAAATATATATGATATGCATACAGTGAGGTTGGCTCCCACGTGGATGTGGTCCCACCACAATATACTATTCAAATATAAAATATTATATAATATACCAGACCTATACATAATATTTAAATATAAAGTATTATATAATATAAAAATATCAGTGAGCGTATGTGAGGGTGGGACCGCCAGCGTCTAGGCGGACGGCTGATGGTGGAGCCTACATTTTGGACGGTTGTAAAGCAACACACATCATGGTGCGTCCCACCGTCCAGTGATGTGGACGGTGAGGATAGATCATATATATCATTGGTCCCATGTGGGGCCCAGTTGATAGGTCACACGGCTCAGGATAAAGAGGAAAAACAAACTTCATATACATCCAAAACGTCTGACCCAAAAGGGTTTTAGTGATAGAAGTTCAATCCCACTTTTGTCGATGGTGTGGACCATTGGAGTGCCGTGAACGGCTGATTTTTAGGACATCATCATGCCTAAAGGGGAACCATCAATTACACGGTGAGGATGCTCCAAATACATCACGGTGGGGCCGGAGGTGGCGTCCACTTTCCCTGCCCGTTTTGGCCAGCGTCAGGACGCTTGCGCGTCCTGAGGTCTGCCAGCAGCAGCAGGCCTTATGTATGTATTTATTTTGTCCTTTTTAAAAAAAAAAAAAATTTTAAAGATCTTTCATGTATGGGGCCCACATCAGGTAGATCCGATCCGACCATCGGCTCCTATGGCTCAATACCAACCTATCAAGACCAATATTCGATGGGTTTTTGGTCTACAAAAACATTAGGGTGTATTTCAACGGTAGAAAACTTTATTTTCTATGCGATGGCCCACCAGAAATTCGGATTGAGATCATTTTTCGGCTCAACGCCTAAAATGATCCGCTGAATGGGATGGATGGCGTGGATTGAATTCATTTAACAAGGTGGGGCCTACATAAGTGGCCCACCCAAAAAGCATAAAATCTAAGTACCCTTTTTTTTTTCTTTTCTTTTTTTTTTGAGTACACCCCATTATTTGTTCAACTCCAGTGAGCACGACCAGCGTCCCTGGACGCTGGACGGACATTGTTTATATGCCATTCATCAAGGTGGGTCCCACATGTGGGGACCACGGTGGGTCCCACATGGACATGGCCCACATGGTTTGAATCAATTTGATATTCGTGTTATCCATCACCAAGGGTAGGGCCCACATGGCTTGGACGGTTGGATAAGACGCACATCAAGATGGGGTCCATTCGAGTGGGCTACACATCACACAAACATGAAGAAGAGAGGGAGAGAGAGAGAGAAGCACCCACTTGAATGTCTATTCCTTCTTCCACCTATACACTCTAGAGCTCCAAGAGGGCATTTTCGACGGTTGAGATGATGATCCAAGGGTCGGATTTAGCGGTAGGAAGGTGGGCCACACCTAGCTTCTCCATGGAAGCCATGGACTGTTTCTCCTTTGAGAAATGTTTGAATGGGTGAAGAGAGAAAATGAAAGGGTGATGGGAGTTGTAAGGATGGGTGACATGGAGTGTATGGGTGAGGGATGGGGCTAATTGACTTTTGGGAGTACTTTTGTACTTGGGAATGGGGAGAGTAATGGGTTGAGTGATGGGTGTACTTTTGACAAGTGAGGTGACTGATGTGATAGATTTTTTTCGGGATTTGCAACACGCAGTGCTTCCTCGAACTGAACGCGGGCCCACATCTCCTGGCCTGGGTATCGCCTCGGCGCGCGAGACGCGGCACCGGAATCGCGGCGACGATGCAGTCGCTAGGGTACAAGTCTCGGGTTGAGTAGACTCGGGTTAACGGCGTGTGAATTAGGGTCATGCGCAAATGCTGGTTAAGGGTCAAGGTTGCTGGGATTCGATTGGGAAGACCGCGGAAGTCTACTGAACGATACGGTCTAGGATACGGGTCCTACAGCATACGAATCAGGGTCGCACGCAAACATTGGTTAAGGGTCGAAGGTTGCCGGAATTCGACCGGTAAAACTGCAAAAGTCTATGGAACGGTACGGTCTACGATACGGGGCTTACACACTGTAAAAACTAGTAGAGGATTGAACATCTACCATTGAAACCCTTTTTGGGGTCACAGAAGTTTTGGATCAATATGAAATTTTTTTACTCTTCATTCAGGTGTTTGTGACCTTATGAAAAGATTAGATGTAAAATAAACATTACGATGGGCCCTACAAATTGTTTAATGGTGAAAATCATTATTGTTGCTACTATTTATGGTGTGGTCCAGATGATCTTTGGATATGATTCAGTTTTTGGATAATGCTCTAAAATAATCTAAATATAATCAGTGTTCGAGTTGTCGGTGTCGCTACAAGTTTTGCTTGCCAGAGATAAAGATATAATATCGTTATTGTCGATAATATCGTCGATAACTGAAAATGCAGAGAAAAAGGGAGAAACATGGAGAAAATGGTGGAATTTTTCAATGAAACTTCAAGACATGCCTAAATACATATATTTACATTTTTAGGAATGAAAAATTTTTAAAAAGAATACATTAAATTAAAAGTTTCCATTTAATGGGGGCCAAAAAGCATACGTTGACTCAATCAACAAAATATCATTTTTGGAGCTTTCTATTTTTGGCCCAAAAATAGGAGTTGAGTAGAAATTTAAAGAAAATTTCCCCATTCAACTGAACCAAGGCCTGCCTGGATGTTATTTTCTGATACAATGATTTCTTTCTAGTAAAAGCGTCACAAATGTACAAAATCGGTTACGTGCCACAGGTGGACCACACCATGATGATCGACTGGAATGAAAATCAGGTCGATCCACTCATTTGGCTAGCACACATGTACACTAAGTATTCCATCAGCTGCCCATTGATTTTGAAGTTGAGGCCCACCCAAAAATCGATTCATCTTGATTTTCAGACTAGGTGATCATCGTGGTGTGTCCCACCATTTTCATGGATCTAATATACTATCAAAGACATGTTTATAGTAAAAACAAGAAGCGAGATGTTCATTGGATGGCCCCAAAAAGTTTTAAATGGTCAATGTTCATTCAACATTGTTTCCTGTAATGTGGTCCACTTAAGATTGGGATATACCTCATTTTTGGTCTCATACCGTAAAATTATCTATAAAAATAGATGAACAGCATGGATGAAACATATAAATCACGGTGGGACCCACAGAGTGTAACATCCCGAAAATCGGGGTCGAGTAAAAACTCAACTCCCGAGTTCCAAAACGTCACTTATGCAACATAGATAATGATGAATGCATGTTGTCTTTAGAATGGTATTAACAAGATTGGGACTAAGCCAAAACAGCATATCATACTCCAGAGACAGTTAAATTTTGTAAGCGGAAGACTGTGATAAATACATAAAATATATAATTGATTGTAAGTCTCCAGAGTGTGAACATGTTACCAGGTTAAACATATGCATGTATACTCCAAAAATAGTCAAAATGAATATACATGAGTGCTCAAAAAAATATAAAATAACAAGTGTCATGGCGTCTAATCAACCTCCCTGTAATCTCGTCGATCAGAACACGCATATAGGAGAAATCCTCCTCATCATCATCAAGTCTGACTTTGCTTCGTGAGCATCGCCACCATCTGAAACTAAAATAGGGACTGGTTGGTGTGCGTAATACCGTCCCGTAACATGGGAGTGAGTAGCTAACTCAGTGGAATCATATAGCAAAGATTAGCATGTTATCAAATCAAGCATGCGATAATGGTAAAGTAAGCAATCAAACATTCCTAAACACTATGATTAATGCAAGCATGAGATGACATGATGGATGCCCTCACCGACATACTCCCTCATGCGACACCATCTTACGTCCGCGACATACTTCTTCCCTCAGTGCTCCACATCTTCCAGGCACATGCAGTGCGATATGAATATGATTACCGAGTTATTATTATTCCTTTTCATACAGTAGGATTGGGAAACTAGGGTACTTCCCTTATATCATTCCCAACAAGGATCCTGTCTAGGGTCGTCACTCCTAGTATTCTCATACGATGATATATTTCTAGGTCGTTGCAAGGGTTGTCAGGGCTGTTGCATGCACTCGTTGCTCTGCTCCCCCCTCACCTTATCAATACAGGCCTAGTTGTACTCTGGTTGTTACGGAAGGGTCGTCGCCTCACGTAGACTCAGAGTACGCTCGAGGTCACTACAAAGGGCTGTTAGGGCTGTTGCTCGCACTCGTTGCACCGCTCCCTCATCACCTTATCAGTGTAAACCGACAGCAAGAATATAGTGTCTCATACCACCATAATCTTCTCACGAGTCTAGGTTGCTCACTGGTCACTACGGGGAGGTTTGTGGACCCAGCGTAGGCCGACAGCTGGACCACGATGTCCCATACCACCATACCCGGCTCATGAGTCTTAGTGGATCAAGGTACCACGGTTATCAGGGTTATCACTGGTAAGTTCAGTACCCTAGGTTCAAGCAGTTATGATCAATACAAGGTGAACATACAATGGTCAGTCGGGTTACTTGATGAGTCCGACTAGCACGAGCACACGTTGAATCGATCGACATGAAGTACACAAGCACTTCTTATGGCCTAACCACTGCCGACGACTCTAGTACGACTCAGGTTCGTCATACACATCCTTCGTGGCGAATAGAATCCAACCACGAATTCTAAACTGTTACCAACTTCCTGGACTAGAGAATAGCCCCAAGCACATGTAATCTAAATCAATAATCATATGAGAGAGAACAGAATTGAAATACAAGAAATTTCAGTATGTTATCGGCATGTTATAACATTGATCATAAGCAGTTAACCATACACGAGTACTTCACACATAAGGTAATCAATTGAAATATAACAAGTATGGAGGAAATCATGTACATCATCAAATTAGTTGAGAATCCAATCTCAACGCTAATCTACAACACCATTTACTCAATAGTTACTAATACATACATTTACACAAACACTTAGACTACACAACTCCAACGTACTTGACATATGTTGATTTTCATATATAATATGACAGATCGTTATATCAAGGAGATGTCTAATACACAATAATCATGTTCTTTCATTCAAAACATATGGCAGGCATAAATCATATTGGTTTAGGCATTTCAACAAACACTTAGTCTACACACATTAGTCTACATAGCATATGTCGGCCAATATGTGCATTAGGGCGAATCTCTTCGCCAAACAGATCATACATGTATAACTAGTATAGGTACACGGTAAATACTCATGGCAATCATATCAGCAAAATACATACGCATACAGTATTTTCTACAAATACCTAAAATACCCTAAATCTTATATTCTTCGTACGTATTCGAAATGAAAAATGGACAACATGTTCTACATGTCAAACAGCATCCTTATCAGCAATCTACCATTAAACGGCATTGAAAGCTTTGAAAATAGGTAATCTAAGCATCTAAAATCCGCACCTTACGCTGTAGAAGTGTAACGAATTGAATAGGTACTTTACGCTTCCGTCAATGTCGATATGACAACCTATTACACAAGAAAAGTCAGCTACTTCACTACCTGTATCGATAAAAACACTAAAACAGGTTAAGGTTAGGATTTTCTTACCTAAAATGAAGTCAGAATCACCGGAAGAGTGATTAGATCGCGACGGTTTAGTACGTATAGTAGCGGGATAGAATGACAGGAACTTTCTCTCACAACTCTCACACGATCTCTCTCTTTTCTCTCTTCTCTCTCCTAGGGTTTCTTCCAAATTCGTATGGGAGGAATGAGAGAGGGTTTAAGACCCTTATATAGGCTAAAAACTCACCTATTTAGACTTAGGACCAAGGTATACTTAGGTTATAACCAAATCGGGTCCTTTTCGATCCAAAAGGACATTTCTGGAGGTCCTCTGACTGAATGGGGTCGGACTTAAGATCATGGAGGCTGGATCCTGATCAAGTTAAGTTTTCAATTCGATCGGGTTCCCAGATCGCACGTGGTGGATCAGTTTCAGTTCAGCGGTCATTGAGACTCGATCAGGGATTCCAAGTACACTGACATGAGTGGAAAATGTTTCCTGATCAAAGGGTGTATTTGGTTCAAAATCTAATGGTCAGAACGCTTAAAAATAACGCGCATCTGAAACGTGCCAGATTTCATAAAAATATATTTAATTTCTAAAAAACTTCATTTTCTCACACTCTTCACTCCGAAGTCAAGGAAATCGTCCCAGAGCATCGTTTGGATATGATTTTCGTAGTGGTAGTCAAGTCCAACTAGGAGGTCATAATGGTCTAAGTTCATCGCTATCGGACTTTCGACGTGCGGTCCAGGTCCGATATGAAGTTTCTGAATGCTCCCAAGAGCAACTGAGTTTAGAGATTGATCCTAGGTTTCTAGGTAACATAGCGTTAGCAGTCCTACTCATTTTGGGTCTTATAGTTTATATTTAAAGTGGTTCAAATTAATTTTACTGAGTATTCTGTTTGGTACTTAACTAGATTCTACCCTAATTATGGTAGAATACGGCCCTAGGGCCATTCTATACCCCATTTTGGGCACTTTTAGGTATCATATTATTTTAATTATTTTTCTAGTGGTTCACCATCAAGTTTACCCTATCTCCACAAAATTTCATAAGTGATTTTCAGACAGTTGTCACAACGTCCTACTTTAAACTATATTAAATATTTTATTATATTTTTCAAACATTTTTATATAAAACTATACTCATTTAGCTTCAATCTGATTTTTGAATCACCTAAATCGGAGTTATAATGAGGGAGATATACTTTTTCAAAGTTTAAAAAAATGTGCAGAAAAAATGCAAGAACCGGGCTGCCTGTCCGCTGTACGGACGAGGCCTCGCCGATGCCGCGAGGACCTCACCGGTCACTAACTTATTTGGTGAGGGATTGCCCCATGGGTGAGGTCCTCACCCCCCAAGGATGTCGGAAACATGTGGGGCCCACCTTGGATCCCCCCGAATTGAGTCGTTTGGGCCCACGAGTCCGTTGAGGCGTTTATCGAGTCTCATTTGCAAACTGAAATGAGTTACGCAATGTACAATATATGATTTTGGGGTAGAAGAAGCTAATTCATCCAGATAACCTATTTACATCATGAAATTCTAAATATTAAATAGTTAAAATCTCATTTTACGCATGTATTTATCATTTATAGTAAGTTTTAGTTTAAGTATAGTTTCTCACCTTTTAAACTTTAGGTTTGTGTCTAATATGAAAGTACTTGGAGAAATTTGAAGAATGGGGTAGTGAAAGGTGAGATTTTGAAGGAAATGGGTTGAAAAGTGATTTTTAGACTTTAGGATTGATCTCTAAGAGTGATATGGTTGACCCATTGCCTAAGGATGTCTAATTCCAGGTTGGTAAAAATTCGAGGTGTTACACAGAGCAATGGCTAGTGGCAAGGGAATAGCTAATCCGTTTCCAATCCGCGCGAACGCGGCTTAAATACTGACAAGTTGAGTAGCGGTCGACTACTGAAGTGACGTCACCATGTTCTATAGGCCCCACTACGATGTATGTGTTGTATCCACACCGTCCATCCATTTTGAGATATCATTTTAGGGCATGAGCGAAAGGATGAGGTAAATAAAAATTTGTACTAGACCCCACCACAGAAAACAGTTGAAGAGTGATTCCTACAATTGAAACTATCCTAAGGCCCGCCATAATGTTATTTGAAATCCAACCCATTCAAAAGTTAAAATTGACATGAAAGAAGGGAAAACACGAATATTAGCTTGATCCAAAACTTCCGTGGCCCTCCAAATATTTTTCAACGCTAGATATTCAATTCAACTGTTTCTTATAGTGTGGTCCATTTGAACATTGGATATGCCTCAAATTTTTTATATAAAGGCCTAAAATTATCTATTAACGTGCATGGACGGAGTGGATAAAATAAATAAATCATGGTGGGCCTTACATGCAGTGGTCGGGCTGCCTTTATACACGCGTGGATTATTTTCTGCATAATCCGTTGATATACGCTCACTGTGAACCAGTTTGTACGTAACTGGTGCAAACTTTTTGGTGGGCCATCATACATGATGGGAGTCTAAAATCTGAACAGTCCACGTGATGCAGCACCTCATGAAACGTGTAAGGCCCAACTTTTACTTTGATCCAAAACTTTGGTGGGCCATGAAAGAAGAAAAATGTTTCATCTATTGATTTGCATTTCTCTTTTCTATAGCCTACCAGAGTTTTAGATCAGTATGAAATTTGTCCCTACGAGGTTTCATGTGATTCCGCATCACATGGACCCTTCGGATTACATTCCCATGACACGTATACAAAGGTGCGCATGTGCGTAGGTGCGTAGGTGCGCATGCCTCATCAGGTTGGTAAGAAAAGAAAAGAAAAAAATCCTGATATCTATTACGGGTTTTTCTTTACAAAAAGAAAAAAAAACCCCCAAAATTTCGTGGAAGAGAGATCTCCACCGAAGAAATGAAAGGGGATTTTCATACCTGAAAATCCGAACGGAATGGCACTAGGCGCTGTTAATCGATGCGTTCTTCCAAGCTCCGACTTCCGATCCGATCAACAAGTAGGCGATCTTCTCAATTCCGATATTTTTTCTGAAAGAAGGGTTTTCTTATTTTTGATATTTTTTCTAATTTTTGGAAAGAGGGGTTTTCTTACCTATTTATTGAATTTATGGGTTGTTAGCCACAGTTTTCCCGTAATAAGGATCGAGGTTGGTAGCTACAGTGCGATAATCCAAGATTTTCACTGATATCTCCAATTTTTCACCGATATCTGTGATATTTCGCCAATAATCTAAAGAGAAATGAAATAATGGGGTTTTGGTATCGCAAGACTAGCAATACCGATATTATCAGCGATATTTCGATAATATCGCTGACAACTCGAACACTGGATATAATAAATACATCACTGTGTGGCTATGTAACTTTGATCTCCTTTGAACCGTTCGTACAACTTGGAGATCGAGGAGCGTCAGTGCTCCTCTTCTAACGACACGTACCTATGGCAGTTGTACACCAACCAATCAGCTTCTCTCTCCGCCACAACACGTGATCATTTGAGGCGCTGACATGTTAAGAAAGTCTAACGATGGATTAGGTATTGCCCTGTCAGTTCTGAGCCCCAGACAGACTAGTGCTCCTAGGCCTAACATGTTTATTTTTCATCTAACTGGTTCATAAGGTCTCTTAAACATTAATGAAAGGAAAACACAAATATATTTTGTTTCCCACTGTTTGTCCCGCTCAATTTCATGTTTGACCCACTCGATTTCATGTTTGCCCCACTGAATTTCGTGTTTGCCCTGCTTAATTTCATGTTTGTCCCACTAAAATTTATGTTTGTCCCGCTGAATTTTTTGTTTGCCCCACTCAATTTCATGTTTGCCCTGCTCAATTTCGTGTTTGCCCCACTGAATTTCTAATTTGCCCCGCTCAATTTAATGTATACCCCATTGAATTTCATGTTTTCCCCGCTCAATTTCTAGTTTTTCTAGCTCAAATTCATGTTTGCCCCACTCAATTTTATTTTTGCCCCGCTGAATTTCCAATTTGACCACGAAGTGATTAAAATTGACCACAAAGTGAATGAAATGGATTTTTAACCATCGACCCAATGGAATCTTGAAAAATAACTAGGTTTGTTGGCTAAATTAACTTCTCCTACCCCAAAATCATATGTGGTATATTAAGTAAATCATTCTAGTTTAGGAGATATGCTTGTTGAATAAATAAACAAAGAAATGAATTAAAAGAGGGGAAAAAAATTTTATATGCTTTTATATATATATATATATATGTATTAGAGAAAAATATAGGTAGAATAAAGTTCTTCATGTAAAAATAAAAAATAATAATAATAAAATAAATGCATAAATTGCAACAGACTACAGTTATAGCTACGGTTATAATCCATAGCCATAGGGAAATCTGCAGGATTTTTGAAGCAAACTTGTTGAATAGTACTAGACCTTTTTCGATATATCAAAAAACTTTTGATACATATCGAAAAAGCAGGGGCTATAGCTACGGTTATAAGCCGTATCTATAGAAAGCACTGTAATTATAGTTTCCTTTTTTTATTATTTTTATTTTTTGTTATTGTAATCCCCACAGCTTTTTGTGAGTTCCATCATGAGGTCTGTGTTATATCCAAACCGTCCATCTATTTGGCGAGCTCATATTAAGCTTGAGATGTAAAATAAGACAGATCTAACTATCAAGTGGACCACACTATAAAAGGCTGTGGAGAATTGAACATCTACCATTGAAACCCTTTTAGGGGTTACAGAAGTTTTGGATCATTATGAAAAAAAAAAATCCTCTTCATCCATGCCTTTGTGACCTTATGAATAGATTGGATGGAAATAAAATGTTATGGTGGGCCCTACAAAATTTTTAACGGTGAAAATCAGTTTTCCCGCTGCTCTTTGTGGTGTGGTCCAGTTGATCATTGGATATGATTTATTTTTATTTTTTGGATAATGCTCTGAAGATATCTCGAAATATGGATGAACGTTGTGGATATAATAAATACATACCTATGGGGCCATGTAACTTTGATCTCTTCTGAGCCGTTCGTACAAATCTCGGTTGGAGGAGCGTCAGCGCTCGTCTTGGAAAGGAATGGAGGAGTATTTTCGTCCTGAAATTCGCTGTCCGTACGACTAGGTCTAAGTTCCCAAACCAAGTTTGTATTGTTCCATAAAAACGGCTGGATGAAAGGTGGGGTTCACAGTCCCAAATTTCTCTATGCTCGGCACAAGTTATTGGGGCGGCTGAAGGAATCATAGGCCGTTCTGGCCACGCCCATCATCCTAATTGGCTTCTCAGTGTATAATGATGGACCCACTTCTCCACTTAGCAGTTAGAGCAATTGGTTGGAATACAGAAAAAAGCTCAAGTACAAAAGCGAGATCTGTTGGAAACGTTGGTTGGTACCTAAAATATATTCGTTGGATAACTGAAATATTTTATTGAAAAACTTCCATTTTTCTTATTCTTTTTTATTAGTAAAATGCTAATTGAAAGAAAGAAGCTAATGTGACCGTCTAACTACTGATCGGAACCATTCATTCTGTCCGTCTAACTACTGATCGCCCACTATGCAAAAATAACACCTATCAGACAATCCTAGCCATCTAATTAGTGTAGTTTTGCTGGTGGCATGAAAGTAGTCTTCTTTTCTTTTTCTTTTTTTATTTGTTTTTTTTTAGTTACTTCCACATTCACAAGCTCCTGTTTGAATCCACCAAACAGAGTCTAATTGGTGGACTTTTGTTTTTATACCATGAACAGTGGTGGGGACCATTGATCCACAGGTTCTGATCGCTGAGGAAGGGCCCCATGTGTGTGGAGGTCCCAAGGAGTAGTAAATGAAGGGAGAATGATTATACATTTGTATACGTCCGAGTAGCGTGGGGCCCATCCATGATTTGAATGTGTAATTCAAGTAGTGCTCACCATATATTCCAAAAATCATCCCTATCCAAAAATCAGGTGGGGCACACCACGGACAGCAATGCACAATCACGGCTAAAACCTAAATGTTCGATTGTGGCTTACCTGAGTTTTGTAATTATTTAGCCTTTTGGTTTGTCCCTTCATCTTGGTGGAAGACACCTGATGAATCGATTGGATGAGATATACACAATACTGTGGTCCCCACATTCCATCTGGAAGTATCTATGATAAGCATTCCCCTACATTTTTCCTTTTGGTGTGGTCCACCTGAGAATTGGGTCATCCAGGATTTTGGCATCTAAGTCTAACATGTGGATTTGGATTTGATAGACGGGTTGGATGGAACTTACATATCATGGTTGACTCCACAGCTCAAACGTATGCTAGTCTACCGTTCGACTGAACTGTATGTGATCATTCCCCGGAAAGAAAATACATTGCTCTATTTAGTTTCTACAGCTCTACCTAGCACGCGGTTTCTCTACCAAACCAGCTAGTCAGACATGCCACCACAAGAAAGAGGGCCCCACCACAAGAGAATGGGCCCCACCATGAGAGAAAGGGAGGATCTGACGTAGCATCTTCCATTTTTCAGTGCCCAACACTTTTCATGATGGCTTTTATATTGTTTTTCATAGGCATGTATCTTCATATATGACACCTTATCCTCCACTCCCACAATTCCTTCTCCACTCTTCTACTCATGCCAAGTTGTCATGTATTATGGAATGTTTGCTTTCAATATGGGCCCTTGATCACGTGTCCCCATCTCTTTTATCATCTAAAAATGATTAGGACACAACATTCTGCAATGGTGTACTAAGTCAATGAGAAAATTGATGCAGGTGGTACACATTAATTAAATAATAGTAGAGAAATGCTGCTCCTGTTCAGCTTTATCCTCCAGCATACATGTGGCAAGCCGTGTGTTGATAGGGAACTGTTGGGCTGCTATTTGTATGGTCTATAAGCCAAAGTTGTAATGATTGGACAGCTCTCTATCCAGTTGTAGGATATTTTCCCGTAAGAGACACTGATGAAGGCAATAACGCAATCCAATTCCATGGTTCTAGAGTATAAAAAAACTCAACTTAGGATGCAGTTGAGTCAAGTCAACACGAAAAATAGGGCAAGTTTCTTTAAACCTAGTACGAGATTCTTTTTAGGGTTTTTTCAATATATATATATATATATATATATATATATATATATATATATATATATATATATATATATATATATTGAAAAAACCCTAAAAAGAATCTCGTACTAAGTTTAAAGAAACTTGCCCTATTTTTCGTGTTGACTTAACTCAACTGCATCCCAAGTCGAGTTTATATATATATATATATATATATATATATATATATATATTGAAAAAAACTCTAAAAAGAATCTTGTACTAGTTTTTAAGAAACTTGTCCTATTTTTCGTGTTGACTTGACTCAACTGCATCACAAGTCGAGTTTATATATATATATATGTGTGTGTGTGTGTGTGTGTGTGTGTGTGTCTTTTTATGGACGGTTCTTCTGGTCGAATCATCTTCCAGCTGCACAATCAGCAATACAAAGGGGACCCTGGCTAGAGCCGGAGAATCTCCGATGCTTAAATCAGTTTTCTGATCTATGGCAAATGGTTTTTTAGGGTTTTCTGTTGCGTACCTTTCATTGTGAAGGAGATCATTATTTATAAGTCCGGATGAACCTTATCATACGAGGATTCTTCTCTTTCATATTCAGAAATTTGATTCTCTTGATTGATCTCGTCTGATCCCGAGGATCTCGAGATCGGACACCCGTATTCCTAGATTTTTGGGACGGTATTTTCATTTATACCGCCTCCTCTTGTCTCATCTCGGCCGTTACCAACTCTGAAAGAGTCTCGGCCGGCTCAAGAGCATAAGTTTTCTACCTTCTCACGGATGGAAAAGTCTCGGTGTTTATCCGTCTTCCTTCCTTATTCCGTGGCCGACAGAACCAACTCATTAGGTCAGTTTTATTCTGTCGGTCGGGTGGCTTATAACTTACTCAGCCTTTTGTAGGCTTACGCAGATGCAGTTATCTCTCCGATCGAGTAACTTAAGTCGTCTTATGCTTGTGCCTCTTGGCCTTATTCATTATTCTTTCGGCTCCGACTGTTGTCTCGGACTCTTCGGGTAGTGTCAGCAGAGCCGACTTACTCCATATCCGAGTCTCCGGACTTGACATATTTTTCCCCAACAATATATATATATATATATATATATATATATATATATATATATATATATATATATATATATATATATATATATATATATATATATATATATATATATATATATATATATATATATATATGCTCACCTGTGCACTGGTTCTCATGGAAATTCGTGAGAACTTTTTGAAAACTCATCTCCCATGATATGAGCCTAAATTTGAATCATCTGTATGATGCAGAACCTCATAAAACTGGCGAACTTTTATCTTGATCCGAAACTTTGGTTGCCGTGACAACTCTTTTTCCTTAGTCCACCAATGTTTTGGATCAGTGTAAAAGTTGAGACCTAAAGCTTTTTTTGGGTGCTGCATCAAGTGGATTGTTCAGATTTTAAGCTTATAGCACTACGAGGATGAATTCTCACGAAAATTCATGAGAATCGGTGTGCAATTGGGCATTGGAATATATATATATATATATATATATATATATATATATATATATATATATATATATATATATATATATATATATATATATATATATATATATATATAGGCCCATCAAATCAACGGTCCTGACTGTAGTGAATAATTGCAAAGTGTAAAATAAATACGTTGCACTGCTATGGTAGTAAAATAATGATATCATGACAGGTTTGGCATACAACCAACCTCTCAAATATGGGCGGCTGAACAATGCTAATTCACTCTTTCCAGGTCATTCGGAGCACATGATCTACGTTTCATGTAGTGACATTTGTCACAATGATAAGAAGGTGGGCCACGTTATCCAACTCTTTCATCTTGCCATTGGACAGTGTGGAAAATCAATCATTAAAAAACGAATGAGAAGCCATGGAACTTCTCAGTGGGGAGCTTCACGTACAATCATAGGAAAACCATCCAGCATTAAGATTTTTTTCAGAAATGGCACAACGCCCCTGTGTTCAACTATTACAACAAAAAACGCCCCCATTTTCATTTTAATAAAAATGTCTCCCTATCAAAAAACCAAAAAACAAAAAACGAAAAAAGTCAAGAGACACCATCACGATGTATGATTACTTTTGTGATGTACTCTTTCTCAAGTATAAAAATAAATTTCCTAGTGTGATCAAACAATCCTAACCATCCGATCATCTCAACCATCCACTTTTTGGCTTATGATTGGATGGTTAGAAACATTTGATGGATACGAAATTCAGACCATGGACCATACATGTGAATAGTTCATTAAAATGGGAGGTCCCTATATCACGGCGAATCGAGTTGAAAGTGAAAGTCACTATGAAAAATGCTCTGAAACCAATTCATTAGAGTGAGATAGGAGTTTTTCCTTCATAGCATTTTTTCTTCGATTTGCATGTCTAATCATCGAATGTATACAGCTCGAGGAAATCTGTATTCAATAGATATGAACTTCTGAACCCAATACCAATTTCCCATAATTTTTTGTCGGTACCAATAATGGTAGTCGTTTCAGTATATCTCAAGGATGCGTATGGACATATAGGTATTCGCTTTGTCACATTATATTCAAATATATGGAAGTATAAAATATGGAATTTATCTAGTTGGGTTGGATCATTGTTAACAAAATTTCATTTTAAAAACTCTCATACAATTGATGAAATATTTAGAATTCTGTATGCTTTAGAAGACGGACAAAAAAATTAATAATCTCCAAGTCACATTCTAAAGGCATGGTCACTAGCCGGGCTCTGATTTTGGGGCATGACAGACTTAATATGAAAAAAGTTATTTTTTAATAAACTAAATTAAACATATTTAAAAAAAAAATTATGTTTACTTTAAAAAAAAAAAAAAAACTTTGAACGATTTGATATAGATGTTGATTGTTACTGGCCATGGATAGAATTTAGCAAAATGTGAAAATTTTAGTAGAGAAAGATCAATTTATACAAGAGTTATTTGAATATGAAGAATTTTAGAATGATAAATTATGTGAGTTTCAACACAGGTGGGGTGTACATGGGTCGGTTCGGTCTGGTTCTGGGGTGAAGCCAAAACCAAATAATTCCTAACGGTTCCAGGAAAATCGGAACCAGAGCCGGACCATTTGCACCCTAAAACCAAATCGAAACTGGACCAGATCAGTTCTATGGTACTAGGCTTTTATATAAACCAGCCCAATTGCATGTTTTTTTTTATATATAATCTAGCCCATGTTCATTTGTGTTGTGATCTATTTGATGAATGGTTTAGATATTATATAAGGTGTGCAAAAATATATTTACAGAAACAATCAAAGGGAAAGAGAGAGAGAGAGAAAACCAGATAGAAAGAACTAGTTAGAGAGAGAGAGAGAGTGAACCAGCGAGCGAGAGAGAGAAGCATCAGGTCGGTGAATGGTGGGCGGAAGGTGGCTGTCATGAGAGAGAGAGAAGAAGAAGAAGAAGAAGAATGGAATGGGGCAAGCACGACAGTAGGGATGGCGTGAAGATAATGAAGAATTAGGGTTTTTTTTTAATATATGGTCTGATTTCAGGTTCAGTTCCAAGATCGTATGTTTCAGTTCTATGGTTCGCTTTGGTTCTACATAACCCCATATAGAGAACTGAACCGAACTAATCGGTTCTTGGATTTTCGGAACCGGTGCACTTTAGAACTAGACTAAACCGTATGGTTTGGTTGGTTTACTGGTTCTACGGCTTCCATGTACACCCCTATGTGTGGGTGTGAGGGTGCATGTGTTATAAATAAATAAATAATCAGAGAGGTAAAAAAATACCATTTAGTAATTATTACTCATACATATAAAACTTAAAATATTTTAATTGAAATTCTCTATTTTAACCTTATTTATATGAAATTGATACACGTATATATATACACATGTCTAGCCATTTTGATCTCTTTTTTGACTGTATTAAACTTAAAAAACTTTTCTTTCTCTAAATTGTGTTTTCATTTCTTTGAGTGCCTTTTTAACAATCAAGACTGAATTAAACACAGCCATTTCCCATGCCATATGCTGTTTTGTGGGAAGAGCAAGGTGCTCTAATCAAGGTTTGTGTGTGTGTAATTAAGAGGTAAAATTACAAATTTACCCTTTCTCGTATAAACTACATACAAAGAATACAATGCCTTAAAATAAATAAAAATAAAAATAAAAAAATAAAAGAAAGAAAGAAAGTATTCCAAAGATTTGCTTCTGTATTTTTGGTGGGACTAAGGCCCACCTTAACTTCCATTTTTGGATTTTTAATGCCCATAGAGGCCCAACAAACGATCCTTATTGAAAGCCCATTACTCAACAAGTGCCTTGACAACCACAAATAGCTAGCAATGTCCGACCAACCGTGCGATGTAGATTGGATATCAAATCTGATGATTTCTAGGATCCGTTGGTAGGTGACGTTTCTCTATGTTGCTCTTAAGAAATTCCACCGTAAGGCCCACCTGATCAACAGCACTCGTCGCCTTTGATGATTGTTATGTACGAGAAGGAACCATGTCAGCCGTTTCTCAACCTCCTATCCACATGAGTGCACTTATAAATCATGACATGCCATCACATCCCCACAAGAGTGTATTAGACCCAGTAACTGATCAAACGCAGGGCTTGACCTTTTCTTGAGGCCCATCAAATTAGATCCGGCCCACTTATTTAACACTTGAAAACAGTTCAGCCCAGCCCAGTTCCCACTCAAGCTAATCATACGCCAAAGCACCGATTCTCAGGCTAGCACAGCATACAGATACCATGGCATTGAGACCCGTCTGCTTATCAAGCGGACCACATGGCATAAAAACATATGGATGGTCTGTAAATTATTGCCAGTGGTCCGCATTCAGTGTACATCCATTGCTCTGATGGGTGGACCTGCCTATTTTTAAGGTCCAGCACGGCCTGAGCTAGGGGTGTAAATCCGGCCCGCCAGCCCACGGCATGGCATGGCATGGCCTGGCATAGTAAAACTGGCCTGGGGCACGGCCATGCACAGCTGTCAGGCCCGTCACAGCATGGCACCGATGGGCCTTCAATATCCTAGCCTGCAGCATGGCACAAAGCATGGCTTGTTAGGCCGCCAAGCACGGCCCATGGCGTGAGACACTATTCGATCAAATGGTTCGAATTTCATTTACCCCCAGTTTTAAAATTTTTCAAGAAATACAAATAGAATTGATGCATTGAAACTATTTAGAAAGGAGAACGATGCTTTAATTAAATTTTTTTTTTATAAATATTCTTGAAAAAATAAGTCTAAGTTCACTTCCAATCAAAATTCAGGTTATATATGTGTAACCGCTCTTTGGATAAATTCAGATTGAATGTTACAAATAATAATAATTATTATTATTATTATTATGTTTTCTTTACTTAAATTCCCTTACTCAGAAATCAAAAGAGGCACAGCCCGTTTACACCCTCGACCACCTTATGAATGGTTTGGCATCGTTTTGAAAATGGTGGTGACTCATCATACCCACATGGCTCTATGTACAACCATCCAAACTATCCAAATTGTGGGACCCATTGCGGATGTAGATCTCTAAATCACACCAGTCAACCAATGCTATGCATCCGATTAATGGGTATCGAATAGACGGTTAAAGGTAAATTTAGATATCTAAATCACACCAGTCAAGCAATGCTATGCATCCAATTAACGAGTATCAAATAGAGAGTTAAAACTAAAATAGCTAGTCATCCAAATTCAAAGGGAAAATCAGGTGTATTTTTAGGTCATGCTCCATCCACAGTTGGGTGAGCCATTTTGGCCGTCCGATTGCCAAACGCTACCCAATATGTACGGTTGAAGAGTCACCACCATTTTTTTAACGGTGCGATACTAGCATAGGAGTCAACCTTCAACTGAAATAAGGCCAGAGATCCAAGCTCAAATCTTGGAGATTTCAGAAGCATACGTTACGAATGGTGGGACCCATCAGGTGAACGTTTTGTACCCCAAAACATCCGAACCACATGTACAAAATCATGTCCTTTGGTAAAATACGCATTATTGATGGACAGTCCCTACAACTCCACGTAAAACTGGTAAAATCCTAGCCATGCAAAAGAAAAGTTGGAAGGTTACTACACACTATAAAAGCCCAGTGAAGAGTTACAAGTACAAAAGGGGCCCACTCAGGATACTTCAGACCCACAACAAAGATCAGCCATTGGTTGATGGGGCCATTCATCCACGGACCCACTCATGAAAGGCCCGCGTATTGTGTAATCTTCCTTTCAAGGCTGCCCTTATCAGCCCCAACCACCTTGTCAATCTCTTTTCCATCTTTTATGAAGAAAAAGGTGGGCACGCTGTTGATATTCCAACATGCGGCCACATCCCGCACCTCGTCGATGTCGATTTTCATGAATACGAATTTTGGGTATTTTTCAGCTAGGTTCGTATAAAGAGGAGAAATGAAGCGGCAGGGACCACACCATGATGCTGTGAAATACAGGATTGCCAGTCGGGATGACTTAGATGCCGCATTGAGCTTGGTTTCAAACTCACTGGCAGAGTGGATGCTAAGAACAGTTCCTGTCAACATCAATGACATAAGAAATTAAATTATCCAATCTCAAATTAGCTTCTGTATGATGTGTGGAGCAGAGCAATCAATAATCTGGACTGTTCATTCATTCTATACAATTATAGGAAGGCCATGACGCAAAATTCACACTAGCTGATGATCCGCCATCCTATCAATAGCATATGGAAAACAGACAGGTAAGGTTTGAGTGAAGAAAGACAGTTTCCCTTCATCAACTGGAAGCATCTGTACAATGGGCCCCACCTATGGTCGCTTATGGTTCCAGAGCATAAGTCGGTCAGATGGTGCTAACCACTGATATGGCTAGTAAGATGGATGGAAAGTTTTTTTTTTTAATGACCAAACAGTCAAAAAGAGTTAGAATCCTCCTGTGTGATTTTCCATCATGGGCTGCCACTAGTTGTGCAGAATGAAGGGACAGTGCAAATTGATGATTGAACTATCCAGTTTGTCATCTAAAAGCTTCAGGCACAATGCTATCATACCCATGAACGCAGGTGCATTTGCAGCAGCACAAAGAGGATGAAAAAATAAAAATCCAAAACTTCATAGAATGTGAGAAGTTGCAATTTCAAACAAATACTCCACAGGCAAGCATATTATCGAAAGGAAGGTAATAATCTCATAGACAGATCACATGCAGATCAATTCGCTTGGATGTATCATTATCAAAACCAATACCTCGGCAGGAATAGGAAGCCATCCCGCTCTTTATTTGGGGCAGCACAGAAACAAGTCTATAACTGCTAGAGAACTTTATTAAACCAAAACAAAAGAAAAACAGCAGCAACAATGCAAAGCTGCCGAGGCAACCTGGCTACATCCCAAGAAAATCAAGATTACATCCCTTAAGCTTAAAAACATTAGAAGCCCATTGAACGACAAGAAACCTAGCCCTTTGTGAAATACCTCCGCCGATTTGCTTTCATTCCTAAAGCATCCTGTGTTTCTTTCTTCCCACACGGCCCACCAAACTGCAAGCAACGACATTCTCTACAGCGACTTCTTAGCCTTCCCTAAGCCCACTCCATGCCAAGCAAGCAAGATATCACCCACCACCATCGTGAACAACCAAGAAACTTTGAAGCAAGCTAGGATATCTGACGAAATCAACCCAATACACGAGCAATGCACAGAGATGATCGACATAAACGAATATTTGGAATAATCATCGCTCTTTTCCAAAGGTAATCAACAATCAAGTCCTTTTTTCTTCCAACCACCCACCCAAAAGCAGCTATCTTCGGAGGGACTTCATAATGCTAGACGAAGCTGGTATGCACCACCTCCCTACACCTTCAATCCACACAAAAGGAGTAAAAAGACCAAACGGAGAAAGAGCCAGACTTTTCAAGTCTCCAAACCATTATATCCACGGAGGGAGCTATTGAGAAGCAAAGATGAATGCAATCCAAAAGGGCCACGAATTCTTCTACCTCCTCATCTGAAGAAACTGCCTACATGGGGGTTCCCATATCACCACATCCCCAATGGTAGAGAAGCAGCTGGCCACTACCATGGAAGGATTTGGAGCAAGATAGAAGTTATGGGGAAAATCAACTTTCAAGGGGGAGGACCCCACCCAAACATTTTCCCAAAACCGAATTCTCTCTCCATTCCGTAGGGAGAACTCAACACCACCTAAAAACACCGACTTCACAGAGGACAACCCTCTCCACCAAGCCGATGCTCTATAATTAGAGAATTCCCTAGTCCACCAACCTTCCTCTGAGCACCCATATTTGCTTTTATATATATATATATATATATATATATATATATATATATATATATATATATATATATATATATATAAACACACGTGCACACACCCCACACACTCATGCCGCAATGGGATTTCACCACCAATGGATACTCGAACCCTTGACCGGGTGTTGAAACTCCAAAGCCACTTTCCAAGCAACATCATAATGACTTCCTTACAAAGCGCCCCATCTTCATCCCCAAACCTCCAAAGCAACTTTCCAAGCAACGTCATATTCATAAATTTTAGATCTTTTATACCTGCACCACCATCTTCATATGCCTTGCAAACTTCATTCCACCCCACCAAGTGAAATCAATTTTTATCCTCTGCCCCTTGCCACAAGAAATCACACCTTAACTTTTCAAGCCTCAAGAGCACTGACGCCGGACACTAAAAAAGCGACATAAAGTAAGGAAGATTTGATAGCAAATTGAGATATTTGGAACATTCCAAGTCTAACCTCAAATGTTCTCAATATTGATTTTTAAAAATTTAGAAAAAAATATATATATAAAATAAAAAACAGGAGAAGAAATCCTGCCTGGCTGAAAAAGTTGGGACTTCCAAATACAGCCTTAGTCGAAGCTTTGGATAGTATGAAATTTTATCGAGATAGAAAAGACATTTGATCAATCAATATATGAATCGATCCAGAGTATAATCGCATTTGCACATTGTTTACAGCAATGTTTTTCCTCTCATCAAAATCTATCTTGAGATTTGACTCTTTCGGCAAGAAATCATCTAGACCGTCTAGTCCAACTAATGCAAACGTCCTTGTTGCACATTTGTTCAGTTAGACAGTGCATAGTTTAGGACCTCATACAAAGAAAACCTATTATGTGCACTTGTTTTTTATAATGTTTTAATTTATAAGTGTGTATTGATGTATTTTTTAACAATCACTAAAGTTTTGTTGAAAAATCCGACCAACTTCCTAATGTTTCCCCATGATTCCAACAACAATGATACATTATGTGATACAACCGATATATCTCATGCAATAACCAATATGTATCCATATCCCAAGGCTGCGATATGTAACGCAATACCGATATTTCGAACACTGGTCTTTATCAAGGTCTTAAGCCACTTAATGCAGGGGCATTTTCACACTGGGCTTGAGTGGGGTGGCCTGTGAGATGCAGGGGCAAACTCAGGGTGGGCAGCCCATGTGAGGCAGGATCCACTCGTGTGAGGCGGGTGGCTCGTGTGAGGCAGTACCCATGTGATGTAGGGCCCACGAGGGGGGTTTGAATGAGGTCCTAAACCATGGGATGTGGGGCCTAAGCTATGAGATAAAAGGGATTAATTCGCCATGCTCTATCAGTTCGAGCTTTTAGAGGAAGTGGTTAATTGTCCTGCATCAAAGTAGTATTAAAGCGGAAAGTCTCGTGTTCGAGATTCCTCACCGAGAGCGATTAATGCAAGGTCGTTTTCACACCGAGCTCTAGTGGGGTAGCCTGTGGGATGCGAGGACACACTCGGGATGAGTGGCCCGTGTGAGGTGGGTAGAGTTGTACACAAGTCGAACTGACTTGAGCTTGGCACAGCTCGACTCGGCTTGGCCACTAGCTGACCGTAGCTCGAACTCGGCTCGGCTCGATCCTCGAGCCTGACTGGTTAACTCAGTTTGGTTCGGTCAGCAGCTCGGGCCAGTTTGAGCCGAGTTCGAGACTGTGCGGCATTTTCTCAAACACATGAAGTGCACCTTCAATCTCTAACAATTTGCAAAATAGCAGCAGTAGTTTACAAGTATGTCATCAAACACTCAATAGGCGACATCAAAATCAAGATTCCAGGGTAGTTTTATCATGTAATGTTTTTTTTTTTTTTCGTAGAGATTTGTTTCATATCCCTACCTTCCTCACCACCGACCAATCCCACGGAGAATGTATCCACCCAAAACAACACTTCGTTGAGTCATTTCATCAAACACTTGGTGAGCAACATCAATATCAAAATAACCGAGTCACCGAATTAGTTCGATTCGAGTTGAGGTTTGATCCAAGTCGATTCGAGTTGAGGTTTGATCCAAGTCGATTCGAGCTCGACCAAGCTCAAACTCGGCTCGAAATTTTTTCGAGCTCCAAAAATCAGCTCAACTCAGCTCGAACTCAGTTTCAAACCAATTCGAATCGAGCTTTTTCGAGTCGAGTGAGCAAGTTAACCGAGCTAACTCAGATCATGTACAGCTCTTGAGGCGGGTGGCTTGTGTGAAGTGGAACCCATGTGAAATGGGGCCCACGAGGGGGGTTTGGCCGAGGTCCTAACCCATGCGATGTGGGTCTTGGGCTATGAGATAAAGGGATTAATTTGTCATGCTCTATCAATTCAAGCTTTTAGAGCAGGTGGTTAATTGTCCCGCATCACCACTCCACTATCTTGGCCATTTATGTTGATGATATTGTTCTCACTTGGGATAGTGAAAGTAGGATTGCAAAAGTGTAGTAGTTTCTACAAGGTGTGCCAAAGCAGTTATGTAACAGGCAACAACCATTACATAACGGTTTTGGTGATTGCAAGGTGTTCCGTATCCATTACGATACGACTGTAACGGATGATACTTATAAATAACAGTCATAACCATAATGCGATATGGGGTTAAATGGGGCAATTGATTTTTTGGGACAGTATCGGCCGTTACCGGACATAACGACAGTTTCCCCCGTAACGATCTTAAAACGACCATTTTTTTCTATTTAAATATATTTCTCCTCATTTTTTCACTTTCTTCATTTCAAAAACTTCCTAGATTGTTCTATAGCAGATTTTGACCACTTGTAACACCCTGTACTTCTCAGTACCCAGGCGTTACCTGGCAGACCTCACTTAGTAACTCAAATCTAGTTTGCTTAGACTATCACCTTCATTCTAGCATAAATTTGACTGTTGGAGGTAATCTTCACCTACGAATCGATTCATCCATCAATTGATGTCCAAGATGGACCGTCACATCACCAGACCAATTGTCCATCGAGCTTATAATACTTAATCTAGCGATTGATCGATTGTTGACAACCATCGGACCATCATGATTTGAAAACAATCATTAAAATCCCTTACATTGATCCAGGTATAAGATTAAACAACCTCTCAATTCTGATCCTATGATAAACTTGAACAATCTTCATCTTAGCCAGGGAATGGGTCCAATCATGTATCAACCTGACCATCAAGAATCCTCTTCATCCATAGGACGAATCACCCGTCTATAAATTCTCAAGATGGAACATCACATCATTAGGGAAATCTATTTTAGAATTTCAATTTCCCTTACAGACAAATCTAACCTACCATCTTAGACTTAGGACTGTGAACCACGACATCTGCCGTATGTTGGGTCCTCAAACTTCCTGTGAGTAGATTTGACACCTACATACACAACATAATCACTGAATCATACAAGCAACCCTTGAAGTCCATCCATATTATCTTGGGGACGCTTAGGAACATCAACAATCGGGTCAGGAAACTATCCGACCGTTAAATAGCCAGTACCATTAGTAGATCCACAAAATGAAGCTGTGTGACCCACCTGAGCCTTGAATCGGCATCATATTTGGTCAAAATCCCTGGTGGGAACATCCAAATCAAATGGATGGTGTGGATTTCACTAAGCACCGTAGTGGACCCCACTTTCACCATGAGTGTGCACCAGGGCGCTTGTACCTGTGACACACTGAGCCGGTCAGCATCGCAGACCGGGCGCTGACCCGAGAAAAAGGAGGAATTTCTCTCCTTTGCTTCATTTTCTCCCACCTGCTCATGTTTTAAACGGGGACCGTCCATTTGTCTAGATCGGGGCCCACTATCTTTGACCGTATGGGAGATCCAATCCATGCATCTGATAGAGCGCCCGAAACCTACCAAAACCAAACAAAAACTCACGTGTCAGACCCCATACGCTCGCACGATCTCAAACACAAAACCAGCTAAGTGCGGTGTTTTTTTTTTTCGTAAATAGAAATCCGCTGCGGTGAGAGCTGGCAATCCGCTTGGATTTTTCCTCCTCTCTCTATCCTAGCCGTCCATTTTGAGCAATCTCAACTCTCCAAACAACCCTCGATTTAGGGTTTTCATAGCCAATGAAAATGTGGAAAGAATCCTTTTCCGTTCGTGCACTGTCATGATCCCAGCCACACATCCACTGCTAAAAATTCCTCCAAATCAATCTAAGCCATCCATTCAGAGACTTTTATCCAAAGGAAAGCCCTAGTTCCCAGGGGAGAAACCACAGCCACAATAGTTCCTCCCATTTTTCTGAAATCGAGTCGTTTTCTTCCAAGCTCTTCTACCACCAAACCCATTGGGAAACCTTCATTTGAACTTGAAAATCTCCCTTCTACGGGCTCCCTCACATCCATCCAAGCTGTCCAGTGGCTTCATTTTGAAGAAAGACCTCTTAAATGGAGATCCGCCATTGTCAGCCCTCTTCTTCTCCATCGAGAAACGTCAAATGCATGGTCGAGTTTTGTTAAGTCCAGCTACCCTGCTGGGCATGTCTAACTGAAGAAGAAATCAAGGATAAAAGGAAGAGTGAAGGGGTGGCAGATGAGAAAGCTAGGGTCGAGGCTGCTGTTGCCATGCCGAGCCCAAGTCTAGACCGAAGTTCAAGCAAGTTGGGTTCGAGACATTACGAGCCAGGCCTGAGATCGGACTCCTATTGACTGATTCAGAAGGCAAAGAAGCAAAAGGGGGAAGCAGGGAAGGAGAGAAAGAACGAGAAGAAGAGAAGGAAATGGAGAGAAGGCACTCGAGGCTCGTCTTGCTACCGAGTCGAGCGAGTCAGTGACTCGTGGGACCGATTTAGGATGAGTTAAGTGGGTCTCAAGTCGAGTTCGAGTTCCACAACCTTGATTAGATGTTGTGCTTAAGGAGGAGGAGGAAGAAGTTGAAGAAGGGAAGGAGGTTCAGGTGGTTGTTGCACCAACGCCAAACCAATCGGCTCGTAAGAGTCACTGTCAAGTCAAACTCGTGACTCACTAATTCGAGTTGCTACATGTCGGGACTCAGTTGAATCGAGCCAAGAGTCCGTTGAACTTGATAGAGATGAGAAGAAGAAAGAAAGTAAAGAGAGAAGAAGAAAGATAGGAAAGAAAAGAAGGAATGAAAGAAAAAGAGAAGGAGATTGATTGGTCTTGCGGCTACCGGGTCGAGCTTGAACTAAACCGAGTTAGACTAGATCTAGGATGGTTTTGGTCGGCTCAGTTTCTCCATCTCTACTACTAGCATGCAACTCCCTCCATTTTTAGAGGAACTTGGTTAAGTTCCGAGTTGTGTTGGGTCGAGTCATCGTAGGTTACATCAACTTGCTGCCGAATCTATTCATTCTTAGCTTACTGAGTTGAATGGTAGGAGAGTTGGGATTTGAATGGGTTTTCTTCAACCAGCGATCGAGAGCTTTGGTGGGAGTCTCGTCCAACATCAATTGAGGTAATCTTTCCGCCCTCTTTGAATTGAATATAGGATTTCTAAGTTCTCAATGCAAATATAGCTAACTATATCCTCTTGGAACCTAGTTCGAGGGTACCTTTGGGTTGTCCCAAATTAGTAAGGTAAATGACTCTTTAAACCATTCAATTAAGCTCTTCATAGGGAGATATATGCTAAATTTCTGATTTGAATGTGGAGAGTAAGTTTTCCAAATTTTTATAATTAGATTAATGACCGTTGGAGTACATTTAAATCTATTAGATCCTAACCATTCACGTATGATATTTTAGGCTAAAGTGGGTGTTTAGTGATCCTTAGTGACCTCTAATCAAGCAAGGAATGAATCCACATCTTAAGGTGAGGATCACCCTTCAAGCTTCACAACATCTTGATAGTTGGCCTATTTATTCATCTTCTTTCATCTGTCTTATTGATTAGTTAAGATGGTTGATTGCTTTATTGAGTTCAATTTTTATAAATGATTAATGGATTGAATTGAAACTCAAATATTTGAACATCCTATGGATTTGAATATCCCTATTCAGATTTAAAATGAACGCTTTTGATATGCGTGTGCTATATTATACATGATTTAATTTGCCATTCACGATCACTTGATGGTGTTTTAAGAGATCCTTGAACTAGTGGCCATCGGTGAAATGGGTTAAATAAATTTACATTGTGGAATTACCACCTTGTGGACCATTTCTGCCTATGTGGCTTCTAGGGGAATAGTCCCTTTGAATCACAATATTAGGTGGAATATTTGGCCCTTGCGGCTTTTATGGAATACTTGCCCTTTTGTGACTTTAATGGATTATTTTATACAACCTTGCGATGGTAAGTTTCACTTGTTGGATTACGATTGGCCACTAGTTGAGTAGGTTACCTTAAAACATCTTATTTGTTAGTCTCATGAGCCATGGATGGCAGAATGGGACACTATGCCTGAGCTGTTGGCTTACACCGGGTGACATGCCCCCCATAGCGGCCTTTGAGCTTTCTTAAAATGATTGTTTGAAATTGGAATAATAATGGCTGGACTAATCATGCATTTTCATGGCATATATTTTGGTCTTTTCCGGGTGGTTAGTTCTCCTTGGGTGTACCTTTGTGTACTTTTCCGTATGACTAATTCTCCTTGGGCGATCTATATTATTCAGTCTTTTCCAGGTGGTTAGTTCTCCTTGGGTGTACCTTGTGTACTTTTCCGAATGACTAATTCTCCTTGGACGATCTATACTATTTGGTCTTTTCCGGGTGGTTAGTTCTCCTTGGGTGTATATTTGTGTACTTTTCTGGGTGACTAATTCTCCTTGAGTGATCTATACTATTTGGTCTTTTCCGGTTGATTAGTTCTCCTTGGGTGTACCTTTGTGTACTTTTTTGGGTGACTAATTCTCCTTGGGCGATCTATATTATTGTCTTTTCTGGGTAGCTAGTTCTCCTCGGGCGTACCTTTGAGTATTTTTCTGAGTGGCAAGTTCTCCTTGGGAGCCTTTTTACCAGCTGGATGTGCATCCCCGGGTCTGTGAGCATGTGCATGTATCCATGCATTTAAACAAAATTATCTTGTGTGATTTATTAATGAATGCGTATCTGATGAACCTTACCTGATTCCCATGATTATCATTGTATTATATTTGTTAAATACTATCTCTGATAACTATGCTTAATTATCTTGATGATGTGATAAATCTTGGGGGTTATACTTCACTACAATAGCCATTGACGCTATCAAACCGTACTTAGTGTGCAAGAGACGCATATGACACGTATACTGGTGTTCATGTGGAATGGGAGGAGCCAAATGATCTTGCGATTCCTCATTCCTGATTTTATTTATATTTAATTCATATTGTTATGTTTGTAAAGGTTAAGACATTGGTTTGTATAAGTTTTTGGGTAACCACTTGAAACATTGGTTATGTATATTTGGACTCCCTCTAATATCTGATTTATTTCCATCCCGCTATATTATTAACTATGATAAAAGAAAAAAAAAAAATATATATATATATATATATATATATATATATATACGTGAAATTTGGGTGTTTCCAGAGGTTAACGCTGGAGTTTTTGGAAAACGAGTAGTGTACTTGGGTTCCAGGAACCAGGTTGTTACACTCAAGGTGTCCCGTATCGGTATCGGTTGGCGTAACGGTGCCCGAAACCGATACAAATACGGGGGCGTAACAGCCCATAACGGCGCAATTTTTTTTTTCCAAAAAAATATGAAAAAATATGGATTAAATCTGGAATATTCTAAGCATTCCAAATATGCATTCATTTATAAATTGGAACATGTTTATGATGGTGTAATAGTCCACTCTTTGGTGAGAGTTGTATCGGACTGTCTGATGAATTTATGAACCAGATAACCTGAATTTGACTACAAAATTCATATATTTAATTTTCTAAATATCTAATTTATATACTTAACAATTTGATATCATTTCTCCCAATAGTTCTTTTAAAAAATGAAATTAAATTCAAGTAGATCGCGTTGCCAATTTGGGGCCGACTTGGAAGACCAATCCATGCCCCAAATCAGCCTCAAATTCATGCAATTTATTGGCATTATCCCACTTATGAATTGGTGGACATTTATTGGATAGTGAATCATGAAAAAAAAAAAAAAAAATCAAAAGGCCCTATTTTAAAAAATACGCATCCACAAATTAACAATTAAAACTTTCTACCAGCGTGAGTGTGTGGGGGAGGTGTGTGCGTGTTAAAAAAATAAAAATAAAAATAACAATTACAACTATTCAAACAATTTGATTTTGGTATTTTGAGTTAGCAATTACAGTCCATAATTTAATTGGTAAATTTTAAGTTAATACGTGTCTCATGTATAATTTTTTAAGGGCCCGAAGTAGGTAGGACTCAGATTGTGAAGTGTAGCACACAAGTGTCAAAGTTTTTTGGACCCCACTCGTGATGAATGTGTTATATCCACACCGTCCATCCATTTTGCCAAATAATTTTAGGGCATGAGCCCAAAAATGAGGCAGATCTAAAGCTCAGGTGGACCGCACCATAAGAAACAATAATAATTAAATGACTGTCATTAAAAATTTATCGGGGCTACAAAAGTTTTAGATCAAGCTGACATGTGTGGTTTCCCTTCATCCACGTTAGTGTGACCCTATTAACAGGTTAGATGGAAAATAAACATTATAGTGGACCCTAAGAAATTTTTAATGGTGAGCATTCTATAACCACTGTTTCCTATGCTGTGGTCCACCCAAGATTTGAATCTTACTAATTTTTTGAATCATAACCTAAAATGATGTGGCAAAATGGATGGACGGCATGGATAAAATACATACAGCATGGTGGGGCCCACGTGGCACGTGTACATTTTATTCAATAAAATGTGCAACATGTTGCGTAATGCCTATCAGTCCATTCATTTGACGCAAGTCCTGTGGGTCTGATCATGAGGTATGTGTTATATCTAAACCGTCCATTCATTTGACGAGCTCGTCTTAAGGTTTGACATGAAAAATAATACAAATCTAATTATCAAGTGGACCACACTGCAAAAAGCAGTGGGGGATTGAACGTCTACCATTGAAACCCTTTTTGGGATTACAGAACTTTTGGATCAATATGAAATTTGTTTTTCCTCTTCATTCAGGTCTTTTTGACCTTATGAACAGATTGGATGGAAAATAAATGTTATGGTGGGCCTACGAATTGTTTAACGGTGAAAATCATCATTCCGCTGCTATTTTTGGTGTGGTCCATACGATCTTTGGATACGATTCATTTTTTGGGTAATGCTCTAAAATGATATTTAAAAATAGATGAACGGTGTAGATATAATAAATACATCACTGTGGAGCCCATATAACTTTGATCTCCTATGAACCGTTCGTACAACTCGGAGCTCGAGGAGTGTCAGTGCTCGTCTTAGCGTGACACATACCTACAGCAGCTTACACCTGGAAAAAAAAAAAAAAAAAAGGAGAGGGAAACCGAAAAGAAAAAAGAAGGAAAGAAGAGAAACGAAAAAAGAGGGAAAGAGGGAAACAACAGAGAGGGAAAGAGAGAGAGAGAGAGAGAGAGAGAGAGAGAGAAGAAGGCGGCTGCAGCCGCAGCTATCCAAGAAGATGAAGAAGAAGAAGAAGAAGAAAAGAAAGCAAAAAGGTAAGTTTTTTTTTTTTTTTTTTTCAAGGCCCGTAACAGCCGTTACGGGTCAGTAACGGCCACTACGGCCGATACGGGTACAAAAATGGGAACGGCCGATACAACCCCGTATCGCGTAACGGGTACCAACATTACCGATACGTATCGGCCGTTACGGCCGATATGTATCCGATTTGGGATACCTTGGTTACACCACTCTTAATATATTTTTTAGGATTAAAACCATAGAATAAAGTGATTTGGGCGAATAAAAGCTTCAAAGTCCACTTTTTCAAAAAATTGAAACAGTGGTATTTATGCCTTTTTTTTTAATTTCTAGTTATAATACTTGATTGTGATGTGTAAATATTAGAGACACATAACCATGTTCATAAATTCACCAGACAACCAGATACAACACTCTCACCAAAAAGTGGACCGTTACGCTGCCTTAAACATATTCAAAACATATATATATATATATATATATATATATATATATATATATATATATATATATATATATATATGTTTTGAATATGTGGAATATTTACATTATTTTGGATTTTCTAAATATTTTTCTAAGAATTTTACAAGCAAAAATAAAAAATAAAAAAAAATCAACGGTTACGGGGGAATTGAAACAGTCATTAAACCCTCGTATCGACTATTACAGGCAGTCAATACATGTATCGCTAAAGGTGGTGACGGTTACAACACCCGTTATTGATATGGAATACCTTGGGTGGTGCCCATTATATAATACAAGGAGTGGACACCCGTAAAAAAATTGTGCTATTACTGCCATTACCCCCATGGCGGTCATAAACAGCTAGTTTTTTCTTTCTTATTTCTTCATAAAACCAGTTAAAACGCCTCCTTTTCCATTTTTTTCCCTCTGTTTTCTTCAATTTTTACAGTTCTTAGAGCTTTCCTAAGATAAATTCTAACACTCTTTCCACGCTTTGTGGATTTAAACACTTGATTTACGCAATTCAAAATCAAACCAAATCTCTATGGGATCATTTTGGAGAAAAATATGAAAAAAGAAGTTCGTATTCAATTTTTTTAAATTTCTTGGTAGATTAGATGTAAGATGGATACATTTATAGATTCATGAAGTAGATTAGGAATTTCAATCAGTTTTTGTATTTTTCTATTTTCTATTGATTTGCACATGAATAGTGAATATAATGAAATTTTCCTAAAGTCGATCAGGCATTTTAATCGGTTTTTATATTTGTTTTCCATTTTCTGTTGATTTACACATGAACAGTGACTATAATGAAAAAAATTCTTTAAAAAATTATTAATTTTTTTTGTCAATATTGATATTCTTGCATGAATAGATCTACGATGATTACATTTACAAATTCATGCAGTAGATTAGGCATTTTAGTAGTTTTGTATGTTTTTTTTTTTATTCTTTAAAAAAAAAATAATAATAAAATTTCTACTGGTTTATGCATGAACCGTGACTATAATGAAAAATCCCAAAAAAAAAATAAAAATAAAAAATGGTCATATATATATATATATATATATATATATATATGTATATATATATATATATGTATATATATATATATATATATATATATATATATATATATATATATATATATATATATTGCTGGAATAGAAGTAGGATGAATACATTTATATATTCATGTAATGGATTACGAATTATATCTTTTTTTTCTTTTGTATTTATTTTATTTTCGGCTGGTCTACAAAATTACAGTAACTATGATGAAAAATCCCCAAAAAATTTACATTCTTCTGAATTTTAACACATTGTCCATGGTAGTTATATAAAGGGAATTTTACACCAAAAAAAAAAAAAAAAGAACATACCTACTTAATATAGAATTTATATTCCAGTACCTTTTGCAAAAAGGTTTTCAATATGCTACCTCATTAATCTAAGTAATTATCCTAAAGGTGCGTTCCATTAGATATATTAATGGCGGCTCAGGTTGGCCATGTGAGGAAAGGGGCCAGTGGCTCGGGTGGGCCCCACCTTGATGTTTCTATAAAATCCACCATGACCAACAAATGTGTCAACCCCTGTTAGGCCCAAGGCCCAAAACTCAACTCCATCCGTGATTCAAGTGGACCACACGATTGGAAACAATGTACAGGGCAACGCTCACCCTCCAAATTGTTTCCCTTGGTGTGGCCCACTTGAATCATGGATGGGCCTGACTTTTGGGCCCTGGGCCTAAATTTTGGTGTGGCATATAATGATTGCAGTGGGTTTCATATAATCATCACAATGGGCACTGTAAAAAACAAGAGTAGATGTCTCTCTCTCTCTCTCTCAATTGTTTCCTTTGGTATAGCCCACCTGAATCACAAGTCAGCATCGTAGGAGTACACATCTAATGGTAGAATTGGATCTTGCATATACAACCTGGTAGGCCCAATCTAAAATCAAGGGAGGGTGTCCCATGAAATTCCCTTTTTTTAGTATATCAGCGGAAATATCTTCTTTTTTTGGAACAATTGTTAGAACTTATTTTTCACAGGGCCTACCATGATGTGTTTGTGAAATCCACTCCAATTATTATGTGCAATCCCGGGTTAGGTCCATGGCCAAAAAACTCAAGCCAACCTGTGATTCAAGTGAGCCACACCAAAGGAAAACAGTTGGGAGAGAGATGTCCACCCTTGATTTTTACAAGGCCCACCGTGATGATTATATGAAATCCATTCCAACCATTAGTTGACACATCGAAATTTAGGCTTAGGACCCAGAAATCAGGCTCATCCATGATTCAAGTGGGCCACACCAAAGGAAACAATTTGGGGGTGAGCATTGCCCTGTACATTATTTCCAATCATATAGTCCACCAGAATCACGAATGGAGCTAAGTTTTGGGCCCTAGGCCTAATAGGGGGTGACGCACCTTGTGGCCAAGGCGGATTTCACATAAATATTAGGGTGAGGCCCAACTGAGCCACAAGCCCCTTTCCTCATATGGTCAAGTCAACATTCTTACCAAAAAGTGAACCGCTACATCATCATAAACATGGTCAAAACCAGACACACACACATTTGGCATACTAGAGTTAAGACTCTAATCTGATCTTCATCTCCCATCAAGTCATCATGTCTTTCTTCCCAATCTTCTTCTTTGAAACCCAAGTCTAATGAGCCGAGATGGAAGTACGGGCATTACCAAACGCTTCTAAAAAAATTCATATATAGTATGCGATTTTTACATATTTATAAGTGCCAATGGCATTGTCTGGCATACACTATCCAGAATCAAATGCAAGAGCATGTCCTCATGTTACTCCAGAGTCAGAAAGAAAATCATGGAGTATATGGACAAACATGCTAGAAAAAGGCCTGACAGTTTAGTTCTTCAAGAAGAATTTATAGAATGTGAAGCCTATGAGGATATTGGTGTCAATGTTATTAATGTGGATGATACCACACTTGCGTTCATGGGGCAATCTAGACCACCAGCACCGAAAAGACATCATGAGCATGGGCCAATGGATAGGTTGTGTAAACACATTCCGAGGATGTGGTTGACCAAAGGTATAAAGGTAAAGGACTCGCACAAACAACACTAGAAAACTGCTATAAACATAAAAATAGAAAAATCATATCTCAATATATTGTCAAGTGGTTATACCAAGTCCGTGTTGCTTCCAACATCGTTAAATTGAAAAGTGTCAAAGCTATAGCGGAAGCAATAGGTTGATTTGGAATTGGACTTGAGGCCCCATCGTATCATGAAGTGAGGAAAACTTGCCTAAAAACGAGGTTAAGTTTACTAGAAACTTTTTCACCAAATACAAAGATACATGGAGAATTTATGGATGAACATTAATGGCCGATAGATCTTTATCGTAATCCAATTGGGACTATATTTTCAAAGTCCATGAATTCATTGGCCCATTCCCACATGGCCGAATATTTATTTAAATTATTTGAGAGCGTAATTGAAAAAATAAGAGAATATATTATCCAAGTTATCACGGACAACATAGCCTCCTATGTTGTCGTTGGTCGGCTTTTTATGGAGAATAGGCCCTATTTACTTTAGACTCCATGCGTGGCACATTATTTAGATTTAATGTTAGAAGATGTGAGTAAGTTGATTGCTAGGGCTAGAAGAATAATTATCTTCATGGATAAACATACCCTTTTTATCCACTCCATCACATTAGAAAATACATTAGTTGTAATTTCCTTCGTCCAGCCGTCACTCTATTCACAACAGTCTTTTTAACACTACAAAGGTTGTATATAAAAATAAAAATTAAATCTAAACTTAAAAGCTTTGTAGTGTCGGCCAATTGGAATAATGAGCCCTGGTCAAAGAAGAACAAAGGGAAGTTAGTCCAATGAACAACCCTTTTGCAATCATTTTGGACACAATTGCTAAAGGCACTGAAATCATTGGAACCCTTAATAGGTGTGTTAAGATTGGTGAACGGTGATAAGTTTACACCAGTGAGCTACATCTATGATATAATGGAAATGGATAGAAGCAAATTTATTGACACTTGAATTACAGATACGTGATTATAGGCCTATATTGGATATTATAAATAAGAGATAGGGCAGTCAAATGTGATTTCTATTGTATTCAGCGACCTATATCCTTAATATGACCATATTCTTTGTTTCCATTTATCAGAGTGACACAGAAGCGACCCATATGGTAGGCTTTCTTAATGTTTTGCAGAGAATAGTTCCAACTAAAGATAAACATGATAGGTTTTCTACTTTACTGGACTTATACATGAAGCGCCCGGGAATTTTCTCAAAAGACATAGTCATCAGGCATAGTGATGCAGGACAACTAACCACTTGCTCTAAAAGCTCAAACTAATAAAGCGTAGCAAATCAATCCCTTTATCTCATAGCCCAGGCCCCACATCCCATGAGTTCGGGGCGAGCCTTGGCTGAACCCCCCTCGTGGGCCCCACATCACATGGGTTCCGCCTCACACAAGCCACACGCCTCACACGAGTGGGGCTTGCCTCACACGGGCCGCTCACCCCAAGTGTGCCCCTACAAGCCACCCCACTCGAACCCGGTGTGAAAATGCCCCTGCATTACATAGAGTATGAAATTGTCAAGTATAAACGTCTTAGTGAGTTGCCCTAGCTTAGAAATGATTTATTACAATCTATTAATCTACAAAGTCTAACTTAACTTTAACTGTTATTTGCATAGCTGACTAGTGGTCAATGTAGTAGACCCAAACAAGAAAGATCTAGCACCAAAAAAGCTAACCATGAAAATTCTTGGCCTTACATGTTCTACCAACAGCTATAGCGCAACTAGAGTACATTTGAGTCAATAAGATTTTCAATTCACGCCTCAAGTGGTGAATTTAGACTTGCGAATAAATATTAAAACTTTAAAATAATTGACTATCACTAACTCACTTCCAATTGGAATATTATACAGATTTCCAACAAAAAAAGAATCATCTTGAACAAAAGAACCTAAATGACCCGATCTTCGTCCAGCACAACCAAAAGTTGTTTGAACAATTCCAAACTAGGTGAGAAAAGCATGGTTTCTATGATCCCATATGTGTAGATGATTTGGAGGCAAACATTGAGTGGCTTTGAGAGAGAGGATCCGGTCTTCGCAAGTGAAAACCTAACATGGGCCCAAGTAGAAGATGTCGCATTTAGATCGGCACTTGGGGAAAGTTCAACTAAAAGGCAGAGAAGAAAGGCAAGTAGTAGCACGAGGCCTGGTAATGGTCAATGCCAAGAAGTAGGCGAGATTGAGGAGATACAAGAAAAAAATGATTGACCATTAGATGTGGATAAACTAGTGCAAACCAATGATGAAGAAATAGAAGAAGAAGAAGTATATGTAAGAGGAAGAGATGACTTTGATTACAATGATGATAAAAATGATGGTGGTGGTGATGTTGTGCGACAATGATTAGGGATCAATGTCCATAGTATTTTAAATTTTAAATCTTGAATTTGTTAGTCATTAAGTTGTAACTAATTTGTGGTTGGTAAATTCTATTTTGTAATTGTATTTGTAACTTAAGTAACCAATAAAATTTCTATGTTTGTAGTTTTTAATTAGTTATTTGTTAGTTAACTTGTTGATTGTTATAGATGGTCTGATAATCATTTAGATGTAAATATAATCATGTGATGTAACAAATTATAATGAAATAGGTGGGAAAACAAAAACAAATCCAATCACTTGTAGACAGATTTTCATAATTTTCTAGAATTTTTACGATTTTTCCATTTTTCCACTTTTTAAACTTTTTCAAGAAAAAATGGGGCTGAGTGATCGCTTATGTGGTTATGCGATCAGCCCAGCCCAGTGCCTCAGGATCGCTTGTGTGATTTGACAACATTGGGCTTACTGAAATACTTCTGTGGGATTGAATGCTTCGTGGGTTACTTCTCAAAAAACAAATAACAAATAACAAAAAAGAGAGAGAGAGAGAGAGAGAGAGAGAGAGAGAGAGAGAGAGAAATACTTCCTTGGGATTGAAGTTGCTTAATCAAAAGCTGACATTTTTGTATCTCAACGGAAGTGCACTAGAACTTCATGAGACTAGAATGTTTGGTGCTCGACCTATATCAATACCTATTGAAGTCAACCAATATCTTTGTCCAATAAAGTCCACGGTTCTTGATGATTCAGGCAGGTAACAGCACTTGAGAAGATGATTTACTTACTGTTACTCGACTTGACTGAGCATATACTGTAAGCATGGTCAAGCAGTTTATGCACTCTCCTTGCTGTCATTATCTTAATGATGTGCATCAGATTCTCAGTTACTTGAAATCAGCTCCAAGAGAGGGAGCACCGAAATTACATACACACTCGTCCCAAATATTAAACCCTTAATACATAAATGTAGCCCAAAACATAAGCAAGCAGACACTCTCTACTGTGACAACCACCTATCATTTCTCTCTCCTCCATATAAAGCTTCAACCCTTTCCTCACTAATGTTGGCAATGAAGAACATGTTATCAACCAAAGTTGAACATGGGAACTAGTGTCTTTCATCTTTTGAAGACAAAATGTCAACAAATATTTGTAGTCAACCTCTAGTTTGTGGTTACTGAAGTGTGAAGCGAAACATCAACAGATTCGGGTGCAGGAGCAGGGAATTGTGTGTTTTAGTTAGCAAGTATAAACAACTAGGAAACTTGAACCGGAGCGTGTCTGAAGTGGGATTTGAAGCTGAAGCAGAACCTAGTTAGAAGGATCATGCAACTAACTCACGTTCACGCCGCCAACAGTAACAATGACTGCCTCATTGCATTTGTAATCTTTTAAGACCAAGGGATTTAGGCTAGAATACAATGTTAGTTTTGAATTATTTAAAAGTGGTGACTCTTCAAACATACATATGGCATAGTTGTACCGCAATCCAGATCCTCCAAAATCATGACCCAACAATGGATGGAGCATAATAACAATAAATTGCACTGAGAAGATAATATTACCCATCTGATTTTTCCCTTGAAATGTGTACCACTCGCTACTTTACTTTTAACCATCCATTTGATACCCATTAAATGGATGGTTAGGATTGCTTGATTAGTATGATTTTAGAATATGCTCCATCCACAATGGGACCCACAATTTGGATGTTTTGGATAGCTATACGTCAGTGCCACGTGAGGATAAGTCACCACCATTTTTAAAATTGGTGCCAAACCAATACAGGAGTCTAGCCCAATAAACTATTGGCTCGAGGCACAATGGAAATAATTTGCACACACCACCAAAATGTTCTCTATATAATATGGGATTGATAACAAAGAAATATTTTTGTTGTTATCAATATCATCATATCTCATCAAATAACAATATCACTTTAAAAAATGTCCCATACAATTTGGAATCACCCAAGTCACATCTGTTTCGGTCCGAAACGATATCAATCACCAAATCGAAACAGGACCAAAACCAACCAAAACAAACTGATACAAACCGATACAGGGCGAGTTGTACAGGTTTTGCTCCCCTGGTGAGTCACACTCCAAAAACACTACTTAAACACATAGATAACATTGCTTCCTCCCACTGCTTTTTGCGATATCCGACCTTTACATCAATTGGGACATGGTTGTTAACAACAAAGAGGTGATCATTAACATTTGGTGGGTTTTTCTTCTATTTTTGTCATGCATAGAAAGCTCGTCTAGCATCACATGCTAGAGATCTTAATTATTTGGCAATTTTCCTTTTAGGATAATGCACAATAGTTAGGCTAAAGTCCAATGTTGGGCATGATTGTGTTGCCATGTGAGTGGTATTTTGTCCCACAATTGCAGTCAATAATCTGTCCACGCATACCCGAAATTTTCATCCCTTTTGAACCTAAAGCATCTTCAAACCTGCCAACTTCCCAACCGAAATTTCATAACCCACTAGAAATGGGACTTCTTTAATCTTAAGATGCCTGAAGGACAAAGCGAGATATTGAAGATGTTGCAAGATCAGACAAAAAACATGGATGTTTGGCAAGATTAAATACTTGCTAAGTGACAAGGTGAAATATTTAGAAAAAGAGTAATGCTACATGGAAGGGGGGCTAAAGATCATCTATGGAAGTCATTAGCAGTGTTTCAAATAGAGCCCGTAGCGTAGCGGTAGTGTACGCTACGTAGCGTAGCGTGACCGTAGCGCTACGTAGCGTCCCAAATAGCATAAATCCCCCATAGTGTACGCTACAGGGGTCGTAGCATACACAACAACTACATAGCGCGTAGCGTAAGCTACAATGTATTTTTTTACTTTTTTATTTTTTTATTTTTTTTCACGTTTTCTTTGTTTCTAATGTTGAGGAATGTGACACTTGTATTATACTTGATACTTTTAACCTATAGGATTTTTATTTCTTTTCATAATTGTGACTTGTGGTTTCAATTAGACATTATTAATTAAAGTGGTTTGCTTACAAAGTTGTTGATGTGATAATTATTTGATTTGGCTTATATATGTGGATTGGCTTTTGATAAATGATAACTAATAACTTTTTTGAATATGCTTATAATTGATAAAATGAATCATCTTTTAGGCATTTTTATATTTTTTTTTTCCTTTTTTTTTCACTATCTATTATATTTGTCCTATTTTAAAATTAAAAAATAGAAGTATCGTGTAGCCTACACTACACGCTATAGACGGCTGAGCGCTACGCATCACGCTACCGCTATTTAAAACACTGGTCATTAGAATTTGGTATCCGACAAAGAATTACAAAGTTGTCAAAGTGGTGATATTTTCCCAAGTGCGAAGAATACTCTACTTGAGATTACCATTTCACTTATTCCTTAGGAGTTTCTTAATTTTTCTTTTTCCTTTTCCTTTGTTTTTTTCTTTCATGACTTAATTCCTTCATAGACAAGTACTTGAAGGATGTATGGTACAAGGTCACGCCCATAGACCATTGTCATCTAAGATCTAAAAGGCAATGGACATAGCATCAAAATGCCAACCATAACGAGAAGAAGAATACTTGTGCATTTGTAATGGATGCAATAAGATTGAAGCTGATGCCTAGGAGTTCTGCTTCTCCTTTAAGCCTCTAAAAGGACAATAATTGAAGAACTAACCAAATGAAATGGTAGAATCTAAAGAAGCAATGTCTGAAAATCCAAAGCAAGCAGTTTGTGAGGAACGGGACAGTCTGTGATGATGAACGCCAAGCACCCACCATTAGATTGTTTGATGGATCCAAGGATGGTGGATCAATTAATACAACTTTAGAAATACAGACCTGGGGATCTACAGAAGAAAAACAAACTGATGATTAAACTGCAGATGAATTAAAAATCAACATGGAAGAAGAGATGACCGGTGACTTAACAATCATACTAGTGAATTTAAGGACATCGTGAAAGTTGAGATAGAGGCATTACTCATATGCCAACAACAGAGTATGCAGATCAGTGACTTGTGATGAAAGAAATGACATGACAAGCCATGAAGCTGATTGCAAGACAGAGGAAGGCAAGAAGCTACCATCAACAATCCAATATCAAAAGCAAGCAACTCCATTGGCGTACTAGCAGAAGGCAATGCCGAGGGCATGGAGGGCACAAAAGACACAAGGAAGAAGTGGCAAATACAACACCTTCCCATGTGAAGTTGACAATCCAATGCGTAGGGTTTCACCATCAATTGCTGTCAAAGCCGGAAATGGCGTGTTACACAGGAAGATCATGGAGATTGATAAATGTCCTCTCTAAACTCGAGGACATGTTCTTTCCAAGTTGGCAGGAATCAATTCAAGACAGTTCGATCATCCAATGGGAGACCCCTGGACCTATTGTTGGTCAATCGACAATCAGGCCATCAGACTGCAAAGTGCAAATCAAGTCTAAATCTAGCCCATCAGAGGATCCTGATTAAACATCCAACAATCCATATAGAAAAGTTGGACCATCCAGGCATCCACCCACCAGACCACATATCCAGACTACATTGAGAGTCCAGATTGATATGATGAAAGATTAGGACCATATCGACGGTCATTATCTATATTCTAGATCAGGTCTACTGTCCAACTAGATTTTGGTATCCACAAGAACATAAGTTTTATTTAATTAGATGTCAGAATTAATCATGACTAATTAAACAAGGTTCTTGTTAGTATTATGTCATTTATTATGTGGACCACTTTTCAGGTAAAAAATGATGTTAGAATGATGTAAAATTAGCCCTTTCTGAAAGCCTACTAAGATGGCTTTCAAACAAGACCAAGATCATGTGATTATGATATCATTGGAGTGGATTCTAGCCGGTTAACAAAAGGCATACTTTTTTTGTAACAGGATTTAAGGATATTTTAATCATTTATATTTATTTATTAGTATTATTTTTCTTGTAAATAAATGGTTAGGATTAGAACATAGAAGTAATGGATGGTTTGGACTATATTGGTGTTTCTTATTCTTTGAGAAGAAGTATATAAACATGTAAAGACTCTTCTATAAATGGTATTTTGATTATTGAATGAATTCATTTTTGTAGGCATGTGTTGCTTTCATCCCTAGCATGTGTTGCCAAAGGAATAGTTGAGCTCTAATTGGTAGCATCTTAAAGGAAGAGTTTTTCTTTTCTTTTTTAAGTAACAATATTTTATTAAGAAAAGCATTGCTCTAGCACAAAGAATTACATTCCCAAAAGAAGAGAAAATTTACAATCCTCCATTGCCTTTATACAAGATGCCCATTCCACTACACGGAGATTTTCTTGGTTGAAAACCTCCCCCGAAACCTCCCCCGAAAACATCTACCATTTCTTCCCCCCTAAAATGCCCAAAAGCCCGCCATCAACACCAGTCTCCAGGTCATTCTTCTTCTTTTCCCAAGCCCCACACCATGCCATGCCATAAGGAAGTCACCAATTGATCCCGGCATAACCCATGGCACCTTGAATAGATTAAAGAAGCTTGTCCACACCTTTTGAGTGAAAGTGCAGTGAATGAAAAGGTGGTCAATTGTCTCCACATTAGCCAAGCACAACACACAGACGTTGGGGATCACCATTGACCTTTTTTGGATTTTGTGAATAGTCAGAACCCTCTTTCTCCCAACTATTCAAACAAAAGCCACTAGTTTTGGACGGGCACCATAAAACCAAACATTGGACATATGAACACCTCTCTCTCCCACCAACAAGGATTGGAGCATCTGGTAGAAGGAGCGAATTGAGAAGCGTCCCAACTTATCCATTTTCCACACCATCCTGTCGTGAGCCTCCATTGATGAGAGGTAACTTTACCAATGTCCCTGAAGCCCCACAAACTCCTCAACTTCTTCATCAAGCAAGTTCTTGGAACAAGGGGCTGACCACACCACAGCACCTCCACATGGAGTAACACTGAGCGACAAGGATATTTCTTTCCTAATATAGCCTTTCCAAGTGAGGGAACTCAACGTGGAGGGGAGTCTCCCCTATACACACATCCTCCCAAAACCATGTCTTTTCCCATTGCCAAAATCAAAGCAAATCCCCTCACTAAACTTGCCCCTCAAGCTAGAAACCGTTCTCCATATCCCTAATGCCTTGTATAATGAGGAGTCCCTAATGCACCACTTCCCAACCTAGATAGAGACAGGTTGGAACTTCTTTTCTTCCCACCCTCCCATAAGAAGTCGCACTTCAATCTTTCTAATCTACTCTTTTAAGATTTCGGGCACCTGAATAGAGACAAAGTACAGCGGCATGTTCGACATAGCTGCTTTAATGAGAGTTAATCGATCGCCCAATATGTGGAAGGAAAGGCTCCCAAACAACACCTAAAAGCCACTGCCATCCGCTCAACCTCTTCCTTGGACATCTGGATAACTAACATTTCGCTCTTGACAATATTGACTTTCAATCCCAGCACCACTTCGAAGCATCTAATTAGCTTTCTTAGGTTGTCCATCATACCTGTATTTGTGTTGCAAAAGGGAATAGTATCATCAGCAAACTAAAGATGAGAAAATGGTGTCTTCGAAGCATCTACGAGTTGAGCTTTTAAAGTCTCCTAAATCATCTTCTGACCCTCCCTCCCTTTTAATAGAAATAGCATACCATACTGATAAGGTGACATTTAACAGAAATAACATACCGCACCGAAGGAGAAATGCAAGTTTTCGTCCACTACTGCCATTTCCTATTAAAACCCATGTGCCTCAAGATATGAATTATAAAATGCCAATTCACACAATCAAAAGCCCTATCCATATCAGCCTTGAAAAGGAAAGCCCTTCCACTTTTTATGCAATCATTGATAACTTCCTTTGCACCGAAAGGGCAGTCGAGAGCATTTCTACCCAGCACAAAAGCACTTTGAGAAGGAGATACAACACCACCCATCAAGCCACCACCTTATCAGTCTTCCTGCTAATACACTCACCAAAATTTCGTAGACGCTCCCACGCAAACCAATGGATATTGAAGGGGTGAGAGAAAGTGCTTTTGGGGAGAAGAGGCATTGAGCCCCTGAAATTGAAAACCTCCAATAGGACAATGATGTATCAACTCCACCTGTCCCTCAAAAGCATCAAACCAAGCACATGTCAACAAACTACTGAGGTTGTGCTGACCTGACAAAAAAATCAGCACGAGTAGGTGAGGATATGCTGCCATTTGTCTTAAATGTAACCCCAACCGTAGCTAGCATTGGATAGCGCTCCACCTAAAGTCACTTGTCTAACTTAACCAGGTGGTGAGACAGGCATAAGCATCATCAAGATAATAGTGGGGCCTGGACTCAAAATGAATTGAACTCCGAGAGGCATGACATCATGACCAACCATAAGCCTAGCTCCATGTGTACCCTAGGGATAGGATCCATCGGCATGTAGCATCAAACTCACATCATTGACCATCTCCTCAATGGGGTCCCCAAACAATCCGCATGGGATGCCACCTAGCACCCCAGGCACCTTCTCGCACAGATGCTCTACGACCACCACCCACCTCTGAACTCCTAGTCCGTGCCCAAAAAGGCTGAGAACAAGCAGGAAAAAAAAAAAACCTTTCACTACTACTTCCGATCAAGCCAGGGTAGAGCTTGACTCCCTAAGAGCCCCCATTTCTAGCAAAACAATGACTGGAAAAGCCAAGCCATCTGCCTCAATGTCTATGACATTACCCACTCGCGTTTAGCAGAACCCTGCCTAGGCAAAAGCATAAGAATAATTTCTCCGAAGATAACCTGCCAATTTCAATGGCCTTCCCAAATCAAGAACTGATCTCAACCAACATTAAATCTGTCTAGGCATGAACTGGAATCCCGAGCATACAAATCCAGGTCCCTCTATGTGAGCCTCCATCTGATGGATACCAGTTCTTGCTGCTAGACAAGGAGAGATCATGCTGCAACAGATGATTTGAGGAGAAACAGCCATCTCCTCCTGGAAAGGAGAGACAGAAGGAAGCTCTTGAAAGAAATCCTAGCAAATGAGCCATTAGATGAAGACGAATGAAGGCTTATTCAGCCCCTCAGCTATCTCAGAAACGGAGACATTTTGCAAAGACACCACTGGCTCAAGGCTGAAGGGGAGGTCCAATCATCTGCACTCAACAATCATCATCTTAGTCAGCTCCAACTCCCTTCACATCTTAAGAATAGAAGTGCGCCCCAACCCAAACCTCTGAGAGCCCACCTTACTCTTCACATTAGCAGCGTAGGAAACAGGCCACTTGAGCTTGAAGTTGGACTCCATTAGTTGGCTAGCCACAAGTTCTAAATGATCCTTCCATGCAACTTCACAGAGAGATCTTGGGTCTACGGAGATGAAAACATCCATAATGGCCCCAAACATCCCAACAACATCGCTCAGATCTTCAGCTGAAAGAGAGAGAGGGATGTTCCACAAAGAAGCTACACAGACCCTCCTTGCGGTTACCTTAGTCCACACACAATCTTCCTCACCTTCCTCCATTCAACACTCACATGAGGCCAAAGGGGATCCACTTTTTCTTAATTTTGTATGTGTTAATATAATAAAACTATTTTCAAAAAACATACTTCACCCACTTAATCGATGCATTGAGTCCCATGTCAACATGACCAAAAAGACAAACCAAGTCTAGGTCCAGTTTGGGGTTGTCGAACCATTCTCAGATGGTCTGGCTTGTCCTGTGTTTAGAAGGTTTATACATGTTCACATTTTACTCTCTACCAACTGTATAGATGTACAACAAAAAAAGAAAAAAAAATAAAAAATAAATTCAAAATGAATTCCTTATTATTATTTTATTTCAAATGAGGTTTCCATATCGACAAAACTATTATTTTCTAGTTTATGCAACCACGAATTCCACCCAACTTAACAACCAACAATTGAAATGTTTTTATCAGCAACAACAGAAATTTTCACTAAGTGAGAAAAAGGATTACTTTTTTCGAAAGATTTGAGAAGAAGGATTACAAAAAAAATACATCGAGGTAATGGATAGGTAATTGCTATACAAATGCCAGATTTCAAAATCCCTCATTAACTTTTTCCCCTTCACTTGGGGTAATAAGGCGATTTGGAGGTTTTCAACTATTCATACTAGATTTGAGCAACAAAGCACAAGTGAACCCAATTTTAATCAACCAAAGATGGATCGTAGCCGAAGACAGAGAGAGGGTCGAAGACAGGGCTAGGATCAAAGGTGGAGTGAGGACCGAAGGTGCGATGCGAGAGGGGTTCGAAGGTGGATCAAGGATGAATGTCACAAGGCGAGAGGTGGGAGAGGCAATAGGAAGAAGGTGAGAACTAAGAGTGGAGGAGAGGGGTGTGAGAGGAAGATCTCGTGGAAGGAAAGAGTTTGAAAGAGGGGATAGAGGCAAGGAGATGCTAAGGATCCATATATTTCAAGGGAGGGAGGAGAGGATGGGGCTCAACCAGTGAGGAGAATGGGCTCAATTGAAAGGGAGAGGGACTCTTAAGGAAGATGAAAGGGGGGGGGGGAGGGGGGTGTTGGGTCTCGGTGGGTAGGAGCAATGTTCGAAATATCAGTATCGCGTTACGTATTGCATCCTTGGGACACAAATACGTATTGGTTATCGCACGGGATATATCGTTTGCATCGGGCAATTTATCTCACTTTTTGGGAAACATTGGGAAAATGGTTGAATTTTTCAATGAAACTTCAGGGATTGTTAAAAAAAGACCTTAATGCACACTTTTAAATCATAACATCTCAAAAAAGAACCGCACATAAGAAGTTTCCTTTATATAGGATCCTAAGTTATGCTCTGTTTGATTGAACTAATGCAACTATATTCAAATTAAATGCATAACATTTAGAGTGTATGCGATGATCATTTCATTAAACATTCCTAAATACTTCAAAATTAGTCTCAATTGACAGCTAGTTAAAGGGAAATTTCAAAAAAATTAATAATAATAATAATTAATTAATTAAAAAATGATTTTAAGTTTTCAAATTTTGACAAAGACTTAACAAATTAGTAGATCAGCCCTCACGCATGCTTGATTTCGTGCTTAGAGTGCGACATTGTAAGCAATTTTGGAGAAATTGAGAAAAAATTTTCCAATTTTCCCCAATTGGACCACCTACACTCAAATTTCAAAATTGGAGAGTATGTAATGATCGTTTTATCAAATGCTCGTAAATACTTCAAAATTAGTCTTAATTGATAGCTGGTTGAAGGAAAATTTCAAAAAAAAAAGAAAAATAGAGAACATGAAGAACCAATGGATATCAAAATCAAAGCTCCAACTCCATGATTTTTCATGCAAAACATGAAGAACCAATGGATTTGTAACCATTCAATGCTAATTTAACATAATTTCAACAAAAAAAAAAAGATCGGAAATTGAAAATGCTCACCAAATCGAACACATGGGATATATCGGCACTACTTGTGTGTTTCTATCGCATAGGTGGGATACAAGATATATCGTGGGATATATTGGCCGATATCGTCGATATCTAAAACATTAGGTAGAAGGCATAAGGGTCCTATATCGAGTACGGAGGGTTGTGCAGTTAACACCTTGCCGAAGCTTCCCACCTTGTTTGTGGTTAACATTGCGAATGAATGGTCATAATACAATTTTGGTAGGTTTGAACTCTGAGCAACTAGAAGAATTGGACCAACGAGCGAGTGGCGCTCTTTAAGTTCATGGAGGAACATGAGTCCCAAAAGATACAAGAGGCTAATCACGAGAAGGGTTAGAGATCTCCAAAGGGATGGCACAAGTTGGCTAGTCTTCAGTCTCTACCATTACCATTAATAATAATAATAATAATAACAACCACCACCACTGGAGGTCAACGCCAACATCATCATCGTCACCACCACCACCACCATCATCATCATCACCATCACCATCACCATCACCATCATCATAATCATCATCATAATCATAATAAACTGTTTCAACACCGTTACGAGCCATTTTTTCGTAACAATCATTACAACCCTATAATGCGTAATGATCACCACGATTATTGTTATGTGATGGCCAGCAAGATCAGATTCCCAATTAAGATCCTCAACTGGAATGTGGGGGGCATGAAGTGTTGGAAAAAAATAGTCTAGATTATAGATCTTTAATTCTTTATCGAAGGGCTAAAGTGCAAATAATTACACTACAGGAAACTAGGCTCCAAGTAGTGGATCAGAAGGCAATGGATTCCATCTCAATTCCAATCATTGAGTAGTATGGGATGTTCGCTTGGCGGGGGGTATTATGGTTGCTTGGAATTCTAAGAAATGGGTGACAGATGAGTGATGGGTTGGTTCTTTCTCTATTTTAGTGGCATTAAGGGAGGTGGCATCGGGTTTCAAATAGTTGTTCACAACCGTATATGATCCAAACTAGGCCATTCACCGGTGTTTGTTGTGACCTAAACTCAATCTAGGAGAGGTGGTCGACTCCATGATGTCTAGGGGGCAATTTTAATGTCATTAGATTCTTCACCTACAAATTTGAAGGGTGTTTGCATCGCTTGTAGTATGAGAGACTTTTCTTAATGGGTGGATAGGAATGATTTGGTGAATTTATCGTTGGGTGACCCCAAGTTCACATGGTATGTCAAGACTCAATAAATTTTTGGTTTCTTCCATGGTATGTCATAAAGACCGTTATAGGCCCGTAAAGGTCGTACATAAAAGTAGCAGTGGCAACCGTTACACGTTGCAGCGTCGTAACAGCCGTTATGGAAAAAATGAGTTGTCACCACCGCCAACGGCCCATCACACCCCATGTAAAGGCCATAATAGGCCCATGATGGTTTATTACGGAGCAAATACAAGTTTTTCATATTTTTGTCAACGTTACGAGGCAAATATAGGTTTTTTGGATTTTTTTCCTTTCAATCAAAAAAAGAGATTATAATGGTTGTTACAACCAATATCGTAAAGGTAACGGTGGTGGTGGCCATTCTGGCCAGCATTACCGTTACAAAACACCTTGGTTTCTTCGGTTTGAGCTGAGAAGTTTTCTCTAGTCCAACAGATGGACTTCCTAAAGCTAGTGTCTAATCATTGCCCGGTTTTATTAGAAGTCAAGGAGGAAAGTTGAGACCCAAGACTGTTTCGGTTTGAGCTCTTATAGTTAGAAGTAGAGGGCTCAATCACTCTAGTGCGGTCTAGGCAGTTTTTAAATTATCAGCGATATTATCGAATTATTGCCAATAATTTTAATATCACTGGCCTCTCGATACCGAAAACCCATTATTTTGTTTCTCTTCGAGATATCAGCGAAAATCGCCCATTTTTTCGCTTTTTTCTATAATTACAAATAAAAAATAAATAATTAATTAATTAATTAAAAAAATTGCCAACATCTCACTGTTCCTGCCATGAATATCGAAGAGAATCAAATCCAAAATCAATCACAAATATAGAAAAAAAAAATCAAAAAATATAGAAAATACCTTTTTTCTCTACAATCTATTCAAGTAAAAATAAACTTCAGCCCCTCCAAGGAGTTCATTGGTGGTCGGATCGAGGATCAATAGGCGGACTTCAAAAATGTAAGAAAAAATCCCAAATACTTCAGATCTTTTGGAGAAAATACTTCGATGACTATGTTCCGGAAAGATCGGAGTTGCCCATGATGTTAGGATTATGAAAAATCAAGATTTTTGCTCGCTTATGGAAGAAAAATTGGAACTTAAGATTTGAGGGAGGAGATTTTCGAAAACAAATGCTCTTGTAGTGAAAAGGGGGATTGGTTTCGTTGAGGATCTTATAGAGAAAAAAGGGCGTAGGGGGGGGGGGGGGGGGGAGTGCGGGGGGGTTTCGTTTTTTTCTTTAGCAAGCGGATTACATGCCACTTTGCTTAATATAACTGTGGGGGCCACTGTGGATGTATGTATCTTATCCACATCATCCATCCGTTTTTTCATATCATTTTAGGGAATGAACCCAAAATTGAAGCATATCCAAAGCTCAAGTGGACCACACCACAAGAAACAGTGGGAATAATGATGTCCGCCATTGAAACCTTCCTAGGGCCCACAAAGATTTTTATTTGTCATCCAACCTGTTCATAAGATCACACAACCATGGATGAAGGGAAAGCAAAAATATCAGTGAGTGTTACCCATACCGTGTGGGGCCCCCCTTAATGAGTTTTTTTTGTATATCTTCATTGTCCATACATTTTCACAGTTCATTTTATGACGTGATCCGAAATCTTGAGTAGATCCAGACTTCAGGTGGATCATACCATTGGAAACAATGGTGGATGACAAATAAAATATTTTATGGGCCCTAAAAGTTTTGAATGAAACCGATTTTTGTATTTTCCCTCCATCCAGGTCTGGTTGACCTTATCAATGGGTTGGATGGCAAATAAACATTATGATGAGCCTTAGGAAGTTCTTAGTGGTGAGAGTTCAATCACCACGCTTTCCTATGGTCTGTTCATCTCAGATTTGGATTTTCTTAATATGATGAACAGTCCTATTAGGGGCTCTATGATGTATGGGCTTTATCCACGTTGTCCATCCATTTTAACATAATATTTTAGGGCATAAGACCAAAAATTAGGCAAATCTAAGGCTCAAGTGGACCACACGATAGGAACCAGTGGGGATTGAATGCCTACCATGGAAAATGCCTTAGGGGCCATAGATCTAAGGCTCAAGTTTTGGATCAAGCTAATATTTATGTTTTCCATTCATCCAGGTCCGCAAGACCTTATGAACAATTTGGATGGCAAATAAACATCACAATGGGCCCTAGGAAGGTTTCAATAGTGATTATTGTCACCACGGCTTCCTGTGGTGTGGTCCACTTGAGCCTTAGATCTGCCTCCTTTTTGGCCTCATGCCCTATAATGACCTATCAACATGTATGGATAGTGTGGATAAAACACATACATTATGTTGGGCCCTACAAAGCCCCTGATAGGACCTTCGGTCTCTTGCTAGGTCTTTGGGGTAATACCCAATCCGACATCCTGGATCCACCAGTGGTATCCCTGACCATGGGGCCCACTGTGATATATGTGCCTTGTATCCACGTCATCCATCCGTTTTGAAAACTCATTTTAGGGCATGATCCCAAAATTGAAACAGATTCAAATCTCAAGTGGACCATAACATTGGAAATATTGGTAATCAACCACTAAAAACTTCTCATGGCCTACAAAAGTTTTGGATCGAGCTGGTATTTGTGTAGTCTCTTCATCCAGGTATTTTTTACCTTATCAACAGGTTGGATTGTAAATAAACATTCCAGTGGCCCCCGTGGAGTTTTTAATGGTAGGATTCAATCACTGCAGTTTCTTGTAATATGGTCCACCTAAGATTTGAATATGCTTCATTTGTGGGATCATGACCTAAACTAAGCTTTCAAAATGCATGAACGGTGTGCGTGTAAGGGATATACATCAAAGTGGGCCCACAATTAGGGATCCACCGACCTCAATGTGTGGGCGTGTTCTGTGGGCCCCACAAGAAAACAATGGTGATTGAATGCTTATCATTAAAAACTTCCTAGGGCCCATGTAATGTTTATTTGTCATCCAACTCGTTGATTAGGTCACACAAACATGGACGAAGGGAAACCACAAATATCAGCTTCATCCAAAACTTTTGTAGCCCTCAAGGAATTGTTAATGGTGGGCATTCAATCATCACTGTTTCTTGTGGTGTGGTCCACATGAGATTTGGATTTGCCTCATTTTTTGAATCATACCCTAAAATGATATGGAAAATTGGATGGATGATGTGGATAAAATACATCATTGTGGGGCCCACAGACCACATCAAGTGGCAACTGCCTACTGAGTACTAACAGCATCAGGAAACATGTAATTTGCTCCTCTTTTGTTGGCACTTGCCAGTTACCACTTGCAACTGCTTCTGTGGGGCCCACCTTGACGTATGTATTTTATCCATGCCATCCATCCATTTTGAAAAATCATTCTAGGTGATGAGCCCAAAAATGAGACGGATTGAATGCTCGAGTAGACCACACCACAGTTCATCCATTCTTTTTACAATTTTTTTATTCCTAAATATCCAAATATGTATATTTTGGCATGTTTGTAAGTATCACTGAAAAATTCCACCATTTTCCTCATGTTTCCCCCTTTTTCCCCACATTTCCGATTATCTACGATATTATCGGCAATAACGATATTATATCTTTATCTCCAGCTAGTGAAACTTGTAGCAATACCGACAACTCAAACACCAAGGAAGATTGTGAGATATTTCAAGGTTGTCTCAAGTCTAAAAGTTAATATCCTAAAGAGTGCGAGGTTGGGAGTTACTTTTGTCTAAAGAAGAGGTGGGAAGCTTTGCGAAGGTGTTTGAGTGCTCAGTCTTCCCCTCTGCATTGGCAAACCGGAGAACCACCTTTTGGGATAAGGTGATCAAAAGAGTAGAGAGGAAGCTATCAAGATGAAAGAGCCGGTTATTTATGCTAGGAAGGGAGATTAGCGTTACTAAAACTAGCATTGTCTAACTTGTCATTCTATTTTGCCTCTTTTCAGATGTCCAATGTCTATTTGGATAAGGCTAAAGGTTGAGAGTAGGCTTTTTGTGCCAATGTTCTAATGAAAATCACAAGTTCCACTTGTTGAAATGGGAAGACGTATGCAAGCCTTTTGCAGAAAGAGGCAGGTATAAGAGATCTGGACACGATGAATCATGCTTTGCTAGGCAATGGTTGTGGAGGTACGGCATGGAGGGGAATTTGTGGCGAGAGTTGCAAATAAGTAGGGGGTTAAGGAAAGGGGTTGGTGGGTTAAGGAATCCTCACTCCATATGGCCTCGAGGTTGTAAAAAGTGATTTCCCGAGTGACTAGTAAGTTTAAAGATAGGATTTCCTTTACCACTGGAAAGGAGAACAAATTTGTCATTGGGAGGATGCGTGGTTAGGTGAGAATCCACTTCCATTGGAATTCCCAAGGCGTGCTCGACTCTCCCCATATAAACCCATGGCTCAGTGATTTTCTATCTATGTGACAGATTCCCTGAAATCCTTGACACTTCGTGGGAGATGCCTAGGTAAATCGAAGCTCTCCTTTGGGCCTGGCGTGGAGGGGTGGGAAAGACGATTAAATGGCATGGCGACTAGTCCTATTGGTTATTCTATAGGCCATTTGGGAGGAGAGGAACAATTAACGCTTACAAAATCTTAGCGACTCAATGCCAGAGGTGACGAGAAGGGTGAAGCAAAATATAGTGGCGTGGGCCTCTCATTTAAAGCCCGTCAATATTTGTAAGTTATTTTGTTTTGGTGATGTAATGGCTCTTTTCGCCTTTGGCTTTCCTCTAACATTTCTTTCAATAGAAGTTTGTTGCCTTTCAAAAAAAAAAAAAAAAAAAAATCCCTTATTTATACTATGAGTCAAATATGGTGTTCGCTACCCTCGAAACATGGTTAAGCACAGTTTCCATACAAGATGTCATTCTAAAATCAATTAGCATGAATGACTCTTTCAAGTGATTGTGCATGAACTCGACGCCCGCACAATTGTATTATGCAAGTGACTTTCTACCATTAAAAATCCAATTATCCAACGAAGTGCTTTGAAAAGGCCTTCAATAAGCTTGATCAATGACCACGACTCCATTGCCTTTCCAAAAACATTATCATAACTCCACTCTATTTGAATTGACATTTCCAACTAGATCAAAAAATGACATTAAATTGAGCCTCATTATCTTTTATCACCATACCCATCTCAAAAGCACCCTACCCATCTCAAAAGCACCGAGATTTCCCATAGAGCTACCATCAACGTTTAGGTGTCTGTGAATGCCCTCTCACACACAAAGACGGAGAATGAAGCCCTCACTTTCTCAACTTTCTTTTCATTGGTCAGTTCTTGATTGATTTGATTTGAATGTACGATTGACTTATATATAAAAGTGTGTTTGACTTGGAGTCGCCACTAGTCAGGAAGCGGCTTCAGAATTTACGGTTGGCTAAAACCCATAGAATCCATTAGATGACGATAAATCGCGAGATTCCTCAACCCAAGTGACTCTTACATTGGTTCGAGTTGTATATTCTAGGTAAGGACCTCGATTATGAAAAAGGAATGGGTTAGGCCCCATTTTTCACCTATGCAATGCACAGTCTCTACTTTACGCGAGTATACAGCTTTTAGGGGAATTCAGGGGAACTTCCAATATCACAGAGTTAAGCCGTACTACGCTAAGCTCCAGGGCCTAGGTAGGCGAAATAAAGAAAAGTAAAAGCAGTAGAAGAATAAAAAATTAATCCATATTGCACTAGGTTATAGGAATCTGTGTATGCGGAATAAAGAAAATGGAACTTAACCTTACTTCATAAAGTTTAAGACCCCAAGTAGGCAAGCAAAATGAAATACTGGTAGTTAAGAGAGTATTGCAGAAATAAAATAAAAAAAGTGAGTGTGTGTACTATTAGTATTCTATTATGTACGAAATAAATACAGCTTGACACGAGATGTGGGAAGGAAATGGAGGAATCATACTCTTTTCAATCAAAAAGATGGTCAGATGTTCCAAATTCTGACCCTACTCATTAACTTCAGTATCTTCTTCAGCTTTGAAACCTTGACTGACAAAGTAATGTGGCAGAGAGAAGTCTTCAAAAATAGCGGAGGGTCGAATAAATTCTAGTACTTACAGTTTGAAAATGAGAAGAGTGTCTTCGTCAAAGGATTGGCTAAACAAGTTTCCTGCAACGCTTCAACTCCTCGGACGCCTCTACTCTCTCTGGACTCTCACACCTTTCTGCTTTCTCTGGATTCTCTCCCTTTCTCCGTTTTTTTTCTTTTCTTGCAACGAGCTACTTTAAATGGGCCAAAAAAAAACGCTCGAGCAGCGACACGTAAGGGGCAGAGGAGGATCGGAGCACGTCGAACCAAAGTCAGGCCAGGAAAAATAACATGTTCAAATGAATCAGAGTGAGGTGGCAAGGCTTACGATTGGTCTAGTGCACCATACACACCAGTTTTACATAAAACCAGTTATCCTTGGACTAGTTTTACGTATAGGCTCTGTACCTTTTTTTTAAATAAGGATTTCGCTCCACAAGTGTGTCTGAGACGATGCTCCTCCTTTGGCTTGCCACCTGTACACCCCGACAACAACCGATCTAACACGATGGCTATTTTCAGGGCATACCTTATGCCATATAGGTGTTTTGACCAGGACCCAACTGAAGTCGACGAACGAGATTCAATCTCGTTTAAAGTTTAGTGTCTACAAATGCTCGAGAACTCAAATGGCGAAAGGATAACCCAAATTGTAATGTAGGATATCCATAAAGCCATGAAATGCACAGGCAACTGTGCATCACAAACGATTTGTCTTGCAAGCGATCCCAAGGGATTGTGCAACATCAAAAACTACCTTTCCATATCAAAGTGTGTATCCTCACAAGGTTGCAAAAAGCACAAGGGCTCTAACTACCCACAATCCAAATTCACAGACTCCTTCGATGAACACATACCGATCATGGTGTGAAAGGGTTGCAATTCGATGCCCCGTAAAGCCACAAAATGTACAGGGAAAAATTGCACGTTTTCCCCAACCCTCATAAGACGTCTAGGTTGAGCTTTAACCAGAAGAGCCTCTCAACAAACGACACTCCAAGGAGGAATAGACCAGATCATGGTTGTCCAATCCAGAGGTGGGGTGTCCACTCGTTTTGGCACTCAGTTGTACTCCCAACCTCTGCCAAAGAGGAGCATTTGTAAACACCCCACTTTGAGAGAGATTGAATCTCGCCCTTCAACTTCAGTTGATCTCAATCAAAGCACTTATACAACATAAGGCATACCCTAAAGACAACCATCGGGTCAAATCGGCCGTTGTCAGGGCGTACAGGTGGCAAGTAAGAGAAAAAGCATCATCTTAGGCACACCCAGGAAGTGAAATCGTTTTTTCTTCTTTTTTTTTTTAAAAAAAAAAAAAGAAAAGGTAAAGAACCTATGATAGACCGATTATATATAAAATCGGTCCAAGGATGATCGATTCTACGTAAAACCAGTCCTTGGTCCACTGGTTCTGGGTATACAATGCGTTGGATCAATCACGAGCCCTGCCACTTCAGTCTGATTAATCTGAACATATTGTTTTTCTTCGCCGACTTCGGTTCGGCATAGTTTAATCTTTCTCTATCCATTACATGTCACTGCTCGAGCGTCTTTCCCAACCTATTTAACGCAACTCACTATATGAAAGAAAAAATGGAGAAATGAAGATAATCCAGAGAGAGTACAGGCATCCGAGGAGTTGAAGCATTGCAGGAGACCTATCCAGCTAATCCTTTGAAGCAGCACTCTTCTCCTTTTCAAACTGCAAGTACTTGAATTTATTCACCATCTATCGTTTCTGAAGACTTCTCTCTATCAGGCCGGTCTGTCAATCAAGGTTTCAAAGCCGAAGAAGATATTGAAGTCAACGAATAAGGTCGGAATTTATGACATCCGATCATCCCTTTTGACCCAAAGAGTGTTTGATTTCTCATTTTCCTTCTCACATCTCGAATCAAGCTATATTTCATTCCATGCATACTAGAACACCAGCAGTACACGCACTCTTTTTTTTCTTTTTTTTCTGCAATACACTCCTAACTACTTACTTTTCATTTTGCTTACCTACCTGGAGTCTTAAACCCTATAAAATAAGCTAAGTTTCATTTTATTTATTCCGCCTACCTAAGGTCCTAAAACCTAGTGCAGTATGGCTTAACTCTTTATTTTGCTATTATTTTTGCTTTTTTTATCTTCTACCCAAGCACTAGATCCCAGCGCAGTATGGCTTAACTCTGTGACATTAAAAATTCCCCTGAATCCCCATAAAAATCGTTTAGTCTCATAAAGTATAGATTGTGGATCGCACGGGAGGAAAAGGGAGCCTAACCCCTTCCTTTTCCCTAGTCGAGGCCCTTACCTACAATCTACAGTGTATACCAACGTAAGAGTCACTCGAGTTAAGGAATCTTGCAATTTCTCATCCTTTAGACAATTCTACGGGTTCTAACCAACCGTAGATTGTAAAGTCGTATCCTGGCTGGTGGTAACTCCAAGTCAAATGCACTTTTACCTTTGAGTCCACCCCATATTCAAATCAAATCAAACCAGAACGGACAGACAAAGAAAGAAGACAAAGTGAGGGCTTCATTCCATGTGTACCCTTGCGCAAAAGGGTGTTCACAGTGCCATTAACCTTCACGTAGAGGGTCACATATCAACATTATAGCGGACACCGATAACCATAGATGCATGCTCATCAATCACAAAGCATGTCATAAGCACTCTGATCTCCCCCCTTTAAATTCCTCTACAATAGGTCCCAACTCATAAGTAAAAGGCTAAATAAAAGCGTTGATTTTCTCGTTCCCTTTGATAAATGGAGAAGTGGTTCACGAAGATTCTTTTGTTTCACACCTTCCAAATGCCCCAAATAACCATGAGTGGAAGCATCATCCAAAGGATTTTTCCTCCAAGCTTAAATTGGCCCTTAACCATCCTCCAAAAAAGATAGAGATCAACTCCAGGATGTAGATAGGTAAAAGAAATATGCCCCAATTTCCTAAGCTACCACACACTAAGGAAAAAATGATTTACCAACTCCACGTATTTCCTAGACAAGAAGTAAAATTTAGAAGAGCCATATTCCTCTTTTGAAGGTTGTCAAAAGTACAAACTGTAATTTCTGAAGCCATCACAAAAAACCCTTGACACAGGAAGAAGCAAAAGATTCTCAAACATAGGCACAAACCAATTGAATCCATAACTACTTCCATAATTATGGCAACATTAAACAATTTAGGTAAAATACATGGTACCAAGTAACAAATTCTTGTCGGTACAAGAAGCTAATTATCTTATGATGAATAAATTAAGTAGTTCATAATTTAAAACGTCAAAAAAAAAAAAGAGGAGCAGTGAAACGAAAAGCAATAACAGCATGCAAAACACGTACCTTCTTGTAGAGCAGCCATGCCTTTGGGGTCCTGCTTTGAAGAGAGAATTTTACATACATTTCGGTAAAGATTCTAGAATAACAGTGTATACTAAAGGTATTTTTAAAAAAATGGTATTTTACAAATACTCAGATTTGTACAGTATCTTCAGGATTCAGGCCCACGCTTCAGTGATCCAAACCCTCAATAAGATAGGCCACACCATGTATGATCTGTCCACTAGAAATGCTCCTCGTAGATTAGAAAAATCCAACCTCTTCAATATGTGGACAAGAAACAGATGCATAAGAAAACAAGAACAGTTCAAATTCAATCGGAGAAAAAAATATGCCAAATATCTGACAGCTAAGATTTTCCAAACTCGGGGATTTTTGGTGCACCATCATGGTAAGGCCCATCAAATCAATGGTTTGAATTACTAAACTATAAGCCCCACTTGTAAAAACGTCGAGTCCAAAGAAATATGGTATATGTAAGCACTGTATATACCTTATCCTGTGCAAAGGAAGGACAAGATAAGGAAGACAAAGAACATCAACCAAAACGAAGTAAGAAACCTACGGATGCTTTATTTCCAGAAGGATGTTCTTTCTTTTTCTCCTTTTCATATGCAGCCTGCAGTAAGAATATAACCGTAATAAAAGCGAACTTCCCTGACACACATTTCAATGAAGGTAACATCCAGTTACCTTAAGTTCAGCTTGCTGATGTTGTCTCTCACGTTCAGCTTTCCTCAGTTCTTGCTCTTTCCGGAGGCGTTCGTATTTCCTGCAATGCTCTTCGATTTTGTGTGCATTAGGTTCAACCTGCAGATTTAATGCATTATTAGTAAATAAAAACCTTCCACGTGTCCTATCTTCAAAATAATATGAGGTAAAGCAATTTGCTCGGTCCAATACTGTATGTGGGGCTCACCTTCCAGTGATCCAATCGTTCACCTGTTGGGGCTGTCAACAGGTCGGGTTCAGATTGGGTCCTATAGTACCCATACCCATGCTAACAGCGTTCAGGTCTCGTTCTTGAAAACCCAGACCCGGATGTGGTCAGATCTGGGTACCCAATTGGTCATTAGATCTAGGTTTCTCGTTGGTTTGGGTTAAATAAGATCATTTACATGGTTGGGCCCACTTGATGAATGTATTTAGATCACAAATGCATGTGCCACTGTGACACATGCACGGCGTGTAAATGGTCTCCTTTACATGCCTAGGGCTTGGGAAACCTTATTTCATTTCTAGAATAAACAATATATATTTAATGTGAGGCCGAGTTCCCTATTCATTTGAATAAGGAACTTCCCTCTTTGGACTTTGTAGATGTGGGGCCCATGGTTAGTATATCCACGTCATTGATCTGATCACCCCCAATCATGGATGGACCATTCCCAAAATATCCTCTCAATTGATCAGCTCTAACCTTCCCATTGTTGGTATGCAAATACATGGTTAAAAAGAAATGCATGAACAAACAAACCATATACAATGGAAGAAAGACCAAAGATTCAGTGGTTGGGACCATCCAATTTGGGAGATTCTGGGGGAATGGTCCATCCATGATAGGGACTGTCAGATCAGTGGCTTGGATAGACCAACCATGGGCCCCACACATACAAAGTAAGCTCCAAATAGGGGAGTTCCTGTTCGAAGCGAATACAGAACTCGGCCTCATATTATACATACACGCATGCATGCACATACGTACGTATGCATGCATGTATATCCATGCGTGTGTGTGTGTGTGTGTGTGTGTGTGTGTGTGTGTGTGTTGTTTATTTTAGGCGTGTGGGATCTAAAGACATTCATCAAGTGGGCCCTGACCATGGAAATGATCTTATTTGCTCCAAACCATGTAATGATCTTATTTGACAACCCTATCACCTGTTAGGCCCATGGTGGATTGGAGAAACACCAATTCTCCCATTGGATGATCCTTCTAACAATGTCCCACTAAATGTGGACTACTGATTATAGTTTCCATTCTCATGGGATGTCAAGGATGTCTGATATTGGAGGGCATGGCTCATCGCAATATTTCATGATGGGATCCGCTGAGTCAGTGACTTAAGTTGCCAAATGGTGGGCCCACCTATACCATTGCTTGTTAAAGAAAATGTTATTTCTTTCAATCCATCACAATGCAAGGCCTCTATATTCTTACCTTTTTAAGCACAGAACTTATCTCCTCGTCATAATCCAATTTCGATGCTAAGTGGAGATCCCTTGCAGCCTCTTCCCACTGTCCCAACAGGGACCTTGCCATGCCTCGAGATTTGTATCCTTTTGCTGAGTCAGGATTTATCTAAGATAGAAAAAAGTAGGTAATATATGAGGACAGTTTCTCACACAGGACGGATATCATTTCCATAAAAGTTCATTTGAAAGGATGGCGAGAGACAAACCTGCAATGCTGCATCCGCATCCCGGATTGCGGCATTTGGTTTATTCATCTTTACAAAAACACTGGCTGCAAATAAGCAGAGGGATGCATGATTGAAAGAGAATGAAAATAGCCAGAAACAAACAAATGGTGAAAATTGATTGTGTTGCAGTGCAGTCAAATTACAAGACGAATTATTGGGTTATGATGCATCAGGACGGCATAGCGCCTGCTGCTGTTCAGATAGAGACTGTTTGTTTGATAATCCAAACTGTTGATCCGTGCTAAAACCAGTAGCACAGACCAGATGATAACTGAAATGCAGAAGAGACAATGGTCGTTACCTTAGGCTGTGGATCACCAAGCAAGGATGGATTTCTCACAAACATTGTACATGGAAGTTTTTCCTATTTCTTCTCTTACACTTCCATTCTCTCATTTGCTGCAATATATAGACATTCAATGTTCGGATTTTTCTGTTCCACAACCGGGAGAAACTGCCCTCAAATCTCTGATTTTTCAGTCGCAGGATGCTAGCTTCCATCCTTATCTCGTGTGACAGTTTCGTAAGAGAGGATACAAGTACAAACCAAGAGAAAAATAGAAAGGCCTCTTTTTTTTTGTTGGGGGGGAGGAGGCAATAGAAAGGCCATATTGACCACACAAGTACACACATACCAACAATCTGGTGGACTCACCCCACCATGGATGGAGGATGACCCAGAAATCATCCAAATTACAAGAATCTGTACCATCAAAACGGGTTAGAATCTCCCCATCTGGGACTGTGAGGCATGGTGCAACAATCTGGATGAACAAACAATGGGCTCCACCAGTACAAACTAATGCACCAGGTCACCACATGTCCTGATGCATCCCAATAATTCCTCCATTTACAGAACCAAACTTTACCTCTAGTGGCGTATAGGATTGCCGAACTTGGATTCAAAATGATAGCTTCTGTTAGATGTTCAATCGCTTCATCAAGCTTACCTGATATGCATGCATCTCAAGTTAAAAACAGAACCATTATCCAAGAACATCAGAAATGGCCATAAGAACAACTCTATAGCCTGCCTTCAGAAATCGCATCCATGGCTTTTGCTTTCGACATTTGAGCAGCATCACAGCCTTCTTCCGTAATCTCAACAGAAGGATCTCCCATCTAAAAGCAGAATTAACTCGTATTATCTCAACAAATTTGCCTAAGTAATACTGGACAACAAAAACAGCCTTTGGGCTTGTTTGGTCGACACCTAAAATTGGGTTCATCTCATTTTAGGAAATCTAAAATATGTATTAGAGATCATATATCTTTTTGGTAAGGATTGAAAATAATTACATAATTATGATAAACTAAATGAGACAAAATCATTTTTAGGCATCTACCAAACAGGCCCTTTAACTATAAAGGAACCACATAATCCTCAGCCTGATATTATGAACAGCACCCACAGGCCTTCAGTTTGAACAAGTGGAGCACAGATATTGATCCAGACCTTTGGCTTCACAGGGACCCAACTTGGACAACCCATGCACCAGAACTCTCTCGGGAGATACCTTCCATCCAGTGTTCTGTGTTTTTCTGATGAATGCTGTTGCTGTATATTTTCTTAATGATCTATTTTTAGGCTGCCACTTATAGGGTAAGGATTGTCACATTGGGATATTTGGAGCATGGACAGTCCAAAGAAGGGCCCATCAGATGGACCAGGGACCACCTTAGCGCCACATATATGAGCTTAAGACTTGATGGTGGTATTCATATCATCCATCGAGAACGTAAAACACACCTTTTGTGGAGGATCATTATCAGGTTCTACAACTTCACCTTCCAACTCAATATCGGATTCAACAATCTCATCCACAATACTATCATTATTTTCAGTAGATTGATTGGATTTTCGATCCTTGGCATTATCTTCTTCTACCATGTCATTGTTGCCTTCATCAGACATGCTCTGTGATCAAGCAAGTTAGTGCCAAAAATGAAGAATTCATTGAAACTCAATTAACATGTTATACTTCCACTTGGAACAGGGGGGGAATCATACAGATATACATGTTATTGCTTCTGGCAAATACATTACTCCTGAACATTGTAGCAGTACACAAAATTGGGAAACAATATCATGCGCAACAGCATATAGCAATTGCACCTTTTCTTTCAATGACACCCATATGGATTGAACTAATTGCAGTGAAGAACCAATGGTAGGTGAGCTAAATTTTTCTATCAATCAATAGGTGTGGCAAGTCCCAACGTGCATGCATGCCAAATCTGAGTGGAGAAATGTGTATGCTAAAGATAAAACCTGGAAGTCTGACAACATGCCTTGTCAAACTAGTCTTCTAGATGTTAAATGCAAATGTCACAACAAGCAACCAAAACAAACCCATGACAATTATGGGTTTCATAGGTTTTTCCTTTATTGAATGCTTCAAATGATATGACTGCTATTCAATGTGAGTAATGCCAGTTGGCAGCTCAGTTGGCAAAGGATTATAGAATCAGTTATCCAATTGGTATCAATAAAAAATTCAATATTCCTTTCTCATTTCAAACTGATGTGTGGACATGTTCCTAGTAGTGTCCTTATTTCATTTCAAGCACTGTCCTTTATTGGCGATTGCACTTATGGTGATCTATCTTATAAAATCTAAATGATGAAGTTTTTCTCCATCTTTATTCTTCTCTTTCTTTGAATGGCCAATTTTACTACTTTTCATAAAATAGTTTCCACTTGGTTCAATGCAAAAATCCAAGTCTTATGGTCAAACAATGACAAGGAGTATATTTCCTCAAATTTCAAAGACTAACTCTTGAACAGTAGTATTAAATCTAAAACTACGTGTCCGTACACACCCCAATGAATGTTGCTACCAAGAGATATAATAGACATCTCCTTAAAGTTGCAAGTGCACTTCTTAGAGATGAGTGTTCCAAATATTTTTGGTCTAATTCCATTCTCAATGAAATATAATTAATAAATTGTTATCATCAAATCTTACATGGAACAACCCCAGTTCAAATGCTTCAACTTTCCAAGTCCTTATTTTCTATTCTTTCAGAAGTGCTTCATTGTATTGTGAGATACAGATTAGGGCTGAAAGTTGGGCAGGTTCAACCCGACTGACCCGTGACCGACCCGCCATTGGGTTGGCCTTAGGCAGGATGTATCGAGTTTGGTCTCGATCTTGGGCTATATAAACACTAACCAGACAAAACTTGGGTCAGGCTCGGGTTGAGGTTTTGGGTTGCCCGACCCAACCCAAACCCAATCGATATATATAAGTTACTTATAAATTATAATTAGTGCGGATCGTCTGTGCTGAAGGCACAGGAAATTCCAACGCCATCGGGAAACATTTCCGATGACTCGAGCTAACAAGATATGCCGGATTTCTCTCTCCCAAATAGATCGCGTGCTACACAACATGACTTTTAAAGGAGTAGTTGTCCTATATTTTAGCATGTTTGTTTAGAAAAAATGAAGTTCTTTATGATTAATAACTACATATATAATTAATAAAATTATAGGTACAAAAAATAAGACATGTATTGAAATATAATAGACTAATGTAATAACGAAAATATTAGCATGTATCTACCTGCCCAATCCAACCAACCCGACCGATCCTGCTTGGGTTGAGAATTACCAACCCAAGGTTAGGTTGGGTTGTGTTAGGGTTGAGGTATAGGAACCTTGGGTTGGGCTAGGGTTGAGCACCAACCCGACCCAACCCGCCCGACTTTCAGCCCTAATACAAATGTCACAAGAAAAAGAAGAAGGAAGAAATTCTAATGAGAGGAGTACATATTAAATAGGATAAAGATTACCTTTTCTTTTTTCTTTTTCTTTTTTTTTTTTCCTTTTTTTTTTTTTGGGAAAGATGATGCAAAATTATCAACGCAAAAGCGCCAAAAAGGAAAACAAAACAAAGCAAAAGCAAATAAACAAAAGAAACGAAACCTACACTAGAACAAAAAGCAGCCAAAACGCTCCAATCCTGGCCTAAAACTCTCACACTAATGGCACTCATACACTAAATTCCTCACCCAAATAAAAACCTAATCAGCGGATGCAAAGAGATTCCAATAGACCCAATTATTTCGTTCGAGCTAAATCGACTATAAGGAAGCCAGCAAGGATAGCCTCCACCTTTGAGAGCCCAAGCAACCTCTCAGATCACCATGCCAGGCCTGGCATCACCCAAAACATGCCCAAGGATCGGAAAATACTAGACCAAACAACACAAGCAAAAGCACAATGAATAAAGAAATGATCCATAGATTCTTCCGCTACCAAACACAGTGGGCAAAATTCGGTAGAATCATTCCTCTTCTGCAAATTGTCGAAAATAAGGACTTTCCTTCTCCCCGTGACCCAAGCGAAATCTACAATATTGGGTGGGGCCCCATAAGACCATAACTGTGTGAAAAGTGTTCCTCCCTCATTCTCAACTAAGAGATAGATCAGAAGAGAGACCGAACGAAGAAGTTCCTAGATTTGCTAAAGCACCAAACCAGAGCATCCTTCACACCCGGGTTTAGCAAGGGACCCTGCTTTTGAGTACATTATTGTATGCAGTTTTCAATTTGTCGTTGCTAATATTGATAATATCTCAATATTATCGTTATCACAACATGCTCGATATCAAGACCACAATCTTTCATTTCCTTTCCAGTTGTTGATGATTTCTTGGCAAAATATTGTGAGTTGTTGATATTCTGCAATATCAATAGATGTTTGGATGGATGATTGGATGGTTAGATGGGATCAATTGGATGGTTAGACTATTTCTTATAACGACACATGCTTTTAAGCCCCTATTAAATGGAAACTTATTGTGTATACATTCTTTTTGCAAATTTTTTATTTCTAAATATGCCAATATGTGTATTTTAGCATTTCCTAAAGTTTCAATGAAAATTCTACAATTTTCCCATGTTTTCCCACATGTCTAGTTACAAGCGATATTATCGAGGACATTGATATTGTTTCCGAATCCCCGGCCAGTGAAACTTGTAGTGATACCGATACTTCAAACGCTGGTTGTAATTCATAACTCTATCAATTGGTTTGTCATAAACGTCCAAAACAAAGGAAAGTCGATTCTCATTTCCTTCATGAAGCATGCTTCAAAGACATGAAAATGTCATATCAAAAATATAAGGATCAGCTTGCTAATTTTTTAACTAAGGGGCTGTTTGAGTTGAGGGATATGGGGCAGGGATTTGTCAAATGCATGGATTTCAAATTTCCCCTATTTGTCTTTTGTTAGGGATTTGCCAAATCCATGGATTTCCCAAATCCATACCTCCATAAATCCATGGACTTCGGGAAAATCCAAATCCCCCAAACAACTAAAGACTTCATAAATCCTCAAAATAAGATACTTTTAAAGGCGGGAAAAAAAAAAAAAAAAAAAGTTAACTCCTTTGCAATAAATGCTAACAATAAATGCCTCCCCAAATCCATGGTTTGTAGTTTCATTCCCAGATAATGTACTTTGGAATTTGCTAAATCCAAATACAATACAAATCCATGAATTTAACAACTTCATGGATTTACCAAACTCACATTCTCATTTTCTTAACCCCAAACAGTGCCTTTATTTGTTAAGTAATTTTATTGCATCCTGCATAAACTAAGTTGGAATTGTCATTGATGGTTAGACATATTGCATACATGCATATGTCAATCCAGGCCATCTAATTTGTGGGCCCCATTGCAGATGGACCGAAATCACATTGATTGGATGACCCTAACTATCCAATTGGTGGCTATCAGATGGGGAAAAAGAATGTGGTCAGTGATCCAAAGTGTGGTAAAATCAAATGTTTGGAATTGTCTGATTGAGGTGATTTGTGTGATATGCTGCATTCATGGTGTGGCCCACACTTTGCACAGCCTGGATCGCATGTGTTCAGTGGATAGTGGATGAGTTGCCACAGCTTACAATTTTTTGGCAGACAGCGGTCATACACTGTTGTCTACCCAGTTGTTTGTATTGTCCTTGGCCTAAACTCTAATGATAGTGTACCCACATTTTTTTAATGGCGGTGACTTTTCAACTGTTCACATAGCATGGCTACACAGGAATCCAGGCTGTCCAAATAGCTGGCCCAAATATGGATGGAGTATAACCAAAATTGCTCTTAGATGATTATACGCATCTGATTTTTCCCTGACCATTCATTTGATAGCGACCAATTGAATGGTTTGGATGACTTCATCAGTGTGATTTTAGAGATATGTTCCATCCGCAATGTGTACACAATTTGGATGGTCTGGAACTTTGGAGTCTGGATAGCCGTACGTGAGTGTCAAATATGAGGAGGATGAGTCACCACCATTTTCAAAATGGTGATGAACTATCACGGGTGAGTTTATCAGAAGAAAGAGGAGAGGAGATCTTAAGGAGCTTCAAAAGCTGCAAAAAAACAAGAGAGAGAGAGAGAGAGAGAGAGAGAGAGAGAGAGAGGGAGATATTCAAAAATCTGTTTTCGAGCAAACTAATCCAAAACCCAAACTGGTAATCTATGATTTAAGAAAAAAAATCATTTTTAAGCAATACCAACTTAATAAAACTATACCCAAATATTTAAAATAAATAAACAAATAACATAAAAAAATTTAAAAAGAGATAATTTGGGGAGGAAACATCTCTTACCTGTTTTGGGTTTTGTGGAATCCGAGCGCCGAGGCTGAAAAAAATGAAAATAATGCAATTTTCATGAAATTTCCGAGTGCAATAGAAGATCAAGCTCAAAATATTTAAAAATTTATTAAAAATAAATAAATAAATAAGTACCTAAGGAGATAGTTCTTGAAAAAAGAAAGAGAAGGGTCGTTGAGAATCGAAGGGTTGGATTTGCATTGATCCACGAAGAGCTTCAGCTCTGTGATTTTCGAGGCATCCATTTCTTTCTCCCTCTCGTTCTCTCTGTCTCTCTTGGTGAAAAGAAGAAAGGAAAAACCTTGCTACTCTGGCGGAGCGTGATGGATGATACGCAGACGCATACCAGAGGAATCGCTTACGTGGCACGCAAGTGATTCAAACTAAACCGTCCAAATTACGGAAACCAGCTTAGATGTTTCGTGAACAAAGAAAGTTACTTTTCCTAGAATTGTGGACATTTATTGGACGGTTAAAATTGAAAAAACCCAATGGTCTTATTTTAAACAACAAGTCCGCACGAATCGGAAGTTAGGATTGGTGGGCAATCTGATTTTTAGATTCTAACTCGGCGACAGTGGACTCTACTACTTAGATGGTTTAACTATAGTTGATGTATGGTACATATATCAAGTAACTCCTCAAGGAAGAATCCAGAAAATTCTTCCCAGAAACAGAGAATTTTAGGACCGTGGACCGCACCTTTTAGCCAGCTGTTTTTATGTAGGAATACAAACTTTATTTTGCAACTTAGACCTGCAAGCATGGATTACAAATTTTATGACGAAAATACCCCTCTTTTTTCCGTACTCTTTTCACTTCTATTACTTTTTAGTGTTGCTTTCACTCCCCTTAACAAAAAAAAAAAAATAGGTACTTCCCCTACACTCTCTTCGTACGAAAAACTGAAGTACGAAATATTTTTTTCTCATTTACTTGACTGAAATCTCTGTGAAGCATCTAGATATCCATCCAGATATCGTTATTATACATTTTCCATATTTCATCTTGGCGAGGGTTACGTAAAACCCAATGAACTGGTTGTATCTCCTTAAAAAGGTTGAAAATATTCCCTCACTCCAAACCACCTCTCTTCAACCTGCATTTGACTGATACTGTGGCAATCGGAGGTATAGATCTTTAAAAAAAAAAGTTACACTCGTACAATGGCATTGCATGCGAATTTTGGTCAATTCAATGTGTTAGGCTTAGTCAATTTCATGCGTTATGCTTAGTTAAATTTACGTGTTGATCGATTGAATCCATGTCAAACTTGCTCAATTCAATTTGAAGCTCACTCAATTCTATGTTAGGGCTCACTTGATTTGATGCTACGCTTGTTGAATTTTATGTTTACCCTGCTCATTTTCATGCTAGGATCGCTCAATTTAAGGTTTGCCTAGCTTAATTTCATGGTAGATAAGGTTAATTTAATGTTTATCTCATAAATATCATACTAGGATTGCTCAATTTAATGTTTGCCCAGCTTAATTTCATGGTAGATAAGGTCAATTTAATGTTTGCCGCAATAAATTTCATACTAAGATTGCTCAATTTAATGTTTGCGCAGCTTAATTTCATGGTAAATAAAGTCAATTTAATGTTTGCCACGATAAATTTCATGCTAGTATCGCTCAATTTAATGGTTGTCCAGCTTAATTTCATGGCAGATAAAGTTAATTTAATGTTTGTCGCGATAAATTCCATGCTAGTATTGCTCAATTTAATGTTTGCCCAGCTTAATTTCATGGTAAATAAGGTCAATTTAATGTTTACCTCGATAAATATAATGTTAGGATTGCTCAATCTGCTGTTTGCCTAGCTCAATATTATCCTATGCTCGCTCAATTTACAGTTTTCCCATTCAATATTCATGCAATGCTCTCTCAATTTAATATTTTTCCCGCTCAATATCATATTATGCTTGCTCGAAGAAATGTTTGGCCAACTCAATATCACGCTATGCTCGCTCGAAATGTTGTTTGCCCACATAAATATCATGATATATGCCCGCTCGATTTATCATTTGCCCAGCTCAATATCATGTTATGCGCTCTCGATTTAATACTTGCTTGCATAGCTGAATTTATAGTTTGTCCCGCACAATTTTCAGTCTACACCATTCAATTTCATGCTTGTCCCGCTCAATTTCATGTTTTCCCTAGTCAATTTCATACTTGCCCCACTCAATTCCTAGTTTGCCCCGCTCAATTTCATGTTTGCCCTGCTCAATTTCATGCTTGCCCCATTCATTTTCTAGTTTGCCCACTCAATTTCATGCTTGCCCCACTCATTTTCTAGTTTGACCCGCTTAATTTCATACTTGCCCCACTCATTTGCTAGTTTGCCCCGCTCAATTTCATACTTGCCCCGTGCTAGTTTGCCCCGCTCAATTTCATGTTTGCCCCGCTCATTTCCTAGTCTGCCCTGCTCAATTTCATGTTTGCCCCGCTCAATTTCATGCTTACCCCGCTCGTTTCTTGTTTGCCTCACTGAATTTCTATTTTGACCCGCTCAATTTTCAAGTTGTCCTACTAAAATTCATATGTGCCCTGCTCAATGGCATGATAGATAGCGTCACAAAATTAAACAAGCACCACTCATTGTTCATTCGTTAACGACAAAGGTTCTTCATTATTTAATCAAGTTTTGTCAGATGGCATGGTTCCATTGATTTATGATTCACTGATAATGTGTCATTGTATTGGTTTTCAGATAATGGCTGCAAGAATCATGTGCTCTTTTGGCAGGGAGTTAAAATTTGAAAACAAGCGATACTCATACACTGGCGAAACATCAAAACAAATGACGTTACGTCTCGAGACTACGTACGAGGAGCTTCGATCTAGAATTTACAAGATTATTAAGAGCAGACTAGAAGATTGTGATATTAGGATGAAAGTATTGAATTTTTGCACTAACGAATCAATGCCTCCAATCGAAATCGAAGACGACGATGACGTCAAAGAGTTCTTGTCTTACCAGTTTGAGCATTCAGAAAAATTCATCCCGTTAGTCATCGAAACAATCCAACACATCAATACCACAACATATGTGGATAGTGTGGTTAAGGAGTATGACGTGGAATTTAAATACAATCCTTCTCCATTACAAGTGGTAGTAAGCAATGATCAGCTACCCGAGCCGCCGCAAACAGTTAACTTCGTGACTAAGCAAGTCAGTGGTGCAGTTGACATTAACAGTAATTATGAATACAAGACACCACCGTTAGCATCAACAGTACCATCATCATCCACCATCCCATCTGTGCGTATAAGCGACATTACCCTTCGAGACCTCCCCGAAACATCAAACCTCATGACTCGTCAAGTTCTCGTGCCATTTGATGATGATGCTCTCACCAATACAAAAATGCTAGAATATACTGATTCGTTATGTGAACCGACCGATATAGCTAAAGGACAAACGTTTAAAGACAAGAGTTGGTGCCAGTATGTTTTGAGTCAATTTGCAATTCGAAATAATTTTCAGTATAGAGTATTATACTCAAATTTGAGCAAATTTACCGTGGTGTGCTTTAAAGATGCATGCGAATGGAGGGTTAATGCATCTCGGGTGAATGATACGGGTATATTCAAAATACGGACTTATACATCAAAACACACATGCGACATGGCATGGATGAAGAACGATCACCAGTAAGCTAGCAGTAAGCTAGCATGTGATCTGATTATTAGCCGTATTGAACAGCGCCTAGGGTTGAGGCCATGTGACATTATCTTCGCCATGCAAGAGAAATATAATATTCGTATCAGTTATTGGAATGCATGAAAAGTTAAGGAGCTTGCAATTAATCACGTGATGGGGTCTTACGAAGACTCTTACAATCAACTCCCTTTATATTTGCATGAGTTGAGGAGGGCCAACCCAGGGACAATTACTGTTGTTTCTGTAAACCAACAGACTTGGAGGTTTGATAGATGTTTTCTAGCTCTCGGACAATGCATTTGAAGTTTTCAGAATTCATTGCGGAGGGTATTGGCTATTGACGGGATACACTTAAAGGGCAAATACAAGGGTGTACTATTCATCGTCACGCCCTTAGATGGGAACAATCATATATTTTCACTTGCGTTTGGCATCGGGGAATCAGAGAACAACAGTAGTTGGAATTGGTTCCTTACCCACCTTAACAATGTGTTAGGGTCTATGGAGGGTCTTGTCATTATATCCGACCGTCATAAAGGTCTAATGAAAGAGGTTCCCCAAGTCTTCCCGCGTGCAATCCATGAGTATTGTGCGTACCATATCTACAGAAACTTGGTGGACACTTTTAAGGACAAGTCGTTGGAGATGTATTACTGGATAGCTGTGAAGACTTGCAGGAGGGCCGAATTTGAAAAAATAATACATGACATCGAAATGGCCAATCCCCCAGTACATGCATGGCTGTAAGATAGGCATCTTCTCACTTTCCAGGAAGAAGATTCAACTTGGTCATGACGAACATATTTGAGTGTGTTAATGCCCTTTTTAAAGAAGCACGCGAATACCCCATTACGAAATTGATAGAGGCTGTAATATTGAAGATACAAGAATTATTTTACAAGAGACGAGAATCTGCGGCATCATTTGTCGGTTCATTGACACCATGGGCGGAGAAACAGTTGAAGGATATTGTGCAGAAGGCACGAGATGTCCGCTGTCATGCTATTTCTCGAGATGAGTACTATTTTGTTAGAGATTATAACGATACAGTGAAGCTCAGTAAGTTTTCATGTACATGTCGTGAGTTTGGCGTGAAGGGGTACCCTTACATGCATGTCTTGTCAGCTTGCATAAACTACAATCTGGATCACTACTTATACTGCTCCTCATTCTACACAGCGCATAATTACCTCGGCACGTATAGTGAATTGGTGTATCCAGTACGCGACAATAACGAATGAAAAATTTCAGCGGGGATGAAGGAATATTGTGTGCAGATTAAACCCCCAAGACAGAGGAGATCAGCTGGAAGAACCAAAAAGATTAAAATTCCATCGCGTGGAGAGGAATCGAAAATAATAAAGTGTGGGAGATGCAAACAAACCGGGCATAATCGCCGGTTGTGTAAGTTTCCGATATCCGGTGTATAACATATCGTGTAATTTATGAAATTTATGTACTTTGTATGATACATACAATTGAAGGTTATATATTGCTTATAGTCGATCTTCATGTATAGCATATCATGTAAAAATGCACCAACTGTCAGCCCTATCTATACATGCATTCCAAAATGCCCCCTTGTATTATAAAAAGAAATTATCCACCATATTACCTGCACAATAAGGGTGAAATCTGGATAATCAACACCACGTGCAGATACATTAGAAGTCACAAGAATAAGACCTTTTGACTTCCAGAACTCATCTCCAACCCGCATGTTCTATAGCTCCGCAGCTTTCTAGAATGGATCTCCCGCACATTGAGGTTCAACTCAGAAAGAAGGTTAGCAACCAGTCTTGTGACCATTGCAGTAGTACAAAAGACAAGAACCTGCAATTAACTTCGACTGGTATAAACCAGAGGTTGCAGATCGAAGAATCTTGGCAAGAGGAGTAAATTTGATTTCGACAACTGTGACCAAGTAATGATGCATACCTTATAGTCAATATCCTCTGATATATGCTCTGTGAGAATGCTATATAGTATTGAAAAATGCGTGTCAAGAGGGGCAACTAAATGTGTTTGTTTGACTTGAGTCACAGTCCACATTGAAATATTTACGAAAAAAGCAACTGAATAGGTTGAGCCACCCATCTAATAAAATTTATCATCACCAATCAAGAAGAAATCATGCATATGCTTTACCTATGAGTGTGTCTCCTCATACTTTGTATGATACATACAATTGAAAGTTATGTATTGCTCCTAGTTGATCTTTCTGTTTCTCAAGTTAGAATATGTTGAAGGAATCTCACCACTTAGCCCATTACTATCCATGCATATGTTAAAAGCAAGAACAGATCATCAATCCAATTAGAAGATTTCTTACGCTCTTATTAGCTAGGGATTCCACAAACTGATTGCATGAACTTAATTGAAAGTTCAAATAAACCCTTTAGTTCTCATCGATGGGCAACCACACCTTTAGTTTTTTATCATCGATGTTATCATCAAGTTTTCAGATATAATAGCTCCCTATAGTTTTTCCGATCTACCAATTCTTTCCTGTTCATATTTGCCCTTCAACTCAACCTCTCTTTCAGGTCTAAAACCTTCTAAATATGCTTGAAAAATTATTCAATTTTGAAGTATATTTAACAGGAACTGTAAACATAATCATTTCAAGTACAACATTTTTCAAAAGAGTACCAAACCAACTAACAGTATGTTCAAACCTTTCAAACAACCAAACCACCAAAGCACTTAAAATATTGATGACACATTTTTTGAGCAAAATGTTACTAATATATCTGAATTAATAATACTCATTAGAATTGTTTATATTTACCTTTGTGGAGACCAAGGCATTTAATAATAGTAACCATAACAGTCAGCCTTACGCCGAATACAATACAGGCTGTTATGGCCCTGCAACAGTAGATTTTTTTTTTTTTAAGGAATAGATGTATAGGCCCTGTATCAACCCATTATGGGCCATTTTTTTTCCGAATCACCAATTGCAGCCTTGTATTAAGTAACACCACCACCCGCACAATTATGCTACAACCCTAACATAACTGTTTTTAATACCATGGTGGAGACAATACAGACCAAATGGGGGATAAAAATATGTAGCATCTACATCAAACACCAGATAGAAAAGGGGGATAAAGAGGAAGAATAAAAACTCATATAATAAGTTAATTTAGGGTCCGTTTGGTTATGCATCCAGATTAAGGATATTTCATGATGAACCAGCCTAAGCTAGTGCAAAATATCCTGAAATTTCATGAGACATGATGCAACGAAACACACCCTTAACAACTAATAAAGAAAAAAAGAAAAAAAGTTGACATGGAATTTTTCTTGCCCTCGGAAAACAACTTGCAAATGTCCACCAAAAGCACTCGAACATTCTTCCATTTGATAAATCTTTGGATGTAGCTTGGCATACTTCCTCAATATGTCTAAATAGCAAAACATTGACAAGAAATACAATGGCAGAAAATCTTTTACATGCATAATGTAATATTATCTTTAATGGGGAGAAAAAATGGAAATGATCTGGATAGGGAAGGACTTGGCTGCCCAAGATTTTGACTTTTAGTTACAACCATTTAAATGTGACAAAAACCAGAATGTCTCAAGAGGTACATTTAGCTATCGGCTATGCTTCCATGCATTGTATTCCAGCATATGCAGTCAGGTGTACTGATTTCAAAAGGTATATGTTGAATTGGATTTATGCAATCTAAATTAACAGGCCTTCTAAACCAGAAACTGATGGACTTATCTTATTGGACAAGATGTAAGGGAAACGAACAAGTTGAATCTTTACCAAATTCTAGAAAGAAATCATATATGCACTTCATTATGGATAATGATAACCATTTGAAACCTGACTGGAATCAATCAGAGCCAGAAGATAATAAGCATCCAAATGGCATCAAAGGGAGCAAGTTCACATATCATGAGAAAACATATAAAATTGCCATAGACAACAAATTCATTGGTTCACCAAAAAAAGAATTTAGATGGTGAGTTGTAGTAAACTTAAGGCTGGGTTGAGTTCTTTTTTCAGTTTTGTCGAATGAGCAGATTGATATAAGACTGGCAGTCGGGTGTGGCAGAGGACTAAGGGGATAGTTTATGAATAATGAATTCTGTGAAAAAGGTGGATGACATGGTTGAGATTCTTGCGTCCATCTACAGTCCAGAGGAAGTGCGTAAATAAATTTCATCCTAACACTAAATGTTGTAATTAAAATAAGTACCCTAAGTTTGGGCACCAAAATCATAGTCCCCTGCATGAGTCAAAGTAAAATTAATGCCACTATTTAAAAAAACAGTTTGTCAATAATATCCGATAGGGTTGGCATCCCAAAAAAGATACTTGATGCATAAGCCAACAGACATGACTAAACCGCTATCTAGCAGGATGAACCGCCATCTAGTGGAGCGACATCATCACGGCGGCAGGTGATTGTGGCAATAAGGGTGTCAATCTTACGCTCGACCCGTTCCATACCCTTCTGGATGGCCTCAGAAAGCTGCTCCAGTCACATGAGTCGTCTGTCCTGCTCATCCATGTGCCTGACAATGTATACCCTGCAGTTACGGTATGACATCCTTCGACTAGTATGACCATACGAGGATCGTGACACCTCAGGCTGCTCTCCCTCTGTAGGATAGTCGGTGTCGGCTGCCTCTGTCTCAACCGCATCCGTCTCTGCAGCCTCTGTTTCCGCTACCTCTGCTTCTGTCTCTCCCATAAAATCTTCACTGCGCCTTACTGATGTCGATTCCCCTTTCAACCCCAGTTTCATGCGATTGATATTATTTTATGTAAGCATTTTCATAGGTTTAGGTCGGTCAGTGGTGGGCATCAGGCCAACATGACAGGAGAGTAAACCTAATAGGTGTGGGAATGGAATGACATCCCTTCTGGTGGTCGCTATGCTGACGGCAATTATTTGAGTAATGATGGTGGGCAAACACAGAGGAATACCATGACAGATGTTGTATAGAATATGTAACATATGCGAAGTAATGTCAGACTTGTTCGAGTCCCTTGGATATACATTCCAGGTGAAGATATTATGTAGCACCTTGTACTTGTCTTCTAGGTGCGTTGCTCTTAGTGCATTACCCTTATGCTACGAAACATTCTATCCTTTACAAACATACTTCGTCATTTCTATCCGCATAGCTGGGTCATCAATGTCGTGATCCGTTAAGCCTCGACCTATGGCTGGAATCCCTAAAAGTTGTGCAACTACCCCAATATTAATGGTGGTGGTGGTCTCTCCAATGGTCACCTGAAACGAAGCAGGGTGCATTACCGATGAGTGACAGTATGATCGAAATATGATCACTTGCTCATTTCTAACTGTCCCTCTGAAATCTAACAGGTTACTCCACCCAACATTCTCCAAAATCTGTGGAATCCCAAATTGCTGGATGCACGCTCGAATGACCGTTTTCTCATATACTATTTTTCGGACGTGATATTTTTCATACATGTTCGCAAGTGGAGGAGGAACCTGTGGGATCAATTGTTCTAGTTGTATTGGTAAAGGGGGATCCTGAATTGGAATACTCTTTTGAGTACGAGCTTGCCTAGCCGACGATTCGGTCGGGGAAGTATACTCTGAATCTCGTTCCGATGTATGTCTTGAACGGAGTTTTGTACGATCTCCCCTGGATGACTCTCCAACTATAGCCTTTTTTCATTTATCCTTAGGTATTATGAATGTTGAGATGATAGTGCCTGCCACAAACATTAAAAGTTAGTATAAAATAAGGTAATTAATGGAATAAAACCATCCTCAGGAAATCTGTCGATATAATGTGTGAGAATGTTCCCTTTGTTCAAAACTTACTCAAAATCAGTAAGTGGTTCATATGCATGAAATTCAGTCACAACCATATTCTTACAAAAGAAACATTAAAAGTTTAACTTTTTTCAATTAAGAAATTTCTCATTTAAGAAAAGAAAACACGTCACAATGGAGGGAAAGAATCCTCAATGACAAGGAAGGTAGGGCTAATCCCCCGTCAATGAGATTGGCCATTTGATGAGCTTCTCTACAAAATACTCCTGTCATTGCTTCACATGGATCCTTACAATAGTCAAATACTACTTTCCATCACACCCTTCAACCAAATTAGCCCCTCAAAAGCAACGGATCAAACAACATTTGGTGAATCAAAACACAACAAACCAATGATGGATCACCAAGAGTAAAAAGAATCGAGCTGAAATTGTGAGGTGCTTCATTCCCCTTTTTCCTTCTCTTTTCTTTTTGAAAATTTAGCCTTAGGGAGCTTGAAGCATCCCTCTACAATGCCTAGATTTCATTCTGTCCATTTGGGCAACCATTTCTCCGCATTTCCTCCGCTTTTCATGCCTATTGTTAAAGCTATTTTAGCTTTTCCTCCCTTTCCATCGTCTTCTCTCTCAAGTCTCTTTTATTTGATCCTCAGACTCGTGGAAACCTGCTTACCCATCCCATTTCTCCACGTTCTTCGCTTGTTTGATTACTGTTTTGAAATTTGTGTATTTTGTTGTTGTTAGGTAGAAAATGTGTTTGTGTTGTGGTTTGAGCTTAATATAGCTGAAATTTGTTGAATGGAGTGCATGCCGTTTATTTTTTTTGTTAGGTATTGTCCCTAGATTGGGAGTATTATAACTCCCGAGATTCAGCATACAAATTAATTTTTATCCCAACCCACCCTCCTACCAAGCATGCCACTTTCAATCCCGCCATGGGACTAGGAATGCAGTTCCATTTGATACAACTAAACGCTGTTGGCCACATAGGCCCTTGGTGTTTTGGTCCTAGAGTTAGCACTTCTAGATTTGAAGGGTCTGACGACATAAGAAATCTAATTCCAGTTAGACAATCTTGACCCTAATCGATAGAACAATTCCCTGTAGTAGAAATGGTATAGGAAAGCCATTTACCGTATAATCTTAGGCTTTGGATTATAGTTACTGAGTTATATACTAGCCCACTAGTTACCTTAAGTAGTGTAAAGCCTGTATATGCTAAGGAATTAAAGGTTAGATTTGGTTGAAGTAGAACCTTATTCCTTCGATAGATCCCCTTATGACTTATAGACTTCTGTTGTTGCCCATAGGAAGGAGCCATTCACTCTCAGGGAACATTTATAAATCCCTCAGATTGAACTTAGTATGTACTAGCATGCCCCTTAGAATTGCCTTCTCTAAGGGTTTATTGCATTCGGGAACGCAGAATAAAGGAAATGCAATTATCAGCGAAGTATTCGCGGTTTGAATCGACTTTTTAATCCTAGTAGTTACCACTAAATCCAATGCTCTGATCAAGCAGAAGATCGGCATCGACTAGGATTGAGGACTGATACGACAACTTTTCTGTCATCGCGGGGCAGAAGGTTTGTGTATCCGGCTCAGACCCATTACATAACTATTCTTCCGTGTTGGCCCGACCATCTACAACCACAAGTTATTGCTTTGCCCTTAGTAAATGTTAAGGACTTCAAGCCAGTAGAGGATTCGACATCTTGCCACCAACTCATACCTGCTCCTGAACTTAATCACAATAGAGATTAGGCTCATCTTTATGACCATAGGTACCAATGCCATAGAACGCATCATTAGCAAGGAAAACCATGTAGAGAAAGGTTGTTTCCATTTTAGGTTAAGGATAGCCCCTAAGTTGCGTCTCATTCCGATATACGGATCGATGCAACGATTCTTCAACCTTAAGTAAAACCAAGTTTTAAGGGGTGTAGAACGAATTAAGTCCAATCCAATTAGGTTAGTCAACGCTGCCGTTCGATTAGAGTGGCGCAGCGGAAGCGTGGTTAGGCTCTTCCCCACTGGCCCAAGATCGAAACATTTGATTTAGGTTATATGTACGGTTAGGTTATTAAATAGGATTTGAACCTTCCTTAAAAAAAAAAGTACTCCTTGCCCTTCGCCAATTTCGAGGATGAAATTTTATTTTAAGGGGGGTAGATTGTAACACCCCGGATTTTGGCTAATCTGGGATTTGACGTCCTTAGGCAGTGGGTCAATTAAAACACCTGGAAAATCGTTCAGAACCCAATTCCATAGCCAAAGAAACCACTTATGATTAATTCCTTTAGAAATTAAGTGTAAGTTAGCTAGCGCAACGTTAGAGTAGCTGGGAAATAGTCCCTGATCACTTTAAATACGTTCTACAAGACCCAAATCGAGTAGAACCAATGACTCTATAATACTCTATAACCTCGGACCAAACTCTAAGCAGGTTTGTTCTCTGGACCACTTTGAATCTTTGTATTGGATCTAGACCGCGCGTCGAAAGTTCGATACCTCCTATCTTAGACCGTTAGAACCGCCTAGCTGGACTTGACACTCATTTCAAAAATCAAGTCAAACCGATAATCACAGGCCATTTCATTGAGCCCGGACCGAAGAGAGTGCGAATAGGGACAGAATTGGAATTTCAAATTCAAATCTGGCACACGACTTGACGCGTCAGTATTGAGCGTTCTGACCGTCAGAATTCAGCCAGATTACACCCTCGGATCAGGAGAAATTTTTATTTTATATCATGAGACTTTCAGCCCTAATCTATGTGCGGTGACCGCTGAACCGAAACTGGTCCACCACGTGCGATCTGCGGATCCAGCCGGACTGAAAACTTAATACGTGCTAGATCTGGTACGCGTGAGCTTAAGTCCGATCGCATTCGGTCAGGGGACCACCAGAAAGCATCTTTTGGACCGAAACAGCCCCGATTTAGATATACACTAAGTGAACTTTGTACCGGAGCCTATTTCGGGTAAGTTTGGGCTTATAAAAGGGGTTGAAACCCTCACTCCTCTCTCCCATCCGAATTTGCAAAAATCCCTAGATTGGGAGAGAGAAAAGGTGAGAGTTTGTGAGAGAAGGTGGGAGAGAATTCTCTGCTGCTTATGCCACGTGCTGTACGTGCTTAGGCAGCGCACTCCGATCACTTTTTCGGCGATTCCTCCACGTTTTCAGGTAAGAAAATACCCTAGAGGTTGCTGATTTGAGGTTCCTTTCGTTTCCTAGCGAAGTAGCTAATAGAACTTGTGTATTGGGTTCTCTAATCGCCGTAGACGAAGCGTATACGCTCCGTTCGAATTTACACATCCATAAGAGACAAGGTGCGGATTTTAGACGCTTTGATTGACTGTTTCCAAAGTTTTCAATGTCGTTTAATAGTAGATTATCGATGGCAACGCCGTTTGACATGTACAACATGCTGTCCGTTTTCTGTTTCGTAAATCAACGAAGAATATGAGATTTAGGGCATTTTAGTCATTTGTAGGAAGTACAGATTTCATTCATATTTTGCTGATGTGATTGACATAATTTGTTGTCGCATTAGAATGTTAGGAATGCGTGCATAATTAGTTTGGCGAAGAGATTCGCCTAAATGCGCACTTCGGGTCGACATACTATATGTAGACTTAAGTGTGTAGTGTAAGTGTTTGTATTGATGCTTGTATTAGTATGTATTGAATTAAATGATGTTATGGATTAGTTTGAGATTGGTTTCTCAATTAATATGCTGATGTGAATGATTTCCTACATGTTAGTTATATGCATGATTTCATTGTATGTATGAAATGCATGTACTTGATGATTTACTTAAGTTCTATGTTATAACATGTGTTAACATGCTCACATGGTTGTATTTTAATTTCAATACTCTCATATGATTTGCTGATGTGATTCCTTAATTGTTTGGGACTATGCTTAGTCCAGGCAGTCGGTAACTGAGCGAATTCGTGGTTGGCTTATCTTTGCCACGAACGACGCGTCGATGAACGCGAGCCGTGTTTTGGAGTTGGCGGCAGTGGTTAGGCCACACGAAGTGTTTTACGCACTTCATGTTGTTCAACTTGAGATGCGATCGTGCTAGTCGAGCCCGTCAAGTAATCCGACTGGCCGTTGTATGTTCACCCTGCATAAGTCATAACTGCTTGAACCTAGGGTACTAAACTTACTATTGTAAACCCAGTTAACCATGGTACCTTGATCCACGAAGACTCATGAGCCGGGCATGGTGGTATGGGACACCGTGGTCGAGCTGTCGGCCTACGCTGGGGCCACAAACCTCCCCGTAGTGACCAGTGAGCACCTAGTCTCGTGAACAGATTATGGTGGTATAGGACACTATATTCTTACTGTCGGCCTACACTGATCAGGCGACGAGTCCTTTGTAGTGACCGCGAGCGTATTCTGAGTCTACGGGAGGCGACGACCCTTCAGTAGCAGTAGAGTACAGTAGGCCTGTATTGATAAGGTGATGGGGGAGCGGAGCAACGAGTGCGTGCAACAGCCCTGACAGCCCTTGCAGCGACCTACAAAATATACATCGTATGAGATTATTAGGAGTGACGACCCTAGACAGGATCTGTGTTGGGATTGATATAAGGGAGGTACCTTAGTTTCCCAATCTTGCTGTTTGAATGGACTAATAACAAGTCGGAAATCATATCACCATTACATTGCATGTGCCTGGAAGATGTGGAGCACTTTAGGGAGTGTGGCATGCCGCGGTCTTAAGATGGTGCCGTATGAGGAAGATCGTCGGTGAGGGCATACATCACGTCATGTCATATTGCATTAATAACAGTATTAGGATTGCTTGATTTATTACTTTACTATTATCGCATGATTGATTTGAGAACATGTTAATCCTTGCTCTATTATTCTACTGAGTTAGCTACTCACTCCCACGTTACGGGACGGTGTTCCTGGACACCCACCAGACCTTTTTGTGATTGCAGATGATGGAGCGGCCTGCGAGGCGGAGCCGAACTTGATGATGTTGATGATGAGGAGGATCCCTCCTTTATGCGTATTCTGATTGACGGGATTATAGGGAGGTTGATTAGATACCTTGACACTTGTCATTTTATATTTTCAGAGCACTCATGTATATTTCTTTTGTTTACTTTTGCAGTATACATGTATATATATAACTTGGTAACATGTTCACACTCTGGAGACATACAACAGTTTATATATGTTATACCTACTATCACAGTCTTCCGCTTGTGACTTTAACTGTCTCTGGAGTATGATATGCTGTACTGGCTTAATCTCACTCATGTTTAATACATTATCACAGACAACATTCAATCATACATATCCATGTTGCATAAATAACATTTTGGAACTCGGGAGTTGGGTTTTTGCTCGACCCCCCTGATTTTCGGGATGTTACATGATCCCTCTACGCCTTTCTCATCACTATCATCTGACTCGTCATCCTCCTCATGATCAATCTCATTACCCTCTTCATCATCTTCCTGGGTCTCAGTAAGCTACAAAATACATAGATGGATATGTAAGAGTAAGGATAACTTTACAATGGTAGACATGAAATTATAGTTCATTTTTCGTAACATCTCACCTGGAAACTGTCACGCACCGAGCGAACGACATCCGTTTCCCATTCTCATAGCGTAAGTTCTAATTTCATTACTACTGATGTCTATAAAAGAATAAAGAGTATTGTTAAATAAAAAGCATATACGTCAAGTTAAGCAAAGTAAATGATGGGGATATATATATATATATATATATATATATATATAAACTTACAACTTTACTCTCAAAAATGGCATGTATTCTATTATACTTCCAACCCTTCCAGCCTCGATATTAAATGAAGCGTGGAATTTGATGCGGAACATACGATACAACACAGTCTTGTAGGGTCGGTAATATCTCTACTGCCCATCCCTGTTAGAATGAAATTGCACCAGGTTACAAATCCATAATTGACTATAGAGGAAAAACATATACAAAGTAAAAGGTGTTCTTACTTGTAGAGGAAGGACGCAATCACATACAGTGTACCGAGAGAAACTTGATGCAGCAACAACAGATTCGATTCCTTGCGACATTGTATAGTATCCCAAACTACCCCAAGGATACCTATAGAAATCATCTAGCGAGTCCACTAGGTAAATATAATCCATGTTGCACATGGTTTTCGGTTCAATTGCCCTAAGAAAGTGCTCCACAACTAGAAGTAGGCCAACCTTCACGACGTCCTCATGCTTATTGGTGTCAACTAATCTCTCAAATACCTCCATTAGTTGCTTCTTTAATACTGGGTATTCTTTGAAGTATTTGTCTCTTAATGTACTCGTAGTGCAACGATTCTTTAGTACAGTTAGACCTCCAATTTTAAGACCGGTAATGAGGGCGAAGTCCATCTCCATAAAGTGCAATTGCCTCTCCTTGATCTCAAATATTAGATCACCTTTGTATCTTATAAAAAGAAGGTGAAATAGAGCCCCTAAAAATCTAAAGGATGTAACATGCAATAGAAATGAGAAAGGAGATTGCCTAAACAAATTTAAGCGACTATCGTGCTTCTCCACTCCACCCTTCACCTTGTCAAACCACCATGTGAGTGTACACCTACATGTTGGGTTGGGGATCTTTGCAGAATATTCATCACCTGCAAAGATGAATTGAAAAACATATCAAACATAAAATTCACAAGATAAACGTTGTGGACAAAATCGGAGTACGTTGAAAAGAATGTAGCATTTCATTAATTTGAACAAGCTTCATATGAATTGGAAATAGAAATGGAACGGGAAATATCAAAAATTGTGCGAGACAAACTATCAACGTAAGCAAGACAAACTATAATTTGATCGGGACAAACATGAAATTGAATGTTGCTCTGGTTGCTTTGGTAGTTCACATGGTTAAAGTTAGTTATAAAGAGTGCTCCAAGTAGAAATTTCTGCCATGTACTTCCTAAAAGCCAACCCAAATTCATAGATGAAGACTAAGGTAATAATGGTGATGATGATACATTTGTAAATTCATACACATATACAAACATACATACTTATAGAGATATATCGATATGCATATGCACATATAGATAGAGATACAGGGCATGTGGTTTTGATTGTATATGGCGATCACACAATGCAATTCTTGATATTCCAAAAATGTCCATCTTTTTCATAGCCAACAATCATGGCCACCTATGACCTATCACTTGCCATGAAAGAGAAAAAACCAACAACATGTGAATCTGTTGCAGACCCAGGCCAGAGAAAAAACCAAACCAACAACAAGACAGGCCTAGAAGCTCGACAGTCCACTTCCATCTCATGAGATCCCCATGCCATCCCTTCTTTTAGTGAAGTAAATTGTACAAATCTTATGGGATGCCTATCAAACTGAGGACTAATTCAATTTCCATGATAAATGAATTAGATTATAGAACCTGAATTGTAAATCGTAGGATGTTAACCACAAGCTCATGTTATGAGAACCCAAAATGTGATTCAAGATCATGATAGTCCAAGGGACACCTGAGGTCATGTTGGGCTCAAGTTGCCCTCAACCCAACCCAACCTACCCCTCACTACAACTTGGGTTTGGATCAACTGGCCCAACTTCAGATGGGGTCAGGTTCACTCAGGCTGTCACGGTCTTGAGCAGGGTAAACATGAAATTGACCTTATCTACCATGAAATTAAGCTGGGCAAACATTAAATAAGCCTCGATGAATTTGATAGAGGCAAACTTTTAGTGCTTGCATGTAACAGTTATTTATTATCTGCAAAGGTGATGTGAAGAGTTTATCTAAATTATTTATCTTTCTTTTTTAGCAACTAGCCAAGAAAACGTACCTAAATAAGACTTTTATTTCACTACTAAACTATGGAGGTGTCCCAAAAGAATATTTTATGGATCTTCTGAGGAATGCTTTGAATGATGCTCGAAATGTTGGTTTCAATAAGCACATTACATTGAGAGGTATGTTTTTTACTGCATACTTATTAGATGTGTCGTTGAAAGTGAAATAAAATGCACTTGTTCATCCACTTTTTCCAGCTGAATAACCTAAAAAATGTTCTTTGGGCAATTTATTCTTTTTAAAAATATTTTTGACACCTTCTATGTAAAATTTCACTAATTTCTAGTCCTTACAATTGTGGCTGTATTGAATCACGGAGAAATGGATGATTTTCTTGCATTAAGAATGATTCTCTATGAAATTCCACTTGATGAACCGTATTTGAAAGCTCACTTGTCAGTGCTAATGAGAGAAGAATTGAAAAGTCTCAAGGGAGGAAGGCTTCATGCACAAGTCTTTGGAGAATGTTGTTGCAAACATGAAATTGAGCGGGGGAAACATGAAATTAGCGGGGCAAACTAGAAAATCATTATGCCCACTGTTTCCTGTGGTATGATTCACTTGATATTTTGATATGCTTCAATTTGGGGCTCAATAGCTAAAATTAGATGGACGGCATGGATATACTACATACATTCAATGTGGGCCCATCTAAGTGTAGGTTATAGGTTTAGGTTAAGGTTATAAGTGTCGGTTGTAGGTTTATGTTTAAGTTAGGTTATAGGTTAAGGTTTAGGGAACTGAGAATAAGTTAAGGTTTAGGTTTAGGAAATCGGGTTCGAGACCGTTTTCAGGTTTAGGTTTAGGTTAAGGAGTTGAGATTAGGATTAAGTGTAGGTTTAGGTTAAAGGATTTGAGAATACATTTAGGTTATAGGTTTAGGTTTAGGTTATAAGTGTTGGCTATAGGTTTATGTTTAAGTTGGGTTATAGGTTAAGGTTTACGGAACTGAGAATAGGTTAAGGTTTAGGTTTAGGAAATCGGGTTCAGGACTGGGTTTAGGTTTGGGTTTTCAAGTTTAGGTTTAGGGTAAGGAGTTAAGATTAGGATTAGGTGTAGGTTTAGGTTTAGGGATTTGAGAATACATTTAGGTTTTAGGTTATAAGTGTAGGTTATAGGTTTAGGTTTAAGTTAGGTTATAGGTTAATGTTTAGGGAATTGAGAATAGGTTAAGGTTTATGTTTAGGGATTTGAGAATACATTTAAGTTTTAGGTTACAAGTGTACGATATAGGTTTTGGTTTAAGTTAGATTATAGGTTAAGGTTTAGGGAATTGAGAATAAGTTAAGGTTTAGGTTTAGAGATTTGAGACTACATTTCGGTTTTAGGTTTAGGTTTTAGGTTTAGGTTAAGGTTAGAAGTGTCAGTTATAGGTTTAGGTTTAAGTTAGGTTATAGGTTAAGGTTTAGGGAACTGAGAATAGGTTAAGGTTTAGGTTTAGGAAATCGGGTTCGGGACCGGGTTTAGGTTTGGGTTTTCAAGTTTAGGTTTAGGTTAAGGAGTTGACATTATGATTAGGTGTAGGTTTATGTTTAGGGATTTGAGAATACATTTAGGGTTTAGGTTATAAGTGTAGGTTTAGGTTTAAGTTAGGTTATAGGTTAATGTTTAGGGAATTGAGAATAGGTTAAGATTTAGGTTTAGGGATTTGAGAATACACTTAGGTTTTAGGTTACAAGTGTACGATATAAGTTTTGGTTTAAGTTAGATTATAAGTTAAGGTTTAGGGAATTGAGAATAAGTTAAGGTTTAGGTTTAAGGATTTGAGAATACATTTAGGTTTTAGGTTTAGGTTTAGGTTTTGAGTGGGGGCAAACTAGAAATTCAGCGGATTGAACATGAAATTGAGCGGGGGAAACATGAAATTGAGTGGGGCAAACTAGAAATTGAGTGGGGCAAGCATGAAATTGAGCAGGGCAAACTAGGAAATGAGCGGGGCAGGCGTGGAATTGAGCAAGGAAAATATGAAATTGAGCAGGGAAAGCTAGGAATTGAGTGGGGCAAGCATGAAATTGAGCGGGGCAAACATGAAAATTAGCGGGGCAAGCATGAAATTGAGAGGGGCAAACATGAAATTGAGCGGGACAAACTGAAAAATCAACGGGGCAAACATGAAATTGAGCGGGGAAAACATTCAGCGGGACAAACTATAAAATCAATGGGGAAAACATGAAATTGAGCGAGGGAAATATGAAATCAGTGGGGCAAACTGGAAAATCATTATGCCCACTGTTTCCCGTGGTATGATTCACTTGGTATTTGGATATGCTTCAATTTAGGGCTCAACCGCTAAAATTAGATGGACGGCGTGGATATACTACATATATTCAATGTGGGCCCATCTAAGTGTAGGTTATAGGTTTAGGTTTAGGTTATAGGTTAAGGTTTAGGGAGTTGAGAATAGGTTAAGGTTTAGGTTTAGGAAATTGGGTTCGGGACTGGGTTTAGGGATTTAAGAATACATTTAGGTTTTTGGTTTAGGTTATAGGTTTAGGTTTAGGTTATAAGTTTCGGTTATAGGTTTAGGTTTGAGTTAGGTTATAGGTTAAGGTTTAAGGAACTGAGAATAGGTTAAGGTTTAGGTTTAGGAAATCGGGTTCAGGACCGGGTTTAGGTTTGGGTTTTCAAGTTTAGGTTTAGGTTCAGGAGTTGAGATTAGGATTAGGTGTAAGTTTAGGTTTAGGGATTTGAGAATATATTTAGGTTTTAGGTTTAGGTTACAGGTTTAGGTTAAGGTTATAAGTGTCAGTTATAGATTTAGGTTTAAGTTAGGTTATAGGTTAAGGTTTAGGGAACTGAGAATAGGTTAAGGCTTAGGTTTAGAAAATTGGGTTCGGGACTGTTTTTAAGTTTAGGTTTAGGTTAAGGAGTTGAGATTAGGATTAGGTGTAGGTTTAGGTTTAGGGATTTGATACTACATTTAGGTTTTAGGTTTAGGTTACAGGTTTAGGTTAAGGTTATAAGTGTCGATTATAGGTTTAGGTTTATGTAACACCCTGAAAATCGGGGGTCGTGTATAAACTTAACTTCCGAGTTCCAGACCATCACTTATGCAACAAAAATGATTATGATTCAATGTTGTCTGAGTTAAAGCATTCACATGAGTAAAAGTATACCAAAACTGCAATTCATACTTCAGATCCAGTGATAAAAGTAAGCGGAAGACTAAAGAATATATATATCACTGTATGGAAAAATAAAGTAGATCTCGACTATCTGTAAAGTATGAATACATCTCTGAGTCTCATATACATGTAAATAAACAAAATTAAAATGTCAAAAGTAGTCCCACTAAGAAGTCCCGTCAATCGAGGCCACCTAAGCAAAGCCATCGTGGTACTGCATGTATGAGAACTCGTCCTGGTCCTCATCATAGTCCGGCTCTGCCTCCTGAATCGCTGCCTCACCTGCATCTAAGACAGGGTCTGGTGGGTGTTGCAAATATCATCCCGTAACGTGGGAGTGAGTACCTAACTCAGTGAAATATTAGAGTAAGGATTAACATGTTCTCAAATCAATCATGCGATAATAATAAAGCAGTAAATCAAACAATCCTAATACTGTTGTTTATGCAATATGACATGACATGATGGATGCTCTCACCGACGATCTCCCTCATACGGCACCATCTTACGCCCGTGGCATGCAATCATCCCACAGTGCTGCACGTCCTCCAGGCACATGCAATGTGATGGTGATATGATTACCGAGTTATTATTAGTCCATTCAAACAGCAGGATTGAGAAACTAAGTACTTTCTTTATATCAATCCCAACACAGATCCTGTCTAGGGTCGTCACTCCTAGTAATCTCATACGATGTATATTTTATAGGTCGCTGCAAGGGCTGCCAGGGCTGTTGCTCGCACTCGTTGCACCGCTCTCCCATCACCTTATCAATACAGGCCTACTGTACTCTCACTGCTACGGAAGGGTCGTCGCCTCCCGTAGACTCAGAATACGCTCGCGGTCACTACAAAGGACTCGTCGCCTGATCAGTGTAGGCCGAGAGCAAGAATATAGTGTCCGAAACCACCATAATCTGCCACGAGTCATAGGTGCTCACTGGTCACTACGGGGAGGTTTGTGGCCCCAGCGTAGGCCGACAGCTCGACCACGGTGTCCCATACCACCATGCCCGGCTCATGAGTATTTGTGGATCAAGGTACCATGGTTGACAGGGTTTACAATGGTAAGTTCAGTACCCTAGGTTCAAGCAGTTATGACTCATACAGGGTTAACATACAACGGCCAGTCAGGTAACTTGACGGGCTCGACTAGCACGAGCGCATCTCAAGTTGAACGACATGAAGTGCGTAAAACACCTCGTGTGGCCTAACCACTGCCGCCAACTCTAAAACACGGCTCGCGTTCATCGACGCGTCGTTCGTGGCAAAGATAAGCCAACCACGAATTCACTCGGTTACTGACTGCCTGGACTAGGTATAGTCCCAAACAATTATGAATCCACATCAGCAAATTATGGATGAAAACAGTATTTCCTACAAATGACTAAAATGCCCTAAATCTCATATTCTTCGTCTGCTTACGAAACAGGAAACGGACGGCATGTTGTACATGTCAAACGGCGTTGCCGTCGATAATCTACTATTAAACGACATTGAAAGCGTTGGAAACAGTCAATCAAAGCGTCTAAAATCCGCACCTTTTCTCCTAAAAGCGTATCAATTCGAACGGAGCGTATACACTTCGTCTACGGCGAATAGGCAACCTAATACACAAGATCCATAAGCTACTTCGCTATGAAAACTAAGGAACTTCAAATCAGCAACTATTTAGGGTATTTTCTTACCTAGAAATGCGGTGAAATCATCGGCAAAGTGATTGGATTGTGTGGCTTAAACACGTTTAGCAGGTAGCACAAGCAGCAGGAAAAACTCTCCCACCTTCTCTCACAATCTCTCACCTTTTCTCTCACTCAATCTAGGACTTTTTTCAAATTCGGATGGGAGAGATATGAGAGGGTTTAAGCCCCTTTTATAACCCTAAACATGCCGAAAATAGGCTTAGGAACAATGTTTACTTGATACCTAACCAAATCGGAGCTGTTTCGGTCCAAAAGGGCATTTCTGGTGGTCCCCTGGCCGAACGAGATCGGACTTAAGTTCATGCATGTCGGATGTCGCTCACATCCCATTTTCAGACCAGTAGTGTTTGTAGATCGCACGTGGCAGTCGCGTTTCAGTTCAGCGGTCACCGCACGTAGATCAGGTCTACAAGTCTCATGATATGAAATAGAAATTTTTCCTGATCCGAGGGTGTATTTTGGCTGAATTCTGACGGTCAGAACACTTAATACTGACGCGTCAAGTCGTGTACCAGATTTGAATTTCAAATTCCAAATCTAACCCTATTCTCAATCTTTTCAGTCCAAGCTCAATAAAATAGCCTGAGAATGTCGGTTGGACTTGATTTTTGAAATGATTGTCAAGTCTAGCTAGGCAGTTTTAATGGTCTAAGATTGTATGCATTGGACTTTCGATGCGCGGTCTAGATCCAATACAAAGTTTCAAAGAGGTCCAGGGAACAAACCGGTTTAGAGTTTGATCCGAGGTTTTAGAGTATTATAGCACCATTGATTCTATAAGTTTTGGGTTTTGTAGAACGTATTTAAAGTGATCAGGGACTATTTTCCAACTACTCTAGCGTTGCGCTAGTTAACTTACACTTATTTTCTAAAGGAATTAATCCCACGCAATTTCTGGTCGAGTTGGTACTCGAGTCCAAGTATGGATTTTTCCAGGGCGTTACAATCTACCCTCCTTAACAAATAATTTCATCCTCGAAATTTGTACCTTTTCATACTCCTCGAGAAGCTGTGGGTAGTTCTTTCTGATCTCGGCTTCTGTTTCCCAGGTAGCCTTTTCCTCAGAGTGATGCGTCCATAATACTTTCACAAGGGGAATCACCTTGCTATGCAGTACCTGCTCCTTCCTATCTAAGACACGCGTCGGTCGTAGGATATATGTAACATCCTCTCTTAACTGCACCTGCTCCCATCTGATGATATGGGAAGGATCAGAAACATATTTCTTCAGCATACAAACATGAAATACGTTGTGAACGCTTGCGAGATGCGTGGGTAAAGCCAAACGGTATGCCACTGCTTCCACACGATCGAGGATCTGGAATGGACCAATGAATCGCGGTGCTAGCTTCCCCTTCTTCCCGAACCGAAGGACTCCCTTCATAGGGGAAACTCGTAAAAATACATGATCCCCAACTGTGAACTCTAGCGGCCGCCGTCTCGTATCGGCATAACTCTTCTGTCTGCTCTGCGCTGTGAGAAGCCAACGTCTAATAATATCAATCTTCTTCGACGTTGCCTGCACTAACTCTGGCCCAATCAAGCTACGCTCACCGACCTCTGCCCAACAATGTGGTGCGCGACAAGGTCGCCCATACAATGCCTCGTAAGGTGTCATACCGATACTCGCCTGAAAACTGTTGTTATACGAAAACTCCGCATAAGCCAGACAATCATCCCAACTGTCCTTGAAGTCTAATGCACAAGCTCGCAACATATCCTCTAAGATCTGGTTCACCCGCTCTGTCTATCCGTCTGTCTGTGGGTGGAAAGAAGTACTGAACTTCAACTTCACACCTATAGCCTCCTGAATGCGAGTCCAGAAAATATAAGTGAACCGCGTGTCTCTGTCCGACACGATCTCCAACGGAACTCCATGCAGACGCACAATCTCCCTAATATATAGTCTAGCCAGCTCGTCTGCAGAGTTCGTGACTCTGATCGATAGGAAGTGTGCCGACTTCGTCAGACAGTCGACGATCACCCATATGGAATCATGTTCCTTCCTCGTCTTCGGCAGCCCTGAAACGAAATCCATGGAAATGAAATCTCACTTCCACTCTGCGATCGGCATAGGCTGCAAGAGTCCAGGTGGTCGGCGATGCTCTGCCTTCACCTGCTGCAAGTGAGACAACGGGACATGAACTCTACTATGTGGGTCTTCATACCTTCCCACCAATAGGTCCTCTTCATGTTGCGATACATCTTCGTACTGCCTGGATGCATCGTGAGTCTGGTACAATGCGCAGCCTCGAGAATCTCTCGTCTCAAGTCAGGGATATCTGGGAAGCATAGGCGGCCACGATAACGTAAGCCCCCATCCATGCCAACTCGCCACTCGGCGTCTGCATCATCACTGGCCTGCTCTCGAAGCTCAGTCAGATGCGCATCATCCCTCTGCGCCTCGATGACCCGGTCATCGATCTGAGATCGCACCTGTACATGTGCGATGAACTCTTACGGCTCCTTTACAGTGAGTTTCTGCTCAAAGTCTCACAAAAACTCAACCATATCCCACTCAGCAACCATCAGCGGAGGCACAAACTCTATCGCCTTCTTGCGGCTCAACGGGTCAGCCACAAGGTTCGCCTTCCCAGGATGGTAAGAGACTTCGAACTTGAAGTCCTTCAAAGTCTCCATCCATCACCGCTGCCTCATATTCAAGTCTCGCTGCGTGAATATGTACTTGAGGCTCTTGTGGTCGCAAAAGAGCTCGAACTCCTCTCCATAGAGGTAATGTCTCCAGAGTCTCAGTGCGAATATGACGGCTGCCAACTCTAGGTCATGTGTAGGGTAATTCTCCTCGTGCTTCCTTAATTATCTCGAGGCATACGAAATTACTCTGTCACTCTGCATAAGGACACAACCCAGACCAACACTAGACGCGTTAGTGTATATAGTGTACCTAACCCCTTGCTCTGGTAATACTAGCACAGGGGTGGACGTAAGCCTATCCTTTAGCTCCTGAAAAGCTGACTCCGCCTTGTCATTCCAGGTAAACTTCACGTCCTTCCGTGTCAACTGAGATAGAGGTCTCGCGATCTTCTAGAAATTCCAAATGAAGCGTCGATAATAGCCAGCGAGACCCAAGAAACTCCTCACCTCAGTGAAAGAACCAGGCTGCTCCCAGTCCTAAACTGCAGCTACCTTAGACAGGTCAATTGCCATGCCATCCTTGGACACCACGTGTCCTAGAAACTTCACTTCCTACTTCCAGAAGTCACACTTCTTGTACTGTGCAAACAACTGATGCTGTCTGAGTGTATTCAGGACTAAGCGCAAGTGCTCGTCATGCTCCTCTCGACTCCTGGAGTATACCAAAATGTCGTCAATGAACACAATGACGAATCGATAGAGGAAAGGTCGAAATACCCGGTTCATCAGATCCATGAACACGGCTGGTGCGTTCGTGAGACCGAACGACATCACAAGGAACTCGTAGTGGCCAAAGCTGGTCCTGAATGCTGTCTTCTGCATGTCCTCATCCCTGACGCGCAATTGATGATATCTTGACTGAAGATCAATCTTCAAGAAGTACTGCGCTCCTCTCAACTGATCAAACAAGTCATCGATCCTGGGTAAAGGGTACTTGTTCTTCACCGTGATCTGGTTCAGCCTACGATAATCAATACACAATCGTATCGAACCATCCTTCTTCCTTACAAACAGGACTGGTGCTCCCCAAGGAGACACACTAGGTCGTATAAGGCCAAGCTCCAACAGACCATCAATCTGCGTCCTCAACTCCTCCATCTCACACGGTGCTATGCGATACGTCGGCAGTGAGACAGGCGTGGAACCAGGCACCAGATCGATAGTGAAATCAATCTCTCGTTGAGGCGGTAAACCAGGGATCTTCCTGAACAGATCTCCAAAATCACAAACGACTGGCGTATGCTCAAGCATCTGGGCACGAGCGTCCCGTAGTAAAGTAGCGTAGCTAAATATGCGGAAGGGGAGATTTACCCGCACTGGGAATGTAAACGATGCGCCCTCTGGCTCGTAGGCAGTCACTATACGAGTCTCGCAATCAATCTCGGCCCTCGCTGCAGTCAACCAATCCATGCCAAGAATAACGTCCAGATAAACAAGAGAGGGATCGACGACAAGATCAAGAGCCATCGTCTTGCCCCCCAGATCCACCAAACAGCCCTCACACATCAGGGTGGCATCTGTAAAGGACCCGTGAGCTGTATAAACTCGCACCCCATCCATCCTAATAGTCGGTAGCCCAATGCGCCTGACTATGGCACGTGATATCAATGAAATCGTGGATCCTGTGTCCACCATCACAAGAATAGGAATACCTCCGATGTGGGCAGTGACCTCAAAGGCCGAATGCTGAGAAGTCTCTGTCGCAGCTGCCTCAGCTGTCAAGTCATGCACCCGTGCCTGCTGTGGCCGGTTCGGCCGCTGTGCCATGTGCCGTAGAGGCGGCCTAAACTGAGATACCAGAGGTCTGAGAGAAGGGTGCGCAGGAGCCAACCATAAAGGCGGTGCTGATATAGCATGTGGGCGTGTACGGTCGATCTTCTACGGCGGCGAGAACCCACTGTCCCGCATCCGAGCAGAACAACTCGGTGCCAAATGGCCCAATCTCCCACAATATGTACATGATAAATCGGGGCACCGTATCGGGGGTACTGGCACTGTAGCCCTAGAAGGAGGGTCGGCGCGAGGCCTCTTGCCCGCAAAGGGCCTGTCTTGCAACTCTGGTCGTGGCCTAGGAGCAATAGGGCCATGAGATTGAGTAAGTTGATCCACATCCTGCTCTACCCGCATGAACATGTGAATCAGCTCTGCATAGGAGGGAATGCTCACGCAGCACATCTTCGACCGAATATCCAGTCGTAAACCCTCCGAAAAGTGCCGTATGCGCATCTGCTCATTTGCCAGTATAGTCAGGATGTATCTGCCCAACTCAGTGAACCGATGCTCATACTTAGTCACTGTCATGCCTCCCTGTCTGAGGCGCAGAAACTCGTTCTCCCGATCATGCCTATACGTCTGGGGATAGTATTTCTCGTGGAAGCAGAACTCGAACGCTGCCCAGGTCCATATGTAATCGGCGGCAACGGTCCGCAACATACTGTCCCACCATAAGCTGGCCTCCCGCTCGAATAAGAACGTAGCCAACTTGACCTGCTCAGCCTCTGAACAATGCAGCATCCGTAGTATCTTCGACACACGGTCAAGCCAATACTCGGCCTCCTCGGGTCTATGAGAACCCGTAAAAGTGGGAGGCCGTAAGCGTTGGATCGCTCTAACAAGCCCCGTGTGTCTGTGGCATTCCCTGTAGGGTAAGCAGGTGGTACAGGATGAACCATGCCCTCATCCTGAGCATATGTATCAGCATCCTCAGCTGGATGCACAGGTGGTGCAGGTGGAGGCACACTCCCACCTTGGGCTAGAGCCCCCACAATCGTAGTCAGGAGTTGCTGTTGCTGCTGCATCATAGCCATCATCTGCTCAAATCTATCTAGAGGTGGAGCAGGCTGTGGCATTACTGCATCGAAGAAGACGCACGGTACTTCTCTCTGACGGGCGGTGTGAAAGGCGGTGGTCCAACTGCAGGACCAGTAGTAGGCTGAGACGCACGTACTGTCTCAGGAATTAGGCCCACAGTAGGGTCCGCATGAGCATCAGACTGAGAAGGAGCCTAATCCATAGGCTCACCCAATGTAAGCCGAGCTGTGCTTCGTGTAGCCTTCGGCGGCATTCCCTATATTCAAAATAGGGCGCAACCTTGTCAGTCTCAATAGCACAAATACACCGCAATCATTCACATAAAGAGTCAAAGGCATTTTATGCATTTCATTTAATCAAAATTGTCACAATACAAGGGATATCTCCTTACAAGCATCATGACAAGAAGTACATGGGAACTAAGACAGTTAAAGTTACAACAGCAACATAAGTAAACTACTAGCCTTAACAGGCTTACACAACTTAAAGCAGGAGACGACTAACTACTAACAACAATATCAAAGATCTCATCGCTAGTCTGAGTCGGGTGACGGAGGAGGAGCACCCTTATCCTGCAAGCAGCACAGGATCGCCTTCAAGGTGCGAGTCACCTTGCCGAATTTCCTCTTCATAACGGCCTTGCTATCCTCGACCTCAGCCCGAAGTTTCTGAACTTCCCTTCGCAAGGTGACCTGGCTCTCCTCAATTTGGGGAATGCGATCAACACCAGTAGTCTGAGCAGAAGGAGAAGGGCTCTCATTTGTATCCTGAGCCTCCTCTTCTACCTCTTCCTGGACTTCTTTCTCAACTTCTGCTCCAGGTTCTCCCTCACTTGGATCCTCTTTATCATCAAAATCATCCTCGCTATCCTCCTCAAGCTGAGTCTCACGGTACTGAGACCCGATCTTCATCTTGACCATGGTAGACTCATCAATGCAGTGAATCGGAACTGGCAACTCCGGCCCAGTCTATAAGCAAACTCAAGCGCGATCTTGCATATAAGTCGGCCAAAAGGAAGCGACTTAGACGTTCTTCTTGATTTCGCTATGAGGATAATCTGTCACAACACGAAAGTGGCCATACACACATTTTCTCCCTGGGCCACCTGATACAAGAAATTAACCATAAGACGCGTACACTCAATGCGATTTATCGACCTGGGATACAAGTTGAACGTGCAAATGTGGTGCAGCAGGCGCAAATCATCAAACATATGAGACGCCTTGAGGCTATTGTTAGGCTGCCATGGAACCAGTCTACCACATAGGAACCTGATACGGCGATCTAGCTCACGCGTACTCCTCAAATTCTTCGCACTGGGATGAACATCACCAAGGGGCACGTTCAGAAGTCGCGCTATCAACCGAACATCGATCGTAGCCATCCGGTCTCTACCAAAAGGAATCTTGAATTGCAATGGCTCCAGTGTAGGATTCTGAATATGAGTGTAGAAGGCACGAACGGTGCTCACATTAGCACGAGAACGAGCTTCAAATAGCGGACCCCAATGTGCAGCTTCAATGCGCTCGAACAACAGAAATTCATCTAAGAGTCGTCCTTCCACGTCCGCCTCAAACAACACCTTATGGTCAGTATATTCACCGTGAGGCATCTCTGCTAATATCACTCGCCCAAGTTGAGTATGGAACTCTCGGGCTGTGCTTGGACTTGCGGCAGCGCTTGAGCTAGCGGCGCTACCCCTCGGTCTTCTTGATTGAGCAGGGCGACTAGGCCCAGCCTCATCCGCTGCGGTCTTTCTCTTTCCCATCAAAGAGAGGATGGTGGAGAAAGATAAAAGACCCAAAATGGCTTCAACAAAAGCTATGAAAAATGGGAAAAATACAGAGAAATGGCTGCCCAAACTGAAAAAAGAAGATCTATGTGTTGTAGAGGGATGCTTCAAGCTCCCCTAGGATGGATTTTTAAAAAGAAAAGAGAACGAAAAAGGAGAATGGATCTCCTCACGATTTCAGCACATTTTGGGGGTTGTAGGAGCTCGAACGGACGAGATTTGCAAGAGGAGGAGTTGCAAACTGTAATGGAGTGATGGAGTGGATTCGGTTTCAGTAAGAAATGGGTTTGGGAAGGATTTGGAGCAACGATTTGAGAGAGGGCAGCAAGAAAATGTGAGGAGCTTGGAAAGGGGGCTGTTGTGAAGGAAGTACCCTTTTTAGGGGTTTTCTATGGTCGGACCACATGTGGGAGGGGTGTACTACCCAAAATAACCACACGCGACAAAATTTCGCATCAAGTGGGCCCCACCAGATGGCGATGCATCGCCGGCTATCTTGTAAGGTGGCCGGTGGGATCACATAGGTCGGGTCCCCCCTCGTCTAGGGACCCCAAAATTTTATGGGCCCCACCTTAGTTCATTCTAGATTGCCCTAGGGAGGCCCAAACATGCATTCGGGGCTTTCTGGGGCCAATCTGTAAAATTGAATATAATCTCCTATCATGCAGTATATGATTTTGGGGTATAAGGAGCCAATACATCCATCTAGCCCATTAGTTTCTAAAGATTGCAAACTTAGAATGGCCTAATGGCTAATTTTCATGAAATTTTACTATTCACTGTAAAATTTTATCAAAGTATGATTTTATATCATTTTCACATTAGGATCAATGCCTAACATGAAAATAATAATAAATAATTGAAGAATGGAGTGGTGAGAGGAAGAATTTTGAAGAATTTAGGTGAAACGAGGTTTTTAAGTCCTAGCGATTAAATGTAAGGGTTGTGGTTGTCCCACAGCCCAAGGATTCACATTTACGGGTTTAGAACCATTCAAAGAACGTCTCAACCCACCTACCTACAACCTAGGAGCTACTCAGGTCGCTTCACGTGACCCTAGATGCGTTACGAACTCGATCGCGTGATCGATATGAATAGACTTCACCTATTGGCGAATCTGCGATCCTATAAGTGTTTCTAGACCTTTCTCGCACCCGCCTAAGTTAAAGGAAGCGACAGCGTACGTCGCGTGACCATAACCCAGGCCCGGTATAATCTCATTCATGCTCTGATACCAACTTGTAACACGTTGAAAATCGGGGGTCATGTATAAACTCAACTCCTGAGTTCCAGACCGTCACTTATGCAACAAAAATGATTATGATTCAATGTTGTCTGAGTTAAAGCATTCACATGAGTAAAAGTATACCAAAACTGTAATTCATACTTCAGATCCAGTGATAAAAGCAAGCGAAAGACTAAAGAATATATATATCACTGTATGAAAAAATAAAGTAGATCTCGACTGTCTCTAAAGTATGAATACATCTCTGAGTCTCATATACATGCAAATAAACAAAATTAAAATGTCAAAAGTAGTCCCATTAAGAAGTCCCGTCAATCCAGGCCACCTAAGCAAAGCCGTCGTGGTACTGCATGTATGAGAACTCGTCCTGGTCCTCATCAAAGTCCGGCTCTGCCTCCTGAATCGCTGCCTCACCTACATCTAAGACAAGGTCTGGTGGGTGTTGCAAACACCATCCCATAACGTGGGAGTGAGTACCTAACTCAGTGGAATATTAGAGCAAGGATTAACATGTTCTCAAATCAATCATGCGATAATAGTAAAGCAGTAAATCAAACAATCCTAATACTGTTGTTAATGCAATATGACATGACATGATGGATGCCCTCACCGACGATCTCCCTCATACGGCACCATCTTACGCCCGTGGCATGCAATCATCCCACAGTGCTCCACGTCTTCCAGGCACATGCAATGTGATGGTGATATGATTACCGAGTTATTATGAGTCCATTCAAATAGCAGGATTGGAAAACTAAGATACTTCCCTTATATCAATCCCAACACAGATCCTGTCTAGGGTCATCACTCTTAGTAATCTCATACGATATATATTTTGTAGGTCGCTGCAAGGGCTGCCAGGGCTGTTGCTCGCACTCGTTGCACCGCTCTCCCATCACCTTATCAATACAGGCCTACTGTACTCTCACTGCTACGGAAGGGTCGTCGCCTCCCGTAGACTCAGAATACGCTCGCGGTCACTACAAAGGACTCGTCGCCTGATCAGTGTAGGCCGACAGGAAGAATATAGTGTCCTATGCCACCATAATCTGCTCACGAGTCATAGGTGCTCACTGGTCACTACGGGGAGGTTTGTGGCCCCAGCATAGGCCGACAGCTCGACCACGGTGTCCCATACCACCATGCCCGACTCATGAGTCTCTGTGGATCAAGGTACCATGGTTTACAGGGTTTACAATGGTAAGTTCAGTACCCTAGGTTCAAGCAGTTATGACTCATACAGGGTGAACATACAACGGCCAGTCGGGTTACTTGACAGGTTCGACTAGCACGAGCGCATCTCAAGTTGAACGACATGAAGTGCGTAAAACACCTCGTGTGGCCTAACCACTACCACCAACTCGAAAACACGGCTCGCGTTCATCGACGCGTCGTTCGTGGCAAAGATAAGCCAACCACGAATTCACTCGGTTACCGACTGCCTGGACTAGGTATAGTCCCAAACAATTATAAATCTACATCAGCAAATTATGGATGAAAACAGTATTTCCTACAAATAACCAAAATGCCCTAAATCTCATATTCTTCGTCTGCTTACGAAACAGGAAACGGACGGCATGTTGTACATGTCAAACGGCATTGTTGTTGATAATCTACTATTAAATGACATTGAAAGTGTTGGAAACAGTCAATCAAAGCGTCTAAAATCCACACCTTTTCTCCTAGAAACGTATCAATTCGAACGGAGCGTATACGCTTCGTCTACGGCGAATAGGCAACCTAATACACAAGATCCATAAGCTACTTCGCTATGAAAACTAAGGAACTTCAAATCAGTAACTATTTAGGATATTTTCTTACCTAGAAATGTGGCTAAATCACCGGCAAAGTGATTGGATTGCGTGGCTTAAACACGTGCAGCAGGTAGCACAAGCAGCAGGAAAAACTCTCCCACCTTCTCTCACAATCTCTCACCTTTTCTCTCACTCAATCTAGGGCTTTTTCCAAATTCGGATGGGAGAGATATGAGAGGTTTTAAGCCCCTTTTATAACCCTAAAATGCCTAAAATAGGCTTAGGAACAATGTTTACTTGATACCTAACCAAATCGGGGCTGTTTCGGTCCAAAAGGGCATTTCTGGTGGTCCCCTGGCCGAACACGATCGGACTTAAGTTCATGCATGTCGGATGTCGCTCACATCCCATTTTCAGACTAGTAGTGTTTGTAGATCGCACGTGGTGGTCCAGTTTCAGTTCAATGGTCACCGCACGTAGATCAGGTCTACAAGTCTTATGATATGAAATAGAAATTTTTCCTGATCCGAGGGTGTAATTTGGCTGAATTCTGACGGTCAGAACGCTTAATACTGACGCGTCAAGTCGTGTGCCAGATTTGAATTTCAAATTCCAAATCTAATCCTATTCTCACTCTCTTCAGTCCAGGCTCAATGAAATAGCTTGAGAATGTCAGTTGGATTTGATTTTCGAAATGATTGTCAAGTCCAGCTAGGTAGTTTTGACGGTCTAAGATTGTAGGTATCGGACTTTTGACGCGCGGTCTAGATCCAATACAAAGTTTCAAAGAGGTCCAGGGAACAAACCGGTTTAGAGTTTGATCCGAGGTTTTAGAGTATTATAGCACCATTGATTCTACAAGTTTTGGGTCTTGTAGAAGGTATTTAAAGTGATCAGGGACTATTTCCCAGCTACTCTAGCGTTGCGCTAGCTAACTTACACTTATTTTTTAAAGGAATTAATCCTACGCAATTTCTGGTCGAGTTGGTACTCGAGTCCAAGTACGGATTTTTCCAGGGCGTTACAGTTTAAGTAAAGGCTATAGGTTAAGGTTTAAGGAACTGAGAATACGTTAAGGTTTAGGTTTAGGAAATCGGGTTTGGGACTGGGTTTAGGTTTGGGTTTTTAAGTTTAGGTTTAGGTTAAGGACTTGAGATTAGGATTATGTGTAGGTTTAAGTTTAGGGATTTAAGAATACATGTAGGTTTTAGGTTACAAGTGTAGGTTATAGGTTTAGGTTTAAGTTAGGTTATAGGTTAATGTTTAGGGAATTGAGAATATGTTAAGGTTTAGGTTTAGGTTTAGGGATTTGAGAATACATTTAGGTTTTAGGTTACAAGTAGAACTGGGCATCGGACTGAGTTGAATTAGATTCGGCCCAACTCGACCAGGTCTGAGTTTTGCATGGCCTGACCTGAACTCGGTCAGAACCGGGATCGAGTCTGGGTCCTCTGACTCAATTCAATCCTAAACCCTGCTAACATGGACTGATCCGAGTCCAACTCGGTCAGGAAAATTGAGTCGGATCGGATTGGCCGATGTTCGATCGGTTCAGATTTTGGAAGTGTTTGTAAGCATTCTATAAGGTAGGCAACATTACTCTCATTGTTTCCTATTGTGCAATCAACTTAATTATTAGAAATACTTAAAATTTAATATCAACCCCTAAAATAACCTGGAAAAACTAATGGACGGTGTGGATAAACTAAAAATCTCAAGATAGGCCCCACATACTTTTCCTAGCAGGAGAAAAAAAATGCACTGTCCTGCTTAAAACTCACACCACTTTTAGGTTCCTGAAGAAGCTTGCAATTATTGCTGATAGTATGCTATCTAGCTAGCTGACACAGCTATAGTAGCTTTTGGAATGTGTCATGCAGTGTCATGCGATGATGAACACTGACACTCCTCGAGCCCCAAGTTGTACGAGCACTGATGCTCCCATCAGGTGGGCCACATCTTGCTTCCTATATTAGGAACTTCCTGTGATAGGCTTCGGGAGAGTTTCCTATGTGGGTCGAGTAGGCCACGTATGATTAACAACAACCGTCGGATATAATTTTTACATCGTTGATAGGAACATGGCCCAAAAACAAACATGAATGTATAATTAAAAAGCCACTCAATCATGGGCATGCTAAATGGACGGTTATAGCAACAATGGTATGGCCATCAACATTGGACGCCCTTATTTTAAAGGTCAGGATCGTCCGAAAATGGCTGGTTTGGGTCCAATTTCAATCCACCATTGTCACTCCTATCATGTGGTTTCACCTTGACATACAAGCCTACTTGGGCCCACACACAGTATAGGGAATTCCTATCCGTTGATTCATACAGGCACACGCATATATAGACATATATAGACGAACCTGACATTAGTGGATTTACTGGCAACAATAAGATGAGATTGAGATCCATTGCTCGCCTACTACTTCTCCCCTAACAAAAGCAAAAAAAGGTATGGTGAGCTGACCATTGTCTACCTGGTAGGGCCCACCAATCTATAGCTTGGACGTGTGAAGAAGTGAAGAAACTCACGTATAAGGTAGTGACGGTGCCGGCTGAGTTGCTGGGGAAAAGCTTCAATTACATAGTGATCTTGCCAAAGAGATAGAAATGCTTGGAATGGAAGTGATATGCAGTACCCAAAACTTGTAACTTGGTATATCTAGCTTCAATTGTTGCAGAAATTCACTGAAGACAAGCACTCAAGCAGGTAGGGTGGAGAAGATAGTTATCACTCGTCAGTCGGGTAGGGACTAGAGATTTTCGGGTGCGGGACTACAGGTAGAGTAGAGAAGATTTGGGGATTTTTAGGGTTCGGGCGGCGAGAGGGGAGATGCGGTTAGGGTAGGGTAAAAAAACAGTGGGGTAAAAAAGTAAAAAAATTATATATATACTAATATATACGGGTCGGGTCGGGTTTGTTCGAGTCGGATCCTATCGGATCGGATTCCGGGTCAGGTCGGGTCGGAACATGGTCTATCTGGAACCGACCTGAAAATATTTCGAATCTAGTTTCTGCTACCCGATCCTGCTCGATCCTGACCGTCGGTTCTGTTCGAATCAGGTCAGATCGGGTCGGATCCAATGGTTCGGGTATGAAATGTCCACCTCTAGTTACAAGTGTATGATATAGGTTTTGGTTTAAGTTAGATTATAGGTTAAGGTTTAGGGATTTGAGAATACATTTAGGTTTTAGGTTTAGGTTTAGATTATAGGTTTAGGTTTAGGTTTAGGTTTAGGTTTTGAGTGGGGGCAAACTAGAAAATCAGCGGGTTGAACATGAAATTGAGCGGGGCAAACTAGAAATTGAGCGGGGCAAACTAGAAATTGAGCGGGGCAAGCATGAAATTGAGCAGGAAAAACTAGGAAATGAGTGGGGAAGGCGTGAAATTGATCGGGGCAAACATGAAATTGAGTGGGGCAAGTATGAAATTGAGCGGGGCAAATACGAAAATTAGTGGGGCAAGCATGAAATTGAGCGGGGAAAACACGAAATTGAGCGGGACAAATTGGAAAATCAGCGGGGTAAACATGAAATTGAGTGGGGAAAACGTGAAATCAGCGGGGCAAACTATAAAATCAGTGGGGCAAACATGAAATTGAGCGGGGGAAACATGAAATCAGCGGGGCAAACTAGAAAATCATTATGCCCACTGTTTCCCGTGGTATGATTCACTTAATATTTTGATATGCTTCAATTTGGGGTTCAACCGCTAAAATTAGATGGACGGTGTGGATATACTACATACATTCAATGTGGGCCCATCTAAGTGTAGGTTATGGGCTTAAGTTTAGGTTATACGTTAAGGTTTAGGGAACTGAGAATAGGTTAAGGTTTAGGTTTAGAAAATCGGGTTCGGGATCGGGTTTAGGTTTGGGTTTTCAAGATTTGGTTTAGGGATTTGAGAATACATTTAGGTTTTAGTTTAGGTTATAGGTTTAGGTTTAGGTTATAAGTGTCAGTTATAGGTTTAGGTTTAAGTTAGGTTATAGGTTAAGGTTTAAGGAACTGAGAATAGGTTAAGGTTTAGGTTTAGGAAATCGGGTTTAGGACTGGGTTTAGGTTTGGGTTTTCAAGTTTAGGTTTAGGTTAAGGAGTTGAGATTAGGATTAGGTGTAGGTTTAGGTTTATGGATTTGAGAATACATTTAGGTTTTAGGTTTAGGTTACAGGTTTAGGTTAAGGTTATAAGTTTCGGTTATAAGTTTTGGTTTAAGTTAGGTTATAGGTTAAGGTTTAGGGAACTAAGAATAGGTTAAGTTTTAGGTTTAGAAAATCGGGTTCGGGACCATTTTCAAGTTTAGGTTTAGGTTAAGGAGTTGAGATTAGGATTAGTTGTAGGTTTAGGTTTAGGTATTTGGGAATACATTTAGGTTTTAGGTTTAGATTTAGGTTATAAGTGTCGGTTATAGGTTTAGGTTTAAGTTAGGTTATAGGTTAAGGTTTAAGGAACTGATAATAGGTTAAGGTTTAGGTTTATGATATCAGGTTCGAGACCGGGTTTAGGTTTGGGTTTTCAAGTTTAGGTTTAGGTTAAGGAGTTGAGATTAGGATTATGTGTAGGTTTAGGTTTAGGGATTTGAGAGTACATTTAGGTTTTAGGTTTAGGTTACCGGTTTAGGTTTAGGTTATGAGTGTCAGTTATAGATTTAGGTTTAAGTTAAATTATAGGTTAAGGTTTAGGGAAATGAGAATAGGTTAAGGTTTAGGTTTAGGAAATCGGGTTCGGGACCGGGTTTAGGTTTGAGTTTTCAAGTTTAGGTTTAGGTTAAGGAGTTGATATTAGGATTAGGTGTAGGTTCCTGTGGTTGGATTTGAGAATACATTTAGGTTTTAGGTTATAAGTGTAGGTTTAGGTCAAGGTTATAAGTGTCAGTTATAGGTTTAGGTTTAAGTTAGGTTATAGGTTAAGGTTTATGGAACTGAGAATAAGTTAAGGTTTAGGTTTAGGAAATCGGGTTCGGGACTGCGTTTAGGTTTGGGTTTTCAAGTTTAGGTTTAGGTTAGGAGTTGATATTAGGATTAGGTGTAGGTTTAGGTTTAGGGATTTGAGAATACATTTAGGTTTTAGGTTATATGTGTAGGTTATAGGTTTAGGTTTAAGTTAGGTTATAGGTTAATGTTTAGGGAATTGAGAATGGGTTAAGGTTTAGGTTTAGGGATTTGAGAATACATTTAGGTTTTAGGTTACAAGTGTACGATATAGGTTTTGGTTTAAGTTAGATTATAGGTTACGGTTTAGGGAATTCAGAATAAGTTAAGGTTTGGGTTTAGGGATTTGAGAATACATTTAGGTTTTAGGTTTAGGTTTTGAGCAGGGACAAACATGACATTAAGTGGGGGCAAACTAGAAAATCAACGGGTTGAACATGAAATTGAGCGGGGGAAACATGAAATTGAGTGGGGCAAAATAGAAATTGAGCGGGACAAGCATGAAATTGAGCGGGGCAGGTATGAAATTGAGCAGGGCAAACATGAAATTGAGTGAGGCAAGCATGAAATTGAGTGGGGCAAACATGAAAATTAGCGAGGTAAGCATGAAATTGAGCGGGGAAAACATTAAATTGAGCGGGATAAACTAAAAAATCAGTGGGGCAAACATGAAATTAAGTGGGGGAAACATGAAATCAGCAGGGCAAACTATAAAATCAACAGGGCAACATGAAATTGAGCGGGGAAAACATGAAATCAGTGGGGCAAACTAGAAAATCATTATGTCCACTGTTTCTTATGGTATGATTCACTTGATATTTTGATATGCTTCAATTTGGGGCTCAACCCCTTAAATTAGATGGAAAAATGGATGGACGACATAGATATACTACAGGAAACAGATTGGCTACTCTCCTTGCCACCAACCAATGGCTGGTGTTTGGTGCTCTGTGGGCCCCATCATGATGTGTGTGTTTCATCCATGTTGTCCATCTATTTTTATAGATCATTTTATCATATTATACAAAAATTGAGGTATATCTTGATCTCAATTGGACCACATTACAAGAAACAGTGTTTAATGAACATCGACCATTCAACACTTTTTGGGGGCCATAAAAGTATTGGGTCAGGATGATCTTTATTTTTAGCCTTCATCTGGGTCTTTATCACCTAAAAAACAGATTGGATTTCAGACAAACAGTACAATGGGACTCAAGAGGATTTAAATGATGGATATCCAATCACCATTGTTTTCCTCTAGCAGGCCACCAGCCAAATTTCCATCTAATTTAGGGCTCAGCCCCTTAAATTATATGGAATTTGAGTGGAGAAAATGGATAAACGGAATGGATGAAACACATACACCATGGTGGGGCCCACAGACCACTGACCACTAGCCACGTACACCATGGTGGGACCCACAGAGCAATGACCACCGATCACGTACACCATGGTGGGGCCAAAGAGCACCGACCACAGGCCATGTGCACCATGGTGAGGCCCACAGAGCACCGGAGGAGTAGCCAATCCGTTTCCTATACCTATACATTCAATGTGAGCCCAACTGAGTTTAAAATATACCTGTGCTGCGTGCTTTCTTCGCTGGACCGACCATTTTTAGAAGAAGACAAATGTTGATAAGGGGGCCCCACAAAAAGGATTTTTTGGTCTTTCTAACCAGGCAAAGAAAGGGGGTGAAAGCAACGGCAGGGAAGTAGCAGTGGAATGGGAAAGGAAATGGAAACAGTTGAAAGGGAAAAAGAAAAGTAGCAGCGAAAAGGAGGGGTATTTTTGTCTTGAAATTCGTAATCCGCACGTGCATGTCTAAGTTACAAAAACAAAGTTTGTATTCCTCCATAAAAACAGCTAGCTAAAAAGTAGGGTCCACAGTCCTAAATTTCTCCCAACAATAATTGGAACTGATAAATTTACAACTGTACGACCCATTTATGGCCCATTTACATTTTTAAGCCCACTTCTTTTTACCTCTCAAGAATAAGCCCCATGTGTACGGACGGCTTCCCAAAGGTTGAAAATGCCCCTCCTATATCAATTTCGCTCCATTCTCTACTTTACGCCCAAATACACATATGGACTCACCTGTATCATCCCTATTTCTTAAATTCACCCATTTTCTTCACTAAATCTCCATATAATCTCCATCATACTATCACGTTACATCTTCCATGTTGCATTCTACTCAAGCCTAAGTGTATTCTTTATCTAAGCGAATGTCAATGCATTGATAAATGTGAAATCTTGAAGACCTTTTTTCGAAAAACATGTTTCACATCAATGCACTCTTATTCTTCTTCTCAAACATGGATTTCACTGAGTGTCAGGGAGTGATTAGAGTTTGTGGTTAATTACCTTGAAGTTCTCGATAAATTCTTAAGTGTTTACCTAGAAGTTTGTGGTCAATTTCTAGTGGTCAATTTCATGCATTGCTAAGTCAATTTTACATGGCTATCTAATAAACTCAAAGAAGTTCGCAGTCAATTTGACGAAGTTTCGCGGTCGATTTTACTTTGTTCCCGGTCAATATACTCAATTGATCGGCCAACTTCATGCACTACTTGGTCAATTTCACATATTTTACCAGTCAAATTGTAGTGCATTTTTATAATACGACTGTAAATTTGTGGTGCATTTTTTGTGTAATATGACTTTGAATGTTATATATTGAATACATTTGTTGCTTTCTTTGAAATTTCAAATTACTTACCACTACGATTCAAAATTCTAATAAGACATTCATTCCACGGTCAATTTTATGTATTTCACGGTCAATTCACTTCATTTCGCGGTCATTTCTATGCATTTCATGGTCAATTCACTTCATTTCATGGTCAATTCCATGCATTTTACGGTTAATTCCATGTGAATCCCTTTTACTTTACAGTCAATTCAATTCATTTCACAGTCAATCCCCTTCACTTCATGTCAATTCCATGCATTTCATAGTCAATTCCTTTCACTTTATGGTCAATTCCATGCATTTCACAGTCAATTCTGACGATTCCCCTTCACTTCACGGTCAATTCCATGCATTTCACGGTCAATTCCCTTCACTTCACGGTCATTTAAATGCATTTCACAATCAATTTCCTTCACTTCACGGACAATTCCATGCATTTCACGGTCAATTCCCTTCACAAAAAAATGCATGGAATTGAATATGTGGACCCCACTATAATGTATATGATATATCCACATCATCCATCTATTTAATTATAACATTTTAAGGCATCAGACAAAAAACATGGCTAATCCAACACTTAAATGGATCACAAAAAAGGAAACAATGACCTTAATTCTTATGCCATTGAAACTTATTTCCTTAACTGGGCCCACATTTAGGTGTTTTCATTATCTAACCCGTTCATAGGGTCACATAGACATGTATAAGGGGAAAACACAAATATTAGCTATATGAAAAACTTTTAAAGGCCCCAAAAAGTTTTTAATGGTAGGTGTTTGATTCTCGATGTTTCCAATGGTCTGGTCCACTTGAGCTTTGGATCTGCCCCATTTTTTTGTTCATGCCTTAAATTCAGCTAGCATAACAAATGAGCGGTGTGGATATGTCATATACATCACGGTGGGCCCCACATTGATTTTGTAAATTTCTCGATTTAATTGTTAAAAAAGTAAGTGGTCACATCTACATTGGAAAAGATGTGGTAATTACCTAGGTGAATAATTGTTACCCATTTACATGGTAATTATAACCATTTACATAGTAATTACAATTGAGCCCAAAAATCAGACACACACTCACTTTGCACTCATTTTCTGTAACGCCCTAAAATTCGGGGGTCGAGTATAACGTGCCCCCTTCAACTGATCGAACAGATCATCAATCCTGGGCAAAGGATACTTGTTCTTCACTGTCACCTGATTCAGCCTGCGATAATCAATACACAACCGCAGGGAATCGTCTTTCTTCTTCACAAATAAGACAAGCGCTCCCCAAGGTGACACACTCGGTCGAATAAATCTTGCTTCAAGCAAACCATCAATCTATCTCCTCAACTCCTCCATCTCACATGGAGGCGTATGATACGTCGGTAGGGAAATAGGTGTCGCACCGGGTACAAGATCAATAGTGAAGTCAATCTCACACCGAGGAGGAAGCCCTGGAATTTTCTCAAACACATCAAAGAAATCATGAACTACTGGCATACCTTCTAGCATCGAAACATCAGAACTCTCTAACATGGAAGCATAGGTGCCAACACAACAGGACCAATTGACCTGAACTGGAAAAGAGAAGGTCGTGCCCTTGGGTTCACAGGCTGTCACAACTTTGGCCTCACAATCAATCTCTGCTCTCATCTTCGCGAGCCAGTTCATCCCAAAAATAACATCATAATGACACAGTGGGGCGACAATCAGGTCGATGACCACTGTCCCGCTACCTAAATCTATCGAGCAAGACTCATAGGTCCGAGTAATATTTGAAGTAGTCCCTGTAGCTTTCGTGAGTCTCACTCCCTTTGCAGGAACCGTAACCAAACCTAGCCGCTTGACCGCAGCAAAAGAAATGATCAAAATAGTGGACCCAGTGTCCACCAACAGGAAGATAAGCGTACCTAGGATGTGAGCAGGAACCTCAAATGACGTTGATGCTGAATCTACCTAGGGTGCCTCAGCTGTGAGCGCATGAACCTGAGCCTGCTGTGGGCGATGTGGTGGAGGAACCATGGGCCGTTGTGGTGGCCTGAACTAAGCTTCAACACTAAATAACTATCAAACTACCAAACCATACATAAAAATAAGCAACAAACAAGTAAACAACGATTACATAAAGCCTATTCATCAAAATTTGACGATGGAGAAGGGGCACCCTTATCCTTCAGGCAGCATAGGATAGTCTTCAGCGTGTGGGTTATTTTCTTGAACTTATGCTTTACGAGGCCCCGCAAATCCATAATATCCTGTCGAAGAGCAGCCTGACCCTCCTCGAGTCGAACTATACGGGCATCCCTATCAGCCTGAGCAAGATCAGGCTCCTAAGTCACAGGAGGATGACTCTCATCAGTATCCTGAGCCTCCTCTTCTTCTTCGTCCTGCACTTCTTCCTCTATCTCTGCCCCACCTTCTTCTTCACTTTCTTCTTCTTCACTATCATACTCATCCTTGCTTTCATCAAGTTGGGCTTCAGGTTGCCGAGGCCCCATCTTCATCTGGTTAAGCATAGTCTCGCTGATATAATGGACCTGCGCTGGTAACTCTGCCCCAAGTTTGTAGCCAAACTTGAGCGCAATCTTGCATATAAGTCGGCCGAAGGGAAGTGACTCAGTCATTCTCTTTGATCGCGCGATAAGGATGATCTGTCGCAGTACAAATGTAGGTACGAACACCTTTGCTCCCTGCCCCACTTGATACAGAAAATCTATCATGAGATGCATGCATTCACTGCGATTGCTCCACTTGGGATAAATATTAAACGTGCAGATGTGGTGAAGCAGATGGAAATCGCCCGACATATGGGTCACTAAGAGGCTCTTGTTATGCTGCCACTCAACTAAATGACCACACAGAAAGCTGGTGCGGCGATCCTCCTCATGAACACTATTCAAATTCCTTACACTTGGATGTACCTTGCCAAGTAGCACGTTCAAGAGTCGAGCTATCAACCTCACGTTGATTGTGGCTTCCCGATCTCTACCAAAGGGGATCTTGAACTGCAACGGCTCTAGCGTAAGGTCCCGAATATGAGCATAGAAGGCTTGAACAGTGCTCACATTAGCACGAGACTCACCTTCAAATAGCGGACCCCACCTGACTTCTTCCAAATGCTCGAACAACAAGTACTCGCCAAAGAGTCGCCCATCCACATGCACTTCAAAAAGAACCCTACGGTCCTCATAGACGCCATGAGCCAACTCTGCCAACAACGATCTTCCTATTGGAACATGGGGATCTAAATCTTGCTTCGTTTGTACTTCTCTCCCAACGCTTGAACTCGCGGTAGCTCCTCTAGGTCACCTCGAACGAGTAGGACAACTAGGCCCAACCTCGTCCATAGGGGCACGCTTCTTACCCATTAGTGAAAGGATGGAGAAAATAGAAAATAGAGCCGCGACAAGCTCCAAGAAAGCCATGGAAAGTGAAGAAAATAAAAAAAGGGCTAAGATTTCTAGGTTCCCACGGATTTGGGTCTGAAATAGGAGTGTAATGGGTTAAAGAAAGGAAAAATAGAAGAAAGAAAAGATCAAAATAAGAGGGGTTGGGGGCTGGTACAATTTTAGAGCTTAAATGAGAGCTTTGAGAGCTTAAATTAAAGAAAATGGAAGGAGTAGGTGATGGGTATGGCTGAGCACGGTGGATGGATAAAGGAGTTAACGAAAAATGAAATAAGGAGTGATTAGAATGCTGATTTGAATGAGATTGGGACGGTTTTGAAGAAAAGGGAAAGCATGAGAGGGAGGTTTGTGAAGGAAGTACTCGTTTGGGAATGAAATAGGGGTTGAACCATGGAGCATTGGGTCCCACTAGGCCCCACATACGATCGGCCTAAAGGCCCGGTCCCAACTGGCCTGCCGGTCGGCGAGGCCCTCGCCGGCCATTGGATAAACCGGCGAGGCCTCGCCCCATGGGTGAGGACCTCCCCACCCTATGGGTCTAGAAATGCTAGGGTCCCACCCTGAAACCCCCTGGAAGTTGTTTTTTTGGCCCCCTCTTCCGATTTGAGCCGTTTCGGGTCATTTCGGAACTAATCTGATCTCTATTCACTTTTACCGATTTCTAACGGCTAAAATGGGATAAAACATGTTCTATACCCATCAATTGACTGTCTATAAGTGATTTGAGGTCGTCGTGTGTGATCAGGAGTGTGTACAGCTCGATCTCGGCGATCATTTTCAGTAAACTTTCACCAAAAGACACATCTGGGGTCCTAGTCCTGGTTCTAGATTGTTCTCGCACCCTCCTACGCTATAGTGGTATCGACATGCATTGTGTGACCCTAACCCAGGTCCAGTTTAATCCTGATCATGCTCTAATACCAAGTTGTAACACCCTAAAATTTGGGGGTCGAGCATAACTCAGCTCCCGAGTTCTAAATATCACTTATGCAACATAAACAATGATGGATGTATGTTATCTATGTTAGTGCATAAAGTATGAAATAGATCAAGCCAGATCAGCAGGCATAATTCAGGGATATTGAGAAAATGCAAACGGAAGACTTAAATACATATATAATGAAAAAAGAATCCCCAAAAGATGCGTGCTCTGCCCAGGGCAATATATACAACTGTGTCTCAAAATACATGTATCAACTGTGCAAAATCACCATATACATTTCTCAGAATCCCCGCTAGTCAGGACGAGGCTCACATGAACCCGCTTGAGAATTGCATAAATGAGAACACCTCCTCATCCTCGTCAAAATCTAGCTCCGCCTCGCAAGCATCACCATCACCTACAGCTAAGTTAGAGTCTGGTTGGTGTTTAAGCACCATCCCAGAATGTGGGAGTGAGTGATCAACTCAGTGGTACTATACAGCAAACGTTAATATGTTATCAATTCAATCAAGCAGTAATGATAAAGCAGTACAATCAAACATATCCTAGATACTCTTGTTAATGCAAGAATGATATAAGGGAATGATGCATGCCCTCACCACAAACTCCCTCATGCGACATCATCTAACGATTGCGGCATGAATCACTATCACTGTGCTCTCACACCAACGCCAATGGCACATGCAGTGCGATGTCATGAGTATGATTACCAAGTTCTTATTAGTCCCTTTCATACAGTAGGATTGGGAAGCTTAGACACCTCCCTTATATCAATTCCCAAACATTGATCCATTCTAGAGTCATCAGTCCTAGGAAATCTCATACGATGTTACGGTTCTAGGTCGTTGTAAGGGCTGTTGCACGGAATCGTTACACCACTCCCCCATCACCAAATCAATACAGGCCTAGTTGTATCCTCAATACTGCAACAAGACTTGTCGCCCTTATGCAGTGTCAGGATATACTCGAGGTCACTACAGAGGGCTTATCACCAATCAATGTAGGCCGACAACAAGAATATAGTGTCCCATACCACCATAATCTGCTCACGAGAGTAGGGTGCTCGCTGGTCACTACGGGGAGGCTCGTCGCCCCAGTGTAGGTCGAAAGCTCGACCACGGTGTCCCATACCACCATGTCCGGCTCATGAGTCATAGGGGATCATGATACCAAGGTTAATGGGAGTTTCACTAGTGAGTTCAGTACCTTAGATTTAAACAATAGCGACCAAACATGGTGAACAAACATCGGTCAATCGGGTTAGTTAATAAGCTCAACTAGGCCAAGCGCACATTGAGTTGGACGACATGGAATGCATAAGCACTCCGTGTGGCCTAACCACTGTTGAACATCCCAAGCACGACTCAGATTCGTTAAACTCATCTTGTGTGGTGAAAATGATCTCAACCACCATTTAGAGTACGATTACCGATTACCTGGACTGTAGCACAGCCCCCTTCACGTACAAACATAATAACAGGCATATGATTCATATCCTACATTTATATGAACATTCATGAAGTATAACTTAAATGTAAATGCAATACATGGAGGGAATCATACACACATTTAACATGATTCATCTTAATCAATCCATGGAGGAAATCATACACACAGTTAATATGATCGGGATTCATAACTCAACAACCTTAACAATCACATTTTACTAACTACTAAATCATTTAGGCATTTATACAAACACTTAGATTACACTATTCAACATACATCACGTATGTCGACTCCATTACATATTAGGGCAAGTCCTTTCACCAAGGAGTTGCTGCATACATATCAAGCATATGACTACGAAAAATAATCATGGCAATCATAACGGCATATTCCATATGTATATGGGTATTCTAACATATACATGAAATACGCTATTTATAATCTAAAGTATACATATACGTAAATCGAAACGGATAGCACATTTGGCATGTGTAATGCCAATCACAACATGAATAAATCATTATCTAACATTGAAAGTATTAAAAACCATAACCTAAACGTATATAGTCCTCACCTTAAACCAGAAAACACATATAAGATGTGATTCAGACGATATGTCTTCGTCAACGGCGGATACGCTACCTAAGGCATGAAATAGGTTAGCTACAACTTCACTACAGCTATTCTAAGCTCCAAAATAGGTTAGGGTTTGCTTAACTTACCCAAGAATGAAATCAGAATCGTCGAAAGAATAATTCAGATACGCAGGTTCAATGTGTAGATGAATTGGGAAGAATCCCACGAAGAATCAACAGGTTCTCCCTCACTTTCTCTCTCTTTTCTCTCTCTTAAGTAGCTAGGGTTTAGAAAATTCGTATGGAATTTGGGAATGAGGGTTTAAGCCCTTTTTATAAGCCTAAAGTCGACGAAAATAGTCTTAAGGCCAAGGTATACTTAGGTTATAACCAAATCAGGCTCTTCCTAATCCAACGGAGCACTTCTGGAGGTCCTCTTATCAAATGTGGTTGAACTTAAGCTCACTAGTATTGGGTCTTTAGTAAGTTAAGTTTTCAGTCTGATCGGGTTTTCAGATCGTCTGTGGCAGACCGGCTTCAATTCAATGGTTACCAAAATTCGATCAGGGCTACAAGTACTTTGACATGTATGGGCCACCTTTCCTGATCCGAGGGTGAGTTTGGGTTGAAATCTAATGTTCAGAATGCTTAGAAATATCACGCAAGCGAAACGATCCAGATTACTTAAAATCATAATTAATTTCTAAAAAATCTTTGGTTTCTCACTCTCTTCACTCCGGACTTAAGGAAATGGTCTCAGGACATTGTTTAGGCTTGATTTTTGAGGTGATTGTCAAGTCCAACTAAGCGGTCATAATGGTCCAAGTTCATCGATATCGGACCTTCGACGTGCGGTCTAGATCCAATACAAAATTATAAAGCATTCTCAGGAGCAACTGGGTTTAGAGTTGGATCCTAGATTTCAGGGTAATATAGCGTTAGTGATTCTATAGGTTTTGGGTCTTACAGATCGTATTAAAAGTTAGTGGTGCTAATTTCATATGCAATCTAGTTTTGTGCTAGGTAAAACACATTAAATTTCTAAGGTATTAAGGCCTAAATGATTTCTTCTAAAGGTGATACTCGGGTCTAAGTACGGATTTTTCTAAGTCGTTACATTTTCAATCACTTTAGGACCGAGAAGTAAGTGAAATTCAATGCGAAGTCAGTGAACCTCCCCTAAAAGTGAGTGAAATTGATTGCGAAGCAAGGGAAAATCATAGCGAACTGTGTGGCATATTTGAGAACTTTAAAAATCTGACTGCTAAGTCGGTCATATTTGAGATAGTACAATGGTGGATTTCATACTACTCAGTCAAATCCACCTTATATATGTGAATATTAAACGAGTTATATTATTGTGTTCATTTTCAGAAAATGGCTTTAGTAATGATCATATCCTCATATGGTGGAGAGTTAGCGAAAATAATCGATACATGTACAAGGGTGGTTACTCGAAACCTACTGCCGTGGGAGTTGACACTACATATGAACAACGTGTATCGAAAATGCACCAAGTTGCGAAGACTAGACCTGAGCATTACAATATAAAGTTGAAAGTATTGTACCCTTATACAAATGAATCATCTCCTCCAGCTATAATTGAAGACGATGAAGATGTGAGAATGTTCTTGGCAGCACAGCTGAAGCATCCGAATCACTACATCCCTCTATTCATCGAGACAACGCTATGCGTTAATGAGGGGATACTTGAAGACCCGCTGGCTTATAGTGCATTCGAACATGACGCCCCAGCTGTTGTAAGTTTGGGTGAGGAACATGGATGAAAATATGAAGACATGATATCACCTTCACATGTTTCTCTAAGAAACACTCCAATACCCGAGCCGGATTAGACATCAAACTTCATGACAAGTCAAGTGAGGGCATCCGCTAACGTGAATCTCAGAAGTGAATATACGACATCACCTTCATTTACAAGTGTAGACTTGCCCTCAACATCCAATGCTAGAAACGTAAGTGGAAGCGACATTCCATTGCCTGAACAGGCTTGAACATCGAACTTCATCATCAAGCTTCCCATTGTGCCTTTCGAGGATGCTGGTTACACCAATGTAGACCTGTCACTGTATTCATATCTACTTGATGACTCAATTGATATAATCGTTGGTCAGACTTTTAAGGACAAGAGCTGGTGTAAGTATATTTTGAGCCAATTTGCAATTCGCAACAACTTTCAATACAAGGTCCTGTATTCCACATCCAAGAAATTCATTACGGCGTGTATGGAAGATAAGTGTGAATGAAGGGTACACGCATCTAGGGTGAATGAAGCGAGGATATTCAAGATTAAGACTTTCAAATCCATACATACATGTGGAATGTCATGGATGAAGAGCGATCATCAGCAAGCAAGTCGTAAACTTGCTAATGAACTGGTTGTCAATCGCATTAAGCAGCGCCTGGGGTTAAGGCTGAAGGACATTATATTTGTAATTGAAGATAAGTATAATATTGTTATTGGCTATCAGAAGGCATGGTGCGCTAAAGAGATTGCAATCAATTGCGTAATGGGGTTTTATGAAGAATCTTACAAAGAACTCCCAATGTACTTGTATGAGTTGAGGATAGCGAACCCAGGGATAGTGATTATCCTGCTTGTGAATAAATAAATGATGAGGTTTAAGAGATATTTTGTTGCGCTCGGATAGTGCGTCAGAAGTTTTCAAACATCTCTGCGAAGGGTCTTAGTCGTTGACGAGACGCATCTAAAAGGTAAGTACAAGGGTGTTCTGTTCGTTGCTATGACTTTGGATGGTGACAATCATATCTTTCCAGTCTCTTTTAGTATCAGATAATTAGAGAACAACAATAGTTGGAACTGGTTCCTTACCTACCTCAGCGATTCGTTAGGGAATTTCCCTGGTCTTGTGATCATATTAGACCGGCATAAAGATCTAATGAAAGAAGTTCCTCAAGTCTTCCAAGCAGTAATCTATAGGTACCGCGTGTACCATATATACCGAAACTTGGTAGATACGTTCAAAGACAAGTCATTAGAAATCTACTAGTGGTAAGCTATAAAGACTTATAGGAGGGCTAAGTTTGAAAAATTAATGCATGATATCGAACATGCCAACCCCCTGGTATATGTATGGCTGAGGGAAATAGGGTATGAAAAGTGGGCATCTTTGCACTTCCTAGGAAAAATATTCAATTTAATCATTATAAATATAGTTGAGTATGTTAATGCTCTATTCAAAGAAGCATGAGAATATCCTGTTACTATGCTGATAGAGACAGTCAGAATAAAAATTCAAGAGATATTTTATTAGAGAAGAGAATTAACATCATTATTCGTTGGACCCTTGACACCGTGGGCTGAGAAACAATTAAAGGATCTCATACTGAAGGCATGAGATATTCGTTGTCACGCAATTTCTCAGGATGAATACTATATTGTAGGAGACTACAACGAACTATCAAGCCCAATCGACTTTCATGTATATGTTGTGAGTTTGAATTAAAGGGATACCCTTGTTTTCATGTTCTTTCAGCATATAATAACTATAATCTCCCTCATTATTCGTATTGCTCCCCGTTGTACACGACCAAGAATTATCAGATCACGTATGAAGATTCCGTGTACCCAGTACGGGATAAGAGTCAATGAGAACTTTCTTCTAGATTCAAGGAGTATTGTTCGAGTATCAAGCCCTCGCTACAGACGAGGTCAACTGGAAGACTAAAGAATGTACAAATCCTTTTCTGTGGAGAGGAACAGACAATAAAAATATGTGGACATTGCAAACAAACAGACATAATCGTCGGAGTTACAAATTTCTAATACCTCTGGAATAATGCCTTTTGTAGTGCATTTTTTGTAATACGACTGTGAATGTTATACATTTTTTGTAATACGACTGTGAATGTTATACATTTTTTGTAATACAACTGTGAATGTTATACATTTCTTGTAATACATATGAATGTTGTACATTTTTTGTAATACATATGTTATTTTCTATGAAATTATGAATTTCTTACCACAATGATTTAAATTTTCAATAAGACATTCAATTCACGGTCAATTCCGTGCAATTCACGGTCAATTCCGTGCATTTCACGGTCATTTCCCTTCACTTCACAGACAATTTCATGCATTTCATGGTCAATTCCCTTCACTTCACAGTCATTTCCATTCATTTCATGGTCAATTTCGACAATACCACTTCACTTCACAGTCAATTCCATGCATTTCCCGGTCAATTTCCTTCACTTCACGGACAATTCCATGCATTTCACGGTCAATTCCCTTCACTTCATGGTTATTTCCATGCATTTCACGGTTAATTTTGACGATTCGGCTTCACTTGATGGTCATTTCCATGCATTTCACGGTCAATTCTCTTCACTTCATAGACAATTCCGTGCATTTCAAGGTCAATTCCCTTCACTTCATGGTCATTTCCATGCATTTCATGGTCAATTCCAATGATTCTGCTTCACTTCACGGTCATTTCCATGCATTTCACGGTTAATTCGCTTCACTTCACGGACAATTTCATGCATTTCATGGTCATTTCCCTTCACTTCACGGTCATTTCCATGCATTTCATGGTCAATTCCCTTCACTTCATAGTCATTTCCATACATTTCACGGTCAATTCTGACGATTCCGCTTCACTTCACGGTCATTTCCATGCATTTCACGGTCAATTCCCTTCACTTCACGGACAATTCCATGCATTTCACGGTCAATTCCCTTCACTTCACGATCATTTCCATGCATTTCACGGTCAATTTCGACGATTCCGCTTCACTTCACGGTCATTTCCATGCATTTCGCGGTCAATTCTCTTCACTTCACGGATAATTCCATGCATTTCTCGGTCATTTCCCTTCACTTCACGGTCATTTCTATGCATTTCACGGTCAATTCCCTTCACTTCATGGTCATTTCCATGCATTTCACGGTTTCACGGTCAATTTCCTTCACTTCACGATAATTTTCATGCATTTCACGGTCAATTCCGGCAATTCCACTTCACTTTACAGTCAATTCCAACTGATGCATTAGTGAATTGAAATCCAACTACCAGTCTTATAAAGTGGAAATAACCAAACCGTAATTTTCTACCTTGGCATTCATGAATCCCTAAACTTGGCTTTAATTGCGATTGCATTACTCTCAAGTTGAAGTAAAGAAGGTAGCATGATTTTGAGGGTTATTTTCTCGTTGTGTAACATCATTAATTTTTATCATTTCCTCTTGATGAATCTGAATGTTCTCGATTCAATACACTTGTGCTTCCAAACACAGCCCAGGAGTCTAGGATTATTAGTTCATTTCAGTGAATGAAAATGACCGTGAGCAAAACTATGAATTTTAGCGACTCAATCACCGGGTAGAAGGTAGCATCAATTTGAGGGCTATTTCCTTGAATTCCAACTATCAGTATTTTTTTTTGCAATTGACCGGGGTTGCTTTTGCATCTGCAATCGACTTTAATTTCTACTATTAGTCTAAAAAATAGAAATAACCCATTTTCAGTTTCCATTCTTGGCATTCATACTAAGGGGCCAAGATCCAAATTGCAATTTCAGACTTCCTGTGGTTTGAGGAAAACTTCGATATTGGGTCATATCTCCCTGTATTAGGCCAATACAATGGATGAAACTAGTTTCATCAGGAGATAAATACTGGTTTCAGATGATACTAAACTCATTGGCATTGTTTGAATATAAAAGGGCAATTAGAGTTAATACTGAGAGGTGGTAGAAACTCAGATAGGAAAGTCTGTAAGCACTAAGCACTAAGGACTAAACACTTTGAAGAAAATCGTTGATTCTTGAAAGTAACATTGTCCCATAATTTAAATGTAGGCAATACAAGCATTGTCCCAAACAAAAAGTCCATGCAAGAATCAATCGATGCGACGCCTGTAATTTAAATTATATAGTTGAAAACCAAAATTATCATCATTCATTTATTGATTCACCAGGGAATAATCAAAATTATTACCCCAAGTTTGGGTAGTATAATCATCATCGAACAAAGTATAATCATCATCGAACAAAAGAAGAAGAAGCCCTTTACGGACATACAATATCCAAAATTTTACAATTAACAACAATTTTCAACTACGCATCAGGCTGGGCTGAAGGACCGGCACCATGTGGCACGGTGTCATCTCGTCTACATGTGATCATTGACATCAGGTCCTGAAGCTTTTTCTCCACTCGCTCGACAGCTTCTTTTGTCGCAACTACGATCTTCTTGATCTGCGACAATCGTTGATTGTGCTGGTGAAGTTGCTCATCTTACTGGCGAAGATGATGTATAATTGAGGTTTGATGCTCTTGCTGGCCAGCATGATGATGAATATGTGGGACTGACGAGAACGTAGGGTCACTGTGTTGGGGCCTCTCATCTCTGGTGTCTGCTGCCTCGGTGTCCATCGCTTCAGTCTTAGCTCCTGCAGCTTCGGTTTTGGCCATAGTATCAAGTGGAGCCATTCTTTTTATGTTTAATTTGGTAAATTTATGAAGCTCTTGGGGACAGTCAGTGGTGGAAAGCAATCCCACATGTCAAGACAATAGACAGATAAGATGAGGGAATGGAATGGAATATACACATCTCCAGTGGATTGGATTGCCACAGCCAACTGATGCAACATGAGAGTAGGCAAACACAGTTTCACTTTTTGGCTGACGGCATAGAGAATCCCCAACATGAATGGGGTAAGATCAGACCTGTTGGTGTCCCTAGGATAGACATTTGTACAAAAAATTGCATGAAGAATGCGGAATTGTGCAGACATGTGGGTGGCACGCAGGGAGTTACCCTCATGCCAAGGAATGTCTTGGCCATTACATAGATGTTTTGTAATTTTTGAACGAACTTCAAGTGAGTTGAAGTTGTAGTCTGCAAGGCCTTGGGATTTACACGGAATTTCAATTAATTGACCGATAATGGCGAGAGTAATGTGAGTTGTGGTTTGGCCAATGGTGACATCTATGGCCGGGGGGGTCAGATACTGGGGAATGACAACAAGCTAAAAACCTGTATATTTGTTCATTCCATGTCACTCCATCAAAGTCAAGCATACGAGATCAGCCAATGGCCTTGAGCATTGGTACAATCCCATATGGATCTAGATAATACCTATTAACTTATCTTTCATAGTCCATCTTCCTTGCCATAAACTAATTTTGATATAGATCCTCAGGAGGTGGTGGCACAGTATGGATTAAAAGTTCGAGTGCCGGATCATTTCTAGGTGGTGGAGGGACATTTTGGGTCCGTGGTTAAGCAATTTTTCTCCTAGTAACTATTTTAACACGTTTTGGCCTAGGATTGGAGTATTCTCCTTGATGAATCGATTTACTCTTCTCTTTTCCCATGTAGATGAAAACTTTCAGAGGATATTTTGAAAGAAACAAAAAAGAAATCTAGGAGATTGAAGAAAAGGACAGTAAGTAGGGATGAACAACAGAAGGAAAATGTAGGAAAATCTAGGGTTTTAAATGATTAACTAGACAAAGCGATTTACCAACCTTAAAAGCTCGAAAAAATGGCTCGAATTCACCTCCTTTGACTTCTGGGAGAGGATGCGTTGCAGAGGAAGAAGAAAATGGAAGGAAAGAAGTGGAATGGACGCAACATATTTTAAATACATGCAAGCCTTCGATATATCGGTGGTCAATTGATATATCGAAGGGAGTCAACGAATGGGCAAAGGGTTTAGTGTTTTTCAAATTTTTTTCAATCGAGTGCACTTCGAGATATATTGAAAAGTCCTTCGATATATCGAACGTTAATCGATATACTCGAAAATTCATTTTAAATGAGCATTCATCTCTGGATAGTTTTGGGTACTTTTTGATATATAGCATACCATTCGATATATCGTCCCATACATATCAAAGTGTAATCAATATATCGAAGCGCAACTGCCATTGTTAACTTTGAGTTGGTAAAAAATTTCTTGATTTTTGTAATTGAGTATAATTCGAGTGATATTAAAATCTCCTTTGATATATCGAAGTGGTATCGATATTATCGATAATTCATTTTAAAAGAACAGCTTGTCTTAGGACAGTTTTTGATCATTTTCGATATGTCGAATTTTAGTTGATATATCGACATATGACATATCGAATTAGAGTTGATGTATCATTCCATTGTAATGATGGTTTAGTTCGATAACATCGAATAAAATTCGATGTACTCGACAACTTAAGCCTGATGTCATTAATTAGCATTCAATAAAATCGATGAGTACATTGTACTTTTACCTTTGAAAAATTCAATAGATTGTGTATTTGTAATCGAGTACCTTTCGATTGATATCGAAATGTCTTCGATATATCGTAACTCACTCGATATAATTGCAAAATCATTTTAAAACTACATAATGTCTCTGGACACTTTTGGACAATTTTCGATATATTGTCTACCTTTCGATATATCGAAAAGTAGCATATCGAAAGGGTATCAATATATTGAAGAGGAATTTTCACTTTTACCTTTGAATTAAATGTCTTTGTAATCGAGTATACGTTGATACATATCGAATAGTCCTTCAATATATCAGAAGCAAATTAATATAATCAAAAATTCGTTGTAAATCAAAAAAAGGTCTCTGGAGACTTTTGGACTTTTTTGGATATATCTAATCCTATTCGATACATCGAAGAAGAGTATATCGAATTGACTTCGATATGTCATGGTGAGCTGTGTCTTCTACTTACGATAACATCGAATAGTGTTCGATGTTATCGATAAATTAAGCTGGATAACATCGAATATACTTCGATATAATCTATAATTCATTTAAAATTAACTCAAGCTCTTTGGAGTTATCATAACTATAATCTATATCTAATTTAATTTAATATCGTAAAATTCAGTGAATTGGAAGGATTTGTAGCTGAGAGAAATCCAAATCATTCCAAATCCACTTGATTATGTATAGAATAAAATCCAGTTGATTCCATAGGAGTTCAAATCCACGGTGCCAAATGAGCCCTTGATTTTTCCTTCATTTTGGGGCTATTACAGCCTTTTATTTCAGTGTTTTTAGGGCAGGGTGATGAGATGATCAAATCTATTGTTGGTCTCGAGTTCGTTTGCTTTTAGTGTGAATGTAGTTCAGGATCATTCTATAGGCACTATTCTTGTCGTACTGATCTCTAGTCATGTTTAGTTGGTTCACACTAAAATGCTAGAACTGTGGATGTTGCTAGAACAGTTGTTGTTTACCTACCCCTAGTCTTGTTGATCATAAGCCTCTACGCTCACCTCTTCGAGAGTGCGGAAGATGGTGCTTTTTATTGGTGATACTATCCCTTGACAGTTGACAAAGATGTAACATGACTAGTTTTACCATTTTTGTTGCATCTCCTATTTGTTAAACAAATCTTTGACAGAACTATGTTTGCTAGATTTTTTAGAACATGGGCCAATCCTGCTTGATTTATTCTACTGTCCATTTCAGTTTCAGCTTTTGAGAATGATACTTCAAAAATCTTGATACTTTGGAGTGAATATTGGGTTCACAATTCATATGGAAATTAATTGGAGGTCACAAGGATGATCATCATCATAATCTAAAGTGTAAGACTTAGGGAAACTAATTGAGGTTGCATGAATCTTGTTTTGCCATTCCACTCTATCAATGTTCAGCTTTTATGTCCTAACTTGAGTTTGGAATGTCATATTGTTTGGATTTAGGGGTTGACCGTGAAGTGAAGGGAATTGACCATGAATTGCACGGAATTGACCGTGAAGTGAAGGAGAATCACTAAAATTGACCGTGAATTGGAGGGAATTGATCGTGAAGGTGAAATGCATGGAAATGACCGTGAAGTGAAGGGAATTGATCGTGAAATGCATGGAAATGACCGTGAAGTAAAGGAGAATCGCCAGAATTGACTGTGAAATGCATGGAATTGATCGTGAAGTGAAGGGAATTGACCATGAAATGCATAGAAATGACCGTGAAGTGAAGGGAAATGATCGTGAAATGTATGGAAATGATCGTGAAGTAAAGGAGAATCGCTAGAATTGACTGTGAAATGCACGAACATGACCTTGAAGTGAAGGGAATTGACCATGAAATGCATGGAAATGACCGTGAAGTGAAAGGAATTAACCGTGAAATTCATGGAAATGACTGTGAAGTAAAGGAGAATTGCCAAAATTGACTATGAAATGCATGGAAATGACCGTGAAGTGAAGGGAATTGACCGTGAAATGCATGGAAATGATCATGCAGTGAAAGGAATTGACCGTGAAATGCATGGAAATGATCATGAAGTCAAGCAGAATCGCTGAAATTGACTGTGAAGTGAAGGAGAATTTCCAAAATTGACCATGAATTGGAGGGAATTGACCATGAAGGTGAAATGCATGGAAATGACCGTGAAGTGAAGGGAATTGACCATGAAGTGAAGGAGAATCAACCGTGAAGTGAAGGTGAAATGCATGGAAATGACCATGAAGTGAAGTGAAGGGAAATGATCGTGAAGTGAAGGAGAATCGACCATGACCATGAAGGTGAAATGACCGTGAAGTGAAGGAGAATTGACCGTGAAGTGAAGGAGAATCGACCGTGACCGTGAAGGTGAAATGCATGGAAATGACCGTGAAGTGAAGGAGAAATGACCATGAAGGTGAAATGCATGGAAATGACCGTGAAGTGAAGGAGAAATGACAGTGAAGGTGAAATGCATGGAAATGACCGTGAAGGTGAAATGCATGGAAATGAAGGAGAAATGCATGGAAATGACAGTGAAGGTGAAATACATGGAAATGACCGTGAAGGTGAAATGCATGGAAGTGAAGGAGAAATGACCGTTGTTGAGGGTCAAATAGTGCATATTAGACCCCATTTATTACTTGGATTTAAGAGCATAATACTGTTTAACGGCCGATTTTAATCGTGTTTTATTACAGGGTGTGATTAGGAGCATTGACTGAAAAAGGACGCCAAAAGCTTGGATTTAACGTTCTGATGATCACCAAGGAAAGGGATGGACTCCAGGGGACCAAGATCAACGCCAGGGATCAGCAAAAATCAAAGAACTGAAGCTCAAATGGCCTAAAACTCATTCAGAATGCAAGATCACATGTTTCCCACCATCCGTTCGGTTCGAAACTTCATACGTGGCATGAGGACAAGAAATTAACCGTACAAGTCAATTTTCAACTAGTGGATCCATCTGCAAGTGACCTAATGGACGGATCAGCCCATAAAACAGTGAATTGGGGCCCGCTGGATATCCAGATATACCTCATCTTCGGTACGTATGGTTTAAATGATATGATGGAAAGGATGGGCGGAGCAGATTCCTCGAAAACATCATAACGTATGGTTTAAATGGTTTAAATGATACCTCATTTTCGTGCAGTGGGGCCCACTCATCATCCAAATGGATGATCCAGACCATCCATTGCATTTCTTGGGTAGGAATAACCCTCACCTAGGTGTCTATTTTGTCCCATGCACATGTACTGACATAGACTGATGGAAAACGTAAGATGAACAGTGAAGTGAGTTGATACAGGGGACCACACCAAACTCAATCCGAAATCAGTGATTCCTCACTGGTTTTTCGATGAGATTTTAATGGACGGAATAGATTTTCCATGCAACATCGTCCTGGGGCCCACCGTTCATCACAGAGCTTGTGCAGAAGCTTTGTTCCCAAATCGACCTACGGACAAATTTTGTGGGCCATGTACACGATCTCTTCAGATGATCCGGTCCACCCATCTTGTTCAGGGTTAAAAACCGACCGTTCCATGGTCTGAAGCCCGATTTTCTCGAATACTGCACGCACCTGAAGTCTCAGACGGTTGTATGGCCGTTAAAATTAAAGAACTGGTGGGCCACACTAAAATCATTTCAATATCGCTATTCCCAACTGGTATTCCGTGAGGAATACAATGAATGGACTGGATTAGTTGAGAAACACCAATAAGTGGGTCCACCAGCGTCCAACGTCCGTCTAATGGCATTATTTACGCAGAAAAGAGGCTGATTCCTGCTACGACTTGGACTGCGAAAGGAGGACGGTCGGTCCTCTCCACCATCTTCAGAGCTATAAAACAGGGAGAGAGAGAATGTGAAAGGGGGAGGAGGAGATCTTGGGGCATCTCGGCTTGAGCTAGAACGTGGAGAATCAGGAGACGTTAAGCACAGGAGAGAAGGAGACAGTTTAGAGCTTTTCTTTTCTTTTATTTGGTTCTTTTTTATTTATTTTGGATCTAGTCCCATCATGTCTGTGATAGGCTAAACTCCTTAGCTAGGGCTAAGGGGTGAAGCTTGTAGCATGATGGGAGTGATTTGCTTATGCCTTTTGTTTGGATTGAATTGGCGTTAATTTTGGTTTTATTAATATTGGAATTATTTTTAGTCTTTAATGGTCTGTTGTGACTAAAATTACAATGGGTCTGCAATGGCTTTGAGCATGTTCTTCTTCTTTATGTTTATGATGTCAGGAAGCCCTGTTGTTCACCATCATCTCCTGGGCATGGTCGGATGACGGTACCCTTCCTAATCTTCATACATGTGATTGGTTGGTAATTAGTTTAATTCTGTTGTTTGTCATAGTCTCCTGGGCATGGTTTGGTGATGGAATCCATTCTAATTCATATACCTTTCATCTCTTAAAAACTATCTCAACGACAGTTCAGTTTAAATTTCATGATTCTTGATGCAGGCATAAGATCCCCCTGATCTCTACAAGTGGATCCTCTGAATCCCTAGTTTCCTTTCCTCTGATTTATATAAAATTTAGATTAATATTTTCATCATTATTCCTCAAATTACATTCGGTTTAGATTTCATCTTAGCCTAGTTCTAGTTCTAGTTGTCTTAGATAACGTACGAGTTTCAGTCCCTTGGGATTCGACCTCGGTCTTACCGAGTTATTACTACATCACAACCCTGCACTTGGGGAGTGAAAAACCGTGAAGGTGAAATGCATGGAAATGACCGTGAAGTGAAGGAGAATCGACCGTGACCGTGAAGGTGAAATATATGGAAATGACCGTGAAGTGAAATGATCGTGAAGTGAAGGGAATTTGACTGTGAAGTAAAGGAGAATCGACCGTGACCGTGAAGGTGAAATATATGGAAATGACCGTGAAGTGAAATGATCATGAAGTGAAGGGAATTGACTGTGAAGTGAAGGGAATTGACCATTAATTGTCAGAAATGATTGTGAAATCGTTGGAAATTGACCGTGAAGTGAAGCGGAATCATCGGAAATGACCGTGAAATACATGGAAATGTCCGTGAAATGCATGGAATTGACCCTGAAGTGAAGGGAATTGACCGTGAAATGCATGAAAATGACCATGAAGTGAAAGAAATTGATCGTAAAATGCATGAAAATGACCGTGAAGTAAAGGAGAATAGCCGAAATTGAACGTGAAATGTATGAAATTGACCGTGAAGTGAAGGGAATTGACAATAAAGTGAAGGGAATTGACCGTGAAATGCATTGAAATGACCGTGAAGTTAGGGAAATTGACCATGAAATGCATGAAATTGACCGTGAAGTGAAGACATCATTGTCGAAATTGTGCGTGGAATGCATGGAATTGATCGTGAAGTGAATGGAAATGATCGTGAATTGCATGGAATTGACCGTGAAGTGAAGACATCATTTACTGAAAAATGTATGGATTCACCATTTATAATGAAATCACTATTAGGAAGACATCATTTCTTACAAAATTTAGACAAAGTATACAACACATCATTTACATCATTTCACCCTGAGAGTTTTATAAGACATCATTTACAACAATTTACAACATTTCACAAAATTTCTCGATTCCTCTCATGCCTAAGACAAATATATCATATTTTGAGGTCACTCAGGTAATCATAGGCTATTGACTTCCTAAAGCTGGGAGTGAATTGCTGCAAGTCTCTCCCTGGAAAAATTTGATCGCTGCACAAAATGTCGATATATTTCATGACAAAAATGCCACAATCATATTTGTTCGTCTGCTTTGGTATAGAAGTATCTTCTCTGACCGTCCAAGCATTTTCTTCCAACGCAGACATATCTCCTGCGACATAAAATATTATAGGCAAGGCCTCCTTCATCAGCTCGATATGTTCCCTGTATCGACTGAGTGCCCTCGAGTATAAATTGTCAAGTATAATGATTTCTTGGTCTCGATGGTGGATGACCATTAGGTACCAATGACTGTTTGTATGATTGATTGGTCCGCATGCATGTACATGTTTGGCAAGATAAAATATCAATTTTAAAAAATTATAGAAATGCGTATTCCTAGCGTTAATAACTTGTAATGACACCATTACCTCTTCATGCTGGCAAATGGCCCTCTGCCCGTCATGAGGCTTAACAATGCTGATCACAGTGAGTTTTTCAAGCCCTTCGAATAATAAACGTACTTCGTCATTACCAACATCCCGATACATTCTCAATGTCGACATTTGTATGCCGATACATAACTATTACAGACAATATACCAAATTAGAACATATATCATATAATGGAATAACATAATAACCATGATCCAATTCATACAGTTACCAAACAAATAGTGGGTCAGAACTTTTAATCCTTTGTATATAAAGTAAGAAATGATCAGTGCCTTTTCTCTAAGAAATCGACGTACTTGTCGATAGCTTAATCAATAAAGATGGAAAATTAAGCTCTACTCTAATATAAGTGTTCAATAACCATGTATGCATGTATGTGATTTACTTACCACGCTATCAACCCATGCATTTTTCTTTCGTATGGACTTGAACCAAATAAATTCTGGTGATTCTTTGTTTACGTTGGTCTAACTTTCCAATTCATTGAATTCTTCCTTTGATATTACCCTAAATGGATCGATCTTGGCCTCGAAGGGTATTGAATAAGTAGAAAATTCTCTCCGTTTCTCATTATCGGCGGCTTTGCTTGGAGTGGTTTGCACGATAGAGATGGAAGTGAATGGAGAACATTTGTAGACAGACGACTTCATCACCCTCTTAGGTCTCTTCTTATATACCGGAATGGAATGTAGTGATTTCTCGCATATATTAACGCCTAACGCATCCTCATTCTCTTTCTCAAAATCTTCCTTCTCATTCTCTAACTCCTTCCAAAACTGAATCTTTTCTATACGAAACATCTCCATTTGCCTCTTCAAGTCTGCCTTACCCTCCTCCAACTCTTCCCTCTCCTTCTTCAGTTCTTCCTTCTCCCTCACTAGCATTTCCCTCTCCTTTAAAACCGCCCTCTCATTCAACTCTTCCTTCTCTAACCTCAAGGCTTCTTTCAGTTTTAGCATTAGTTTAACCTCCTTCAGTACTACTTCTCTCCCCCTCTCCATCAATTCTCCTCTCTCTTTTAGTATCCGTTCGAGAAGCTTCAACTCTTCCCTCTCTCTCTCCAACTGAAGCCTCTACGCCTCCACCTCCTCCCTATCATCCCTTGAGTCCCTAGTCAATTGCAATCCTGCTCCCTCTGCCTCCCCCTTATCAGTACTCTTTTCCTCTCCCCCTTCTTCTCCCTCTTCCTGTCCCGATCTCTCTTCCATATCTTCATCATCTTCATCTTTAGTGTCTTACAAAATGAAGCAATGTATGTATCATATTATATAATATATCTAATTAAATATAAAATAAGATGTTTCTGACATCTTACGTCAAATCTATTACGAACCAAACAAATGGCCTCCGTCTTCAGCTCCTTGGTGGTGGGCTCTAAGATAAGAACGATCTCAATCTCAAAGAAAACATCTTCGTTTTTATGTACAGAAACACACACACACACACACACTCACATATATATATATATATATATATATATATATATATATATATATATATATATATATATATATATATATATATATATATATATATATATATATATATATATATATATAAGTTGAATGAGTGACCACTTAGCTTCATAGAAATTGACTTAAATATTTACTCTCTAGAACTTGATGAATCTTCTTATACCTCCAACCCTTCTATCTCTGATATTATATGAATCATGAAATTTGGGAGGGAACTTATGAAATTATACATTCTCGGAGAGCTGGTACTCTCTCAAGGGCTCATATCTGTTACAATGAAATGACAGGACGATCTTAAATAAATATAATTTTGTATAAACTATGAATTAAAATAGACAATGAAAAAATCCTTACTTGTAGCAACCGGTCACATTGTAATAAGGCCCCTGTGATGCCATCAAGGCATTCTCGATCCCTTCCATCATCGTTTGGAAGGCCAAACTACCCCAAAGGTAGATATTAAAGTCTTTCAATGAGTCGATAAGGTCGATAAAGTCTGTACAACATATATTCTTCAGGTCGGTTCCCCTAACAAACCACTTTACACATAATATTAGGGCTACTTTCATGACATCTTCAAGCTTATTATTATTAACTATCCTATTGAACACCTCCTATACATGTTTCTTTAGGATATGATATTCATTGAAGTATTTTTCTCTTATTGACTTCTTCGAACGATGGATAATGAGTATGGAGAGGTCACCAGTCTTCAGCTCTGTTATTAGGGTGAAATCTATATCGAAAATTTTTACACAGTTCCCCTGTCGCTTGAATACAAGATTACCTATATATTTCTCAATAAGTGAGTGAAAAAATGGCTCCTACAAACCTAAATGATGCAATGTATAATAAAAATGAGAATGGAGTCTGCCTAAATATATTTAATATAGTGTTATTTATCTCCGACCCACGCTTCTCACTATCAAACCACCATGTCAAAGAACATCTGCATGAGATGGTGGGGGTCGACTCATCAAATCTCTTATGCAAGGCTTTGTCATCTTCAAGTATGAATTAAAAATTTTATCAACGAAAACATTCAATATTTAACGAAACATAATGTGAAAGTTGACTTGTTGTGGTGAAAATTCATAAAGCATGGTGTAAGTCTGCCGAGTCGGCAGTCAGTTTTTGACCAATTCCAAATGGAAGTACAAGACTTATTAGTGAATTTTCACAAGTTTTTGGCCCATTTTACTCATTTATAAATCAATTTCATGTAGTTTGTTGGTGAATTTATACCAAGGTTGTCAGTAAAAAACATGTCATTATCAAGCAGTCATCGGCCATTTTGACGAATTCCATGTCAAACGGTCGACTCATAGGTGACATTCAACAAGTCGACGGCCAATTTCACTAAGTTATGGGTCAATTTTCAGAGTTATATGTTCCATTTTGGTTGAGAACGTCATAAAATTGACCGTGAGTGGAGGGGATTGACCATGAAGTGAAGGAAATTGTTCGTGAAATGAGTGGAATTGAACGTGACATGAGGGGGATTGAACGTGACATGAGGGGGATTGTCCATGAAATGCATGGAATTGACCGTGAAGTGACGGGGAATCACCAGAATTGACCGTAAAGTGAAGGGGAATCACCGGAATTGATTGTAAAGTGAAGGGGAATCACCGGAATTGACCGTGAAATGCATGAAATTGACCATGAAGTGAAGGGGAATGGCTAACAATGACCATGAAATGATTGGAAATGACCATAAAGTGAAGGGAATTGACCGTGAAATGCAAGGAAATGACCGTGAAGTGAAACAAATTGACTGTGAAATGCATGGAAATGACTGTGAAGTGAAGGAGAATGGCCGGAAATGACGGTTAAATGATTGGAAATGATCGTGAAGTGAAGGGAATTGACCGTGAAATGCAAGGAAATGATCGTGAAGTGAAACGAATTGACCGTGAAATGCATGGAAATGATCGTGAAGTGAAGGGGAATGGCCGGAAATGACCGTTAAATGATTGAAAATGATCGTGAAGTGAAGGGAATTGACTGTGAAATGCATGGAATTGACCGTGAAATGAAGCAAATTGACCGTGAAATGCATGGAATTGACCGTGAAGTGAATGGGAATGGCCGGAAATGACCATGAAATGCATGGAAATGACTGTGAAGTGAAGTGGATTGACTGTGAAATGCATGGAATTGACCGTGAAGTGTAGGGGAATGGCCGAAAATGATCATGAAATGATTGGAAATGATCATGAAGTGAAGGGAATTGCCCATGAAATGCATGGAAATGACCGTAAAGTGAAGCAAATTGACTGTGAAATGCATGGAATTGACCGTGAAAGGAAGGGGAATGGAAATGACCTTGAAATGCATGGAAATGATCATGAAGTGAAGGGAATTGACCATGAAATGGATGGAAATGACCGTGAAGTGAAGCGAATTGACCGTGAAATGCATGGAATTGACTGTGAAGTGAAGGGGAATGGCCGAAAATGACCGTGAAGTGAAGGCATTTGACCGTGAAATGCATGGAAATGATCGTGAAGTGAAGGGAATTGATTGTGAAATGCATGAAATTGACCGTGAAGTGAAGTGGAATGGCCAAAAATGATCATGAAGTGAAGGGAATTGACCGTGAAATGCATGGAATTGACCGTGAAGTGAGGGGGAATGGCCGAAAATTACCCTGAAGTGAAGGGAATTGACCGTGAAATGCATGGAAATGACCATGAAGTGAAGCGAATTAACTGTGAAATGCATGGAAATGACCGTGAAGTAAAGGGGAATAACCAGAAATAACCGTTAAATGATTGGAAATGACCGTGAAGTGAAGGGAATTAACCGTGAAATGCATGGAAATGACTGTGAAGTGAAGTGAATTGATTGTGAAATGCATGGAAATGACGGTGAAGTGAAGGGGAATGGCTGGAAATGACCATGAAATGCATGGAAATGACCGTGAAGTGAATTGACCGTGAAATGCAGGGAAATGACCAAAAATGACCATGAAATTATTGGAAATGACCGGGAAGTGAAGGGAATTGACCGTGAAATGCAGAAATGACTAGGAAGTGAAGCGAATTGACCGTGAAATGCATGGAATTGATCGTGAAGTGAAGGGGAATGGCTAGAAATGACCGTGAAATGCATGGAAATGACCGTGAAGTGAAGGAAATTTACCATGAAATGCATGAAAATGACCGTGAAGTGAAGCGAATTGATCGTGAAATGCATGGAATTGACCGTGAAGTGAAGGGGAATGGCTGGAAATGACCATGAAGTGAAGGCATTTGACTGTGAAATGCATGGAAATGACTGTGAAGTGAAGAGAATTGACCGTGAAGTGCATGGAATTAACCGTGAAGGGGAATGGATGGAAATGACTGTGAAGTGAAGGGAATTAACCGTGAAATGCATGGAATTGACCATGAAGTGAAGGGGAATAGCCGGAAATGACCGTGAAGTGAAGAGAAATGACCGTGAAATGCATGGAAATGACCGTGAAGTGAAGCAAATTGACTATGAAATGCATGGAAATGACTGTGAAGTGAAGCAAATTGAACATGAAATGCTTGGAAATGACCATAAAGTGAAGGGGAATGGTCGGAAATGACCGTTCAATGATTGGAATGACCGTGAAGTGAAGGGAATTTTCCATGAAATGCATGAAAATGATCGTGGAGTGAAGTGAATTGACCATGAAATGCATGGAAATGACCGTGAAGTGAAGGGGAATGGCCGGAAATGACCATAAAATGATTAGAAACGGCCGTGAAGTGAAGGGAATTGACCATGAAATGATGGGGAATGGCCAGAATTAAGTTAGTTCACGGTCAATTCAGTTCACAATGATTTTAGCTTAGTTCACAGTCATTTTAGCTCAGTTCACAGTCATTTTAGCTCAGTTCACAGTCATTTTAGCTCAGTTCATGGTCCTCATCAATAACTTAGTGGGTCCTCGGTCTGTTAACTCAGTCGGTACTTGGTCTCTTTCACGGTCTTCGTTTAGTTTCACATCTCATTTCATTCTTTGTTTAAAAAACCCTCAATGTGGGCCATTTGAGTCCTGATTTTGCTCATTTATCATGACATGCCATACCATTCGGTATTAAAAAAAAAATGAAAATGGATTGGGGACCCTGCGCATATATAGTATAAAATATAGTGGGGTCCACACAAAGAAAGCTCAATGCTTTTTAAACATGAAAATGGATTGTGGACCGTGCACATATATAATATAATAGACAGTGGAGTCGACAAAACGAAAGTAGGGATTTGAATATACCTGCCATTTGAAGCTTCTTAGCTGCGGGACCATTTTTCGTCCTATCTTGGGCTCAAAAAAGTTGAAAAGGACGTGTGTGGGGTGTGTATTCTCAACCAGATAAAGGAGAAAGAAGAAAGCTGTAAAAGGAGGATTTTACTGCTAGGGTGGACAGTCACAGAGGGGGAGAAATAATTAGAAAATGATAATATATGGCTACGATAAAGGATCAGGGAGGGGGAAGAAGAAAAAATCAAGTTTTTTGGGTGGAGAAGTGGCTAGCAGTGTGAATAAGGTGCGTCTGATATAGGAGGGGCATTTTTGACCTTTGGTAAGCCGTCCATATGTATGGGGCTTATTCTTAAGAGGTAAAAAGAAGTGGGCTTAAAAATGTGAATGGGCCATAAATGGGTTGTACAGTTGTAAATTTCTCAAAAGAACTTGTGCGAGGACAAGGAGAGAAGAAGCGGTGAGTCGCGGAACACGTTAGAACTTTGCATGCTTGCAAGGCATCTTGGCTTGTATCAGGTGGGATTGACAATAAAAATTCATTTTCCAAAGGAAAATCTAGAACGGTAAAATAACAGTGTTAGATACATTTGTCTAGAATACAAGCCGTTGGTGACGTTCTCTTACCATCCACTTTCATCATGTAATAGGGCCCACCTAATGATTTGATTGTACTTTTTTTTTTTGGGGAAAGGGTGTTCTTAAGGTTCGAGAGACCCCTTCATTGGCAGGGTTCTTTGACATGTGTAAATTGGGACATGTAATGAGAATGGCATCTTCAATTACTTTTGAGTGTACGATTGAATTTTTTACCAAAATGATCCAAGGTAGTATCTTCATTTCATTTTATTTTTATTTTTTTTAAAAAAAACTTGCTTTTGCAAGCTGCGAAAGCTTTGAAGCACCTTGTGCATGAGATGTTCATAATGCGATGGTTGGGTCTACTTGTAAAAAGATCCAATTATTCATTTTTCTCTTTGTGGCTGACTATTTCAATGGATATGCGCTAACTTCAACTTGATACCAGCTATATGTGGCCCAAACAATCAATAACGTTGGTCATTCACTCTCACTTGTTTTCTTATGGTATGTTTCACTTCATATGCAAACATGGCTCATTCTTTAGCCCATGACCTTTTATGAAATACCAACTCTAATGAACAGTGTAGATTTTACACATACCTGATGATAGGTCCCATAGATGGTGTCCTTGTGGTGTTAAGGGTCAAGGCCGTAGTTGTCATGTGATAAGGGCTCTAGGTTATCATGTATTAGGGGTCTAAGTTATCATGTGTTAAAGTTGAGGTTGTTATTTGTTAATGGTTTAAGTTGTCATGTGTTAAGGGTCCGAGCCATAGTTGTAATGTGTTAAGGGCCTAGGTTGTCATATGTTAAGGGTTGTGGGGCCCACCGCAAGGTATATATCTAATCCACTCCATCTATTACATATATAATTTAATTTAACATCATAGGCTAAAGAATGAGTTTCGTCCACAAATGAGGTAGACCCAATCACTATTGGGAGTGAACGACCATCGCTATCATTTGTTGTGGGCCATAAAGAGCTCGATTCGGTTAAAATTAATGTCTTATGATCAAAATGATGGGCCACGAAGAGAATGGACATATTGGATCCCCCTTTAAGTGGGCCCAATCAATATATGATGCATTGGATAGAGGTTACGAAACTTCTCCTGGTATGAACACAACTCATAAAGGAAATGGCACTTTCATCCTATAAAACTAAAAAGTTACTAGGAGACTAATTAAAAATGAAGGCCATTATCTTGGAATGGCCATACCTTAGGGATTATTTTGATAAAAATACATGTACAATTATATTTCCTTAAAATATTCCCTTTCTCCCAAATATTCCCTTTCTCCCGTTTGTACAAGTAGACCCATTGATATGCACCATCAATAGTCCATGAAACATAAAATCCAAATTTTAGACATCCTATTGTAGACACCCCATCTAATAAATCTTTTGCTTAGAGTTGAAACTGACTGACACAAAACTCAAACCTTACAACCCTTGAAAAACTAGCAACAAACTAATTACTAGGCACCCATTCATTGCAAATCTACAAGACTACCTCATAACCCAATTTTGAGTAACACATGCCCTACATAATCATTTGAACCAACAAACCAAGCTAGGGCCTGAAATTCCATGCAGCAAAAATCGAATTTCCATTGGCACTTCTTTGACGGATCAGGGGTTACTTATGGACACCCATGATCACCATAAACCACCCTGTATATACAAAAAAGAGAGTAGTAAGTGTGAACACCCCACCCAAAACAACACTAAACTACCCTTCTAACATTGGCTAAGCTTCGATAAAATCACATATGGGCAATTAAAGGACTGCTAAAAAATCCAATCGATTGAATGGGCAGGACTCTCGACACATCACAAGAACAATCAATGGACCTGATCAGCGGATTTGGAACTTGACAAATCATATCCGAACTGATTATCTAGACGTTTTAGAGACCCTAATTAACATCCTAAAATTGTCTCTAACTGACCTATAAAACATCGTAAATCCAAACGAGTCGCACATTTAGGGCTTTCAACACCTCCTAGACATAACCAATGGACTTAATTGATAAAATAAAACCACGGGTAATCAGTAGCCAATGGTGATGCCAACATCCCTACTCCTGTAGTTTGCTCTTATAGGTATCAAGGGACTTATTTTATAGTACCACGTGGACCGTCGACTAGCCATTAGCCGACGGGACACCTAATACTCCATTTGCACCGGTTGAAGATTTAGATGCCTTTCGACATATCTTACATGGTAAAATTTTGGCAAGTGTCTACCGTCGGCCAACCATTAGCCAACAATTTTTGTTTATAAATTCAGCCCCAGCTCTCAGCTCAAGGGGGACCAAGGATAGAAAGATACACGAAAAGATATAGAGAGAGTTGAGAGAGTGACATCCAAGCAAGCCCTCTTCTTTGAAGATTTCATAGAACCCTTGCTATAGCTGAAACTCTGCCCAACTCCATAAGTCAGCCCTTAAAGGAAATCTACAAAAGAAGCTAGTAAAGTCAAAGACTATAAATGGAATCGGGGATATCCGACCATCTCTTTTAGCGGAAAAGGGTGTCAAGTCTCCCATTTTCCTTCTCACATCTCAAATCAACTTGTGTTCCAGTCCACACATCAAAAGCATACGCTAACTTTTTTTTTTTTTTTTTCCTTTAATTCAATAGTACTCTCTCTTGTTATGATGTCTTGAATTTTCACTATTTTGGATTTTTAAAAACTTTTAAATTTTTTTTGTATATGATTAACTTATATTATCAATTAGTGACAAGTAATACTCAATGTTAGTTTATACATGGGTGGTACCAGTAAAGAACTGCATAAATCCGATTAGTCGACCGTAGGAAGCCAACGAATCCGTCCGATCAATTAAACACCGAATTTAGCCACATGATTTATTCACATAAGGTCTAAATCTAGCCGACCTATCACTGACTAATCAAGACAACCGTAACTAAATAAAGATCTACCCGAAGCTGAGTTAGATAAGGCCCGAATCTTTACTAATGGACCAAATCAACCCCGTTACTCTTTTAGCCTAAAACTGACGGTTTGGAGTAATCATGACCAAATCTCTACTTTCACTAATTATAAATAGGTCACACTATGAATATAGTTAATTCAAACCTTAATCATTGCCCACGAAAATTCTCAATACCTAATTCATTATAGAAATGTCCCGATTTTCTGAACAAGCTCTATACCGCTCGTTAGTGGGCCACTAGTTTCAAAATTATATAATAATGTCCGTCTCACTGGGCTTGATGTCCATCGCGGGTGTCGAACTAAGAAAGTTCCTAGAACGACTCAACTTGGGCCTAAAGCTAAGTGCTTGCAATGTGCGAATCCCCTAGGCCAAAATATGAAACTTAAGTGAAATAGACATTCTACTCTTTCGTAAAGTTGTGGCATTTGGACCGTCAATCCACAACCAAAATTGGATTACCGATTAATGATATTTTTCTTCTTATATCCGTATAGTCACGGCTCCGATTGACCATTGGTGACCGTTAAACAGACTTCTAATCATATCCATTAATTAGCACATCCAAATGGCGGGCTAATCATATCCATCCATACGTAGATCATCATTAGATCTAACTATCCTACGATGTATATTGACTTGTATACCCCATAATGGGCCCTAAAGGTTAGAAAAACCCTCCCATAGGGATAGTATAGTAAAAACCCAACCATTGGGGCCATTTACATCAAATCTGACACTATATAAGGGCTTCCTTTGGGCACCCTCTCTTCCTATACGAATTTGTATTTTCAAAGGAGAGAAAGAGAGAAAGAGGAAGAGAAAGAAGAAGAGAAGAAGAAAGAGTTGGGTGGGGGAGGCTTTAGTGCTTCCCTTCATCGATTTCCTCCAATCAAAGTCCTAGCATCGATCATTTTCCTCCGCCCTATTCACGATTAGAAGGTAAGAAATAAATCCTACTTCCCAACTTAGATTTTTCTAAAATGAATTGCATGAATCTTACCTAATTGCTTCTAAATTGGTATAAGAATCATTTTTTTCAATTTTCTAACCCAAGGAGCACCATGAGTTGGGCGAAACGTCACAAGGTGCATACCATTATCCCTAGGTGGCTAAGTATCAATTTTAGAATAAATTTAATGATTGTGATTTCTAGAGTGATGTGTATGAGTGATTTGGAGAAAACCTAAATAGAAACCTACATATTAGGTCCACCAACATGCATACAACGATAAAATGCTATTTGTTTGGTTTTCAACATGTTTGAGCATGAAATTGGTGTTTCATGATAATCTCATATTTGATTCTTGCATGATTTTCCCCATAACATGTATGATTGTATTATTTCTTATTGTATTCTTGTACTATGAGTGGTGTGTTGTCCTTTGTCACGTCCCAAACTCGGAGATCAGATTCACGGGAATTTCAATCGTCAAATCTGGTGCTGACAGCCTCCATAGTACTCCATTCTCGGCTCCTAGCATTCATATGCCAGTTTTCGATCCTGGGATCATACAAGGATGATTTTTTTATTTTATTTTTTATTTTTTATTTTTTATTTTTTTCTTTCCCAATGTACATTTAACTCGTAATAAGCATAACTACAAGATTACCCAATTCACAAAGACAACATCGTCATTACATATCCACTAATATAATCATTTGAGTACAATACTGAAAGGAAAATACATAAATAGAAAATTAAGCTCAAGAAGACCACTGCATGCTCCAAGCTCAACACTGCTGCAACCTGACATCACCTGCACGCATCTATCGTGCATATGCTTATGGAAAGCTTAGAGGGTGGTGTAAGTGTGTGCATAAGGTAAGTGTCAAGTATTCAATACAATGCCATAATTACACAATACCAAAAAACTAGTAATCTATAAATCATATAATGTCTAAATAAGCAGAAATACTAATAAGATCAGGAATTATCAGAGTAAACAGAAATACTCACAAAGTAATAAATCACACTATAATAGAGTAAGCGAAAATACTGACAAGTGCATAAGTCATACAATATTAGAATATGTAATAGAAATCAATTATGCAAATGAGGAGTCATAGAGAGCCAAATATCAGATGTAGAGAATGTAATGCAATATACATTCCTGATGAGTAACACAAATAGTGTCAGTCATTCCATATGCCGCGGATGTAATGTAACATGCAGTGCGAATGGAATGACCATGCTGGAGTGTGAAGTTGAGATGATAGTACGTAGTATCGCAGGCTATGGAGTCTATCACAAGAGACTTCTATCCAAACCAGTCCCATATGTAAATTTGGATAGTCAGACTCGATGTGGTAAACTCCTGATCTCAGGTTAGTCACGCGCCTCAACCAAAATCCTAGCCATTACAAAGGTACACGTAACAATTAGTTGCGCACCACCAGCCTGAGTGGATAGTGAATGAATGAATGAATGAATGAATGAGTATGCAACTCCTACTCAATAAGTCCACATATCAATACGATTCATCTCTGAGATCATCACCAGGGTTTAATACACTCCAAATGGCACTGCCCCTCTCCTAGCAGCACAGTCCAAGTGAGAGTAAGAATCTCACTATCCGCTTGGCCAATAGTCTGCCAATACCTATTCGGCACGTTGATAGTGGACCCATTTATGGGCCAGTCAAAATCAGCCTAGCTATGCCCCCTACCCTTGGATAGATAAGGCCACACCCCTTCCCAACCGACCACGACATAGTGAGAGATGCGACCTCCTGGTATTCGGCACTCGGGCGCTCATGTATCCACTTGGTCTCGATGTTAGGGCGTCTCCTGGCCACGGAGGTTTAGGGATTTTCACCCAGGAACATCTATGATGCTCGTATGCTAGAACCAAATATTTCTGATGTCCCATCTGGCCATCCACGATATGCTTATGGAGGCTACGGCCCAAATGTCATTAGGGCACACAACGCAAGATGCATGAGTCATATAATCTAGTCATACATCAATCCTGCGCATATGGTGCACTCATGTGAGATAACCTCCGCCTATCAGGGAGTCTCATAACAACCTGCCCAATGACATATGGAATGGTCAACCACATCTCATAACAAACATGCAGATTATGCGTATGGGCATGTATCACGGTGCCATGCTGTCACATACTCATAATCAGTATTAATAACCATCATCGACAATCAGCCTCGACAATGTGGACATTTAACCAACATTGCCTCCAAGGAATGACCTATATAGAGACAAACATATAATGGGCCTACGGCCTCACTCAAAGGCCTAATATACAATCGGCCTTACTCAAGGACCACACATACACAACAGGTGGGCCCTCCTCATGAGCCTCAAATACATGACTTATAGGCCCTAAACATGGGTCTTGAATACATCAAATGGGTCATTCATCATGAGCCTAATATATATCACAATGGGCCTTGCCCATAGGCCACAAATACATCACAATGGACCTTGCCCATGGGCCATGAATACATCATAATGAGCCTTGTCTATGGGCCTCAAATACATCACACTAGGCTTCATCTCATAGACCTCCTATTTATCACATTAGGCCTTAAACATGGGTTGCATACACATCACAAAGGCCGAATACACATCACAATGGACATCAACTATGTGTCGCATATACATCATATAGGTCTCGACAATCAGCCATGAAATCGGCCTCGATACTCAGCCTCGGTCATCAGAATGGCCTATACAATCAGTCTCGACAATCTGAGTCGGAATAAAAAATCGACATATAAACAAGGCGGGGTCTATAAATGAACAACCGATCAACCATAATATAAAGATCGGCCCTTGGCCATGGTTATATCAAATCCGATAGTACGGAGCCATCCATCTGTGGTGAATGGGGCCCACTTATTTGGGTTAACCCATAAAAAGAATGGGCCTATCAAGGCCTAAGGGAAGGTCACAATGAAGACATCTAACAGTCATTGCCCATCAATGTGGACATCTAACTAACATTGCTCCCAAGGAGTGACTTACATAAGGCCAATCATATGGTGGGCCCATGACCTCACATACAATCACGATGGGCCTCATTTTCGTCACACCGACCATATAGGTCGACATACATCACATCAGGCCTCGAATACATAATAGGTGGGCCTTGCCTCTGGGCCTCATATATATCATATGAGCCTCATCGCACGGGCCTCAATACTAAGCCTCATATATCGAGTGGGCCTCATTACATGAGCTTAACAATACAAACGGGCAGGCCCCGCCCATGGGCCTAAATACATCATGATGGGTCGCACCAATGGGCCTCATAAACATCAAGCGGACCGTATCAATGGGCCGCTCCAATAAAACACGTACGTCATGGTGGGCCACATCACATGGGTTTAATACACATCATGATGGGCTGCATCACATAGACCTCGACTAGATCACAGTGGGCCTCACTACGGGCCTTAGATTCATACAGGTGGGTCCTATCATATGGGCCTTAAATATACATCATGATGGGTCGCACCAACGTGGCTCATATATATCAAGTGGACCGCGTCCACGGGCCGCACCAATGAGCTTCATATACATCAATTGGGCTGCATTAATGGGCCGCAATAATGGGCCTAATATACACAACAGGTGGGCCCTGCATGTGCAACAAGTGGGCACACTCATCGCAGCTGGGCTTACTAGCGGTCCAACCAAAGAACGGCCAGGATAACATACACATCACAGTGGGTCGCATCATTGGGCTGCACCAATGAGCCTCACACACAACGAGTCGGGCCGCATCATGTGGGCCATAAATACATCGAATCGGGCCACATCATGCAGGCCTCAAATATATCACAAAGGGGCTCTCAAATGGGCCCAACATACATCACATCAAGGTGGGGCCCACACATCATTTAAAGGTCATTTCAGAGCATTACCAAAAATAAATCCCTTAGAAAGATCATCTAGGCCATACCCCAATAACAATGGAGATAATGATTTTTCATCATTTCAACTTCGCGGGGCCCACCATTGTATTTTCTGTCCAACCAGATCATATGGTCATAAAGACCGGAGTTAAATGAAAAAAAACAAATATCATATGATCAAAAACTTCCGTGACTCAAAAAAGGGTTTCAACGGTGGACGTTCAATCTCCACACTGTTTTCTGCAACGTGGTCCACCTGATCATCAGATCTGCTTCATTTTCATCTCAAGCCTTAAGACAGGCTCACCAATTGGATGGACGGTGCAGGTATGGAAGGTATACATTGAGGTGGATTCCACCCCCACACGTGCAGCACGTGTGGGGTGGGTCCCACGTCCCACCAAATGGACGAACAGCTGGGACAATCAACATATTTACTAAGGTGGTCCTCACCGTCCAGCAGCAGCTGGACAGTGCAGATCGTACCCATACATCAAGGCAGCCCCCACATAGCACGTCCAATGGGAAGTGGAGGAAGGTGGGTCCCACGTGGGGCCTGCCATGCATATTATAATATATTAATATATTATCATGTATATATATATATATATATATATATATATATATATAATATAATATAATAATATATATTATAAAACCATTCAGGCTCTGGACGTCTTTGATGGATGGACGCCGTGGATATAAAATGCCTTCATCAGGTGGGTCCCACCCCCACACGTGTGGGGTCCACGTCCATGACATATGGTCGGAGTGTATAAAACACATATACATTTGGTAGGGCTCACCGTCCAAATCTGCTGGACGGTGCAGATACAACTGGTGAGACCCACATGGGTGAAACAATTGCAGCAGGTGGGACCCACGTCCATGTGCTGCAAGATGGATGGATGGCTGAAGAAATACATACATTTCAGTGGTCCCCACCGTCCAGACCACTGGACGGTGTGGATTAAATACATCTATAGATTCTAGTCCAGATGGACGGTGGACAAAACCCATACATTGGTGGGTCCCACGTGTGGCCCACCGGATTTATATTAGCTTATATCAATATATATATATATATATATATATATATATATATAAAACAGCGTCCAGCTCTGGACATCCTTCAGTGGACGGTCTAGATGATCTGAGCAGCAGAACTTGCTGCCGTCCATCCAGTTATCTGCTACAGGCAGTAGACAGATGGCCTGGATATACATTCAAGGTGGGTCCCACGTCGACGGATGGAGTGGATTTAAACCCTATACATCATGGTGGAATCCCGTACAACAGTGAATGGCGTGGATCTCACACATATATCATGCGGGCCACGTTAAAATGAGTAAAAGACCTGTACATATAGTTGGTGGGGTTCACGTACCCAACGGACGGGTGGGATATAACACATATATACAGGATGGGTCCCACACGTGTGGGACTTGGACAACTGATATTTGTGTTTCCTCTTCATCCAGTAAGTGAGTCTGGAGGTGCAGAGGCCCTGCACGTCCCTGCTACTACTATGGTACAACCCCCAGATGTTGGACAACATTTGGGCCGTGAAAATGGGCGGTTTAGGATATAGAGCTCACACCTTAAGAAAAATTTAGATCTATAAAAAACACCCACTTTTTGTTTCTTCTTGGGCTCCTCCTCATCATAACTCCAATGGGACATGATTTAACGGTCGAGATCGGTTTTGAAGGATGAGGTTGGGAGATAGGAATGTGGGCCACACAAGTTCTATTCATGGAGCTTGGAGCTTAGACATTTTGGCTTTCATGGATTGCTTGAGAATTGGTTTGAAAAAGAGAGAGAGAGGTGATGTAATAAATAAAGGGTATGATACTTGTTGACTTATTGGTAAGAAAGGAATGTGATGAATATAGGTGTTGTTGACTTTGGGTGAGAGAGGGATGAGTAGGGTATGAGTTTATTTGACTTGATTGATTAATGGATTGATGTGACGTGTCATAGAGATTTTCTCAGAATTTGCAACGCATGACATTTTTCTCTAACTAAACGCGAGCCTACATCACTTGGCTCGGGTATCGCATCAGCGTGTGAGACGCGGCATCGGAACAGCGGTGATGGCACGGTCACAAAGGTACAAGTCTCAGGTCGAGCTGACTCTGACATACGGAAACGTCTCAGGCTCATACGCAAATGTCGATAACGGATCGTGAGTCGTCGAAATTTGACTGGGAGGATCACGGGAGCCTAACATCCTTGGTCTCTTGGGTAATCCAGCACCACATGCAGACACGTCTATCTTATGCTATTAAGAGTAGTGCATTTATATTAACAACATGAAACTTCATGCTTGATGTATTGTGCGCATGATTTCACTCGTGCTATAAGATGAACTCTTAATTGTTGAAGTGATATTGAATACAACTCATTCTTTGGGTTGGTCAGGAACTGAGAATTGTGAGGGTGGACCCATTAGTTGGACTGCCCTGTGACTAGATTGACTGACTTAGGTGGACACGAATGGGCGACAGTAGTGGGACTACATGGGTTGCTTGCACTCAATGTTGTGCGTTACGTGCTTGCCTGAACTTGGACAGTCTAGTCCACCGACTGACCAACCATGCTTATTAACTATATTTTCTCATGCCTATTTGGAACATGAAACACCCCTCGCCCACTGACGCTCACTGACAACAACTGCAAACTGATCCACAGTCTTGTGAGTCGGCTATAGTGGAATAAGATACTATGTCCCAGCTATCGGCCTATGCTAGGGTGACGAGCCTCCCCGTAGCGACCGAGAGCGATACTGCCTTCCAGCACTCCCCACGTGCTTACAATCAGGGGTGGAGACCCTGTTGAGATCAAGGATCGCAGGGTCCTGGCCTCGCGCGTTGAGAGGTCCGGGCGTCACAAATGGATGAGGGCATTGATATCGTTGAGGTGTACCACTTTTCCCAACCTGTTGGATGAACGAAATTAACTAAATACTCGGCTAACATTATCCATGCATCGTATTAGATAGGATTTGACGACTTGACAGTTGAGGTCGCAATGAGGGAGTGTTGGTCATGCACGACCGTGAGACGAAGTCGCTCGAGGGAGTGTTGTGGGTGAGCTCATACATCATACCATAATTCAAGCATACACATTTAACAAGATTAGTTAGAGATGTGTGAATTTATACTTTTCATTAAATTCATCATGAAATTGTTATTTAATATAACCTATGGCTGATGGCACCCACTAAGTTAGTTACTCACTCCTACTCTGGGATGGTGTTTTAAAACACTAACCAGACACGTCATTAGATGCAGGTGAGGCGGAGCTCGACGAGCTGAGCAGGGTGAGCATGGATGAGGAAGAGGAGCTTCCCTGCTTCCAAACTTTCGGCGGATCCTTTTAGTCTGAGTTCGAGCTACCGCGGGATATCAGCCAGGGCTCTAGTCACTTGGGGTCATGTATGGGTGGGACTAGTTTCCTATTTAGATGAGTTTGAATTTATAGTTTGGATATTTTTATATTTAGTAGCACTTGATACTGCTTTATGACTTACTTATACTTTATGCCTTGCTAAACTCTTCATTGTTTATGAGATCATCCAAATATAATTAAAATTTGAAGCCCATTAGGGCACCCATGCCACTTTGGAATTCGGGAGCCGAGTTCCTACATGGCCCCTGAAAACCCGGGATGTTTCACTTGTCCATCCTTTTTTTCTTTATTTTGCCAACCCTGGGTCTTAAACCCTACGTAGTAAGGCTAGGTTTTTTTTTTTTTTCCAGCTCGGAATCTTAAACTCCAAGAAGCACAGTTAGATGAAAATAATGTCGAAATTATTATGAACCGCCCTAAAAGTCATAAAATTTTGTAAAGTAGAGCCTGCATGTCGGACAAAAGAAGATGCTCAACTTCTTTCTCTTTGTCACTAAGACCCTTACTCAAAATCTACGGCCACATACCAATTACATGAATCACTTAAGTTGAGGAATCTTACGATTCCCCAACTTTTAAGCAATATTACGATTTTTAACAAATTGTAGACTCTGAAGCTTCATTTGCCTAATTGCGACTCTAAAAACTAAACACATCTTTACATCTACATATTCTACACCCCATCTGCACAAATGAACAAGAATAAGTGAAAGTGACCATAGCTTACGTGGCAAACAATGCTCATAGTAAGTGACAAAAATCGAATTTCCACTGCCTTAGGAAAAAGTGAACTCTCACCAAAAAGACTGCGCACATATTCTTAAATTGATTGCATGGAGAATTGGATCCTAGTAGAAATAGAATTTCCATTGAATGCCAGTATTACTTTTTACTCTTAAGTCTTAGTAAAATTATATGTTTTACCATGCTTGCAACCTCTCAATGGTTATCATGTATCTAACAACCAATCAGAGCATGCCATGTAGCACTTTCAACCACAGACTTCTCACTTTTTTAGCAAAATGCCACCAACCTGTCTATAGACACCAATACCTCTCTCATTTTACATACCCATACCCACGCGCACACACACTTCTCAACCAAGAGAAACTCATGAATTGCTCTATGAAGGAGAGAGAGAGAGAGAGAGAGAGAGAGAGAGAGAGATCATCCACCCCATCTAAACCATCCATTTCATTTGAACCATTAAAGATAATATATACATCATTCAAAATCATCTTGGCATTTCAAGTTAATCGGAATAGGTGTAGCGCCCTAAATTTTAGAAATTGAGTATGTCCTCGAGTTCCAATATTCTAGGTGTTTACTTATATTGAGGATGACTAATTTAAGGCACAATTTAATGATATCCAAAATAACAGTTGAGACATAACCCAAAACATGTCATCATGTCATAGTTTTTAAGAAAGAGTACCAATAATCATAAATCTAAATCAAACCATACCAACAACTAAATATAAAGTATATGTCCACTCAACTGGGACTCAAGTATATAACCAAATAAATGGCTAAAGTCCAAGTGTTGTATCATAACTAATCTCAAGCAAATTAAAATAGAAACATGTAGGAACTACTGCTCTTGCAACTGGAAGTAGGGTACTTCTTCCTCATGATCCACAAATGCATCCTCTAATACCGTAGTCTCCACAGAAAATGATATATTAAATGAAGTGACCATGAAATAAGACAGTGAGCACTTGTAAAGAAAATTGTATGATTGGATAGAAAGAAGTACAAGCAACATATGAGGATTTGTAGAATGATTTTCCCACACTAGAGGTAGCAGTTTGTAGGGTGACAAGGCAAAGGTCAATGGTCCACAACACTTGGTAGGGTTTAAAAAAAATGAATGGCTCAGTAATTCAAGCGAGCCTAATTATGCGACAATCCTAGACCAATTGGCCCAACTAGGGTAGTTTATTGTCCAAGTCAGAACCAAGAAGCATAAAGCTAGTGCAAGAAAGGTCGAAGGCTCATTGGTGCTGAGCGACGACACAAGAGTTGGCGGTTAAGATCAATATCTGGATTTAATTGTTGATACGATAGAGAGCAAGCCAACAATGAGATAAAAGACACATTAGAGCTGTTGATTGATGATTTCAATGGTAAAAACATGTTGAAGATGAAGATATTGAAAATGGGTGTCTTGTCTATGCTGGAGATGGGTATGGCATGCCGACAATGGCAACGGATGAGATTGGGGCCAACACTAGTCGGTTTGAGTGTTGGGATTGGGGGTGGTTCGACTAAGATTGGTTGAGATTAGGGACATGGCATCGAAGGGTGCTATGACATTGGTGGAGACATGACCAAATGCTAGTAGGGTTTGGGTAGCGTGGATCCAGGCTATGCTTAGACAGAGCCAAAGATGACGAGATCCACCGTGAATAGTGTCTCAAGAGAGGGTTCGAACGGTGATAAAGAAAATGGGTTTTAATGAGGTTTTAGGGAAGGTGAATGGTGACGATGATGGCGATGGAGTGTCTCCTCTTTCGAGTGATAGTGGCTGATGTTGGTGTGGAAGACAATGGAAAATAGGAGAAGGAAATGAAGGTTGGGTGGAGTTTACACAGAACGAGGTTTCAGTAGCTGGTCACAGGGGAGGAGGTCATACGTGAAGATGATGGTGGGTTTTGGTTGGTGTGGTGGGGCCACGATGACAACCGAAGGATGTGAAGATGATGATGGTAGGCAAAGATGTAGTGGTGGGTTTGCAAGTGTGGGAAGATAAGGGGTTGGGATGCTGTCCAAATGAAGGAAGTTGTTTGTGTTAGCATCAGACATCAAAGATGGCCTGGTAATGGAAACGCGCCAGATTTAGGGTGATGACCGATCACAAATTGAGAAAGTAGAGGTACTGGATTGGGTTCAACCCCAATTGAGCGATTGAGATGTCACTAGATGGTGATGGTTTACGCAATTCTATTAGCGACAATGATGAAGAGATCAGAAGCCTTGGATTGGGTGCTTTGATATTATGATAAATTCCAATGTGATAAATGAATGTAGGAAAATTTTTTCTATATTTTACCATGTGAATCATTTACAATGTAATGAATATATAGAATAGAGAGAATCAAATCCCTAATCGGATGCTTAATCTATGGGAAAAAAATAGAAGAAAAAATATTAACTAAGAAGATTTTTTGTAATTGATTTTTTCCTAATATAAAAAAATATGGTAGGTAAATATTATCTTTGATTGAAGAGTTTTTTAATATTAAAGAAAAAGAAGTTAGATTTTAAGTAGGGTGCTCATGTGATGGCTCCTTTTATTTTTTTCATATTTCTTTTCTTTTTAGATATTTTTAATAATAATCTAACCACTATCAATCCATAAGCTCTCCCCCCCCCCCCCCTCTCTCCTATTGTATTCTTCTCATATCTTGCTTAATATGGTTGATAGAGCAACTTATTAGGAAAACTTATAAATAGCGAGCATATGCATGCTCAGGTTACTACATAATAATAATGAATATCATGTAGCATTATCAAAAGAAAATATATGAGCATGAGATAATCAATTACGTCATATATTTGCTTCAATTTTGATGTCAAGTAATATATTCATGTGATGGGAAATACGTTGAAAAAAAGTCTTAATGACTTATTGGTTAAAATTAGGATAAATGTAGGTCACCTATCAATAACAATGAAATTGAATGAACTTAAAAATAAAGCATTATATGAGATCGAATTAATATTAAATAATGAACAAAACTTTAAGAGTTCGATACAACGTCAATGCCTACAATTCTAAATCAAAACATTATTTGCAATAGTTTTTTTTTTTTTTGAATAAAATAGTTACAATGTCCAATTATTATTAGAACTTAAAATATTTTATAGTAGGTTGAATGGAGAACAAAAATTGATATTTAATACTATCATCAATATATGTATGACTAACAAGGAGATTTGTTTCTTGTATATAGTAATAAAGGAATTAAAAAACATATTTTTAGAAAATACTTACTATCTATAATCATTGTTTTGACAAAAAAAATAAAATAGATGTGTTTCTTCTAAAACATCTGATTTAGTTTTAGTCGATAATTGCACGATACATTTAGGCTTCAAAATACTTCTGCAATTATATAATGAATTTTATTGTGCAATAAATTAGAAATCAGAATATAGACACCCCGCTCAAAATTACTTGATTATTCATATGAGATCTAGATTTGAACCCTGACCTAAAACCAAAACATCGCCCTGAACATTAACAAAAATTGAAATCGAAAATTCTAAAACCCGTAGATGACTCATGTCTACCAACAAAGTAGAAGTCTCACTAATTGGAGAATGAGGGTTGACAAACTTCTAACTCAAGCAAGTGGATGTGAATCCCCACTTGAAGTTGAAACACTTTTAATTTAATGTAATTTAATTAATGTTCATTTACTTTTATTCATGTGTTGTTCTATATTAATCTTAATTAGATGAAACATGTTGGATTTTCTCATTAAGCCTGTCCAACTTACATTTTATTGATAGAAAAACTATACAGATATAACGGATGTTGATTCCGAGGTGCGAAAGCCAGAAAACGTGGTTGAGCGTACGAATGACTCATGTGATACGTGACCATATTTAACAAAAGAAGAATTGGCCGCATTAAATTAATTTTATTTAGTTATTCATTTTGTTGATGACAAAATTCAGATCACCCTCCACTCCGCACAATGTACTTCTGAAGAACCCTGGCTAAGCCGGGGGACCCTCCGATGCCTAAGTCAGGTCAAGGGAATCTGGGTCTAAGTTAAAGAGTAGAAGGAGAGTGCTAGATATTGCGTACCTGTAGCAATGGAGTCCTACTGTACTTATACCTGATCATCGGACGGTCTGGGTCCGTTAATCTCGGCACGATTTACTCCACCAGTGGGATTTTCAGGTCGTGGAGATATGGTACACAATACAAGGATCATGTAGCGATCGCGTATATTTGTAGGTGAGGTAGTCGGTTATGTCCTCTTATGGTAGTTTCCCATTTTAGCGCATGAGGTGTCCACGTTCCACCCCGGCCTCGGCTCGGGACTCCTGTTGGAAGAGGTCTTCACTGGCACGCGCACGGGCCTTCACCGCTAATGTGTTGAATGCTGATGGCGTTACGAGTCCGAGCTGAGCTTTGATATGGACGGAATGTGACTTGACTTTTTTCTATTGAGTGCACTGTAGGTCTCTCCTTTAAGCTCCGAGACGGATGACGGATCTGTCTTGTTGAGTTCTCCTGCAACGAGGGGTTTTGGTTAAGTCATTCTGGTTAGGCGTTAGTGGGTTAATCTGAGCTTGATTCTGATTCGACTGTCAGCCTCGGATCAGGAGAGTAATTGTGATCGAGCCAAGAAGCTCTCTTCAACGGTATCTGTCATCTCAAACTGTCCTTTTGCATATCCACTCGGATTAAGAAGATGTCGATCCTCAGAATTGCAAGGGTTAAGATCTTCCCATAACAGAAGCCCTCTACTCTTTCGAGTTTGCCAACAAACTCGTAGAGTAATTACGTATAAAAGATCAACTGTTTCCTCTGTCGTATTCTCCACGCATGCCGTTGTCATCATGGTTTCTGCATTCAAAGCGTCGCATTAGAAGGGTTTTCTGTTGATGGGTTGACCTTCAGTTGACGCGTGGTGACGGTTAAGATTTCGAATCGTCGTTCAGCTTATAGCCAATCGCCACATATGCCTCAAGGGGCATTCGAGCAATGCTTCCCCTACTCAGTCGCCATTTCATCTATCCAGAGCACGCCGCTCAATGTCAGTAGTGTACTGTCTGGCAGAGCCAGAGCCAGTAACGTGTAGTCACATGTGCTCTAAAGTCGGCTCGCAATGATTCAGTTGCGACCATCATTCCCCACCATTTAATGCAAAGATTTTGTACAGTCTATATAAGCCTCTTCTCCAAAAATGCTTTTCACTTTTGTATTCTAAATCTGTGTGGATATCGGAGAGGGTGATTTTCGGTGAAGGTGATTCCGACTGATAAGGGTTTTCTTGCCAGGGGATTCCCGGTGATCATCCTGTGAGTATTTTCTTCTTTTAGAATTCTCTCTTTCCTGCGAAATATTGTCCGATCTGAAAATGGTCTGAGACTATTATGTCGATTTCGAGCCAGGGAGTTCGGATGACAGGAGTGAGGCATCTGAAGGCCCCTCTGAGGCTGTGCCCCTATACCCTCCGCCCCAGAGAAATAAAGAGGAGGGGCTCGAACTCGTCGGGCAAGTAAGAAGAAGGCCATTCGAGCCCCCCAAGAGTCGACTACAGGTGGCATTGAGATGCCCGTGAATGGGCGAACCTCAGAGGCCGTTCCTGAGGGCTCCATGCTGACAGAGTCCTAGATGGGCTGGATCCGTTCGGAGTTTGAGATCCCAAACTCTGTTAAGATAAAGGCGCCAGAGCTCCTTGACACTGCCAGCGCACCTGCTGAAGGGAAGGTCACCATCTTTATCTGCGCACTACAGTATGGGCTTCGACTCCCCATGCACCCCTTCGTCCGGGCCTTGACTGCTTACTTGGGGCTAGCTCCTGGTCAATTTTTCCCCAATGCTTGGAGGGTTCTCATCTCTTCCTTCATCATCTGGCACAAAGTCAGGAACCTCGAGCTGACTTCAGAGGAATTAATAAGCCTATACTTGGTCAAACACAACAGTCACGAGCCATGGTACTACTTTGAGACCCGAGGCAGCAAAGGGTCGGGGTTGGTCATAAATCTTCCATCCTCGAACAAGGACTGGAAGAATAAATGGTTCTAGGCTTCGGGAGAATGGGAGGTGCCGGCAGCGGAGCTTGGAGGCTTTGCGACTTGGGTTCCCACCCGATTCTCTACACCAGGTTAGAACCCACATACTCTTTTATATATGCACTTCCTTTCTGTCGTAGTTAGACTAAGGTTTTCCTTTTATCCTTGTAGATTTTTCGAGAGGTTCGCCTCTCCTCACCTCGGACAAAAAAAATCAAGTTGCCAAGGCTAGGGTGCGATTGGGAGAACTCTGCTCCTTGTCAGACCTGATCATAGCCGCTAATCTTCATTGGTCAGGGCTGTGCATATCCAAGCCACCCCCACCTCCTTCAGTAAGTCCACCTTTAACCTTTTACCTCTAGACGGTTTAAATTTCTTAACTTGGGTACTAACTCTTTGTTTAATCGAGTAGGTATAGCCAAGGCATCCGGGTCCCGAAGGAGAAAGGCCGCCCTGACTGTAGAGGAGATGCTGAGGACCGAGCCCAGAATGAAGACGATCGTTCGAAGGAGACAGGCAGCTTCTCGTGGTGAGGGTTCCTCGGCCTGAATTTTTATTGCTGCATCTGTAGCTGTAGCTCCAGTTTTTGTTGCTGCAGCTCCGACTGCATCACCCATAGCGATTGGGGCCACTGCTGTCATTGTCCCAGCTCCAACTCTTCCTCCTGTCGTCGCCCCTCTAGTTGCCGAGGCCCCTCCAACAGCCCTGGAGCCCTGCATCGCCGTCCCTTCCTCATCCGAGCAGGAGGAGGTCGTTCGGATGGCTGATGCTATGATCTCCCCCCCCCCCCCCCGAGGCCGGGAATGATCCCAGGGCAGAGGCTCAGGCCTCAACAGGTAGAAGGATTGGGGCCAAGGAAGCAATTGGGTTGGCCTGAGTGGGGACGAGCGGAGGAAGATTCGAACCGGGCTACCACATGCCTTGCTGGTTCCTTGGGTTAGCAAACATGCCCCAGAGGAGGAGATCGTCGGCCTCTTGGAGAAGTCGGATGAGTCTTTTGTCAATGACTTGGCGTTCGTTTTCTACCGGCTAATCTTGTTAACTTTTCTTGTTTTCAGTTGTTATCACATTTGAATGCTCATTCTTTTATTTCAATGTAGTCTGTTTCGAGGCTCCTCCTGACTCGGACAAATTGAAGGAGCTTACCAAGAAGGATACAGAGGTGGAGGCCCTCCGGACTGAGGCGGGAACCTTGCGAGACAATGCCACCTTCCTCCGATTGGAGTAGGGGGAACTCCGTTGGCCGATGGATGACCAGAAGGCTCGAGAGCTCCAGTTTCAGGGGGTCATGAGCGATCTTGAAGCTCGATGCGGTGCTGCTGCAGCCGAGCTGACCCGTGTCCGGGCTCACGTGGACTCACTTGCAAAAGAGAATGCCCAATTGGGCGAAGTCCTGGAGTGGGCTAGAGCTAAGGTAGCAGAAGAATAGAGCCGAGCCATCTCCTAGGTGAAGGAAGCTCAACGTGCTAAGGACGAGGCTTCCCTGGCTGTAGTAGTGGCCGTTACAATGTATGCCTTCAAGGCTTCGAAGGAGAGGGCAGTCGAAGTCGCTAAGTTTTACAACTGTAACTTCGATGCTTGTATTGAGGCAGTCCAGGACTTGTACCCGGACCTTAACCTTGAGCCTCTGCTGCCTGAAGATGCAGGGGAGAAGCCCTCTAAAGATGTCCACCCGGATCAGGCTCCTGACTCCCAAGCTCCTCCTCCTCTGACTGCATAGTTATCCTTACAACTTTTCTCAACTTAAAGTTTTTTTTGTTGAATGATTTATGGATATTCTTTTTTGACCCTCTGGGAAGGGCATATGGATGATAATAATTCTTTTATGAGTTAATTTGTAGTTAGTTCTTGAGCGATGATGATTGCTGAGCTGATTCGTCAACATGTTGGTTTTCTTTGGGGCATTGCTGAGCTGACCCTTTGGTGGGTGAGCCCTTTTCCAATGTCATCTTATAGAACTTGAACCTTATGGTATCGCCGTTGTTAAGTTCGAATCCTTAAGGGATCGGCTTATCCCACAATTGGCGAGAAACCTTCAATCCATACGTTAGTTAGGCGAGGAGTTGGGTCATCCATTAGCTTTTTCCCTGACTAAGAGGGGATGCCTTGTCAACTTTTTGTGGGATAACGCTCTAACCTCTTCTTAAAGGGATCAGCTCGTTTAGTCCGCCTTTGCATATGAGAGGTAACTTTTCCTTAGTAGATAATTCGTTCATGTAGACAGTGACAAATTTCATTGAGAGCCTTAAAGGCTAGTCGCTTGGATGCGTACATTTATTGAGAGCCTTAAAGGCTAGTCACTCGGAAGCGTACATTTATTGAGATCCTTAAAGGCTATTCCATCATGGATAGTAAACCTTTAGGTGCTCGGCATTCCAGGGATGGGGGAGCTGGAGGCCCTTAAGATCTTCTAAGTGATAGGAGCCTTGTTTAGTCGATCGGACCATACGGTATGGCCCTTCCCAGTTAGGCCCGAGTGTCCCATCCCTCGACTCAATAGTGTTCTAGAAGACCCGGCGAAGGATTAAGTCCCTTGGATGAAACCGCCTGGTCTTCACTTTAGAATTGTAGAATCGCGCCACCTGTTGATGTCGAGCGGCAGCTCGGAGTCCGGAGACTCCTCTGACCTCTTCAAGTAGGTTCAGGTTGGCTGCCATCTATTCGGCGTTTTAGTTCTCTTGATAATTTTTGACTCGAGCTGTAGGAAGGCTGTAAGATCCGTATCTTGGTCCGTACCTTTCCGTAGACTTCCGCGGTCTTACCGGTCGAATTTCGGCAACCTTCGACCCTTAACTGATATCGACGCGCTACCTTGATTCATGTATCGACAACCCAAGTCGACTCAACCCAAGACCAATATCATAGCGACCGCGCCGTCGTTGCAGTTCCGATGCCGTGACTCGCGCACCGAGGCGATACCCTGGTCAAGAGTTGTAAACCGACGTTCGGTGAGAGAAAATGCTGCGCGTTGCGAAAAATAAGGGAATCTCTACGATGTGTCACATCAATCACATCAATCCCATCAATCAATCAACCCATCAATCCATCACATGTCAAGTACACATCACTTTCATCCCTTTCCCAAGCAACCACAAAAGTCTCCTAAACCCATACCTCTCTTACACAAAAAGCCATAAAAGTCTTCACCACCCATACCTCTCTTACACAAAAGCCTCAAAAGTCAAGCTTTTCTTACACAACCATCACTCACCACATCCATCCATCACTCTTTCTCTCTCCCTTTACAACTCTCTCTCTTTCTCTCTTTCTCATTTCAAAATCTCCAAGAAAAAGGAGCTCCATACGTATGGAGTTTTCCAAACTCTCCTAAGCTCCAAGTGGCCCACTTTCTTACCCCATCATCTCCCATCTCAACCTTCTATTCTTCATCTCATCCATTGAAGTTGAAGCTAAGGTGCCAAGGAACTCCTAGGAGCAAGAAGATCGGATGGTGGGTGCCTCTTTAGGGTAGTTTCTTTCTTGTTCTTATGATGGGCCAAGTGAGACCCACCGATCAATGGTGTAGATCTCGCTTGGGACCCTAAGTTGTGGCCGATGGACCACTTGGATCATCATGATCATTCCATGATGGGGCCATTCTCCATGGACCCCATCATGATATTGATTTCATTTAGAAAGGTCATCTAGACCGTCCATATCGGTGGGGAATGGATCTCCACCGTTGATTTACATTTTTGATGGTCCCATGTTCAAAGGGATCCATTTATTGTATGATTTCATTCAAGGGAGGGCTCATAGTGGCGGAGCCCTCCATCACAAGGCGTGTCCCACTCTCCATGTCTCTCTCTCTCTCTCTCTCTCTCTCTCTTTTATTTCTTTTATTTTATTTTATTTTATTTTTATGCAAAAGGATTGTGTGGCCCACTTGAATGGACCTCACCTTGAGGTATTTATTTTGTCCAAGATTCCTTTAAGTGGCGCCCACCTTGCATGTTGTACCCCCCCATCATCCATCAGTGGTGGCCCACTTCAAAAAGGCACACCACCATGTATATTTTTAAAAGAGGCTCACCGTCCAACGTCTGGGACACTGGACGTCCCTGTACCAAAAATAAAAAAAAAAAAGAAAAGGAAAGAAAAAGAGAAGCTTTTGGGGTGGTCCCTAGTGTAGGCCCCACCTTGATGTATATGTTCGATCCAAGCCGTCCATCCCCTTACCTACATCGTCTTAACCATCAAGTAAAAGAATGGGGCTGATCTGAATATCTTGTGGGCCATAGTATGGGGAACATTGGCGGTTACCATTGAGAATTTTTTTGGTATTTCTATGCACCCAAAAATTTCTAACTTCGGAGTCTTTTTGTCTGTTGCGAGCTATAGAACTCTATGGCTGGAGTGGATTTCCAGGATGCGGGCCCCACACATGATTTTTGGTAAAAATTGAAATTAAAGGAGAGAGAGAGAAAGTATGAGGTAGCAAGAGGCTGCTGCTGTCAGGCCAGCGCAAGCAGCGCCTGCGCTGTTCCAGGCGGGCGGGCGGACGACGTGGTCCCACGGCCACCAGCCGTGGGCCCCACCTTGATTTTTATATGCCATCGAAACCGTTCATGAGGTGGGTCCCATCCTCAGGTGGGCCCCCTCCAAGTTTCAGTTGATTCCGAAACTCAGGTGGCCCGCACCACAGGAAACAGTGAATTGAATATCTACCATTGAAAGTTCCTTCTGGGCCCACAGAAGTTTCAGATCAATCTGAAATTTGGGTTTTCACTCCTTTCAGGTCTAAGTGACCATATGAACGGGTTGGATGTCATCTAAATATTACAGGGTGGGCCCCACATGGGACCCACAATGATGTATGTGTTAAGTCCACCGTCCAGACGGACGGTGGCACCCACCTTATGTATGGGTTGCCTCCACCGTCCAGCGGATGGTGGGGCCCCTTTGTGGCCCCTTTGTGATGTATGTGTTCTATCTGCACTGTCCACTGGATAGTGGGACCCGTCATGATGCATGGGATGCATTCAGACTGTCCATCCACTTGGTGAGATCATTTTAAAGCATGAGTTATTAGTTGGGTGGGCCACTCACATATGGGTTAGGCCCATTTGATTTGTAACAGGCCTATGGGCTAGGCCCATTTGAATTATAAAAGGCCTATGGGCTAGGCCCATTTGATTTATGAAATGCTTATGGGCTAGGCCTATTTGATTCATTTAAGGCCTAAGAACTTGGGCCCACTTGATATGTAAAGCCTATGGGCTTAGGCTCACTTGATATTTAAGGCCTATGGGTTTAGGCCCAATTGATATGTTCTAAGGCCATGAGACTAGGCCATTTGATATATTGTAAGGCCCATGGGACTAAACCCATTTGATTATAAAAAGGGTCCATGGGATTAGGCCCATTGGATTTATTTGAGACCCATGAGTTAGGCCCATTTTATTTGATTAAGGCCTAGGGGTTTAGGCCCATTTGACTCATGTTAGGTCTATGGGTTGAGGCCCACTTGATCTACATGTGGGACCCAATTGGTGTGGCCCATTGGTCACATATTAGACTCATGAGACTAAGCTCGTTTGATGCAAACCAAGGCCCACGGGTTTTGACCCATTGCAATGCACATAAGACCCATTGGTGTGGCCCATTTATGTGGCCCATCTGATGAATAAAAGGCCCATAGGATATGGCCCATTTGATATATATATGAAAAGCCCAATGGGATGAACCTAAGGTCCATTGCAATGTGTAATCCCAATACCGATTATGTAGCGATGTTTAAGAAGATCGTGCTTGGGAAGCAATGTTGGTTTGACGTCCATATTGCGAGTGTAATGCTGGTTGGATGTCCACATTACGACTCTCCTTAGGGCCATTATTAGGCCCGTACTTATTGTGTATAGGCCGTCCACGTCCATCTGCGTTGTAAAATAGTTCATTTCATTATAACATGTTAATATAGTTTCATGACTCATGATCATACGCATCATATGTATGCTTGATATGAGGATTGACTGATCATAACATATGCCTTCGGACAGGTTGTTTATGGGCTCCTAATTAGGCAGTATTGCCCTACATGAGCGCACGATATGCGCATGAATTGTTGCATGACTGGATAGCTTGAATCATGCATTTCGCGTTTGTGTGACATGGTTATTGTACGCCCTAGCAACATTAGGGCCGTAGTCTCCACAGACGCATCGTGGTTGGTAGGATTGGATACCGAAAATCCTGTTCTACATGGGGTACTATAGATATCCCTGGGTGAAAGTCCTTAAACCCTTATGGTACCAAGAGGTTGCTCCAACGTCTAGACCGAGTGGGTAGATGAGCGTTGAGTGTCGATTACCAGACGGTTACGATCTCCACTGTGTCGTGGTCGGTTGGAAGGGGGTGCAGCCTTACCCACCCGAGAGTAGAGGGAAATGCTAGGTTGAGTTTGACCAGCTCGAGGAATGGGTCCGCTATCGATGAGTCGCGCCCGATATTGGCAGACGGATAGTGAGGTCTCTTCCACTTATCTTATTGCACGCGATGTGGCGGCAATCTGGTTTAGAGTGTACTAGACCCCAGTGATATCCCATATTTGAGCTGTATTGATGTGTGGACATAGATGAGAATCTGTATGCTTGAGTTGCATTGCACATCGCATGGCCTTGGGATGGCCGATACCATTCATGTCTTGCATCGTATAAGCCTTGGTACGTCTCATGATATTATGGATCCATCTGCATATTCCGCATTACTCTAACATTGCATGTTCATATTACTACCTTGCGCACACACTTTCACCACCTTTAAGCTTTCTATAAGCTTATGCATGACCGTTGCGTGCAGGTGACGTTGGATCGCAGCAGCGCTGAGGCAGGAGCACGTTGCAGAGCGTTTTGAAGTTTTTGTTCTTTACCATTGTATTTTCCTTTATGCTCATTGTACTTGTAAATTTTTTGATCATAGTGAAAATGTAATGGAGTTTTTGGTTGTTGTTTGTGGGTTATGCCTTTGGTTATGCTTATTACGAATTAAACTGACATTGAAAATCCTCCTCATAGCATCCCAGGATCGGAACCTGGCGAATGGGAGCTAGGAGCCGAGAATGAGGTTTTACGGAGGTTGTCGGCGCCGGATTCGACGATCGAAAATTTTGTGAGCCCGGTTTTCGAGTTTGGGGCATGACAAAGGCCGATTTCCACCAGTACCTTTTCTTCGGAGCCGTAGGACAACAAAAATGGAGTCTCCCCAGTAGATGACTGAGCTATGGTCCTGTAGGCCCATAGGACAAATGGGAGCTCCTCGGACCAATCGCCTTTTGCTTTCTCTAGCTTTATCTTGAGATGATGCTTGATAACTTTATTAACTGCTTCCACTTGTCCATTGGATTGTTGGTGCTGAGGCGAAGAATATGCTTTTGTGATGCCGAACCCCTAACACATGCCTCGGAACTTGACGTTGTCGAACTGCCTGCTATTAATGAGCACAATAGTACGCGGAATCCTGAACCAGCAGATGATATTTTTTCAGAAGAAATCAATCACCTTCTGTTCTGTAATCTTTGCAATGGGCTCAGCCTCGGCCCATTTGGTGAAGTAGTCGACTACGACAATGGTAAACTTGACTTGCCCATTTCCTGCGGGCAGGGGACTGATGATGTCAGTCCCCACTGAACAAATGGCCATGGATGGCTCATGGGAGTCATTTCCTCTACAAGTTACCTCGGTACAACCGCATAACGTTGGCATTTGTCACACTTTTGAACATAGTTCTTTGAGTCTTCCCTGAAGGTTAGCCAAAAATACCCTTGTCGAAGTATCTTCAGGGTTAGGGCTCGGCTATTAGAGTGGTTTCCACAGATTCCTTCGTGAACCTCCCGAATCACATAATCTGCCTCATCGGGCCGGAGGCACCTGAGGTAGGGTTGAGAATGCCCTTTCTTATATAGGGTACCGTCTAGGATGACATACCTCATCTCTCTGACCCTCAAGCGCCTAACTTCCAGCCTATCCGAGGGGACCTCGCCAGAAGGGAGGTATCCATAGATCGGATCCATCCAGCTCGAAGTGTCATCCACTGGGTTGATCGTTTTCTTCTCCGTCTGGTCGATGCTTGGATGCTTTATGAACTCCATAGGGATGGTTTGTGGAATCTTTCCTTCCGTGGCTGAGGCAAGCTTTGCTAGGGCATCGACCCACAAATTTTCCTCTCTGGAGATCTGGTGGATGGTGCAGCTCCAGAACCTTTTTATTAATTTCATTGCCTCGTTTAGATAGATAATCATCCTTGTTTTTTTGGCCTCGTACTCGATGAAAATATGGTTCACTACCAGATGAGAATCACATCGGAATTGGAGGGATTGGACTCCCAAACTTGTCGCCATTCTGAGTCCTACAAGCAGGGCCTCGTACTCTGCTTCATTGTTCGAGGCTTTGAAACCGAGCTTGATTGCATAGTGGATGGGTGTGGAATCAGGCGTGATTAGGACAATCCCTGCTCCGGCATGCTTGGCGTTAGACGACCCGTCTACATAGAGAACCCATCCTGGCTCTGATAACATCTTTTGATCATTTAGGGGATCAAGCGAAGGAGTCGTCTTGACTTTGATACTGATCTCGTCCCCGTTTGGAGTGGTGAATTCCGCAATGAAGTTGGCTATGGCTTGACCCTTAATAGCCATTCTCGAACGAAACTGGATGTCGAATTCAGTGAGTTCGATGGCCCATTTGGTCAACCGACCTGAAACTTCGAGCCTCTGGAGAACTTGTTTGAGTGGGGAGTCTGTCAACACGATGACGGAATGAGCTTGGAAGTACGGACATATACTCCGAGCTGAGACGACGAGACTAAGTGCCAGCTTCTCCAGAGCTGGGTATCTCGTCTCGGTGGGGACCATGACCTTACTCTCATAGTATACGGGATGCTGCTACCCTATACTTCTATAATCAGGGCTGAGCTGACAGCTGAGGTCGAGACTGCGAAGTACAGGAATAGAGGCTCACCTTCTTCAGGTTTGGACAACAAGGGTGGTGAGCTTAAATACTATTTCAGTTGCTGTAAGGCTTGCTCACATTCTGACATCCATTCTGCCTTCTTATAACCCTTCAACTGTTGAAAGAAGGGGAGGCATTTGTCCGTAGCTCTGGAGATAAATCATCCGAGCGCTACTACTCGTCCAGTGAGGCATTGTATCTCTTTGATAGTTCGAGACGAATTCATGTCAAGAGGTGCCTTGATCTTGTCGGGGTTCGCTTCAATACCTCTCTGACTAACTTGAAACCCTAGGAATTTTTCTGAGCTGACTCTAAAGGCACACTTTACGGGATTTAGCTTCATCTAATATTCTCGGAGGATGGTGAAGGTTTCTTCGAGATCTGTCAAGTGACTGGACGCCTTAACTCTCTTTACTAACATGTCGTCAATGTACACTTCCATGGTATGCCTGATCTGCTTGGCGAACATCTGATTCACCAGCCTTTGGTACATGACCTCAACATTTTTCAGGCCAAATGGCATGACCCGGTAACAGTAGAGCCCCTTGTTCGTGACAAAAGTAGTCTTCTGCCTGTCTGGGGATATATCGCGATCTGATTGTACCCAGAGTAAGCGTCCAGGAAGGAAAGTAATTCGTGTCCCACTGTGCTGTCTACCAGCTGATCAATTCGGGGCAATGGGAAGCTATCTTTTGGACACGCCTTGTTTAGGTCCGAGTAGTCTATGTTGACCCGCCATTTCCCGTTGGCCTTCTTGACGAGGACCACGTTTATGATCCACTCAGGATAATGTACCTCCTCTATGAAACCGAAATTGAGTAGAATGGAGACTTCATCAGCTATGGCTTCATACCGATTGACGTCGAATGGTTTACTCTTTTGCTTCACGGGTTTATAATCCGGGTCCACGTTCAGCCTATGGACCATGACGTCTAGAGAGATTCCGGGCATATCTTCATGCGACCATGCAAAGTCATCTTTGTGTTGTCATAAGAAAGCTAGCATTTTGGACCACTGCTTAGGGTCCAGTGATGTTGCGAGGTGAACAGTTTTGCTCGGGTTTGCCTTGTCGAGTGGTACTTCCTCCAGGTCTTTTATGGATGAACCCTCCACAGGTCCTCTGGGGTCTAGCATGTTGACGGTAAGTTTTTGCTTAACCGACCCCTTCTTGATTACTATAGCATAACATCTCTTAGCTTTGCGTTGATTTCCTCAGAGATATCCTGTACCCCCCTCAGCGGAAAACTTCATCATCAGATGATAGGTAGAAACAACTACTCTAATTGCATTGAGGGAAGGCCTGCCCATGATGACGTTATGTATGGATGACACATTGACAACAAGAAAGTCCATCATAAGTGTGACCTGATGTTGTCCTTCCCCCTCAGTCACAGGGAGGGAGATGACTCCTTCGGAGATTACTCTTTTTCAGGTAAAGCCGTGCAGGGGGTCATCACAGGTCTGAGATGAGACCTCGAAATCCTCATTCTTTCGAATGCTTCGGAATAGATTACCTTGGTTGAGCTTTTGGTGTCGACGAAGATGCGGTAACCCCACGATTTGTTATGGTCATGGTAACCACCAGGGCATCATCGTGCGGGTGTTGAATTCCGTGTGCATCATCTTCCGTAAAGGTTAGACTGCATGGGCTGACCTAGAGTTCCTTACTAGGCCTCTCGGTCAAGTGGACATAATGCTCCGGATCAGACTTTTGAGAGTGTGCTTTTCGGGCTTAGTTTGAATCTTCCTCATTGGACGAGCCCCCAAAGATGGTGCGGATCTCAGCTAGCTCTTCCATGGTGTTGTTCGGCTGTTATCGGTCTCGCTCTTCTCTCCGAGCAGTTCTTTCTCCCTTAGTATAACGGCGTAGATGACCCTTACGAATAAGGGTCTCGATCTCATCCTTGAGGTCCACGTAGTCGGCTGTGTTGTGGCCATGATCCCGATAAAAATGACAATATTTACATTTGTCACGATGTTCCGGGTTGGCCTTCATGTAAACAGGCCAATTCAGAAGCTTTTCTCGTTGGATGTCTAATAGAATCTTCTCGGTGGATGTGTTAAGGGGGGTGTAGGAATAAAATTTTTCCTCCAGCCTTTTGCTCGGGCGATGATCACAAGGGGCGCAGTCATCGGGTCCCTTGCCAGATGGCTGGGATTCCTCGTCCGTAGGCCTCTTCCCTTACCGGTCGGAGTATTGGATGACGGGAGGTATCCGGAACCTCTGAGGCATCTCCTTGTTCATGATTGTCGAGGTGAAGGGAGGCTCAGTCTCTTCCATCATTGCCTGGACAATGGTAGGAACTGATAATGGATGCTGCTTCTTTTTCAGTGTCAGGAATTTGTCGTTGAGCTCCGCGAACCATTTTTTCCAAGAATCTTTGTTCTTAACTACAATCTCTTGGGTGTTTTCTATCTCTGGAGTCCTTCCCCTCCTCCGTTCCAGCTGATAATGGAGATCCGTAGGTGTTAGAGCCGAGGTAACTAAGGCATTTGTCGAAGCTCGAGTAGTTGTGTTCCGAGCTGAGACCCAAATTTGGGTTGGGAGAGGAATCTGGCCTGAAACCAGTGCCCGAGGGCGTTAAGGTGCCTCAGGCCTCATACTCCTTAACATGGAGTGAGCTTTCATGACTAGACCGATCAGCTCAGGAACAGGGTTTTCCTGAGCGGGATGTGGTTGTGGCTCTTATCGCTGCTTTATCTGGTTAACCTCATCCCGCAGGGCCTGTATCTCATTTTGCATGGCTTGATATTTACTCGCCTGATTGCGTGAACGCTGGGAAGGCCCTGAGGCTGACTCGACGTAAAGTAGTGAAGAGGAGCGAGTCTGCTCATTTTGCTCCAGTTCTGTGGTAACTACTTTCTTCTTTCCTCTTGCCATTACGTTTAGGAAGAGGAACCTGACCTTTCGTATCAGATTCCTATAGACGATGTCAAAAATATTGATGACAAAATTCGAATCACCCTCCTCTCTGCACGACGTACTTCTAAAGAACCCTGGCCCTGCACAAAGGGTTAGCAAAGGAGACCCTGGCAAAGCCGGGGGACCCTCCGATGCCTAAGTCAGGTTAAGGGAATCTGGGTCTAAGTTGAAGAGTAGAAGGAGAGTGCTAGATATTACGTACCTGTAGCAATGGAGTCCTACTGTATTTATACCTAATCATCAGACGATCTGGGTCTGTTAATCTCGACATGATTTACTCCACTAGTGGAATTTTCGGATCGTGGAGATATGGTACACAATACAAGGATCATGTAGCGTATCGCGTGTATCTGTAGGCAAGGTAGTCGGTCATGTCCTCTTATGGTAGTTTTCCATTTTAGCGCATGAGGTGTCCACATTCCACCCCGGCCTCGGGTCGAGACTCCTGTCGGAAGAGGTCTTGACTAGCGCGCACGGGCCTTCACCGCTAATGTGTTGAATGCTGATGGCGTTATGAGTCCGAGCCGAGCTTCGATATGGACGGAATGTGACTTGACCTGTAGGTCTCTCCTTCGAGCTTCGAGATGGACGACGGACCTGTATTGCTAAGTCCTCCTGTAAAGAGGGGTTCTGGTTGAGTCATTCTGGTTAGGCGTCAGTGGGGTAGTCTGAGCTTAATTCTGATCTGATTGTCAGCCTCGGATCGGGAGAGTAATTGTGATCGAGTTGAGAAGCTCTCTACAGTGGTATCTGTTATCTCAAACTGTCCTTTTGATATCCGCTCGGATTAAGAGGATGTCGATCCTCGGAATTGCAAGGGTTCAGATCTTCCCATAACACGTTTGATTACTTAAAGATGTTTTTTGCTTTAGTTATATATTGAGTTATTTGATTTGTAGAAATGTTGCATGAAATCTTAATATGGGTTTAAATGTGTTAGATATGGATTTACGTTGTGGAATGAATGTTAATAATTTTGGATTAAGGCCCTAAGTGGTTGGGCCATTAGACTTACAACTTGAAAATTTAAGAATTTATTTGGTTTTATTTGATATATGCGAATATGTATGCATAGAACTTAGAATGTGTAATAAGAACCCATGATTATAGACTCTAAATAAACTGTATTTCTATTGATGGAAGTACACATAATGTATGAGTTGCAAGATGGAACTCGAGTTTGGAATGCGCAGTTGGTACTCAAATTTTAGGTTGTGACACAAACTAACCTAGGGCCTTATCAGAACCATCTGAACACAATAATATAGTAAAAATAACCTCTATATATCAATGGAAATTGGATTTTTTCTAGAACTTTTCTTCAATTAGATGTTGCCACGTGACCTCCCATGATACAAACTGAAAATAATCCTTGAAGCTTGAGATAAATATGACGGTGGATATTAGACTCCCATTGCTAAATATTTAACTTGAACTACAACATCCCAGCATAACAACAATCGAGGGAAGCCTCATAGCTCGAGGCAACCACTTAGGCATCTGGCGAAATTCAAGTTTATGTTGACACCCTTATAAAGAGAGGAAAATAACTACTAGAAGGGTGGTTAGGGGTTGCCGAAGGCTAAGAAGCTGGGGGATGAGTGGAGGGGAAGTTTCAAATTAATCCAATTCAACTTAAAATCAGAGATTATCATCCCAAGTCACCCAGATGATCTAGATCAAGTGGAATATGTTCGGGATCTAAGACCCTATCAATTTTTCACTTAAAGAGTATTAGGGTTCTTCTTTCTCCTCTTACATCTCTAACGCTCACAACCACCCCATGTGGTTTTCCTACAGTCTATTATCGCATTCATTTTTACACTACAACATCTTCATTATCATATAGTCCATTGCTTACGTATTTTTTTATTTATTAATATTGCCTAGTGTATGTTGTCTTACTATATTAATGAACTGTAACATATTAGAAATTAAGAATTAGTCTTACTTTTTTGTCTTTTACTTTCAAGCAATAATCATCTCCTCGATCATGATTAATATCGAGCATGTTATTTCTGCTATCACATTTGTAATTAATTAATAATCTCTAAAATTTAACAATCCACCTAAAAATTCTATAAATCCTACAAAGTAGAACTACACTTCAGTGAAAGTGGAGAAGGGAACCCAAGATTTTTCATTCTCCGTCCACTAAGGCCCTTACTTGGATCTCCAAACACAAACCAACCTAAGGAAACATTTGAGTCTTAGGGGTTTTAATTCCTTAATTCCTTGCGATTTATAATATATACCATAGATTATTAGTTTATTCAACTAGTGATGACTCTAAGTCAGAAAAATAACTTACATTTAGTATATGCATTGCAAATTAGCTAGAAGCGGCTCGACACATGCGTGATTCCCTTAGAAAGTTTTTTAGCCAGTAGCTAGGTTCCACTTGAAATATGAGACTTCTTAGTCTTTTACATTCCAACACTTTACATTTTAGAATTTGATTTTAACATTTTATTTTGTTGCATTTTACTTTTCTATATTTTTTATTTATTATATTATCCTTCATATGCCGGGAGCTTTGGGGGTGGGGGGAGATCTAAACCAATCTAGCTCACTTTAAAATCAAATCTCATCATCCCAAGTCACTCAGATGATCTAAATTAAGTAGAGTACATTTGGGATTTAAGACCCTAATTAACTTTTCACCCAAAGAGTATTACGGTTCTTCTTTCCCCTTTCACATCTCCAATGTGCACAACCACCCCATGCGGTCCTCCTATGGTCTATTATTGCATTTGCTCTTATACTACAACATATCCATTCTCATATAGTCCTATTTTTATATATCAATTTTTTTATTGATATTGTTGAGTGTATTATGTGTCTTGCCATACTAATGAACCATGGAACATTAGAAACCAAAAATCAATCATGCTTTTTTCTTGTACTTTTAAGTAATAATCATTTCCTCGATCGTGATTAACGTTGAGCGTATTGTCTTCGCTATCACAATTGTAATTGATTAATAATTTCTAAAATATAATAATCTACTTAAAATTTTTATAAATTCCGTTAAGTAAAAACCACACGTTAATGAGAAAGGAGAATAGTGCCTAAGTCTTTCCTTCTTCGTCCATTAAGCCACCTTTACTTGAATCACCCAACGTAGACCACCAATAGGAGTTATTTGAGCTAGAGGAATCTTAATTCCTTAATTTCTTAATTCATTGTTATTTATAATATATACCATAGATGCCGAGTTTATTCAGCTACTGGTGACTCCAAGTCTTAAAAATAATCTGCATCCAATATATACATTGCAAGCTATCTACAGCGGCTCGACATGCATGTGATTCCCTTGGAGAGTTTGTTAGTCATAAGCTAGGCCCCACTTGAAACATGATAATTTTCAGTCATTTACATTCAAACACTTTATGTTTTAGAATTTTCTTTTAATATTTTTTTTTGTGTTTTATTTTTCTGATCTATTTTAATTTCTTACATTCGACTTTGTACATCAGGAGCCATTGCACTATTGCTATTGCAAAATGTGAGCATTTCCATGCCACATAGGAACCCATCAGGCCTATATGAGATTCATTTTCAATATTATTATTTAGAAAACCACTTGAAAGGCACCATCGAATCACATATCCATGGATCGGTCTGCCGGACCCACAAGTTGTATTGTTTAGGGAACTTGTTAAAGTTGAAAAATCCAAGATGTATTAATAAATTCATACACTCCAATTTTTTTATAAATAAGGGAATGGACATACCAAAAATAGTAGAGGAGCAAGGATCACTTGCCTTCAATATTCCCAAAAGGTAATAGCAAGCAATCCTTGTCGTCTAATCCCCACTCGATCTTGCATGATAATGGAAGCCTAAGAGGACATGCTCATAACCTTACCAACCCCAGAGCCATTAAATCTTGCAACGATTATATTTTAACAATTCATTTCATGTTCAACACAACTCACAATATCAAGAGATTATAAGATTTAATGACAATTCTTTTAAGGTAGGGCCACATCCCCTGCCTAAAACACACATGTGCAATTACAGTGCCCTAGTCAATCAAGCATCATAATTTCCCTCAGTCCGAACTCTTCCTCCAAATTTCACGCCCATCTTTAATTTCCCTCCAACTACTACTACTCAAAGTGCACAACCTCTTAATGGGAGTCACATGCCCATTCAACCTTCCTTTAACGGGAGCTATTTTTAAATTCAGCCTTTCAGAATTAAGAGTCATTTTCAAGTTTAACCTTTAGCAATCAAAAGTTATATTTATAAACCTCATCTTAATGGGAACCATTTTCATATTCATCATCCCCTAGCTGAGAGCCAAATCTAATAACTTTACTTTTGCGGGAGTCATATTCAGCCTCCCCCCTCCCCCCTAAGAGGAGCCATATGGGGTATCGATAGGGTTAACCATTATGTAAAATAAGTAATCTATATATAGTTTACATAGTGTCATTAGGCATAAAATGACTTCGATCTAATTACTTAAAAATCTAACAATTCTAAGAGCACTTCCAGAATTAACTTTGTGTTATGAAGAATAACTTGCAAAGGTAACAGGGGTGGACCTTCAATCTACCAAACTTAAAGACTTCTATTCTTTCATAGACACTCAAGTACTTGATAACTTTAAGATAATCAAATTCAAAAGATATAATAGTGGTGGGTTCCCCGTGGCCCATCTAAAGGCCTTCGATGGTTAGCTTGATTATGTGGTAGGCAATGATGAGGTATTAGTTTGCCTCTTCTAAAAATTCTTAAAGGACAACGTGCATGACTAATACATGCCATTGGACTATCATAAAATTAGGACTTAAAATCAACTTTCTCAGGCACTCATCAACCTATCTACATGAGCATGAATTTGACATAGAAGTGTAAAAAGGAACTTACATTATTTTCACAAGGTAAACAGAGTGATAATTATTTGAAATTGCTGACAAAAAAGTATGAAATCTTGTTGAATTGTATAAAAGTATTAGGCCAATTGGTTTTAAATGGGAATTCAAAATCAAATAAGAATTTAAGAGAAATATTGAAAGGTATAAGACTAACTTAATTACTAAATGGTTTAATTAGTGCAAAGGTATTGACATTAAATTTAAAGTGACTTTCCCACCTGTGACTAAGAAAAATTCTTTTAGGATCATAATAACTCTCATGGCTTATATGGATTTGGAGTTGGATTAAATTGACATGAAAACTTTATTCCTTAATGAAGATCTAAAGAAAAATGTATGTATATGCGCGCGTGTGTGTGTATATATATATATATATATATATATATATATATATATATATATATATATATATATATATATATATATATATATATAGGCAAAAGGTTTTTAAGTTGAATGTTTAGAATATTTGATTTACAGATTTAAAAAGTCTATTTATGGGTCAAAATAGGCATCGTAACAGTGATACCTAATTTTTCATAAAATAATTTCCTCAAATGATTTGATTGAAAACACTATGAATGAGTGTATTTATGTAAAAGTCAATCATAATAACAATATTGTTTATTGACAATATTTTGTTGGCTAGTGGTGATACTGGATTTTTACATGAAATTAAGAAATTCCTGTTTTAAAACTTTGAGACAAAAGATCTTGGTGATGCCTCATTTTTCATTGATATTGAAACGTATTATGATAAATTACGTGGACTGGTTGTTCTTTCATAGAGAGCATATATTCAAAAAATCATCGAAATGTTCGCAAGAATACCATGAAATACATTCTTATACATTTGTAGTAGAAGCATCATGTATCCTCAGGTTTGTATGTGTCCAGATTTTGCTTTTGTAATTAAAATTTTGAGTAGTTATCTTAGCAATTAGGATTGAATTATTGGATGGCTGCAAAAAAAAGTGTTATGTTACTTGTAATGGATGAATGACTTTACACCCATATATCAAAGATCTTATCATCCGAAACTAGTTGGATATACGAATGCATATTTTATTACTTAACTCGATAGTAAAAAGTTTACCTCTCATTATATCTTCATAATGGTTGGTGGAGTTATGTCATGAAGGAGTGTGAAATAGTTGATTATAACATCATTTACTATAAAAATTGCATATGTAAGTAGTCATTAAGAATTGAATCAGGTGATATGACTTTTAAGCTTTTTCCTAGTTTGTAAGTTATGTAGATGATATCGAAACCGTTAAAATTTTTCTTTGACTATTTAACTACAATTAAGTTCTCCAATAATAATAAGCATTCGTTAAGGTCAAATAGATTGACGTAAAGTACCTTGTTATAAAGAAAATGGTCATAATTATTAACTCTCTATAAAACTCAATGGCACAAACTAAATGATAGTGGATCCACTCACTAAAAGCTTTCTTATCATGCTATTTAAGGAGCACGTGACATTTATGGGAGTTGTACATTCCAAATATGTATTTAATTTGTGAGAGTTTAATTTAATTTATTTGTTATAACCATTTAGAAATCTCTTTCATTTATTAATAAATTTATTATTTAGTTTTTTTTTTTTAAAGTTTTCCCTTTAGGTATGCACATTTATTTTTGAATAAACAGAATTTGGTTTGCGTTTCATTGGATACATGTAAAGTTTTTAGCAGAGACAATAAGATCATTTCAACATAAATACATATGATCACATTAGACATGCAATCTTTGTTAGGGATTTTTGACTTGCGAAATCACACAGATCTAGATCTAGGATAGCAATCCAATGGCACCAAGCACACAAGAGAACACAGAGAACACCTAGATTTAACGTGGAAAACCCTTTCGGGAAAAAACCACGGCACAAAGCGACAGATCTCCACTATGAAAACATCAATTACAAAGAGAAAGGACTTACCCGATTCGAACAACATCGAATCTCACCCTCGCTACACCCTTTAGAAACCCTAGAACCCTTTTAGAAAGCTTTTCTCATACCTAGAAAAGCCCTAGGAACACCTATTTATAGTTTAGGCAACTTCCCTTCCGCATCCTAGTTGCGAAAGGACTCAAATCCGCAGTTTCGCACAAAATCGCGGAACAAACTGCGGAACCTATGACCGGTCCTAGTTATCCTATGACCGGTCATAGCCCTCCTACGACCGGTCCTAGTTATCCTATGACCGGTCATAGCCCTCCTACGACCGGTCCTAGACCCCTAAGACTGGTCCTGAAAATTTCAGGACTGGTCCTAGACTGGGAAAAAAAATAGCACAACTCGCTGGACTTCGAGTCGTGCCAGGGCTCGAACCTACAACCGGTCGAGCACCTCCCACGACCGGTCTTGGCTCCCCCACGACCGGTCGAGCAATATGAAAACTTGAAGATTGAAGGCTTCTCCTCAACAATCTCCACCAAGTCTTTATTCTTCAACCGTGTAGCTACGTGACCTCTTCTCTTAATTCTGCATCTCATCATAGCTCCTTGTGCACACTCCGTCTTTCTTTTCTGCCATCGCCAAGCCCAGAGAAGTTACACAAAACTTGAACTTCTCTACAGGAACGATCTAGGAGAGCATGTTCGTCCGATCAGAATCCACGTGCCCAACCATCCTTGCTCCTGTCTTCTCAAAAGAAAAAAACGTAGTCTTCTTACCATCTCACCGCTACCCAATATTGCTTGCCAGGGTACTTGCTCACAGTACTGATAACCTGTGAAATAATCGGTCTAAACCATACCATGGTATACACTGCCAAGCGCATTCGAATAAGGCTCATGAGATATCCTGCTTTTCCTCATCAGTTTTGGGACAAATCCAGAGGAAAACTTGAGGAGAGAAACGTAGGGAACGCTCTTCAGCTTTACATGGCCCATCACATCCTGGATCAATACCTACACATAAGGTATTCCTCTTGTGATTACCAAAGCCTACTCCTCTTTTAGTCTCAATGCCAAGAACCATCATTGCAGACCCCCCGATCCTTCATCCTGGATGTCCCGAGTCTTCAGTACATTGATTTCAGACATGTCACAATTGGCGATCCACATGTCATCAACATACAATACCTGACTCACCATGAATGAATCAAACCACTGCCTAGGCGACAGGCCAAACAACGACCTCCTGCAAAGTCTTTTCTCAGCCCTTTTCACTTAGAACCGCTTTGGTTGCTTTATATAAATCTGCTCTTCACTTTCCCTTACAGAAGTACAGACTCCACATCCTTCCTTCCAGCTCAAGATCACATTGGCCAACCAGTGCCAATCACTGATCTAATAGACACCTGCTATACCGTCGACGCGAATATATCTGAAAAGCCGATCCCTTCTCCCTGAGCATAACCCGTTGCCACCAACCTCGCTCTATATCTATGTTGTAACCTCCTGAAGATCCACCTGTATCCAACCACTTTTCGGTCCACTGGAAGCTCCACCCACTCCCAGATGTCGGTCTAGTACAATGAATCCATCACATCGCCCATAGTCACCTTTCACTTCTCAGCACCAGGCTCACCTAGAGCCATCTGAATAGAAGATGAATCTCCTGCGATATTGGAGTCGTTCATGTACCTCACCGATGTCCTGCGATTATGTCGTGTGATTCTTCACATAGGTGGCTGCTCCACCTGCTTCGTATCCCTGTCCGCACGGTTCAGCCTTCCTACCCTGCCCGCTCATGTAGCCATGCCCAATATGCCACACACGTGTAGAGGTGGAATCCGCTACATCCACCGTAGCTCCACCTTTTAAAGTACTTCCCACTCGTGAGACATAATCGGATCGATGAAAAAGCTTTCTATCAAGAGTATTCCAATCAGCATCATTCATAGTAGACTTCCTTTCCTCAAGAGCACCATCTTCGCCTTGCTTGGTTAACAGGCTAATCATCTTAACCTTCTATAACTCAAAATTATTTTTTTCTGAGTACTTCTCAATCTCATACATAGTGCTCACCATTATTACTAATCCCTCAGATTCAGATCTGTGCCCCAACTTCGCTCTGATATCAGTTGTTGGGGATTTTGAACCTACGGAATCACACAGATCTAGATCTAGGATAGCAATCTAATGACACCAAGCACACAAGAGAACATAGAGAACACCCAAATTTAACGTGGAAAACCCTTACGGGAAAAAACCATGGCACAAAGCGACAGATCTCCACTATGAAAGCATTAATTACAAAGAGAGAGGACTTACCCGATTCGAACAACCTCGAATCTCACCCTCGCTACACCCTTTAGAAACCCTAGAACCCCCTTAGAAAGCTTTTGTCATACCCTAAAAAAGCCCTAGGAACACCTATTTATAGTTTAGGCAACTTCCCTTCCGCATCCCAGTTGCGAAAGGATTCAAATCCGCAGTTTCGCACAAAATCGCGAAACAAACTGTGTAACCTACGACCGGTCCTAGCTATCCTACGACCGGTCCTAGCCCTCCTACGACCGGTCCTAGACCCCTAAGACTGGTCCTGAAAATTTCAGGACTGGTCCTAGACTGGAAAAAAAAAACAACACAACTCGCTGGACTTCGAGTCGTGCCAGGGCTTGAACCTACAACCGGTCGAACACCTCCCACGACCGATCGTGGCTCCCCCATGACCGGTCGAGCAACATGAAAACTTGAAGATTGAAGGCTTCTCCTCAACAATCTTTATATTATACTTTTATATTATTGATGTATATTGTTAATCATATTAATATTCGTGATTATAGTTTATGTCAATTCAAAAATATTATATGTTACAATAACTATCATGATCCAATATTAGTGGTCTATTTCTTCATTTTTTTTTTTAATATCTTGTGCATTGCTAATTGCCTAATAATAATAATATCATATACATCTCAGGATAACATATATAAATTTGTTTAATTTGAAGGTATATTTTAGCTACAATGCTTATTAATAATTTAGTATGAATGGATTAAAATAATAATAATATTCTAAGTACATTAAAGATAATTTTGTGTCAATAGTTTAAAACATTTAGGTTAGTTTTAGGGCATGTTTATTTTTTAAATTATGAGGTAGTTAGTTCCAAATAGATAATGATACCCTTGTAATTTCCAATTAATGTTAGTGTAATTTGATTATAATGATGACTGAGCTTAAGGTATGTGTTTTCTCCATTAATCATTGCAAATAAGGTACTTCTTCAATTGTAATTATCACAATTTCTTTTCATTTTACTGCATTTGATTACATTTGAATATCGATTATTATGTTGTAATTTCTAAGTTAAGAAACACAATATAAAGATAAGATGACTTATTTACTTGTAATTACACAGGAAATTAGAAAAACAAATGGACCCTTACATAGGTGTATATATATATATATATATATATATATATATATATATATATATATATAATATACTAGTAATAGTATTGAATTTTTAAAGTGACATATAATTGCTCATTTAATTATGGATGATCATTGATATTTACAAATAAATATAATCAATTTAAATTATGTATATTTTTTGACAAGCATTTAATTACATACATATAATTTTATAATAAAAATATTTAATTCACAAGCGGATGATATCTAATTTGAACATACCATTAACGAATGTGACATGTTGGTAAAGAGAGATTATTCAATTTTTAAAAAAGTTGCATATTCGAATATTCTTTATCTAATTTCCTTAAATTTTAACTATATATATATAATGACTAAACATTTAGTACTAATAATGCTATAGGCAAAACCAAACTGGTCCACCATATGGAAAGAGCCACCAACCAGGAGGGGAGTGCCTTGAAAACCAATTGACTAAAGTGTTAGGGCAGGCTTCTGTTTCGAACTATCAGAGCACAAAGCTTAGATATGGGGCAAGCAACTCTCTCGATGAAGAGATGAGCCCTGGAGCTAAGATGTTTGAGGACATAGCTCGGTGGGGGATGAGTCATCTTACCATGAATGTCTACATCACATGCAAATGATCGTTAAGGCAATGAGTTCGAGATCCAAGCTTCCCTTGTACTCTGAGTTGACCTTACTAACCACCGTCGAGGTAGCATGAGTAGCTCGGAGGGGATTATGCCCCAAACCCAGAAAGGAGGGCCCGACCTAATCTTAGTCAAAGATCATGCCGCCTGAAAGCGGGCTCGACGATAATTTCGGGAGCAGTTTCCCATCCGAATAAAGACTCTCCATTATAACTTATTAAGACACGACGGTTTCAGAATCTCCCATAAACCCTATAAATATAGACACATTGTTCACACCCCAAGTATAAGGTTGCAATGTAGTAATAATCTCGGTAAGACCGAGGTCGAATCCACAAGTACTGAACCTTGTACGTATTCTGAAAGTAACCAGAACTAGAACTAAAATAAGATAAAATCTAAATCAGAGGGATTTAAGAGAATAATGGTGAATTATTTAACTAAAAACTAAAGAATTTAAAGGTGGAAAATGGGGTGCCAAGGATCCACTTGTAAAGATCACAGAGATATATGCTTGATTCAAGAACACAACTGGCTTAGAGTCCCATTATCATCCAGTTGGAAGATATAACGTTAAAAATTAACTATGAACTTCCTTTGATCCAATTTTCAAGAGATGAGAGGTATGAGAATTAAACTTGATTCCATCACAAGACCATGCCTAGGAGATAAAGTATATAACAGAATTTAACCAATCCACATCCAATCTGAGAGAGTTATGAACATAGGGAAGGGTTCCGTCATCCAACCATGCCCGTGAGATGATGGTGAACAATAAGGCTCCTATGACCATAGCCTCTATACATGCGTAGAAAATACTCAAAACTATCGCAGTTCCATTGTAATTTAAGTCACAATAAACCATTATAAACTATGAATATTCCATATAATCAAACTATAATAAAAAAAGAGTCCCTAAAACATGAATCAAAGTCATGGAAACCGTCCCATCATGCTACAAGCTTCACCTCTTAGCCCTAACTAAGAGGTTTAACCTAACATAATCATGCTAAAGCTAGAAAAAAATAAAAGAAAGGAGAAACCGAAGATGAGAAGGCGGAGAAGAAGGATGACGGCCCACTCTCCACAGCTTTGCCTCCACGGCTGCCCACCATGTTCACAAACTTCCATGGCCCCAAGCTGATCATCCCACGGCTGCTCTCCATCCTTTTATAGCGTGCATGGGTCGGTGCGTGGAAAGCTTTCACGTTGGAGTTTATGCACAAGAATGGTTGTGCGCGTAAGTCTTGTTTACACAGAAAAAGAAATGCTTAACCTCATTACATTTCATTGGAATCTGAGACGAAGGATCGTCCAGATTTTCATATTCGCCTTCTTGGACAGAATTCTGGCCACCTGTTGCAGCATGTGGATGGTCTGGATCGGTCATCCGATCACACCCATGATTGCACAACTCCTCGAAAGATCCGATTTTCCCGGTACATGCTTAAGCCTTACGCAAATGCATCGACGTATTCGGTGGGCCCCACAGTACTGTTTTCTGAGAAATCTGACCCGTTCATTAGATTCCTAACAAAAAACTAGTCAGACAGGAGTGGTTTTTATCGAGTTTTGGTGCGGTCCACTGTTTTAAACCAACTCATCATTCATCCTGCATTTTCTGACTATCCATGTGTATACGTTCGCAAGGGATCAAAAGGACACCTAGGTGAGGGTTAAGCCCCCCGCTGGAGCATATGGATGGTCCAGATCATCCATTTGGATGATGGGTGGGCCCGCTACTCAAAACCACGTCGGACAGCGTTGTATGCTGTTTGCTTGCAGTGAGAATGATCGGGTCAGCCCGGCTTTGATCGGGCGCCCGACTGGTGCACGTCTAGTGCGCGTGAGCAATGTGTACACACCATGCATCTGTGGGGTCCACTGTGATGTTTATCCAAAATCTGCTCCATCCATCCATTTTATCACCTTATTTAAGGGGTTGAGACCAAAATTAAAGCATATCCAAATATCAGGTGGGCCCCAAATCAGAGATTTGTGGGATGATTTGTCCGTTGGACCGCCTCCAAAAGATTTCAATGGCTGAAATTTTACGTGTACGGTTAATTTATGGTTCTCGAGCCATATATAAAGTTTTGAGCCGAACGGATGGAGGGAACCCCATGATCTTGCATTTTGAACGATTTTCGGGCTCGTTTAACGTGAGCGACTTGATTTTCTCATATCTCTGTCATGTAAATTCTTCGATCTCGGTCCCCTCAGGCCCGTCCCTTGCCTTGGTGACGTTTGATTGTTAAATCCATGCATTTAGCACCCTTTTTCAGTCCAGGCCCTTAAATACATCTTGTATCACAAACATAATTAAAATGGGTCGTTAAAGGGCCGTTAAACAGTATGATGTTCATAAATTTAAGTAATAACTAGGGTCAAATATGCAATATTTGACCCTTAACACACATTAAATGAGAGGAGGTAAAAAAATAAACCTAAGCTCAAGCCTTTGACTCAGATGTACTCGTATACTTTATGCATTGGAGGGTCAACGACTATCATCCGCTCCCGTCGTTGTCCATATCTTTCAGTTTCCTTATTGGTCCATCGGTGTGAGCTCCTCCACAATCAATCATATTTGTTCATCAGATTCTAGTGAAAACATATTGACGCCATTTGTAGGAACGACATGAAAAGCCAAGTTCTCACCATCTTCATCTTAAGCCACCACTTGCTCTTCCCTCGATGGCTAAGAGAAAAGGGAAAGCCCTTGCTGAAGCCGAATCTGCGGATTGAGCTCAGTCCGGTGAGGCTTAGGCCTCACCATTGAGGGTCAAATATTACATATTAGACCCCATTTATTATCCAAATTTGCGAACATGATACTGTTTAATGACCTATTTTAATCGTGTTTGTGATGCAGAGTGTATTTAGGAGCCAAGACTAAAAATGGATACTAAAAGCATGGATTTGATGCTCATAAATCACCAAAGCAAGGGACGGACACCAGGGTACTGATATTGAGGAATTTATATGCCCAGGATTTGAGAAAATCCAGTAACTCATGTTAAACGGGACTGAAAGTCGGCTAGAATGCATGATCACAGGGTTCCCACCATCTAATTGGCTTAAAACTTTATATATGGCATGATGACCATAAATTTACCGTACACGTCAAATTTCAGCTCTTGAATCCCTGTGGAAGTTGCCCAACTGACATATCAACCCATTAACTATCGATTTTGGGCCCACTTGATCTCTGGATATGCCTCAATTTTGGACTCAACGCCTTAAATGATATGAAAGAATGGATAGACAGAACAGATTTTTCATATACCATCACAATGGACCCCACATGTGGAAACGACGGTTGACCGACCCTTCTTTAAAAAAGAAAGCAGAAACAGAAGCCTCCATTCCTTTCGCCAGCAACCAAACAGAGCAATCGGTTGGGTTCTTGTGGGCCACCACTGTGCATTAACAATCTGATCCGAACAGTCCATAAGACTCACACAACCCCTCTCACTCAGGCCTAGGTGGCGGAATTTTAAAAGATAGTAAAGATCGGATCTCAACCATCCAAATGTAGGATGAATGGTAGAAGCACAAGTCTCATGTGCCACACCAAATCTGAGCCAAAACAAACCATACCTACCTGGTTTTTTGAGAAGAATCCAGTGGACAGTATGGATTTCACAAAGGATAGATGAAGTGGACCCCACCAAGAACCAACGCAAATTTCTTGTGTAGCTTGGACACGTCCGAACGCTGTTCGTCCGCTGGGAGTTGAGGTGACCCACCATGATCACCAAATGGATGATTCGAGACATCCATCATGTTCAGGGGAGGGCGTCGACCAAAATCTAGTCAATTTCATGCACCCATGCAGTCATTCAAAAATGTGGAGCAAGGAACAAGCTGCCACGTTGAGTTATGGTGTGGTCCACCTAGAGCTCGAATCCACTTCAATCTTGGAAGAGTGGCCTAAATCGATACCACGAAACTAGTAGATAGACCTGATTCTTCAGTAACCATAGAAGATGGGCCCCACCAAGCATTAATGCAAGATGAGTTCTTTTCTTACGCACGGTGTGACTTGCACGCTTCTTTGCTGTGTAAAGAAGGATCCACACCAACTTCAGCTCTCCATTGCCCCTCCTTGCTTTATAAAGGGAAGAGAAAGAGAGAGAGAAAAAGGATCTTAGGCAGCTGTTTCGAATAAGAAACAAATGCATTTCGTTTGGAAAATTTCAATCATTTGAATTGATTATCAGAAGAAGATAAGAAAGACAATCACTTCATTTATATGTTCTAAGTTCTTCACATCCCTTTCTCCTTTGATTCCAAATAGAATACTCATGAATTATGATATATAATCAGTATTTTGTACTCAAATTATGTATGAAACATTAAAACATAATGTTGAACACTGTGCTAGAAGTTATTGTGCTCTATCAAAAGTCATTGTGCGCTGATAGAAGCCGTTGTGCGCTGGCACCCATTGTGCACTAGTTTCCATTGTACACCATCTCTTATTGTGCGTTGGCACTGGTTGTGCGCCACACAATGCCTGTTCCGCACAATGGTTGCGGACTCTACCTTTCTTCTCCTGCAATTTCTTCTCTCTTCGCAATTGGTTGCTAATGACCCCTTTAGAAGGGTCGAGGGGTATTTATAGCCACTCACACGTGCGCATATGCCACGTAAGGTCATTGCACTCCCTATTGTGCAGCCTTCACTGTGTGTTCCCCTGTTGTGCGGCCTTCACAGTGCGCTCCCCTATTGTGCGGCCTTCACAGTGCGCTAACCTGTTGTGCTGACTTCACAGTGCGCTCCCTTGTTGTGCGAACTTCACTGGGCGGTTCCCTATTGTGCAAACTTCACAGTGCACTCCCCTGTTGTGCGGACTTCACTATGCGCTCCCTTGTTGTGTGGACTTCACTGTGCGCTTCCCTATTGTGCAGACTTCACTATGCGAACCAGTCACTTTTGCACAATGACGTACAATGCTCTTCCGCACAATGAGTACTTTTTCTGCATAATGCTCTTCTTTGAGCATACTATTTGTGTACAATGTTTTTTTTCCGTTGTTTCCTTTGTCTTTTCTCTCTTTTTATGCCTCAACAAATGCCCCCTTGATCTTGCATTTTTGTTTTGTACACCTACAAAAATAAATATGTAGGATCAATAACAATCCTTTCCAAATACTATTTTATTTTTGAGCTCCCTCATTGTGCGCTTATTTTCTTTATTGTGTGCTGACTGATTTGCACACAATGAATTTCGCACAACGATCTGTGCACAACCACTAGCTCACAACAGCCAGGATTCTGCCTATAAATACAGGACTTGTCTTTAGTTACACCATCTAACTCCGCTGCCCCGCACTATCTTTGCATCAACTTTCTATGTTTGTGTGCTAACCTCGTTGTGCGCCGCACAACCATTGTTCCGCACAAAGCCCTTTGCGCACAACAGCTTATTTTGCACAACAAGACTTAACACATAAAACCCTTCCTGTACTTGGTCAAAAATTCAGCGCACAACAGGTAGTGCCCAATGACCTTGCACACAACACTTTGCACACAATAGCCCTACGCACAATGCCTTGCACATTTCATTTTACGCACATCAGCTGTTCCGCACAACAGCCCTGCGCACAACACCTTGCACACAACACTTTGCACACAGTGACTCATGCTAATAGATTTGGACTTTAAATTTATTTGTTCTTTCCTCTCAGCACTCTTCGATACTTTCATTTCTACTTAATGAAGTTTTATCCCTCTTGTGTAGGTTTCAAATGGCCAGCTTAAAAAGACTTCTTTCTTCCCCAAGTACTGCGGGACCATCTTACCCACAATTTATTGAAACCCATAATCCGAAAAGGCCCCGCTTCAGTGAGAACTACAACTCCTTCTTCAAGGAGCCGACTCCTATCATCGTGAACTTTGTTGATCGTATTCAACGCTTGTCCGAGAATATCTGCATGACCATAATTATGAAGGAGATTGAGGGACCCCCCCTCTTAGGACAAGAATCTGATTGGGACGATTGGTTGAAATGCACGACTAACTATCGCACTGATGATAATTGTCCTTCTACTCTAGAGACTTCTCCTTCACTATCAATCCCAAAATAAGCAAGAGAAAAGAGCCAGGGCAAAATTTTCCAAGCGAAGATTCGAGAACATAACCGAAGATGTTTCGAGACCGCTTAGGATCAGTCAAGCTGACTACTGAGGCAATTAAATTCTGTAACCCATATAGAGATGAGACCATTGCCCTACCCCTGCAACTTCAGCATCACCTCTCTATCCTCCAGAGCGAACCGACAGACTATATGACACAGAACAAGCTCTTATATGTGTTTAATTGGGTAATAAAAGAGCTGCAAATTCTCGAGGGTTATGTCATAAATAAAGGCTTAACTCAAAAGAGTAGGCAAATAAGATACATGCGCTTTCTCACGCCATGTTACGATCCTCATTCCCTATATTATACTCATTTCTTCGAAATGATTCAACAATGTTTCTGTCATCATGAATCATTATCTGGTAAAGATGAATTCAGAACATGAGGTCTTTGAATCGCTCGCCCGTATTACAGTGCTTGGACCAAAGCGATTTTAGAGAAACATAAAGATATCCTTGTTGCGGCAAGGCTGTATCATGCCATAGAAGCCACTTCAGAATTCTTTTAAAAGGATACGATGGTCTACAAAGGCTTTCTAAAGTACTGGTCTTCTACTACAAATTCTTTCCATCTTCTAGTAGGGGAAGTGACTATCACTCTTTAGGATTTATATAGGATGGTCGGCCTGCCCATCTCCGAATCCTTTCTTGATGAATATGTTCCTTCAAACAAAGAGTTTACCTAGTCGCACCCAACAGGGTGCCCAAAATTACAACATCAACCATTGAACTTTTCCGTGAGACATCTTATTTTGCTGATGTCCACAAGATTTCTCCTCTTCGATGGTTTAGTATTTTAACCTTTTCTTTCCCTTTCAAACAACACTTACCATAAACATGAATTACTCATTGGTCTTCTCCCTTTTTTTTAGGTTCCTTAGCAACCATTGTGCTGAATTAGAAGCCACTCGTAAGAAAATAAGAGGTCCAGCCAACTTCACCGCCGAAACTGAACTAGTCGCTTTCTTGGCTTACTGGTTGAGCTTAATTATACTTCCGAGTTCGAAGAGTTCAGACTTTACTTGGCCAACTCTATTTGCAGTGATGGGTGCAATGGTGGAAGATAGAAAAAGATATTCCTTGGCCCCTCCTATCTTATGTTCATTATACCAAGCTTTCGGTCATGCCACGACGCACTGCTCAAGCTCGGTGCTAAGAGTTTCATCTACTTTCGCTCCATAGCATTACTTCTCTGGATGGCTCGGCATTTATTTCCCCTTGACATACAATGATCTAGAGAAGGCTTATGTCCATCCTAACCATCTGCCCTTATGGCATTTTCTGAAATAAAAAATGATAAGGAAAGGATATGAATGGATACTAGATAAAATTGACAACATGGAACCATCGACTTCTTTCCTTTTTACTTAGATTATCAGGCTAAGGACATAGATGTTGAGGACAACCAGGAGTTGGACCCTATTGAAAGGACTTTCTTTCTCTGCATTTGTTTTGGAAGTCTTCGATTATGGGAAGGACTAGAGTTCTGGCGAGAACCGTATTACCTGAATCGATTGGCCCGACAGTTTGGGTATGATTAGGCTATGACCCAAGTAAGTGAAGAAGTCACCAGAACAATGAGGAGCTATGGAGTTGGTCCTTACAACTGGGCTCTAATATGGAAGTAGCTCCTGACTAGAAATTTTGGCTCTCGATTCATCCTCCCAGGGTATAATCACAGAGTAACAGCTTCATAATTCTGGATGCGATGGTGGAGTCATCATTACTATTTAGTACACAATTGCTTTTCAATGGATCACACTACCTGGGTTCCTCCCCCATGCTTGAGGAATTACAGACCAGAATAAGGGATTAGATACTTTTGTGAGAAAGATCAAGCCGCCGTCCTGGGTTAACTTCGTCGAAAAATTTCTGTGGAAGAGCCTATCAAAGAGATCAAGCCCCCAAACACGCTTGAAGGCAAGATTTCTTTCGGTTCTCCTTTGGATCTGATAAATTGGCAAGAAAGATTAGCCAATCCTCACAATAAATTTGAAACTATAGGGTGTAAGACTCGTATCTTAGTTCATACCATTCTATAGGATTCCGTGATCTTCCTGGTCAAATTTTGGCAACCTTCGACCTTTAACCGGTATTTGCACGCAACCCTGAGTCGCATGTCGTTAACCAAAGTCAACCCAACCCAAGACTTGTACCCTAGCGACCGTACCGTCGTCGCGGTTCTAATGTCGTGACTCGCGCGCCGATCCGATACCCTGGCCAGGAGATGTAGACCCTCGTTCAGTTTGAGAAAAATGCCGCACGTTGCAAAACCTAAGAGAATCTCTACAACATGTCACCTCAATCTATTAATCAATTCCATCAAGGGTCAAGTACACATCACCTCACACCCATCCCCGAGCAACCCCCAAAGTTAAAAAATTTCTTACAAGCCCATACCTTTCTTACACAAATCTACCGCAAAGTCAAAAAGTCTCTTACACACCCATGCCTTTCTTACACCCAGCAACCACAAAAGTCAAAAAGTCTCTTACACATCCATCACCCACCACATCCATCACCCATCTCTCTCTCTCTCTTTACAATCCTCTCTCTCATTTTTTTTCAAATCACTTTCCCAAGCAAAGAGAAAACACCACACGTCCAAGCTCTTTCCCCTCCAAGAGAGCTTTGTGTATGACTCACTTCTTACCCTCTCATCTCCCATCTCAACCATTAAAATTCCATCTCCTCCATTAGGATCGAAGCTAAGTAGCAAAGGAAGCCAAGGGAGCAAGAAGAAGACGGTGGGTGATTTTAGATTTTGTCTTTCATTCATTTGTTTGATTTAAGGGTCCATGTCTATTGGGACCCACCTTGATGTAGGCCTTGTATTAAAGAGGGGCCCATAGTAGCGGGGTCCCTCCCTCTTTGCTGATCTCTCTCTCTCTCTCTCTCTCTCTCTCTCTCTCTCTCTCTCTCTCTCCCTCTCACTTATGATGTGTGTATTTCATCCATGCCATCTACCGGTGGACCCCATCCACGTGGGACACACCATGATGTTCATACGTCATCCCAACCGTCCATAGGGGGACCCGCATTGTTGTGGATAACAGTGGGGTGTGGCTGCAAGTGAAGTATGATCTGACATGGGACCCACCTTTATAGCTCACGTGGTAGGTCGAGTGAAGGATACCTCGTTTCAACACTGGGACTCACCCGGCTCCGTAGCTCAAGTGGCAGACTGAGTGAAAGATGCCTCGTTTCAACACTGGAGGTCTTGGTATCAATCCCTATGGAGGTGGCTAACATGGACTATATGTAATGACGTGGGTGTACTCACGACAGTAGAAAGAAAAAAAAAAATTATTTTAGGTGGGCCGCACATGCAGGCCCCACCTTGATATTTGTATTCAATCCATGCCGTCCATCTCATTCAGCAGACCATATTAGGCGTTGAGTGGAAAATGAGGTTAACCTGACTCTCAGGCAGGCCATAGCCTAGCAAACAGTGTGTCGCACCGAAACATGCCCAATATTGGGCTTATTAGATTGGTTTTGGAATATAGAATCCATTGGGTGAGATGGATTCTTCTGATGTGGGCCCCACGCATGAAAAACTGAGATTTCACGATTTCAAAATAATAATAATAATAATAATAATAATATGCAGAAGACGTTACTGCTGCCAGACGCGCAGGCAGCGCCTGCGGCATTTGGGTGGATGGAGAATGTGTGTTTTGTATATCCACACCGTCCATTTTGTAGGCCCTTAGGGCAGTAGGCTGGCCTCCAAAAATTAGCCACATCCAAAGCTCAGGTGACCCACGTCGTAGGAAACAATGGGGTTGGACTGTCTGCCATTGAAACCCATTTTTGGGTTCACAAAAGTTTTAAATCAATATAAAATTTATTTTTTTTCTATTCAGCCAGGTCCGTGTGACCTTATAAATAGTTGGATGTCAAATAAACATTGTGGTGGGCCCCACGTGGGACCCTAAGATGTATGTGTTCTATCCACACCATCCACAACAGTGGACGGTGGAACCCACTATGATGTATGTGGTTTAGTCACACCATCAACAGCAGTGGACGGTGGAAATCACCATGATTTATGTGTTTTATCCACACGGTCTACACCTAAACAGTGGGACCCACCATGATACATGTGTTGCATCCAACCGTCCATCCATTGGCCTGGTTGTCTTACAAGCTTGAGACTAAAAATAGGACAGATCTAGGGTCAGGTGGGCCACATTATAGAAAACATGGGTTTGAACGTCCACCATTAAACCCTTGGGCTACCAAATTAGGAACAATATGATATTTAATTTCCCTCTTAATCTAGGTCTTTAAGACCTTATGATCAGATTGGATGGGGCATAAATGATACGATGGGCCTTGAGAATTTTAATGGTGGAAATCATTATCACCACTTTTATTTGGTTATGGCCCATATGATGTGCATATGAGGCCCAATTGGTGTGGCCCATCTGATATACAAAAGGCCCATATTACGAGGTCCATTGTGATGTATTCAAGGCCTATGGGTTATGGCCCATTGCAATGTACTTAAGGCCCAATTTATTTATATAAGGCCCATTTGAGGAGGCCCATCTTGATGTATTTGTGGCCATGTTATGAGGCCCACCTGACATACATAAGGCTTATGTTATGCGGCCCATTTGTTGTATCTAAGGCCCATGGGTCGAGGCCTAATTAGATGTACATAAGTCCATTACAACGTGTGACTCTACCATGGTTTATGTAATGATGTTTATGACGGTCGTGTCTTGGGAGCAATGTTGGTTTGACATCCACATTATAAGAATAATGTTGGTTAAATGTCCACATTAAAATTCTCCCTAGGGCCCATTGTTAGGCCCATACGTGTAGGCCATCTGGGCCCATCTTCATTATGAACAACATCTATCCCATATAACATGTTTAGTATAGTTTCAAGATTCATGATCATACGCATCATATGTATACTTGATATGAGAAGTGACTAATCATAGCATATGCCTTCGGGCAGATAGTTTAGCAGCTCCCGAATAGGCAGTGTTGCCCTTCATAAAAGTACTATACGCGCAGGATTGCTGCATGACTGGATAGTATGATTCATGTATGTGCATTGTGTGATATGGTACTATACGCCCTAGCGACATCAGGGTCGTAGCCTCTACAGGCGTATCGTGGTTGACAGGATTGGATACTAAAAATTTTATTCTATATGGGGTGCTATAAATATCCCTGGGTGCAAGTCCCTAAACTCTTATGGTACCAGGAGGTTTCTCCAATGCCTAGACCGAGTGGGTGCATGAGCGCCGAGTGCCGATTACCAGAAGGCCATACTTTTCACTGTGTCGTGGTCAGTTGAAAGGGGGTGCGGCCTTACCCACCCGAGAGGAGGGGGCAAAGCTAGGTTAACTTTAACCAGCTCAAGGAATGAGTCCACTATCGACGAGCTGAGCTCAATATTGGCAAGCGGATAGTGAGGTCTCTTCTACTTACCTTATTGCGTGATGGGGTGGCAATCTGGTTTGGAGTGTACAAGACCCCGATGATATTTTAGATTTGAGCTGTATTGATATGTGGACTTAGATGGGGATTCGTATGCTTGAGTTGCATCTCGCATCGCATAGCCTTGGTATGGCCGACATCATTCATGCCTTGTATCACATAGCCTTGGTACGGCTAATAGTATTCATACATTCATCAACATATTTCGCATTACTCTGATACTGTATAATTTTATTACTACCTTGCACACACACTTTCACCACCCTTTAAGCTTTCTATAAGCTTATGCCCGACTGTTGCATACAGGTGACATTGGACCGCAGCAACGCTGAAGCAAGAGCGCATAACAGATCATCTTGGAGCTTTTTATCTATTATCAGTGTATTTCTCTTTATGCTCATTGTACTTGTAAATTTTTTTTTCATAGTGAAAATGTAATGGAGTTTTTTATTATTGTTTGTGGGTTATGCCTTTGGTTATGCTTATTACGAATCAAACTGATGTTGAAAATCCTCCTCGTAGCATCCTAGGATCGGAACCTAGTGAATGGGTGCTGGGAGCCGAGAATGGGATTCTACGAAGGCTGTTGAAGCCAGATTCGTCCATCGAAAATTTTTGTGAGCCTAGTTTCTGAGTTTGGGATATGACAGAAGTTGGTATCAGAGCATAACTTGGGAATAACTAAGAACAACATTACATATCTACTATGAATGACTAAGTTCTGAAGTTCGGATAGCTTTGCGATCTCCGTTATAGGCCCTTAACGTGCGTGCCTTCAAGAGTTTTCAAAGTTGATAGGCGCCTTCAATCTTTCCTGTAGGACATGCCGCGCAAGAGAGCGACTCGATCGACTCCCGCTCCACCCCCTGAGACTCCCGCTCCACCACCTGCGGCTCCCGTCCTACCACCTACAATCCCCACTCCACCACCAGAGATTCTTACTGTCCAGCCTATGGATGCAGTTCCTCCACCAGAGACCGGTGCGGATCCGACCGTATCCGTGAGTGCATCCTAGTTACAGCAGATGTTGCAGGCTGTGACGGCCGCCCTTTAGGGGCAGGGCTAGCACCCCGTTGTTTCACCAGACCAGGCTGAGCAGGAGCACGTGAGCACCCCCCTTCATGAGTTTTGACGGCTCGATCCCCCGTGTTTCTAGGGTGAGCCAGACCCGACGACAACTGAGAGATGACGCTCTGATGTGGAGAAGATATTTGATACGATGGGATGCACGACCTAGAGGCGAGTTCGATTAGCCATATTTTTTCTCCATGGTGAGGCTGAGCATTAGTCGACATCAGTCTCTCGAGCAACAGGCGTTGATTTTGTGTGGACATGGGAGGATTTTGTGGATCGATTTGACCGACAGTATTTCCCTGATCACATCCGACGACAACAAGTGTTGGAGTTCGAGGCCTTAGTGCAGGGTGATATGACAGTGGCTTAGTATGGGCTCATTTTGTAGCGATGTCCAGATTTGCACCTTATCTGATAAATGATGAGGAGCGGAGAGCTCGCTGCTTTGAGGACGACTTGCATTATGGTCTTCGAGGCCGTGTTATTGGGCATGAGCTCCCGACTTTTGAGGGGGTGGTATGGAAGGCCCAGATTTTTAAGCCTGAGTGGGTCGATTCTCAGTTTGATCGCGGTCAGAGGAGAGATCGGAAGAGGCGGGTTCCTTCCGATGACTCCTAGCAGTGTTGACCATAGCAACAAAGGCGCATAGGTCGCCTAGCCTTCTAAGCACTAGCAGCACCTCCAGCACCACCCTGAGGCAGTTCACTGGCACCTGTTTTAGGTGTGGTGCGATGGGGCATCGTATATGGGAGTGTCCCTGCCTCCAGCAGTAGTAGCAGTCGAGAGGTCCATAGCAGCCTCCACTACAGCCGCAACAGAGACCCCCATAGCAGCAGTGATAGTAGCTCCCACTACCGAGGCCACCTCAGCAACAACATCAGTACCGGCCTCAAAGGCCACAGCAGCGGAGGTAGCAGTTTTGACCGCCTCAGCGACCCCTGTTCACTCCCCAAGTGCAGGGTTGTGATGTAGTAATAAACTCGGTAAGACCGAGGTCGAATCCCAAGGGACTGAAACTGTACGTTATCTAAAACTAACTAGAACTAGAACTAGAATGAGATTAAATCTAAATTAAATAAAATTTAATGAAGAATTGTTTGATTATTATCTGAAACTTAAGAGGAATCAGAGATAGGAAACTAGGGATTTAGAGGATCCACTTGTAGAGATCGGGGATATCTTATGCTTGCTTTATGAATCATGGAAATTAACTGAACTGTCATTGATCTAGTTTTCAAGAGATGAAAGATATATGAATTAGAATGGATTCCATCACCAAACCATGCCCAAAAGACTATGGCAAACAACAAATTAAACTAATTACCAACAAATCATATGTATAAAGGTTAGGAAGGGTACCGACATCCAACCATACCCAAGATACTATGGTGAACAACGGGGCTTCCTGACGTCATAAACATAGAGGAAGAGGACATGCTAAAAGCCATTGCAGACCCATTGTAATTTCAGCAACAACAGACCATTAAAGACTAAAAATAAGCCATTAATTAAACTAAATCAAATCAGTTCATAAGCATAAATCCAAGCTATAAGAATCACCCCGTCATACTACAAGCTTCACCCCTTAGCCCTAGCTAAGGGGTTTAGCCTAACATGATTGGCTAACTCCTTAAACAAAACAAAAATTAAAAACACAAAGAAGTAAAATTAAAAGAAAGAAACTCTTTCTCTGCTCCTTATGCTTCACGTCCAGCCAAGCTCCCAAGCCGTGGATCTCCTTCCCTCCCAGCCGTGAATTCTGCCCTCCTTGTGATCACGTCCAAGCCTCCGATCCCCCCAGCCGTGAATGATTCTTCCTCTTTTATAGTAAGGGAAGTCGGTTGTTTTCATTCGCAGCAGGAAGAGTTTCCAACTCTGGAGAGCGTGCTTACGCACGCCCATCTTACGTGATATCAGTGGGGTCCACATACCTCAATGTTTGCGAAATCCACCTTGTCTATTAGTTTCATCTCGAAAAACCCATTGGAGATGGACAGTTTTGACTGATTTCGGCGTGGCCCACTGATTCCTTCATTCTGTCATCCGCATGCCTTTTGAACAAATTCCTCCGCGTGTGTGTGCATGGAATTGGAGAACCTCCTATTTCATGGTCCGTTTCACCTCTGTATTTCAATGAATGGCTTGGATCAGTGAATGGTCTGATGATCGTGGCCCACCGAGCTTCGTCCGCAAGCTCTGTTGCGAACAGAGCTTTCAGATTTGTTCCGCTGTGATGGTCGGTGGGCCATTAGTTGATGCCAGGTGAAAAATCTACTCCGTCCCTTAGCTTCAAGACGAGAAACCGTCCGGACTTGGTCGGATTTGGATCCAAACCGTGATGTCCCGTGAGATTGTAACCCAGCCGTTCATCTTGCTTTCAACGGCCATGATCTTCCAATAGCTTGCATGGGATAGAAATGACGCCTAGGTGAGGCTAATACCCCACCTTTGTATGCAATAGACGGTTCTGATCATCACTCCGAGCGTCGAGTGGGGCCCACGAGTATGAACCGGCGGCCGTGCGAAGGAACGTTGTGCGTTCGTGAAGAATTTTGAGAAAGAAAGAAAAAAATCGGTCAGCGCCGCTGGCCGATTTCTCCAACTATGGTGCATAGCTGGTGAACGTGTACTTTGTACATGCATGTGTACACATGGGGTCCACTGTAATGCTCATGGAAAATCTGTTCCGGCCATCTCTTTTCTCAATTCTTTTAACCGTCAGAACCAAAATTGAAGCATATGCAGATAGCAGGTGGGCCCTAAATCAAGTTTTCCTGGGCTGATCTGTCAATTTAGCCACTTTCACAGTGATTCAGGAGTTAAAATTTGACGTGTACGGTTAATTTATGATCCTTGGAGCATGTATAAAGTTTTGAGCTGAACGGATGATGAAAACCCCGTGATCTTGCATTTTGGACCCATTTCGGGCCACTTGAGCTTCAGTTTCTCGATTTTCTCAAATTTCTGACCGTGTAAATCCGTCAATCTTGGTCCTCCGAAGTCTGTCCCTTCCTTTGATGACTTTAGAGAGTTAATTCCATGCTTCTAGCACCTTTTTCAATCCATGCTCATAAAAATGCCTTGCAACATAATCACGATAAAAACAGGCCATTAGACAGCACAAAGTCCGTAAATTCAGGCAATAACTGGGGTCTAATATGCAATATTTGACCCTCAATAACCCCAACAGCAACAACACGCTCAGAGGGGAGAATCACCTCCCCAACCGGCTCAGGCTAGGTTTTATGCGGCTCAACAGGATCTGCAGTCATCTGGAGGAGTCGTCGAGGGTATACTTTTAGTCTCTGCATACACTGCACGTGTGTTGTTTGATTCTAGTGCATCGCATTCTTTTGTGGCTGAGATTTTCTGCTGATCGACTGGCTTGCCATTGGAGTCTGCTCGTGAGGGCCGTTCCCCTTGGGGAAGACTGCGGTGTTGGGCCGATTTTACTCGTCTTGCCCCTTTCTAGTTAGGGATACCTTTTTTCTTGCTGATTTCTTTACTTTGTCGATGTCATCCTGGGTATGGATTGGTTTGCCGAGTACTAAGTCATATTGGACTGCTCAGCGAGGACAGTCATGTTTTGTATACCCGGCGTGCTGCAGTTCTAGATCATTGCAAAGCCCAAAGGAGAGCCGTTGTCTTGTATGATGTCATGTGCCATAGAGGAGCCCATAGCAGTGAGCATCTACCAGTTGTATGTAGTTTGAGATTTTCTCAATGTGTTCCAGGAGATTCCGGGATTACCGCCTCGTCGACTCACCGAGTTTCAGATTGATCTCGTGCCTGATACCGCGACTATTTTGAAGGCCCCGTATCGTATAGTACCGTCGGAGTTGCTGGAACTGCAGAAGTAGTTAGACGAGTTACGCGAATTAGGCTTTATTCGTCCGATCATTTCACCGTGGGGAGCACCGGTACTCTTCGTGAAGAAGAAGGATGGCTCATTAAGGCTCTACGTGGAATACCGCGAGCTCAACAAAGTCACGATCAAGAACAAGTACCCGTTCCCGAGGATTGATAATTTATTTGATCAGCTGCAAGGTGCACAGTTCTTTTCGAAGATCGACTTGCGTTCCAGTTATCATCAAATTCGGGTCCAAGAGGAGGACATTCCGAAGATGATTTTCAGGACACGCTACGGTCATTTTGAGTTTCAGGTCATGTCGTCCGGACTGACCAATGCACCCGTGGTATTCATGCAGTTGATGAACGAGGTCTTCCGCCCATATCTCGATCAGTTTGTTTTAGTCTTTATTGACGACTTTCTAATATATTCGAGGACCACTGAAGAGCATGAGCAGCACCTGGAGATTACCTTGCAGACCTTTCGCGCACATTAGCTGTATGCGAATCTGGAGAAGTACAAGTTCTGACAAGAGAAAGTGAAGTTCTTCTATCACGTGGTGATGAGGGAAGGCGTCGCAGTGGACCCCTCGAAGGTCATGGTAGTGCGTCAGTGGGGCCAGCCCATGAACGCGTCTAAGATCAGCAGTTTCCTTGGTTTGGCGGGCTACTACCGGCATTTCATTAAGGGCTTCTCTCGTATTGCAGCCCTACTGACCAGGTTGACTCAGAAGGGCGCAGAGTTTACTTGGAGTGACACCTGCGAGCAAGCATTTATGGAATTAAAGGACCGCCTCACGTCCACTCCTATCCTCACTCTTTCCTCTAGGAGTGATGGATTTATTGTATTTACTGATGCCTCGCATATTGGTTTGGATGTTGTCCTGATGCAGCATGGGAGACCAATGGCCTTCGCGTCTCGTCAGCTCAAGGTCAATGAGCTGAACTACCCCACGCATAATTTAGAGTTGGCTGTAGTTGTCTTCGCACTAAAGGTGTGGAGGCACTATCTCTATGGGGTTAGGTTCGAGCTCTTCTTTGATCACAAGAGCTTGAAGTACCTCTTCTCGCAGTCTGAGTTGAACATGAGGCAGAGGCGCTGGATGGAGCTCTTAAAGGACTATGATTTTGACCTCCAGTACCACCTAAGCAAGGCGAACGTGGTGATAGATGCCCTCAACCGTCAGCCACAAGGCTTGGTGGCGCATATGATGATCCGGGATTGGAGGATGCTCGAGGATATAGCAGAGTATTATTTTGAGTTCGGCCTGCAGTCTTCTATCGTGCAATTATCAAGTCTGTCGATTCAACCCTCTCTTGTCGCAAGGGTGATCGAGGCTCAGTAGACTGATGAGTCGTTGCATGGTTATATGGATGAGGCGGCATCTGAGAGTCATGCAGATTGACAGATTGGTTCAGACGGTGGACTTCGCTTCAGAGGCCGATTATGCGTCCCGGATATCCCTAACATGCACAGAGATCTTATGACTGAGACACATCGATCACGATTTTCTATCCACCCTAGCTCGACAAAGATGTACCGTGACATGAGGCGATAGTATTTTTGGGCAGGGATGAAGTGCCAGATCGCCAGTTTGTGACCGAGTGTGACACGTGCTAGTGTGTCAAGGCCGATCATCAGAGAACTTCTGATCTATTGCAGCCGTTGAGTGTCCCGATGTGGAAGTGGAAGCACGTGTTGACAGATTTCATTATGGGCTTATCGAGGACTCAGCGCAGTCATGATGCCATCTAGGTTATTGTGGATCGTCTGACGAAGTCGGCACATTTCCTTGCGATGCGTGCGATTTGGTCTATGGACCGGCTTGTGAGCTTATTTGTTGAGGAGGTTGTGAGACTGCATAGCATTCAAGTCTCAATCATTTTTGACCGAGACCCGAGGTTCACATCTCAGTTTTGGGGGAGCTTCCAGAGAGCGATGGGGACTGATTTGCAGCTCAGCACCACATACCATCCGCAGAGCAATGACTAGACCAAGAGGGTCAACCGGATCTTTTAGGATATGCTTCAAGCCTGCATGATTGATTTCGGGGGTAGCTGGGATGAGCATCAGCGATTGATTGAGTTCGCGTACAACAACAGCTATCAGGCGATCATGGGCATGACTCCTTTTGAGGCACTATATGGCAAACCATGCAGATCACCGAGTTGTTAGACCGAGGTTGGAGAGCGTCGTCTCCTAGGTCCCGAGCTTGTGCTGTAGATGTCAGAGGCTATAGATATCATCAGGCAGAGAATGTGCATAGCTCAGAGCCGACAAAAGAGTTTTGTTGATCGTCGGCGTCGTCCCTTGGAGTTTGATGTAGGGGACTATGTATATCTCAAGGTCTCAACCATGAAGGGCGTAATTCGATTTGGAGCGAAGGGAAAGCTTGCCCTGAGATTTATAGGACCTTTTGAGATCACTAGGCGCGTTGGTGTTGTGGCTTATCGGCTTGCCTTACCATCGCAGTTGTCTGGCGTCCACAATATTTTTCATGTTTCCATGTTGAAGAAGTGTGGGTCAGACATCGTTCCTGTTATTGATTGGCAGCAGCTGAAAGTTCATGAGGATGCTTCTTACATCGAGTAGCCAGTTCGTATCCTTGATCAGAAGGATTAGGTCCTCCGGACCAAAGTCATTCAGTTGGTGAAAGTTCAGTGGGGTCACCATTCTATTGAGGAGAAATCTTGGGAGGACGAGGCTTAGATTCGAGAGCGCTATCCCCATCTCTTTGATGATTGATTGTGTATTATATTTTGTATGCTGTCTCCGATTTTATATAATGACATTGTGTTTCTTCTTTCTCATAAGTTATGACTAGTTGCGATGATTGTGTAAATTTTGAGGATAAAATTTTTATTAGGAGGGGAGAGCTGTAAGACCCGTATCTTAGTCCGTACTGTTCCATAGGATTCTGCGATCTTCCTGGTCGAATTTCGGCAACCTTCGACCCTTAACCGGTATTTACTCGCGATCCTGAGTCGCATGCCGTTAATCAGAGTCGACTCAACTCGAGACTTGTACCCTAGCGACTGCGCCGTCGCTGCAGTTTCGATGCCGCGACTAGCGCGCCGCTCCGATACTCTGGCTAGGAGATGTGGACCCTCGTTCAGTTCAAGGAAAACACTCCGCGTTATAAAACTCAAGAGAATCTCTACAACATGTCACCTCAATCCATCAAGGGTCAAGTACACATCACCTCACACCCATCCCCGAGCAACCCCCAAAGTCAAAAAGTTTCTTATAAGCCCATACCTTTCTTACACAAATCTACCCCAAAGTCAAAAAGTCTCTTACACACCCATGTCTTTCTTACACCAAGCAACCACAAAAGTCAAAAAGTCTCTTACACATCCATCACCCATCTCTCTCTCTCTCTCATTTTTTTCAAATCACTTTCCCAAGCAAAGAGAAGACACCACACATCCAGGCTCTTTCCCCTCCAAGAGAGCTTTGTGTATGACCCACTTCTTACCCTCTCATCACTCATCTCAACCATCAAAATTTCATCTCCTCCGTTAGGATCGAAGCTAACGAGTAAAGGAAGCCAAGGGAACAAGAAGAAGACGGTGGGTGATTTTGAATTTTGTCTTTCATTCATTTGTTTGATTTAAGGGTCCATATCTATTGGGACCCACCTTGATGTAGGCCTTATATCAAAGAGGGGCCCATAGTAGTGGGGCCCCTCCATCCTTGCCAATGTCTCTCTCTCTCTCTCTCTCTCTCTCTCTCTCTCTCTCTCCATGATCATGGCTCACTTATGATGTGTGTATTTCATCCATGCCATCTATCGGTGGACCCCATCCATGTGGGACACACCATGATGTTCATACGTCATCCCAACCGTCCATAGGGGGGCCCGCCTTGTTATGGCTAACAGTGGGGTGTGGTTGTCAGTGAAGTGTGATCTGACGTGGGCCCCACCTCCATAGTTCACATGGTAGGCCGAGTGAAAGATACCTCGTTTCAACGCTGGGACTCACTTGGCTCCGTAGCTCAAGTGGCAAACCGAGTGAAAGATGCCTCGTTTCAACACTGGAGGTCTTGGTATCGATCCCTATGGAGGTGGCTAACGTGGAGTATGTGTACAGACTTGGGCGTACTCACAACAGTAGAAAGAAAAAATTGGTTTTAGGCGGGCCGCTCATGCAGGCCCCACCTTGATATATGTATTCAATCCATGCCGCCCATCTGATTCAGTGGACCATATTAGGCGTTGAGCCAAAAAATGAGGTTAACTTGACTCTTAGGCGGGCCATAGCCTAGCAAATAGTGTGTTTACCATTGAAATCCACCCTGCTGTTTTGATGCGCCGAAACATGCCCAATATTGGGCTTGTTGGATTGGTTTTGGAATATAGAATTCATTGGGTGAGATGGATTCGTCCGATGAGGGCCCCACGCATGAAAAACTGAGATTTAACAATTTCAAAAATAATAATAATAATAATATGCAGCAGACACTGCTGCTGCCGAACGAACAACAGACCCATGACCTAGCCGTGGGGCCCACCATGATGTGTGTTTTGTATATCCACACCATCCATTTTGTAGGCCCTTAGGGCAGTAGGCTGGCCTCCAAAAATCAGCCACATCCAAAGCTCAGGTGGCCCACGTCATAGGAAAGAGTGGGGTTGGACCGTCTGCCATTGAAACCCATTTTTGGGTTCACAAAAGTTTTAAATCAATATAAATTTTTATTTTTTTTTCTATTCATCCAGGTCCGTGCGACCTTATTAACGGTTGGATGTCAAATAAACATTGTGGTGGGCCCCACGTGAGATCCTAAGATGTATGTGTTCTATCCACACCGTCCACAGCAGTGGACGGTGGAACCCACTATGATGTATGTGGTTTAGTCACACTGTCCACAGCAGTGGACAGTGGAAACCACCATGATTTATGTGCTTTATCCACACCGTCCACACCTGGACGGTGGGACCCACCATGGTGCATGTGTTGTATCCAACAATCCAACCATTGGCCAGCTTGTCTTACAAGCTTGAGACTAAAAATAGGACAGATCTAAGGTCAGGTAGGCCACATTATAGAAAATATGGATTTGAACGTCCACCATTAAACCCTTGGGCTACCAAATTTCGGACAATATGATATTTAATTTCCCTCCCAATCCAAGTCTTTGAGACCTTATGATCAGATTGGATGGGGCATAAATGATACGGTGGGCCTTGAGAATTTTAATGGTGGAAATCATTATCACCACTATTATTTGGTTGTGGCCCATTTAATGTGCATATAAGGCCCAATTGGTGTGGCCCATCCAATATACAAAAGGCCCATGTTATGAGGTCCATTGTGATGTATTCAAGGCTTATGGGTTACAGCCCATTGTAATGTACCTAAGTCCCACTTGATTTATATAAGGCCCATTTAAGGAGGCCCATCTTGATGTATTTGTGGCCATGCTATGAGGCCCACCTGATATACATAAGTCTCATGTTATGCGGCCCATTTGTTGTATCTAAGGCCCATGGGTCGAGTCCTAATTGGATGTACACAAGTCCATTACAACGTGTGACTCTACCATGGTTTATATAATGATGTTTATGACGGTCGTGCCTTGGGACCAATGTTGGTTTGACATCCACATTGTAAGAATAATGTTGGTTAAATGTCCACATTAAAATTCTCCCTAGGGCCGATTGTTAGGCCCATACTTGTAGGCCGTCTAAGCTCATCTTCGTTATGAACAACATCTATCTCATATAACATGTTTAGTATAGTTCCATGATTCATGATCATGCGCATCATGTGTATGCTTGATATGAGAAGTGATGGATCATAGCATATGCCTTGGAGCAGATTATTTAGGGGCTCCTGGATAGGCAGTGTTGCCCTTCATGAGCGCATAATACGCGTAGGATTGCTGCATGACTGAATAGTGTGATTCATGCATTCGCATTGTATGATATGGTACTGTACGCCCTAGTGACATCAGGGTCGTAGCCTCCACAGGCGTATAATGGTTGGTAGGATTGGATATCAAAAATTTTATTCTACATGGGGTGCTATAGATATCCCTAGGTGAAAGTCCCTAAACCCTTATAGTACTAGGAGGTTGCTCCAACATATAGACCGAGTGGGTGCATGAGCGCCGAGTGTCGATTACTAGAAGGCCGTACTTTCCACTGTGTCATGGTCGGTTGGAAGGGGGTGTGACCTTACCCTCCCGAGAGGAGGGGGAAAAGCTAGGCTAAGTTTGACCAGTTAGAGGAATGGGTCTGCTATCGACGAGTCGAGCCCGATATTGGCAGGCAAATAGTGAGGTCTTTTCCACTTACCTTATTGTGCGCGATGGGACGGCAATCTGGTTTGGAGTGTACTAGACTCCGGTGATATTCTAGATTTGAGCTGTATTGATATGTGGACTTAGATGAGGATTCATTTGCTTGAGTTACATCTTGCATCGCATGGCCTTGGTATGGCCGACATCATTCATGCCTTGTATCGCATAGCCTTGGTACGACTAATAGTATTCATGGATTCATTAGCATATTTCGTATTACTCTGATACTGTATAATTGTATTACTACCTTGCACACACACTTTCACCACCCTCTAAGCTTTCTATAAGCTTATGCATAACCATTGCGTTCTGGTGACGTTGGACTGCAGCAGCGCTGAGGGAGGAGCGCATAACAGATCATCTTCAAGCTTTTTGTCCATTATCATTGTATTTCCCTTTATGCTCATTGTACTTGTAACGTTTTTTATCATAATGAAAAAGTAGTTTTTGATTGTTGTTTATGGGTTATGCCTTTGGTTATGCTTATTACGAATCAAACTTATGTTAAAAATCCTCCTCGTAGCATCCCAGGATCGGAACCTGGCGAATGGGCATTGGGAGCCGAGAATGGAGTTCTACAGATGCTGTCGGCACTAGATTCGACGATCAAAAATTTTTGTGAGCCCGGTTTCCGAGTTTGGGGTGTGACACAGGGGGTGTCTAGCTTTCCCCTACTCCCATAGGAGAAAATCAACCTGCGAGTTTGCCTTCCCCTACTCCCATAGGAGAAAATCAACCTGCGGGTCCTGCTCCTATCATTCCTCTAGTTACAGAACCTGTCCCTCCAACAACTTCTCAGCCTATCGAACATGCAGCTGCCACAATTGTTCCTATCATGGATCTTATAGAAACCACAGTTAATCGTGCCACTACCACAACTTCTCCGGCTATATGTCGAATTGTCATTGCTACTTCCCCCATGACCTACTCTCATGCTAAGTCACTATCTCTTGAGGTTTTGGCACATCTAATTCCTTCTCCCTCCCGAGGTGCATGTCTTCTTCTTGTGAAGATTGTTTATAAAGGAAAGAAAACCATATCAGAAGAAGATAGCTCATCTGAATATTTGGTGAATACTGCAAGCGAAGATTTGTCTTCACCCACAAGCCTAACTGATGAAGGAGATGCTTTGTTCAACGCCGATACTGATTTTGAGGTAGATGCTGGAAAAGATAGCAATGTCTGAGTTAAGTCCTCTCTTCCTGATGCTCCAATCAATCAGTCTGATACTTCTCATCCCATTCCAGAAACCTCCTTAGATAATGAAAAGTAACTTGACTATGGAGAATTTGGTGGTACTCCTGGTAGAAACATCTTTCTTTCTTTTGATGCTTCATATTCCCCTTGCATCATTGAAGCCGCTGATGTGGTTGCTCGCAATACATCAACCTCAAGGGATGTAGAGGCTCAATCATCTGATATTCAGGCAACAATGGGGAACATACTTCTTCTTCCTAGTCCAGAAGAAACTTTACCATCAGTTCCTCAAATATCTGATGCCCCAGTTTAGACTAGCAGGTCTCCTATTGCACGTCCTTCTCCTATTCATCCAGTGGCCTGAAGTTTGGAATTACTTTCTGATCCAATTGGATGTCCCTACTCCATGTACTCTTGACTCAAGCACTGTAGGAGTTCAGGAACTTTCTTTCAATGCTATTGTAACTATAGAAGTCCTCAACTCTATAACACCCACAACTTATTCCGTTTCGATTACCTCTGTTGTTGCTCCCACTCTAGGTATATATATATTTTGTTTATTTTGTATCAACATTGAATATATAGACGTTTTCTTTCGAACTTATACTCCCTTCTTATCTTTTAGTTTCAGATGTGCCAACTCTCAATGGATCTGAAGGATCTAACTTAGTGACTACGACTTTTGACAAATTTTCTCTAGAAAAGGTGCTGCCTCTTATGTTGGGGCTCTTTAAGAATGTGATTTCTGTCATCGTCGGTGCTTTTAAAGATCCAACTCAGTGGCCTTATTTGGACAGTGCTCTAGCAGTTCTTGCTCATTCAGCTCGCCTGACACATGTGGATGGTCAGCATCTTTACACTTCTTTATCACAATTTTATGACTCCACGAAGAACTTAGAAGCTGCGTGGAGTATGGTCATCTCTCTCGAGATTCTAAATCGTCAGAAGGAATTGGTGCTTCTTAAGGAGAAAATCTCTCAGGCGGATAATGTTCTTGCTAACTATAATATTGTCAGTTAGTCTCTCCATGAGAAATTGAAGGTTTTCGACAGAAATAAGGCAAATATTAGTGGTCAAATTGTTTTTCTTGAGAAGGAGATTCTATTGCTCAAGAGTCAGTGGGAAGCGGAAGACGCAACTGTTTGTCAGATCAAAGCAGAGCTTGAAACAAATACTTAATTAATCGATACCGTACAAATTGAACGGACAAGGAATGGGGAAGCTGCCACCTCTTTGGAATCTGAACTAATTGGTGCTCCTGATCAGGCCAACATGATCCTTGAAGCTGAGCACACAACCGCTGTAGTACAATCTCAACTAAAAGAAGAGTTGCAACATTACTTGTGGATATTGAACATAACTGAAGATCAGATCTATATGCATTGTATATAAATATTCTTTGTGTATCATGATATATAGACAGCTTGTAAAATTTCTTAGAGATATTTCAAGCTATTTTGTTCTTTCATCAATTTATACATTATGAATCATTTTGAGCATGTTCACCTATGCAATAATCTCAACATGACATCTTATTTAAGCACTATTGACAAAATCACCGCATATTATGATTGTCAGTATGAGATTCCCCTATGTGATTTATGTTTTGATAGGCGGTGCTAGATTTCAGTTTAGTTAGATAACCACACATAGTTTAATCTCATGAGTAGTTGGAGCAATCACGGCCGTGAGTAGGATTTACGCATAAAGATGGCCACAATAACTCTCTAGAGTTTGTAGAGCTTTACCAGGTTACCTTAGGTACCAAATCCAAGGTCATCGGTCCATCAATGAGTAGGTTTATGCCCTTCCTCATGAGTTAATACTGAAATCAAACCGGGGATCTGAGTTTTCTTCGTTTGTGAGTTCAGATCCATTCCTGGGAGGATATTTTCATCCTCGTCCATGATGCTATTGGAGAGCTCACAAACGGCATTAGTCTTACGAGTGACTGACCTTTTTATAACTTTTTAGCCTTTTAGGGCTTTTAGTCATTGGCTTCATCTGCTACCCGCATGAGTATGCATGTGAGGTGGCCTATACGGGCTTTTTAGGGCCACTGGCTCCACACTGCTATCCCGAATAATATAGGTCTTATGCGTAGTTGGCCGTATAGGGCTTGACTAGGTTGCCTTAAAAAGTAAGCTACCACTCTGTCGTCAACTTTATATGTGGTTGGCTGTATAGTTCATTCCACTGCCAAAATTGGTGAATCACTAATTGATATTTCGCCGTTGCTGATGATGTTCTAAGAACATTCATATTATTATTATTATTATTATTATTATTAAATAGTACATCAGTTTGGTGATGATAGCAATTATGATAAAATAAGCTTATATGAGTGATTGATGGTGACTACGATAGTAACTTATTTTGGTGACAATCATCTGCGTTTGGCAAATTTAGCGACAATCATTGACGTTTGGTGACCTCCAATGCCCAGTGGCAACCATCAACGCTTGACAGTGATCATCAACGCTTGACAGCGTTTGAGAAGCCTTATTTGAAAATTTTATACTTTTTTATTCTCATGAAAGAAAGTACATATCTTTTGCAATTCTTTTGCCCTTCTACACATCATGCCCCCTTTTGATTAGGAAGCATTGTGCTGGGAATCTTCGTATCAAAATCACGACGCTACACCTTGAATTGTTTCTTCAAAGATAGCATTGCCCCCAATTTTGAACTAATCGGGCCTGTGTACAGTTATCTCTTCTTTTATTTCATACACTTTCTTTATAACGATTTCACCTTCATCGATCATCTTTTATAACTTTTTCTTCAAGCTGAAACAATTCTCTGTTCGATGTCCGATGAAACGATGGTAATAACGATAATCACCTTCACTTGTATTCTTCATTTCCTTTGGACGTTTCGGCCATGGCAATTTGATCTTTTTGGCTGTCAGTAATTTGTTCAACGTAGGAATCATATTATCTTCTTCAAATGAATATTTCTTACAAGTCTTAGACTGGGCAAATTCTTTCTTCATTTTCTTATCTATATGTGCATCCATGCTTTTAATACCAGATCTTTCTTGCTCGCAGTGTTGATCTTTCATTTTTCTTTCTCCTTCAATCATACTGGCTGAATTGCTCCTAAGATTCAGAATCAAGTGGTTTATACAAAAGTCAGACACTCTTGTAATAATCCTTTCTAAACTACAAGCCTCTTTGATCAAGTCATAAAATGTCAGTATATCTGAACTTGCGAGACTTAAAGCAATACTTGGCCTTATGCATTCCAAGCATGATTTAACTTGTTCCTTTTCTTCTTTCACCAATCGCAAACGCGACGCCCCTTGAATTCTCCATCGATTAATGAATTCTTCGACCAGTTCATCATCTCTTTGATGAATAGAAGCTAAACCATGGCTAACTTCTTTAGAAGATAATTCAACAAATTGTGAATTACAATGAGAACTGCAGAGCGAATCCATCGCTACCGGCCATTCTCCTATTGTAACGGCCTTCCTTTTTTCTTTTCTAATCTTCAAGGATTTCTTATAAATGTTGCATTCACAGTCTCTTTCTTGTCTCGTTTTTCATCCTTTTCTACTACTATCTCACCTTGCTTTATCATTCTCTGCAACATATCTTTTAACGTAAAATAATTTTCTGTCGGATGTCCAATGTAACGATGATAACAGCAATATCTCTAGTCCTTAGTTATCTCGACTTCTTCTGGGCGTCTGGGCTGAGGTAACTACATAGTTTTGGCAGTCAATAATTATTCCATGATTGGTATGACATCTTCTTTTTCAAAATCATACTCTTTATGGTAATCGTTAGATCAATTTTATTTTTCATTCACTCGATCTGTATACTGATCTGGATTTTCTCTTCTTTTAATCTCTAATCTGTTATAGAAAGTACCTTTCTTTCTTTCTTGAGAAATAGTATTTACTATCAGTCTATTCAATCCTCTTCGATCTGTTCTGTTTTGAAATACTGGCATCTTCTAAGTCATCAGTTCTAAAGCATGAGCCTTAGTGCCTAACTCATGAAAAGTTCTGATATCGGCGTTGGTGAGTCCGAATGCGATTCCCGTTCCCCTGGAGTTCAGACACATCTTGACCTATTCCTTTTCTTCCGGCAGTTGTCTACACGAGGCTCTCAACGTCTTCCATTTATCTATAAACTTCTCTACTGATTCCCCTTCTCTCTGCAGTATGGAAGCCAATTTCGTAATGCTGACATCATGCTTTGAAGAGAAGAAGTTTGACATGAATGCGTCATGCATTTGCTCCTAAGTGCATATCGATCCTGGAGCTAAGTTGGAATACAACCGGAATGCTTTGTTTGTCAAAGACGATCCAAACAATCGCAAGCAGTACTGCGGTACTGTAGAAAAATTCCTCATGCTAGTAATGAAGTGCATTGGATGTTCTTCTGGTGACCCTTTTCATTAAACTTCTAAAAATATGGATGCTTGAAGTTAGCTGGGAATGGGATGTCTTCCACCTCTCTTGGGTATGGTGTTCGGTATCTGAAACAGCTGGTATTCTCACGCTCCCGTTCTTCTCTGACAGCTTCTTTAACAACCTGTCGTACTTCTTCCTGTGTTACTATTCTTTTTGTGGGAACAAATCCATGTGACCCAGTCCTCGGCAGTTACAACCCTTCGGGGTGTTCCCATCTTTCATTCACATTATCAGTCACTGGGGGAGCTGCCATTCGGGCAATATTGTGTGCAAGAGTTGTTAAGGCTTCTCTGAGATTTTTGCATTCTTCCATTAGTACTCTTTGTGCTTCCGCCATTTCATTTACACAATCCTCTATAGTTGGCATATTTTCCTAATTTGTTCCAGCCATGTGCACCACGGCTTCCCCACTCTTCGATGAAGTTATAGTCGAAGTAGGATAGGAATACGTTGATGTAATGGGGCTCACGAAAGGAGGAGAGGATGGGGTTTCATTCGACTTCTCTGTGCCCCCGTCACCATTGATTAATTGGGGTGAAACAAATGCCAGTGAACCTACTAACAGTGCTTTGCCCTTTTGTTCTTTTGTCCATTTAACTCTCAGAGTCATCAAAGTTGGGGAATCACGTGACGTCAGCTACAGAATTGTTCGCTCAGGGTATATCGCAGGAGGGGCAAGTTCAGGATTTTTTTTGGCGGCATTTCGAGTTATCGGACCCCTAACTCTCCTCAGTGGCGAATTTATTCTTGCTGTAATTGCATTCTGAGTCCTTGTCCTTTTGTGAGTGACGACGATCCATTCATCTTTTTCTTCCTGTACTACTGGCGAAGCGGTCACGATTGTAACAGCTGCTCGTAATTCTGTTTGCTTGCTTGTTACCGCTTTACCTTCACTAAGTCTAGTTCGTTTATCAGCATACTCCACAACAAATCCTATCATGGTGAAGTAGAAAATTGCATTTTCCTTAAACGACTGCCATTGATTGGCTGGTTGCAATATTCTTCTTCTCCCGTCGTTCATATTAACGAAGTAAAGAAAAATTAGTGCTTATATTAAATCGTATTCTATTTTGGAGATAAAAGGTAGGATGTTCCCAATGAGAGTCGCCATTTTGGCGCCTTGAAGACGCCAAACAGTTGTGATTATCTTCCTTGTAGTTCTTAGGTTAGTATTCAAATGAATAAGAAAATTCCCCAATGGAGTCGCCATTTTATTTTGAACAAGAAACAAATGCATTTTGTTTGGAAAATTTCATTCATTTGAATTGATTACTAGAAGAAGATAAAAAAGACAATCACTTTATTTATATATTCTAAGTTCTTCACATCCCTTTCTCCTTTGATTCCAAATAGAATACTCATGAATTATGATATACAATTAGTATTTAGTACTCAAATTATGCATAAATGTATGAAACATTAAAACATAATGTTGAACACTGTGCTAGAAGTCATTATGCACTGTCAAAAGCCATTGTGTGCTGACAGAAGCCATTATGTGTTGGCAACCATTGTGCATTGGTTTCCATTGTGCGTTGGTTTCAATTGTGCGCTGGCACTGGTTGTGCGCTAGCAATGTTGTGCACCACACAACACCCGTTCCGCACAATGGTTGCGGACTCTACTTTTCTTCTCCTGCAATTTCTTCTCTCTTCGCAATTGGTTGGTAATGACCCCTTTAGAAGGGTCGAGGGGTATTTATAGCCACTCACACGTGCGAATATGCCACGTAAAGTTATTGCACTCCCCGTTGTGCAGACTTCACTGTGTGCTCCCCTGTTGTGCCGCCTTCACAGTGTGCTCCCTTGTTGTACGGACTTCACTGTGCGCTCCCCTATTGTGCGGACTTCACTGTGAGCTTCCCTATTGTGCGGACGTCACAGTGCACTCCCCTGTTGTGCGGACTTCATTGTGTGCTCCCCTGTTGTGCAGACTTCGCTGTGCGCACCAGTCACTTCCGCACAATGATCTTTTTCGTACAATGCTCTTCTGAACAATGAGTACTTTTTCCGCATAATGCTCTTCTTTGAGCATACTATTTGCGTATAATGTTTTTTTCCCACTATTTCCTGTCTTTTCTCTCTTTTTATGCCTCAACAGCAGCCATGGAGGCATGGACATGAGCACGAGGAAAGGAGAGTGTGGAGTAGCTGGCCAATCTCCATCAAGAGTTCTTCCTTCTTCTTCCTTGCTTTTCTTTTCCTTTTATGTTTTCATGAGATTTTAGTTCAGTTATGACTAGCTAAACCTCTTAGCTAGGGCTAAGAGGTGAAGCTTGTAGCGTAATTGGGATGGTTACTTTGTTTTGATTCATGCTTTATTGAACTCTTTTAGATTCTAGTTTGATTATATGATATACTTTTAGTTTTTAATGGTTTGTTGTGACTTAAATTACAATGGACATACGATAGCTTTAAGTACGTTCTTTCTATTATTGAGATTATGAAATTAGGCAGACTTGTTGTTCACCATCGTCCCTTAAGCATGATTTTGGCAACGGCACCAAAAACTTATTCACACCTCAAGTATAGGGTTGTGATTAGTAATAATCTCAGTAAGACCGAGGTCGAAACCATAGGGACTGAACCTTGTACGTTGTTCACTCCCCAAGTGCAAGGTTGTGATGTAGTAATAAACTCAGTAAGACCGAGGTCAAATCCCAAGGGACTGGAACCTGTACGTAATTTAAAATTAAATAGAACTAGAATAAGATGAAATCTAAATCAATTGTAATTTGAGGAATAATTGTGAAGTATTAATCTAAACTTAAGGAATTCAGAGGAAGGAAACTAGGAATTCAGAGGATCCACTTGTAGAGATCAGGGAGATCTTATACCTGCATCAAAAACTTAATTGGACTTAGAGTCCATCTTCATCTAATTGAAGGGTGTAACCATGAAAATTAAATTGAACTTCCTTTGATATAGTTTTAAAGAGATGAAAGGTATATGAATTAGAATCGATTCCATCACCAAACCATGCCCAGGAGACAAAGTAAACAACAAAATTAAAATAATTACCAACCAATCAACATGCTATGAAGGTTAGGAAGGGTACCGTCATCCAACCATGCCAAGGAGACGATGGTGAACAACAGGGCTTCCTGACGTCATAAACATAAAAGGAAAGGAACATGCTCAAAGCTATTGTAGACCCATTGTAATTTCAGTCACAACAGACCATTAAAAACTAGAAACATTCCCTTAAACTAAAATCAAAATCAGTTCAACTTAAACTTAAATTAAAGGCATAAAAACCTCTCATCTCACTACAAGCTTCACCTCTTAGCCCTAGATAGGAGGTTTAACAATCCATGGACATGATTGTACTATACCCCATAATAAAATAGAAAAATAAATAATAATTTTTTTAAAAAAAGAAAACTCTACTCCCTCCCTCTCTCTCTCTCTCTCTCTCTCTCACTGACATCCCCTTCTCAGTCGTGGAGAGAATACCCCCTCTCTCTTTATTTTCTCTTATTATACAAGTAGTAAAGGATGGTGGATGGGAGTCGGTGGAAATTTCGCTGCCACGTACGCAGAAAGGAGGGCTTGCGCACATCAGCCTACGTTGAACCTTGTGGGGCCCACAATTGACGCCAGTGAAGAAATCCACTCCATTCATTGAGATCAGCACGAAAAACCGGTCGGACATGACCGTTTTTCTTCTATTTTGGTGTGGCCCACATAACTTTTTATTGCACCATTCGTCCTCCGTTTAGACTGTTGAAAACCGATCTTCGTTGTTTCTTGGAATTTCATCATCTAGGCTAGGATGATAGGGAGTGTGGGCTTCTAATGGACGGTCTAGATCTGATCAATGAAGCACGGTGGTGGCCCACAAGATTCATTCGCAGGCTCTGTTGCGAAATAGAGTTTACGCCGCGGCTCTGTGACGATTGGTGGGCCCCACCTTGATGTCTATGGAGAAATCCACCCCATCCATTGAAATCCTGAAGAAAAACCAGTCAGGAATGAGTATTTTTTGAGTGAAAATGGTGAGACCCACGAACTTATCTACTCTGTCGTCCATCTTATGTTTAACTGCTAGGATTTTGCAACGGCTTGCGTGGTCTCAAAAGGCCACCTTGGTGAGTTTAATACCCCCCTTTTACACATAATGGACGATCCAGATTGAGTATTCAGATGAGGAGTGGGCCCCACTGAGAGGAACCGGCGGACACTGATGCATCCACTGGATTTTTTAAAAAAATCGAGAGATATTTTGGTGTACGTCTGGTACACTTATGTCCTTGCACATGTGTTATACATGTAGGTCCCACAGAGATGTTCGTGAGAAATCTGCTCCATCCATCCGCTTTATCACTTAATTTGAAGGGTTGAGACCAAATTTGGAGCATATCCAGATCTCAGGCGGGCCCCAATTAGAGATTTTATTGGCTGATCTATCCGTTGAGACACTTTTATAATGATCCAATGGCTGAAATTTAATGTGTACGGTTAATTTATGGCCCTTAGACCATGTATGAAGTTTCGAGCCGAACAGATGGTAGGAACCCTGTGATCTTGTATTCTGGATGATTTTCGAGCAACATGAGCTTTAATTTCTCAATTTTTGCGAATCTCTGGTGTGTAATTCCATCGATTTTGGTCCCCTAGAGTCCGTCCCTTGCCTTTGGTATCATCAGGGCGTTAAATCCATACTTTAAGCACCCTTTTTTAGTCCATGCCCGTAAATACACTCTGCATCACAAACATGATTAAATCGGGTGCCTTGAAACACTATCATGCTTGTAAATTTAAGCAATAATTGGGGTCTAATATGTAATATTTGACCCTCAACATACGTATTCTGAAAGTAACTAGAATTAGAATTAGGCGAAGATGAAATCTATATCAGAGGAATATGAGGGAATAATCATGAAAGTATTAATTTATAACTTGTAAAATTCAAAGGTAGGAAACTAGGGTGCTAAGGATCCACTTGTAGCAAGTGGGAAGCTACCTTACATTGATTCAAGGACACAACTAGAATCAGAGTCATGTCTTATCTAGTTGGTAAGAAGAAATTTGTCAGATCTCTGAACGTCTCATGGATCTAATTATGAATAGATAAGAGTGGTGAAGATTTGGAAGTGATCCTGTCACCTAATCATGCCTAGGAGACTATGGCAAATAACAATAATTTGTTAATCTTACAACTAATCATAAGAGAATTGTGAAAGTTAGGAAGGATTCCGTCACCCTACCATGCCCAAGGGACGATGGTGAACAACAAGTCTGCCTAATTTCACAATCTCAATAATGAAAAAAATGTACTGAAAGCTATCACAGGTCCATTGTAATTTAAGTCACAACAAACCATTAAAAACTAAAAGTATATCATATAATCAAACTAGAATCCAAAAGAGTTTAAGAAAGCATAAATCAAAATGAAGCAACCATCCCAATCACGCTACAAGCTTCATCTCTTAGCCCTAACTAAGAGGTTTAGTCGATCATAACTGAACTAAAATCTCATGAAAACATAAAAGGAAAAGAAAAACAAGGAAGAAGAAGGAAGAACTCTTGATGGATATTGGCCGGCTGCTCCACACTCTCTCCTTTCCTCGTGCTCATGTCCACGCCTCCACGGCTACCCAAAATCCTTTTTCTCTCTCTTTCTATTCCTTTTACAGAGCAAGGAGGGGCGATGGAGAGTTGAAGTCGGTGCGGATCCTTCTTTACACAACAAAGAAACGTGTAAGTCACGTTGTGCACAAGAAAAGAACTCATCTTGCGTTGATGCTTGGTAAGGTCCATCTTCTATGGTTACTGAAGAATTAGGTCTATCCACTAGTTTCGTGGTATCGATTTAGGCCACTCTTCCAAGATTGAAGTGGATTCGAGCTCAGGGTGGATCACACCATTACTCAACGTGACAGCTTGTTCCTTGCTTTACGTTTTTGAATGACTACATGAGTGCATGAAACTGACTGGGTTTTTGTCGAAGCCCTCCCCTGGACATGATGGACGTCTCGGATCATCCATTTGGTGATCGTGGTGGGCCACCTCAACTCCCAGTGAACGAACAACGTTCAGACATGTCCAAGCTACGCAAGAAATTTACGTTGGTTCTTCGTGGGGTCCACTTCATCTGTTCTTTGCGAAATCTATACTGCCCACCAGATTCTTCTCGAAAAAACAAGCAGGTATGGTCTGTTTTGGCTCAGATTCGGTGTGGCCCACGGGACTTGTGCTTCTACTGTTCATCATATGTTTGGATGGTTGAGATCCGATCTCTGCTATCTTTTGAAATTCCGCCACCTAGGCTTGAGTGAGAGGGGCCGTGTGAGTCTTATGGATGGTCCAGATCGGACCATTGATGCATAGTGGTGGCCCATAAGAACCCAACTGATTGCTCTGTTCGGTTGTTGGTGAAAGGAACTGAGACTTCCGTTTCTGCTTTCTTTTTTAAAGAAGGGTCGGTCAACCGTCGTTTCCACATGTAAGGTCCATTGTGATGGTATATGAGAAATCCATTCCGTCCATCCATTCTTTCATATCATTTAAGGTGTTGAGTCTAAAATTGAGGCATATCCAGAGATCAGGTGGGCCTAAAATCGACGCTTAATGGGATGATCTGTTAGTTGGGCCACTTTCACAGGGATCCAAGAGCTGAAATTCGATGTGTACAATTAATTTATGGTCATTAGGCCATATATAAAGTTTCAAGCCAATCGGATGGTGGGAACCCTATGATCATGCATTCTAGCCGACTTCCAGGCCTGTTTAACATGAGTTACTGGATTTTCTCGAATCCCGGGCATGTAAATTCTTCGATCTTGATCTCCTGGAGTCCGTCCCTTACCTTGGTGAATTATAAGTGTCAAATCCATGCTTTTAGTACCATTTTTCAGTCCAAGCTCATAAATACACCCTACATTACGAATATGATTAAAATAGGTCATTAAACAGTATCATGTTTGGAAAATCGGGTAATAACTGAGGTCTATTATGTAATATTTGACTCTCAACACTCGCGATCCTTGCTCCAATCCCAGTCACTATTACAAACAATAGTAAAAATGTCTCGAAACTAAAATAGTCAGCTTGTCTCCTTTGAGAACTAGGTGGGAGCCTTGCCTGATAATGTAGATCGTATCATGCGAAAAATGAAAAGAAAGCATGGATCCCCAGCCAATCAATGAGAAGAGGCGGAGGCAGTGACTGAGCAGTCCCGCCCAATACAGTCACATCCCGAATTGCTTTGTGGGAAAGTCCGACCTGGGGGAAGCATTCTCGCCCCCAATGTAGGCCCTAGAAGCCATCAAGCTCGCAGAATCAGACCTACGTCATACTCTAGACTAGAGGCAACAAGTTTAGTAAAAGACTCCAGAGATTAAATTAAAGGGATCTAGGACCAACTCGACGATATACAACAAGCTTATCAAGTAAAGGTCTCAGTTTCTTTTGATGCCCCCCTTGAACAGACCAAACTACTATTCACAGATAACATCATGCAAGCCCATCTACCGCCTAGGTTTCGGATGCCCCAAATATCACCTTACTTGAGTTCAGGAGACCCAGTTGAGTACTTGAAATCATTCAGAGCATGGATGAAACTTCATGGCGCTTTCAGACCCATGATGTGCATGTCATTCTCCTTAACAATGACCGGGGCAACTAGGAAGTGGTATAAATACCTAAAACCAAAATCCATCGACTTGTTTGCACAACTCAACATAGCTTTTGCCACCCAATTTATTGGAGATAAGGATATAAGGAAACCTTCAACCCACTTCCTTATAGTAATCTAGAAGGAGAACGAGCTACTGAAAGATTATATCATTCGATTTAATGCCAAGGTTGTCTAGGCAGATGGCTACTCCAACCAAGTGGCCCTCAGAGCAATGATGGTTGGGCTTAAGTGAGGAAAGTTCATCTTTTCGCTTGAAAAATCCCCCAAAAACTCTTGTCGACATCCTTAACCGATCTCATAAATACTCTAACATCAGGGAGTTATTTTATGCCCATAGAGATGCTCAGGGTGAGGGCAGCTTAGCAAGAGACAAGAAGAGAAAGGAAAATAAGGAGGTTCCAACACAAGTTTCGAAAGAAGAAGAGACGACAACTAGAGTAGCGCTCTCCGGGCTAACCCAATCCCAGAAAACCGATTTCGTCGGTATACTCCACTGAATACCACGCCACAAATGGTGCTCATGGAGGTTACAGAAAAAAGGATTTTAATGTGGCCAAATAAGATGGGGGCTGACCTGAAAAAAAAAAAGCAATAAGAAGAAATATTGTCACTTTCACCGGAACCATGAGCACAACACAACTGAATGCTTTGACCTAAAGGAAGAGATCGAATTCCTTATTCAGAGGGGATACGTGCATGAATTTGTTGCCAAACACAGAGGATCAACTAACTCCTCAGCAGGGACAGTGTGAAGAGTACAACGATAATGAACAGATCGTGGAAATACACACCATCTTCGGCAGACCTGCTGGGATGGTGACTCGAATTGAGCATGCTAAGGCCATGCCCGGAGTGTGAGAACCACTGACAAAGGCCATCAGGTAAACCTCACCGGCTGACCCAGGAAAGAGCTCATGATAGACTCGTGTATGATCGCCTTTATAGAGGAAGATGCTTGGGGGATTTAACATCCCTATGACAATGCATTAGTGGTCGTTATGACCATTGCCAACCACAAGGTGCATCGAATGTTGATCGATACAGGCAATTAGGCAGACATCTTGTTCGCAACTACATTTGACAAAATATGAGTTGGGAGATTGAGACTAGGAACTATGCGAACCCCTCTGTTCGGCTTTATAAGAGAAAAGGTGACCTCGGAAGTAAGTATCCTTTTATCGGTGATGACAGGAAAGGGCTCCAACTAGGTCACTACTATGGTAGACTTTCTCGTAGTAGATTGGCTTAATATATAATGTAATTATAGGTAGACCATCCTTGAACACCATGCGAGCCATAGTCTCTACTTATTACCTCGCCATGAAGTTTCCGACTAAGCATGGGGTCAGCAGAATCCAGGGTGACTAACACGGGGCCTGACAATATTATTCGACAACTCTTCAAGGAAAGGTGCAACAACAATAGATAATGCAAGTCAACACCCTTGATTCTAGGGATGAGACTACTGAGAGAGGGATCATAATATTTATACAAATCCCCTGGCAATGCATTTACTCCTACATGGTACTATGTGTCAGTACGAGAGCTTAAGGTAACGATTCGACTGATGTACCCCTCCATGTGGCAACATGGGATTTGTTCGAGCAAAAAGTGACGGCTTGGGTGACAGTTGTCAACTTATGATTCATCTAGAATTCGAGCGGTGATCCACTATTAATACACATCCCATTGTATCCCATGACAGTAATCATGCTTTTTCGAATTACGCATCGGGCGCCGATTTTTCAGCTCCCACCTTCATCAGCAAATGACAAACCTGGGCTTAATTTAAAATTAAAAAAAGACCGAATTGCTTAAAAATCAAATTTCAATTCTTATGCTTCTGGACAAGTTTAAGCTCTTACATTTCGAGTATATGTAAGTCGGAATCAGAAGTAGGGGCAACTGCTGTTGGAAAAATCAAACTGGTCCAACATATGAAAAGAGCCACCGACCACGAGGGGAGTGTCTCGAAGCCGAAGTAACTAAAGCGTCAGGGTAGGCTTTTGATTCGAGTTATCAGAGCATAAAACCTGAAGATAGGGCAAGCAAATCTTCCAACGAAGAGATAAGTTCCCCAGGTTGCACTGTCCGAGGACATAGGTCGATAGGGGAGGAGTCATCTCACCGGGAACATCTACATCACAGGCAAATGATTGTCAAGGCAAGAAGCTTAGGTTCTAAGCTTCCCCCGTGCTCCGAGTTGACCTAATTGACCACCACCGAAGCGGTATGAGTAGCTCGGAGGGGGTTATACCCCAGGCTCGAGAAAAGGAGGGCCTGACATTATCCTGGTTGAAGATCACATCAGTCGAAGCAGGCTCGACGACAATTTTGGGAGTAGTTTTCCATTTGGATAAAGACTATCCAATGTAACCTATTAATATATAATGGTTTCAGAACCACCTATGAACCCTATAAATATAGTCAGCTTAAATGAAATTAGGTAAGAAAACAAACGCAAGCTCAAGCATTTAATTCAGATTGACTCATCTAACTTAGGCATCAGAGGTCCATAACTATCATCGGCTCCTCTCGTTGTTCACATCTTTCAGTTTCCCTGTGGTCCAAAGGTGGGCGCTCCTCCACAGTCAATCATATTTGTTCACTAGGCGATAACAAATAACATGTGATGTTTAATACATATGTACTAACAAATTGAATATAGAACTATTAAGAAAATAAATTAAAGTATTCAAATTATGCGCCCTCATAGAATGTTGGAGCGTGTCAATGAGCTGGGTAGCCCGACCTAGCTTGATGGTATGGGGCAACGCTTGGGCCGCTAAACTTGTCTGAGGGTTCGCCGGACTTGAAATATAGGACCAGCATCCGGGCCGGGTGTGGGCTAATGATGAATGGCCCAGTGACCTGGTTCGATCATCAATGGGACACCGTTGTATGAAAAAAATGGATGGTTAGAAGGCATTTACTGACATTTCCATTCAATTTAATTGTGTAGTTTAAAGAGGCTTGTTGTAAATGGGTCAGGGTTAACTAGGACCAACCCAGCCCATTTCCTCAGTGGTTGTAAAACAAATTCTAGACAACTATGTACCATTAACCCTTGTATTGGAACACATGGGATCAATTAATCTAGACCATCCATCTGATAACATCCACTTATATTGTACTTATATTGTGCGTGGCCAAAAAATGCTCTGATCCAAATATCATGACCATTAAACCAAAGGAACATTGGCTATAATCTTATGGGCTCATTTGACTCACAATCCAAGCTTGCATTGGTTCATGCAACATTCACGGTGGGCTTCTCTCAGGTCTGGATTACCAAAACACGTCTCTCACTTGAAAAGGAGACCACTAAGCCCACTAACTTAGTTGGAAAGATCCCACCTCATCACGTGATGAATTTAAGGATGGATATGGGCCGAGTATCCCACCCAACCCGACAAGCCCAACCTATCTTTCAGCCGGGCTTAGACCGACTAAACTTGGGCTGTAGACAAAGCTTATGCCTCACGTGGATGGCTTGATCAATTTTTAGGTCCGGCTTGGGCTATAGTAATTTTTCCTAGCTGACCTTACCTAGCCCAGTCCAACTCGACTTTATATCTACATGTATTATATCCTACAAATATGGCATACTAATTAATTCTTAGGTGATCATCAAATCTTAAATGTGGACCATCGGTTTCATTCCCTTAAAATACTTATTTTATGTGTGTTTGTGGCCCACTTGATAAACATACATATTAGGAAAATTCAAGACGCAAATAGAGATTTTATCACTTTTTAGGATCAGGGCTTGGGCCTGCTATGCAAGGCCCATATGTCTTAAATGTTATGTTGGGCGGGCCTACTTGGCCCGGCCCATTTACACCGCTAATGATGATTGGTCAAATACTCATGTGGGCCCATTTCTAACATTCCCACGTGCACCCACCAATCATCTGACCACTAGGTGAGGTTTTCCTTGCAGTTGGCTTGGCATTCCTCTCAAAATGTGTGCATATGTTACTGTGTGGCAACAGGTCAACGTTGGCCCATTTACTAAATGGGCCAAGAATCATCACCCAAAACTGACCCACCACCCATTATCATGTGGCCCCACCTAACCCACTTAAACTCCATCATCAAGCCTGAGCCGAACCATATCCGACCGATCCATTTAAATTGGTCAGCTTGGCCGGACCGACACAGCCTCACTTGGATTGTAGTACAGAACATCGGGCTCAGTATGGGCCCAGCCCTGCTCGATTAGTGGATAAAGCATCCATACAAACATGCATGGATACCTATATCATATGTATGTATTTATGCTTGAGGTCTATTTATTTGTTTGGGGTTTTGTTCAGGTGGGCCGGGTCAATTTGCCAAGCCCATTGATGAGCTATCTGGGAGGGTTGGGTTGGGTTGGGTTGGTTGGGTTGGTGATGTAGAACGTGTCAGAGATATTCTCAGCATGGTTGAGCCAAAAGGAGGTGGACTGTAAATTGATCGTAACTTTTGATCCGGGTATCGTTATGGGGCGCACAACCTATCAATCTTTACTGAAACGGGTCATCCGAGGTGAAGCGACCCACAAGGTGGGTCGCATCTGTCCGTTTCGTTAGAAAACGCGTGCTTTTAGATCAAAAATGAATTTTTAGGAAAGTTTTACTATTTTTAGTAATTCCGATTTTTTATATTTTTTTTCTATTTTTAGAGTTTTAGATTTTCTTTCCTTTTAGAAATAACTTTTAGTTCTACTAGGACTCTTCTAGAGAAAGTTTATTTACAATTTTTATTTTTAGAAATTAGGCCTTAAAAAAGTTTTATTAGAATTAGGATTTTTATTAGAGTTAGAATTTTGCTATTTTTGGTAATTACGAATTTTAGTTTATTTTTTCTTTATTAATGGTGTAAGGAAACACATTAAACAATTATCAATTATTCATTGATCAATTTCGAATATATTAGAATTGATTTCTACTTTTCTGTTTTCTTTCCTTGTAGATTCGAGAAGTCTCTGTGAGGAGTCCAGAGAAGTTCCATGGATTCGGAATAATCCTCTTGAGGAAAATGGTGCTCGACATCACGTCCTCCCCTGCGTCAGTTTGGTATCAAAGCGAGGTTTCTCCTCGAATCGATGGTTTCTAACGACGGGTCGGACAACAATCCCATGGGCGGTGCTCAAGAGAAATTACCTTTAACGACTGCAGCTTTCGAAACAGCACAACAAGAAAATCGGCTAGCCATGCAAGGGTTGCAAGCTTCCATGGACCGCATAGCGGATCTCTTGGCAGAAACCCTATGACAACTCCATGTTCTTGGTGGTAATCCTCCACCAGCAATTACTGGAATTCGTAATTATACTGATCGTAGGGCAATGCTATCAATGAACCATAGGATGGTTCAAGAATTTAAGATGAAAGTCGATCTTTATAGTTTTAATGGCCAACTCTACTTCAAGGACTTCCTCGATTGGTTGCTTGAAATCGAACGTTTCTTTGAGTACATGAACATTGTAAAAAAAAAAAAGTTAAACTCGTAGCATATAAGTTGACGAGCAGAGCTTCAGATTGGTGGGAACAACTTCAACTCAAGCGGACAAGACAGATGAAGGCGTCAATCCGAACGTGGTCACGGATGAAGAAGTTATTGTGTATGCGATTCCTCCCTCGAGATTACGATACGGTATTATTTCAACAAAACCAAAATTATTATCAGGATAGTCGATCAGTAAAAGATTATGAAGAAAAATCCTATTATTGGTCCACGAGAAATGACTTAATCAAAATGTAGTTGCAACAGACTACAAGATTCATCAGTGGCGAACATGTGACCTTTATAGAAATGAAGAACCAGCCCAAGACTTCTAAAGTGGAGGGACAATATCTCATCACTGAACAAGCCTTTGTTAAACAATCTGAGGAAACGGGAAATACATATCCATTAATTGAAAAGAAAAAATATGTGTAGCCTGTAAATATCCTAGAGGATTTGAAATCAGTATCGCAGGAATTCAAGAGGATTATGCCTGATGAACTCCCTAATAAATTACCTCTCATAAGAGATATATAAAATCACGTTGATCCCATCTCAGAGGCAAGTCCACCTAATTGCTCACATTATTAGAAAGAATATGAGATCTTGAAAGCAGATGTGAAGGAACTGATCAATACTGTCAAGAAAAGCATGCAGACATGTATTGTATTAGCGAAAGAGTCTAATGCCAAGTACAAGAAAAGGGGTAATAAACATTGGCATCGGTAATAAACATTGGCGTCAGAAGTTATCTCAAAATCATAAGTCAAGTCCGTTGAATAACTCTTAGATGAGTTTTTTTCAAGTGGAGGGGTCTAATGTAGAACGTGTCATAGAGATATTCCCAGCATGGTTGAGCCAAAAGGAGGTGGACTGTAAATTGACCGTAACTTTTGATCCGGGTATCGTTATGGGGCGTGTTATAGGAAGATCTGAGCCCATGACAGAAAATCAATCCAACTATAAGTCTGAGCCGACTCAGTGCCAATACGTCCAAGGCGCCCGAGGCACTACCCATCTGACCCGATTCCAACATCACAACAACGACACGCGAGCGTGTATGGGTGAGGCTCAGCTCGGAGGAGGCACAATCCGATCGGACAACTTACTATCCGCCAATCACGGTATGCACAAGGCCGACCACTTCGGATCCGACTTGACGAGTCGGGCCGAATACCGTTTGACTTGGAGATTGTCCTTTACTCTATTGTCGGACAAGTTAAGGCGAGCCGAGCAGATATTCCGAGGCGCGTACCCCATTTGCTAAACATGGAAACTGCCATAACGGAACGTGGCTGATAACTTCACTCGCAGATACGCATTATTCGCCGGATACGCTTCACGATCAACGGATTGCGGACAGTATCTCCATGATCCGGGAATCCCCCTGATCGTGCCGAGATTATCGGTTCTAGACCATTCCACAGGCAAGTATAAATAATACACAACGCCATACCTATAGGTACGCAATAGCAAGCGCTTTCTGCCCTACTCACTACTTAGACCCTGGTTCTCTTGTCCTGACTTAGGCATCGGAGGGTCCCCTGACTTAGCCAGGGTCACCTTTGCCCATTTTCCTGGTGCAGGTTTCAGGGACGATACGTAGAAGGCGACGCGAAGAGAGGGCCGACCAGATTTCGACCTCAATATTTTTTGGCGCCGTCTGTGGAAAACTGAAATAAAAAGTCAGGTTCTCATTTTCCTAAGCAATGGCGAGGAAGAAGAAAGCTGCAGTTGTGCAACCACAACCGAATGAGCGGACTCAGTCGTCATCACCGCTTCATGTTAAGTCTACGCTTGGACCTTCCCAACGTTCGCTCAATCGGTCGAGTAAGTATTGCGCCATGCAAAATGAGATCCAGGCCCTGCGCGACGAGATAAACCGAATGAAGCAGCAAAGGGGGCTAGAGTCATGCCCGGTTCAGGAACAACCCATTCTCAAGCCGATGGGGTTATTCGTGGAGACTCGCTTTGTACCGAGGAGTGTGAGACCCGAACCCCCTCAGCACTCAGGGGTGCCGCATTCGAGTTAAAATCTTCATGCGGTACACGCCGAGGGATCCGCACGGAATGACACCGCTCGGGCCCCCACAACTGTTCATTCAGCCACATCCGCCCTACCGCCCACGGACCTCCGTCATCAGTTAGAATGGAGGAGAGAGAGGAGAACGCCGGAGATCGAGGATGCCCCAGAGGTCGTCGCGGAAAATAGGGATCCATGGGAGGCACGATTTACGGAGCTGAAAGATCGGTTCCTGACATTGGAGAAAAAGCAGCAACAATCAATAGTTTCAACCACGATCCAAGCGATGATGGAAGAGACCGAGCCTCCCTTCACCCCAGCCATCATGGCTGAGGTGATACCGCAGAGGTTTTGGATGCCTCCTGTCATCCAGTATTCAGGATCTGGGAACCCATCCGAACATCTAGAGTCCTACCGATCATGGATGCAGATCCAGACTACAACGGACGCAATGATGTGTAGGGGATTTTCTATCACCCTTACAGGGTCTGCTCGGATTTGGTATCGCCAGCTCAAACCTAACTCCGTGGGCTCTTTCGCAAAACTAAGTCGACTATTCCTTACGCAGTTTATAAGCGGTAAGAGAAGTCGGAAACCCAACACTCACTTGCTCACCATCAAGCAGGCCCCGAAAGAGTCGTTGAAGGATTACATCGCCCGCTTTAACGAAAAAGCATTGCATGTCGAGGACTACGATGATAAGATGACTCTCGCTGCCATTCTGAGTGGACTAAAGGAAGAAAAGCTCACCTTCTCTATAGGAAAGAATCCACTAAAGACGCTGGTGGACTTCATGGCGAAAGCCCAGAAGTATACCAACGTCAAGGAGTTCACTAACGCTCGAAAAGGCACACAAGTACCTGACTCGGCAAACAAAGGGAAGAGACCTAGGAACGAAGATTCTCAGCCGACTGACAAGGGGGCAGACGACCGCACTTCTTGCGATCGTCGACCGAGTCGCAGGCCGGAAGGAAAATTTCGTTCCTATACCCCTCTTAACACATCTGCCAAGAAGATTCTGCTGGATATCCGAGGAGACAGGCTTCTTAACTGGCCAGTCTGCACGAAGGCTGACCCAGAACACCAAGACAAGTGAAAATTTTACCGCTTCCATCGGGACCACGGTCACAACACTGACGACTGCGTGGACGTGAAAGATGAGATTGAGTCCCTCATCCGTAAGGGACATCTACGCCGTTACATTAAAAAAGAGAAATCCGCTCAGAGGGAAGAACAACCACAGGAACAACCAAACAACCCCCCAGAAGAACCCGCTGAAATTCGTACCATCTTCGGGGGCTCGGCTGGGGGAGGGGATTCAAACAGGGCTCGAAAAGTCCACTCTCGGAGATTCGAGCTGGAACATCACATTCACCTGGCGGAACGTCCTAGTAAGGAACTCCGAGTCACTCCGTGTAGCCTAACATTCACGGAGGATGACGTGCGTGGGATCCAGCATCCACATGATGACGCGCTAATGATTACAATGACCATAGCAAACCACAATGTATATCGCATCCTGGTTAATACTGGAAGCTCGGCAGACGTGATATACTCTAAAGCATTCGAAAAGATGAAAATTCCACGGTTCCGACTCCGACCCGTGAAGACTCTCTTGCACGGCTTTGCCGGAGAGAGAGTAATATCCAAAGGAGCCATCTCCCTCCCAGTAACAGCGGGAGAAGGACAACATCAAGTCACACTTCTGGTGGACTTTTTAGTCGTCAATGTTCCATCTGTCCACAATGTGAACCTGGGCCGACCTTCCCTCAATGCAATGAGAGCGGTCGTCTCAACTTACCATCTGATGATGAAGTTTTCAGCTGAAGGCGGAATCGGTTACCTCCGGGGCGACCAACGCGGGGCCCGGAGGTGTTATGCGATAGCCGTGAGAAAGAGAGTTGCCAAACAGGCGCTCGTCGTGGACGCCTTGACCAACAGAGAGCTCCTTAGTCGAAGATCTGGAGAAAGTGTCGCTCGATGAATCAAACCCGAGCAAAACTGTTCAGCTCGGGTCATCATTGAATTCCGAGCAGAAGAACTCTTTGTTGGCCTTCTTGAAGCAGCACCGAGACATCTTCGCGTGGTCACACATAGATATGTCAGGGATCTCTCCTGACGTGTTGGTTCATAGGTTGAATGTGGACCCGGATCATAGGCCGATTAAGCAAAAAAGAAGGTCGTTCGATGCCGAACGATATGAAGCCATTGCCGAGAAGGTCTCCGTTCTGCTCGATGCGGGTTTCATAGAAGAAGTATATTACCCCGATTAGATAGCGAATGTCGTGCTTGTCAAGAAATCTAATGGGAAGTGGCGGGTCTGTGTAGACTACTCCGATCTGAATAAGGCATGCCCTAAAGATAGCTTCCCGTTACCTCAGATTGACTAGCTGGTGGACAGTACGGCCGGACATGAGCTACTCTCGTTTCTGGACGCTTACTCTGGATACAACCAGATCGTTATGTACCCCCCGACAGGCAGAAAACTACCTTTGTCATGGACAGAGGGCTCTACTGTTACCGGGTCATGCCATTCGGCTTGAAAAATGCTGGGACAACATATCAGAGGCTGGTGAATCAGATGTTCGCCAGTTAGATTGGGTGCACCATGAAGGTGTACGTGGATGACATGTTAGTGAAAAGTACCCGAGCCTCCAACCACCTTGCCGACCTCGGAGAAACATTCAGCGTCCTCTGAGAATATCAGATGAAGCTAAATCCTGCTAAGTGTGCATTCGGAGATGAGTCAGGGAAGTTTCTTGGCTTTCAAGTCAGTCAGCGAGGTATCGAAGCCAACCCGGATAAGATCAAGGATCTCCTAGACATGAACTCACCCCGGACTCTTAAGGAGATACAGTGTCTCACAGGAAGAGTTACCGCCCTCGGACGCTTCATATCTAAGGCTACGGATAAATGTCTTCCCTTCTTCCAGCAGCTGAAGGGCCACAAGAGGGCAGAGTGGACGCCAGAGTGCGAGCAAGCCTTCTACCAATTAAAAAAGTACTTGGGTACGCCGCCTCTCTTATCCAAGCCTGAAGAAGGGGAGCCCTTGTTCCTCTACCTCGCAGTTTCGGTTTCAGCTGTCAGTTCGGTTCTGATCAGAGAAGTCGAAAGTAAGCAGTACCCCGTGTACTATGTAAGTAAAGTCATGATACCAGCTGAAACAAGATACCAGTCCTTGAAAAAACTAGCGCTCTACCTCGTCGTCTCGGCCAGAAGACTGCGGCTGTACTTCCAGGCCCACTCCATAGTTGTGCTGACCGACTCTCCTCTGAGACAGGTCCTCCAGAGATCCGAAGTTTCGGGTCGAATGACCAAATGGGCTATAGAGCTCGAAGAGTTTGACATTCAATTTCGCCTCAAGACGGCAATCAAGGGCCAAGCTGTAGCTGACTTCATCGCCGAATTCACAACTCCGAATGAGGAGCAAATCAGTAAGGAAGTCGATATGACACCACCCGTCCCGTTGAGCAACCAAGAAGCAACATCAGATCCAGGATGGGTCCTTTATGTTGATGGGTCTTTCAACATTAAAGGAGCAGGAGCCGGTATTGTCCTGGTTGCACCTGATTCAACGACAATCCAATACGCAATCAGACTCGAATTCCAAGCTTCAAACAACGAGGCTGAGTATGAAGCATTATTAGCCGGGATCAGGTTGGCAACGAGCTTAGGTGTTCAGACCCTACAAGTTCGATGCGACTCGCAGCTGGTAGTGAACCACATCTTTTCGGAGTATGAAGCTAAAGTATGAGGCTAAAGAAGTCAGAATGACCGCCTACCTCGAGGAGGCGAGGAAATTGATTAAAAAATTTTGGAGTTGCACCATCCGACAGATCCCCAGAGCTGAGAACTCATGGGTCGATGCCTTAGCAAGACTCGCCTCGTCCTCCTAGGGGAAGATCCCGCGCTTTGTTCCCGTCAAGTTCGTTGAGCACCCGAGCATTAGCCAGTTGGAGAAGGTTAATTCTGTCCAGTCCATTCCAAGTTGGATGGACCCAATTTTCAATTATATGTCATTCGGCGAAACCCCCTCGGACAAACTAGAGGCGAGAAGACTTAGAGTCAGAGCCGCCCGGTACGTCATACTGGACAGAGTGTTATACAAGAAGGGGCATTCTCAGCCTACCTTAGATGCCTCTGACCTGACGAGGCCGATTACGTGATTCGGGAGATTCATGAGGGAATCTGCGAGAACCATTCTAGCAGTCGCACACTGGCCATGAAGATACTTCGTCAAGGGTATTTCTGGCCAACTCTTAAGTAGGACTAGAAGGACTTTGTTCCGAAGTGCGACAAGTGTCAACGTTTTGCAGCCGTGCCGAGGTAACCGGTAGAAGAAATGACCCCCATGAGTGGGCCATGGCCGTTCGCCCAATGGGGGATAAACATCATCGTTCCTTTGCTCACAGGGAAGGGACAAGTCAAGTTTGTCATAGTTGCAGTCGACTACTTCACTAAGTGGGCTGAGGCCGAGCCAGTGCGAAGATCACTGAGCAAAAAGTAATTGACTTTGTGTGGAAAAATATCATCTGCCGGTTTGAAATCCCACGAACCATCGTATCTGATAACGACCGATAATTTAATAACGACAAGTTCCGTGGCATGTGTGAGGGACTCGGTATTATCAATGCTTACTCATCGCCTCAGCACCCGCAGTCAAATGGACAGGTGGAAGCGGTCAACAAAATCATTAAGCATCATCTCAAGACAAAGCTGGAAAAAGCAAAGGGAAACTGGGCCGAGGAGCTCCCCTTCGTCCTATGGGCCTACAGGACCACAACACAGACTTCAACAGGTGAAACTCCGTTTTCATTATCCTATGGCTTGGAGGCAATGATGCTAGTGGAAATCAGGCTCCCAACAGCGAGGGTAAGGAGCTTTGAAGAAAATCAAAACTCCGAGCAAATAGCTGCTGATCTGGATTTGCTCGAAGAACTCAGAGATGTTTCCAAGCTTCGAATGGCGGTTCGACATCAGCAGGTAGCACGTTTTTATAATTCAAATGTCAAAGTCAGGCGCTTCCGCCCAGAGGACTTAGTCCTCCGACGGATCTTCCAGAACACGGCTGAGCCAGGAGCAGGAGCACTCGGACCCAACTGGGAAGGACCATATCGTGTGGTCAGATTTGCCAAACCGAGCTCGTATCACTTGGAAGACCTTAAAGGCCGTCAGTTCCCTCATCCTTAGAATGCCGAGCACCTAAAGGTCTACTACCCATGAGGAACTAGCCTTTAAGGCTCACAATAAAATGTACACCTCCGATCGACTAGCCTTTAAGGCTCTTAATAAAAGTTCAATTCTACTTTGGATGTCTGCTCGATTATCTTATCAATACAAGCTTCAATTAAATTGTCACGCCCCAAATCCAAAAATCGGATCCACACGAATCCCGATTACCGAATCTGGTACCGACAGCCTCCGTAGTGCCCCGTTCTCGGCTTCTGATAATCAAATGCCAGATTCCGATCCTGGGATCCTACAAGGAGGATTTTTAGAATGATTTTTTTTATATATAATGGAGCATAACGACAAGCATAATAAAGTCACAAAACAACATCACCACATATCCACTATATCAAAATCTTTTAAGTACAATGAGGAAAGAGAAATACAAGGTGATCAAAAGAAACTGCAAAAGGTCTTGGTACGCGCTCTTGCCTCAGCGCTGCTGCTGTCCAACGCTACCTGCACGCAACTGTCATGCATAAGCTTACAAAAGCTTAGAGGGTAGTGTAAGTGTGTGCGTAAGGCAACGCCAAGTGTACAGTATCAGAATAATGCGGAAGTATGTGGTAAGCTCATGAATAAAATCAACCATACCAAGGCTATGTAATGCAAGGCATGATGCGAGATATGAATGTCATCGGCCACACCGATGCAATGCAAGGCCTACATGACCGAATGTCATATGCGAAATGCAATCCAAGCAAGTTGATACTCCTCAAGTACACATATCAGTACAGTTCCTCTCTAGATATCACCGAGGTCTAATACACTTCACAGTGACTGCCACCTCCCTAGCTGTACAGTCAAGAAAGCGGAATAGACCTCACTATCCGCCTGACCAGTAGTCTGTCAATACCTACCCGGCTCGTCGATAGCGGACTCATTTGTGAGCTAGTCAAACTCAGCCTAGCTTATAGCCCCCTCACTCAGGCGGATAAGGCCACACCCCCTTCCAACCGACCACGACACAGTGGGAGACGCGGCCTACTGGTATTCGGCACTCGGGCGCTCGTGTATCCACTCGGTCTAGACGTTGGAGCATCTCCTGGTACCAAAAAGATTCTGGGACTCTCACCCAAGGACATCCTAAGTGCCCACAGTGCTAGAATAAGCATTTTCGGTATCCAATACGGTCATCCACGATGTACATGTGGAGCCACGGCCCTGATGTCACTAGGGCATGCAATGATCAAGTGACACGTATGCGAGATGCATGAATCACAAGTCAAATCATGCAGAAATTCAGCGCGTACTACGCGATCATGTAGGGCACTCCGTCTCATAATGGGTCCCATAAGTGGTCTGCCCAATGGCATATGCTATGATCAGTCGCTACTCAAATCAAGCATACATATGATGCGTATGGGCATGAGTCATGAGATTATACTAAGCATGTTACAAGGCGATGGATAGCAACGAGCATGGGCCTATCAATGGGCCCTAAGGGGAGTTACAATGCAGACATTTAACTAACATTGTACATACAATATGGACATCAAACCAACATTGTTCCCTAGGCACGGCCCACCATATATATCATTACATGAACATGGAAAGTCACACATTGCAATGGACCCTAAGGTCATCCCGTTGGGCCTCGACCAATGGGCTGCGTTACTGGGCCTCACCAATGAGCCTTATGTACATTGCAATGGTCCATGATCCATGGGCCTTAAAATACATCAAAGTGGGCCTCACAACTTGGGCCTTAAATATATCAGATGGGCCTACACACATGAGCTTTAAATATATCAAATGGGCCACTCCATTTGCGCCCCGTGCACATCAAATGGGCTTGATCCCATGGGCTTTAATATATATATCAAATGGGCTTGAATCCCGTGTGCCTTATATAGAATAAAAGGGCCGGATCCCATGGGCATTGCATATGTCAAATGGATCGAAACCCATGGGCATTGCATATGCCAAATGGGCTTAATCCCATGGGCATTACATATGCAAAATGGGCTTAATCCCATGGCCTTAGATGTGCACCAAGGTGGGCCTAATCATTTGGGCTTTAGACATATACCAAGGTGGCCTCAATGGATGGCCATAAGTAAATCAAGATGGGCCCCATACATATGCCAATGTGGGGTCCATTTGAACTTTAAATCTGCCCATTCTTTAGCTCATGCACTAAAATGATTTATCAAAATTGGATGGGCAGTTTGGATGCAGTACATGTGCCAAGGGTGGGTCCACTAGTCGTCCAACAGCCCGGCTCATGGCTGGACGGCATAGATAAAGTACATACATTAGAAGGGCCCCCACATGCATGGCGGCATGAATAAAACACATACACCGTGGTGGGTCCCACCCTGCCAGTACATGCACTCCATGGTGACCGCCCCCCACAAGAGATCAATGCCAAGACTTCAAGTGTTGGAACGAGGTATCTCCACTCAGTCCACCAGTGGGACTGACGTGGACAGTGGGTCCCACGTGGGGCCCACCATATTGTTTACTGACCATCCAACTTGTTGGTAAGGTCACAAAGGCCTGAATGAATGGAAAGGACAAATATCAGATTGATTCAAAACTTACGTGGGCCCAAAAGGGTTTCAACGGTAGAATTCAATCACTACTGTTACTTGTGGTGTGGGCCACCTGAAATCTGGATTTGTTTGAAACTTCGAGGGGGCCCACCTCAGGGGGTGGCCCACCTCATGAACAGGTCAGATAACAAATAAACATCAAAGTGGGGCCCACGGCAGGGGCCGTGGGATGCTGTCCGCCCGCCCGCCGTAGGCAGCAGTCGCTGCTTGCGCTGCCTGCAACAGCAGCCCTGCTGCTTGCACCCTTATTTTTTATTTTTTTTTGAAAAGCGGTTTTTCCGCAGTTTTTCACCTATGGGGCCTGCCTATGATGGATCCACCCCGCTCAATGGCCTCTATGACCCAAGACAAGCCAAACGAGTCTGATATTACATATTTTTTTTTGGCGAATCAAATTATCAGGGTGAATTTCAATGGCAAACACACTGTTTGCTATTCTATGGCCCACTTGAGAGTCAGATTATCCTCATTTTTCGGCTCAACGCCTAAAATGAGTTGGGGAAGAGGATGGGTAGCTCGGATTGTATACATACATCAAGGTGGGTCCTATACAGTGGCCCACCCCAATGGCTTGTAAAGCCAAGCCAATATTTGTGTTTCACTTCCAACGACGTCCAACGTCTGGACGTGTATTTTTTTTTTTTTGGCTTATCAAATGCATTCAAGGTGGGCCCTGTTTAGGTGGGCCACCACAAATGATACATTTAAGTTGGGCCCCACTCATGGACGACTTGGAAAAAAAAACGTATATCATGGTGGGGCTCACTCAAGTGGGCCACATGGCCTCATCAACATAAAAATGAGAGGGAGAGAGAGAGAGAGAGAAAAGTGGGACACACGTGTGATGGAGGGACCCCGACACTATGGGCCCTCCATTTCAACCATCCAATCATACATCAATGGGTCCCAATGCATATGAGCCTTCCAAATAAAAGATCAACGGTGGAGATCCCTTTCCACTAAAAATGAACGGTCTATATGACCTCTTAATGCAAGAAAAGTAAACATCATGATGGAGTCAATGGAGAATGGCCCAATCATAGAATGATTTGATGATCAAGATGGGCCATCGGCCACATCTTAGGGACCCAAGTGAGATCCAAACCATTGATCGGTTGGCCTCACTTGGCCTATCATAAAAATAAGTAAACTACCCTATAGAAGCACCCACCTTATGATCTACTCGGTCCGTTGGAACGCCTATCTTCTAGAGCTTCACTTTGATGGTGGAGATGGGAGATGGATGGCTAGGATTAAAGTTTTTGGGATAGGAAGTGGGCCACCAAAATCATCTTTTTTTCTCATAGGGAGGGCTTAGACGTGAGAGTGCTCCCTTGCTTGGGTTTGGTGTGTTGAGAAATGAGAGGGAGAGAGAGTTGTAAGAGTGATGGAGTGATGTGAAGTGAGTGATGGGTGAGGTGAGTGATGGGTGAAGTGAGAGGTTAGTTGACTTTTGGGCTTGTTAAACTTGTGGAGAAAGAAAGCATGGGTGTGTGTACTTGACATAAGAGGTGATTGATGGGATTGATGGGACATATTGTAGAGATTCCCTTGGGATTTGCAACGCGCGGTATTTTTGCTCGAACTGAACGAGGGTCCGCATCTCCTCGTTTGGGTATCGGATCGGTGCATGAGTCGCGGCGACGGTACGGTCACAGTGGTACAAATCTCGGATTAAGCCGACTCAAATGTATAGGATACGACTTACGGTCATGCGCAACGTCGATTATCGGTCGCAGGTTGCCGATTCGACGGGAAGGATCGCGGAAGTTGACAGAACAGTGCGGTTTTAGGATACGGGTCTTACATAAATGGTCCGATCCTTTAAGGGATCGGAACCTAATCCTACCAAGGATCGACAAGGCATCCCCTTTGAGGAAAAAAGCCTAATAATGACCCAACTCTCCATCGGAGTACTTAGCTCGACATACAACAGAATGAAGGATTCTCGCCAGACAAGCGACGAGCCGAGTATCCTAAGAGATCGGACCCAACTAAGACTTGGGTCGAGGGAGTTCGGAGAACCGATTAAGAGAATCAGCTAAACAGTAATAAAGAGGTTAGCTCGGCCACAAAACGACATCGCAAGTAAAGAGTGGATAAAATCTAAGGAAACGTTTCTCATTCAGTAAATCTCCCTCGGAGGGGCAAAAATATATTGACAGTTTTAAAGAAAAAAAAGAAAATAATATATATAAAACACGTCTTTAAGCGGGAGGAGGAGCTTGGGGGTCGGGGGCTTTGTCCGAGCGGGCAACCTCGACAGGGGCGTCCTCAAGATCCTCAAGCAGGAGAGGATCAAGATCGAGGTCTGGGTACAAACCCAGGACTGCCTCGAGACAGGCATCGAAGCCTCAGTTATAAAACGTCGCAGCTTTGGCGTCCCTCTCCTTGGAGGTCTTGAAATCTTCAATCGTGCGAAAATCGCTGCTGCCAGAGAAGCCTTGTCTTTGTCCCGCTGAGCCTCCACGGCCTGACCGATGGCTTAGGTCCGCTCTTCAGCCGCCTCAGCCTTGGTGCATTTCAAGGCTTCACCTAGTCGAGTAGTCTCCATGACTAAAGAATCCGCATGAGCCTTGGCGCGGGTCAGCTCGGCGGTCGCTGCATCGTCGCTGGCCTTGAGGTTATCTGCCCTCTCCTGCAGCTGTAGCTCCCTGGCCTCCAGGTCGACGATGACTCCCTGCAGTCGACTCACTCTGGCCCTCTCGTCCGAGAGCTGCCGGTGCAGTTCACTCTGCTCGAACTTCAAGAGGGCAGATTCATCTCGTAGAGTCGCCGTCTCAGCCTGGAGAGCCTCGAATTCTATCTCCCTCTTCTGATGCTCTCGCGCTCTCTCCAGAATAAAAAGCAACACTGGGATAGCCTGAACAGGAAACAAGGATCAAAATCTGAGAAAACATATACAAAAATAATACAAAGGAAAGAGAATCCTCTAGGAGATGTACCGTGTAGCACACAGCGGCTAAGTCGTTCAGAAAGCTGTCTTCCGACCTACCGATGTTCTATGCAATATCCTCCTTAGGGGCATGCTTGGCGGCCCACGGAGCCAAGCAGGCCATATGGTAGCCCGGCTCGAACCTCTTACCTCTCGTCCCCACCTGGGGCGAGACTATATCCTCCTGAGCCCCTACCCTGCTACCGGCCGAGTTCTGTCCCTCGGCGCGAACGTCTCCCCCGACCTCGAGGGGAAAAAGCATGTTCTCGGCCATCCTAATGGCCTCCTCCCGTTCGGAGGAAGAAGGAATAGTAATGGGGGGCTCGGGGGCTGCGATAGGAACTTCCGCGGCGGGGGGAACGATGGTGGAAGGAGTCGAGCTCGGAATGGCTGGGGCGCGAGAAGCAATAGAGCTTAGAATGACTCAGGTACCAGCCACAGTCATTCGGACAAGCTCCGAGGGAGGAGATACCCCCGGGCACGGAACTGCCGGAGGAACCATGGCCTCACTAGGGTGCATCGGGGTCGGCACCGCACTCGACACCTTTGGGCAAGCTGGCACCGCAGAAGCAGAGCCGGCTAGTTTCGGAGCTGGAACTGCGAAGGTCGGCACAGCGGAAGATTCCCCCTCGCGAGGAGGGACCTGCTTCCTCCGAGTGATCTTCACTCGGGGGGCATCCTTTAACAACTCCGCCGCAGACGAAGCCGTCTTCCTCTTCCGAGCACCGGACGCCTCGGCCATGCCTGCGAAAGAAAAGACAGTATCAGCTACTAAGTAACCGAAATGAAGTTCATCAAAGAGATCAGGGCAGCTTACTGAAGGACGTGGACAAAGGCTGGGACTTGCAGATCCCGGACCAGTGAAGATTGGCCGCGGTGATCAGATCAGCCTAGGAGCGGAGCATCTCCGATAGTGCTCTGGCCTTCGCAATACGATTCTTCTGTGCTGGGTCGAGAAGCGGAAACCCCTTCGGGAAAGCTGCAAAAGGAAAAGGAGATACTTCGCATCAGTTGAAACGGGTAAAAATCAAGGCAGTAATTCGAATACTAGATGAATTCAGACCTAGTTTAGTAAAATGGGTCGGAATCCGAGCCGTTGAAGTCTCAAGCTCTGCTGCTGACCCCTCCCATTCACCTGCCGCCCAGAATCATTTATTTTTTCAGTCTTTATTGGAAGTCGGCAGGTTCATCACCAGTCCCGACCCCTTGCTGCCTCGAGTCATAAAATAGTACCATGGATCGTTACTGTCATGCTTGACCAAGTACAGACTCAGCAGTTCTTTTAGGGTCAGTTCGGGGTTCCCAACTTGTCGCAAGATAATGTAAGAGGAAATCATCACCCTCCAGGCGTTCGAAGCGAATTGCCCAGGAGCCAGCCCGAGGTAAGCTGCAACCTTCCTGATGAAGGGGTGAAGTGGAAGTCGGACCTCGCATTGCAGCGCGCAAAGGAAGATGGCAACTTCCCCCTCGGCAGGAGCGCCAGCTACGTCCATAAGCCCAGGGGCCCTAATCTGAACGGAGTTAGGAATCTGAAAATCCGATCGGATCCAGGCCATCTGAGATTCCGACATGACAGAACCTCCAGGGACTACTTCCACGACGTGCAAACCCACAGGCATTTCGGTGGCACTAGTAGCGCTGACTCGGCCGGCTCGAGTAACCTTCCTCTTGCCAGGCTGTTTAGACTTAGCGGCCAACGTCTTTTGTCTCCGAGGCGGGGGGTATAGGGGTGTGGTTTCGAAGGGGCTTTCAGAAGCCCCACTTTCACTTTCAGAATTTCCCGGCTCGGAGTCCTCGGCGTACTCACGTACCATCTCAAGGTCGAAAGACATGGTAGATAGAAGGATGAAGATCTACGAGACTCACCGAGTGACTGCCGAAAATCGCTTTCTACCGAAAACCTCGAATTTGGACGAAATCGCTCTGTTGGAAATCACCTCCTCTAGTATGCTCTTCTGACTCAGAATGTAAAGTAATAGGCGAGAAATCGGTATCCCTTATACAGGCTACGAGGGGACTCCGCATTAATGACAAGCCATAATGGTCGCAGTCGAATCGGCGCGAACCGATCTCCGAGCACACGTGGCCACACCGCATTGGAGGAATACTGAACTGTCAGTACGGCTCTGACATCGGGCACCGTACCTCGATATGCGAAGCTACCCCCGAATAGTTGAAACCATCACGTACACGCCTCCTCAGGCCTGCGTGGCAGCCTCTCATATGCTGGAAGTAGATTTGGGATCGTAACCGTCGCCACGCATCGACCAAAGTGACTAGCATGCGTGTAATTCGAAACCTGTCATCATTGCAGTATGGGTAGAAGATTTCTTACATGAGTACTCTCCGAGCCTGTAAGCAAACTCGAAGAGTAGGGGGCTTCTGTTATGGGGAGATCCGAGCCCATGACAGAACATCAATCTAACTATAAGTCTGAGCCGACTCAGTGCCAATACGTCCGGGGCGCCCGAGGCACGACCCATCTGACCCGATTCCAGCACCACAACAACGACACGCGAGCGTCTATGGGTGAGGCTTAGCTCAGAGGAGGCACAATCCAATCGGACAACTTACTATCCGCCAATCACGGTATGCACAAGGCCGGCCACTTCGGATCTGACTTGACGGGTTAGGCCAGATGCCGTTTGACTTGGAGATTGTCCTTTACTCTATGGTCGGACAAGCTGAGCCGAGCCGAGCAGATATTCCGAGGCGCGTACCCCATTTTCTAAACGTGAAAACCGCCATAACGGAACGTAGCTGATAACTTCGCTCGTAGATACGCACTATTTGCTGGATACGCTGCACGATCAACAGATTGCAGACGGTATCTCCACGATCCGGGAATCCCCTTAATCGTGCCAAGATTATTGGGTCCAGACCATTCCACAGGCAAGTATAAATAACACACAACGTCATATCTACAGGTACGCAATAGCAAGCGCTTTCCTCCCTACTCACTACTTAGACTCTGGTTCCCTTGTCCTGACTTAGGCATCGGAGGGTCCCCCGGCTTAGCCAGGGTCACCTTTGCTCATTTTTCTGGTGCAGGTTTCAGGGACGATACGTAGAAGGCAACGCGGAGAGAGGGTCGACCAGATTTCGACCTCAACAGGGCACACAACCTATCAATCTTTACTGAAATGGGCCATTCGAGGTGAACCGACTCACAAAGTGGGTCGCATCTGTCCATTTCGCTTTTAGCTCAAAAACGATTTTTTAGGAAAGTTTTACTATTTTTAGCAATTTCAATTTTTTTTTTTATATATTTTTTTTCTATTTTTTAGAGTTTTAGATTTTCGTTCCTTTTAGAAATAACTTTTAGTTCTACTAGGATTCTTCTAGAGAAAGTTTATTTGCAATTTTTATTTTTAGAAATTAGGGTTTAAAAGTTTTATTAGAATTAGGATTTTTATTAGAGTTAGAATTTTGCTATTTTTGGTAATTACAAGTTTTAGTTTATTTTTTCTTTATTAATGGTGTAAGGAGACGCATTAGACAATTATCAATTATTCATTAATCAATTTCAAATTTACTAGAATTTATTTCTACTTTTCTACTATCGTGGATTTGAGAAGACTCTGTGAGGAGTCCAGAGAAGTTTCGTGGATTCAGAATAATTATCTTCTTGAGGAATACGGTGCTCGACCTCACGTCCTCCCTTGCGTCAGTTGGGTAGGGTGAAACTTGAGCATGACCCATTTACTCAAATGGACCACATTTTTTAACCCAAACCTCGCCCACTAGCCATTTAGAACGGCCCAAATCTGCCTTAGAAGCAGGTTGGGCCAAATGACCTGAAGGCTGACCTGGCCAATTGCCAGGTACAAATGGGCCAGATGCACAACTTGTTTTGGGTTGGCCCACCAAAATTCGATATTCTAAATAATTGCTTTGATGTGGCCCACCGTGGACGGAGCACGCCCCAAAAATCACCCATAAAATGTGGGGCCCTTTTAAGTTGAATATGTATAGTGTTTTGATTCTCTCCCGTTAGTGTAAATGAACTATGGGCCCCACATGTACAAACTATAAAATAGCAGGCAATTGGACGGTCCACCTATGCATCAATCAATCCAACTCGCTTAAAATACAGGATCTGTTGAGCTCATCAGGTTTCAGGTCAGGCCCAATTGAGAAAAACATGGTCTATTTAAGTAACGATGTCGGGCTGAGCTGACCTTGGCCCCACCCGACCCATCCTGTCCTACCCATGGGCACGATATTCCATAACATAAATGTTTTAGGTCACAGTAAACATCTGTGGTATGTGAGGTGGGGATTGTTTCATTGACATTTTCATACAAATCCTCTGAATTGGCAGATAGCAACCCCTACGTAAAGCCACAACTGGGCTGACCCCACCTCACTCGGGCCTGTTTGCATCTCAACCTTAGGCCCATGTGTTGGATCGTGGACTGAGAGAGCCCATAAAACAAGTGGGCTAGTATTGTGGGCCTGGATCCATCCGACTTGGTCCACATCGGTAGGTGGGGCTGTCAATGGTAGAGTTGGGCATGGGATTTACTCGATTCAGCAAACTTGATTCGTCCAACTCGCTCAGATCCAATTTCATTTCAGCTGAGTGGGTGAGTCGATCCGAATTGAGTAGACTTCGTTCAATCCGAAGTCAAACTAAGTCAAGTTTAGGTTACTCAGTAACTCGACTCGAAATCCAACTTGGTACTGACTCAACTCGTGTGTGTGTGTGTGTGTGTGTGTGTGTGTGTGTGTGTGTGTGTGTGTGTGTGTGTGTGTGTGTGTAATGTTTCCTAGAGAGGTTGAAAATTTGGCAAGTGCACCTAGGTTTTGAGTTGTGATCTGAGCCTGTGGATACCCGCTTCACCCGACCCGACTTGGTGTTGACTCGACCCAACTCGGTCAAGATTAGTCCACGCTAGACCTAGACTCGGATTGAGTCAGACATGTTGGACTTGGTACCAAGTCGGGTTGAGTTTAAGTGAGGTCTATTTCAAAACCAGATCGACTCGGGTCAGCCTTAGCTTGGTCCGACTTGACTCAATACCCAGCTCTAGTCAACGGGTTGGGTCCTACAGGGCCCAGGTCTTGTTCTTGATGACCCGAACGGAATCCCATGAGTTCAGTACATGTTAGGTTTCCACTGGGCCTTTGAATCTATGTTTTGTGTTAGGTTTAGAAAAAATAAGAGCACTTAATTACATGGTCGAACCCACATAATGGATGGGTTAGATTGCATAGCATGTGCCACTTTGACATATGCATGGTGTGTCAATGGGCTGGTAATGTACAAAACCTCTCGGAATGATAAATAGGAAATTTTGTGAAAACTCATCTACTTTTTAACTTAATTAGACAAAATCACCAAAAATATTAAACTTTAACAAATTTACTGGCCACATTTTTTAATTTGACTTTATTTTACTATCATAAGTCAATTAAAAAAAATAATTGTCACCTCTCTTTTAAAATGACGAAACTAATAGGCATAATCATGTGGGGGCTGACATGGATGGAAGACTTCTGCCACCTTCTATTTGGACTGTCGCCCAAAAAGCAGGCCAATTTGAAAATTTGGTGGGCTACACCATGGGAACCGTTGAGATGGGAAGTTCTACCGATAAATAATTCAAATTGTACACTTTTGTCTATATTTGCTATCCAATCAACTCAACTCATCTAGAACACACCAAGATGAATGGATTCCTTAAAAAATTTACAACGTTCCACGTAAGTCTTGGATTCGAGTGATTTTTATGATCCATGGCAAATATGTGGCAGCTCACTTAGTGGGCTTGTTCATTTTGGTCTATGAGCAGGTGGGTTAGTTATGGGCATGGCCTCCACATGATGTATGATTATGTAGTCACCCTAGTGCATTCCATTGTGTGAGGGAAGGAAGGAGAAAGAGCAATGGTTGGTGGAATTGAAATCATCTACAACACATGTTTTACATAGCTTTATAAGACACCCAAGCTCCACGGAGTCTACCATATATTATATGTAATTTACTCTTATCTATTAGGTGAGAATCATTATTTTAACCTAATATTCAAAAGACCGACTTGATAAAAACTTGATGGGCCACACAAATGGGAACGATGTGAAACTGCTTGTAAAACCTCTAACTTCACATGATTTATCCTTCCTAACATTTGTATTGGGTTGATTTTTGTCTTTTCACTTTATCCCGATAAATTAGACCTGTTAATTAATAAATTTGATGAAAGACACATAAGATGGTGGTCCAACGCACAAACCTATGGTTGGCATTCCATCCCCATTCTTCACCATGATGTGGTGTTATACCTGTATTGTGAAATTGACGGATTGTCTATGCATTAATAATGGAGATTCGAAACCACAATATAAAAGCATACCTGATTTGGAAGACATTCCACCAATAGAAATCTTGATCTTTCGCACCTTACACCTTCAGGAGAAGTTTCAATAGGACTAGGGTTTTCTTGCATATGTTGGTGAGAGAATCAAGACATCAATATATAGAAAAAGAGGGTTAGAAGCTTACCCATCACACTTCCTTTAGGGTCTCCACACCGTAGGTTTTCATATCTGTCTTAATAACCGAGTATAGAGATATCGGTTCAAGCATCCCGTCCCAAACTTATTCACAATGATTACAATTGAAGTGAGGCTCACCGAATTGCTCAATTTGAATAATCTAACAATCAGATATGATGATCATGTGTGGCCCACCTGATAAAAGTCTTACATGTGGCCCACAGAGTTACTAATCTCATCAATTTTTAAAAGGGAGGATAGAACCTAAAGGACGCAAGGGATGTTACAACAACAACATGGTGGGGCCCACAAGCTTGTTTATTTTTGATGATGCATGAAATGGTTCTAGGTACCTACCAAGGTTATTTTCATAGATTGAGAGTCATGTGAGTTGGACTTTTCTTAGATCTACTCCGTCCATCAGATAAGTCACCTCATTTTAACCATTGAACCCAAAAATTGTAATAATTTGAAAATTAGGACGGCTGCGATGAAGTTATTTGGTTAGAATTCTCGCCATTAATTTTATGTAGAGCCCACCTTGGTGTTTGTAAGCCATCTAATGCATTCATCGGATGTGCCTCATTATCAACAAAAAATTATACTATTCCAAAACTCAGTTGGCCATAGCTCATAAATTTAATTAGACTATTCCAAAACTTAGTTGGTCATAGCTCATAAATTTAGAGGTAGGTATAATTGTATTGGGGTGGCCCACTTGAGTGTGGAATCAGCCTATTGTTGGGGTAAAGTTCAGACAAGGGTGGAGCTGTCCACCTTAAGTGGCGATGGAATAACCGACCTAGCATCTAGCACTTGACATGATATTTTGGACAGACTTTCAACACAGATTGATAGGAAAAGCTACATTTCACAGACTTGAACCGTTAATCGGGTGGGGTACGCTCCAAAATGGTAAGATTCTTCGTATCCCATCTCTTGTCTATCGTAAAAGTGGGCTGGATGTTGTCGGGAAAACTTGGACGGCTATATCCCTTATGGGTAATTTCTTCATTTTTATGGCTCAAAAATCAGTAGCCTGTTTAGATTCATGAAAATCACATTAGAAAGGAAATAGTTTTTTTTTTTTTTTTATGAAAAATCTTATTTTCCAGAACTTGTGAGAAAGTAAAAAAAAAATTGCTTTCTTGATTTGCTTTTTAACCGGATTTTCATATAAATTTAGAATTTATTTATTATTATTTTTTAAGTTTGTTTTTTGGTAAAATGGTTTTTTTTTTTGAAAATTTTATTTATTTATTTATTTTTAGATAGCCACTAGCATATGAGACATATATGGGATGCTTAGAGCAAGCATCGAAGCTGAAATGTGACACTTGTAGTATATGTCAGGTGCCCAAAGTTGTACTGCAGCACATGTGGCACAAGGCATTCATCGGCACATTTAAAACGTGGCACAAAAGCTAGATGATAGCATTTGTGTACAGTAGCAACGAATGCACGTAGCATATTTAGGGATTGAAGATGGACATTGGGACAAGCAGCACATTGGCGCATGTGGGGGGTAAGTGAGAGGAATAATGGTACATGTGAAAGAATAACACATGTAAGGTGCATGAGAAGATGGATGGTAACACATGTAATACATTATCACATGTGGGGCTCTTAATCCATTTAGGGCATAAAAAAAGATGAATGGTGGCAAATGTAGCATGGTGGCATGTGTGTAGCAATGACTAAAAATGGACATTGTATTATTTGGACATTTGCATATGTGGCAAATATGGGGTGATTCAACATTGATAATAATGCATTTCAACTTTTAACTCTTGAGAAACTCAATTTCTTTTTATTGTGGAAAAATGCTAAGTTTATTAGAAGAAGAGGTGGGAAAATAACTTTATTTATTTTCTAACAAATATAAATAATGCAAAGTACCATTTCTCACTATTTCACACAAAGAAAAGTTTAAAAAATATAAGTAAGTAAGTTCCGTGGGAAACACCATTTCCTTTTTCTTGCTTTTCATGAATCCAAACAGGCTATAGTGAAAACTTACTGAAAATGATAAAATAAAGTAAAAAATAAGTTGAATGTTGTCATGGAAAGCTTGAATGGTTACACTCAATCATGAGTACTATATATCTTCATTTTTAAATGACAGCGTGAAAATTGATGGAAAATGATAAAATAAAGTAAAAAAAAAAAAAAAAAAGATAACTAATTTATTATCTTGAATGATTTTGTCTTGTTAAGTTAAAAACATACATGTTTTTTTTAAAAAACAATAAAAAGAAAATTAAAAAAGAAAAGAAGAGAAAAAACAAAATGCATCAACCCAAGTGACAGGCTACCGAGATGTATGGCTTTTGACTTGTCCAGCAAGGTCGCTATTGATGATTAACGACACTGGAAGAATCAGATTAACTCATCAGCCAAATGTATCATGCTATAGAAAATAATGCACAAGTACTGCACAAAAAATCTCCAAATTTATGTGGTAGACCATTCGTAGTATAGAGGAGTGAGATTTTTTATGGGTCCCACTTTCATAGTAAGACTATTATATGTGTTTGACACCATACACACGCTAAATGGGCCCAGGCACAGCTCTATTAAGAGGACACGCCCTTGCGAGACAATGCACTTATAGAGGAACCGTCTTAAGTAGAGGATACCTAATTAGTCCGGAAGGACATTAGGAGAACTTTTCTTAGGTGGGCCACTTTTAGATAGGGATCTTCATACCTTAAAAATAAATTTACTATTAATATCTGCTTATTGGATGGTTACGATCATTCGATTAATTAGATTTTGAGCCTTTGATTTGAATAGTCAGGATTAATGTCCATGTTTATTATGAACATCTTTGTGATTGTTTTCTAAGGAGGGCATGATGAGAACATGTTTTTAAGGCTCGAATGTATTTTTGGAGACAACTCAGGTGCTGTTAGACTCATTCCTAGACTATTCGACGTAACTCGGTTGATTCAGGTCGATTCGTCACCAACCCAACTCGAGACTGATTGGACTGAGTCTTTTAACCATGGTCCACCATAAAGCTGACCTGGCACGAAATAAAAAAATAAAAAATCAGGGCAATCTTCTTCGATAAAGACATTTGTGGCGTAGACCGCTTATCCAAAAAATAAGCAGGTCAGGTCACGAGGAAACAGTGGAGATGGGTCGCCCATTAAAATCTTTATATGACCTATTAATATTTATACAACACCCAATGGTTCACAGAGGTTAGTCCTAATGTATTGATGGAATCACCAGTTATCGACCCAAAAGCATCAGTGGGTCCATGGAGGGTTTCAATGGTAGGGGTCCCACCCAGCGCATTTTTTGTGGTGTGGCCCATTTGGGTTTTGGATAGGCCTTATTTTAGGCCCACCTTTGTGAGCTGGAACAAATTATGGACGGTGTAGATGTCACAAAGACGTCACAATGGCCAATAGAGCTTTTTTTGGCTGTTGCTGCTGGGTCCCATCAGGCTGGCCATCCGTGCACGGTTTAAGAAACAGCTGATGCTTCAGATTCAATGGAAACGTCGTCCTCTAAGACCGTCCCATCTGTTTGGCCTTTAGTGTAGCAGGGTGGCCCACTTCCTGGGGGTGACGGCTTTGGTGGATGTACGTTAAATCCACGCGGTCAATCTGTTTTCACTGCTTATTTGAGGACATGATCCAAAAAATGAAGTGGATCGAAGTCTCAGGTGGACAATACCATAGGAAATAATGGTTATTGAATACCCACCATTAGGAACATCTGGGGAGCCACCGGCATATTTATTTGCCATCCAACCTGCTGATGAGGCCGCAATGACCTACCACAAAATACCTACCATATAAATATTAATATTTTTTTTTTGGGTTTTTTTTTTTTCCCTTAGCTTGTCATTACACCCATTGTCGGTTCACACTTCAGAGTCAGCTGACCCTACTAGGGATCTATACCAAGGCCTTAGCATTGAAACGAGGTATCTTTCAACTTAGTCTACCACTTGAGCAGGGTGTATACAAATATTAGTTTGGTCCAAAACTTTTGTGGCCGCAAAAAGTTTTCAATGGCCAATCACTACAGATTCTCATGGTATAGCGCATGCATGGGAGACTTAGATGTTATTGTCCACATAAGGATTTGGTTTATTTTAGGAATAATGCGTTAAAATGAGCTGTCAAAACGAATAAACAATATAGATGTAAGTAAAATACATCAGGGTGGAAAATACAGGGAGGATCCACCCACCTGGATTGACTGAAGCCGTGTGAGGCTAGGGGAGGGTAAATTAATTAAAATAATCTTTAATTATGACATAATAAATATAATGGCCTTAACATCAGAAGCCATTATTTATTTACCCATCTTGTCACTTTTTATATTTTTAGAAGATAGAAATGCCCCTACATCAGTTGTTCCTCATATGGTTGTAGTTCTTCGTCGAAGTCGAGGGGCTTTTGAGAATGGCAGTGTGGGCCCCACTAAATCAATAATTAGGGCAATCCTTCAGTTAATATGATCCATTCAATTTAATTGGGCAATCGTGAACCCATAGTAGGGTTATTTAAAAAAATGGAGCTATCTATGGCCCACAATTGCATTAATGATGTTAGTTAGTTTCAAATTATTTCCTCCAATGTGGTCCATCCGTGATGAGTTTTTCCATTAAACTCGAGTAGATTTTTGCAATTAAAACTCATTTCATTTGGTCGGCTTAGATCTACTACAAGATGATCTAGCGGGCCCCACACAAGATGTGAGATGAATTCATTAGTTGCATCCCTTGCACAGGAAGGCCATTTAACATTTTTTTTCTCTTTATTCTTTATTTTTTATTGAGGACCATTTGACTATTAGGATCATTGCCACCTTCGTGGGACCCACTTCGGTGAGCTTCCAGTATTATTCACTCCATTTTAGCGATTTTTTTTTTTTTTAAAAGATTTTGGGTCACACTCTTTGACGTATAAGATATGCTGGTCAAATATAGGTTTAAGATAGGATAATAGTGACTTTTACAATTTATTTATTATTTTTTTATTTTCTGGATAAGTATTAATGATGATAGTTTGTAAAAGGGAGGAGGGTGTGGTAGATACTTTTATAAATTTTTTGATGGGTATGAATAGTGGAAGTTTGTATAAGTGATGAATTTTGTAATGAAAAAATGTTGCAATTAATGAATTTTGAAATTGAAAAATATTATAATGAATGTATGTGATGAATGTTGAAATGGATGAATTTTACCCAAAAGTGGGCTCAAAGTTATCGTGGATTGCCAGTACTCATTATGGATTGTCGATTCCATGAAAACGGCCATAACTCGACCATAACTCCCTCATTATATGTCCGATTTAGGAAAGATAATTTGATGAAATTTCAAATGAATTTAGAATCACCTCATTTAAACACCATTTAATTACCTAAAAGTGAGTCCAAACTTACTATGGATCGCCAATACTCATTGTAGATTACCAGTGCTTAATATGGATCGTCGATCCCACGAAAACATCATAACTCTCTTGTTACATGTTTGATTTTGGTGAACTTGTACTTATTGGAAATGTAATTTTATGAAATTTGAAATAGCTTTGAAATAACCTAATTTGGACCCAAAAGTAGGTCCAAAGTTAGTATGAACCATCGATACTCACTATGGATCGTAGTTCCCATGAAAATGTTCATAATTTCTTCGTTACATGTCTGATTTGGGTGATCTTGTACTTTTTGAAAAGATAATTTGATGAAATTTAAAATAGCTTTAGAATCACCTTATTTAGACACCATTTAATTTTTCAAAAGTGAGCTCAACTTACTCCGGATTGTTAATACTCATTGTGGATCACCGGTACTCACTGTGGATCGTTGGCCCTACTAATTCCTCGTCATATGTCCACTTTGGATGATTTTATACTTGTTGGAAAGATAATTTCATGAAATTTTAAATAATTTTGGAATTACCTTATTTAGACACCATTTAATTGCCTAAAAGTGAGCCCAAATTTATTATAGATCGCTGATACTTACTGTGAATTGTCGGTACTCACTTTGAATCACCGATCTCACCAAAATGGTCATAACTCACTTATTATATGTCTGATTTAGTTGATCTTGTACTAATTGAAAAAGGTAATTTGATAAAATTGTAAATGAATTTAAAATCGACACACTTGTACATCACTTTATTGTCTAAAATTGGGCCTGAAATTACTATGGATCGCCAATACTCATTGTGAATCACCAGTCCCATGAAAAGATCATAACTCCTTCGTTATATATTTGATTTTTGTGATATTATACTTTTTGGATAGGTAATTTGATGAAATTTAAAATGGATTTAGATTCACCTTATTTGAACTCTATTTAATTATCCAAAAGTAGGCCCAAATTTACTATAGATCGTCGATAGTTACTGTGGATCATCATACTCATTATGGATCACCGTACTCATTATGGATCGCTAGTCCCATTAAAATGGTTATAACTCCCTCATTACATGTTTAATGTGTGTGGTCTTATAATCATTGGATAAATAATTTGATGAAATTTTAAATGGATTTAGAATCACCTTAACTGGACACTATTTGATTGCCCAAAGGTGGGCCTAAAGTTACCATGAATCGTTGATACTCACTATAGATCGCAGATCCCATGAAAATGGTTATAATTTCCTTGTTACATGTCTGATTTAGGTAATCTTATACTGTTGGAAAGATAATCTTGATGAAATTTCAAATAATTTTATAATCATATCATTTGAAATATATTTGATTACACAAAAGTAGCCTTGAAATTCATCATGGCACTGATCATTGACTGAGATATCAAAATAGATAAACTTTAAGGCTAATTTTGGGCAATCAAATGGCATCCAAATGAGGTAATTCTAAATTATTAAAATTTCATTAAATTAACTTTTCAACAGGTATAAGATCACTCAAATTAGACATGTAATGAGAGAGTTATGACCATTTTCATAGGATTTGTTATCCACAGTGAGTATCGACGATTGACAATAACTTGGTCTCTCTTTTGGGATAATATAATAGTGTCTAAATGAGGTAATTCTAAATTTATTTGAAATTTCATCAAATTACCTTTACAATGAGTATAAGATCACCCAAGTAGTTATGACTTTTTTTGTAAGATCGACAATCCACAATGAGTATCAACAATATATAGAACATTGGGCTCACTTTTGGGTATTAAAATAGTGTCCAACTAAGGTAATTCCAAAGCCATTTAAAATTTTATCAAAATACCTTTTCAACGAGTACATGATCACCTAAATTGGACATGTAATGTTTGCTTTTATAGGATTTACGATCCATAATGAGTACCAATTATTCACGATAAGTATTAATGATGTTGAGAATGTGGAGCCACAATTGAGCCACCTTCGACCTGTCGTAGGACGTCTATGACCGGTCGTGGGACGTGTTCGATCGGTCGTGGGGGAGCCACGACCGGTCGTGGGAGGCGCTCGACCGGTCGTGGGTTCGAGCCCTGGCACGACTCAAAGTCAAGCGAGTTGTGATGTTTTTTTTTCGGAGCCTTGGACTGGTCGTAGTAGAGCTACGACCGGTCGTAGGGGCCTAGGACCGGTTGTAGCGGAGCCAGGACCGGTCGTAGGTTACGCAGTTTGTTCCGCGAAACTGCGGATTTAAGTCCTTTCGCAACCGGGATGCGGAAGGAAAGTTGCCTAAACTATAAATAGGGATTTTTAGGATTTTTCTAGGATATGCATGAGATGAGGAATATTGAAAAATATTTCTAAAGGTGTGGGCTAAGGGTTTTCTATATTCTTCCAAGGGAGATGTTAGTATTTTACCTTGTAATCTTTGTTTCTTCATAGTGGAAGTTTATATCCGTGGTTTTTTACCCTAGTTTGAAATTTTTTCACGTATATCTTGTCTTGTGGTTTGTTTGGATTGCTTTGATCTGTTTCTAGTTTATATTTCTTTCCGTTTATCGTTTGTGGGTGAGGCCTGAGATTGGATCTCGGCCCACTGCGTTGTTGGCGTGCTGCGCAACAACTGGTATCAGAGCTATTGGTTTAGTTCTATTGGGAGCGATGGCAGAAGATGGAAAAACTAGAATTGAGAAGTTTGATGGTTCAAACTTTGCCTTCTAAAAGATGCAGATGGAGGATTATCTATATCAGAATGACCTCTACATTCCTCTAGAAGGAAAAGAGAAGAAACCAGAAAATATGACAGATGATGAATAGTTTTTACTGGATAGGAAGGCTTTAGGAACGATCCGACTCTCTTTGTTTAAGAGCGTCGCCTTTAATATATCAAAGATGAAAACGACAAAAGAATTAATGGAAGCCCTAGCCACCATGTATGAAAAGCCCTCAGCATCCAACAAGGTTCATCTAATGAAACAGCTATTCAACATGAAGATGTCAGATGGTGGGAGCGTGGCTGAACATCTAAACAAGTTCAATACAGTCACGAGCCAATTGGAATCCGTTGGCATCGTTTTTGAGGATGAGGTCAGGGCACTATTGATCTTATCCAGTTTGCCAGACAGTTGGGATGGTTTGGTGATTGGTGTGAGCAATTCTTCAGGATTGACAAAGCTGAAATTTGATGATGTGGCCGGTTTAATTCTCAGCGAAGAATCTAGAAGAAAGGCATCAGGAGTTTCAAGGATTCAGGGAATGCTCTAAACGTTGAAGGAGGAGGAAGATCGCAGAACAGAGGAGGCAATAAACACGGGCGTTCTAAGTCGAGGAAGAAGTCCAAGGGACCGAAAGACAAAGACGGGTGTTGGCATTGCGGCAAGAAGGGGCACATGAAATGTGATTGCAGGGCGCTCAAGAAACAAGAAGGAAGCTCTCAAGGCGGGAAGGATTCAGTGAATCTTTCTGAGGAGAGCGACACAGAGGCGTTGATTTTGTCTCTTGATGAAAGGAATGAGTCATAGATTATAGACTCGGGTGCTTCGTTTCATGCCACTTCATGTAAGGAAGTTCTGCGTGATTATGTGTCAGGTGACTTTGGGAGAGTCTACCTGGGTGATGATGAGCCTTGCAGTATTGTTGGAAAGGGGGACGTTCAGGTCAATCAGAAAGACGGAACGGTTTTAAAACTGAAGGATGTCAGACATGTACCGAGTTTGAGAAGGAATCTGATCTCAGTGGGGCAGTTGGCCGATACCGGTTATGTGTCGACATTTACCAGTGATTCCTGGAAGATCACAAAAGGTGCCTTGGTGGTATCTCGAGGCAAAAAGGAAGGCACCTTGTACGTAACTTAAGGATCGTATGGTTCACTCTCAGTCGCATCAACAGGAGTGAATGGGCAGTTATGGCATCAGAGGTTGGGACATATGAGTGAGAAATGGATGAAAGTGCTGTTGTCAAAATGGAAGCTACCAGGGCTGAAGTCTCTTGACTTGGAATTCTGCGAGGACTGCATATATGGCAAGCAAAAGAGGGTAAGCTTCAAGAAGACAGGACGCGCTCCAAAGACGCATCTATTGGAGCTTGTACACACTGATGTGTGGGGACCGGCACAGGTATCATCCCTTGGTGGCTCACGTTATTTTGTTTCCTTTATTGATGATGCTAGTAGAAAACTGTGGGTTTATTTCTTAAAGCATAAATCTGATGTAGTTGATGCGTTTAAGAAGTGAAAAGTTATGGTACAAAACGAGACAGGTAAAACAGTAAAGTGTCTTAGATCTGATAATGGGGGAGAATATTGTGATAAGAGGTTTGAAGAGTATTATGCAGCAAGTGGAATCAAACATCAGAAAATGATTTCAGGGACACCACAACAGAATGGTGTGGCTGAGCGCATTAACATGACCATCCTTGAGTGCGCCAGGAGCATGAGGTTACATGCAGGGTTGCCCAAGACCTTTTGGGCAGATGTTGTTAATACTGTTGTATATCTTATCAATAGAAGTCCCTCAGCACCATAGGATGGTGGGCTACCAGAAGAAACGTGGACTGGAAAAGAAGTGAACCTTACACATCTCAGAGTGTTCGGTTGCATTTTATATGTTCACATTGATGCAGAGCACAGAAACAAGCTGGATGCGAAGTCCAGGAGGTGCACGTTTATAGGCTACGGGCAGAATGATTTTGGCTACAGGTTTTGAAATGTAGAAAACAGAAAAATCATTAGAAGCAAGGACGTAGTCTTCAATAAAAAAGTGATGCATAAGGACTGTGTGCAGGAAAATAAGGCCGAGAAGAAGGAATTCGTAGAGTTGGAAGAATTATGGACATGGGTGTTACAGCGCCACAGGATGATCATGCACAGGAGCATCATGAGGCAGAGCCACAGACACCGGTTATGAGGAGGTCTACTCGGGAGAGGAGACCCACGGTCCGATACTCACCCTCTTTACATTATCTATTGCTGACAGATAATGGTGAGACAGAATGTTTTGAAGAGACATTACAGTCAGATACACGGGTTAAGTGGGAGCAAGCCATGGATGAGGAGATGAACTCTCTTGAGTCTAATCGTACATGGGAGCTAGTCACTTTACCTAAGGATAAGAAAGCTCTTCATAACAAGTGGGTTTACAGACTGAAGGAGGAGCATGATGGTTCGAAACGGTACAAGGCGAGACTGGTTGTAAAAGGTTTTCAACAGAAGGAAGGTATCGATTTCACTAAAATATTTTCACCGGTAGTGAAAATGTTTACGATTCGCATGGTCTTGAATATAGTGGTTATAGAGAACTTACATCTAGAGCAGATAGATGTTAAGACAGCCTTTCTTCATGGGGATCTTGAAGAAGAAATATATATGCATCAGCCGACAGGATACGTGGCACCAGGTAATGAGAACAAGGTGTGCAGACTGAAGAAAAGTTTATATGGCCTGAAGTAGGCCCCGATGCAGTGGTACAAGAAGTTTGATAGTTTCATGTCGGGAAACGGTTTTAGGAGATGTCATGCAGACCACTGTTGTTACTTGAAGAAGTTTAATATGTCGTACATCATTCTTCTTCTGTATGTTGATGATATACTTGTGGCCGGTTCAAGCATGAAGGACATCTCAGATCTCAAAAGACAACTGTCTAGAGAATTTGCTATGAAGGATTTAGAAGATGCAAAATAAATCCTAGGCATGAGGATAATGACAGGAAAAACAAGAAACTGATTTTGTCACAGGCAGAGTACATAGCCAAGGTACTTGATCGATTCAATATGGGAGGTGTTAAGCCGGTTAGCACTCCATTAGTCAACCACTTCAAGCTATCTAAGGAGCAAGGTGCAAAGACGCAAGAGGAACGGGACTACATGGCCAAAGTCCCATATGCGTCAACGATTGGGAGTCTCATGTATGCTATGGTGAGCACGAGGCTAGACATTGCTCAAGCAGTGAGAGTTGTTAGCAGGTTCATGAACAACCCCGGGAAGGAACATTGGGAAGCTATGAAGTGGATCCTCAGATACTTTGTGGGTACTAAGGATATAAGGTTGTGTTATGGTGGATCGAAAATCAAGCTGCAAGGCTACGTGGATTCAGATTTGGCAGGAGATATCGACAACAGAAGAAGCACTACAGGTTATGTCTTTACTCTGGGCAGTGCTGCAGTCAGTTGGGTCTCTCAGTTACAGAAGATAGTATCTATCAATACGACAAAAGCAGAATATGTTGCGGCTACAGAAGCATGCAAGGAGATGGTGTGGATGCAAGGTTTTATGGAAGAGTTGGGTAAGAAGCAAATAGATTGCAAGCTGTATAGTGACAGTCAGAGTGTAATACACTTAGCAAAGAATTCAGCCTTTCATTCAAGGACCAAGCATATTGCCATCAGATATCACTTCATACGTTCGTTACTGGAAGATGGATCGATTATTCTGGAGAAGATTCATACAAGTGAGAATCCTGTAGATATGTTGACCAAGGTGGTCACAAGGGAGAAGCTGAAGCTCTATTCAACTTTGATTGGTCTTCAGGTTTGAAGACGGGGAGGTGGTGCACTCCGGATGAAGAAGACGAAGGTTTATGGCAATGTGTCTCTAAGTGGGAGATTGTTGAGAATGTGGAGCTACAATTGGGCAGCCTTCAACCAGGCGTAGGACGTCTACGACCGGTCGTGGGGCGTGTTCGACCGGTCGTGGGGGAGCCACGACCGGTCGTGGGAGGCGCTCGACCGGTCGTGGGTTCGAGCCCTGGCACGACTCAAAGTCCAGCGAGTTGTGCTGTTTTTTTTCCGGGGCCTAGGACTGGTCGTAGGAGAGCTACGACTGGTCATAGGGTCCTAGGACCGGTCATAGCGGAGTCAGGACCAGTCGTAGGTTACGCAGTTTGTTCCGCGAAACTGCGGATTTGAGTCCTTTCGCAACCGAGATGCGGAAGGGAAGTTGCCTAAACTATAGATAGGGATTCCTAGGATTTTTTTAGGGTATGCATGAGATGAGGAATATTGGAAAATATTTCTAAAGGTGTGGGCTAAGAGTTTTCTATATTCTTCCAAGGGAGAGGTTAGTATCGTATATCTTGTCTTGTGGTTTGTTTGGATTGCTTTGATCTGTTTCTAATTTATATTTCTTTCCGTTTATCGTTTGTGGGTGAGGCCTGAGATTGGATCTCGGCCCACTGCGTTGTTGGCATGCTGCGCAACAAATGAACCATAGTAAATTTGGGCTACTTTTAGGCAATCAAGTGTTATTCAAATGAAGTAATTTTAAATTCATTGCAAAGTTCATAAAAGTACCTTACTGACAAGTATAAGATGACCCAAATCGGACATATAACGAGGGATTCATGTGACCGACGATTTACAGTGAGTATTGACAATTCACAGTGAATATCGACGATTCATAATAAATTTGGACTCACTTTTGAGAAATAAAATAGTTTCTAAATGAGGTTATTCTAAAGTAATTTGAAAGTTCATCAAGTTACCTTTCCGACGAATATAAGATCACTTAAATCAGGCATATAACGAAGGAGTTATTACTAGAAGTGTACACGAGTCGAACCAATTGCTCAACTTGGCTCGGCCACTAGCTGACCCAAGCTCGAACTCGGCTTGGCTTGGTCCTCAAGCCTGACTGGCCAGCTTGGCTCGGTTCAGTCAGTAGCTCGTGGCAATTCGAGCCGAGTTCGAGCCAAGATTGAGTCAAAATCAAGCCGAGTTTACCTATGTAGCATTTTCACAAACACATGTACTGCACCTTCAAATTCTCATTGTATGTAAATCAGCAGTAGTGGTTTTATAGGTATTTCATCAAACACCTTATAGGCAACATTAAAATAAAGAAAAAAAAAGTTAGGGGTTCGATCCGAGTCAAGTTGAGCTTGGGCAAGCTTGAACTCAGTTCGAAAATTTTTTTGAGTTAAAAAAATCAGCTCGACTCAGCTTGAACTCAGTTTTGAATCAAGTCGAATTAAGCTTTTTCGAGTCGAGTCAAGCAAGCTAACTCGGTTCGTGTACAACCTTAGTTATGACTGACAATCCTTAATGAGTACCGACGATCCACTGTAACTTTGGGCCCACTTTTGGGCAACATTCATCCATAACAATATTCTTTCATTTCAAAATTTATCCATTATAACATTCTTCCATTACAAAATTTATCCCTTTCACAAATTCCCCCAATACCTATAATACAAATAAAAAATAATTATAAAGAGAACCACCACACTTTCCTCCCGTTCACAAATTCACATAATTGATACAAATAATAATAATAATAATAATAATAATAATAAACAAAAGTTACTATTATCTTAAACTAAACCTACTTGTAGCCATTATATTTTCTATGCAGAAAGTGTGACCGAATGTTAACACTCAAAGATCGTAAGAATGGGGAAATGATGTGGAAAGCTTGTCAGATTGGGTTTCATGAAAGTGACAATGGTTATAACGGCCAAATAGTCTCCTCCCTAGAAAAAAAGAGGAAGAAAGAGAAAGAAAATGTTAAATGGTCTTACCATGCAAAGGACCCACCTATTGAGCCTATCCCACATTTTATATGGGGACTACTTGATCATCTTATAATAAATCGAAGTCATCTATATGAATGTGGTTTTAATTTCATGCAATCCTTATAAATTTGAGGGCAAAACTCATCATAAATGGACTACACTAGCAGAAATAATTCGAAATTAACTCACAACACTAATTCAATTGTGGGCCATAAACAGTCTCAATTTATTTTAAAATGACCCTAATATAAATTTATGGCGTTCCGATTAAAGTAAAAGAATTAAATCAACTGAGAAGTAGCCCCAATCATTAATTTAATAGGGCTATACTGTAATTCTTAAAATACTCTATCAACTTATGAAAAAAGTTAGTGAGATAGACGGCTGACAATGAGTATTTTTATTATCTAAAAATACAAAAATTAGCCGGGAGGCTAAATAAATAATGACTGCATATGTTAAAGTCAACACTTTTATTATGTCATAATTAAGAAATATTTTAATTAGTTTCTCTTAATAAATAGGGGGTTGACCCAGATCCACTCACGTGGGTTGGACACTGACTTTTAGTCGATCTGAGTGTTCGGCACACGGTGAGTATGTGCCTTAAATCCACGCCATCCAAATAATTTGAAAGCCCATTTTAGGGCATGATCCAAGAAAGAAAAAGTTTTAGAGCGCAGATGAACCATACTACATTAGATCGCCCCGATTGAGCATTAAAAACTTCCCATGGGCTAAATGATATCTTTGCGGTCTCTTCATCGCGGTGTTTGGACCTTATCAACAGGTTGTACTAGGAATAAACATTCAGGTGGAATCCATGAAGTTTTTAATGGCAAGGATTCAAACACGACTATTTCCTGTGGTGTGGTCCACTTAAGATTTGAGTCCAGCTTCACTTCTGAGATCGTGCCCTAAAATGAGCTTTCAAAATGGTTCAACGGTGTGGATGTAAGGCACATACATCACTGTGAGCCCCATAGGGGTCCCACCCACCTTGATGTATCCACCGTTTCACCTAATCGGCTCCCCAGGCTAAGGGTCCCACACACGTGGAAAGGCATCTATAGTTGGTAGATGTTCCACCTTATCTGAACTCGGATTGTGAGGCCTTACCTGAGAAATCGGATTGTATGAGTAAACTCTGTTGGGCCCACCTTGAACATACGTGGTTTTTCCAAACCGTCCATCCGTTTTTTCAACTCAATTTAGGGTTGAGCCCAAAATTAAAGTATATTCAAATATCAAGTGGACCACATTACAAAAAGCAATAGGAATAATAATGTACACCCTTGAAACCATCCAACGGCCCACAGTAATGTTTATTTGCCCTCCAACCTCTTTACAACGCGAACATGAATGAAATGAAAATATAAATATAGGCCTGATCCAAAGCTTCCGTATCCCACCTATAGATGTTCAATTCACGCTGTTTCCTCAAGTGTGGTCCGCTTGAGATCGGGACATGCTGCATTTTTAGCTCAAGCCCTAAAACTATAATGTATAGATGGATGGAGCGGATGAAATTCACATATCACCCTACCCCACAGAGTTTACTCATTAGGCAATCCGCTTCACCTGCATAATGTTTATTCTGTGGGCCCCACCATGATGTATTTATTTTATCCATGCCGTCCATCCATTTTCCAGCTCATTTAAGATCATCACCCCCAACAATAAAGGAGATCCAGATCTCAGGTGGACCAAACCCAAGGGGAAACAGTAGTGATTGAACGCACACCGTTAAAAACTTTATATGGTCACAAATTTTTTTAATCAAGTCGATATTTTTTTTTTTTAATTTTTATTTTTTCCTGCATCGAGGTCCGTAAGACCTAATCCACAGGAAAATGGCCAATAAAACGTTACAGCGAGCCCTTGGAAGTTTTTAATGGTGAGCGTTTAATCACCGCTATTATTTTGGGGTGTGGTCCACCTGAAATCTAGATCTAACTCATTCCTGTGCTATTATTATCCTAAAATGATCTGAAAAAAATAAATGGGGCCCACAGAGCTCTGTCGGTACTGTCCGTATATGCAATCCGCGTCCTGTAGGTATCAACTCGAAAACGAGATCCCCCGAAACATCCAAAATAAAAAAAAGCATTTTCATTTCCATCCAGGGGGATGGTCCAGTACAATCCCTGCATCATGAATATGATGGAGCCATCTAACCCAAGTACATACCCCAGGGTGATTTATCAATTTCAACCATCCATCTAGCGGTCCTATAATGGATCTGAACGTGGACTATTAATCAAAAGGTTACGATCATCCAATCAGTGCCTACTTCGAACGATTTTCCATCAGCAGTAGGGCTAGTCAGATGAACGGTCCTAGACAATAAACTCACCCCATGACATGTATTTCCAGGAGAAGGGCGTTACGGAATCCGGTGGTACAGAATCTACCATACTATCTCTCCATCCACATGTGCCCACGTTGAAAAGACGTGGCCCTGGATGTGACGTCCACAGCCCCCCACAGGAAAGGGCTGGCCCTGGTTGCACGGCTGTCATGTCACACGCTCGCTTGCGTCGGAATGTAGGCTTCTCTTTTGGTGGTTGAGACTCATCTGCTTGCATTTATTATCGTTTACATGGGGCACGAGGCCAACTTGCTCCGCGTGGGGCCCACCTCAATAACCGATCACATTACGTGTACGTGTGACACTTTAGCTCATTCAAATGCGTCACATCTCCATCCCTATCCATCCCTCATATGGAGTATACACACGTTCAGTTGTGTGTATGAACCATGTGTCCTTTTTTTTTTTTTTTTTTTTTTTTTCCGTAGCTCCACAGGTGTGGAGGTAGTACACTTGTGGGGATCGGGAACGTTCGTACGGACGGTTCTCTTACCGCTTGTGTCCTGGTCCAAGAAACAGGCTGGCCCACTTATCAGGTGGGTGACACTTGTTCATTAAATGTAGACCACTGGATCACTGGTTATCAGTTTTCTAACCATCCATTTGTTCGTACATCTGTGGCCCACTTGATAGATTGACCTGCTACATGCTTGGCTAAAGAAACATCCATGACGTGGACCACTGTATGAACGATGTCCATTTTCCACACATATCCAATATCTGCACGTGTTGGTTCGTTTTTCTGTTAGAAAAAAGAAATATCTTTTCCTGTCTCATGCACCGGAATTATTTCAGTGGACCGGAGGCCAGCTCCTCTCCAGGCGCTGCGTGTGGGTCCCACCAAGGCGTTTGCTTCGGCAGACATCCAACCTGAATTTGGAAGTATATGGATGGCTGTCCATTGTATTTTTCCAATGGGGCCAATCATGCTGTGTATATACTATCCAAACCGTTCATTTCGTGGTCCCGGTCATAATGATCGGATGCGCTTAAATTCAGGCATACAGAGTGATAAATGGTTACATTTATAAATGGTGGTCCACACGATGGTTGGGCGTCCTATTTTCATAATAAGGGAACTCTGTTGGAGGAATTGAATAGCATCCACAGGACTTGTGGGCCCTCTTTTTAGTGGGCTTGTTTTACACGTGTCCACATGTGAAAAATCTCCTCCATAATTTGATCCCGCTTGTACATCAGATGAATGGCCACATATGAGGGCCCATCTGATAGTTGGCCGATATTGTACATTTCCTCGTGTTTCCTAAATTGGATTGCGTACTGATTAATTCCTACTTAGTAAACTCTGTTCAGCATACCGTGAATGTGTGTGGTTTATCCACACCGTCTATCCGTTTTTCCAGCTCAATTCAAGGGTTGAGCCCAAAATTGAACCATACACAAAGCTTAAGTGGACCACATCATAGGAAAAAGCAAGAATAATGATTTCCACACTTGAAACCATCCTAGGGCCCACAATGATGTTTATTTCTCATCCAACCCGTTCATAAGATCACACATAAATAAATGAAGGGAAAACACAAATATCAACTTGATCTAAAACTTGTGTTCCCCCCAGAAATTTTGAACGGTAGATATTCAATTCACACTTTTTCCTGTGGCACAGCCCACTTGAGCTCATGATACGCTTCATTTTAAGGCTCAAGCCCTAAAACACACAGGGCCCAGAGAGTTTACTCAGTACTCAATCCACTTTCCTTATTTCCACAAGAATTATCTTGTATCAAACGCACACGGTCGAAGTCATCACTGCTGTCCAATCAGTCGGCCGTAGAGCATCCAGTAATAGGCGGTGCTTTACCATGGTCAATTAAACATTAACGCGACGACTATCCAAAAGTTGGTCGGCATAAAGGTCAAGACCATTAAATGTGGGGCAGCACGTGGGCTACCGTCCGCTGAATAAGCATCTCATGCATTGGACGGTCCACGTTGATGGGCATCTATGCCAATTGTATGGTTGAGATGCATCAATAAGCATTAAGACGTTTTTTTCCGGGCGAGTTATGATCATGGGCGGTTTCCATGTCAGGATCTGGACCATGACCTATTGTCATCATCGCACCCGGGAATCAACGGCATGTCGGCATCCATGATGACTCTTCTGACTAATCTACGGCTGCAGCTTGAATCATTTGCTCATCTTTCAGTATAAGACTTGAACGAGTTATATTAATATTAGTCTGAGTCAACTCGGCTCGGTCACAACTTGACTCGAGACAGGACGAGTCAGTTCTGGCCTTTTAACCCTCAAAAAACACGACTGGTCGGACTCGGATTCCTAGTGACCCTTGGTACTGGAAAAGCTTTGTGGGGCCCGCCATGATATATATGTTTTTATCACCACCGTCCATACACTTTGCAAGCTCATTTCAGGGCATGATTCCAAAAATGAGGTAGATCCAAAGCTCCAGTGGTTCACACCACATGAGGTAACGGGATAGTGATGCCTCCCATTGAAACCTTGCTATGGTCCACTGTGATGTTTATTTGTCATCCAACCTGTTTAAAAAGTCACATAAACCTTAATGAAAGATAAAACATAAAAATCATTTTGATCCAAATCTTACGTGGCCCACAAGAACTTTCCAATGGTAAGCATTCAGTCCCCACTTTTCCTGTGGTATAGTTAGAGTTGTACATGAGCAGAGTATGCTCGGTTACTCTCGCTCTACTCAACTCGGAATTACTCGACTTGACTCGACTCGTCATGAGTTTGAGCCAAGTATGAGCGGTTTTTTAAGACTCGTTTTGATTTTGAGTAGAGTATGAGCTGATCGGCATTCGAGTCGGTACTCGACTCGATACTCGATTCGTTTACTCGACTCGTGTACCCGTATATATAACCCGCCCAAAAAAAAAACTACTCGCTCAGTCGTTCTCTAGTCGCTTTCAAGTAGCACCCGTTCGAAACCCCCTTTCATTCTTCCCTTCCAGCGCTCATTCAAAAATCTCTCTCTCTCTCTCTCTCTCTCTCTCTCTCTCTCTCTCTCTTCCCTCTTCCAGTGCCTGTCCCTCTTCTTCCCCCTCTCTCTCTCACTCCCCCGTCCCCTATCCGGTGGTGCAAAGCCTACCACTCGTCCCTGCGGCTTGCCCGGTGCCTTGTCCGGTGCTGTAGCTCGTCCCTGCCACTCGTCCGATGCCGCAGTTCGTCCCTGCCACTTATCCGTCATCCCCGCCCTACATGCACGCTGCCGGTCGTTCCTGTCCAGCTCGCCTGGTAATGTGTGGTGTTGATTTTTTATTTTTTATTTTTATAAATTGTTAATATATGTCGAAAATTGATTTATTATTATTTTTTTGGAATATTGTGTGGTGTTGATTTTTTTATTTTTATTATTTTGTATAAATTGTTAATATATGTCATAAATTGATATCAATATCGTATATTAATATTGCTAATATATGTCAGAAATTATTAATATATGTTAATATAGAAATTATTAATATATTAATATATGTCAGAAATTGTTAATATAGAAATATGTTAATATGTTAATATAGCTATTAGCTAATATATGTTAATATGTTAATATATCTATTAGCTAATATATGTTAAAATTGTTAATATATGTTAATATAGCTATTAGCTAATATATGTTAAAATTGTTAATATATAAGACCCTTGTCCTAGACCGTACCATTTCGTATTCTTTTGCGGTCATTCCGGTCGAATTCTGACAACCTTCGACCTGTATTCGACGTTTACGCGCGAACCTAAGCCGAGTCCTGCATATCAGAGTCGACTCGACCCAAAACCTATATCATAGCGACCGCATCGTCGTCGCGGTTCTAATGCCGCGACTCGTGCATCGACCCGATACCCAGGGTAAGAGATGTAGGCCCGCGTTCAATTCAAAGAAAACACCGCGCGTTGTGAATTATGAGAGAATCTTTACAACATGTCCCATCAATCAATCAATCAATCTCATCAATCAAGTACACATCACACATCAAGTCAAGTACAAGTAGCCCATACCCTATCCCTACCTCTCTCTTACACAAGCAATCCAAAGTCAACTCTCACATCACCTCATCCATTACCAAACCCATCACCCATCACACCTCACCCATCCTTTTTCACCCATCACCTCACTTCTCTCTCTCTCATTTCTCAAAAAAAAATCTCTCCCAAGCAAAAGTCCATACGTCCAAGCTCTCTCCCTCTCCCAAGCATCAAGTGTGGCCCACTTTCCCTACCCTCTCATCTCTCATCTCTCATCTCAACCGTTGATCCATCATCTACCACCATCAAAAGAGAAGGCAATGAGCTAAGGAGGCTAAGGGAGCAAGAAGGAGTACAAGAGCTGGGTGATATTTGAGTTTTTACCATTGGTTTAATGATTTGAGGGCCCACTTATTGGTGGGACCCGTTGTGATGTATGTGATGTATCAATGAGGGCCCATAGTGGCAGGGTCCCTCTATTGCACCGTGGATTTCTCTTTCTTTCTATTTTTCTCATCCTAGAATGTAGTGGGCCCCACCAAATTACCTATTACATCCATTAGATGGGGGTGACCTACCACATTTAGGAGATCCCATATTCCATATATATATATAAATAAAATATAATATAATATTATATATTATATTATATTACATATATAACATGGTGGGCCACGTCCATATGGGACCCACCATGATTTTTGTGAATATCCACGCCGTCCAGCGTCTCTGGATGCTGGACGCTGCAAGTGACTAATGTGAAGTGTGAACTGACATGAATATACTATCAAGCTACCCATAAATGGGTTTGGAAATGGGGTTCAAGTAGGCCCCACCTTGATTTTTATGTATGATCCAAGCTGTCCATCCCAACCCTTGCATCATTTTAGGCGTTGAGCCGAAAAATGAGACCTATCCAATTATCTGGCGGGCCGTGGCATTGAGAATGCTAGTATTTTTTGCTAAAACTTGGGAAAATAATTACTGGGGTCCACGAGAAGCTTAGACCAACCTGAAACTTGTTTTGGACCCCTAATTTTGTGGGACACATGCAATGGACGGGATGGATCTAGTTAATGTGGGTCCCACCTAGGCAAATAAAAATAAAATATATACATTGTATGCATTTGCTTCCTTGACGTCTAAAGGAGTCTAGATGTCCAACATTGAAAAAAAAAAGGGTGGCCCCATTAGCTCCAGTAGTGGACCCTACCATGATGTATGTTCTACATCTATGCCATTCATTTAATAGGTCTCCTTGAATGATGCATTGGCTCGAAAAATCAGCCATAAAAAGTCCTTGGATACCTACACCATCACCATTCATGCGATGATATGCCAAACCATATGGAATCAAATGCTGGGGTCCACATGCAGCTTAAACCCACCTGAAACTCGCTTTGGACCATTAAATTGGTGGGACACACACAATGAATGGGTTGGATTTTCCTAGGCGGACCCCACCTATCAAAAACCACCATATTATTGATTTTTTTTTTAAAAGGAAGGAGGGCAGCAGTTGGCGCTGCCGCTGTAGGTGGGCGGGCGGACGAACTGGCTGGGGCTCACGGCCCCAGCTGTGGGCCCCACGTGATGCGTTTCTAACATCCATGCCATTCATTAGGTGGCCCCTTAGGGCAGTGGGCCTACTTCCAAAAATCAGCCGTATACGGAACTCAGGTGGGCCATACCATCTAAAATCATGTGGAGACATGCCAAAAACGTATAACATCACTTGGTGGGGCCTACCTGGAATTTGGATGTGGCTAATACTTGGTCAGAACCCTCAGCAAGGTGGGACTCACATAATGGGCGGTCTGGATTTGTGGACCACATCACTGTGGACCCCTTGACCGTGTGGTCTTATAAATAGGTTGGGTGGCAAACGAACATTATAGAGGGTCCCATGGCCCTGTGACCCTATCAACGGGTTGTATGGAAAATAAGCATCACCATGGGCCCCTAGCCCATGTAACCTTATGAACAGATTGGATGAAAATAAACATTGTGGTAGGCCCCTGGTTCACGTGCCCTCACCAACAGGTTGGTTGAAAATAAATATTATAGTGGGCCCTAAGCCCATGTGACCTTATGCACAGGTTGGAAAATAAACATTACAGTGGGCCCCTTGGTCCATGTGACCATATCAATAGGTTGGCTGGAAAATAAACATTTTGGTGGGCTCCCTATTCATGTGACCTTATTAACAGATTGGATAAGAAAATAAACATTATGGCGGCCTCACATGAGGCTCACTTTGTTAAATATGAGCCCATGTATTTAGGCCCATCTTGACATGTATATGGGCCCAATGTTGAGGCCCACTTTGTTTTATATGAGCCCATGTGTGTAGGCTCATTTGATGTATTTGTGGCCCATTGTTGAGTCCCACTTTGGTATATATAAGGCCTATGTGATTAGGCCCATTTAATGCACATAAAGCTTATGTGATTGGACTCATTTTTAATGCATTCTAAGGCCCATGGGTGATGGCCCATTGCAAAGTACCTAAGGCCCATTGGTGAGGCTCATTGAGGTGGCCCACTTGATGAATATAAGGCCCATGAGATATGGCCCATTTGATGTATTTGAGGCCCAATGGGATGTACCTAAGGCACGTTGCAATGTGTGATTCCGCCATAATTTATTTAATGATATTTAAGGCAAGTCGAACCTTGGGAGCAATGATGGTTAGATGCCCACATTGTCAGGATGATGTTGGTTAAATGTCTGCATTGTTACTCTCCTTGAGGCCCATTGGTAGGCCCATACTTGTAGTGAGTAGGCCGTGTAGGCTCATCTTTGTTATACACAAAGCCCATCTTTATATACATGTTTAGTATAGATCCATGATTCATGATCATACGCATCATATGTATGACTGATATGTGGAGTGACTGATCATAGCATATGCCTTCGGCGGAATGTTTATGTGCTCCCTGATAGGTAGATTTTTTCTACATGAGTGCATGGTACACGCAAGACTGTTGCATGACTGGTATTGTGACTCATACGCTTGCATTGTGTGATTGTAGTTACTGTATGCTCTAGCGACATCAGGGAAATAGCCTCCACAGATACATCGTGGATAGCTGGATTGGATACTAGAAATATTTGGTTCTAGCATATGAGCGTCATAGATGTCCCTGGGTGAAAATTCCTAAATCCGATGGTACTAGAGGATGACTCCAACGTCGAGACCGAGTGGATACACGAGCGCTCGAGGGCTATATACCAGTAGGCCGGGTCTCCCACTGTGTCGTGGTCGGTTGAAAAGGGGTGTGACTTACCCGCCTGAGTGAGGGGGCAACTTCTAGGTTGAATTTGACCAGCTTGAGGAATCGGTTCGCTATCGACAAGCCGGGCCCGATATTGGTAGGTGGATAGTGAGGTCTCTTCCGCTCTCCCAATTGTGCGATCGGATAGGGACGACAAGCTGGCGTAGAGTGTATTAGACCCCGGTGATTATCCAGAATGAGAACTGTATTGATATATGATGAGGATTGGCAGGCTTGAGTTGCATCTCACATCACATGGTCTGGATATGGCCGATAGCATTCATATTTTACACCGCATAGCCTTGGTACGGCTGATTGCATTCATGTATTCATCAGCATGATTCTGCATTTTTCTGACCTTGCATTTTGAGTACGCTCTTATTGCGCGCACACTTACACCATCCTCTAAGCTTTCTATAAGCTTATGCACGATTGATGCATGCAGATGATGCCAGGACGCAGCTTAGTCTCGCCACGGTCGGAGCGTGCAGTCGAGCTTGTGGAGTTTTTATTATTGTCATTATCTTGTATTTTCCTTTCCTACGCATTGTAATTAAAGTTTTTTATCATAGTGGATTTTGTGGTGGTGTTCTTGTGGTTATTGTTCGTGGGTTATGCTCTTGGTTATGCTCATTATGAATCAAATTATATTAGAAATCCTACTTGTTGCATCCCAGGATCGGAACTTGGTATATGGGTACCGGGAACCGAGAATGGGGTACTGCGGAGGCTGTCGGTGCCTGATTCAGTGATCGAAAATTTTGTAAGCCCAGTTTTCGAGTTTGGGATGTGACAAAAGTTGGTATCAGATCATAACTTGGGAATAACTGAGAACAGCATCACATGTTTGCTATGAGTTTAAGGTAGATAGGTTCCAAGTGTGAAATCTTACGATTTAGTTCCCCAACGCGCGATTCTTAAGGTTGATTGGCGTTATTATTCTTTCCTATAGGACATGTCACCCAAGAGAGCGACTCGAGCACACCCCGATCCACTACCTGAGGCTCCAGCTTTACCACTCGCGCCTCCAATTCCACCACCAAAGATTCCAGCTCCCTTGCCTGAGGATGACATTCCTCCACCTGAGGCTGAAGCGGAGTCGACTGTACTTGTGAGTGCCTCTTAGTTACAGCAGATGTTACAGGTTGCGACAACCGCACTCCATGGACAGGGCAGGCCCCCAGTTGTTTCACCAGCTCAGGCAGAGCAGGAGCGCACGAGTGCCTTACTTCGAGAGTTCAGACAGCTCGATCCTCCACGTTTCCAAGGCGAGCCAGATTCGACAGCAGCTGAGAGGTGGCGCTCCAATGTGGAGAAGATTTTTGATACTATGTCATGTACGACCAAGTAGCGAGTTCGGCTGACAGTATTTCTTCTCCAGGGCGAGGCCGAGCATTGGTGGACCTCCGTTACCCGAGTCGTAGGACCTGATCATGTCTAGACATGGGATGATTTTGTAGACCGATTTGAGGAGCAGTACTTCCCTGACCACATTTGACGTCAGAGAGCGCTGAAGTTCGAGACTCTGGTGCAGGGAGACATGACCGTGGTGTAGTACGCGGCCCGTTTTATGATGCTATCGAGGTTTGCGCCATATATGATTAATGATGAGGGGCGGAAGGCCTGCCGTTTTGAGAACGGCTTACGTTACAATCTGAGGCTGTATCATTAGGCATGAGCTCCCGACCTTCCAGACAGTAGTGCGGAGAGCTCAAATTTATGAGACTGAGTGGGCCGACACGTAGGCCGACCGAGATCAGAAGAGGGGTCAGAATAGGCAGGCCCCCTCTAGTAGCTCACAGCAGCATCGAAGACCACAGAGATACAGGACCCATCCATCCGCCAGAGCACCAGTAGCACCGTCGGCACCGCTAGTGGTACCACCTCAGAGACAGCTTTCTAACACTTGCTATGGATGTAGTGGGATAGGGCACCATAGGTGGGAGTGTCCCCGACCTCGGCAGCAGTAGCCGAGAGCACCACAGCAGCCTCCACAGCGGTCGAGAGCACCACAACAGCATCCACAGCAGCAGCGACAGTAGATCCCACCACCGAGGCCCCCTCAGCAGCAACATCAGCACCAGCCTCCGAGGCCATAACAACAGAGACAGCAGTTTCGAGTGCCTTAGTGACATTAGCATCAGTAGCACCAGGGACCTCAGAGAGGACAGACACCTCCCTAGCCAGCTTAGGCTAGGTTCTATGCAGCTCAGCAGGACCCGTAGTCATCCTGAGGATTTGTTGAGGGTATGCTTCCAGTCTCTTCATGCATCGCTCGAGTATTATTTGATTCCGGCGCTTCGCACTCATTCATGTCTAAGGATTTTTGCAGATCGACTGGATTACCGATAGAGTCTGCTAGTGAGGGATTGACCTTATTGACACCCTTAAGGAAGACCACAGTATTAGGCCGTTTTTGTTCGTCTTGCCCTGTTTTGGTCGGTGATATCTTTTTGCCTGCTGACTTGTACGTGCTGCCGATGTCAGATTATGACGTTATCTTGGGCATGGATTGGCTTGCTGAGTACTACGCCATCTTAGACTGCTCCGCGAGGACAGTCACATTCTGCATACCAGGCTTGCCACCGTTTCAGTTTGTTGCCGAGCCCATAGGAGAGCCATTGTCATGCTTGATGTCCTGCGCCGTTGAGGATCCCGTTATAGCATGTATTGACTGGTTGTTTGCGATTTCTCTGACGTATTTCAGGAGATTCCAGGGTTACCGCCTCGTGGCATATTGAGTTTCAGATCGATCTTGTGCCTGATACCACGCCTATCTCGAAGGCCCCGTATCGTATGACACCGATGAAGTTACATGAGCCGCAGCGACAGTTGGACGAGTTGCGTGAGTTGGGATTCATTCGTCCGAGTAGTTCACCTTGGGGAGCGCCGATTCTCTTCGTCAGGAAGAAGAATAGCTCGTTGAGGCTCTGCGTTGATTATCGCGAGCTCAACCGGGTCACGATCAAAAACAAGTACCCGCTTTCGAGGATAGACGATTTATTTGATCAGCTGCAGGGTGCACAGTTCTTTTCAAAGATTGACTTGCATTTCGGTTATCATCAGATTCATGTCTGAGAGGAGGACATCCCGAAGACGGCTTTCAGGACTCGTTATGGTCATTTTGAGTTTCAGGTCACGTCCTTTGGACTGACCAGTGCACCCGCGGTCTTCATACAGTTGATGAACGAGATCTTACGTCCATATCTCGATCAGGTTGTTGTGGTCTTCATCGACGACATTCTGATATATTCGAGGACCCGTGAGGACCATATGCAACATTTGAAGATTGCATTACAGACCCTCCGTGCCCACCGCTGTATGCGAAGCTGGAGAAGTGTGAGTTTTGGCAGGAGGAGGTGAGATTTCTCGGTCATGTGGTGACGAGGAAGGGTGTTGCAGTAGACCCCTCGAAGGTTGAGGTAATGCGTCAGTGGGGCCAGCCCACTACTGCATCTGAGATCCACAATTTTCTTTGCTTAGCGGGATATTATCGGCGTTTCATTGAGGGCTTCTCCCGTATTGCTGCCCCGATGACCAGGTTGACTCGGAAGGGCATAGATTTTGTTTGGACTGACGCATGTGAGCAGACATTCGTTGAGCTGAAGGACCGTCTAACGTTCACTCTTGTCCTCACTCTTCCCTCTGGGAGTGATGAATTTATTGTATTTACCGATGCCTCACGTATTTGATTGAGTGTTGTCCTGATACAGCACGACAGACCTGTAGCCTTCGCGTCTCGTCAGCTTAAGGTCCATGAGCTGAACTACCTCACGCATAATTTGGAGCTGGCAACTGTTGTTTTCGCACTGAAGGTGTGGAGGCACTATCTCTATGGGGTTAGGTTCGAGCTCTTCTCTGACCACAAGTGCTTGAAGTATCTCTATGGGGTTATGATTGAGTGTTGTCCTCACTCTTCCCTCTGGGAGTGATGAATTTATTGTATTTACTGATGCCTCACGTATTGGATTGAGTGTTGTCCTGATGTAGCATGACAGACCTGTAGCCTTCGCGTCTCGTCAGCTTAAGGTCCATGAGCTGAACTACCCCACGCATAATTTGGAGCTGACAGCTGTTGTTTTCGCACTGAAGGTGTGGAGGCACTATCTCTATGGGGTTATGTTCAAGCTCTTCTTTGACCACTAGAGCTTGAAGTATCTATTCTCTCAGTATGAGCTGAACATGAGACAGAGGCGCTGGATGGAGCTTTTGAAGGATTATGATTTTGACCTCTAGTACCACCCAGGCAAGGCCAACGTAGTGGCGGATGCCCTCAGCCATCAGCCACGAGGCCTAGTGGCACATGATAATTTAGAAGTGGAGGATGCTCGAGGATATAGTAGAGTACGACTTTGATTTTGGTCTGCAGTCTTCTATCGTTCAGTTATCGAGCCTGTCGATTCAACCCTCTTGTCGCTAGGGTGATCGAGGCTCAGCAGACAGATGAATCATTACAGGATTACCGAGTAGAGGCAGCATCTGAGAGTCAGATAGATTGGCAAATTGGTTCTGATGGTGGACTTCGCTTCAAAGGCCGATTATGTGTCCCGAATATTCCTGAGTTGCGTAGAGATCTTATGACCGAGGCACATCGATCGCGGTTTTCTATCCACCCTGGTTCGACGAAGATGTATCAGGACATGATGAAACAGTATTTTTGGGTGGGGATGAAGCGTCAGATCGTCAGTTTTGTGGCCGAGTATGACACATGCCAGCGTGTCAAGGCCGATCATCAAAGACCGCCTGGTTTGTTGCAGCTGTTGAGCATCTCGATGTGGAAGTGGGAGCACGTATCTATCGATTTTAGTCATGGGTTTGCTGAGGATCAGCGCGGTCATGACGATGTCTGGGTTGTCGTGGATCACCTGACAAAGTCGACACATTTTCTTGCGATCCGTGAGACTTGGCATACGGACCGGCTCGCCAGGCTATTTATTGAGGAGATAATGAGACTGCACAGTGTTCCAGTCTCGATCGTTTCTGACAGAGAACCGAGGTTTACGTCTCAGTTTTGGAGGAGCTTTTAGAGAGCGATGGGCACTGATTTGCAGCTTAGTACCACGTATCATCCGCATACCGATGGTTAGACCGAGAGGGTCAATCAAATACTTGAGGATATGCTTTGGGCCTACGCGATTGATTTTAGGGGTAGCTGGGCCCATACTTGTAGTGAGTAGGCCGTCTAGGCTCGTCTTTGTTATACACAAAGCCCATCTTTATATACATGTTTAGTATAGATCCATGATTCATGATCATACGCATCATATGTATGACTGATATGTGGAGTGACTGATCATAGCATATGCCTTCGGTGGAATGTTTATGGGCTCCTTGATAGGTGGATTTGTCCTACATGAGTGCATGGTACACGCAGGACTGTTGCATGATTGGTAGTGTGACTCATACACTTGCATTGTGTGATTGTAGTTACTATATCCCCTAGTGACATCAGGGCAATAGCCTCCACCGATACATCGTGGATGGCTGGATTAGATACCGAAAATATTTCGTTCTAGCATATGAGCACCATAGATGTCCCTGGGTGAAAATCCCTAAACTCGATGGTACCAGAGGATGACTCCAACGTCGAGACCGAGTGGATACACAAGCACGTGAGGGCCGTATACCAGTAGGCTGTGTCTCCCACTGTGTCGTGGTCCGTTGGAAAGGGGTGTGACCTTACCCGCCTGAGTGAGGGGGCAACTTCTAGGTTGAGTTTGACCAGCTTGAGGAATAGGTCCACTATCGACGAGCCGGGCCCGATATTGGCAGGCGGATAGTGAGGTCTCTTCCGCTCTCCCAGTTGTGCGTTCAGATAGGGACGACAAGCTGGCGTAGAGTGTACTAGACCCCGGTAATTATCCAGAATGAGAACTGTATTGATATATGATAAGGATTGGCAGGCTTGAGTTGCATCTCGCATCACATGGTCTGGATATGGCCGATAGCATTCATGTCTTGCACCTCATAGCCTTGGTACGGTTGATTGCATTCATGTATTCATCAGCATGATTCCGCATTTTTCTGACCTTGCATTCTAAGCACCCTCTTATTGCGCACACACTTACACCACCCTCTAAGCTTTTTATAAGCTTATGCATGATTGATGCGTGCAGGTGACGCCAGGACGCAGCCTTAGTCTCGCCACAGTCGGAGCGTGCAGTTGAGCTTCTGAAGTTTTTGTTATTGTCACTATCTTGTATTTTCCTTTTATACGCATTGTACTTAAAGTTTTTGATCATAGTGGATTTTGTGGTGGTGTTCTTGGGGTTATTATTCATGGGTTATGCTTTTGGTTATGCTCATTACGAATCAAATCATATTAGAAATTCTCCTTATAACATTCCAGGATCGAAACTTGGTATATGGGTGCCGGGAGTTGAGAATGGGGTACTGGGGAGGCTGTTAGTGCCAGATTCGGCGATCAAAAATTTTGTAAGCCCGGTTTTCGAGTTTGAGACGTGACATAATATATGTTAACATAGCTAATATATGTTAGAAATTGTTAATATTAAAATATATTAATATATTAATATAGCTATTAGCTAATATATGTTAAAATTATTAATATATGTTAATATAATATAAAAATATGTTAATATGTTAATAAGTTAATGTAGCTAATATATGCTAAAATTGTTAATATATGTTAATATAGCTAATATGTTAATATAGAAATTGTTAATATATGTTAATATAGAAATATGTTATTATAAAAATTGTTAATATGTTAATTATTGTCCTCTACTATTCAAGTCTCATGCCTTAATAGTTATGTTTTCCATGTTTCTTAATTTACTATATAAATGATAGTTTACTTGTTACTTTATTAGTGTTGAATGCTACCAGCCTACCACTTTAAGATGCTTTTGGTTTTTCATTTTTCATTTTTTTATTAGTTAGATAGATGATGAATGTCAATTTCAGCATGCTCCTTTGTTTGCATAGATATGAATTACTTGTATTGTTCTACTTGGAGTATATGATAATCAGTTGTCCATTTGAGGATTTCTATGTTGCCGGACATAGATTTAGTGTGTTCTTAGATGCATAGAAATTATCAAATTGTCCATTTTTGGACAGTTCAGGGTTAGATAGATTGTAATGTCTTCATTTACTCCAATTTAAATGCATATGCCTGTTCTGGTTTCGTCTCTCCCTTTTTTCTCTGGATATATTTCATGTATTTATTTCCGTCGTCAAATGTCCATACTTTATGTTGATGATTGACATGAGAGTCAAATACAAGATTAATATATTCTGGAGAAATAAGGGGAGATACTGCCGGAATTTCAGCGTAGCATTTAAATTGAAAAATGAAGGCATTACAATCTATCCAACTTTGAATGAGTGACTGATTTAGACAGTTAAGTAAGTATGCCCGTCTAGCGGTCTAGCCGTCTAGGTATAGCCGTATAACATATCGAGAACTTTATTTTATATATGACTAGTCAAAACGAAAGTCCAAATATCCCTGGAATGGGTGTATCAACCACATCTCTAATTATAGAGAGAGACACAGACACATCAAATGCATGCAAAGAGAAGAAGAAGAGATCAATAATGTGGGATGATTTCGAAGATGCGACAGTTAACGGTGTACAGAAGATACAGTGTAATCACTGCAAAGGGTTATTCAGCAAGATTCCAGGAGGATCTATGACATATCTAATTAGACATTTGAAGATGTGTCATAAGAAACTAAGACTCCCTCATCCTAGCCAATAATTGTTGTTATTTACGAAGTCAGAAGGGGATGACTCCCAAGGCGTAGTGTCCACTCATAAGTTTAACAAAGAGAAGTTGAATGAGTGGTATGCTAGATTAGTGATTCTAAAAGAAAAACCTTTCAGAATGATAAAAAGTAAAAATTTTAGGGCTTTCTGTCAATTCCTTAACCCTCGGGCCGAGATGTATCCCGCGTCACAGTGCAGAGAGAGTGCATGAAAATGTACGCAAAGGAGAAGATAAAACTAAAAGAAGTGAATAACTTTGACTTCTGATTTATGGATGGCGTCCAATCAAAGAAAATGATACATTTCATTAATCGCTCACTATGTTGATAAAGATTGAAAACTATGCAAGAGAATTTTAAACTTCCGTAACCTTCTTCCTCTATATACTGGTTTACTTATTTCAGATTGCATCTACAGTTATCTAAAAGGCTGGGACATTGAGAAGAAAATTTCAGCAATAGTTTTAGACAATGCTTCAGTAAATGATAGTGCCATTTCATGCTTATGTAACCAGTTCAGGGCTACATGAAATTTATTTTTTAAAGAAAAAATATTCCAGGTCCGATGTTGTGCCCATATTGTAAATTTGATTATATAAGAAGGGCTGAAAGCAATTGATAACACTATAGAGAACATAAGAAAAGTGTGAAATATATAAGGGGGTCGTCATTGAGACTGAGGGTATGAAATGACATCATCCAACGTTTGAATGTACCATCTAAAAAAATATTGAAGTTGGATGTCTGTACACATTGGAACTTGACCTATGAAATATTAGATACGATAATGGAATTACAACTTACATTTCCTGAATACGCGGCCCATGACAGAACATATTCTTAGTTGTCGAGCAAAGATGATTGGGCTAAAGTAAAAGAAGTTCACACATTTCTCAAAGTTTTTTATGATTGCAAGAAGATTTTTTATGGGAATCAGTATCCAACCGTGAATCTGTTTCTTCCGTCTCTTTAGAAGATTAAGGATGCTTTACAGAAAAATGTCAGTGTGGGTCCAGATTTCATACGCCAGATGACAGTTAGTATGAAGATAAAGTTCGATAAATACTGGGATGAATGTCATCTATTGATGTCCTTGACAATTATTCTTGATCCTCGTTGTAATATGGGGTTGGTTAGCTTTATTTTCATGAAGCTTTATCCTACTAAAAGAGTGACAACAGAGACGTCCACGGTTCGTCAAGCCCTTGAAGATTTGTACAAATCGTATGTTAGTACTTTACCTAAAGCAGGTGTTGAAGAAAGTAGAGAAGCAGATATTTCTGTACCTGATAATCTAGATGTGTGAAATGAATACATATCATACTTGGCACAAGCACGAATGAGAGTTGATACTAAGGAATCAGATCTATAAATGTACCTTAATGAACTAATCATAGTGCGATCTGAATTTAATGTATTGGAATGGTTAAAGATGAGTGTTACTGAATCAAAATACCCTACATTATCTGTGATGGCACGCGACATATTATCAATACCGATTTCAATAGTGGCATCAGAATCTGCATTCAGCATAGGTAGCAGAGTTGTGAGAAAGTATCGAAGCTCATTTTTGCCAAATACAGTTGAAGCGTTGATTTGTACGGAAGATTGGTTACGCTTGATATAGGGAAGAGATATGAATGATGATGATGAAGAAGAGGAGATTGAGATTCGTGACGAGTCTCTACTTGCAGATTAGTAATTATTTTTGATTTTTTAATTCTTTTTGGTTGGAAGTTAAATGATTTATAATATTATTTTGTAAACATGAAAGTGTTGGAATGTGGTTTGAAAGACTTTGAATATTTAATATTTACTTACATATGCCTGTTCATTTGCTTTTATTTTTGATACATTTATATTACTTTATTTTGTTCCTATATCAAGTTCAAATTATTTATCAATATTTTGATTGTTTATATTAAAAATTGAGTATAGATATGTTGTCATCTGACCCATCGACAAACATTTGGGACTACGCTTCTCTAGTTGAATCACTGCCAAGGTCTGAAAAAATAAAGATTAAGTGTGGTTTGTGTGGCACAAAGTTTGTGAACAAGACTAATCGCTTTCGCTTATACTTTTCATGTCGAGGTGGTCATGCAAAACCATGCCTCAATGCCCTTAAGGATGTCCAAATTCTTTTTCAAGCCTTGTTAGATTTGAATAGAAAACCTTCCACTGCATCCAAACTTTTTGCTTCTGGATCTAGTACACGAATGACATCCACAAAAGGTGTAAAGGAGGAAGCCAAATTAAAAACTTTGGAGGAAGAACAATTCCAACTCACCTTAAAACGAAGTATGGAAGAAGTTTGTAGACTTCAGCGATATTCGAGTCAAAGATAACACGATGTTGAAGAAGGATCAAGTACGACAAACAAGAAGAAAAAAAGTAACAAATTCAAATTCCTGACTCGTCTCGGTGAATTTTATAAGGCATTGGATACTACATACAATTCTTCAAAGAAAGAAAGTTTGAAAATTTTAGTTCAATGTGTAAAAGAGAACGAAGGAAATATCTCTTCACCTTCTGATTCAGAGGAAGTGAACCAATATGTATATGAAAAAATAGATAACAATTTTGATAGATTGGATGACAATACAGGAAAGCACTCCTCTTATGGAGGTTATTAGTTATAAATTGTCATTTTGAACAATGTAATGTAAATATGTAATTATCGAAGTTTTTTAATCATAAATTATGTGCATTTTATATATTTTATTACTTTGTTCAACTTCGAATTCCATTTGACAATCAAATTGAAATTCAAATGAATCTCAATTTATAACTCGAACTCGGCTCAAAGCTCGAACTCGTTGTTCGAAAACCCTGCTCGAAATGGGCTCAAATTTGGACTTGGATTCAAACTCGAATAAAAAAATCGGATCGAATTGACTCGATTTCTACTCATACTCGGCTCGTACTCGGATGAGTAGAGCACGAGCAGAGAATCCATGCTCGATGCCCGAATAGAACCGAGTATGAGCAGGACTCGGCCAGGGCGAGCCGAGCATGAGCTGGGCAATACTCGGCTCGACTCGACTCGTGTACAACTTTGGGTGTAGTTAACTTGGGCTTTGGATACGCTTCATTTTTAAGCTCGTGCCCTAAAATGAGCTAGACGATGTGGATAAGAAACATATACGATGGTGGGCCCCACAGACCAATACAAACCAGTACCTAGATACTGAAGGGGTCACTACCGAATCATTGAGTCTTGATTTGATTGCACTTGATATTTAATAATTGAATTGTAAGTAGACAAAAAAATCATAAGTATTTGAAATAGGAGGAATGTTCGGATGCAACGATTGTATTGTCAGTTATGATACATTCACTTGTTCACCAGCATGGCATGTGTATGATATCCAATTCAGAAAAAGGTGGACCACACCCTAACTCATGACACAATCACTAAAAATAACTCGCCCTTTGCCTAGGTAATGACTCAATTGATAGGCTGACTAGGGTTTTGTTGAGTCAGGGCCGAGTCATGCTTGTGAACAAGTTCTATAATGACTGGATTGTCATGAAGTTATAAGTGATAACGTATTGTTAATATTAGAACATTAATAATATATTATTAGTAGCTAGTTGTTCAGTTTTTTGTTTGTCAAGCTATATATATTATGAATTGGCATACTTATCATCCTATAAGTCTACGCAAGTCCTTTAATATAAATTGTTTAAATCATTAAAAGATGAACTTAGACCGAACAAGTGTATTTGAATTATATATAATGTGAATAATTAATAAAATTTAGTTTTAAAGTAGCCTAAAAAAGAATATAGTACACCTACACTAAATTTTCAACTAAACCCTAATTTACATTGTGCATTTAAATACACTTTTGTTAACCTTGTTTCATCCCTGAGGAAACCAATTAAATCAGTTACGATTGAATTGATTGAAAATGTAGGTGTGAAAATTACTTTTATAGAATCCACTTTTATTGAAGTGCATCTAAACAGCCTTCAAGTGTCTTTAGACTATCCATTGCGTACCTTTTCTTTTTTTTTTTTTTGGGGGGGGGGGGGGGGGGGGGTGTTGTTAGCTTGTTAGTACACACTCTCCATGTTAGCCACCCCCGCTAAGGATCCATACCAAGACCTCAAGTGTTGAAACGAGGCATCTCCACTCAATCTGCCAGTTGAGCTATGGGTCTGGGTGTTGTCCATTGCGTACTTGATGATTGGACATCATTGGTTATGTATGGCGCTTTAATCAAAGAGCTCAAGCCACAGCTGAACTTGGATTAAGTAGTGACTCTAATACCAACGTGGTACTAGTTGGTGCTTTGGGCCCTCCATGATGCCTATGTTTATGCAGGTTGTTCATCCATTTTGCTAGTTCATTCGAAGGTGTTGGATAAAAATGAGGCATATGCAAATGTTAGGTAGAACACACCAAAGGAAACAATGGTTATCAAATGCCTATCATTAAAAAATTCCTAGGGTAGTGTTTATTTACCATCCATCCAACCCGTTGATTAGGTTACGTGGACCTAGATGAAGGGAAAACACAAATATCAACTTGAGTAGGGACCTGCGGTGTGGTTTACTTGATTCAACGCCCACCATTAAAAACTTCTTAGGGCTCGAGTACCAGCTTGATTCAATATGTTTTGCCCACACTAGGTTTTCAGTGGTGGGCATTCAATGACCATTGTTTTCGGAGTGTGGTTCACTTTTTTTTTTCATTCACCCACTCACACTCACACAACGGGCACTCGAATCCATGACTCTAGTGTTGATATCCATAGAGATGCACTCTCGAGGTTGGAATTTTTCAAGGGTGGAGGAGGTTGGTCGGGTTTTACCCTCAGAGAATTTTTTAGTCTCTCTCTCTCGCTCTCTCTCTCTCTCTCTCTCTCTCTCTCTCTCTCTTTCTTTATTTTATTTTGTGCCTTAGTTGGTGTCATGCCCCAAACCCGAAAATCGGATTCACAGGAATTTCAATTTTCGAATCCGGTGCCGACAGCCTCCGTAGTACCTCATTCTTGGCTCCTAGCATTCATATGTTAGATTTCGATCCTGGGATCCTACAAGAAGGATTTTTTTTATTTTTTTCCTAATGTACATTTAACTCATAATAAGCATAACCACAAGATTACCCAATTCACAAAGGCAACATCGTCATCACATATCCACTAATATAACCATTTGATTACAATACTGAAAGGGAAATACATAAATAGAAAATCAAGCTCTATAAGACCACTGCATGCTCCAAGCTCAACACTACTGCATCCTAATATCACCTGCACGCATCTATCATGCATAAGCTTATAGAAAGCTTAGAGGGTGGTGTAAGTGTGTGCATAAAGTAAGTGCCAAGTATTCAATACAATGCCATAATCATACAATACTAGAAAATTGGTAATTCATAAATCATACAATGTCTAAATAAGCAGAAATACTGATAAGATCATGAATTATCAGAGTAAACAGAAATACTGACAAAGTCATAAATCACACTATAACAAAGTAAGCGAAAATACCGACAAGTGCATGAGTCATACAATATTAGAATACAGAATAGAAATTAACTATGGAAATGAGGAGTCATAGAGAGCCAAATATCAAATGCATAGGATGCAATGCAATATACATTCCTAATGAGTAACACAAACAATGTTAGTCATACAATATGTCACGGATGTAATGCAACATGCAGTGCAAATGGAATGACCATGCTGGAGTGTAAAGTCGAGATGATAGTACGTAGTATCACAGGCTATGGGGTCCATCACAAGAGACTTCAATCCAAACCAGTCCCATACCTAAATTTGGATAGTCAGACTCAATATGGTAAACTCCTGATCTCAGGTTAGTCACGCGCCCCAACCGAAATCCTGGCCATTGTGAAGGTTCACATAACAAATAGTTACACACCACCAGCCCGAGTGAATAGTGAGTGAATGAATGAATGAGTATGCAAATCCTACTCAATCAGTCCACATATCGGTACGGTTCATCTCTGGGATCATCATCGGGGTTTAGTACACTCCAAATGTCACTACCGCTCTCCCAGCCACACGGTCTAAGTGAGCGTAAGAAATCTCACTATCCACCTGGACAATAGTCTGCCAATACCTATCCGACATGTCAATAGCAGACCCATTCCTCGAGCTGGTCAGACTCAGCCTAGCAATGCCCCCTACGCTCGGGCGGGTAAGGCCACACCCCCTCCCAACCGACTACGACATAGTGAGAGACGTGGCCTCCTGGTATTCAGCACTCAGGCACTCATGTATCCACTCAGTATCGATGTTGGGGCGTCCTCTGGTACCAAGAGGGTTTTAGAGATTTTCACCCAGGGCCATCTATGGCAGCCCGATGTTCGAACTAAACATTTTCGGTATCCCATTTGGCCATCCACGATATGACTGTAGAGGCTACGACCATGATGTCGCTAGGGCGTACAGTAATTACAATACACAATGCAAGATGCATGAGTCATACAATCCAGCTATGCATCAATCTTGCGCATACCGTGCGCTCATGTGAGATAACCTCTGCCTATTAAGGAGTCTCATAACAACCTGCCCAATGACATATGCAATGGTCAACCACATCTCATAACAAACATGTAGATGATACGTATGGGCATGTATCATGATGCTATGCAGTCACATACGCATAATCAGTATCAATAATCTGCATCAATAATCAACCTTGACAATGTGGACATTTAACCAACATTGCCCCTAAGGAATGACCCATATAGAGCCTAACATACAATGGACTCATGGCCTCACACAAGGGCCAAATATACAACACCATGGGCCTCACTCAAGAGCTTAATACACGTCCCGATGGGCCTCACTCATGGGTCACATATACATCAAGTGGGTCGTATCTCACTGGTCTAATATACATCACAATGGGCTGCTCAGATGGGCCTAATATACATAAAGTCGGGCCTCATCATATGGACTGGAAATATATCATAATGGGCCACATCCCATGAGCCTCGAATACATCACAATGGGCCTTGACAATCAGAATCAGCCTCGACAATCAGCATCGATAATCGGCACTGACAATCAGCATATAAATAAGGTGGGGTCCATAGAGGGACAATTGATCAACCATAATATAAAGATCAGCCCACTACCATGGTTATATCAAATCTGATGGCACGGAGTCATCCGTCTATGGCGAATGGGGCCCACTTATTTGGGTTAACCCACTTAGAGAATAGTGTGAATGAGCCCAACAAAGCCTACAGGAAGGTCACAATGAGGACATCTAACCATCATTGCACATCAATGTGAACATCTAACCAACATTGCTCCCAAGGAGTGGCCTACATAAGGGATTCATACACAACGTAACAGCCACACATACATCACATTGGGCCTCATTCATGGGCCTCTCATATATCGCGTTGGTCTTCCTGCAAGGGCCTCAAATGTATCATAATGGGCCACACCCATGGGCCTTAGATACATCTCAATGGGCCACGCCCATGGGCCTCGGATATATCACAATGGGCCACGTCCCATGGGCCTCAAATACATCACATTGGGCCTCAACCCACGGGCCCTTATACATCACAATGAGCCTCAACCCATGGGCCTTAATACATCATAATGGGCCTTACCAAATGGGTTTGCAATACATTACAATGGACCTCGTCATATGGGCTAGGAATACATCATAATGGGCCTCGCTAAATGGGCCATAAATACACAACAGCTGGGCCCTGTACATGGGCCATAATATATCACATCGGGCCCCAACACATGAGCTGAGTACACATCATATTGGGCCTCAAACATGGGCATCATATACATCAAGTGGGACGCATCGTATGGGTCTTACACATCACAATGGGCCGCATCACTGGGCCTTATATATCAAGATGGGCCTCAACAATGGGCCATAAATATGGCAAGTGGGCTACATCACACGGGCCATGTGTATATCAAATGGGCTAGACCCACATATAGGTGGTGATAAGGATTTTCACCATTAAAATTCCTAAAGGTTTAATGGTAGACATTCAAACCCACTGCTTTCTATAATGTGGTCTACCATATCCTAAATCTGTCTTATTTTTAGCCTCAAGCTTCAAGGAAAGCTTGCCAATTGGATGGACAGTTGAGATATAACACATACATCATGTATGGGCCTCACAGATGGGTGGTGGTCGTACATACATCAATACAAGGTGGGCCCTGCATTCATAAAACACATACATCAAAGTAGGGTCAACCGTCCAAATGTACAGAGAGTGGATATAATATATTCATCAAGGGGACCCACAGAACTTGCTCTCGTCATCACAGCAGCGAGACCCACTGTCCCTAAAGAATGTTTGGACGGATGTATGAAACACATGCATCGTGGTGGGTTCCACCGTCCGTGGACGGTGTGGTATATAACACATACATTCATGTGGGTCCAACCGTCCACTACCTGTGGACAGTATGAATAAAACACATGCATCATTGTGGGTCTCATGTGGGGAAAACCATAACATTTGTTTGTCATCCAACCGTTGATAAGGTCACATGCACCTAGATGAATAGAAAAATAAATATTATGTTAATCCAAAACTTCTGTGTTACCTAAAAAGGTTTCAATGGCTGACGTTCAATCACCATTGTTTCCTGTGATGTGGGCCACCCGAGCTCCAAATAGGGTTGATTTTTTTGCGTGGGGCCCATTGCCCTAAGTGGCCATCAAATGTATGGAGTTCATATTCAACACACATCACGCGAGGCCCATGGCTGGGACCCCTGGTCCCTGATCCCACCGTCAAATGCTGCAGCGTCCTGCTGTAGCATCAGTAGTAGCAGGCGCTGCATGCTATGTTTTTTTTTTTTTTGAAACAGAGTTTTTCTACAATTTTCCCCATGTGGGGCCCACATCAGGTGAATCCAACCCAGTCATTGGATTCCATGGGCCAAGACGGGCCAAACGAGCTCAATATCCGTTATATTTTGGGGGTACAGCAACATCAGAGTGCATTTTAATGGTGAAAACCACTATTTTCTAAGGTATGGCCCGTTAGAAAATTGGATCAGCTTCATTTTTCGGCTCAACGCCTAAAATGGGTTGGGAAATAGGATGAACGGATTGGATTAAATACATACATCCAGGTGGGGCCTGTATGAGTGGCCCACCCAAAAGTTTAAAAACAAACTACCATTTTTTTTTAATAGTGAGTACACCTTGCCTTCATAGCGTCTAGCGTCCAGGGACACTGGACGTGTACATCTTTATCAAGGTGTGTCCTATGTGTGGGGACCACAACTGGTGGACCCCACATGGACGTGGTCCACTTGCTTTGGGTCAACCTAATATTTGTGTTCTCCCAACATCTATAAGGTAGGGCCCACATGGTTTGGATGGCCTTAGGGCCCACTTAATGGACGATCTAGATATCACATATACATTATGTGGGCCACAAGATAAAGAGAGGAGAGAGAGAGAGAGAGTGTCACGCCCCAAATCTGAAAATTGGATTCACATGAATCCCAATTGCCGAATCCGGTGCCGACAACCTCCGTAGTGCCCCATTCTCGGCTCCTGACAATCAATTGCCAGATTTCGATCCTTGGATCCTACAAGGAGGATTTTCAGAATGAATTTTTTTTTTTTGTAATGGAGCATAACCACAAGCATAACCAAGTCACAAAACAACATCACCACATATCCACTATATTAAAATATTTTAAGAACAATGCGGAAAGGAAAATACAAGATGATCAGAAGCTCCAAAACGGTCTGATACGCGCTCCTGCCTCAGCGCTGCTGCTGTCCAACGCTACCTGCACGTAACTATCGTGCATAAGCTTACAAAAGCTTAAAGGGTGGTGTAAGTGTGTGCGCAAGGCAAACGCCAGGTGTACAATATCAGAGTAGTGCGAAAGTATGCGGTAAGTCCATGAATACAATCAACCATACCAAGGTGTAATGCAAGGCATGATGCGAGATATGAATGCCATCGGCCACACCGATGCAATGCAAGGCCTACATAGCTAAATGTCATATGCGAAATGCAATCCAAGCAAGTCGGTACTCATTCAGTACATATATCAGTACAGTTCCCCTCTGGATATCACCGGGGTCTAATACACTTCACAGAGACTGCCACCTCTTTAGCTGTACAGTCAAGCAAGCGGAATAGACCTCACTATCCGCCTGACCAGTAGTCTGCCAATACCTACTTGGCTCTTCGATAGCGGACTCATTTGCGATCTGGTCAAACTCAGCCTAGCTTATAGCCCCCTCACTCAGGCGGATAAGGCCACACCCTCTTCCAACCGGCCACGACATAGTGGGAGACGCGGCATACTGGTATTCGGCACTCGGGCGCTTGTGTATCCACTCGGTCTAGACGTTGGAGCATCTCCTGGTACCAAAAAGGTTCTGGAACTTTCACCCAAGGACATCCTAAGTGCCCACAGTGCTAAAATATGTACTTTCGGTATCTAATATGGCCATCCACGATGTACCTGTGGAGCCACGACCCTGATGTCGCTGGGGCGTGCAGTGATCAAGTCACACGTATGCGAGATGCATGAATCACGCCGTCAAATCATGCAGAAATCCAGCGCGTACTGCGCGATCATGTGGGCACTCCGTCTCATAATGGGTCTCATGAGTGGTCTGCCCAATAGCATATGCTATGATCAGTCGCTACTCAAACCAAGCATACATATGATGCGTATGCGCATGAGTCATGAGATTATACTAAGCATGTTATAAGACGATAGATAACAATGAGTATGGGCCTATCAATGGGCCCTATGGGGAGTTACAATGCGAACATTTAACCAACATTGTACATACAATGTGGATGTCAAACCAACATTGTTCCCTAGGCACGACCTGCCATAAATATCATTTCATGAACCATGAGAAACATACATTGCAATGGACCCTAAGGACATCCGTTGGGCCTCGATTCATGGGCCTTAGATATATCAAATGGGTCGTATTACATGGGCCTCACATTCATCAAATGGGTTGCATTAATGGGCCTCACCAATGAGCCTTATGTACATTGCAATGGTCCATGATCCAAGGGCCTTGAAATACATCAAAGTGGCCTCACAACTTGGGCCTTAAATATGTCAGATGGGCCTATACACATGAGCTTTAAATATATCAACTAGGCCACTCCATTTGTGCCCCATGCACATCAAATGGGCTTGATCCCATGGGCTTTAATATGTATCAAATGGGCTTGAATCCCGTGGGCCTTATATAGAATAAGTGGGCCGGATCCCATGGGCATTGCATATGTCAAGTGGGCCGAAACCCATGGGCATTACATATGCCAAATGGGCTTAATCCCATGGGCATTACATATGCTAAATGGGCTTAATCCCATGGCCTTAGATGTGCACCAAGGTGGGCCTAAATGAATGGCCATAAATGGATCAACATGGGCCCTATATACTTACCAAAGTGGGCCCATTTGAACCATAGATATGCCTCATTTTAGTTGTTAAAATGGATGGACGGTTAGGATACAACTTATGCACCATGGTGGGTCCCACCATCCACACCTGGATGGTGTGAATAAAACACATACATCACAGTGGGCATCCACACCGTCCGCTAGACGGTGTGAAGAGAGCACATGCAACAAGGTGGGCTCCACCGTCCACAGGGCTCCACCATCCACGGCTGTGGACGGTGTTGTAAAACACATACATCAAGGGTGGGATCCACGTGTGTGGCCCACCATCAGGTTTGCATGCCATCCAAACCGTTGGTAAAGGTCACAGGGACCTGGGTGCAGAGAAAACACAAATTTTGGGTTCATCAAAAACTTCTGTGGACCCCAAAAGGATTTCAATGGTAGAATTCAATTCACACTGTTTCTTATGGTGTGGGCCACCTGAGATCTAGATTGAGCTGAAACTTGGAGGGGACCCGCTTAAGGTGGGGGCCCACCATATGAACGGGTTGGATAGAACATAAACATCAAGGTGGGGCCCACGGTAGGGGCCGTGGGACCTGCTCGTCCGCCCGCCCGTCACGTGTGGGCGGTACCTGCGCTGGCAGCAGCAACAGCTGCTGCCTCTATTGTTATTATTTTTTTTTAAAGAAAACTCGATTTTCTGAGGATTTTCAGGTGTGCGACCCACCCCAAGTAAATCCACTCCGTCCATTGTATTCCCAAGACCAAAACAGATCTATCAAGACCAATAACGGACATTTTCCAGAGTGTAACAAAAATATGGGTAGATTTCAACGGTACTGATATTGTTTTCAACACTATGGCCCACTAGATACCCCGATCAACCTCATTTTTCGGCTCAACGCCTAAAATGGGATGGGAAAAAAGATAGACGGCTTGGATTGAATACATACCTCAAGGTGGGGCCTGTACAAGTGGGCCACCTTTATTGCCTTAACCAAGGCAATTCCTCTTATACATCCAGAGACGTCCCTGGACTCTCTGGACTCTCTTTTTTTTTTGTGTTAAGGTGAGCCCTTCATAGGTGAGACACCACATGGTGAGGTGGTGTGGTTTCAATACATATGTAAAGTGGACCCCACCTTTAGATGGTTTGGATCCAATACATGCCCCATTGTGGGGTCCATCCAAGTGAGCCATAGGGTCATATCATCACACAAAATTTAACAAAAGGAGAAGGGAGAGAGATAGAGAGTAAAGGAGTGAGAGAGAGAGAGAGTGGGACAAGCGTGATGGAGGGACCTCGACACTATGGGCCCTCTGTCTCAATCATCCAATCATACATCAAAGGGTCCCATTGCATATGGGCCATCCAAACAATAGATCAACGGTGGAGATCCCACTCCACTAAAAAAAATGGACGGTCTAGATGACCTCTTAAATACGAGGAAAGTAAACATCATGATGGGGTCCATGGAGAATGGCACCATCATGGAAATGATTTTGATGGTCAAGATGGGCCATTGGCTACATCTTAGGGTCCCAAGTGAGATCCACACCATTGATCGGTGGGCCTCCCTTAGCCCATCATAAAAATAAGTAAACTACCCTATAGAAGCACCCACCTTATGATCTACTCGGTCCGTTGGAACGCCTATCTTCTAGAGCTTCACTTTGATGGTGGAGATGGGAGATGGATGACTAGGATAGAGGTTTTGGGATGGGAAAGTGGGCCAACAAAGTCACATTTCTCCCATGGGGAAGGCTTGGACCTGGGAGTGCTTCTTGGTTGCTTGGGATTTGTTGAGAAATGAGAGAGAGAGGTGAGATGTAAGAGGGATGTGAGTGATGGATGTGAGTGATGTGGTACTTGACAAGTATGGGTGGTGTAAGAGAGGGTGAGAAAGAGTTGACTTTAGGGGTTGCTTGGGAATGAGGTGAAAGGTGATGGGTACTTGACATAAAGTGATTAATGGGTGATTGATTGATGGGATTGATTTGACACCTTATAGAGATTCTCTTGAGAATGTAAACGCGTGACGTTTTCTCGAAATAAACGCCGACCCACATCTCTTAGTCAGGGTATCGGATCGGACCGTGAGTCGCGGCGTTGGAACTGCGGTGACGGTGCGGTCGTAAGGATACAAGTCTCGGATTAAGTCGACTCAAATGTACAGGATACGTCTCACAGTCGTGCGCAACGTCGACTACAGGTCGCGGGTTGCCGAAATTTGACGAGAAGGATCGCGGGAAGCGACGGAACAGTACGAATTAGGATCTAGGTCTTACAGCTCTCCTCACCTAATAAAAATTTCATCCTCAAAATTTACACTACCATCGCAACTAACAATAACTCAAAAAGGAAATAGGAAACATAACATCATATGTAATCAAGACATAATACATCATACATTCAATCATCGAAAAGATGGGGATAACGCTCACGGATCTCTGTCTCGTGCTCCCAAGACGCCTCATCCACACTATGATGGCACCACTGCACCTTCACCAAGGGAATGTCCTTGGTTCTGAGGACCTGCTCCTTCCGATCGAGGATACGAACTGGCTGCTCAATATAAAAAGCATCCTCACAAACCTCTAACGGCTGCCAATCAATAACAGGAACGACGTCTGACCCACACTTCCTCAACATAGAGACATGGAAGTCGTTGTGGACACCAGACAACTGCGATGGCAAGGCAAGCCGATAGGCCACGGCGCCAATGCGCCCAGTGATCTCGAAAGGTCCTATGAATCTTAGGGCAAGCTTGCCCTTCATCCCAAAACGAACCACACCCTTCATGGGTGAGACCTTGAGATACACATAGTCTCCAATGACAAACTCTAAGGGACGACGCCTGTAACACCCCGAATTTTAGCCAACCTAGGATTAGACGTCCTTAGGCAATGGGTCAACTAAAACACCTGAAAAATCACTCAGAACCCAATTCCATGGCCAAAGAAATCACTTAGGATTAATTCCTTTAGAAACTAAGCATAAGTTAGCTAGCGCTACGTTGGAGTAGCTGTGAAATAGTCCCTGACCGCTTTAAATACGTTCTACAAGACCCAAATCGAGTAGAACCAATGGTGCTATAATATCCTAAAACCTCGGATCAAACTCTAAACCGGTTTGTTCTCTGGACCTCTTTGAAACTTTGTATTGGATCTAGACCGCGCGTCGAAAGTCCGATACCTAAAATCTTAGACCGTTAGAACCGCCTAGCTGGACTTGACAATCATTTCGAAAATCAAGTCCAACCGATAATCACGGGCTATTTCATTGAGCATGGACTGAAGAGAGTGAGAATAGGGACAGATTTGGAATTTGAAATTTAAATCTGGCACACAACTTGACGTGTCAGTATTAAGCGTTCTGACCGTCAGAATTCAGCCAAATTATACCCTCGGATCAGAAAAATTTTTTATTTCATGTCATGAGACTTGTAGGCCTGATCTACGTGCGGTGACCACTGAACTGAAACTGGACCGCCACGTGCGATTTGCGAACCCTGCCGGACTGAAAACTTGATGTATGCTAGATCCATTATGCATGAGCTTAAGTCTGACCGAATTTGGACAGGGGACCTCCAGAAATACTCTTTTGGACAGAAACAGCCCCAATTTGGATAAACCTCAAGTGAACTTTGTTCCCGAGCCTATTTCGGGTATTTTTGTGCTTATAAAAGGGGTTGAAACCCTCACTCCTCTCTTCCATCCGAATTTGAAAAAAACCCTAGATTGGGAGAGAGAAAAGGTGAGAGTTTGTGAGAGAAGGTGGGAGGGATTTTCCTGCCACCTGCTGCTGCTGCTGCACGTGCTTAGGCGACGCACTCCAATCACTTTTTCGGCGATTCCAACGCACTTCTAGGTAAGGAAAACCCTAACCACTTGCTGATTTAAGCTTCCGTCAATTTCATTAGCGATGTAGCTTATGTAGCTTGTGTATTAGGTCGCCTGGTCGCCGTAGACGAAGCGTATATGCTCCGTTCGAAACGATACATATATAAAGTGAAAGGTGCAGATTTTAGACACTTTGATTGACTGTTTCTAACGCTTTTAATGTCGTTTAATAGTAGATTATCAACGGAAATGCAGTTTGACATGTACAACATGATGTCCGTTTCCTGTTTCGTAAACCGGCGAAGAATATGAGATTTAGGGCATTTTAGTCATTTGTAGGAAGTACTGTTTTCATTCATATTTTGCTGATGTGATTGACATAGCTTATTGTCATATTAGAATGTTAGGAATATGTGCATAATTAGTTTGGCGAAGAGATTCGCCTAAATGCGCACTTCGGGTCGACATACTATATGTAGACTCAAGTGTGTAGTGTAAGTGTATGTATAAATGCTTGTATTAGTATGTATTGAATTAAATGGTGTTATGAATTAGTTTGAGATTGTTTTCTCAATTAATATGCTGATATAAATGATTTCCTACATGTTAGCTAAATGCATGATTTCATTACATGTATGGAATGCATGTGCTTGAAGATTTGCTTAAGTTGTATGTTATAACATGTGTTAACATGCTCACATGGTTGTATTTCATTTCCAATACTCTAATATGATTGCTGATGTGATTCCATAATTGTTTGGGACTATACTTAGTCCAGGCAGTCGGTAACCGAGAAATTTCGTGGTTGGCCTATCTTTGCCACGAACGACGCGTCGATGAATGCGAGTCGTGTTTTGGAGTTGGCGGCAGTGGTTAGGCCACACGAGGTGTTTTACGCACCTCATGTCGTTCGACTTGAGATGCGATCATGCTAGTCGAGCCCGTTAAGTAACCCGACTGGCCATTGTATGTTCACCCTGCATGAGTCATAACTGCTTGAACCTAGGGTACTGAACTTACCATTGTAAACCCTGTTAACCATGGTACCTTGATCCACGAAGACTCATGAGCTGGGCATGGTGGTATGGGACACCGTGGTCGAGCTGTCGGCCTACGCTGGGGCCACAAACCTCCCCGTAGTGACCAGTGAGCACCTATGACTCGTGAGCAGATTATGGTGGTATGAGACACTATATTCTTGCTATCGGCCTACACTGATCAGGCGACGAGTCCTTTGTAGTGACCGCGAGCGTATTCTGAGTCTACGGGAGGCGACGATCCTTCCGTAGCAGTGAGCGTACAGTATCGGACCATGGGTCTTCTCTCCTAATTAGACCACCTCACAACCGGTGTATATGGATCTACCTCATAATGCTCATGTGCATGATCATCTTATGGTGCTGTAACACCCGTTTTCGGTAATCTTTCAACTCTACGAATTCCTTTTCCTTAGCCTTATTTTCATGTATACCATCCTTATACATCAATTTTTCATTGAAGACTACATCCTTGCATCTAATGATTTTTCTATTTTCTGCATCCCAAAACCTGTAGCCAAAATCATGCTGCCTGTAGCCTACAAATGTGCATCTTCTGGACTTCGCATTCTGCTTGTTTGTATTCTGCATCAATGTGAACATATGAAGTGCAACCGAATACTCTGAGATGTGCAAGGTTTACTTCTTTTTCAGTCCACATTTCTTCTAGTAGCCCACCATTCAATGGTGCTGAGGGACTTCTATTGATAATATATGTAGTAGTATTCACAACATCTACCCAAAAGGTCTTGGAAAACCCTGCATGTAACCTCATGCTCCTGGCGTGCTCAAGGATGGTCATGTTAATGCGCTCAGCCACACCATTGTTTTGTGGTGTCCCTAGAATTATTTTCTGATGTTTGATTCTATTTGTTACACAATACTCCTCAAGCCTCTTATCACAGTACTCTCCCCCATTATCAGATCTGAGACATTTTACTATTTTACCTGTGTCATTTTCTACCATAACTTTTCACTCCTTAAATACATCAAATATATCAGATTTATACTTTAAGAAATAGACTCACAGTTTTCTATTAGCATCATCAATAAAAGAAATAAAATAACGTGAGCCACCAAGAGATAATACCTGTGCCGGTCCCCACACATTAGTGTGTACAAGCTCCAACAGATGCGTCTTTAGAGTGCGTCTTATCTTCTTGAAGCTTACCCTCTTCTGCTTGCCATATATGCAATCCTCGCAGAATTCTAAGTCAATAGACTTCAGCCTTGGTAGCTTCCCTTTAGACAGTAGCACTTTTATCCCCTTCTCACTCATATGTCCCAACCTCTGATGCCATAATTGCTCATTCACTCCAGTTGATGCAACTGAGAGTGAAATATACGATCCTTAAGCCACGTATAAAGTACCGTCCTTCTTTCCTTAAGATATCACCAAGGCACTTTTTGTGATCTTTAAGGAATCACTGGTAAATGTCGTCACATAACCAGTATCGACTAACTACCTCACTGAGATTAACTTCCTTCTCAAACTCGATACATGTCTGACATCCTTCAATTTTAACGTCATTCCGTCTTTCTGATTTATATGAACGTCTCCCTTTCCAACAATACTGCATGACTCATCATTACCTAGGTAAACTCTCCCGAAGTCACCTGATACATAGTTGCGCAGAATTTTTTTACATGAAGTGACATGAAATGAAGCACCCGAGTCTATAACGTAAGACTTATTCCTTGCATCAAGAGAAAAAATCAACGCCTCTATGTCACTCTCCTCAGATAGATTCACTGAATCCTTCCTGTCTTGAGAGCTTCCTTCTTATTTCTTAAGCGCCCTGCAATTACGTTTCATGTGCTCCTTCTTACTGCAATGCCAACACTCGTCTTTATCTTTCGGTCCTTTGGACTTCTTCCTCGACTTAGAAGCCTGTGTTTATTACCTCATTTGTTCAGCGATCTTTCTCTTCCTTCAACGTTTAGAGCATTCCCTGAATCCCCTGAAACTCTTAATGCCTTTCTTCGAGATTCTTCGCTGAGAATTAGACCAGCCACATCATCAAATTTCAGCTTTGTTGACCCTGAAGAATTGCTCACAACAATCACCAAACCATCCCAACTGTCTAACAAACTGGACAAGATCAATAACGCAATGACCTCATCCTCAAAAATAATGCCAACGGATTCCAACTAGCTCGTAACTGTATTGAACTCGTTTAGATGTTCAGCCATGCTCTCACCATCTGACATCTTCATGTTGAATAGTTGTTTCATAAGATGAACTTTGTTGGACGTAGAAGATTTTTCATACATGGTGGCTAGGGCTTTCATTAATTCTTTTGTAGTTTTCATCTTGGATATGTTGAAGGCAACGCTCTTAGACAAAGAGAGTCGGATCGTTCCTAAAGCCTTCCTATCTATGAAAAACTATTCATCATCTGTCATCTTTTTCGGTTTCTTTTATTTTTCTCTTAGAAGAATATAGAGGTCCTTCTAATACAGAAAATCCTCCATCTGCATCTTCCAGAAGGTAAAGTTTAAACCATCAAACTTCTCAATTCTAGTTTTTCCTTCTTCCGTCATCGCTCCCAATAGAACTAAAGCAATATCTTTGATACCAGTTGTTGCACAACACGCCAACAACGTTGTGAGCCAAGATCTAATCTTAAGTCTCACCCACAAACGATAAACAAGAAGAAATATAAACTAGAAACAGATCAAAGCAATCCAAGCAAACCACAAGACAAGATATACGTGGAACAATCCCAAACTAGGGTAAAAAATCATGGATGTAGACTTCCACTATGAAGAAAAATAAAGATTATACGATAAAATACAAACACCTCCCTGGGAAGAACATAGAAAATCCCTTGCCCACACCTTAGAATTATTTTCCAATCTCCTCAATTACACATAGAAAAATTCTGGGGACACCTATATATAGTTTAGGCAACTTCCCCTTGTGAAAGGCGACTTAAAAATCCGTAGTCCGCATCAAATTCAAAAATGAATCTGCATAACCACGACCGGTCAAGAAGCCTACACGACCGGTCGAGAGGACCTCATGACCGGTTGTGCCAGGACCATGACCGTTCGAGCACCTCGGAACCCAAAATTAATGCTCGCTGAACTTTGAGTCGAGCCAGTCCACGACTGGTCATGACTAGTTGTGTGGGCTCCACGACCGGTCGAGTAGGGGCCACGACCGGTCGTGCACAACCCTAGATGTGGCTCCACTTCTAAACATGATGTATTAGATTGCTTGTTTTGTTCTTCCTATGTTGTCGTGCTAGACAATGACACACCCAATGACATCTACGCCTACTGAGATGTAGAGTAGTAGTGGTCGTCCTGGTACTAGTGGGACTAGTATTGGCGGATCCAGTAAGTACTCCTTAATTCTGTCAAAAGCTTTTTGACAATCCTCATTTCATTCTTTTGATGCTTTTTTGCGGAGCAGATTGAATATGGTCTCATATATGGGCGATGAAGCAATTGATGTACTATATTTTGCCCAAGATCCTTGGGTTTCTTTTTCAGTTTTTGGGGTCATCATTTCGATGATTACTTTGACTTTCAACTCATCAACTCAGATGCCATCTTTACTGCAATGAATTAAAGCAGCTTGCCCCTAATTGCCTCAAAGACACATTTCTATGGGTTAAGGTGAAGCTCGAATTTATCCAAATGATCAAAGAACTTTTTGAGACCTTGGAAATGTTCATCGATGCTTCGAGACTTGACGATCATATCATCCACGTAGACTTACAGTTATTTGTTCATCTTATTATGGAATGATGCCATCATATATCGCTGATACTTTGCTCCAGCATTTTTCAACTCAAACAACATAACTCGATAATAGTAGGTTCCCCCCAGCATAATAAATGATGTCTTTTCACGAATCTCCACAGTCATCTTGATTTGGTTGTATCCGAAGAAGCCATCTATAAAAGGGAAGATCTTGTGCCCTAGCATGTTGTCGACCAGGGTATCAATGTGGGGGAGCAGGAAGTCATCCTTCGGATTGACTTTCTTACATCCTGGAAGTTAATGCACATTCAAATCTTACCATATTTCTTGGGGACAAGGATGATGTTGGCGAGTCATTCTGGATAGTTGGACACTACCAGGAATTTAGCATTATATTGCTTGATCACTTCTTAATTTCTGCTTGATTGGCTTGGTTTTAGGTTTCATGGACATATGATGCACAATCAGGTCTTTATTGAGCCCCGACATGCTTTCGTAGGAGAAGGAAAAGTTTGAAAATCGTGTTTTCAAGAACTCGATCATCCTCCACCTAACATCAAGAGACAATTTCTTTCCAATGCATACTTCCAAAGGATTCTTTGGGGTTTCAATATTGATCACCTCAAAGTCGACAGGTGCAACATTGGCTTTGGAAATCGAACCTTTCGAGGAGATTCTTAAGTTCGAAAGTCGGATCACTATTCCCCCCATCCTTGATTTCTTCCAAACCCATAAGTTCAAAGTCTAGTTCAACATCGAAATCATATACGTTAACTTCGAACCCATGTGCCTTGTCGAACAAGTCTAACACTTTATTGTTTGGATTTTGTACAAGTTTTTGAAGATTTTTTTATTTTTTATTTTTTGGGTTTTTGAAAATTTTTTGAATGTTTTTCCTTTTTTTTTTTTTGAAAATTTGAATTTGTCAGTTCTCGAGCAAGATGGTACTTCGAACTAAGGGTTGCCCTAGTTTGGCTCGGGGTGCCGATGACTATTTACGTGGATGTTTTTTTTTTTTTTTTTTCTCCAAGTTGATAATGTTAGACGTTTGGCAGACTGATTCCACTGTTTGGAGGATTGTGAACCAATTGGTACCCCGCACTCCTTCCACTCGAGAGGCAAGGCCTGAGAAAGTAGTGGCTAGATCTAACCCATTATGCCTAACCATCATAATGAAGCGGGAGCTTGGTTTAAACTTTATGTTAGACGGGGGGAGAATCTTCTTCATTTCTAAGGTTAATGCACTCATCAGCCTCTTTCATCTCTGGAGGGACCATGATGGAGGTCCAATCAAGGTGGGGAAACTCTTTCCCCTTGCCCACATGCTCCTTGGGCAACTCTGCAGGTGTGAGACCGTGATTGCAGTTTAGTAGGATGGGATTTAGATCTCCGTTCAGGTAGACGAATTCAATGTTGGTGAACTTGACTAGTGAGAGGAGGAGAGGGTAGTCGGTCTCCTAGCCTTGCCATCTCTTTTTGAGATTTGGCTCGTCTTTCGCAGGAGACTCATACCGTAGTCTTGTCTTGCCTATTTTTCTTGCACCTTAATTACCTTGGTGGTATCTTGGTATTCAAGTTGATAGTTTAAGATTTGACACTTGGTTGGAGTGAAGATTTAGTTTGATCTAAGAGGACATGTCGATGAGACATGATTTAATGCCTCAAATTAAAAGCTTTGGTATGGGTTGTCTCTATCTAGGGGCCATGCATCAATGACCATGATGTTAAGGTCCCCTGGATGGCCTACTTCGGTGGGAAAGAGTTACTCAGGGTTAGCCAAGATGGAGAGCATTTTATCCCCTGTGACATACTTAACTCTCTGGTAGAAAGTCAAAGGAATTGCCCCAACCTTGTGTATCCAGGGCTGACAAAGGAGGAGATTAAATGATGACTGGATGTCCAAGAACTGAAATGTGACTGTAGACATGTCTAGACCGATTTGCAATTCAATGTCAATCGCCCATTGGGTTTGTCTTTGGGAATTATCAAATGCTTTAACAGTCATATTGCTCGGCCTAAACATAGATGGTTCTAGTCCTAAATACGTGGTAGTTCGAAGTGGGCATGCGTTCAAGCTTGAATTGTTGTCAATAAGTATGAGTGGGATATTATAATTAATATTTATGACAAATGGTTATGTTCAACGATTGCCCATTTTCATGGCCTTTTGGTGGCTGCTTGTCATCTGAAAAGGTGATGGCTTATGGGGCAAGGAGCTGCCCTATCATGTGTGCGACAATTTTGGGTGGGACTTTTCGAGAGATGTGTGTATCTTTCAGAGTCTTAACAAATAGTTCTCGATGGGTTTGCAACATATGGAGGAGTTACCAAATAGATATTTGGGCAAGGATAGTTTTGAGTTGGGCTGTTACATCATATGTGGTTTTGGCCTTGAAAGTCAATTCTGCGAAGGGTCCCTTGGGATCTCCTCTGGGCATATCTCTTTGGAAATATCATCATTTGTATTCATATTGCCCACTTCCGAGTACTCTAGATAGTGCCACAGACTGCTTTGTTGTCGAAGACTAGCACCGCCCTTCCCTGAAGAACCAGAGGAGGTTTCGATGGTGGATAAGAGATGGGGGCCAAGTGATTTGACTGGGGTGCCAGGCTAGACCCTAGGAGCTTGACAGGCTGTGCGGCTCGGTCAATTTGACAAGATGCAACATGAGTTATGGAGAGAGATATCTTCATTGTAAGATGACTAGTGGAGGGCTGGAAACGGGTGATGGTTTCGGGGTTCTCCCCAGGAGAACCACTGGCTTATGGGTCCAGGATTGACAATGACTGTTGAGCGGATTGGTCGTAGAAGCGCACCCTTGTAGAACCAGTGGTTGGTCCCATGATTGATGTACATTGTAGACTAGATGAAAGGCCGGCTCAGGGGCTTTTCTTTGGAGGATCAATGAAGGAGAGAGTGGTGCCACTTGTAGGATGAGAGGAGAAAATTCTTAGCTGTAACTCAGGGTTGATTTTTCCTAAAAGACATGGGGTGGATAATTTCCCTGGATGGCATTGACGGTGGGGGTTTCCAATACGTTAAGACTTGCCTAATGCCGTGGTAAGGGATTCTAGAGTATGTTGTTGCTACTAGCGACAACAAGGTCTGGTGTTGCGATTGTGATTTTCTTGTGATCGATAAGATCCTAGGCCACATGCTTTAAAGAGAAAGAATGTTATGTGGTATGATCTCTTCCTTGGTGGAATGTGCAATATTTTCTTTCATAATAATTTGGGGGCAAAGGGTTTAGTAGAGGTCTAGACTGGAGAGGAGCTAAAAGTTACATTTGAATTAAGGTGGGCAAAATGTTAGTGTACGATTGGGCCAGTGGAGTGAACCGCCTAGGTGCCTATGCCACCTCTATCTATCTATTTTGATTTAAATATTCCGGATTCTACCTAAGTTGTTGTTGTTGTGGCTATTGTCCCTATTAAAGAGTGATCGATGCCCCCTACTCCGAAGCGGTGAGATTGTTGTCTTCCATTGGGCGAGGATCGGCTGTATCTTTGTTTCTGGCTCCGTTCCTGCTTGCCTTTTCTTCGATCTTTATTTTCTATGCAGGGACATATTGGTGGGGCCATGGTATGATCAGGTCGATTCTTATTCCGGCTTCCACCTATTCCCCCTTGCACAGATCAGCTGGGCAAGTTTCTATCCGGGTTCGAATTCAAATATCCTGATATGTTTGGATTGGCCAAGTGGACGATCATGGATATTTTCTCCTCATCCTTGATAGGAATTTTCATTCTCATGGCCATGGCTCTCCATCAGTTAACATACGCAGATAATGTCTTGTCATTTCTTTGCCTAAGGCCAACTAAATCTGCTTTTGGGGTGCCGCATTTAGATTGTATGCAAAATAATTTATGAATGCTTAGGCAGGTCTTCCCAAGTCCTAATCCTGTGATAATCAAGCGATGTGTACCATTTGAGTACGTCACCTCTTAAGGATTTCTAGAATAGATGAATCAGAGCTTTGTCATTCCCTCTCATGGTATTGAGCTCACCATAGAAAGCTTTTAAGTAGGAGGTGGGACATCCCATGACATCGTATCTTTGAAACTTGGGTACTTTGAAGTTTGTTGGTACCTTCACATCCAAGAAGGGATAAAGGTCCATGAACTTAATGAAAGGGAGTTCCACCCCATACTGCCTTTGAAGTTCATTGTGCATGACCCTGAGTTAGTCCTCGAAATGTTTTTAAAGTTTGTCAATTTTAAATGGCTGTTAAGAGGGCGATGGTTCCCCTTGAGGAGCTCGGTTTATCTCTTCTTCGTAAGGCCAAATCGAGTGAGGTGACGGGTTAAGCTTATTGGGGCCAAACGGTTAGAAAGGAATTCCAATCATGCACTGGATTCATATATTGGGGTGTGCTTGTGTGGTTAACGAGGGCCAGCCTTGACCAGGGTGGAGCTGCATAGGCAAGATGGGGACATGGTATGGTGACTGGTCTAAATGGAAATGGTTTCTATTAGGCATGTACTGTAGGGGGTGGATTGGACTGAGACTGGCTAGAGTGTGCTAGTTACAGTGTAAATGGGTCCTTGTTTGGAGGATAGTGCATGAGTGGGTACTGAAATTGCACCTGATTTATCTCATGTGGGACGTACTGGAACTGATTGATGGTGGGGTCGGAGAGACCCATGTGGGTTGCGGGCGGTTGTGCGCTACGAATGGAGGGGGCTGTCCCACCCTAAAGGAGGCATGCGATCATGTCCTTTATCCTACTCACTACTCATGTCTTGTGTTAAGTTAGCTAGCGAAGGTATGGTCGCGGGCGAGATTCTTGAGCTTCTTTATGTGTTGGCATAGTTGCCTAGGCATGAGTGCGAATGATGCTTTGATGAAACTCCTACCGTTAGGAGTCTTGTATGTAAATTGATAAGTGATGTTGATATACATTGAACTGATTCATACATATGTTCGGTTGATGCATCCTATTATGTTATTAAGTTGTTTTGTGATTATATTTATGTATTTGATAATCTGCTTTGTAGTTGTGCTGATCGAGCTATGAAAATGTTAAGTAGATGACCCACTTTGGGTTGGTTATCCCAGACTTGTACAATCGACCATGGTTGAATACAGATCATCGATAATAGTTGAAGTTATACGGGATGCTTCGCACCTAATGCCGATTTTGTCTGGGGTCCCTTGTTGTCAATCAGATTAGTTCGATGCATGACCTGACCATTCTTATGCTGGGTGGTTATATAACATTTAAAGGAATCTAGGATACCACTATTACCAATGAATTAAGTCCATTCATAAACGTTAGTACATTATTATCCCACAAAGACTCATGAGCTGGCCTGATAGTATGAGACATCATGTTTGAGCTGTTGACTTATGCTTTATGATGTGCCCGCCACATGGAAAAAACATTGGGTGACGAGCTTTCCATGCTGAAAATATTAGGTGACAAGCTTCCTCGTAACGACCACCAAACACTGATAAATGTCGTGATCCTACCATATTGCTAATGGTTTAGGTGGCGTGCTTTCTTCACATTTAGAGTTTGGGTGATGACTTTTACCCTAGTTGTGATTGTCCTTAGCCGACAAGCCTTAATATTAGCCCAATTGAGTTGTATAGACTATTGGGTAATGAAACCAAATTTGGATCAAGAGACACTAGTAAGGGGCCACTACGTGCCGCAATGAGTTACGTGAATCTGTTTAACGACTATTGATAGAATAAAGGTATCCTAACTTTGCCAACCTGTTGATTAAACTGGAAATAATAATTGCTTATCTAATCATGCATAAATTACATTTTTGGGTTGTGCTATGGGCCAACTATTGCGCATATGTTGACGTCCTCGCTAGAAATGGTTTTGATGTGGAAAGTTTATAACTGTTGTATTTTCGGGCATTCACCATGTTAAACATTGTTGGGTTGTGCTGTGGGCCAACCATTGCACATATCATCATATCATTCATGTATTTAAATAATTAACTTAGGAGTATTTTTTTTTAATAATATCATTACATATGTTTGATTGTGTTGATAACATGTGTCACTTAGAAAATGAAATTACTGAGTTAACTACTCACTCTCACCTGGGACGATATTTTAAAACACTAATCGGGCGATATTATGGATGTAAATACCACTTAGGTCTCAGACAGACAGACTTATACTGACTTGTACCATCACTATAATGTTTTAAGAGTGTTGGGCAAAAACATAAGACTTTACATGTTATTCAATTTTTATCATGTATGTATTGGAGTCCCTCAGCTTAGCAGACTCCATGGTTTGATGTTGTTGAATGTTTATTGTGGCTTGTATAGTCCCCATTTGGGTGGACACCACTCTTAGAATTGTATAATTTGAATATTAGTCATTTATTTTTCGATTTAATTATGTCTACTTAACTTTTGATACTGTTAATTTAAAGCTACTCTGATTGTTGATCATGGGTTAACATTAACCGGACTACGCAGGCACATGGGAACTTGCCTAAGTGCATTTTTACTATGTTCATACCTGGGAACTCGGGATCGATGTCTTTGTACTCGGGTGCTGATTTTCGGGGTGTGACATAAGCATTACTTAATCCCCAATGGAATCGCCATCCTATGAACGCCTCCCCCCGACACGTGTGCATGCGACTGAAATGAATGTGTGACACGCGATGGAAGATTGCCTTTCACGGGATGGTGTTCTCATTGTTATGTGAGATTGATTTTTTTGGAGTGACGACAGTTGATGTATACGGTTTATTTAGTTTGTCTTGGTTCCTTGGTCATGCAATACCTTTCCCAAGGGCAACCACTAAATGTTACGTTTAAAAGGATGGAGTCACCACTCGACGATTAGGCTGTGGTGTGCCCACGGTCGGTTAAAGTCCATGGACCTACCCTGGGATGGGGAATCATAAAATTCCCGGGCCTGAATGAGTCCTGATATGTGGTCTGCAGCCTGGGTAAGGGTTTCGATTACGAGAGAAAAGGGGATTAGGAACCTTCTCTTGCTCGCACTTACGTGAGGTCTTTACTTTAAGGGATGTGCAGTTTTCGAGGAAATTGTATATTTGCAAGAAAAGTGAGTCATATGGTTGTACCATGCATGACCCTACGAGATGGCCGAGCAGGCAAAAGAAAAAAGTAAACAGATCCTAGCCTTGCTTCACAAAGTCAAAAGACAATGGGCAGGCAAACTGAATAAAGTAAACATGTAGGAAAGATAAAAGATCATATCCTTGCTTCACGGAGTTGAGGCTCGGGCAGACGAACAAAATAAAGTAATAGAAAGTAAATGCAGTAGAGAAAAAGTAAACAAGAAGGAAGGTTAACTTATAATGGAATGTGCAAAATGGACCATGTTTGACTTTGATTGAGATGTGATAAAGAGAAGGAAAGTCAAAAACCATTTCCTTGTATTAGGAAAGGGATAATTGGACATCCTTAATCTTAACATGACAGGGTTGACTTTGTTGAGTTAGATTGTTGTTGCTAGTTGGGATAGAACGTATGCGTTATAATAGTTGCTGTAGGGGAGCCTAGGCAGTAGAATCTCCTCGTTGTTGGGGAGCGGAAGCCAAAAAAGAAAAAACTTTAAGAGTATTCTCTCTGCCATTTTTGCATCTGTCTAGCTAGGGGATGAGTGCCGTTTAAATAGGTTAGAAAACCATCTGCTCGACATGGTCGACGGACACATGTCAAGAAATTTTCATGTAGGGTGGACATGTGTTAAGAGAGAGCCATGCAGGTGTTGCACAAGTGGGGTATCTACACCCCTCCAATATCAATGTGGTACTAGTTGGCATCCTGTGGGCCCCTCCAAGATGTATGTGTTTTATCCACATTATCCGTCCATTTTGCTGATTCATTTTAGGGCATCAACTAAAAAATGAGGAACATCCAAATACCAAGTAGAGAACACTAAAGGAAATGATGGTTATTAAAAGTCCATCACTAAAAACTACCTAGGGTCCATTGTAGTATTTATTTTATATCTAACCTGTTGATTAAATTACATGAACCTGGATGAAGGGAAAACACAAATATCAGCTTGATTCAAACCTTTTTTGGCCCCCATGAAGTCTTAGGGGTGGGTATTCAATGACCATTGTTTCTTGCCATGTGGTTCACTTTTTTATTTTTATTTTTAACAAAACATACTCACACACACACACACCACAATTCCAACTGATGACCTTAGTGTTGACACTCACAAAGTCTACCAGTGGGCCATGAATAGGGATCCTATGGTGTGGCTCACTGGATTGAATGCCCACCATTAAAAACTTCCTAGGGCCTAAATATCAACTTGGTTCAAAGTTTTTCCGTCCTCAAGAATTTTTTTTAGTGGTAGGCATTTAATGACCACTATTTGTGACAATGTGATTCACCTTTTTTTTTTCTTCTCTTTCACACACACACATTGATGTAGGGAAAGACATTAAATAATAATGAGAAAGATCATCATTTTTATCAAGTAGTCAAAACCTTTAATTTACAAGGTAGTTTTTGAATATACAAGAAATAATAAGAGAAAAAACTTGAATATTTTATTAAATAATTGTCTAATATCTATGTTTTATCGATTACCACCTCAATAAAGAAAAAATGAAACTTAATTTGTAATTACCAAAAATAACAAAATTCTAACCCTAATATAGTCTTAATTTAACTAAAATAAAACTAACTTTAAATAGTTAGTTTTGCCAAAAATAAAAAGTTATAAATTAACTTTATTGGAGAGCACTCGGCATGATTATAATTAATATCTAAAAAAGATGAAAATATATTTTTTTCTAATTACTAAAAATAATTTTTTTTCTAAAATTTCATGTTTTTCTAAAATTTCATTTTTGAATTAAAACCGTGTGTTTTCTCGCGAAATGGACAGTCGCAACCCACCATGTGGGTCGACTGACCCCATATGGCCTGTTACTGCAAAGATTGATAAGTAGTGCATCCTATAATTGATGCAGGGATGGACATGATGAGGTCGAGCACCGTCTTTCTCAGGGGATAGCTATTCTGAACCACGGAACTTATCCGAACGCTTCATAGAGATACTTCGAATCCACAAGGAAAATAAGAAAATAGAAATAATTTCTATAAATTCATAATAATTTGATTGATAATTAATATGAGATTATAACCTCTTAAATAGTAACATGAACCCTATGAAGAAGTTTTGGAATTAGACTACAACTAAAACTCTCAGAAATTGTGACTAAATAGACGGTCATGATTTCTACTTAGACATCATGGCTTTCGATCAAAAATAGTAAGTGTCCTATTTGGCTTAACCATGTTAATCTCCTAATTTTTCTAAGCACTTTTCATGTTGAATACAACTCCTAAAGCCTAACAAATGAAGAGTTAAAATCAAACTAAAACTAACTATAAATAGTAAAAATAAAAATAAAATGGAATTTTGTCCGTCAATCTGATGGAATCTTGCAAATTCAGCGTGTACAACCTAGCTAAAGTAGCTTCTTCTATTCCAAAATCATATATGGCACGTCGGATAACTCATTCTAGTTTGCAAGATATGTCCATCTTAATGTTCTGATGGTCCGAATCACTTCTGCTTCCAATTAGGCCTTTTCTGGTCCATCTTGGCAATGAAATTGTACTCAACTTGCTCTACATCAATAACGATACCTAGATTAAAACATGCTTATAGCGCGGTTACATCATGACTTCAAAGGACTAAGACCAAATGTGACGAAGTACTTCCGCTTCCATTTGGCTTTCTTTTAGTCCAACAATTGTAGAAATGTATTTATGTCATGTCCTACATCACACACACTCACACCTACACACACCATAAGGGGTACTCGAACCCAAGACCTCAGTGTTGAAAGTCCCAAAGTCTACCATTGAGTCATGTGTGGGTATCTGGTGGTGTGGTTAGCTTGTTTGTACACTCTATTAAAAACTTCATATGACCATTATAGTGTTTATTTATCATTTAACTTGTTGATTTGGTTACGTAAATCTAGATGGAGGGAAAACACAATTATCAACTTAATTTAAAACTTTTCTAGCCTCAAAGAAGTTTTTAATTGTGGGCATTTAATGACCACACTTTTTTTAATTATGGGTCCTTAACTCTTGATCCGGTGGTGGTAGACTCTTATGAGTTTCAACACCTGGTCAAGGATTCAAGTACCCATAGGAGGTGAAATTCCACTATAGCGTGAGTGTGTAGGGTATGTGTGCACATGTAAAATAAAATTTTTAAAAAAGTTTAAATTTATAATATTTTTAGGATCATGCACCAAAAAGGCAAAAACAACGTAGATGAACATCCAAACACATACATCATAATGGCCCCACCTAGCTTTTACGACACCAATGGGCACCAACACTATGTCTGAAAAGGGTTACTATGTCACTATTGAATCCGAATCTGCGTTGAGATACCTGGCCTTGGAAACGGATTGGCTACTCCCCTGCCACTAGCCCGGTGGCTGGTAGTCAGTGCTGTATGGGCCCCACCATGATGTATGTGTTTCATTCATGCTGTTCATCTATTTTTACTATCATTTTATGGCTTCATCCCCATAAAGAGAGGCATATAAATCTCAGTGGATCACACCACAGGAAAACAATAGTGATTAGATATCCACCATTAAAATCCTCCTAAGACCCATTGTACTGTTTATTTGACATCCAATTTATCGATTAGGTCACACAGACCTAGATGAAAGGAAAAAACAAAGATCAGCTTGATCCAAAACTTTTATGGGCCCCAAAAGTTTTTAACAGTCGACATTTATTCTACATTGTTTCCCGTAATGTAATCCACTTTAGATTGGGATATACCTCATTTTCTGTCTCATATCCGAAAATGATTTAGAAAAATACGTCCAACATGAATAAAAAACATATATCATGATGGAGTCCACGTAACCCCGACCACCAGCCATTGGTTGGTGTCAGGGTGAATAGCCAATCCGTATCGACATGAATAAAAAACATATATCATGATGGAGTCCACGTAACACCGACCACCAGCCATTGGTTGGTGTCAGGGTGAATAGCCAATCAGTTTCACCTGGCCTTTGCCAACCCTAGCCGGACTATTTACACTTCTCCGCATCCAGTCAGAGTGACAACTGACGATTCTCGTTCTCATAATTTCTCGAGATATTTTCAAATTTTAACATTTTCCTGCAACACGATTGAGAAAATCTGGCTAAAAAAAAGTATTAAAAATTATCAAATAATTTTTAAAAAATAGAATACAAAAATATAAAAAATGTTTTATCTGTTATATAATATTGTTTTAAAATTATAATAATTTCACAATGAAATCATGAAAATTCTAAAAGTACTTAAAATTGGAAAATCTTGTAATATTCTGCTTGTTATGCCAGCTCATAACATGACCCCAATCCAATCAATGGTAGGTGTCGCATCTAAACATGTCTCATGTGCAATTGCTCATGGGACTCGACGGATTTTGATGTGACCCATCATGGAAGGGTCGGTTTCTATATGAGCACATCGCATAGGTTCACATGTGGTACGCAGGCGGATTAGCACAGGTTGAGTAGCGAGAGTCTCTCGCTCACAGTTCTACAAGCCTATCGTAATGTATTTGTTATATCGACGCCGTCCATTTGGATAGCTAGTTTCAAGGCATGATACAGTGAATAAAGCAGATAAACATATGAAGTAGATCCCATCTCATAAAACATACGGAGAGTGATGTTCACCATTAAAACCTTCCAAAGGTCTACCATGATGTTTATTGGAGAGCATACACGAAATAAGGAAAAACACTAATATCAGTTTGATCAAAAACTTTTGCAGCCATTAAAAGTTTTGAATGATAGGCATCACTCTCCCTACTTTTCTTTGGTACGGCTCACTTGAGCTTTGAATACGACTCATTCTTTAGCTCATGCCTTAATATGATCTCCCTACATGGATGGACAGAATGGATACAAACCATACGTCATGATGAGCCCACAAAACTTGATGACATCACTTCAGTGGCCAGTCTTGTATCCAACCTGTCACAGTAACCAATCCGTGTCCCATGTGTTCGGTATTGGAGCCCACCCACCGGACAATGAGTCCGTGAATGGCTTTAATTTTTATTTTTTTCACGAGTACACACACCCCCACACACTCACGCCGTGCATGGCTTTAATTCTTGGGGAGCAGATCACCTCACCAAGTTGTGTGTGCCCCACACGAGGTATGTGCCGTATTCACACCATCCATCCATCCATCCATTTGGAGAGATCATTTTAGAGCACGAGTCAAAAAATATAAGGCAGATACAAATCTTAAGCGATCCACACCACATAAGGCAGCGAGAGCAATAATGTCTGCCGTTGAAGCCTTTCTAAGGCTAACCATGATTATAATAATAATATTATTATTATTATTATTATTGTTTGCAATCAACCTTTTGACAAGTTCAAACAGACCTGAAAACAAATATCAACTTGACCCAAAAGATCTATGGCCTACAAAATATTTTCGAGGGTTTAATCCACACTACTCTATGTGGTCCATTTGGACTTTTGGATCTACTTTATTTTTGAGCTCTTGACTTAGAATGATTAGTTAAATGAATGTACTGTTTATATATAAAATATAAATCATGGTGGGGCCTTATAAAACTTAGTGACATGGACACACCACCAAGGTCCGACGTACCAAGGAGTCCAATTCCTAAAATCTAGAAATAAACTAGCGACCACCACGTGAGGGAGAATCTACATCAAATCCACCCGTCAATCATGTGCCCTGTCACATTTCACCGTTAATACTAAAATCTGTCCCATCAAAGACTTAATTAGGGTAAAATCATGCTTAAAATGCTAAATGCACGTGGTGTGGCCCACCGGAGTCTTAGGGTAAAATCATGCTTAAGATATCTATTCATCATGTGGCTTGTCAGATGAATGAACTGGATAGCACATATACATTACTGTAGACTCACACACAATTTGAATAATTTTAATGGTGGGATTTTTCATGTCGGCTGTTCCCATGGTTTGCCCACTTGAGTATTGGATTAGCCTTATTTCTGCTTCCCCTGGCTAAAGATAGGGTGCATGTCTAATAGATGGTGTAGATCTGATCTACGCATGAAGTCTTCCATCCACATCAATGAATGCTGAGGCACCAATCAGAATTTTTGTTAATTTTAGTTGCACGAGTTCGACATAGGTTAGGGCTTTAAATGGCCACCCTGTTGTATGGGTTTTATCTGCATTGTTTATGCATTATCATTTTAAGGTATTAGTACAGAAAGAAGGAAAAAAAAAAAAAAAAAAGAAGAGATACATTCACAGCTCAAGTAGACCATATCACAAGAAGCAGCGGTGATAATAATAACACCCACCATTAAAACCCTTCTAGGACCCATTGAAATATAGTCTTGGGGTATCCACTTCAGACTATATTCAAAACACATACGTCACTTAAAAACACTAACAGGGGTTTTCTTTGAAATTAAAAGTAAATAAATCATGTCCATAAAATGAACAAAGTAAATAAACATTGTCAAAATTCAAAAGTAAATAAACCACGCCTATATACAAATTAATAAACGTTTCATTCATTAAATATCCTCTGTATGATGAATGCCTTTGTGGCATGTAATCTGAGTAACCTTCTTCGTAACAGTAACCCCCTCATCCACCTTCATCACCAGAATCATCTTTTGGTTCTTTTTTTACGGTTTTAACTATGAGAGAACTTTGGGCTGACTTCGAGCTGGAGGTGTACAAAAGATGGTTGTTTACCTCTGCTGAATCAGATGGTGGATATGCCTTTCTATCATCCTCATTCATAAATTCATCAAGTTTTTCATCCACTTTTTATGATCCAATTTATACGAGATTCTCAACTGTTTATAGAATACCACGAGAGTTTTAAGAAACTTTGATGATTTACTCATACTTGCTTCAACATCATGTTGTCTCGGAGGGGGTTAATGTTGTTACCTGATCCTGGATGTCATTTTCAAGTTTTCTTTTACGACATCTTTATAATCTTGTTTTTCTTGTTCCTTTAATGGTCTCTTTTATTTTTCTCTACTAACTGTGGAGGCAATTCTTTTGCTTAACCCTTCTTCAATTATAATAAGCTTATTTTTATATCTTTTGTGGCTGGTTGTATTAGTTGTAGTTATAGAGGAAGAGGTAGAGAAAGTCTTTCTATTTGAGTTGAGAATGACATGAAATAAATCGCAGACTTCCTGAGGAGCTTTGCTACATGAGGCAATGTATCTTCCCCGACAAGTCAAATGTAATTTCAACCAATTTTTTTTGTTTACAATTGTTTTCCACACAACTTGCATTGTAACTTTATCTTTCTATCTTGAGAGTAGACTTGAGCAAATTATCGAGCAGTCTAAAACTCAAACACAGACAACTTGCATTATTCACGGTACCTTGTAAAAAACAAATGTGAAGAATTTGATGTTTTAGACCATGAACAAATGTGAATAATGCAAGGTACCATTTTATCTTTTAACTTCCACCAGTCTAAAATATCAAATTCTTCACATTTGTTCTTTACAAGAGGCTCATTGAGATAGTGGTCAAGTTTTTTTTTTGGGTTGTTTGTGTTTGAGTTTTAACTTGTGCCATGGAAGATATGAAATCATCAAGCCTGCTTCGTTGTTCATCAACAATAGAACTAAAACCCACTTCACGAGTCAAGATTATGATTCCAGTATTGTGTTTTGCGGTGCTTAAATTTTGTACATAAAAGTTGTACAAATCATCAACTGTATCACAAATCTTATCCACCTCAGTGACACTCTTTTCACCAAACAACTTATTAAAGATGAATATAAGCATGAACATCTTATATTGAAGATTAAGAATGATGACAACAACCAATAATATACTGCACTTAAACCAGTACTTATCAAACTTTAATTGCATTTCCCTAGTCATTAATTATAAAAAATCTAGTCCTATAATGCCCCGACTTTTCAGGACCTGAGTCCACGACTCGTTTCTAAAAAACCCGAGTGTTAACCTTAAAAGATGGTCAAAGTTGAGTATATATTATTTTCCTTTTATCAGAGTAAGCAGATGAGCGTAGAATGGACAAGTAAGCATAAAGAAAAATTTTAAATTTAATTTAGAATATAAAGTGTTGCCCATAATGACTTATACAAACCGTTGTCTCCATTCTTACGATTACAAAATGAAATAATATTACATGTGAAATAAAGGAAATTACAACAAATTTGAGATATGAAATCCTGTAGCAACCCTTAGCAAATATAATCATGCACGCTTATCAAACATAGCCTGCTCCTCACCAATATGAATGTGAACATCATTAGGGTCACCTATACAACTTGTACGGTTATATATTTGATGGATGAGTGACCAACTCAGTGTGAACTCCCCTCGAGATTACACACCGCCGCATTAGGTAAGAAATAGTATAAAACATCTAGACAACCAAAATAGAGTAAATGCAGCCTTATTAGATGCATGGTTGCATGGATGCAATTAGTCCCGGGTAAGACATCTAGACGGACATAGGGGTCGTCACCCATGCAATCATCGACCCGGGCAAGACATCCCGATGGTTTATGCCTTGGGTAAAACATCCGGAAAGAAAAATATGTACGATAACAACAGATGATGGTTGGTGCCTCGGGTAAGACATCTAGACAGGTGAATCTGTATGTTACGTATGACAGCAATGTACGATAACAACAAATGATGGTTGGTGCCTCGGGTAAGACATCCAGACAGACGAATCTGTATATTTCGTATAATAGTAATAGATGTTAGTCTGTGCTACGCATGCATGATTAGTCAACCCGTTATTAGTCCAATTGCAACCAGCCAATTTAAATAAGCTCACAGTCACTACGGGGAGCACATAACCCAGTATAGGCCGACGGCTCGGGCATAATGTCTCATTCCACCATCCTCGGCCCATGAGACTGCCATCTTAAGATGTTTAATGGAAACCTGTTGACTAATAGCTAATCATATTACAGTATGTGGGGCTTACCATCGCATGGTTGTACCGTATAAGACATCCAACCCATATAGAAAAAATACTAGAACAAAGCCACATACGGCGATATCAAAGAGGCCACATACGACGAGTATCATAACCATGCGATAAAAGATCATCCTTAAAAATCATCAGACACAACAACCCTGGATGGTAGGCTCACATCAATGATCCATCTAGACTACCACGCAATAACTACCAAGTCTAAGGTCCATTACGATCGCAACTAGTCAAGTTACATCTCAAGTGTGGGTGTACATTTATAGGTGAGAGTTTTCCATTAATGTATCAGTTTAAAGTCCATAAGCAAAACGCAAATAATCCACAGGTATGAACAATTATACAGGATAATCATAAAGCATGTAATACAACAATTCAATTTCTACCAGCTAACATATGTGAGTATAAAGGGAGATATCGATTATGAATTTAAATAAAAGCTATAACTTAAGCTAATGAGAAAATGGAAAGCTCAAGGAGAAGAATCATCACCTGATGAACCGAATCACCTTCTAGTGTCGCTAATTACTTGTACCCTTAGAATTGTATCCTACCACAAATCATGAACTTGTACAATTAGGTTCAAGTTCCATGCATTACCTAGGTTTAAGATTATAGCCTAGGGTTTTAATTACTTACCTTTAGGGTTTTAGTGTGGAGTTAGGGATTTCATCTTTTAGTTTGGCGCTTAGATTCTAGGATTTGAATCCCAAGTTATATTAATATTATCATCGTACAATTGACCAATTAATACTCACAATATGATAATTCACAAGTTTATATTCAAGTATATATGTAATATATAATGTTCTTATATTGGCTAATAACCTATCCAATAATAGAGGTAATTTACTTAGGCTTTTAGGGTTTAGTTCTAGGATTAGATTTAGCATTTTGAACTCTAGTTGAGGTACCATTTACTATGATGTAATTTAATGATTACAAAATAACTATTAGCATTGTGTTATTATTCATGTTGGCTAACATAATAATAATCGCTATGACGTTATGTAATATTATGACCTACTATTAATGGTAGCGTTTAAGAGTGTAAATCAAAGCACTAGGATTTAATAATGGTATTATTATTATTATCTATTTACAATAACTATCACTAGTATGGAAGATTTACTAATGCCTATTCATATCTATTACTAGTAATCCTAATAATGATCTCAATAATGTTAATGGTAATCAAAAGAATCTCAAAATAGAGGAAGATGTGGACTCACCTTGGTCGACTCAGTTCGAGTCGAGTTGACTCGGCTCACTCTCTCAATCTCACTTTCTCCTTCTTCTTCCTTTTCTTTCTTATCTCTCTTTTTCTTCTCCCTGCTAGGAGGTCCAGCAATGAGACTAGATGGACAAAACCCAGCCTGACTCAGTTCGAGTCAGCAACATGGTGCCCCTGCACCATGTCAAACCTCTCTCTACTCTCTTTCCTTCATCTCCTTTCTTCTTCCTTTTTGCTGCCGTTGGAAGTATCCGGCCATGGCTATCAAACTCGGTCTGACCCGGCCTTAGTTAAGATGAGTTGGCGCGGTGGCTGCATGAAGAGGCAACGAGTCAGGGTTATACAGCGAGTTGGTGCAACTCGGCACAACTCAACCCAACTCTCTCTCATTTCTTCTCTCTTTTCTCCCTCTCTCTCCTTACCCCTGCCTGCTGCAAGTCTAAGAGAAACCGGACATGGATCCGATGAAACAGGCCAAGTTCACAGCCCGGACAGCCAGTCAGGGTGGTGCGGTGTAACAACAACCGCACCACACTTCTTCCCCCTTACTTTCTTCTTCTTTCTTTCTTCAATCTCCTTTCTCTATTCTTTCTTCTTCTTCCAATCCTGGTCAGTAAGAACACTAACCCAAACCGGTCTTGGTCGGGTCAGTTAGCGCGACACCCAGTAGCTCGGTGGAGGAGAAAATGGTCGTTAATGGCGGAATCTTGCCCGGACCATTTTCCTTCAATCCGCCTCTTGCAGAAGGTCTGTATGGATCACATAAGACTTGGAGGATGGTTGGAATGGAGCTCCATTGATATTTCTATGGTGGGTTTAAGCTCGGAAGGAAACAATGGATTTTTCTCAGGGGACTTCAATAACCAAAGAAAGGACTGTTGCTATGAGATCTTGCTGCCTTTTTATCATAACCTAAACTCCTTTAGAGTCGTTGGATAAGGAATGGACGGTCTGGGATCGAATCCAGCTACTTGGTTTTCTCAAAACTGTGGGAAAGAAACCGAAACCATCCCTGGTTTCACTTGGAATGCCCTAAACGAGTGGACGGTTGAGATATCGTATTCTTGGAAGGCTGGGATTGGGGAAGGGAGAGAGCACACGGATTGCCCTCGTGGCAGCAGCAGATTTCCATTTTCGAAAATAGGTGTGTTTGTGGCCTGATTTGAGGTTGACATTGTGTGCACGTGTGTGCGTTTCAATGTGTGAGTCGAGCTAGGTTTTGGTGGGACCTAAGCCCTTAACATGATGGACGGTTTGGATTTTCCAAATCGATGGCGCAGATGGGCCACAGTTCAGACAAAACGGATGCTCGTCTGTTAGCTGTCAAACCAAGGAGAGAGAGAGAAACTCTCCATTTTTGGAGAAGCACGGGTCAGCCCGTGCTGGCCGGTCTGATCCGTATGGTGCACAGCGAGTGTGCACCATCTGTGTACACGCACCCTGCTAAGCGGGGTCCCTTGTGATGTTTTTGATAAATCCATACCGTCCACTCCATATGGTGGGCCAAATAAAAGCCCTTGACCAAGGATGGGGCAGATCCAAGGCTCAAGTGGGCTATACCAACTGAATCAAGATCCTTAAGTGTTGGTTACGTAGATCCAATGGCCGGATCACCCTAAAACTGAACTTCAACGGTTAAAAAGGTCCAAGGGGATATTTGTAAGGTTTTCATCCTATATTACTAACCATAACGGGTATCATTATAGATTTCATTACTTTGGTATATTACTTGTAATTAAAATAATTAAAATCTCATACATATATATATATATATAATATTTTAATATTAACACATTACCATATACATGTTATTGATCACCTATTTATTAAGATAAAATTCATAATATACAATATCATATTATACATACATAGAAATTGAAAATAGTACAATATCATATTTAAAATCACATTGTTAAATAATACTCGATTTTATTTAAAATATCTAACAATTTTTGTTACGTATTTATAAAAGATATTTAATCCTACACTAATATTTATAATTCAATCATACATTTTGAAATTACCACCGATTATGTTTATTTAATATAATATTATCTTCAAAATATTTCATATACATTAAATATATACGTATCACTCTATTCCATGCATTTTCAGGTAAATTATTAAAATACATCTATAAAGTTTGAACTATGTTTGCATAAAATAATGTACTTATGAAGTATCATCTAACGTTTAGATGGTTTCATGTATCTATCGAGTGATTGACATTTAATACAAGATTTATTTGATGATGTAGCGGTCTTTACAACCAGGTTTAGGGTAGGACATGGGGACATTCAATTTAATTAGACTGGTGTTTATACCAAGTTGGGTTATGTGGTAACACCCGAGTATTGAAAAGTACGGGGTGTTACAAGTCCACTACAACTTTTGTACAAAACATCTTTTACCCTCCGATGTTCTGGCAAAAATATATTTGTTGTTGGATACTTGCTTCTTGAAAATTTCTTTGTTGTGTCGTAAAAAATTAAAAGGAACTTGCGAGCTTTTTCAGCTCTTGTCCAATCATCATCAGAAAGCAATAAAAAATATACATTATCATGAGAATGTATCGCTTAAATCTATCATTTAATCTAATATTTCAAAAGTTGAATTCTAACGTGTCATAACATTTAACTTCATCGTTATCTTAGATGACAAACTCAACCGTTTCACGATCTCATTCCATGTATATAATCGTGAAGGTGACCCCCATATATACTTCACACTCTCTCTTATATTTTCGATCATTCGCTCAATTGTTTTAAAGCCATCTTATACAATCAAGTTTAGGATATGGGCACAACACCTAATATAAAACATCTTTCTACCAAAAAATAAGTCATCGGTGGCCCTAAATTGGTTCCGTAAATTTTTTATCACACTATCATTTATAGATGCATTGCCTAAGATGCTTTTTCTAAAGTTATTGAAGAGATTTTCTTCTCAATGCCCCACTCCATAAGATATTTGTACATGCAGTATGAAATCATCAATCCAGTGTGATGAGGCGTAAGATAACAAAAGTTTAAGATTCTTTTGCAAGCCTCCATTTGGCATTAACGTAATGGTTAGTTAGTGACATATATCCTTTTCGTTGATTTGATGTCGTCTACAAATCTAATGTTAGGCTGATTTGGGAAACTGATTCCAATTGTCCTTTCAACTTGAGCTTCTTACTTGCATACATCTTCATACACATTCTCTTTATTGTTATATGGGAGACCTTCTTGTATTTGAGGTTAAAGTCTCTGGCTAATTTGACAAAGGAAGGACTCTTTACCGTATGCAATGAATTTTCATTGGTAATGATACATGTGGCCGTTAACTCATTCACATGGTCTCTGGTATACTTATAGATAGATAATGTACCTTGCGATGGACTCACTAAAGATTGAGTAAATGAAAGTGTCTGTTGCCCTTAGGTCTGACTTCTCATTTTTTTATAATACTCCAAAATGTGTTTCTTTAGAGTTGTAATCGACCTATCTACTTGTTTAGCATATTGAGCCTTGCAGTACTTGTATTGTATTTTCACCGTACTGTTTTTTAGGGTTACTTTTTCAAAATCTTCCCACACTAATGATTTTTTTTCTAAAATCTGTAATTGTGAGGTATTAATATTAATGGGCATCTCTTCATCTTCTAAATCTAATCCTTTATCATCCAAGATCATTGATGATGTGACTGACAAACTGTCGGGGGAATTAAAAATTTTCTCATTAACTATTTACTAATTGATAGATACTAAATCTAATTAGCATTAACACTTTAATGCCTTAAAGGTTTATACTAAATCTTAAATTATTCACTCGTCTAAGGTTAGATAGATTGTAATACTTTCATATTGCCATTTAAATGCCCATATCAAAAATCCGACAGTATCTCCACATGTCTCTTCAAATAAGTTGATCTTTTATTACTTTCTGATGTTAAATATCTAAGCAATGTGAAGATATTTGACATGAGAAATGAAAGGGAAGAAACATATCCAAAGAGAAATGGAAAGATAGAGCGCAGATCAGGAATGAACATTTAGATAAGTTATATGAAAGCATACTATCTATCTAACCTTGAACTATCTAAAATGAGACAATTTGAATGATTTTTATGACACAAAAAACACACTATATCTATGCTTAGCCACATAAAAATCTTCAAAGGCGCAACTAATTATCTAACTTACAAGTCACAATATTAAGCTAAAAATTTTTTTTAAAAAAAATGCAATCCATACATATTAAGCTAACCATCTAATGCACAATAACAAGTTAAGTAAAAAAGCAATGTAATCCATACATATTAAATTAACTATGTAATGCACAACAATAAGCTAATCAATAAGCAATGTAAATCATAATTCCCAAAAATTAACCACTAATTATTTAATTTAAATAAATAAAACACATTAACAAATTAGGAGTTAGGGTTTAAGGATTAGATTTAGCTGTTTAGGTCTTAGGGTTTAGGGTTTAGATTTAGGTTTTAGGGTTTTAGGTTTAGGGATTGGTAGGGTTTAGGGATTAGGGTTTGAATTTAGGGTTAGGGTAGGTTTTAGGTTTAGGGATTAGGGTTAGGGTTAGGTTTTAGGTTTAGGGATTAGGGTTTGGGGTTTGAAACTAGGGATCAAGCTTAGGGATTAGAGTTTAGCCTGGCCGCATCGCCAGGTTGGACACACCACAGCGAGCTCGGACGCATAACACCCGAGCCATGCCATGCGGGACGCACATAAGTCCATAGTGAGCTCGACCTCACCGCACCTGAGGTAGGACAAGTGCACCAAATCAAGTTCGAATGCATTGTACCTGAGCTAGGCCAAGCGAGACGTACCACATGTCCATAAGACCACAGTGAGCTCGGCTGTATGCTCGCATCGCACTCGAGCAAGCCCGGACGCACCACAACGAGCTCAGGCCACTCCTGAGTTAGCCCAGGTGCACCACAGTGGGCCCAAGCCACTCCAGAGCCAGCCTGAGCTTACCCGAGCCATTCCTTTGAGATATTATGATGATTTATTTAATTAAAATAATAAAAAAATTACATGAAATAGAGATGAATTACTACCGAAGCCGGGATGAATTGGAGAGAAGAGAGAGGAGGAGGAGGAGGAGGTGATCGAATGGGTTTTGTCGAATGGGTGCTGTTGTGCAGGAGTAGGGGTTTCGGTCTTAGATCGAGTTGGGTGCGGTGACCGGCAAGTAGGGTTACTTGGGTAGAGGGGAAGGAGGTTTTTTTTTTTTTTTTTTTTTATATAGTTCCCGATAGTCGGATCGTGTCGGGTTTCGGATTGGGCTGAGTTTGAACGGATCGAGTCGGGTCGAGTTACCGTGTAACTCAAACTCAACTCGGTCGGGTTTCAAATTGTCCTAAGTCTACTCGATTCAAACCCAACTCTGCCATTCGGTTTGGGTTGAGTCAGGTCTGACCGAGACGGCTGAGTCAAGTCCATAGTGTAGTTCAACTTGTGTGCAGCTCTAGCCTACAATTTCAATGGTTGAGGGACATCTCTACTTCATATACTAACATAAGTATTAGGTTTCCCTTCTTTTCATTGCATGTGCGATATTCACAAGTACTAAAAAAATCCGTTGTATATATTTTCTTAAGAGATCATTTTAATGCCTTAAATTTTATTAGTTATAAAGGACATATGGGTAACTCATAGTCAATGTTTGGATATGATATTTTACCAATGAGTTATAAGCTATAAATCACTTAGTTATGAGTAACTCAACTTAAAAATCACTTTCATGTGTAACTTGTTTACAACTTGAAAGGTTATAGACATCCAAATGACCCATAGGTTTATTACTTAAGTACAAAATACTAATGTTTTGGGCAGAGTACCTCTCTCAGCATAATGAGTGGGTTTAACCTTTTTTTCATATTTTTGAGGGTCAAATATTGCATATTAGACCCCAGTTATTACCTGGTTTTACAAACATGATAATGTTTAATGCTCTATTTTAATCATGTTTTTATTTGCAAGGTGAATTTAGGAGCTTGGACTTAAAAGAGTGTTTAAAGCCTAGATTTAACACTCAGAAATCATCAAAGCAAGGGACTGAGCCCAGAGGATCGAGATAAAAAAATTTACATACCAGAAATCTGAGAAAATCAAGCAATTCACGTTAAAGGGGCCAAAAAATCGTCTAAAATGCAAGATCACAGGGTTCTCACCATTTGTTCTGCTCAAAACTTTATATCTAGCCTAAGGACCATAAATTAACCACACACGTCAAAATTTAGCCTTTGGATCTGTAAGACCCGTATCTTGGTCCGTACCTTTCCGTACACTTCCGCGGTCGTACCGGTCGAATTCTGGCAACTTTCGACCCTTAAACAATATCGACGCACGACCCTGATTCACGTGCCGACAACCCGAGTCGACTCAACCCGAGACTAATACCATAGCGACCGCACCGTCGCCGCGGTTCCGATACCGCGACTCGCGCGCCGAGGCGATACCCGGATCAAGAGATATGGGCCAACGTTCGGTGCGAGAAAACGCCGCGCGTTGCGAAAACCAAGGGAATCTCAACGATGTGTCACATCAATCACATCAATCCCATCAATCAATCACCCATCAACCCATCACATGTCAAGTACACATCACTTCTATCCCTTTTCCCAAGCAAGCACAAAAGTCTCCCAAACCCATACCTCTCTTACACAAAAGCCAACAAAGTCTTCTCAACCCATACCTTTCTTACACAAAAAGGCACAAAAGTCTTCCTAACCCATACTTTTCTTACACAACCATCACTCACCCATCCATCCATCACTCTCTCTCTCTCCCTTTACATCACTCTCTCTCTTTCTCTCTTTCTCATTTCAAAGAAAAAGCTCCCAAGCAAACATCCCACGTATGGAATTTTGCAAAAATCCCTAAGCTTCAAGTGGCCCACCTTCCTACCCCAAAATCTCCCATCTCAACCCTCCATTCTTCATCTTAGCCATTGAAGTTGAAGACAAGGTGCCAAGGAACCCCTAGGAGCGAGAAGATCGGACGGTGGGTGCCTCTATAGGGTAGTTTTTATTGTTTTTATGGTGGACCAAGTGAGGCCCACCGATCCATGGTGTGGATCTCACTTGAGACCCTCATTTGTGGCCGATGGACCACATGGATCATCATGATCATTCCATGATGGGGCCATTCTCCATGGACCCCATCATGATGTTTATTTTCTCTTCAAAGGTCATCTAGACCGTCCATGTCAGTGGGGAAAGGATCCCCACCGTTGAATTTAAATTTCGGTGGTCCCACATTTTTTTAAGGCCCACTTGTTACATGATTTGTTGCTAGGGAGGGCCCATAATGACGGGGTCCCTCCATCACAAGCCGTGTCCCACTCTCCATGTCTCTCTCTCTCTCTCTCTCTTTTATTTTATTTTATTTTATTTTATTTTATTTTATTTTATTTTATTGCAATAGGAGGGTGTGGCCCACTTGAATGGATCCCACCTTGATGTAATTTTTATTCAAGTGGGGCCCACCTTGGACATTGAGCCCATGACACCCATCAGTGGTGGCCCACTCCATCAGGGCCCACACTCAAAAAAAAAAAAATTAACAAAAGACCGTCCAGCGTCTGGGACGCTGGACGTTTCAACAGAAAGGGAATAAAGGAAGAAAGAAAAAGAAAAGGGAAATGGTGGGCTGCTCCAACATGGCCCTACCTTGATGTATATATTTAATCCAAGCCATCCATTATATTCTCGGGATCATTTTAGGCGTTGAGCCGAAAAATGAGACCGATCCAATTATCTGGCGGGCCGTGGCATTAAGAATACTAGTATTTTCCTTTAAAACTTGGAAAAATGATTGCTGGGGTCCACCAGAAGCTTGGACCCACCTGAAACTTGGTTTGGACCCTTAATTTTGTGGGACACATGCAATGGACGGGGTAGATCTATTTAATGTGGGTCCCACCTAGGAAAACAAAAATAAAGAAAATCTATGCATGCTTTTGTCTACTTTACGTCCAGAGAAAGAAAGGAAAAGAAGGAAAATGGTGGGCCACTCTTGCAAGCTCCAACTTAATGCATGTATTTAATCCAAGCCTTCCACCATCTTTCTCAGATTAATTTAAGCGTTGACCCAAAATTTGGGACCAATCCGGAACTCAGGTGGGCCATACCATCTAAAATCATGTGACGACATGCCTGAAACATACAAAAGCATTTGGTGGGGCCTATCTGAAATTTGGACGTGGCTGAAACTTGGTTTGGACGCCTAATTTTGTGGAACACATGCAATGGATGGGGTAGATCTGGTTAATGTGGGTCGCACCTAGGATAAAAAAAATAATTTTCTTTTTTGGCATGACTTTGTGCCATGAGTCCAGAGACATCCACGTTAAAAAGGGTGGCCGTATTGGCCCATTTGTAGACTCCACCATGATGTATATTTTACATCTATACCGTTCATTTAATAGGTCCCCTTGAATGGTGCGTTGACTCCAGAAATCATCCACAAACTGAACTCAGGTGGGCCATACCATCCAAATCATGTGAAGACATGCCTAAATCATATAAAAACACTTGGTGGGGCCTACCTGAATTTTGAATGTAGCTAAAACTTGGTGTGAACCCTCAAACAGGTGGGACACACGTAATGGACGAGTTGGATTACAAATAAACACTTTGGTGGGCCCTATATGGGACCCACTGTGGTATGTGTGGCTTACCACACCGTACACAACAGTGGGTGGTGACACCCACTGTGATGCAAGTGTTTTACTCACGCCGTCCGTCCATGCCAGTGGACGGTGGCCCCCACTCAGATGTATGTATTGTGTCCACGCCGTCCATCTTGTGGGCCCCTGGCCACGTGACGTTATGAACAGGTTTGGATGGCAATAAACATTACAGTGGGCCCTAGGCCATGTGATTCAATGAACAGTTTGGATGCAAATAAATAGTACAGTGGACTCAGGTTGGGTGGCAAATAAGCATTTCAGTGGGCCCAGGATTGGCTGGAAATAAATGTTATAGTGAGCCCACATGGGAGTCTACCATGATGCATGAGTTTCATCCAAACCGTCCAACCATTTTGAGATCATTTTAAGGCCATTGTTGAGGCCCATCTTAATGTATTTGTGGCCCGCCCACTAAGGCCCACTTTGTTATTTATGGACCCATGTGTGTAGGCCCAATTGATGTATTTGTGGCCCATTGTTGAGGCCCACCTTGGTATATATAAGGCCTATGTGATTAGGCCCATTTGATGTACATAAAGCTCATATGATTGGGCTCATTTTAATGAATTCTAAGGCCCATGGGTTATAACCCATTGCAAAGGACCTAAGGCCCATTGGTGAGGCTCATTAAGGTGATTCATTTGATGAATGTAAGGCCCATATGATACGGCCCAATTGATGTACTTAAGGCCCAATTGAGTGCAACTAGGTCCATTGCAATGCGTGATCCCTTCATGGCAAATAACGATATTTATAGTAAGTAATGCCTCGGGAACAATGATGGTTAGACGTCCACATTGTAGGTACAATGTTGGTTAAATGTCCGCATTGTAACACTCCCTAAGGCCCACTAATAGGCCCATACTTGTAGTAAGTAGGCCGTCTAGGCCCATCTCAGTTATATACAGGGCCCATCTCTATATACATGTTTAGTATAAATCCATGATTCATTATCATACGCATCATATGTATGACTGATATGAGAAGTGACTGATCATAGCATATGCCTTCGGGCCAACTGTTTATAGGCTCCCTGGTAGGTGGAGTTGCCCTAGTGCATGGTACACGTAGGACTGTTGCATGACTGGTAGTGTGACTCATGCACTTGCATTTGTATGATTGTGATTATTGTATGCCCTAGCGACATCAGGGCCATAGCCTCCACAGATGCATCGTGGGTGGCTGGATTGGATACCGGAAATGTTTGGTTCTAGCATACGGGCGCTATAGATGTCCCTGGGTGAAAATCCCTAAACCCGATGGTACCAGAGGATGACTCTAACGTCGAGACCGAGTGGATACATGAGCGCACGAGGGCCGTATACCAGTAGGTCGCGTCTCCCACTGTGTCGTGGTCGGTTGGAAAGGGGTGTGACCTTACCCGCCTGAGTGAGGGGGCAACTCCTAGGTTGAGTTTGACCAGCTTGAGGAATCGGTCCGCTATCGACGAGCCGGGCCCGATATTGGCAGGCGGATAGTGAGGTCTCTTCTGCTCTCCCAGTTGTGCGTTCGGATAGGGACGGCAAACTGGCGTAGAGTGTACTAGACCCCGGTGATTATCCAGAATGAGAACTGTACTGATATATGATGAGGATTGGCATGCTTGAGTTGCATCTCGCATCACATGGTCTGGATATGGCCGATCGCATTCATATCTTGTACTGTATAGCCTTGGTACGGCTGATTGCATTCACGTATTCATCAGCATAATTCCGCATTACTCTAACCTTGTATTCTGAGCACGCTCGTATTGCGCACACACTTACACCGCCCTCTAAGCTTTCTATAAGCTTATGCACGATTGATGCGTGCAGGTGACGTCAGGACGCAGCCGTAGCGTAGTAGCAGCAGGAGCGTGCAGTCGAGCCTTTGGAGTTTTGTTATTAGCACTATCTTGTATTTCCCTTTATACATCTTGTACTCAAAGTTTTTGATCATAGTGGAAATGTAATGGAGTTCTTGGTTGTTGTTTGTGGGTTAGGCCTTTGGTTATGCTTATTACGAATCAAACTGACATCGAAAATCCTCCTCGTAGCATCCCAGGATTGGAACCTGGCGAATGGGAGCTAGGAGCCGAGAATGGGGTTCTACGGAGGCTGTCGGTGCCAGATTCGGCGATCGGAAATTCTGTGAGTCCGGTTTCCGAGTTTGGGGCGTGACAGAAGTTGGTATCAGAGCATAACTTGGGAATAACTGAGAACAACATTACATGTTTGCTATGAGTGAAGAATGGCTAAGTTCTGAAGTTCGGATAGCTTCACGACTTTCCGATTTAGACCGTTAACATGCGTACATTCGAGAGTTTTTGAAGATGATAGGCACTTTCGCTCTTTCCTGTAGGATATGGCGCCTGCGAGAGTTACTCACTCGACTCCCGCACCACCACCTGAGGATTCTACTTCACCATCGGAGGCTCCAGCTTTACCTCCTGCGTCTCCCGTTCCACCCTCAGAGATCCCTGATTCCTCCCATGAGGATGACATTCCTCTACCTGAGGCTGATGAGGTGCCGACTGTGACTGTGAGTGCCTCTCAGTTACAGCAGATGTTGCAGGCTGTGACAGCTGCACTACAGGGACAGGGCAGGCGCCCAGCTGTTTCACCAGCTCAGGCAGAGCAGGAGCGCGCGAGCGCCCTACTACGTGAGTTCAGGCGGCTTGATCCCCCACGTTTTCAGGGTGAGCCAGATCCGACTGCAGCTGAGAGATGGCGCTCCGATGTGGAGAAGATATTCGATACCATGTTATGTACGACCGAGCAGCGCGTTCGGTTAGCAGTATTCCTCTTTCAGGGTGAGGCCGAGCATTGGTGGACCTCTGTTACCCGTGTTGCCGGACCTGATTATGTCTGGACATGGGAGGATTTTGTTGACCGATTCGAGGAGCAGTACTTTCCCGACCATATCCGCCGTCAGCGAGCTTTAGAGTTCGAGACTCTGGTGCAGGGAGACATGACCGTGGCACAGTACGCGGCCCGTTTTGTGGCTCTCTCGAGATTTGCACCATACATGGTTGATGACGAGGGGCGGAAGGCCCGCCGTTTCGAGCACGGCTTACGTTACGGCCTTCGAGGTTGTGTTGTCGGGCATGAGCTCCCTACCTTTCAGGCTGTAGTGCGGAGGGCTCAGATCTATGAGACTGAGTGGGCCAGCACGCAGGCCGATCGAGATCAGAGGAGGGGTCAGAAGAGACAGGCCCCCTCCAGTAGCTCACAACAGCATCGACGACCACAAAGACACAGGAGCCATCCATCTGCCAGAGTACCAGTAGCACCGTCGGCACCCCCAGCGGCACCACCGCAGAGACAGCTTTCTGACACTTGCTATGGATGCGGTGGGATAGGACACCGTAGGTGGGAGTGTCCCCGACCTCGGCAGCAGCAGCCGAGAGCACCACAACAGCCTCCACAGCAGCCAAGAGCACCACAACAGCCCCCTCAGCAGCAGCACCAGCCTTCGGGACCTCCCCCACAGCAGCAGAGACCTCAGAGGGGACCTACACCTCCCCAGCAGGCTCGGGGCAGATTTTATACCGTCCAACAGGACCCCCAGTCATCAGGAGTAGTCGTTGACGATTCACGTGACTTGACCCCTACGCCGCCATGATGCGTCTTGAGAGTTAGAGCTTAAGATTCGTGAGCGTTATCCCTATCTTTTAGGTGTTTGAATTTGATGATATGTTGTGTTTTGATCATATATGATGTTAAGTTCCCTATCCTATTATGAGTCGTATTTAGCTGCAATCGTAGTGTAAATTTCGAGGACGAAATTTTTATTAGGTGGGGAGAGCTGTAAGACCCGTATCTTGGTCCGTACCTTTCCGTACACTTCCGCGGTCGTACCGGTCGAATTCTGGCAACTTTCGACCCTTAAACAATATCGACGCACGACCCTGATTCACGTGCCGACAACCCGAGTCGACTCAACCCGAGACTAATACCATAGCGACCGCACCGTCGCCGCGGTTCCGATACCGCGACTCGCGCGCCGAGGCGATACCCGGATCAAGAGATATGGGCCAACGTTCGGTGCGAGAAAACGCCGCGCGTTGCGAAAACCAAGGGAATCTCAACGATGTGTCACATCAATCACATCAATCCCATCAATCAATCACCCATCAACCCATCACATGTCAAGTACACATCACTTCTATCCCTTTTCCCAAGCAAGCACAAAAGTCTCCCAAACCCATACCTCTCTTACACAAAAGCCAACAAAGTCTTCTCAACCCATACCTTTCTTACACAAAAAGGCACAAAAGTCTTCCTAACCCATACTTTTCTTACACAACCATCACTCACCCATCCATCCATCACTCTCTCTCTCTCCCTTTACATCACTCTCTCTCTTTCTCTCTTTCTCATTTCAAAGAAAAAGCTCCCAAGCAAACATCCCACGTATGGAATTTTGCAAAAATCCCTAAGCTTCAAGTGGCCCACCTTCCTACCCCAAAATCTCCCATCTCAACCCTCCATTCTTCATCTTAGCCATTGAAGTTGAAGACAAGGTGCCAAGGAACCCCTAGGAGCGAGAAGATCGGACGGTGGGTGCCTCTATAGGGTAGTTTTTATTGTTTTTATGGTGGACCAAGTGAGGCCCACCGATCCATGGTGTGGATCTCACTTGAGACCCTCATTTGTGGCCGATGGACCACATGGATCATCATGATCATTCCATGATGGGGCCATTCTCCATGGACCCCATCATGATGTTTATTTTCTCTTCAAAGGTCATCTAGACCGTCCATGTCAGTGGGGAAAGGATCCCCACCGTTGAATTTAAATTTCGGTGGTCCCACATTTTTTTAAGGCCCACTTGTTACATGATTTGTTGCTAGGGAGGGCCCATAATGACGGGGTCCCTCCATCACAAGCCGTGTCCCACTCTCCATGTCTCTCTCTCTCTCTCTCTCTTTTATTTTATTTTATTTTATTTTATTTTATTTTATTTTATTTTATTGCAATAGGAGGGTGTGGCCCACTTGAATGGATCCCACCTTGATGTAATTTTTATTCAAGTGGGGCCCACCTTGGACATTGAGCCCATGACACCCATCAGTGGTGGCCCACTCCATCAGGGCCCACACTCAAAAAAAAAAAAATTAACAAAAGACCGTCCAGCGTCTGGGACGCTGGACGTTTCAACAGAAAGGGAATAAAGGAAGAAAGAAAAAGAAAAGGGAAATGGTGGGCTGCTCCAACATGGCCCTACCTTGATGTATATATTTAATCCAAGCCATCCATTATATTCTCGGGATCATTTTAGGCGTTGAGCCGAAAAATGAGACCGATCCAATTATCTGGCGGGCCGTGGCATTAAGAATACTAGTATTTTCCTTTAAAACTTGGAAAAATGATTGCTGGGGTCCACCAGAAGCTTGGACCCACCTGAAACTTGGTTTGGACCCTTAATTTTGTGGGACACATGCAATGGACGGGGTAGATCTATTTAATGTGGGTCCCACCTAGGAAAACAAAAATAAAGAAAATCTATGCATGCTTTTGTCTACTTTACGTCCAGAGAAAGAAAGGAAAAGAAGGAAAATGGTGGGCCACTCTTGCAAGCTCCAACTTAATGCATGTATTTAATCCAAGCCTTCCACCATCTTTCTCAGATTAATTTAAGCGTTGACCCAAAATTTGGGACCAATCCGGAACTCAGGTGGGCCATACCATCTAAAATCATGTGACGACATGCCTGAAACATACAAAAGCATTTGGTGGGGCCTATCTGAAATTTGGACGTGGCTGAAACTTGGTTTGGACGCCTAATTTTGTGGAACACATGCAATGGATGGGGTAGATCTGGTTAATGTGGGTCGCACCTAGGATAAAAAAAATAATTTTCTTTTTTGGCATGACTTTGTGCCATGAGTCCAGAGACATCCACGTTAAAAAGGGTGGCCGTATTGGCCCATTTGTAGACTCCACCATGATGTATATTTTACATCTATACCGTTCATTTAATAGGTCCCCTTGAATGGTGCGTTGACTCCAGAAATCATCCACAAACTGAACTCAGGTGGGCCATACCATCCAAATCATGTGAAGACATGCCTAAATCATATAAAAACACTTGGTGGGGCCTACCTGAATTTTGAATGTAGCTAAAACTTGGTGTGAACCCTCAAACAGGTGGGACACACGTAATGGACGAGTTGGATTACAAATAAACACTTTGGTGGGCCCTATATGGGACCCACTGTGGTATGTGTGGCTTACCACACCGTACACAACAGTGGGTGGTGACACCCACTGTGATGCAAGTGTTTTACTCACGCCGTCCGTCCATGCCAGTGGACGGTGGCCCCCACTCAGATGTATGTATTGTGTCCACGCCGTCCATCTTGTGGGCCCCTGGCCACGTGACGTTATGAACAGGTTTGGATGGCAATAAACATTACAGTGGGCCCTAGGCCATGTGATTCAATGAACAGTTTGGATGCAAATAAATAGTACAGTGGACTCAGGTTGGGTGGCAAATAAGCATTTCAGTGGGCCCAGGATTGGCTGGAAATAAATGTTATAGTGAGCCCACATGGGAGTCTACCATGATGCATGAGTTTCATCCAAACCGTCCAACCATTTTGAGATCATTTTAAGGCCATTGTTGAGGCCCATCTTAATGTATTTGTGGCCCGCCCACTAAGGCCCACTTTGTTATTTATGGACCCATGTGTGTAGGCCCAATTGATGTATTTGTGGCCCATTGTTGAGGCCCACCTTGGTATATATAAGGCCTATGTGATTAGGCCCATTTGATGTACATAAAGCTCATATGATTGGGCTCATTTTAATGAATTCTAAGGCCCATGGGTTATAACCCATTGCAAAGGACCTAAGGCCCATTGGTGAGGCTCATTAAGGTGATTCATTTGATGAATGTAAGGCCCATATGATACGGCCCAATTGATGTACTTAAGGCCCAATTGAGTGCAACTAGGTCCATTGCAATGCGTGATCCCTTCATGGCAAATAACGATATTTATAGTAAGTAATGCCTCGGGAACAATGATGGTTAGACGTCCACATTGTAGGTACAATGTTGGTTAAATGTCCGCATTGTAACACTCCCTAAGGCCCACTAATAGGCCCATACTTGTAGTAAGTAGGCCGTCTAGGCCCATCTCAGTTATATACAGGGCCCATCTCTATATACATGTTTAGTATAAATCCATGATTCATTATCATACGCATCATATGTATGACTGATATGAGAAGTGACTGATCATAGCATATGCCTTCGGGCCAACTGTTTATAGGCTCCCTGGTAGGTGGAGTTGCCCTAGTGCATGGTACACGTAGGACTGTTGCATGACTGGTAGTGTGACTCATGCACTTGCATTTGTATGATTGTGATTATTGTATGCCCTAGCGACATCAGGGCCATAGCCTCCACAGATGCATCGTGGGTGGCTGGATTGGATACCGGAAATGTTTGGTTCTAGCATACGGGCGCTATAGATGTCCCTGGGTGAAAATCCCTAAACCCGATGGTACCAGAGGATGACTCTAACGTCGAGACCGAGTGGATACATGAGCGCACGAGGGCCGTATACCAGTAGGTCGCGTCTCCCACTGTGTCGTGGTCGGTTGGAAAGGGGTGTGACCTTACCCGCCTGAGTGAGGGGGCAACTCCTAGGTTGAGTTTGACCAGCTTGAGGAATCGGTCCGCTATCGACGAGCCGGGCCCGATATTGGCAGGCGGATAGTGAGGTCTCTTCTGCTCTCCCAGTTGTGCGTTCGGATAGGGACGGCAAACTGGCGTAGAGTGTACTAGACCCCGGTGATTATCCAGAATGAGAACTGTACTGATATATGATGAGGATTGGCATGCTTGAGTTGCATCTCGCATCACATGGTCTGGATATGGCCGATCGCATTCATATCTTGTACTGTATAGCCTTGGTACGGCTGATTGCATTCACGTATTCATCAGCATAATTCCGCATTACTCTAACCTTGTATTCTGAGCACGCTCGTATTGCGCACACACTTACACCGCCCTCTAAGCTTTCTATAAGCTTATGCACGATTGATGCGTGCAGGTGACGTCAGGACGCAGCCGTAGCGTAGTAGCAGCAGGAGCGTGCAGTCGAGCCTTTGGAGTTTTGTTATTAGCACTATCTTGTATTTCCCTTTATACATCTTGTACTCAAAGTTTTTGATCATAGTGGAAATGTAATGGAGTTCTTGGTTGTTGTTTGTGGGTTAGGCCTTTGGTTATGCTTATTACGAATCAAACTGACATCGAAAATCCTCCTCGTAGCATCCCAGGATTGGAACCTGGCGAATGGGAGCTAGGAGCCGAGAATGGGGTTCTACGGAGGCTGTCGGTGCCAGATTCGGCGATCGGAAATTCTGTGAGTCCGGTTTCCGAGTTTGGGGCGTGACAGGATCCCTCTGAAAGTGGCCCAACGGATAGATCAGCCCACATATCAGCGATTTGGGGCCCACCCGATCTTTGGATATATTTCAATTTTATTATCATCCTCTTAAATTAAATGAGAAAAGGGATGGATGGAGCGGATTTCTAATAAGCATCACAGTGGACCCCACATGGAGGCGTGAGAGTGCATAACAAGTGCAGTCCCGCGCCACACCGGACCGCTGAGATTGGTCAGCGGGCACTGGCCCGACCCAGTTTTTGTGTATGCACAGTATGGACACTGAGATGAATAGTGGGCCACCCCCATCATCCAAACGAATGATCCAGACCGTCCATTGCGTCCATGGGGTGGGCAAGACCCTCGCCAAGGTCTCCTTTTAGACCCATGCACATGTACACACGAAGATCGACGGAAAATGTAAGATGGATGGCGAGTTGATTTGATACAATGGACCACACCAAAACTCGACTAAAACCACTCCTTTTCGACTGAAAATTTGCCAAGAATCCGATGAATGGAGTGGATTTCGTCGAAAACATCACTGTGGGGCCCACCGAACACGTTAGCGCAGGTTCTTTCGCACCATATGCATGTCCAGTTTTCCTGGACGTTACAGGGAGTTGTAGGCCACTGTTTGTGGTTGAATGGATGATCAAACCTTTCAGAACCTTCAAAGGGGGGTTTCTACCCCAACAATGGAACTAAAACAGGTTTCTTGGCCGCGTACCGTCCAGAAACTCGATCCAAACGTAGGTCTATCGTGTTTTTGTGACTACCAACTTCGTAAATAGATTCTAGCCACCCCTAGGGCCTATAAAAGAGAGGGAGAAGAACATGGGAAGGTATATCAGGGCGGGTGTGGAGGCTAGAATGTGTAAAGAAGGGAGAGAGAGCAAGATCAACGTGGGCCGTTGATCTTAGAGGAGTTCTTTCTTTTCTTTCTTTTTCTTATTTTCTATTTAGTTATGTTCCTAAGAAGATTTTTGTTTAATCATGGTCATGATTAGCTAAATCTCTTAGATAGGGCTAAGAGGTGAAGCTTGTAACGTGATGGGTGGTCTTCTATCGCTTTGATTTATGTTACTTGAACTGACTTTGATTCTAGTTTGATTAATAGGAATGCTTTCAGTTTTTAATAGTTTGTTGTGACTTAAATTATAATGGATCTTCGATAGCTTTGAGCATGTTCTTAGCATTATAGGGATTGTGAATTTAGGAATCCATGTTGTTCACCATCATCTCCTGGGCATGGTTGGATGATGAAATCCTTCCTAATATTCATAATTCCCTTAGATTGGATGTGAATTAGCTAAATTCTATTGTTTGCTTTGTCTCATGGACATGGTTTTGTGATGGAATCAATTATAATTCTCATACCTATCTTTTATTAAAAACTATATCAAAGGAAGTTTAGATTTGGATTTTTAATGATATATTTCCAACTGAATGAGGATGGTAATCTAGATCCAGTTGTATTCGTGAATCAAGTATAGATCTCCCTGATATCTACAAGTGGATCCTTGGAATCCCTAGTTTCCCACCTTTAAATTCTACAAGTTTTAGTTAATTAGTTTACCATTATTCTCATAAATTCTCCTTATTAGATTATATCTTCTTCTAGTTATAGTTCTAGTTACTTTCAGATTACGTACAAGGTTCAGTCCTTTTATATTTGACCTCGGTCTTATCGAGATTATTACTACATCACAACCCTATACTTGAGGTGTGAACACATATTATGCAAACAATTTTTAATTTATTAAAGGCCCTAAATTGGGAGAATTTAAAAATCAAGTGTCTCGTCATATAATTCCCCAATAAAAATTTAGATGTCGATATGGAAAATGAAAATAAAATCTTGACAATTGATTTTCTTCATTTTACCCCCAATCCATACACGCCTTATGAAAATGTCAAAATTTTTTTTGTCATGTTCCTTAAATTAGTTTTTTGAAATTTTGTATGTTATAACCTTTCTTTTAAAAACTTATTTAAGGTCCTACATTGTAAGTAGGGTTTGAAATGTGATTTATATAGGACCATTCTTGTATTTTAAAAACTTATTAAGGTGTGCTTGGCACGTCAGACTATTGAGACTCTATCATGATTGTTGATGTTGAAATCTAGTCGATCTTGCCTCACCTCCTGCTAGTTGGAGTACCGCTGAATTAATGAAAAATAAAAGAATACATTGGGAGCGCTGGTTAAGGCCAGGGACCCTCTGATGCCTAAGTCAGGGTAGGTCTGCATAAGGAGTAAAAGAATCGAATTGTCGTGTGTACCTTTTACCCATAGTTTAACGCCTGAAAATCGGTACCTAAGTACATAGACTCTGATCCCGAGTTCCCGAGAGTTAACTTAATGAAATGCCCGTGTGTCCTTATTCAAATTCACATTTAATCTATACACGAATAATCAGATAGCACAATCCAACTTATCAAATACAAAGTGAGATAAAGATAACAAAAATCCATAAATATAATGCTAATGGTAAAAAAAATATAATTCCAGTAGTGGTGATCGCCCAAAATGGAGATTATACAACCCATAATGAACGTACAACAAAACTTACACATAAAGCACGTCCGATCAGGGACTCTAACATATACAAGCACAAGATAGGAATAAAAGCAAAGTCTTCTAGCTTCGTCTGACACTCCCAAGGCATCGCGATGAAAGCACAAGCCGATACGAGCCAACCCGCCATAGAACCTGCATCAACAACAATATCAAAATGGTATTTTAAAACTCAGTCCTAAGTGAGAGTGAGTAGCTAACTCAGTGGTTCCATTAGTTCTAAGTTACACATGTTATCGACTCAATCAACACAGTTAATGATAAACAAGACATTAAATATTTTTTAAATATTTTTGTTAAATATATGAATAAGATTATGAAATGATGTATGCACCTGATAATCTAACACTCTCTCACAAGCGACTTCAATGCTTATTTTGCAAATGCCAATACTCTCTCATAATGTGACTCCAACGCTAAATCACCACATCCTATCTAATTCAATGCGATTGATGCATATGTTAGCCGAGTAATTATTAAATTCCATTCATCCAGCATATTGACGAAACTAAGATATAAACGTCATATCACTAGTCCTTATCCGGATCACGTGGCTCGTTGCGGCACGTAGCAGCTCCTTACCAGTGTCCATTGATTCAAATTTAGGTGTCACCCATTTATCTCACAAATCAACGATTCTAAAGGTACAACATGACACCTAAATGTATGAGGATTAACTTCGTATGAGTCGTCACCCAAACACCGAGTATGATGCCTCATTTACGAGGTGCAGGCTTGTCACATAAAGCCAAGTCACCAAAAAAGGAAAGGACTCGTTACCCAATTCCATTCATGCCCGGGTCATTCGAACAGTACTCTGGCACACAACCATCGACTTAATAATTTGACAGATGTCATTCGAACAATGATATATTACCTCCATTAGTGTTCACTAGTCACTATAGGGAGACTCGCCACTCTAACATAGGCCGACAACTCAGACATAATATCTCATACCATCACACCCGGCTCATGAGTCTCAGTAGGATCGTATCGCACTAACGGTTGTGAATGGACCGTCCATTGGGAACGGGGTATCCTAAATTCAATTTGATTGTGTTATACATTTTAAACATACATGATTAGTTGGTTAGTGGACTAATTTAATTGACCTGTGAGAACCATAACACAACCGACATTAGGTGTAAGCATCCCATGTAGTCCACTTACTGTTGGTTGTTCGTGTTCAACCTGAGTCGATCAAACAAGTTTAGGGTGGTCGGCCTAACTCGGGCCATCCCTTGATTTGTGCTATTTACCAACTGACTCAACATTATAAGCAACTTAAGCATCACTACAAACTTAGTAATTCGTCATGCTATCAACATAGATTCAACGACACAATCACATAGCCATTTTATCAAACATAAGAGCATCCATAAAATGCTCATCTAATCACTTAGGCATTTTATCAAGCATGTGAGCCTCTGTGAAATAACACACATTTAATCAAATATGTAAGCATCAACAAATTAACACATCCAATCAGGTATTCAACCAAACATGTGACCATCATTAGAATAACGCATTTAATCACTTGGGCATTTTATTAAACACGTAAGCATTCATAAACCACCAATGACACATATTGCGATCAAAATTGACATATAGACATGCAAGCTATTCACAAACCATTCACCATAAGATATCATTAATCGACACCCTCAAGGGTTGATAAATAGAAACCTAGGCATAATGGTCTACACCTTAAGAAGGAATGTTCAATCTTTAAGCTCCTAGGATCGTGAATTTGGATAAAATTATCAATTCCTAATGTCAAGTAAGGAAGTATTTTTAATTACAAGTAAAATAGGTATAAGTTGTAAAATCGAATAGTTGAAAGTAAGTCTTACCTTTAGTTGCGAGTGACAGTAGATTCAGCGAAGGATTCGATAAGTTAAAGGGTTTGATCGATGAATTATTAACCCCGAAGCACTAAGGTCCTTCTCTCTCTCACACAATCTCTCTTCCTCTTTTTCTTTCTTCTCTGTCTTTCCATTTTTTTCTCTCTCATAAGGTATGAAATTCGTATGGGAGCAAAGAAGACTCCTAAATGCCAAATTTATAACACTAGATTTGGTGCATATGACCCTAATGGCCCTTTATTCATTATATTGACCCTGGAGGGGTTGTTTCTAATCAATGAGACTCACTGGGAAGTGTACAGGTCAATCTAAGTCATGTAATGAGTGTCTCAATAGGTAATATATGTTTGGACACAACCATCCAATGATTGGACGTGTCGATTAACCGGAAAGGCCCTAACTTAGATCGACGATCACCGATGATCAATCGGGGCCTTGGCTATACGGATATGTATGTGAAAATATCTTTAATCGGTACCCCGACTTTGGCCATGAATCGATGATTCGAAAGTCACAATTTCATGAAAGAATAAAGTGACTAGTTTCACTTAAGTTTCAGATTTCAATCTACGAAATTCGCACATTTGAAGCACTTAAATTGTGGCCTAAGTTTAGTAATTTTGGGCACTATCTTGGTTTACCACCCGCGATGGGTATTAAGCCCAGTGAAACAGACATTATTCTATAGTTTCAGATTTGGTGGGCAACTAACGAGCGATTTAGAGCTTATTCGGATAATTACGGCATTTTTAGAATGAATTGGGTAGCGAGATTTCTTGTGTACAATGATTAAGGTTTGGATTAGTTAAGTTTACAGTGTGACCAATTTATAATTAGCAGAAATAGCAACTCGATCCTAATAACCTTAAGCCGTTGGTTCTTAGGCTAAAGGAGTAACTGGATTGATTTGGTTTGTTAATTAAGATCTGACTCTTACTTGTCTCAGCTTTCGGTATATCTTTATTTAGTTACGTTTGTCTTGATTTTTCGGTGATAGGTCAGGTAGAAATAAGCCCTATGTGAATAAATCATGAGGCTAAGCCTGATGTTTTAGTGATCGGTGGATTCGTTGGCTTCCTACGGTTGACTAATCGAATTTGTATGGCTCTTTGCAAGTACCACCCATGTATAGGCTCACATCGAGTATTAATAGTCAGTAAGTGACAAAATAAGTTAATTATATTTAAAAAAATTTAAGGATTTTTGAAAATTCAAAGAAACAAAAATTCAGGATGTTACGCATGACGAGGGTGTATTTATAGGCTTTTTAGGCAGTTTCGTATCTGAGTTGATTTACTGGATATGTTGGAGGTGCTCGTATTGGAGTCGGATTCTAATTAACTTTAAGAATATCTCCGACTTTACCTCGATTGGTGTGATCTTCGATGCTTTTTGGGCAGTCTCGTATCTGAGTTGATTTACTGGATATGCTAGAGGTGCCCGTATTGGAGTCGGATTCTAACTTTAAGAATGTTATGGGGAAAAACGAGCCGACCTATAATGAAAGGTTAGGTCAGAACCTTGTGAGCTCGGCCTCTCGAAAGACCAACATGAAGCTCGGATCCTATAAGGGCTCGCTCCCTACTCCTAGACTGTGACAAAGTGACATGTCTGCAAGGGCACCACCTCCGTCAACTCTAAGATCTCCAGAGTTCGTCAGGACCCCGTGTCTTCCTACTTGATTAGGAAGGCAGGTCGGCACAACCTAGGTTGACGTTATTCGAGTCGGCATGCCCTAGTCGGCTAAGACCACCTCGGCCTCCCACTGCACATCTCCGATGGTTCGATGGTTTTGGAGAGTCAATCCTCATCCAAGGGAGATCCGCCCGAAGTCTTTCCCAAATATCTTATGGGATATTTACGACATGCTCAGAATCCTGAGATTCTCCTCCAGGATTCTGGAACATCCTCTTACTAGTCCGAGATCTGAATCCCTCTACAATACACACCTACTAAATAGGTAGATTACCTCAACACCACTGTCTCTCTTAAACTATAAATAGAGGTACTTCTAATGGTAGGAGGTACGCACTATCTTTAGCCCTAAACCCTCAATCTTTAAATCGACCCAGATTCCTTTCATGACTTAAGCATCGGAGGATCCCTTGCTTTTTAATTTTTTGTCACTTGACACTTGTCATTTTATATTTTTGGAGCACTCATGTATATTCTTTTCTTTCCATTTTTGGAGTATACATGTATTTAATTAACCTGGTAACATGTTTACACTCTGGAGACTTACAATCAATTATATATTTTATGTATTTATCACAGTCTTCCGCTTGCTAATTTAACTGTCTCTGGAGTATGATATGTTGTTTTGGCTTAGTCTCAATCTTGTTTAATGCCATTTTACACACAACATGCATTTATCATTATCTATGTTGTATAAGTGACGTTCTGAAACTCGGGAGTTGGGTTTCTACTCGACTCCAATTTTCGGGGTGTTACAATATCTCAAAAGGTAATCCTATTTTAAAGATATTGTCACTGAGGCCAAGGTAGAAAGTAGCTGACACCAAAGCGGGGTGATTTTTTGACCCTTAAGCAATCCATAATCATCAAGTTTGGCTGCTCGGCTCATTCGTCTTATACATTTGTTTAGCTCCATTTTACCCATAACAATTACCCCGACTCTTTTCTATATGGATTTAATTGTTGGGCATTAGGCTCAATGACTGTAGAAGAAATATCGTAAAGTCTCTAAGCCCGTGTCTGTGTCGAAAGGTGTTGGTATGGGCTAACACCCCAACTGTGAAGGAACCGTTTTACCAACATTTATCGATCCCCCAACTTGGATATAAAACTATCATTCCGGCTTTGGCTAACAAGTTAAGCTTTTAGCTCAGCTGGTTGGAACAATAAGGTTGAGGTCCTAATAAGTTGTATCAGAGCTAGGTTGCTCTTTTCAGGATTTATCCCCTAGAACTACATCCAAAGCTATTAAAATGTCAAAATTTCGATAGTCTATCCATTACCAAGTTACTTCCCTTTGATAGCTCGAACTATTCTTATTACAAAGTCAGAATGAGGATTTTGCTCAAATTTATTGATGAAAGTGTGTGGCAAGTCACTTTAACAAAACGGGCCTCTCGAATTATGTTAGTATTGGCTGAGGATGGAATAATAATTTTATAGCCAAGTCGGGAGATCGATAAATATCAGTGTAACGGTTTATTCACGGTTGGGGTGCAGGCACATACCAACAACCATGCTTTAAATATAAGCACTTATAAAAGGTCTTTTAACCTAAAAGCATCCTACAATTAACAGTGTATTGGGGACCGTGTATTTTATTAACCACATAGTTAATATCTTTTATCTTTCTATAAGAAAAGATGAAGATAGGCATTGGAACTACTACTAAACTTTTATTTTCCCTCTTTTCAAACTCACTCTGGGCATCTAAAGCAGATGTTAAGTGTCCTGGCCAAATAGTGCGCTAGCTCACTAGAAGTCTAGAACAAGCCATGTTTAATTAACTTTCACACGTAACATGGCTGAATCCTGTAAATTTGCGAGGCTTGGCTATCATTAAGAAGCATATAGTGGTACCACTTCACGTCCACTTCACGTTTAAGCTACGTTTAAAAGCTGTGGGAATGTTTTTAACGACCTCAATGAAAGTATGAATGGTGGGGCCGTAATCAAAAATTTTAATTTTTTTTTCTCTCTTTCATACAAGTTGGACCTTCCTGATTCACGCTCGGTTCACCTAGATCCCTAATGAACGGCCAGATATCCACAAGGTTTGAAATGGATGTTTCATGACATGTCGTTCACCACTGACACCACGTATTGCCCCAAATCGCCATGTATTGGGCTGTTTCGAGCCGATACATCATGCGTCAGCTTTTTGGTGTATCTACACCTAAAACACCAAAACAATTACAGCCCGGTTTTACAAACGGTTTGATATTTTACAGTACAAAATTGAAACAATCTCTAAAGCTTTTTAAAAAAATGAGTTGCACCATACAACCAATTGCAGGTCATCAGTCATCTCCCTCAAATAAGTGAAAATACAATATCAGGATCTTAATATTAAACCTGTATTATTTCTACAAAAATCATACGAGTTATATAGATTTATGTATGTTACAAAAGCATGCTGCAACTAAAGGCCTCTCTCATCAGTTGCGCAGAGAGAAAAGCCATATATATATATATATATATATATATATATATATATATATATATATATATATATATATATATATGTGATGTCTGATACTGAAAAGAATCAAATTAAAATCCAAAAATACAAAAAAAGGAAGGGTAGAGCTCCTTAGAGAAATTTACATCTATAAATTCGTTAGCATTTTCGAACTATCTGTGTCGTTCTTCTGTGAGCCCACACACCATGATGGCTCTTTGGTCGATGAGTTGCCAGAAAAACCAGCACCGTCAGACCCGAACATGCTCTCCGGAGACTTCCTGGAGGTGGGATAAGGCACCGCACTCATTACCCTGGCATGGGTACAAAACAACATAAGGATAACATAACAGATGCCAAATGATGATGCGAAAAATCTTGCCGCTGGTGAATGGTATCTGCATCCAATCTTGCTCAATCAGGGACAAACAACGATGAGAGTTGGTCCCACTTCCCATTACCACTAGACCTTGATCGAGCGATGGCAACAATATCAAAAGATGATTAGGAAGCAGACCCCACCTGGCCATATTGAGATGTAGGGGCTCGTTTGGCAGAATGGAATGGGAGGGATTAGGGATTAGGGATTTGGATTTTAGACAACAAAGTCCACCAAAAGAAACCTTTCTAAAATCCCACCTTACAGTTGATTAGCAAAATCAACTTGATTTTAAAATCAAAGCTGCCAAACGAGCCCTTAGGGCCTGCACTTTCCCATCATCAATGGTGGAAACATTCACCCTTTACAAATACAATATGTCCAGCAAATTACCTCTCCTTGCGCTTCTCCAGAAATCGAGCCAATGATGCTTTGCGAGCCTGAGGCACGGCTGCAGAACCAAAATCCATTACATATATTATTTGATAAGGGTGCATTTGGTCCACCAAACATGAAATGCAATTCCAGACAGTTATGAACAGAACCATAACAGATTAGTTGGGGAGAAGTGATACCTGCTGGCATCATATTTGCAGTGGTAGATCCTGCTTGAGTGACCGTCTTTGGAGGTTCTGGTTGGCTGGTGGGACCCAATCCTCCAATGGCCTTTGTGGCCAACAAGTCTTCGTTATTGCTAGATCCGCTTCCAGATTGAGCATTCGAGTGTGAAGTTACAGATATTGGGCTTGAAAGGCCTGAGCAAGGGGAAGGCGAATGGGCTGGGTTGATATAAGCACCATCGCAGGCGACTGGCTTCGGGGCCATTGCTGGAACTTGGGCTAACGGATTCACTATGTTTGCAGCCACTGAAGACCCGTTCCCTGCCAAGAACATAATCGCCTGAGCCTGCCAAAGCACCAGGAGAAATCTGAGTACCACTACTAAAAAGACTACCCTGCCATCACTAATGCTCCCCATGCGTGCCGGATGGGGTGCATTCTTCAGGTGGGTCCCACTACACAATGTGGCCCAGAAATGAGGACAGTCCCATCATCATCTGGGGCACACAGATACAATCATCGGAGTGGACCTATTTAGAGGGACCATTAGATGAATGACTGAGTCTCAAACACACTAATCTTGTGCCATACCTTCTCCAGTGGGACGTCTTCGTAGACATTCACTGCACCCCCATAAAATATGGTCAGTTGTGCTGGCGCTGCCATGGGTTTTGAAACATTCCTGCAGAGCAGATCCATTTCAGTTGCCGTTTTACACTTTCAAAATTCAATTTGAAGAGATTCAAACAGAAAATTTTAGCACCTTGGTGTGTATGTCCCGGCCAGAGACCCCATGAAGGGGACCATAGAATGTGGGGCTGTCACTGGAATCCCCCCAAGTGGCTGTTGCTTCATGGAATTGGCTGCCACATGGGGCCCAGTCGATGCGCCATGGACCTTGAAGTAAGGATTACCCATAGCCACAGAGAATGGATGGTTGGAAACTGGATACGTTCTGATTTCATGAGCGCGGTGGGCTGGAACACCATGGCCATCGATTGGGTGGACCGGATAAGTTGGCATTGCATAATGGGCACCTTGCCTATCAAGATTGAAGGCTTTCTGCACAGCAAGGGAAGAGAAGTTCAGTTCCCTGATAATAAAATTCGAATTCAATCACTTATTAGAGGTGGGGTTATCAGACCTGGTTTGCTAAAGATGAGGTTCTATGAGTGGAATCAAAAGCTTCAGCAGTTGAGATCGGCTGAAATGCAGATGCCATCAGTGGATCGAACATGATCTTTTTCGGCCTCTCTTCTTGTGGGGCCTTGAATGACATGAATGGGGGCAAGGCGGACACCTTGTTTGAGAAACCCCACTGCATCCCAGAACTCGCCACAAATCCTGCAAGGGATCCATGACATTAATCAGAACATGAAAGCAGATCATGGTTCTACGCATGATCTGAAGCTCTTCAAAGCCCAATTTCATCGACATTATAGCACAGGCGTCCAAGATCCAAGCATTCCATCAGTAGGCAACACAGTTTAGATCTGCAGGCCTAAAAATCAAGATGTTTCAATCAAGAAGTGACCTGATTTTTAGGTCAGCAGATCCAAGTAGTGTGTCACAATGGAAAGTTCAGATTTGCCCACATCTGCACCATCGATTACACATTAACGGAATTCGTTCAGGATGGATCAGCCCAAGAAATTCAACCAAATGAGATGGATCACCTGCTTCTATCTAAGAAAGAAATTCAACAAAACAGAACAAAACCCATGTTGAAATCTTCATTTCTTGATTAGAAACTGTCGATTACAAATCAACAGAATTTGTTCAAGATGATATAAAATCATATAGAAATAATACCTTGATAAATTCTTCTAGCAAAGACTAACAACATCGACACAAATTGCAATTCGAATTCTCAAAAAACATATTAATTAAGATCTATTCTAGGCATATGATCACAACCCATCTCAAATCTGTTGATGCAAATTGCAATTTAAAATCTTCAAACACATGATTTAAGATCTATTATAGGAATATGATCACAACCCATCTTAATTCTGTATTATCTTAATCAGGATCAGTCTTTGAAAATTAGGAATCTTGACATATGCAAATTGCAATCAAAATTCCTCGAACCACACATGAATTAAGATCCATTCTAGGCATATTCATTTCCAAAAATTAGAAACCTCGCATGCTAAAGATTCAATTACATCACCAGTAGGTTGAGATGAGCTATTTTACCTAAGATTACAGGTGTTATTCAGCTAGGGAGATGATCGACAGATTGTCTATCATCATTAGAACCTATCAAATCAGCGGTCTGGATCACTTGGCCATGGGCCACAATTGTACGTATGCACAGTATGGCTACATGATTTTCAAACCTAGTGATACAATGCAGTGTCATAACTCAAAATGGTACATCCAATACATTTATCATATCATCCATCACCTATAATTATTGATGACGCATCCACTGAGAGCCATCTGATCGATCAGTGGCCCAATTCAGATTCTGGACCAAGATAATAGCATAGCTTATTAATTATTATATAAGGTGCTTTACGGTAGAATCAGCGACACTGGCAGATATGGGCCCACGTTGTGTATGCAGTCCATGAAAACTCGTGGGCCACAGTACAGGGAAAAAGGTGGGAGGGTATGTACACCATTGATTTTCAACAGGGTAGACCTGATTATTTAGTCCTGACTCTTTATCCATAGCAGATGAAACAGAATATGATGGACATCCCATGCAAATCAACGGTAGGCATCCCCTCTCAACTTGTACCCTTTGCTGTGAACCACTTGAGTTTCCATTTAGGCTGATTTTTAGCGCCTGAGAGTAATATAAAACGGCCCATCTGATGGATGGGTCGGATTTTATGAATACATCATGTGGGCCCCACTTCTACCCAGTAGGAGTGCACCCATATGGTATTATCATTTTATAATGACACATATTCCTAAAATGGTCCACCATTAGATTAAAAATTAGTAAGACCATCACTGCCATTTATTCCTCAATTGTTTTATAAATCCCGTTTGTATTCTAAATTGCCCTCGCATGCATGGCATAATTATTATTTAGAAGGTGTCTGAGTCCAACCTGTTGGACCACAAGTTATGGTCAACCAGCTAGTATCTTCCAACATTTCATGTGCCTGAGATATCCAATCCGCCCAATAGGTTTGGCCCACTAAGGAAATTTAACTATGCAAAAATCAACCATATCTAGTCATTTAGTGTGCCACATTTACTTTTCTATTTATCAATGGCTCGAAATTGTTTTTCATGATATGGCCCACAAGATGAGTAGATACAACTGATTTTAGTATAGAAAATTAATTGAAAGGATTGGATGTCGTATTCATATAATAAGTAGGAATTTACTAGCTAGATGGACTATAACTCCTGTAAGAAGCAGCTGGAATGGAGACCTCTCTATTATATTATAATAATGATATTTAATGTTATTTTCTAAGTCTACACGTGTGCAGAGCATTAGCATCTACACATGCAACTTCGTCACGTGTTAGCAAGATCCGAGCTCCACACCACTTGGGCCGTAGAATCTCCGGCCTAAAAACCAGGTAGCCGGCTTGGTACAAAGCAATCGTTCGGCTTGCATCTTTTTCTTCTAGCCATCTGTTCTGTACGAACTGATTTTAGGCAGGGAGGTCTACGGAGCGTGGCCAACCTATCGAAAAGCTCGGATCTCCCACGTGCGGCCTGCATTAGAACAAAGCATACACACCGGATCCGGATGTATTAGACCCTGGGGAAAAGGCCTCTCCATGTTCGTTTGACCAAAACCCTGGCTGCCGGCCAGATGGCGGAAAAGGCGGAACTCAAGGAAAGACTCTAATCTGGGTTTGGAATATTTGAGTTCCGGCTACCGTCTGATCCGCGGCGCTAGTGCATGGCGCACGTTAGCAACCACCCTCGAGAAGTAGAATTAAAAATTAAAAATTAAAAATATTTCCAAAAAAACATAAAATTGGATATTACAAAGTCAGATCCAGTTGATCCCGAAATCAATCCAACAAACATAGGAAAAAATGTAAATAAAAAAGTATATTCCGAAAACAAAAATTGCAAAATTCTAACGTAAGCCGCATATGCGCACGTTAGCAATATCCCCGACAAAGCACCTATCGACTCAAAGAATTCAATCTTCCTTCCACTCAAAAAAGATTACGAAAATAAAAAATCGAAGTTTCCGAACTCCAAATCAGGCGCACGTTAGCACAATCCTCCTCTCTTCCTCTCTCCATTAACTCCAGTATCTTAAATCAGATTCCCAAAAATTCCGAAAAAACAGAAAAAAAAAATTCCAAACTTCTAAATTTAGAAAAACTCATATCGAATTCTAAAACAGCAAAAGAAAATTCAAAAAAAAAAAGGAAAAAAGAAAGAAAAGAAATCAGAACCGTACCATAATCTTTCGATCCTTCTTTCATCTCCTCTTTCACTGCGACGGATTCCTTGTTCGAATTCAATCCCAAGAAATCTCTCTCCATGTCCGCAACCTACCCACAATTGAGATCTAAATTACAAAACTGCCCTCGGATTTTTCCCTCTTATCTGCCTGCAACGCTCTTCCGACTTCGTGGACGAAGGCAGAAAAGCATATCCAAATTGCTGAGGCTTTCTTCACAAGAGCTGCGTCTTTTTTATAACTTGGCTTTCCAGAGCTCACCAAACGCACATTCTCAGCCGTTGGATCATGGGATCCAGATCAGACGGCCACCTGCTCTCCCGGTCGAAACCGTCCTGTTCGGTTACACCCACGTGCTCTCCAGGGCATTAAAAGCCGAAACAGGAGTTGGATGATACTCTGGCTGTGTATGCCTCTTGATACACAGCCACTAAAAATTTGTACACGTGGCATATTAAGTCAATAAAATCGACTAAATTGTAGAGCTCAGGGTTTTCAAGCCACTGATCCTAATATCAGATTGGTTTGAACGATTCTAACCTTTGATTAGAGGACACAATTGCTTGTGTAAACAGGACCGTTGGAGGCCGTCCAATAAGTGTCCAGTGGTGATAATCAAGTAATTTTGATTTTTGGTTCACAATATATGTATATTAGAGTACCATAATTTGGACGGTTTATTTTGATTGGTGGGATACCGCATGTGCAAGTTCCATGTGGTTTTTAAATGGCCGCGTATTATCCATCACAGTCGGACAGAGTTCCAAAGTTTTTCTCCACAGTTTCGACTCGTGAATTACGACGTTTGGGGCACGGATAAAGAGAGAATCAGTCGGCGATTATTTGACAGTGTCATACGTATTCCTCGTCAGGTTTTGTGGACCCGTCGCGCAAGTTGAAGATTGAAGATGCCACAGTTATGTGGGGCCCACCGTTAACACGAGGTGAGTCAAAAATAGGATCGGTCCACTCATTTAGGTGGAACGTAAATTTCATACAATTGCATAGAACCATTAAGGTTAAAAAGCTCTGTGGAGCCCACCTGAATATCTTTTAGACATCTGCTCCCTCCATTACTTGTTCCAGCTCTGGGATGGAGACACTCAGCCCTTAAAGATTTTTTTTTTTTTTTGGTACACTGTCATATTTATATTCCATCCAACCCGTTCATTAGATGAGTCCCACCTAAATAAAGAGGAAATTAACAAATATCAGCCTTATCCACAACTTCTACGGTCCTAGGAAGGTTTCAATGATTGTCATCTGCATCTCGACTCTTTCTTGTGGCGTGGCCACTTGAATTTTAGACCTGAATGGACGGAGTGGATGTCATATAGACATTAGGGTGGGTACCACAGATATTTGTTGCAAGGGCTCCTTCGAATACAAATTTGTGTCTTATTAGGTGCAATGTCTATCTTTCCCTAGCCGTTCATTTTTTATAGTGTGTCACGTACTCTCATTCGATCAGTGGATCAATGCACGGTCAGAATGGTCTAGTTGTGGGGTTTGAACATGTTCGCATCTGGTCTCACCCGATGATGGTACGGATGAAATCTTCTGTATCCGGCACACTACAGGAACACGTAAGCATAAGCTAAACCTATAATCAGAACCATCCGTCAGGTGGCCCCACTAGACATGGTCCGCGATGAAGGAAAACCAAACCCAGTTTACAATTCTAACCATCCAATCAATGGACACCGGAACGGCTTCGTTCATTGATGGTGGACTGCCAGTAGCAATCGCTACTGGACGGTGCCCTGCGGGCCCCACCATGATGTATTTGCTTTATCCACGCTGTTCATCCAAATTTTCAGCTCATTTTTGGGCTCAGTGGGGTAGATCAAAATCTCAGGTGGACCACCCGATAGTAAAACAGTGGTGATTGATCACCCACCGTTAAAAACTTCATAGGGCCCACTGTAATGCTTATTTTCCATCCAAACTGTTGATAAGTTTATACAGACCTGGATGAATGGACAAGATAAATAACATATTGATCCAAAACTTTTGTGGCCCCCAAGAATTATTTAATGTTGGACGTTCAATCAACACTTTTTCCTTTGGTGTGGTCTATGTGAGAGTTAAATCTGTCTTATATTTGATCTCATCCACTAAAAGGATCTGAAATAATGTATGGACAGAGTGTATAAAACAAATACATAATGTTGGGGCCATATAGCATTATTCAGTACCGAATTGCTATGGGCACTGTGAGTATACAATCCGCGTCCATTGATGGGTAAGCACGCTGCACGCATCTCGTAAAGCGCAATTTATGATGCTGCATGCGGAAGCGGATTGCGTACTGAGTAACTAAGTACGCTCAGCGTACAGTAAACTCCGTGGGGTCCTCTGTGGTTTATGTATTTTATCTACTCCGTCCATCCATTTTACTGGATAATTTTAGGGCCTGAGCATATAAATAAATTATATAAAAGCCTCGATTAGATTACAATACAGGGAACAGTGTGAATTGAACATTTGCCATTGAAAATTTCTTGCAAGCCACGGAAGTTTTGAATCAAGTTTGTATTTGTGTTTTCCCTTCATCCATGTTTTGGTGTTCTTATGAACAGTTTGGATGAGAAATAAACATTACTGTTGGCCTATAAAGGTTTCAACGGTGAAAATCATTATTGCAACTCTTTCCTATGGTATGGTCTACTTGATCTTTGGGTAGGCTTAAATTTTAATTTTAACCCCTTAAATGAGTTGAAAAAACGTATGAATGATGTGAATTAACTACATAACTTCACGGTGGGCCTAATAGAGTTTACTGAGTACGATAAGAGTGTACTAAGTAACTCAGTACGCAATACGAATTCGCTGCGGGCCACGTTACATGTCCTCGATGAGAATTCATTAATGAAATAATGCTATTGGTGTAGGGCTGTTAATTTGCTGGGCCTGGGCATTTAAGGTCCCAGATTTTTCACAGGTGGGCGTTTTTTAAATCCTGATTTTTTATTGCTCGATGCAATCAATTGATAGCTCAGATTGGTGTAATCTTGGCCACTCATGCATTGTTAGGAATCTTGATTACATTTAATGATGGCTTTGGCTAAATCGAGGTCAACCGTCCATTGACTTAAAAGCAAGACCCACTTTAACCATACTGGAATGGTGAAATGTAGTCTGTCTGCCATTAATCTGGGAGCGAATAAGGTACAGCCCGCGCCTTACGTAACACGGTGCGGCCCTGACTGTGGGGCCCACCTTGATGTATTATGGTATATCTATGCCGTTCATTCGTTTTTCCAGATCATTTTACGATATGAGGCCAAAAATGAACTAGATACAAATCTCATGTGGATCATATTACTCGAAACAGTGGTGATTGAAGACCCTCCACTAAAAACTTCTTAGGGCCCAACGTGATTTTTATTTGCCATCCAACCTGTTTATAAGGTCATACAGACCTGGATGAAGGGAAAAAACAAATATCAGCTTGATTCAAAACTTTTTGGGCACATAAGAAGTTTTTAATGGTCAATCAGCATTGTTTCCTGTAATGTGGTCAATCTGAGATTTGGATCTGCCTTTTTGCTCTGTCTCATGCCTTAAAATGATCAAGAAAAACAGGTGGACGGCGTGGATATACTACAAATACATCAATGTGGGCCCCATGATTAGGGCTGCACCTAATCCGCTCCCCATTATGCTAAGCTGGAATCCGCGGCCCGTCGGTGGGGCTCACAGAGATGTCCATGACAAATCCATTCCGTTCATCTGTTTTCAAAGATCACAATAGGACACGGTTCTAAGATTCAGGCAGATCCAAAACTCATGCAGGCCATACCACACGAAACAGCTAGGATTGAACGCCTGGGGTGACAGATGCTTTGTATCAGGATCATATCTGTTCCTACAGTTTATCGGAGTGGTAATAAACCTATGAACGGTTTGGATGGAATATAAGCATCTTGGTCAGCTCCAGGAAGGTTTCAAAGGCAGATGTTTCTGTTTCCACTATTTCATTTGGTGTGGCCCATATTAATTTTGGATCTTCCTGAATTTTAGAATCCAGTCCTTTTATGGTCTTTCAGAATAGATGAACGGAGTGGATTTGTCACAGACATCTCTGTGGACCCCACAGAGCCCCTGTCAGAGGCAATCCACTTCCTTTTTAAAGCTCCATTTAGATAAATGTATAAAGCTAAAAGTATATTAGAAATACTGCAGCTACTCTGAAAGCACTATAAACTCACAGTGCTTTAGTTGCATTGGATACTTAGTCAATCTATTGAGAATGCTTATGATTCTAAAGAACCACATTGTAGGGCAATTGTAACCATCCCATCCATGTATTGGAAAATGGATAGCCATAAAAATAAGTCCAAATCAAGGATGGATTATATCTTTTGATCATTGCCATTTTGCATCATAGCCCGTGGAATGTGTTTTGGAATTAGATGGATGGTTCGGATTGATTGATTGGACTATTCAAGTGAACCTATGTAATTAGGAGCACTATAACTTATAGTGTTATGAGAGTAATGAAGCATTTCTCACAATAAATGAGAGGATTTTATATATTAATATCTAATTAATATGGTATTTACATATACTTAATACAAGAGTAATGGAGTATTTCTCAAAATAAATTGAGGATTTTTATATAATACTATCTCATTAATATAGTATTTACATCTTGGTACCTTTTTTATTAATGACGAAGATAATTATCCCTATAGATGAAGAGATGTGGAACTTAGATAAAGAGATGGAGAACTTTCATGGATCTATTTAGAAATTTTTCCTTGGTGTAATACACGCGCGAAAGCTTGGCGGATCTAAGGAATGAATTCTATGTCCTAGAGAGGGAGTGATCAGGACCAATTAAAATTTTCATCTTTTAAATCACAATTGCCTACTTAAAACTAATATGTAAATTAAGTTAAATAATGTAATTAACTCTAAGGCTTTCAAGCAAATAAATGGTCCTATCACATATGTATAACTGATATGAAATAAGCAACTAGTCTATAATATGACAGTGTACATATGTGTGTGGTATGTTCTAACTATCAAGTTATAACATTCATCTAATCATGCATACAAAAAATTAAATGTTCAATCATATAAGTATAATTAAATAAGTGTGCAAATGACAATCCCAAACATAAGCATGTATAGTGATTCGGTTTTACTACTCTACTCCTGACGGACGCACTCAATCCATGAGTGTACCGAATTTTACTATCAGATGTTTTAAATCAGGTTAACCTCTAATCTTTACAATCATACATAAGAAATTACTCCCACAAGAGACTTTAAGTGGTTTCCTATAAGCTCACCACAAACCTCCATCCTATACAAGAATCTACTAATGTACACTCTCGTCGGAGGCTGCCATAAGAGACATTAGTTAGTTTTCCCTAGGCTAACCAACAACCATAATCCTAGTCCAAGGACCCACATTTACTATTGTTGGAGGTGTAAGTGCTATGATTTCATATCCCTTTGGTTGTCAAATTTCATATCCTAGTCTTAAGTTTTTTCAGGACCAGTCGTAGGTTGTTAAAGATTTTTAGATTTTTCTGATTGTCTTACGACCAGTCCTGGACATCCTACGACTAGTCCTGTGAAATATACGACTCGTCCTTCGACCAATCTTAGCCCTACGACTCGAACTCCAGCAACTAATCTGGAGTCCTACGACCATTCGTAGGTGACCCACGACCAGTCGTAGGTGGCCCACGACCGGTCATACGCTACCCAGGACCAGTCGTGGAACAGCTAATCCTTATCCCGCGGAAATCTTTGAAAATCTGTTGAAGCTACGACCAGTCCTAGGGATCCTAAGACCAGTCGTAGATGGGATTTTTCAGGCTATAAATAGAGCACGAATTTCAGAATTTTTCAATTCAATTCAAGCAATCTTAAAGTCATACTCTGAGATAAGTTCGTGTTTGTTTTTAAGCTACTTTGTGCTCATTTAATATTCCTTTTGCTAGTTTGTTTTGTATTTGATTTTGATCTACATTTCAATCTTATTAGAAAAGAGGAATTTTTGATATTCCTTCTTCTTGGATTTAAAATCAAATAGAACTAGCCCTTTTGATTTAAAATCAATTAGACTTAGAACCATTCATAAAGTGAGTATTTGACTTTGAACGTTGAATCGAATTTCTACTCCGATTGGTTCTACCGGGCTACTTCAAAAGGAGATTTAGGTATTTTACATTTGTGTAATTTACATTCTTTGGTTTTGTTTGAGATTTGCCAGAAAACTCAGATTGTGTGGGTTTTTGGATTGTGTAAGCCCGTGATAAAAAGACACAATTGTGAAGGTTTTAGGTGAACCTGTGAAACCTATTTTGATAGTGTATGCTAATATCCCCTGTGTGAGGATATTATGAGTGGAGTAGCATTCTGTGTGGCTGTTGGATAACAGTTGGTGTATACACAGGCGAACCACTATATATCTTTGTGTTGTGGATGTGCTTTATTTCTTCATTCTTTTATTCATTCAATTTTGTGGATTGTATCTGTGGTTGAATGTTGTAATCATTTTATTTCAAGCCAGTGTGGGGAATGTTGTAATAACTTAAGTTTAATTTCCTGCAAGCTATTTCCTTGCTTTATTTATTCCTCTCGGTTTGAGTTTTTGATACAAAGGACGTTCTAAAAATAAGGTTGTCCTACCATAAGCCTTTGGTTTTTGGTGTAAGGTTGTCCTTAGAACTGAATTAGTATCAACCTCTCAATACTAGTTTATTGAGGTTTCTTTTTTAATTCAGCATTGTGGATTGTTTTATTTTATTATTCCGTTGTTATAAGTTTTATTTGGCATAGCCCTATTCACCCTCCCCCCCCCTCCCCTCTAGGGCATATAGCTAGGCCCTTTCAGGAGGCTCCCATGAAGAATAACATGTACACTCCCAGGTCCGATGGCCTACACAATGACTTGATTTAGGTCCTATACAAGACCCAATGTCTTACACAAAAACCAAGTCGAGTTTGGGTCACAAACCCTTGCCCTTAATCCTACACAAGGAAAGAAAGTATACAGACTCTTACATTTGACAACCTACTTGTTAGATTGAGCCCCTTTTGTAGCGCCTTGTTAGGTTCTTTGATCGATGCTCTCCCGTGCTCCAATAAACTTCCTTTTGTTCCTCCGATCATGATGTCAATGCTTTGCCAAGGCTGCAACTCCAAGATCAAATACATTGCATGTAGTGCTCTTTTGAAGTGACCAAGGTGATGAAAGGTTGGTTGAATCTCCTACAATTAATGAGAAATTGTGTTTATTAGGGGATTCACTTAGATGAGTCTTTTAGAAGATTTAGATAATAGTTATGCCTATAAAGGTTGGTATAATATTTAGAAAATGAAGGAATTCAAGCATATTCAAAGTGGAGGTTGGAATCTTCATTAAAGTATTAATCTCAAGGAAGATGACTTAGAACTCATCAGTTTAGAGGCTTAGGATGATTATGGAATCATCTAAGCTTCTATTACACCAAAAACTCATTCAATTGCCTAAGAATTGAATACCCTTTATAAGAAGTTTAAGTTCCAATGATTAAAAAAAATGGGCAGAGAACGACTCTCCTGATACCATCGAGGGAGCTTTGATGCTATGGAGGACACTTTTGATGTCATCAAAGGAATCTCGATGCCATCGAGAAATTTGATTTTCTTGCTTAACATATCTGAGTTTCCCATTCGATGTCATCGAGAAAATTAGTTAAAATGTAAATTCTTGCTGGATATATTTGACTCTCGATCATACCATTAAGGGGCTCTTCGATGCCATCAAAGAAGATTGAGCATCCTTAAAAAACTGTTGTTTTGGGCGTATGTTTCACAACAGTTTCGTACTTCTTTTAGCCCTACTTATTATGTTCCAATTAGGTTCCTAATGCTAATGGATAATCAATAAGGTATACTTATTAGGCCAAAATCATCTAGAAGTTCAAATGATGTTTTGGGTCAAAGGTTAGGGTCACCAAGGCACCTCGTTTTACATGTTCTTCACCTATTGATGCTCCATCTTTACTTGTGTCTTCGGTCTTTAGCTTCCAAAGACTCAATCGACTAAGTGACATGGTGACTCATGCGATTGACAAATAGGATACATAAATCAGTGCACTAACACTATCTCTTCCATCAGGCACACTAGTTTATGTACAACATAGGACTTGAAAATCATGAACATCCTAAACTTATGTGAGACACACTCTAGGAAAAAAGTTTGGATGAGATGGCTACTTAGGGCTTACTATAGTTTTTATATGCCATCCAATCCATTCATCTGTGTGCCTCGTTGGGAAGAAAGAATTATCCAAAATGACATAGCTAGGTAAACAATCTTAACCTTTGATTTGTGTGTATTTATTTTTGGAAAGGGAATTCCCAATAAAAAGTAGTATTATGTTTGCAAAGAAAGAAAGAAAGAAAAAACCCTACCTTATCTAGGACGTCCTTTCCATGTGCCTCACGCGATGGGAAGTTTCTACAGTTGGACGCTATGTGGGGTGTACAAAGATGCCAGTAAGAAATCTACTCTGTCCATTACTTTCTCAACCTCACAATAATACATGACTCCAAAAAATCAAGCAGATCTAAAACTTATATGGGCCACGCAATAGGAAAAGTGAGAAAAATATGTCCAATGTTGAGACCTTCGTGGAGCCCACCATGATGCTTATATGCCATCAAAATTGTTCATAAGGTTATTAATGCTTAGATAGTCTCTAGGGACACTACGTGAAAAATGGAAAAAAAAAAAAAAAAAAAAAAAGGATGGATTTTGAGACGGTTGTGGACCGTCTCTAAAATTCTTTGGTTTAAAGATGGTTTAGAGATGGCCATAAACCGTCTCTAAAATTTTAGACGGCTTTTGACCATCCCTAATATTGTCTTAAGATGTTTTACGTCCACAAATCATTTAAGACAGTCTTTGACAGTCTATATGCGGTCATCTGAGACGGTTAAAGACCGTCCGCATTAGAGACAGTCATTGACCATCTCATATACTGTCATTTGAGACGGTCATTGGCCATCTGCGTTAGAAACAGTCATTGGCCATCTTTTACTTGTAATCTGAGATTGTCAAAGACCGTCTCTATTAGAGACGGTCCGTAGCCATCTTTTAGCCCTGCCAAAGACCATCTCTGTAAGAGACTGTCAACGACCATCTCTGTCTTATAGCGGTCATCTGAGACCGTCAATGACCGCCTGCATTAAAGACAGTCCTAAACCATCTCTAATGCTTAGGTTAAGACCAACCAACAAAAAAATTATGAAATTCGAAAAAAAAAATAAAAAATAGTTATGAAGCTTAGAAAAAATAATTAACAATGTTTGAGAAAATTTTAGATTCTGATAAAATAAAAAATAAAAAATAAAATAAAAAATAAAAAAAAAAAACTACGATTTTATAAAAATCTAGATTTTGAAAAAAAAAAATTAAGAACTTTGAATAATGTTGATAACTTTGAAAAAAAAAGATTTCGATAAAAAAATGATATTTTGAAAAAGAAAATATAAAAAATTAAACAAAATTGTGAAAAAATTGGCAAATTGTAAAAAATATATTTTTTTTTTTAAAAAAAGAAAACTAGATTTTAAATTTTGACAAAAAAATAAAAAGTTATATAACAAAATTTTGATTAAAAAAATGATATTTTGAAAAAGAAAATTTAAAAAATTAAACCAAAATTGTGAAAAATTTGACAAATTGAAAAAAATATATTTTTAAAAAAAGAAAAGTAGATTTTGGATTTTGACAAGAAAAATTGAAAAGTTATATAACAAAAGTGAGATTAAAAAATTGATATTTTGAAAAAGAAAATTTAAGAAATTAAACAAAACTGTGAAAAAATTGACAAATTGTAAAAAAAATATATTTTTTAAAAAAGAAAACTAGATTTTTATTTTGATAAGAAAAATTGAAAAGTTAGATAACAAAAGTGAGATTTTGATGGTGTGTTGTATATCCTTGTCGGCGCCCCTATGTTTCTCCAACCCATTTTTGGGCCGGGTGTAAAAATTTGTGTAGATTTAAATCTTAAGTGGACCACACCGCTAAAAAGAATTATAATATAGGACCTCGCCATTAAAAATTTTAAAGAGCCCATTATAAGGTTTTTGTAATGTTTATTTGCAATCCAACTTGTTAATAATGCAAAGAAGATCTAGATGAAGGTAAACTACAAAGATTAAATTGATCCACAACTTTTGTGGCCTTCAAAAGGTTTTTAATAGTTATTCATCATTGTTTTGATTGGTATGACCCACCTGAGATTATTGAGTTCTTGTGATTTGAAATCACATACTAAAATATAATGAATAAATATATGCATGGTGTCTATATACATAAAATATACCAAGGTGGGCCCTATACGGTTAGAGTAACACCCATGAAGGACTTACCTAAATATATAGTGAAATGGTACTATAAGGTCACCTCATGGGAACTTCTCATGAGGTTAAGCTGTGCGCCCCACCATGATGTGTGTAGAACATCAACACCATGCATTTAATGTGTCCCCGTTAAGTCCAAAAATCAATTGTATACGAAACTCAGGTGGGCCATAGCATCTAAAACTATGTGAAGACATCCCTAAAACATATAAAAACATTTGGTGGGGCCCACATGAGTTTTGGATGTGTATGAAACTTAGTCTGACTCATCTAAGTGGGACACACATAATGAATGGGCTGGATCTATGAACCACATCTAGGTGGGCCCAATAAACGATTATAAATGTTTTAATGGGAGGGTAACCCTCTCAACTATAGTATGTGGTGTGGCCCACCCAAGTCATGGATTGATTTTATTTTTAAGCTTGTGGCCCACCACGGAATGGTGCATCTGACTGACGGGGCAAATCCAAAGTTCAAGTGGACCCACCTTAGAAAATAGTGGGATAGTGACACCCACTATTGAAACCTTCTTAGGGCTCACCGCGATGTTTATTTGAGATCCAGCCTGTTTATAAGTTAATACTAGAGTTGGGCATCGGTCCGAGTCAGACCAGATTGGGTCCAACCCGATCAGATCCAAAATCTCAATGGCTTAACCCGAACCCGATCCGAACCGGGACTGAGTTTAGGTCACTGGCCTCGAACCGACCTGAAGTATACATGTCCTGATCCGATCTGAGTCCGACTCGATCAGGAAAACAAAGGCAGATTGGATGGGGCACTATTCAAATCACTTCAAATTTTTTTACAAAAAAAAAAATTGAAAATTTTGAAAAATAAAAATAAAAATTAATTACCAAGACATCTTGGTAGATGCAATCCTTCTCTGCTCTGACATTTGCCTTGATCAATGCATGATACGTCTCTCTATTCATTGGAATCATAGCACTCAACAAACGCACGAAAGCTTTTATCCCTTCGGCATCACCTTCGTCACCTAACCAACCCAACACACTGGAAGTGGAAACCACCCTATTGTTTGGCCTCCATCCTTCATTCCCTAGAAATAATGAAATTTCCCTCTTCATATATTCCATCGCCTTCCCCATCTCACCCTTCTCTACATACGCTAAGGCAATGATCCCAAAACCATTTGGTATCGGGGTCTGCTCCTCTTTTACCAACCGTTCGATTATAGCTTCTGTCGGACGCAATCAGTCAGGTTTACATCATCGAAGCAAAATATCAGACCTAGCTACTGATCATAAGTTATGATATAACTTTTTCTTCCATTCTATCCCATATCTAGTAAATCCTATCCATACAAAATGTGTCCCACACAATGATAATAATTTATTATGAAAATCTAGCCGTTCCACTCATAAAAAGCTCCACACATGTAACTTATGTCACACTAATGGTTGTCCATTGATATTTGACGTTATTTCCCCGATCTGTGTTTGGATTCGCCTGATTTCATAGCAGATGACCACCATGGTGTGGCCCACATTTATTTTACCTATTTGACAGGTTGATGGAAAAGAAGACGCTGTTTCATAACTTCGATAAAGCCGGTGTATCAAATCGTTTCTCTACTTCCAAACCTATTATAGCAATTGAGAAAATGCTCCGGTGCTCTTATAGCACTATTTACAGTGCTCTACAGTTCTCCTAGTTGTATTAGAAAATTTGTGAGTACAATCCATTGATCTAGACTGTTTATTAGGTCCAACTCATATTTCATAGGCTATCATGAATAAATCATACTGATCTAACTAAAAAAAAAAAAAAAAGATTTGATCAATGGTCTTAAAAGTGGACGGTCAAGATCATTTACAAAAAAGTAGGTCTGATCAACAATTTGATTCATCAAATTTTTAAGGACCATCATGGATTGCTTATGAGTCTAAAGAATCACTTTTGTTAGCTAATTAAAAGCATCCTATCCATGTCTTGGAAAAAGGATGGTTAGAAAAAAAGGCCAAATTAATCATAGATTATATCACTCGTTCAGTTTAAATATTTTTCAAGGTAGCCCAGAAAATGTGTTCTGAACTTAATAAACGGTTGAGATCAACCGATTGGACCTTCTAAGTGTCTGAATACAACCAGAACAATACTTAAGTTATAGTGCCCCGATAGTACTCCCCTTGACACCCGCCAATGACTGGTGGTCGATGCTCTTTGGCCCCCACCATGATGTATGTGTTTCATCTATGTCGTTCATATATTTTCATAGATAATTTTACAATATGAGACCAAAAATGAGATAAATGCAAATCAAGTGGACCACATTATAGGAAACAGTGTTGAATGAGCGCCGACCATTAAAAATATGATCAATAGCCATAAAAGTTTTGGATCAAGCTGATTTTTGTTTTTTCCCTTCATCTAGTCCTGTATGACCAAATCAACAGATTGGATGTCAAATAAACAGTACAGTGGGCCTTAGGAGGATTTTAATGGTGGATATCCAATCACTATTGTTCTCATGTGGTGTGGACCACCTGAGATTTATATCCCTCTAATTTTTGGCATAAAGCCCTAATATGATTTGTAAAAATGGATAGACGGCATGGATGAAACACATACATCATGGTGGGGCCCACAGAGCACTATCCAATCTCTCCCAAAATTGGGCGCGCGCTCAAAACAGAGGCTTGCCCAAACCTAACCCCATTTTCTCTCGCCGCCCTCCCTCCCTCTCACCCCTGCCCTCCGCGCGCCATCATCTAGCTCTCTCTCTCACCCTCTTCCTCTCCCATGATCTCTCTCCTTCTCAATCTCAGATCTCTCTAGATCTGTCTCTCCTTCCCCCTCTCCCTCTCGATCTCTCTCTTAATATGCCTCTCTGTCTCTCTCTCTCTCTTGTGATCTGCTTCTCCTCCCCCCCCCCTCTCTCTCTTTCTCTCTCTCTCTCTCTCCGACTCTCGATTTGTAAGCCTTAACCCGCATCCACCAGCCGTTAAAACCTACCGCATCTCTGGTCATCAACAGCAATAGAAAGTTGTTGAGCTCCCACCTATTGCCAATCTGAAAAGGTGATGTTGCATTTTGATTTTTAATCTTCATTTTGGTTATGAATCTCTATTTGGATGACTAGATCATGGAAAGTTATTTTGAGAATTTTTGCATGTAAGGTGTATGTTGATATGCTTGTAAGAATATCATTCTAAATTTTGTTTGTGATCTGATTGGAGGCCCATGAGGACCCCTACCTGATGCAAATGTTTTATCCCCACCGACCACCTACTGTATGCAGCTGGGCCACCATGATGTATTTTTTTATCCAGGCCAGCAGGGCCATCCATCTGTGGACATTGCTAGACTGACGCAAGGGATAACGTGCCCCATGATCTGTGTGGGCCCACCATGATCTGTGCATTTATCCCTTCCATTTTTACGTTTTTCCCGCTCATTTTAAACACAAGTCCAAAGAGTAGAATAAGGATGCTTGCTTGTGAAACTTTTATGTTTTTTTAAACATAACCACTCTTGCGTCACTCCTACGCCACATGAGCACTATAACTAAGGATTTTAGTGAAAAAACACAACCAGTTTACTGTTGAGCCATGGAATTGAACCCTGCGCGGATGAAACTTTACTAAGCCCGACGTGAATTTTGTCTACCATCCAATTTGTTCATAAAGTCACACAAATTTAGGGCTCGTTAAGCATTTTAGGGCCTGTTTGGCCAGCTGCATTGGAAATGATTAGGAGGGATGGAATTGCATCTAGTCCTGTGCCAATTCCACTCCATTTTTGGGAAGAATGGAAAATCTTGGAAGTAGATTAGATGGAATCACATTGAGTCCCATGCCAATTTCATTCAATGTTAGCAAGTTGTATAAAAAAATCTATTTATATAAAAAAAAAATTCCATTTGATTTTTTTGTAATTTCCGTTTGATTTTTTTATATGGATGCATCATGCATGGTTTTATGATAAAACACATGTATGTATGTGTGTATATGTATGCATGCACACATGGATGGATGAAATGTATGCATGCATGCATGGATGGATAGATTATGCATGTGTGTGTATGCATGCATACATGCATGGATGGATTTATGTGTGTGTATATGTATGTATGCATGCATGCATGGATGGAAGACTGGATGGATGGATCATCATGCATGTGTGTGTATATGTGTATATGTATGTGTATATGTGTATGCATGCATGCATACATACATACATATACACATTTGGGGTTTTTGTGAACTTATTAGCTGGTTGGTAGGGTTTTCAATCACTGTTTTTGGTTATTGCATGGTTCACTTGAGCTTTGGATTTGCTTGGTCTCTTGTTATAAATTGACATGGAAAAATACATGGATGGTGTGAATTTAGAATAAATACATCAATGTGGGCCCATGGTAAGGGTAACACCCTTTGTAGTGGACCCACCATCAAACTTGGGGCTATTAGTTTTGGATAACAACCATTAGTTTTATGAGATTTAAGTGATTATTGTGTTATTATTTAACTTATTTCTTACTATAGCACATCCTCTTAAGCCCTATTAAATAAAAACTTATTATACATGCAATTTTTTTCTTTTTCTATTTTATTCCTATATGTGTAAATATTTATATTTTTTTCTTTTTCTATTTTCTATTTTATATTTATTTATTCCTATTGATGGTTACCAATGATTTTTATCCACCCATTCGATGGACACCATTTTAGTGGTTAGGATGTTCAATTAGCATAGTTTTGAAATATTCTCAATCCACAGTGGACTTTTGAAATCATATGAGTGGACTTTTTCTATGGTTGTTGGTTTAAAACATGACTTTTGCAAGCCAAAAGTCAACTGCAACACCCTTTCCAACATGAGTACATGAGAAGAACATCCACATGCTTTTGACACCTTCTCTTCCAACTGGAAAGAGGGCTGCTCTGAAATGAGAAAATGGGCCCTTTATATTTTTCAATGACAAGAAAGAGGGCCCAATTTTCCCTTTAACGCTTTTTGACTTCTTTTCTTGTGAATGGTGGCATAGCACTTCAACTGTTGTGGCCTTTATTTGCATGAATACAGTGGAAATGAAAAGGAAAAAGAAAATGTATTAAAAAGAATTTCCAATGCAACGTCTGTGGCCATTCAATTAAGAAAAGAATCATATTCCAATTTAAGAAAAAAAATAGAGAAATAGCTGATTTTATTCCAAAAGATCTTGATAAAAAACTCATTTAAAATATAAAAAGGAACATATTTTATTCCTACAGATCCTAAAAAGAAAAAAAAATCAAAATATAAAAAGGAATTGATTTTATTCCAACATATCCTAAAAAAGTACCCATTTAAAATATAAAAAAATATCCAGTTACTTTTTCCCTCTCCATGCACGATCTGATAATTACCCACAAATTCAAAATCAAAATCAAATTGGAATCCTTTACTAAAAAATGAAATCCAAATCCAATTTAATATTTAAAAAGCCAACAAACCCAATTCTCACTTTAACTGATGAGACCCAAAAATATTAATTTTTTTCTTTTAAAAAAATAGACACATGATTTCTCCACACTTGAACAATCACCCATCACAACTAACCGATAACTTCTATTAATAACCTGTATCAATAAAATAATCCAAACTCAATTAAGGAGTCTTTTGGATGCATGTTAATAGCTTAAGTTATAAATGATTTACATCTTTACAGCCTGTCTTGTTTGGCTTTAAGTTGTAAATGATTTACAGGTAAACGATTGTCTATGTTTGTATAGCTTGTAAATTGTTTAAACCTTGTAAACGAATGTATATAGATGCATATTTTTTTGTGATTCGTGACCACATGCGTGGCATGTTTTGACAATTTATGAAAAGTCTTTTTTTTTCGTATCTCACTTTTTATATGTTGCATGCACGTGATATCTGAAATGGATTTGATAGCCCCGAGCAAGAATTGGTTTCAGAGTACAGGTAGCGATAGAAATTGTTAGTCGATTGTGGCTTATAGACAAAGCGATGAGTAACCAACAATACAAATATGGAAGGCATTCCCCAGGTATCCAAATGCTTTTAGATATATTTATGTTATTTTTAAATGTATTAGATCAAAATTGATGAAGTAGTCCCGGATGTGCGCCAGAGCTATCCGAATGTTGAGCGAGGTCCCTGGAAGGTGGGAACCGCTGTTATGACCATGATGAAGCTGTCCATTTTCTATGGACAGCATAGGAGGGGCCTAACTATTTGGATAAGCCGTGTTTATGTATTTGCTCGAAATTAATGGAGCAGACACAAATGTACGTCGGAGCTATCCGGATGAGAGGGGGTCCTTGGAAGGTGAAAATCGCTGTTATGACCATAATGAAGCTATTCATTTCCTATGGACAGCATTGGAGGGGCCTGGCCATTTGGACAGGCTGTGTTTATGTATTTACTCGAAATTAATGGAGCAGACCCGGATGTGCGTCGAAACTATCCGGATCAGCGGGGGTCCCTGGAAGGTGGGAACCATTGTTATGACCATGATAAAGTTGTCTATTTCCTATAGATAGCATTGAAAGGGCCTGGCCATTTGGACAAGCCATGTTTACATTTGTATTTACAGGTACCACACCCTTAACCTAAACCACATCCTAAACCTATAACATAAACCTATTCTTAATTACTTAAACTTATAACCTATAACCTAAACCTAAACATATTCTCAAATTCCAAAATCTATACTTATAACCTAAACCCAACCAAAACCTAAACCTAAACGTTAACCTAAACCTTTAACCTATAACCTAAATCTAAACCTAAAACCTAAATGTATTCTCAAATCCCTAAACCTAAACCTACACCTAATCCTAATCTCAACTTGAAAACCCAAACTTAAACCCGACCGAACCCGAACCCGATTCCCTAAACCTAAACCTTAACCTATTCTCAATTCCTTATACCTATAGCTTATAACCTTAACCAAAACCTTAACCTAAACCTAAACCTAAGCCTATAACCTTAACCTAAACCAAAACGTATGACCCAAAACCTTAACCTATAACCTATAACCTAAACCTATAACCTTAACCAAAACCTATGACTTAAAACCTAAACCTATAACCTAACCTAAACCTATACTTATAACCTAAAATTATTCCCAAATGACAAAACCTATAACCTTAACCTAACCTTTCCCTAAACCTATAACCTAAACTCAATTCCCTAAACCTAAACCTAAACCTATAAACATAACTCAAATCCCTAAACCTTAACCTATAACCCAACCTAAACCTATACTTATAAGCTAAAACTATTCTCAAATCCCAAAACCAATAACCTAAACCCGAACCCGAACCCGAATTCCTAAACCTTAACCTAAACATATAACCTATAACCTATAACCTAAGCCTATAACTTAAATCTAAACCTAAACTTGTAACCTAATCCTAAACCTATAACCTGGACTCAAATCCCTAAACCTTAACCTAAACCTAAACCTATAACATTAACTCAAATCCGTAAACCTTAACCTATAACCCAACCTAAACCTATACTTATAACCTAAAACTATTCTCAAAACCCAAAACCTATAACCTAAACCTGAATTCAAACTCGAACCCGAATTCCTAAACCTATAACCTAAACTCAATTCCCTAAACATTAACCTATAACCTAACCTAAACCTAAACCTAAACCCGTTCTCAAATCCCAAAACCTATAACTTAAACCTAAACCTAAACTTATAACCTAAACCTAAAACTTAAACATAAACCTACACTTATAACCTATAACCTAAACCTAAAACTAAACCTAAACCTAAACCTAAACCTAAACCTAAAACCCAAACGTAAACTCGATCTTGAACCCGAACCCTATTTCCTTAATCTAAACCTTAACATATTCTCAAATTCCTAAACCTAAACCTACACCCTATCATAATCTCAACCCGCTAACCTAAACCTAAACCTAAACTTGAAAACCCAAACCTAAACCCGATCCCAAACCCGAACCTGATTTCTAAAACCTAAACCTTAACCTATTCTCAATTCCCTATACCTGTAGCTTATAACCTTAACCTAAACCTAAACCTAAACCTATAACCTTAACCTAAACCAAAACCTATGACCTAAAACCTTAACCTATAACCTATAACCTATAACCTAAACTTATAACCTAAAACCTAAACCTAAACCTATAACATTAACCTAAATCAAAACCTATGACCTAAAACCTAAACCAAACCTATACTTATAACCTAAAACTATTCTCAAATCCCAAAACCTATAACCTAAACCTAACCTTTCCCTAAACCTATATAACCTACACTTATATCCTAAACTTAAATCTATAACATAAACCAAACCTAAACCCAACCAAAACCTAAACTTATAACCTATAACATAGAACCTATAACCTATAACCTATAACTCAAGACTATACCTAAACCTAAAACCTTATAACCTAAAACTATTCTCAAATCCTTAAACCTTAACCTCTTACCTAACCTAAACATATACTTATAACCTAAAACTATTCCCAAATGAAAAAACGTATAACCTTAACCTAACCTTTCCCTAAACCTATAACCTAAACTCAATTCCCTAAACCTAAACCTATAACCTAAATCTAAACCTATAACCTTAACTCAAATCCCTAAACCTTAACCTATAACCCAACCTAAACCTATACTCATAACCTAAAACTATTCTCAAATCCCAAAACCTATAACCTAAACCCGAATCTAAACCCGAACTAGAACCCGAATTCCTAAACCTTAACCTAAACATATAGCCTATAACCCATAACCTAAGCCTATAACTTAAACCTAAACCTAAACCTATAACCTAATCCTAAACTTATAACCTAGACTCAAAACCCTAAACCTAAACTTAAACCTAAACCTAAACATATAACCTCAACTCAAATTTGTAAACCTTAACCTATACCCTAACCTAAACCTATACTTATAACCTAAAACTATTCCCAAATGACAAAACCTATAACCTTAACCTAACCTTTTCCTAAACCTATAACCTAAACTCAATTCTCTGAACCTAAACCTATAACCTAAACCTAAATCTATAACCTTCACTCAAATCTTTAAACCTTAACCTATAACCCAACCTAAACCTATACTTATAACATAAAACTATTCTCAAATCCCAAAACCTATAACCTAAACTCGAATCTAAACTCGAACCCGAACCCGAATTCCTAAACCTTAACCTAAACATATAACCTATAACCTAAGCCTATAACTTAAGCCTAGACCTAAACCTATAACCTAATCCTGAAACTATAACCTAGACTCAAATCCCTAAACCTTAACCTAAACCTAAAACCTTAACTCAAATCCCTAAACCTTAACCTATAACCCAATTTCAACCTATACTTATAACTTAAAACTATTCTCAAATCCCAAAACCTATAACCTAAATCCAAATCCAAACCCGAACCCAAACCCGAATTCGTAAACCTTAATCTAAACATATAACTTATAACCTATAACCTAAGCCTATAACTTAAATATAAACCTAAACCTATAACCTATAACCTAGACTCAAATTCCCAAAACTTAACCTAAACCTAAAATCTAAACCTAAACTTATAACCTTAATTCAAATCTGTAAACCTTATCCTATAACCCAACCTAAACCTATACTTATAACCTAAAACTATTCTGAAATTTCAAAACTTATAACCTAAACTAGAATCCAAACTCGAACCTAAACCCGAATTCCTAAACCTATAACCTAAACTCAATTCCCTAAACCTTAACCTATAACCTAACCTAAACCTATAACCTTAACTTAAACATAAAACTGAAACCTAAACCTAAACCTATACTTCTAACCTAAACCTATTCTCAAATCCCAAAACCTATAACCTTAACCTAAACCTAAACTTATAACCTAAACCTAAAACATAAACATAAACCTACACTTATAACATATAACTTAAACCTAAACCTAAAACCCAAACGTAAACTCGATTTCGAACCCGAACCTGATTTCCTAAACCTAAACCTAAACGTATTCTCAAATCCCTAAACCTAACCTACACCTAATCCTAATCTCAAATCCCTAACCTAAACCTAAACCTAAACTTGAAAATCCAAACCTAAACCCGATCCTGAACCCGAACCCGATTTTCTAAACCTAAACCTTAACCTATTCTCAATTCCTTATACCTATAGCTTATAACCTTAACTTAAACATATAACCTTAACCTAAACTAAAACCTATGACTTAAAACCTTAACCTATAACCTAAACTTATAACCTAAAATCTAAACCTAAACCTTAACCTAAACCTAAAACCATAACCTAAATTAAAACCTATGACCTAAAACCTTAACCTATAACCTAACCCAAACCTATACTTATAACCTAAAATTATTCTCAAATCCCAAAACCTATAACCTAAACCTAACCTTTCCCTAAACCTATAACCTACACTTATATTCGAAACCTAAATCCATAACCTAAACCCAACCTAAACCTAAAGTTATAACCTATAACCTATAACATATAACCTATAACCTATAACCTATAACTCAAGCCTATACCTAAACCTAAAACCTTACTTATAACCTAAAACTATTCTCAAATCCTTAAACCTTAACCTATAACCTAACCTAAACCTATACTTATAACCTAAAACTATTCTCAAATGAAAAAACATATAACCTTAATCTAACCTTTCCCTAAACCTATAACCTAAACTCAATTCCCTAAACTTAAACCTATAACTTAAATCTAAACCCATAACCTTAACTCAAATCCTTAAACCTTAACCTATAACCCAACCTAAATCTATACTTATAACCTAAAACTATTCTCAAATCCCAAAACCTATAACCTAAACCCGAATCCAAACCTGAACTAGAACTCGAATTCCTAAACCTTAACCTAAACACATAGACTATAACCTATAACCTAAGCCTATAACTTAAACCTAAACCTAAACCTATAACTTAATCCTAAACTTATAACCTAGACTCAAAACCCTAAACCTAAACCTAAACCTAAACCTAAACATATAACCTCAACTCAAATCCGTAAACCTTAACCAATAACCTAACCTAAATCTATACTTATAACCTAAAACTATTTCCAAATGACAAAACCTATAACCTTAACCTAACCTTTCCCTAAACCTATAACCTAAACTCAATTCCCTAAACCTAAACCTAAACGTATAACCTTCACTCAAATCTTTAAACCTTAACCTATAACCCAACCTAAACCTATACTTATAACCTAAAACTATTCTCAAATTCCAAAACCTATAACCTAAACTCGAATCCAAACTCGAACCCGAACCCGAATTCATAAACCTTAACCTAAACATATAACCTATAACCTAAGCCTATAACTTAAGCCTAGACCTAAACCTATAACCTAATCCTGAAACTATAACCTAGACTCAAATCCCTAAACCTTAACCTAAACCTAAAACCTTAACTCAAATCCCTAAACCTTAACCTATAACCTAACCTCAACCTATACTTATAACTTAAAACTATTGTCAAATCCCAAAACCTATAATCTAAACCCAAATCTAAACCCGAATTCGTAAACCTTAATCTAAACATATAACCTATAACCTATAACCTAAGCCTATAACTTAAACCTAAACCTAAACCTATAACCTATAACCTAGACTCAAATCCCCAAACCTTAACCTAAACCTAAAACCTAAACCTAAACTTATAACCTTAATTCAAATCCATAAACCTTATCCTATAACCCAACCTAAACCTATACTTATAACCTAAAACTATTCTAAAATTTCAAAACTTATAACCTAAAACAGAATCCAAACTCGAACCTAAACCCGAATTCCTAAACCTATTACCTAAACTCAATTCCCTAAACCTTAACTTGTAACATAACCTAAACCTATAACCTTAACTTAAACATAAAACTGAAACCTAAACCTAAACCTATACTTATAACTTAAACTTATTCTCAAATCCCAAAACCTATAACCTTAACCTAAACCTAAACTTATAACCTAAACCTAAAACATAAATATGAACCTACACTTATAACCTATAACTTAAACCTAAACCCAAAACCCAAACGTAAACCCGATTTCGAACCCGAACCTGATTTCCTAAACCTAAACCTAAACGTATTCTCAAATCCCTAAACCTAACCTACACCTAATCCTAATCTCAAATCCCTAACCTAAACCTAAACCTAAACTTGAAAATTCAAACCTAAACCCGATCCCGAACCCGAACCCGATTTCCTACACCTAAACCTTTACCTATTATCAATACCCTATACCTATAGCTTCTAACCTTAACCTAAACCTATAACCTTAACCTAAACCAAAACCTATGACTTAAAACCTTAACCTATAACCTAAACTTATAACCTAAAACCTAAACCTAAACCTTAACCTAAACCTAAAACCATAACCTAAATTAAAACCTATGACCTAAAATCTTAACCTATAACCTAACCCAAACCTATACTTATAACCTAAAACTATTCTCAAATCCCAAAACCTATAACCTAAACCTAACCTTTCCCTAAACCTATAACCTACACTTATATTCTAAACCTAAATCCATAACCTAAACCCAACCTAAACTTAAACTTATAACCTATAACCTATAACATATAACCTATAACCTAAAACCTATAACTCAAGCCTATACCTAAACCTAAAACCTTACTTATAACCTAAAACTATTCTCAAATCCTTAAACCTTAACCTATAACCTAACCTAAACCTATACTTATAACCTAAAACTATTCCCAAATGAAAAAACGTATAACCTTAACCTAACCTTTCCCTAAACCTATAACCTAAACTCAATTCCCTAAACCTAAACCTATAACCTAAATCTAAACCTATAACCTTAACTCAAATCTCTAAACCTTAACCTATAACCCAACCTAAACCTATACTTATAACCTAAAACTATTCTCAAATCCCAAAACCTATCACCTAAACCCGAATCCAAATCCGAACTAGAACCCAAATTCCTAAACCTTAACCTAAACATATAGTCTATAACCTATAACCTAAGCCTATAACTTAAACCTAAACCTAAACCTATAACTTAATCCTAAACTTATAACATAGACTCAAAACCCTAAACCTAAACCTAAGCCTAAACATAAACATATAACCTCAACTCAAATTCGTAAACCTTAACCTATAACCTAACCTAAACCTATACTTATAACCTAAAACTATTCCCAAATGACAAAACCTATAACCTTAACCTAACCTTTCCCTAAACCTATAACCTAAACTCAATTCTTTGAACCTAAACCTATAACCTAAACCTAAACCTATAACCTTCACTCAAATCTTTAAACCTTAACCTATAACCCAACCTAAACCTATACTTATAACCTAAAACTATTCTCGAATTTCAAAACCTATAACCTAAACTCGAATCCAAACTCGAACGCAAACCCGAATTCCTAAACCTTAACCTAAACATATAACCTATAACCTAAGCCTATAACTTAAGCCTAAACGTAAACCTATAACCTAATCCTGAAACTATAATCTAGAATCAAATCCCTAAACCTTAACCTAAACCTAAAACCTTAATTCAAATCCCTAAACCTTAACCTATAACACAACCTCAACCTATACTTATAACCTAAAACTATTCTCAAATCCCAAAACCTATAACCTAAACCCAAATCCAAACCCGAATTCGTAAACCTTAATCTAAACATATAACCTATAACCTATAACCTAAGCCTATAACTTAAACATAAACCTAAACCTATAACCTATAACCTAGACTCAAATCCCCAAACCTTAACCTAAACCTAAAAACTTAAACCTAAACTTATAACCTTAATTCAAATCTGTAAACCTTATCCTATAACCCAACCTAAACCTATACTTATAACCTAAAACTATTCTGAAATTCCAAAACTTATAACCTAAACCAGAATCCAAACTCGAACCTAAACCCGAATTCCTAAACCTATAACCTAAATTCAATTCCCTAAACCTTAACCTATAACCTAACCTAAACCTATAACCTTAACTTAAACATAAAACTGAAACCTAAACCTAAACCTATACTTATAACCTAAACCTATTCTCAAATCCCAAAACCTATAACCTTAATCTAAACCTAAACCTAAAACATAAACATAAACCTACACTTATAACCTATAACTTAAACCTAAACCTAAAACCCAAACGTAAATCCGATTTCGAACCTGAACCTGATTTTCTAAACCTAAACCTAAACGTATTCTCAAATCCCTAAACCTAACCTACACCTAATCCTAATCTCAAATCCCTAACCTAAACCTAAACCTAAACTTGAAAATCCAAACCTAAACCCGATCCCGAACCCGAACCCGATTTCCTTAACCTAAACCTTAACCTATTCTCAATTCCCTATATCTATAGCTTATAACCTTAACCTAAATCTATAACCTTAACCTAAACCAAAACCTATGACTTAAAACCTTAACCTATAACCTAAAACCTAAACCTAAACCTTAACCTAAACCTAAAACCATAACCTAAATTAAAACCTATGACCTAAAACCTTAACCTATAACCTAACCCAAACCTATACTTATAACCTAAAACTATTCTCAAATCTCAAAACCTATAACCTAAACCTAACCTTTCCCTAAACCTATAACCTACACTTATATCATAAACCTAAATCCATAACCTAAACCCAACCTAAACCTAAACTTATAACCTATAACATATAACATATAACCTATAACCTATAACTCAAGCCTATACCTAAACCTAATACCTTACTTATAACCTAAAACTATTCTCAAATCCTTAAACCTTAACCTATAACTAAACTTAAACCTATACATATAACTTAAAACTATTCCCAAATGCCAAAACCTATAACCTTAACCTAACCTTTCCCTAAACCTATAACCTAAACTCAATTCCCTTAACCTAAACCTAAACCTAAACTTATAACCTTAACTCAAATCCCTAAACCTTAACCTATAACCCAACCTAAACCTATACTTATAACCTATAACTATTCTCAAATCCCAAAACCTATAACCTAAACCCAAAACCAAACCCGAACCCGAACCCGAATTCATAATCTTAACCTAAACATATAACATATAACCTATAACCTAAGCCTATAACTTAAACCTAAACCTAAACCTATAACCTAATCCTAAACCTATAACCTAGACTCAAATCCCTAAACCTTAACCTAAACCTAAACCTATAACCTTAACTCAAATCCCTAAACCTTAACCTATAACCTTAACTCAAATCCCTAAACCTTAACCTATAACCCAATCTAAACCTATACTTATAACCTAAAACTATTCTCAAATCCCGAAACCTATAACCTAAACCCGAATCTAAACCCGAACCTGAACCCGAATTCCTAAACCTATAACCTAAAATCAATTCCCTAAACCTTAACCTATAACCTAACCTAAACCGAAACCTAAACCTATAACCTTAACTTAAACATAAAACCGAAACCTAAACCTAAACTTATACTTATAACCTAAACCTATTCTTATAACCTAAACCTTTTCTCAAATCCCAAAACCTATAACCTAAACCTAAACCTAAACCTTAACCTAAACCTAAACTTATAACCTAAACCTAAAACTTAAATATAAACCTACACTTATAACGTATAACCTAAACCTAGACCTAAAACCCAAACGTAAATCCAATCTCGAAGCCGAACCCGATTTCCTAAACCTAAACCTTAACGTATTCTCAAATCCCTAAACCTAAACCTACACCTAATCCTAATCTCAACTCCCTAAACTAAACCTAAACCTAAACTTGAAAATTTCAACTTAAACCCGATCCCAAACCCGAACCCGATTTCCTAAACCTAAACCTTAACCTATTCTCAATTCCCTAAACCTATAGCTTATAACCTTGACCTAAACCTTAACCTAAACCTAAACCTAAACCTAAACTTATAACCTTAACCTAAACCAAAACCTATGACCTAAAACCTTAACCTATAACCTACAACCTAAACTTATAAAATATAACCTAACCTTAACCTAAACCTAAAACCTAAACTTTAACCTAAAACCTAAAACCTAAACCTAAACCTAAAACCTAAATGTATTCTCAAATCCCTAAACCTAAGCCTACACCTAATCCTAATCTCAACTCCCTAACCTAAACCTAAACCTAAACTTGACAACCCAAACTAAACCCGATCCCGAACCCGAACCTAATTTCTTAAACCTAAACCTTAACCTATTCTCAATTCCCTAAATCTATAGCTTATAACCTAAACTTAAACCTAAACTTGACAACCCAAACCTAAACCCGATCCCAAACGCGAACCTGATTTCCTAAACCTAAAGCTTAACCTATTCTCAATTCCCTAAACCTATAGCTTATAACCTAAACCTAAACCTTGACCTAAATCTAAACCTAAACCTAAACCTAAACCTATAACCTTAACCTAAACTAAAACCTATGACCTATTATCTTAACCTATAACCTAATCCAAACCTATACTTATAACTTAAAACTATTCTCAAATCCTAAAACCTATAACCTAAACCTAACCTTTCCCAAAACCTATAACCTACACTTATATCCTAAACCTAAATCTATAACCTAAACCCAACCTAAACCTAAACTTATTCTCAAATCCCAAAACTTATAACCTAAACTTAAACCTTAACCTAAACCTATAACCTATAATCTAAACCAAAACTTATAACCTAAACCAAAACCAAAACCTATAACCTAAATCCGAACCCATTCTCTAATCCCAAAACCTATGACCTAAACCTAAACCTTAACTTATAACTTATAAACTACACCAAATCCTATAACCTAAACCCGAACCCGAGCCCAAATTCCTAAACCTTAACCTAAACATATAACCTATAAACTATAACTGAAGCTTATACCTAAACCTAAAACCTTACTTATAGCCTAACACTATTCTCAAATCCCTAAACATTAACCTATAACATAACCTAAACCTATACTTATAACCTAAAACTATTCCAAAATGGCAAAACCTATAACCTTAACGTAACCTTTCCCTAAACCTATAACCTAAACTCAATTCCCTAAACCTAAACCTATAACCTTAACTCAAACCCCTAAACCTTAACCTATAACCCAGCTTAAACCTATACTTATAACCTAAAACTATTCTCAAATTCCAAAACCTATAACCTAAACCCGAATCCAAACCTGAACCCGAACCCGAATTCCTAAACCTTAACCTAAACATATAATCTATAACCTATAACTTAAGCCTATAACTTAAACTTAAACCTAAACCTATAACCTAATCCTAAACCTAAATCCTAGACTCAAATCCCTCAACCTTAACCTAAACATAAACCTATAACCTTAACTCAAATCCGTAAACCTTAGCCTATAACCTGACCTAAACCTATACTTATAACCTAAAACTATTCTTAAATCCCAAAACTTATAACCTAAATCCGAATCCAAACCCGAACCTGAACCCGAATTCCTAAACCTATAACTTAAACTCAATTCCCTAAACCTTAACCTATAACCTAACCTAAACCTAAACCTAAACCTATAACCTTAACTTAAACGTGAAACCGAAACCTAAACCTAAACTTATACTTATAACCTAAACCTATTCTCAAATCCCAAAACCTATAACCTAAACCTAAACCTAAACTTATAACCTAAACCTAAAACTTAAACATAAACCTACACTTATAACCTACAACCTAAACCTAAACCTAAACCTAAAACCCAAACGTAAACCCGATCTCGAACCCGAACCCGATTTCCTAAACCTAAACCTTAACGTATTCTCAAATTCCTAAACCTAAACCTAAACTTGGAAACCCAAAACTAATCCCAAACCCGATTTCCTAAACATAAACTTATAACCTTAACCTATACCTATTCTCAAATCTCAAAACCTATAACCTAAACCTAAACCTTAACCTATAACGTAAACCTTAACTAAAAACCTTAACCTATAACTTAAAACTCAATTCCCTAAACCTTAACCTATAACCAAACCTAAACCTAAACCTAAACTTAAACTTAAAACCTAAATGTATTCTCAAATCCTTAAAACTAAACCTACACCTAATCCTAATCTCAACTCCTTAGCCTAAAACCTAAACTTGAAAACCCAAACCTAAACCCGAATGAACTTTCTGCAATTCTTTATGATTATGAATTATGATTATTTATTGGTTGAATAATTTTTTATTAGATAAAAGACAAAAAAATTGTTGCTAATTTTTTTCTTTCTTTAATTTTTAATGCAATAAATTTTCTAACGGCTTTTAGGTTGTTCATATTTTCCTAAATAATTAAATCTGAGACAGTTGATAACCATCCTTTTCAGGTTCAATAGAGACGGGTTGTAACAGTTCTTAAAAAGGACGATCCTAAACAGTCCTTTTTAGGGACGGTTTAAGACCATTCTTTTTAGGTTCATCAGAGATTGCTCATAACCGTCCTTTTTAAGCACAGTATATGACTGTCGTTTTGTGGTTCATCAGAGACCACCCATAACTGTCTTTTTTACTGACGGTTATGGACCGTCCTTTTTATGGACGATCCAGGACCATTCTTTTTACGGACGGTCCACGACTGTCCTTTTAAGCTTTATTATAGTCCTATAATCCTAACCTTTATAAACGGTCAATGACCGTCCTTCTTTAGAGACGGTTTATGGTCGTCCTTTAAGTAATACAACGCCCCAAAATATGACGGCCCTTGCGACGGTCCAAGACCGTCCTTTATGGTCTTTTGAGACGGTTTTCAACCATCCTTTTTTCGCTATTTTGGCATAGTGGGACAAATATCATCCAAACTTATGTAGTCCCTACAAAGCTTCCAATGGTATGCATTCAATCCTCACTATTTCTTGTCATATGGCCCACTTGAGTCTTGGATCCATTATTTTTTAACACTTGACGTATCATGAAATTGAGAAACTGATGAACGGAGTGAATTTCTCATGGGCATTTATGTAAGCGCCTCATATCTTCGGACCGGATAAACATCTTGAGGAAAAATGCATGGGCAACCCGTGTCCCTTACTGAAATCTAACGGAAGGTATCTTAGTGAAAATTAATCAAAGGTAGCTTAATAAAAACCTTTTTAAGAAAGGTACGAATGCAATTTCTATAACAATTAGGTAGTTTCTTGTGAAAATCTCTAAATTGAAAGAGAATTAATTACAAAGTAATCTATTTTCCAAAGAAATAAATTTTTTGGAACCTAATTCCAGTTTTAATTAGAGAATCGTTCAAGTGCCATAAACCATTTTATCCATAACTTTCCAAAACCTAATTATATTCATAATTCAAAATTAATGCATGGTGGTAGGCTTTTTCCAAAAGCTCCAAGTAATATTTTTTTACAGATCTGTGTAGTAATAAAAGGTGGACCCTAGCTAATGAAGGGTCTAAACTGGTTATCCTTTCCGGTAAGCCATTGCTGGTATGGTTAAAATCATCTACTCAAAGTAATTTTTGAGAGGGATAAACAATCAGAAGGTGGGCCCCACATGATGGACAATGACCAACAATTTTATTGTATTAAATATGAATTGTCAATTTTTCTAGAGCTTGATTGGATTGCTAGTATCATTCCATGAAGATTATTTGTTGGAGGAATCAACAATCAAAGGTGGGCCTCACATAATGGGTTATTTGGATAACTGATCTGACCTTTTATGGTGTAATAAATATTGTCTGCCCATGTCCTCTCCATTGACTTGAAGCTTAGGATCATCACATCAGAGTCATTTTTGGAAGGAATGGGTAATAAAGTTGGTTTCCACACGATGGACGGTCCAAATCAATGACTGGACCGTTTCTGTTGTAATCAATGTGAATCCTTGCTTTTGTACCCATTAATTGATTGGTCAGAATCATCTTATCAATGTGATCCTTTATAAAACTGGGAAACAAATGATAAGGCACAAAATTTTCCATATGGCCACAAACCTTTTTTTTCAAAATTATTGTCTATGAGATGGAAATTGTTTCCTACAAGTGGGGCCCACTATTTTATGATCCAAATTGTTTCTTCCACTCTGAATGGGCCATGGCCTGAAAATCTCTCCAATTGCTTGATGGGCCAAACCATTGAATGAGAATAAGATCTCCTATTATGAAGACTTTTGAGGCATTGCCCATCCACATAATTCTCAGAGTTGAAGATCCTAACATTATATGGGGATGATTTCACCATAATGAATTTTATAACTATTAGCAACTAAATAGCTAACATACTTAAAAGCATTTTAAATTCAAATCCTTAGGAGAATAGTCAAATACCCATAATATATTTATAATTAAATAAATTATGGGTACCTTTCACCGCACTCAGCATAAATATAATGTGGGTATATAAAACCTGGTTTGTATTAGAGAAAGATGTAAATCGGATCGAAGATTGAGCGGATTTGATAGCTATATCTTGCTATAATGGTTTGCTATTATTATTATAGCAAGTCTACATCGTTCTCTCAAGGACATAGCTATATTGCTGAGTGTTACAATTAAAGCTGGGCATCGAGTCGAGTCGGACCAAGTTAGGGCCAACCTAACTTGATTCGATTTTGAAATAGGCTTGACTCGTGCTCGACCTGACTTGGTACTGATTCCAGCATGCCTAACCTGATCTAAGTCCGGACCTACCCTAGACTAATACAAATCGAGTCTGACCTAATCACAAGTACCGAGTCGGGTCGAGTCGGCACTGAATCGGGTCAGGTGTAGCAAGTATCCACAGATTGAAATCACAACTCAAAACCTAGATTCACTTGTTAAAATTGTAACCTCTCCATAAGCTACACCGCATCCTAGACTTGAAACGTCATATCTAAGTTTACACACACACACACACACACACACACACACACACACACACGAGTCGAGTTTTGAATCAAGTCAAGTCAGTATCGAGTTGGATTTCAAGTCGAGCTACTAGGTGACTCAAACTCAACCCGATTTGAGTTTGGATTGGACAAAGTCAACTCGATTCGGATCAACTCAACCACTTGGCTCGAATCAAGTCAGATCTGAACGAGTCGGACGAGTCAAGTTTACCGAGCAAAGTCCAGTCATTTTGTGCCCATCTCTAGTTACAATCCCAAGAGTTTAATACCCTAACTTTATATGTTCTACTAGTTCTACGTGTATTAGGTTCTTAATAGTTGTTATTAGAGCCGCTGCCACATCTTATGTTCGAGCCACAAAAAAAAAATAAAAATAATAAAAATAAATGACCTATTTTAAAGACAACTTCGACCATGGTAAAAACTGCCAAGTAGAAAGAGCTACTGGATCAAGAAGAATGCGGTCGCCATGCCCTGAAAAAAGCTATTGAAATAGATGCCACAGTGAGTACTGTCACAAAGTGGGATATGCTGCGAGAGCATGTGGAACGTTACTATTCCAAGGGTTTAATAGCTTAAATTTACCAATTCGGCTAATTATAAGGCTTTTGACTAATTGGTTAGGTTTTTAATGCTTAACTATATAAATCTCTTTGATTTGCTTGCATTAATTGTATACGGGTGCTAGGATTTAAGATGAATAAATAATCCAAAATCAGGCCATTCCAATAGTTAAGATGAGTTATATCACATTATTTTAAAAATTCAAAGGTTTCAGGAGTGATTTTATGGGAGTGTGGTCCTTTCAAGTTTTGGAGCAACGCCATTTTGGAGCAAGGAAAACAAGATGGATTCCAAATGGACGGAGGGATTAGATGTCATGCAAACATCACGACGGTTCCTAATCATTGTGTCATAACTTAAGCTTCTCCTACCGAGCTTTGCAGGGCAGTCCCCCTTGCTTACATCAGCAAAATCACAACACAAAAATCCTACAAGATTGTATACGACAGTTCAGTTGGGTGTGGATCAGGTGAGACCCTGGATCCATCGACGTGGGTGGGACCCTGAGTGTGGGGCCGAACGTGATGTATCTGACTACATCCACTCCGTCCATTTGTATTGGAAGCCTATTTTAGGGCATGACCCAAAAATGAAATAGATCCAAATCACAGATGGACCATGTTGCAGGAAACAGTGGTCATTGACCATTAAAAACTTCTTGTGGGCAACCAAATTTTTGGATTAAGATTATATTTGTGTGATCTCTTCATCTAGGTCTTTGTGATCTTATCAACAGGTTGGATGGAAAATAAATATTCCCGTGGAATCCATGAAGTTTTTAATGGTGAGGATTCAATCAAGACCGTTTCCTGTGGTGTAGTACACCTAAGATTTTAGTCAGCTTCATTTTTGAGATCATACTCTAAAATGAGATTTCAAAATGATTGGACGGTGTGGATTTAAGGTACATACATCACTGTTAGGCCCGCAGCCAGGGGTGTCAACTAATCCGCTGGCGTGCATTTGGTGTATCAAGATAATAAATGAGTATAGTTCTGCTGACGTGGATTTTTAGGTAGATGACGTGCTTATATTTTGATCGAAGGCAGGCATTTCCTGAAATGGTAAAAGGTTGCTTTCACGTGCGTGTTTACAGCTCATGTGATCATCGGCCGATTAATCTCCGCACGTGTATTATTTTACTTTTGACTGGTTGTAGCGAGTTGCTACCCCACTAATCACGCTCTCATTATTGCAAGCTTGTATGAATGGCTAAGGGAGCGGATTAGGTGCTGCTCCGGACTCACCCAACACGGTGCGGCCAAGACATGGGGCCACCTTTGATGTATGTGTAGTATAATACCATCAATTTTTATAGATCATTTTAAGACATGGGACCAAATATGAAGCAGACTCAAATCTCGGGTGGACCCTACTAAGGAGATGATAGTGATTGACCGGTAAAAAAAATCTTATGCCTTACAAAAGTTTTATACCCAGTTGATTTTTATTTTTCTTCCATATATATGGGAAAAGGTATTATAAGCATATATATATATATATATATATATATATATATATATATATATATATATATATATGGAAAAAGGTATTATACGCTCGACTATATTATACCTTCCATAAGGTTTAGTGCTGCAGTACGTTATTTTTTGGATGGTAAAAATTTTAAATAAATGAAGCGATTTTACATAAAAAATTGGATAAACAAAACTGGTGCAACTAGTTATTAAAATATCCTTTCACCTCTCTCACGCGTAATTTCTGCAAAAGCCTTGCATGAGACCTTAAAACCTTCCTACGGCCCAATATGATGTTTATCTGAGATCCAACTTATTCATAAGTTAAGACATATGTGAAAGAAGGGAAAACATAAATTTTAGCTTGATCGAAAACTTTTGTGCCCTTTTGAAATTTTTAATGGTGGGCGTCACTCTATCCACTATTTTCTGTGGTGGGTATATTCCAGCTTTGGATCTAACTCATTCTTTATCTCATACCTTAAATTGATATCTCCAAGTGAATAGACAGTATGAATATAACACATACATCATGGTGGGTCTCACAGAACTTGGTGATGTAACTTGTCCGTAGCTAATCTGCCTCTAGCTAGCGTTGGACTCCATTACGACTTTTAATAGGACGCGTATTGCGTCGTTCAGGTGGGTAGGGCTCTATGGCACCTACCGTGATGTAAGTGTTTTATATACGCTGTTAAAAGAATTTCTAAGATTGTTTTAAGTTATTATCCTAAAAATGAGCCAGGTCCATAGCTCCAGTGGACTACAATAAAGGAGGTTGCACTGATAATGACACTTATCGTTAAAACCTTTCTAAGTGCCAACGTTATGTTTTTTAAACCATCCAACCTATTCATAAGGTCATGTTGATGTGGATGAATTGAAAACATAAATATCAAACTGATTTGAAACTTCTCCAGCGTCCAAGAAGTTTTTAATGGTGGATGTTCAATCCCCACCTTGTGGTCTACTTAAGCCTTGGAGCTGCTTCATTTTTTGGTTCATATATTAAAATGATCTAAAAAATCGTTGAATGGAGTGGATAAAACATTTATATCACGTTGGCCCCACGGAGCCCTGCCCGGACCGATTACCGTCTTGGTGAGGGTAGGACGCAATCCGCGTTACGCGGATGGGGATTCCTGCGAAAGCCTTTTGCAAGAAGTTCCTGTGCTAGGAACTTAGGTGGGAACTAAGGTGATGTTTTTGAGAAATCCACTCCATTCATCCATTTTTTTTATCTCCTTTTAGGACATGAGGACAAAAATTATCCGCATCCAATCCTCGGGTGGGCCAAAAATGTGAGTATTGAACGTCAACAGTTTAAATATTCGTGTGGCCAAGGAAGCCTTGAATCAGGATAATATTTGTGTTTTCATTCCATCCCAATATGAGTGACGTTAAAAATGGTATAGATGGCATATAAGCATCACTGTCGACTCCAAGAACATTTCAATGGCAGGAATTTTCCTACACATTTTTCTTTAGTGCGACTCACTTGAGTCTTGGATCCTTCTCAATTTTGGTCAGAAGTCCTAAAATTAGCTCACAAAACGGATGGATGGGGTGAATTTTTCACAAACATCACAGTAGGCCCTAGCTAAGTTTCCACTGCAGGAACTTCCTGCGAAAACCTTTCGTAGGAAATCCGCGTCCGATGTACGCGGAGTAGATAGGAAATGGAGTGGCTACTCCCCCTTCCACCAGCCAATGGCTGATTGTCGGTGCTCTGTGGACCCCGTCATGAAGTATGTGTTTCATCCATTCCGTCCATCTATTTTTATAGATCATTTAATGTTATGAGAGAAAAAATGAGGTATATATAAATCTAAAGTGGACCACATTACAGGAAACAATGTTGAATGAATGCTGACCATTAAAAACGTTTTGGTGGCCATAAAAGCTTTGGATCAAGCTGATATTTATTTTTTCCCTTCATCTGGTTCTTTATGACCCAATCAACAGATTGGATGTCAAATAAACAGTACAGGGCCTTAGGAGGATTTTAATGGTGGATATCCAATCATTATTGTTTTCTCATGGTGTGGTCCACCTAAGATTTATATCCCTATTATTTTTTATATCAATCCCTAAAATGATTCGTAAAAATGGATGAACAGAGTGGATGAAACAAATACATCATGGTGGGGCCCACAAAGCATTTACCACCAGCCACGAGGCTAGTGTCGGGGGAGTAGCCAATTCGTCTCCGATTAGATACTGATGGGTTGAGTGCAAGTCAGCTATCGAAGTTACGTCACCAAGTTCCGTGGGCCCCACTATGATGATGTTTGTGTTGTATCCACACCCTGTCCATCCACTTTAAGATATAATTTTAAGGCATGACTGAAAGAATGAGACATAAAAATCTGTAGTGGACCCCGCTACAGAAAATGGTGGGGAGAGTGATTCCCACAGTTGAAATTATCCCAAGGCTTACCATAATGTTTATTTGAAATCCAACCGGTTCAAAAGTTAAAAAAGACATGAAATAAGAGAAAATACAAATATCAGCTTGATCTAAAACTTTCGTGGCCTTTAGAAGTTTTTAGTGGTGGGTGTCATTGTCCCCACTGTTTTCTGTGATGGGGTCCACTGGAGCTTTGGATTTAACTCATTCTTTGGATATTGCCCTAAAATGATCTCTCCAAATGGATGAATGGAGTGGATACAAAATATACATCATGGTGGGGCTATAGAACTTGGTAACATCACTTCAGTAGCGAGTCTCACTAGTTAATCTGTCATATCTAATCCGCAATTGGCTTTGAAGTGGATAGAAACAGTATAAATTGAACTTCTATCGTTGAGAAATTCTCTGATTTTCAAGGTTACACTGTTTTTTGTCACGGACAACCATAGTGTTTGTGAGAAATCTACCCTGTCCATCAGTTTATGGAGATCATTTTAGGACATAGGGACAAATGAGCCGGATCCAAGACTCAAGTGGGCCGCACTAAAGGAAAAGGTGGGTAGGAAAATTCTTACCGTTGAAACCTCCCTGAGTTGAAAGTGATGTTTCAGTTGCATCCATACCATTCATAACAATATTCCTACTGAGATGAATTGAAAACAAAAATATTATCCTATTTTAAAACTTCTATGGCTCCCCAATATTTCAACTGTGGACGTTCAATCCACACGTTTTTGGCTCACTTGAGTCTTGGATCTGGCTCATTTTTGACCTCTTATCCTAAAATGATATGGAAAAATGGATGGACGAGATGGATTTCTCAAAAAAAAAAGACCACGGTATGCCCCATGTAAGCTTCTAGTGTAAGGTTTTTGGCATAAAATAAGTGTGAGAGATACAAAGGTGGAGGGGTATTTTAATAACCGGTTGCACCAGTTTTGTTTATTCAGTTTCTCTATAAAAAATTTTGGTTTGCTTAAAATTTTCACCATTCGACGAATAACGTGCCGCCAACACTCGACCTTATGGAAGGTATAATACGGTCGAGCGTATAGTACCTTCACCCCCCCCCCCCCCCCCCCCCCCAACACACACACACACACACACACACACACACACATATATATATATATATATATATATATATATATATATATGGGAAAAGGTACTACATCTCAGTAAGTGTGGGCGGTTGATATCATACGGTTCTATTTTTAAGTTCCTCCTCTAATTAAACCTTTAATATTTACAATCAATTTATAAGCTGTGATTTCCTATCTGATAACTCACACATGCAGGCAAAGGTACCACAGCTTGTGGTACCATGATATCTTTTCCATCAAATGACACTTGTGTACGACATCCCTACCATGAAAATGGCAGGCCCCACTATGAAGATAGCCTGGCACAAAAATCAAAGTCAGCCCACTGGTTAGGTATTGGAATTGATAGACAACTGAGTCTGACTCAACATACAAGCATGGCCTACCTAGTGAGAAAATCAGCCTGATTTTCAACGGTAATATTCATGGTGGGGCCTATTATTAATTTTTGGGGTACTTGTTTTCGATAGGTGATAAGTTTTCTAATAGTATAAGCTTTTCTTGTAATCCCAACTAATTTTTGAGTCATGTCTCACCATTCTACTCTATCAAAGACTGTATCTTCAGTTAAATCATAGATCATCAGTACAGTTCTTATAAGTATAAAAATAAGAAAAGGACCCTCATAAAAATAAGAAATGCAATTAGGGTTGGTGGGCAATAAAAAAGAATGAAGGGGATTTAGATTGAGGTTGTGAGGAGATATCAAAATTTATTTACTTATGATATATAGGGCTGAAATAGAAATGATTGGCAAAATAAAATTAGTTAAGCTAACAAGGAGTGAAGAAATGGCAAGAATGCATGTAGAGAGGGTGAAGATCTTTATTCTTAGCTAATGTAATAATTCACACACAATTCTCTTTTCTAATTCTGGTTTTCATCATAGGCACTATTTTGGTAGGCTTTTGGTTTTTTGGTAAAATATAAAGTTTGATGGTTTAGTAGAATAAGTTCATATGCATGGGGAAATCCCATTATGCCGTTGGGCTTTATTTAGCAAAACTTTATAGGCCCTATCACAGTGTATGTGTGTTATCCACGGCCATTTATTTTTGCCAGATTATTTTAGGGCATGAGCCCAAAAATGAGACAAATCCAAAACTCAAGTGAATCAGTGGGACTGATGACTCCCATCATTGAACCCACCGCTTTCTTTGGTGTAGCACACTTGAGCTTTGGATCTGCCTCATTTTGGGTTCATGCTCTAAAATGAATGAACAGTGTAGATATAACATATACATCATGACGGCCCATAGATTTTGCACTTTAAGAGGTTAGATTTTGCTTGAAATTTAAGATGAAATTCAGCTAATATTTTAAACAGTTGGCACTCCTCATTATTATGTTTTTTTACCATAGTTTACTTGCATTTACACGAAACCAGACAACCCCATGGTCCATAAATTGGATAGAATACATCATAGTGGGCAACTGAGCTTTTCTAGCACTGTTCAGTACCGGCATGGTACTGAAGGGTTCCCACCGAATCCGATCACACATGTGATGAGCGTACAGCATCTGTTTTAGATAGGGGTCCATCATGTTGAATATGTAAAATCCACACCGTTCATCAGGTGAGAACCATTACTTGGATCGTACATGCAAAAGACGCTGATTAAAAACTCATATGGGCCACACCAATGGGAATAATGTAAAATTTCTATAAAAAATGCAAAGTTGCACGGTGTGGCCCACATCAGTTTTATATCAAGATGGTTTTTATATTTTAATTTGATCTTTGTGAGTTATACCTGATTAACAGATTTTATGAAAGATAAACACCATAGTAGCCCTATATGCAAATGTCAGTTGGCAGCTTAAATTTGGACCTATTTGGAATTGGAAGTATTTGAAGTGCGTTTTGAAATTGAAAAAATGAGCATGGTAGACGCTTACCTTTTTTACTTTGTTTTTTTTTTTTTGAACATCCCAAAACTTATGTTACAAAAGTATATTTTTTAGGTACCGAAAGAGGGGATGAAAATATCTCTGGTTTTAGGTAAAAGCAACTGAAAAAGTTAAGATATTTTTGTCTTTATTAGTTCGACCGTACGGGTAGAAGTGTACATTGGTAAAGTAGGTTATGTTTGAATCCAAATAAGGAAAGTGGATGGAAGGTCGTATCTGTAATAAAAAATTACCCATTGAAATTTCTCATTTTTTCAATTGAAAGTGAAGCTACTAATCCATTGTACACGAGATATGCTGATATGCTTCAAAACAATCAAATCATTGGCTGTGTTATTAAAATTGCATTCTATTAATAGAATGATATGAACCGTCCAAAGATTTAAATTGAGGGGTGAGAAACACTTGTGATATTATGCTTGGGTCCTGTCTGAGGTTTCTAATTTTGTCAATTTTAGCTAAAGTATATATATCAATAGGCTTATTACAATCATTTTATGAAATATTAGATATTCAAGTTGGTTTCGAAATCAAATTGAAATTTTTATAAATATATTAGAGAATTTAGAGGCATTTCTATTTTTTATTCCATGCATTCTTATCACAAGCTGCCAAATATATAAATGAGAATTCAGAATTACCATAATTTAAGATTTGCATTCTAATGCATTTCAAATACCAGCTCTCTAATGAGCCTTAATATAGTGCAGATTAGATAATGACCCTAATATAAGGTAGATTATGTGGCCTTGGCAAGACCCACTCTATGATGGTGTATTGATGTGTTGGGTGCTATAGAGTACAATGAGATGTATTCATTTTCTATCCATGTAGTCCATCCATTTTTTTCGACTCATTTTATGACATGAAAGATAAAAATAAAAAATAAAAAATAATAATAATAATAAAAGAATAAAAAAGAAGAAGAAAGCGTGTGTAAATATCAAGTGGATCACAACATAAATTAGTAAGAAACGATATAATACCCATGGGTAACTTTTCTATAGGTTATTATAATGTTTATTTTTCATCTAACTTGTTAATTTCACTCAGATATAGATGAAGAAAAAAAAATACAAAAATATCAACTTAATTCAAAACTTCCCTTATTCCTGAAAAGTTTTTAATGGTGGACATTATATCACTATTGGATTTTGTAGTGTAGTGTATCTGAACTTTGCATCTGTTTCTTTTTCAGTTGAGGCTCTAAATTGAGGAGACATAACACGGATGGATGGTGTGGATAGAATGAACATACATCATGTTGGGCCCTAGAACGCCTAACACATCAACCTGTGCCAATTCTACTCAATGTTTGGGAAGAATGGAAAAGCTTGGAATTAGATGAGATGGAATTGCATTTGGTCCTGTGCCAATTCCACTCAATGTTAGCAAGTTGTGTAGGTCCCACTATGATGTGTGGGCTATATCCACACCGTCCACCCATTTTTCGAGATCATTTTAGAGCATGAGCCAAAAAAACAGGTAGATCTAAAGCTCAAGTGGACCCCACCACAGAAAGCAGTGGGGATTGAATACCGATAGTTGAAAACTTCTTTAGGGCCACATAAGTTTTGGATGTCTCATTTTTAAGCCCATGCTATAAAATGAGGTTACAAAACAAATGAATAGTTTGGATATAACACGTGTTATTCTCAATAGTTTTAAATGATGGTGGGTATATCTATTCAATGTACCACCGTATTACAAACATAACATGGAATTAAGCTTATCCCATGGTAAGAGGGGAAAATCCATGTCATGTATAATAATTACATTTTTTGAATCTCATCCCACCCAATCTTTCCTAATATCATGCGCCAAACACCCCGTGCCAATTCCACTCAATGTTAGAGGGGGCGTTTGGTGCACGGTGTTAGATGGGATTAGGTGGCATGGAATTGCATTTGGTCTCGTGCCAATTCCACTTAGGGAGTGTTTGGGCATTGGGATTTGAAGGGATTAGGTGGGATGGGATTCATCTGGTCTTGTGCCAATTCCACTCCATGTTTGAGAAGAATGGAAAAGCTTGGAATTAGATTAGATGGAATTGCATTGGGTCCCATGCCAATTTCACTCAATTTTAGCAAGTTGTGTAGGTCCCACCATGATGTGTGAGATATATCCACACCGTCCACCCATTTTTCAAGATTATTTTAGATCATGGGCCAAAAAATCAGGTAAATCTAAAGCTCAAGTGGACCCCACCATAGAAAGCAACGAGGATTGAATACTTACCGTTAAAAATTTCTTTTGGGCTACATAAGTCTTAGATCTACCTCGTTTTACATTTTTAGGCTTATGTCATAAAACGAGGTTACAAAACAAATGAACGGTTTAGATATAACACATGTGTGTTATTCTCATTAATTTCAAATGATGGCGGGTATATCCATTCAATGTACCACCATATTACCAACAAAGCATAGAATTAATCTTATTCCATGGTGACAACAGGGGACAATCCCTGCCATGGGTAATAATTATGTTTTTTGAATCTCATCCCACCTAATCCCTTCTAATCCCACCGCCCAAACACACCCTTAGGGCCATTTTGATTTTCCAGTGGAATGGTAAATACCTGGAAAAAGAGTAATAATTATTTTCTATATATTTGCAAGGCATCTGATTTGACTGTTTACTTTTTTGACACGAAAACCAAAAATATTACAAAATATATATGAGTCCTACTGTGATGCGTTTCACTTATCCACACCGTTCATCCATTATGCCTTTTGAATTTATAGTATGAGCAAAAAAATGAGGTACATCCAAAACTCAAGTGAACCACACCATACGAAAACAGGAATCGAATACTTACCGTTAAAAACTTTGTGAAGCTATTGTTTCTTTTGGTGTGGGCCACCTGAGTGTTGGATCATCCTCATTTTTTGGGGCATGCTTCAAAATATTGTGTTAAAACATATGGACGGAATTGATATATCATATACATTATCTTATGGTTCAAAAATTTAAAATAACTATTTGAACCGGTTCCCAATGCAAAAGTTTCCCTGGATTTTCAAACGAAAGAAATGGTAATAATTATCCATTTCCTAGGTATTTACTCAATCTCTTGGAAATCAAACACGCCCTTAATGTTTGGGAAAAATGGAAAAGCTTGAAATTAGATTAGATGGAATTGCATTGGTCCCGTGCCAATTCCATTCAATGTTAGCAAGTTGTGTAGGTCCCACCATAATGTGTGGGCTATATCCACACCGTCCACCCATTTTTCGAGATCATTTTAGAGCAGCCAAAAAATCAAGTAGATCTAAAGCTCAAGTGGACCCCACCATAGAAAGCAGCGGGGAATGAATGTCTACCATTGAAAACTTCTTTGGGGCTACATAAGTTTTGGATCTACCTCATTTTTAGGCATATGCTATAAAATAAGGTTGCAAAATAGATGAACGGTTTAGATATAACACATATGTTATTCTCAATAGTTTTAATTGATGATAAGTATATCCATTCAATATACCACCATATTACAAAGAATTAAGCTCATCGTTTGGTAAGAGGGGGACAATCCCTGCCCTATGTAATAATTAGGTTATTTTATTTTATTTTTATTTTTATCCCATCCCACCTAATCCTTCTCAATACCATGAGCTCAACACCCTCGTATGGTCAATTTGGGCGGTGGGATTAGAAGGGATTAAGTGGGATGGGATTAAAAAAACATAATTATTACCTATGGTAGGGATTGTCCCTGGTTGCCTTGGGATAAAATTAATGTCATGCTTGGTTGATAATATGGTGGTACATTGAATGGATATACCTACCATCATTGAAAATTACTGGAATAACATGTGTTATATCTAAACTGTTTATTTGTTTTGTAACCTCATTTTATGGCATGGGCCTAAAAACGAGGTAGATCCAAAACTTATATAGCCCCAAAGAAGTTTTCAATGAAAAGTGTTCAATCCTCATTGCTTTCTATGGTGGGGTCCACTGGAGCTTTAGATTTACTTATTTTTTTGCCCATGCTTTAAAATAATCTCGATAAATGGGTGGACTGCGTAGAAATAACCCACACATCATGTTGGGGCCTACACAACTTCTCAAACATTGAGTGAAATTTGGCAGATGACCCAATGCAATTCTATTTAATGTAATTCTAAGCTTTTCCATTCTTCCTAAACATGAAGTGGAATTGGCAAAGGACCAGATGAATCGCATCCCACCTAATCCCTTCCAATCCCACTGTCGAAACAGACCCTTAGGGCCCGTTTGGCCAGGTGGATTGGGAGTGAATGGTATTACAGTGGATGGCATGGATTTCTAGGTAGTGATGGTGTTGTCAGCGGATTGTCTTGAGATCCATGTAATTGGTATATGCTTGGATTGATACATCCGGTCTTTTGGCAAGCCGGCCAATCCAGCTATTAAAGCTTCTGATCCCTTTCAATCTCATAAACCAAACACGTCACGGGCTAATTTGGACGGATTAGGATGGATTGGATGGGATTTAAAGGTAATGATGGTGTTTTCAGTGGATTGTCTGAAGATCCAATTAATTTAGATCAAATCACCTACATTGTTTGGCACGTCCGACCATTCCGAGGATTTAACATCCAATCCCTTTCACTAAAATCTAATCCCTTCCAATCCAACCGGCCAAACGGGCCCTTAGGGTTGGTGTTGGCAACTATGTGCGGTAGAGGATTTCCCAAGTCAAAAGGGCAGGCCTTAGAATAGTATTTTTAAATCCTCCGCCAATAATCGCCGATGAATCGGCCTTAGCTTTGCTACATCCACGTATCTCCGTGAGGACTTCCAGATGAGATTCTCACACGTTTTCTGACATGAAAAAACTGTCCTCGCGTGACTCGACAAAACCTCTCTTACATAAAGGACGAGTAATCCTACTTCCTCACACCCTCTACTCAAGCGCTATATACAAACGCGTCACACGTGTTATTTTCTCACACGAGTAAGTGATCACGTAGTTTCTGGACCTCATGATACCAAAAACCAATACCTATTCATTCGTCACGTGGACTACACATGCACTTAGAAATGGATGGTTAGTGAAAGAAAACCAACGGTCACCTTTAGAGTAGGAGGTGGATCCCACCTGTGGGAGAGTTTAAAATGTTTCTACAAAAATTTATACAAGTGAAGCCCAATAGTGTTTACATTCCAGGTACACGTATTTAAACTTGCACGTGTAATGCGTTTTTTAATGGCGCTTGAAGATGGGGCGTTTGAAGTTACTATTTTCACAGAATCGAAACGCATGAAATACGTGCAATAATTTTTAAAATTGAAAATACAAAAGGAAATTCGATATTTGCGCTCACATGCACGTTTCCACGTCAGCACTTTGCCTTTTCTTATATTCCCAAACTGCCCACATTCCAAAACCGCTTTTTCGCATACGCGGATTCCAAAAACCGCGTTCTGTCGTGAAAAAGGAAAACGTAAATTAAATTGACCCGAGGATATACTCGTGTTTTTAGTTTATATAAGTGGGGCCCATATTCCCCTAATCTGTACCATCGATAAGTTAGATACCATCATGGATGTACGATATGACGGTTAAGATGAAATAAAAATACTATATAAAAGTGATAGATGAGTTTTATTTATCCAATGTCCACTTATGAAATGGTACTGTATTGATGGCTGAGATCTTTTAATCTAAAAGAAGAAGTTTGCAGCATGGTTCACCAGGTGGCCCAAAGAACAATGGTCTTAGAAACTTTAAACGGGACCACGTCTGAGAGAGACGTTTTAATGGTAAAGGCAGACATCAATTGTGCACATGGCTGGTCGGGCAATAGATCATGACCGTTCATTTGATGTGATCCCTGTGATCTTATATCTTATATGTACCAAAATCCAGGGCGTTCGTTGTTACCTACTATTAACTAACCATTGACCATTTAAAGGCTACTAGTTAGATGTATAGGATCATCTAAATTTAACATTTTCGCTCCATAGAGCATCCATATTTAGGTCCCACCATATGAACGGTCTTGATCTAACGTTTCTTTAGCCACACGAATATTTGAGGATGGCTATATCACAACTGTGAGATAGGTAGACAGATGGAGGGGAGAGGATTAGGTACGGCCCCGGCCTCAACCCGCAACGGTGTTGTCCTGACTGTGGGGCCCACTTTTGATATAGGTCGTGTATCGAGGCCGTCCATCCGTTTTTTCATAACATTTTAGTGCATGAAAACGAAAACTAAAAAATATCCAAATATAAAATGGACCACACTATAGGAAATAGTGGCGATTTAGCATTAAAAACTTCCTGTGGGCTACAAAAGTTTTATATGAATCTGGTTTTTTCCCTTCGTCTAGGTTCGTGTCTATGTGACCTTATTAACAGATTGGATAGAAAATAAATATTACAGTAGGTGGGCCCTAGGAACTTTTTAATTGTCATCGTTCAGTCATCACTGTTACCTGTAGCGTGGTCCACCTGAGATTTGAATCTGCTTCGGTTTTGGTCTCATGTCTTAAAATAACCTGGAAAAACGGATGGACGGCTGGACAGTACATATATATTAAGGTGGGTCACAAGTTCACCGACGCACCTAATTCGCTCCGTAGATAGAGACGTCTCTGTGGTATTGTTTTACCAAGTCCTCGAGGGTACAATTCCCGAGGACAGAAAATGTTCCAATTTCTTTTCAAGTTTTCATAAATTTCTCGTACTGTAGATTTCTTGCGATATTTCCAAATTTGTGACTATTATCATAATATTATCCGGAAAATCTAGCCCAAAATAAAAGTATTTAAAGGATTTATCGTACATTAAAAATTAATTTAAATCTAAAAATATATATTTATATCACGATATTAAAATCTGCCTATGTTTTGAAAATATCACGATACGATCATCAGTGTATTTTTGCGATATTTTCAAAAAAAAATCTGAGTTATTGGTCACATTGGTTTTTTTTTTTCGTGGGGCAGTTTAAGTGATCAGAGCCGTTCATTTTGCTGTCCGAGTACCAACGGAGAACAGAGATCATTTTCATCCCAGTTTTCAGTTGTTAGGTGGGCCCTTCAGATTCGTCCGGTCATTATGTGGACCTCATGTATTGGAAATGAAAATTGAACGGTCAGAAAATGGGGTATTGTTATCTTTTCACCGTGATTACCGGTAGTGTCATCAAATGAACGTGCTTTGTTACTTGAACATATGTGAAGTCGACACGTGCCTTCTGCTAGTGTTTGGCAAGTGGGTGACAGATGGCAACAGCATGCAGGTCACATGAGCAACAGTCATGTGACGCACAAGCGAGAGAAATCCCGAACGTCGCTCTCACGCCTTCAAGACCACAACGTGCTCTTGCGTTCGGTGTGAGTCGACGCACGGATGACTAGTAGCTCGACACGTGTAAGATTCATGGGTCATTTTCCGTCTCAGGTGGGGACCGGAATCTCTACACCACCTCTATCCTCTCAAGCCTTTTGATACCCCATCATGTTGTATATGTAAAATCCACTCCGTCCATCAAGTTTTTATCTTCAATTATAGAATGCTAAGGAAGCCTTGATCAAGACATACAACTCAGTGGACCACACCGAAAGAAAAATTGGAATGGGATGCCAACCATAGGGGTGTGTGGGGCCACTATGATGTTTATATTTGATCAAAACCGTTGATCTGGTGTGAATTAATATAATGAAGTTAAATGTTAAAAATAAGATTGATCCAAATATCAAACTAGCCACACCATGTGAACTTAGAGGTTTTAGCAGCAGTTTTACATTGTTTCCTTCGTGTAGCTCATCTTCTAGCTTATATTTTGTACGTACGGTTAAAATTAGGTTCTGACTTGATGGATCGGAGTAGATTTATATATAATACATGGTGGGTCCTACAGAGCAAGGGCATTTGATGCAGCCGCGTAACAGATGTGGTAGACAGACAGTCCTCAGGCGTTATCTGATAGCACGTTCATATAGGAATATGCCAACCGGCTCTTGACACGTGGCGCAACTTGAGACAATGAAGCTCTCGGTGGGCACACGTTTTGCTGGTTGATGGAGAATCTAGGGCCGGAATCAAGGGCCACGTGTTGGTTTTGGACTTTGGAGAAAGTAGGACATCGTGGTGATAAATGCTTGCCCGATCACGTGAAGATTGCGGACCGTTCATCTAGAAGATCATCAAAAGCAAAGAGGTGTACTTTGATACTCCGACAGAGTGTGATGGCTGATACGCAGGTACTAAAAAATTACTTTAAAATTAAATACCTATAGTACAAATCATTAAAATTGAACTGTCCAACTATAAATAATTTAAATTAAACGGTACAAATTATGAGTCCTCGGCGTGTGAGATTGCTTGACTGTGACTATCGGCGGACGTTTGATTGGACGGTTAGAAATGAAATCCATCCGATTGTTCTCTTCAAACGGATGGTGATTGCGTACTGAGTAAATTTTTGGAGCCCACCGTGATGTATTTGTCTTATCGTAGCCGTCCATTTCTACTTGTGGTGGTTACTTTACCCACTACGCTTACACAACCGGCTTCCTGCTCAGAGAAGCAGATGTCCAGGAATCAGTGGACAGAATTATTCGAAAGTCTGATTTGAGGCTGTGATTTAACGACAGTTGGTTACACAAATTCAACGGTTTATTTTGAGTTAATATATGACACAAATATAATTTGTTAGTACCCGCATATCAAGCATCATACATCGCCAGAGTACCAAATAGCCGCCCAAAGATAAAAATCTTTTGAGTGGGGCAGCAGGGTCGACCATAGCCAAAAAGCCAGGTTCACGTGGGTCATATACCTGTGGCCCACCTAACAAGTAGTTAGTTAGGTCTGCTTTTTAGGCCAGGGAAATGTCCAGCGATCCGGTGCATATTGGAGGACAGTCTATGCTGTACCATGCACATATACACGATGATCTTAGCCGTTTATTCATCACGGGCCTCACGAATCAACCGGGTCTATTCATCAGGTGCAGCGTGTGTAAATGTTCGATATAGATCATTCTCCTTTTTTATCTGACGCATAGATATGGCCTGTTTAATAAGTTGGCCGGCTGAATTTTTAGGATCTATCCGATGGATGGTCATCATTGCCTAACCACAACAAAGAAGCCGATCACGTTGTGTTTCACACACCAGGGACCTCGCTGGTGTGTTGACGACACCAAGTTCTTTGGCCCCTTTATCATGTATGTGTTATATCCACACTGTCCATTCCATTTTCATTTTAGGCGCGGGCTAAAAATGAGATAGATTAGAAGCTCAAGTGAACCACACCACAAAAAGAAGAGGGGATTGAACGCGTACCATTGGAAACTTAAAAATTTCTTGGAGACCATAGGTTGTGTGACCTTATGAACATGTTAGATGGTAAATAAACATCATGCTGGGTCCTAATAAAATTTCAACGGCACACATCATCGTCATAACTGCGTTCCGTGGTCTGGTTTACTTGATCTTTGAATCTGCCTCATTTTTGGACCCACGCCTTAATATGATTTTACAGAATAGATGAACAGTATATATAACACATATATTGTTGTAAATCAATGGTTTTTAAAAAAATAAAAATGAAAATTCAAAATTTTCAAAATTTTGAAATTTTCCCGCCAAAATGTTTTTTGAAATATTTTGAATTAAAAGTGCGGTGTGTGTGCTTTGTCCCACATCTGAAATGGTTGAGAAACTTTTGTGGTTTATATGAGATGTGGTGTAGAGTATTTTTACTTGGAGCTTTTAGAGAAGGAGATACACGGGTTGCGTGTTCCAGTGCGTTGCATTAGAACACACGCACGGACGCACGCACGTGCACGCGCTTGCACTCGGGCACGGGCACGGGCACGGGCACGGGCACGGGCACGGGCGAGGGCGAGGGTGTGGGTAGTGTGGCTGTAGTGGCGCTAGATAGCGCACTTTTCACTGAAATATGAAATGAGCCTGGACTTTTATAGATGACTGAGAACGGTCGGATCTTAAATCCGAAACGTTCAGCGGTTTCAGAAAACGGCTCTATGCCTTGAAAGCCAAACGGTTCGAAAACGGACGGCTCATGATGATCCAACGGTCAGATCCTTTGATCCGATGACCAGAAACGTCTGTGATTAATGGACAACGGACAGAAACATTTTCAAACGTTCTGGACCTTTGATTGCACCCTAACAACGGTCCACTACCTGATGCCTATATAAACTGGACCATTCCAGTCCGAAATCATCAACTGAACACACCCCTCTCTCCTATCAGATCAAATACACGAAATATCTTCATTTTATAATATTGTTATCATCTCTACCGTCCAAGTCTGCCAGAAGAGATCTATTGCGTTAAAATTGTTCCACAGTTGACCTATCGTGATTGCTGCACGCTAGATCCAGATAAGGCTTGTCTTATCCTGGAAGCAATTCGCCTGTAACCCATCAGCAGTTTATAAGGGGGCGAATCACGCTTTAAGGACATCGTATTTTATACGTGATTCAGCCGATCAATTTTATTTTATTTTTTATTTTATCTTTAATATCTCGGTGTATCCAAAATCGAACTCCTAACAATCTTAAAGCGTGATTCGATGGACACCGAAAGTGTTGCATCAATTAAATTGATGAACCAGGATCTGATCCGATTGGACCGATTCGATGGTTCAAATTTCACTAGATGGCAGGACAAGCTGAAATTCCTGCTAACCGCTCTGAAGATCTTCTACATCCTGAACCCGACTCTCCAGCCTCTGCCTGAAGCAAAGGACACAGACACTCCAGAACAGATCGCTGCTAGGATCAAGCGACAAGAAGATGAACTGCTGTGTCGCGGCCACATCCTCAATGCCCTTTCTAATCGGTTGTACGATTTGTACACGGGGACTACATCAGCTAAAGAAATTTGGAGCGCGCTGGAATACAAATACAAGGCTGAAGAAGAAGGTACAAAGAAATTTCTAATTGTCAGGTACTTCGACTTCACAATGGTAGACAATCTACCGCTGCTGGCCCAAATCCAAGAATTGCAGCTTATTGTAAATAAAATAAAGGCTATAAAAATTGAGCTTCCTGAATCCTTTCAAGTCGGAGCTATAATCGCAAAATTGCCTCCGAGCTGGAAAGATTATAAAAAGAAACTACTGTATAAATCTGAAGAGTTCACACTAGAACAAATCCAGAAGCATCTTCGTATTGAAGAGGAATCTCGTAACCGAGATAAAAAGGATGACACCAATGGTACATCCTCATCCAAAGTGAACGCAATAGAAAGGACATCCCAAAATAATACCTATGAGAAAAATGATTTCCTTAAACTTAACAAAGATCAAGGAAAATTTAAGAAAACCCAAAAGAAGAAAAACGGCAAACCTAAGGGAGCCTGCTATGTCTGCGGCAAGACTGGACATTTCGCCAGAGTCTGTAGGGACCGAAAAAAGCCTAAAAAAGAGGCTAATGCAGTAGACGATGAAATCGTAGCCATGGTCATAAAAGTGAACCTAGTTCAAGAGAAAATTCCTGGTTGGTGGTATGATACAGGTGTCACTGTCCATGTATGCAATGATCGATCTGCCTTCAAAACCTATGAAGACAAGACCAACAGTCAGGAGGTTCAAATGGAAAATGAAGGACGATCGAAAGTTGTAAGCAGAGGAACCGTGAAATTACTATTTACCTCTGGAAAGAAGGTAATTCTGACTAACGTACTGCATGTCCCAGACATAAGGAGGAATCTTGTCTCAGGGGATCTCTTAAGCAAGCCTGAGATTAGGGTTGTGTTTGAATCAGGCAAGCTGATTTTTTCTAAGAATGGAAACTTTGTGGGTAAGGGATACGCTTGTAATGGGATGATCAAATTATCTTTGAATGAAAATAATTCTTCTGCTTACATGATTGAGTCTGTAACACTATGACATGGTAGACTAGCCCATATTGGCTACAGTACCATAAAACTCATGGCTAAGAACGGCCTAATATCATATAATGATAGTAACAAAGATAAATGTGAAGTATGCATATGGTCTAAAATAATTAAGAAACCATTCCTTAATGTTGAGAGATCATCTCAAATATTAGACCTAGTGCATACTGACATATGTGAGCTAAATGGCGTTCTTATCCGTGGAGGTAAAAGGTACTTTATAATATTTATAGATGATTGTTTAAGATATATATATGTATCTTTTAAAATCGAAAGATGAAGCATTTAATGCATTCAAGATCTATAAATCTGAAGTAGAAAATCAGTTAGATAAACATATTAAAATCCTTCGGACTGACCGAGGAGGAGAATATTTTTCTAATGAATTTTCTAACTATTGCGAAGAACACGACATAGTACATCAGTGCACAACACCTTATATACCATAACAAAATGGTGTAGCAGAAAGAAAAAATATGACATTAGTAGAAATGGTCAATTCAATGCTAATACAAGCACAGTTGCCATTAAACCTATGGGGAGAAGCATTATTAGCTGCATGTCATGTTTTAAACTCAGTTTCATCTAAGAAAATCAAGACCTCTCCATACGAAATATGGAAAGGAAGAAAACCAAACATAGGGTATCTTAAGAGTGTGGGGGTTCTTGCATACTGTAGAACTCCAGAACTTAAAAGAACTAAGTTAGGTCCAAGGGCTATCAAGTGCGTCCTTGTAGGATATGCACAACATAGTAAGGCCTATAGACTTCTAGACTTAGACTCCAATGTAATCATATAGTCTAGAGATGTAGAGTTCTTTGAGAATTCCATATTCATGGAGAAAAAGAATGTTGAGATTCAATCTCCTAATGAAACGATAAAAGAAACACATATAGAAGAGAATACACCAAGTGAACCTCGTAAGAGTCAAAGAACAAGAGTAGAAAAGAGTCTTGATCTTGATCAAATAGACTCTCAACATCTCTCCTTTCATCTGGTTGAAGGTGATAGAGAGAAGGTAATTAGGAAAATACCTATGGTTTTAACTATAGAAGATGAACCTAAAACCTCTAGTGAAACTATGACTTCAAGAGACTCTGCTTTCTGGAAAGAAGCTGTTAATGATGAAATGGATTCTATAATGTCTAACCAAAAATGGAAATTGGTAGATCTACCTCCAGGTTCTAAACCAATAGGTTGTAAATGGGTATTTAAGAAAAAATATCACACACATGGTACAATTCAAACCTTTAAGGCAAGATTAGTTGCTAAAGGTTTCAGACAAAAAGAAGGAATCGATTATTTTGACATTTATTCACCAGTAGCTCGAATAACATTGATTAGGATCTTATTCACTCTTACATCCATACATCATCTTCATATCCATCAAATGGACGTGAAGACAGCATTCCTGAATGGTGATCTCGATGAGGAGGTTTACATGGAACAACCAGAAGGGTTTGTTCTACCAGGAAATGAACGAAAAGTGTGTAGACTTGTTAAGTGTTTGTATGGATTAAAACAAGCACCAAAACAGTGGCATGATAAATTTGATTCTAAAGTTCTGTCTTATGGTTTTGAACATAATATTGCTGATAAATGCATATATTCAAAAGTATGTAATGATTATATTGTAATCATATGCTTGTATGTAGATGATATATTAATAATCAGTAACAAAATGGAAAGTGTAACTGAAATCAAAAAGTTTCTCTCTTCAGTTTTTAAAATGAAGGATCTTGGACAAGTGGATACCATATTAGGTATCAAAGTTAAAAAATATAGTGGGGATTTTTCATTATACCAGTCTCATTATATTGAGAAAGTAATAAACAAATTTAATCACTTAAAAATTAAAGAGGCAAAAACCCCGTTTGATCCAAGTATCAAGTTAAAAGAAAATAGTGGAAGAGCAGTTGCACAACTAGAGTATGCTAGTGCTATAGGCAGTCTTATGTATGCAATGCAATGTACAAGACCGGATATAACATATGCTGTGAGTAAACTAAGCAGGTTTACGAGTAATCCAAGTGTTGAACACTGGAAAGCGATAAGTAGAGTTCTAGGTTATCTTAAAGAAACCAAAGAACTAGGGCTATTTTACTCAGAATTTCCAGCAGTATTGGAAGGATATACTGATGCAAGTTGGATATCGAGTGCAGGGGACAACAAGTTCACTACAGGGTGGATATTCACCCTAGGAGGTGCAGCTGTATCTTTGGGATCTAAGAAACAAACTTGCATAATGCACTCAACTATGGAATCTGAGTTCATAGCTCTAGCTGCTACATGCAAAGAGGCTGAGTGGTTAAGAGATCTTTTATTAGAAATCCCATTCTATGTGAAGCCTATGCCGGCTGTTTTACTTCATTGTGATAGTGAAGCCACTCTAGCGAGAGCTTATAGCGGTACCTATAATGAAAAGTTCAGACACATAAGTTTGCGACATGACTATGTAAGGCAATTGATTCACGATGGAGTCATTGCGATCTCATATGTGAAGTCAAGTAATAACTTGGCTGATCCTTTTACTAAATCTCTAACAAGAGAGGTAATAAGGACAACATCTAGAGGGATGGGGTTGAAACTCTTTACTTAAGTTTCACCAGTGAAAGAAACTCAACCCTAAATTAGAAAATCTCTAAATATTGAGTTTAATGGGTAATAACAATTCACTGATAAGTGAAAAGTTTCAGCACTAAAGAAAATAATGACCTCATCCAGGATGATAGTGCTGGCCGTTATAAAAGAGAGATGAGTATTAAACTCTTAATGAAGTCCAGTCAAATAGGACAAGTGTTTTAACGAAAACATTGAAAGGATTTCACCTATGTGAACGTAGAAGTGGTGCTACTTCTCATGAGAGTTAGAGTTATCTCGGAATCGTTCATGAAACAGGATAAGCATATAGCCATTAAAAGTGCTAAGCGAGATTATAAAGGAACATCTAACGCAAGCGCTATTATGTGTGTGGTATTTTCGGTTATATCATATAGGAATAACTGGTTCAATGCTGCGGCAACCAGAAATTTTGAAATAACTTTAAAATACTTACACTAAAGAAAGATTCAAATTGCAAGATATCTTTCTTTATGCATAATAACTGTTATTCTGACAGAATTTTCAATGTTTTAAAAAACCAGTAGGGGATTGTTGTAAATCAATGGTTTTTGAAAAAATAAAAATGAAAATTTGAATTTTTTAAAATTTCGGAATTTTCTCGCCAAAAAGCCTTTTGAAATATTTTGAATTAAAAGTGCGGTGTGTGTGCTTTGTCCCACATCGGAAATGGTTGAGAAACTTTTGTGGTTTATATGAGATGTGGTATAGAGTATTCTTACTTGGAGCTTTTAGAGAAGGAGATACGCACTGGAACACACGCACGCACGCAAGCGTGCACGCGCGTTCGGACTCGGGCTCGGGCACGAGCGAGGGCGAGGGCGTGGGCAGTGTGGCTGTAGTGGCGCTAGATGATGCACTTTGCACTGTGGAGTGAAGCCTTAAAAATCAACGGATGGCTCATGATGATCCAACAGTCGGATCCTTTGATCCGACGACCAGAAACGTCTGTGATAAATGGACAACGGACAGAAACGTTTTTAAACGTTCTGGACCTTTGATTGCACCCTAGCAACGGTCCACTACCTGATGCCTATATAAACTGGACCATTCCAGTCCGAAATCATGAACTAAACACACCCCTCTCTCCTATCAGATCAAATATACGAAATATCTTCATTTTAGAATATTGTTATCATCTCTACCATCTAAGTTTGCCAGAAGAGATCTATTGTGTTAAAATTGTTCCACAGTAGACCTATCGCGATTGTTGCACGCTAGATCCAGATAAGGCTTGTCTTATCCTAGAAGCAATTCGCCTGTAACCCATCAGCAGTTTATAAGGAGGCGAATCACGCTTTAAGGACAGCATATTTTATACGTGATTCAGCCGATCAATTTTATTTTATTTTTTATTTTATCTTTAATATCTCGGTGTATCCAAAATCGAACTCCTAACATATATCAGGCTGGGGCTCACGGAACATGGTGACATCAACACACCACCGAGGACAGTAGTGTGTGGCACACCACGCAATCCACTTCGAACAAGTGGAGTCTGTCATGGATGAGGTACGTGTGGAAAGTATGGTTGAAAGAGGTGGGAGGACTCATTCAGTCCTGAGTTGACTCAGAACTACCCCAACTCGACTCGACTCGACTCTACTCGACTCGCCCTAGCATCTTGACTTGTGGATCAATCCAAATCGGGTGCTACCTAATACAGAAGAATGCAAGAATCCACCTTCATATTTTTGAGTGGATTCCCGTCTTCTTTTCTGTTACTACCGAGTTGGAGTCAACTCAAATGAGTCATATCAGACTCGCCCAAATCCTAAGATCATCATAACTAGGATTGTGCATGTGTCTATTATTCCAAAATCACAATTAATACTTTAGGGATGATCTAACCTTTAATGTTTAGAGATGAATGCAAGCCATTAAAATGTGGGCCATAAGAATATTAATAGTGCTATTGTCATAAGCTATTTGCCATTTGGCATAGGAACAGGCTACCTGTGCACATATCACAGTTATCCAAATACTCTATCAGTATAGTTTGGTTGTATGACAATCTAGTCCATCCAAATTGCTGACTCAACTATAGATCCACTTGTGTACATGGCATATTTGTACCAAAAATCCAGACCGTCCAAATCATTAACTTGGCTATGGATGATGGGCCACTTGGTTTCAAGTGGACATACAAAATAGTTGTTTGATAATCTAGATTGTACAAATCTTTGACTCAGTTGTAAATTGTACAACATGTTAGACATGTCTCTCACTCTAGGAAGAGACTAATGTGGTCTACGTTGCCAACATTAGCCTCCTTCTTACTGTATTGATGCCACATCAATCTACTTCAATTAGTTATTCCTATAATATTTAAAACTATTGAACTTTTTGAAATAAGGCAACCACTCCTCTAAGACTGTAGTTAGTTGAGATTGAGTGGATAACGTTAATGGGATAATTAATTCATCAATAATCTCCATATGATTATCACTTTCTTTGATGGGAGGAAAGCCATAAAGCCATAAAGGGATAATTAAGATGGGTCCCCGGTTTAGCAAGCAAGTCAATTTGATTAGCCTGTGACACCATTAATTTTGACTTATGACCCTTGCATAAATTTAAAGACTCGGTTCCTAAATAAAAATTTGAGTACTAGAAATCCAAGAACCGTACACATGTCATATTACTTAGTTCATGGGTGCATCCGCATCACCGGATCGTGAAAATTAAGACAGACTTTGAATTTGATTGTCGCGGTTGGATGTAAGATTTTGTGCTTTCACTTTATTTAACTTATATATGGTATCAGAGCTGTTACTGCAATCCATGGTTTTCAATTTGATGTTTATGCAAGTCCCTATATAAATCTTAAAAGAATTCGTAAAGCCTATATTTTTTAATGGGCTGTTGGCTTAAGATGTCTAGATAGGCTAATAAAAATGCCAACGTTTTGTGTTTTTGCAAACCTATGTATGCTAATGAGAAAAAGGTAGGGAAGAAAAAGAAGACGATTTGTAAGTTGGGCTTTGGCCTAAATCCGACCTTCTATCCATACCTTTGTTCCAGGCTAACTTACTTTCTGAGTTTGTGTTGTGTAATTATAATTATCATTTTGTTAGGTTTATTTTTATAGATCATGGATATATTTGGATTAGTTTTGAACTAATGGTTATCATGGTTTAATTTGGGTTAAACCAAGTGCATGCTGTTTAAATGGTAGTAACAGAACTAGGGATTTTTTTTTTTTTTTTTTGAATCAATGCCTAATAGAAGCATATTTAGTGAACCATGGTGCATTTAAATCATTTTCATGAACTTGTATTAAACGATAAGTAAAATTTATTTCATAGGTCCTTTAGTAATTTCACAAGGACATGTTTATAATTGTAGAAAGTTATGTATACAGGGACTTATATGTAAATAAAAATTATTACATGGACTGATTTGTAATATGAGATCTTTTGCACTATTGATATGTTTTTGATTGTTTTGGATCTTGCTAGATTCAAGATTAATGTGTTAATATAAGGCTTAGTTAATGGATTAGTTTTGACTTCAATAATGTTATCTTTAACGTTTAGAACATTAAAAAAAAAAAAAACAAAACTTAGGAGTCCAAAGAATTTAAGCCATGATGATATATGATGGTTACTAATATAATCATTGGGTATATTTGATCACATTAAAGATAATGGTCATTGGATCACATGAGGATGATTGCAAGCTAAGCTGTGGTTATGTAGTAAAAGGTGATCACTCATCATTACAAGAGGGCAATTATTTTTCATGAAACAATTGAAATAGGATAGTGGGTTAGCCATCAAATGGAGGAGAATTCCTAAGGCTAACGGGTATGCGTTTTCTTCATTTTGGCATTAAACTTATTAGTCTTAAATATATAAACAACAGGTTCTGTCGATGTCATCGATAGACTACTCGATGCCATCAACCGGATGTCGATGCCATAGACGAACGCTCGATGCCATTGGAAAAATCCAAAAAAATTCATGTTTTGACTAGAACGTTTTGGTGTTTTACTCGATATCATTGAAGGTGTTCGATGGCATTGACAGATCTTCGATGCCATCGAAGGTACCATCAAGCGTGCATGCAAAATTGAGTAAGTACAGGATTTGTTTCCTATTCCGATTGTGATACCTTGTTATGCTAAAATTTGAAAAGTATCAGAGGAGTTCTAAGGTTTCTGATTCATTCACAAGGGTTTCAAGGGCATAACTTGGGTTTGTGGAGAAGATTCGAGGCTTGTTCAAATTTGTAATCTCCATCTCTTGTAATTTCTGCTTTCATAGTGCCTACTCGTCGCTTTGTGCCATGATTTTTTTCTAAAATGATTTTTCCACATAAGATTCGGTTTGTTTGTGTTTAGACTTGGTTGTGCAATTAATAGTACTTTAGTTCTTAGAATCATACACACAAGCATTTGTGGATCCTTTTCTACTCCTAGTTTGATTGACCAAAGATACTTATCTCATTCATTGATGATCACACACGATACATGTATATCTATCTTCTAGTTGAGAAGGCCGAGGCATTAGATGTCTTTAAGACCTATAAAGTAGAAGTAGAGAAACAATCAGGAAAGGAATTTAAGATGGTGAGGTTAGATAAGGGTAGGGAATAATACATTCCATACAAAATTAGGACAATTTACAAGGTTTCTTAAAGAGCAATGCATTATGGTTCAATATATAAGGGTGGGTGCACCATACCAGAATGTTGTAACTAAAATATGAAATCGTATACTTATGGATATGGTGAAGAGTATGCTTAGCAACTCAATCCTTCCCTTGTCATTGTGGAGTGAAGCCTTAAAAATCAACATTTCCTTAAATAGGGTTCTAAGGTTGTCCCAGGACATCATTTGAGTTATGGAATAGATGAAAGCCTAATTTGAGCCATTCACACATATGGGGTTGTTTAGCTAAGATCAATGTTTATAGTCCACAAGAACGAAAATTAAATCCCAAAATAATAAGTGGATATTTCATTAGCTTGTAGAGAGGTCTAAGAGAATCAGGTTCTATTATTCTTTGAACACACTTACCATTATTGAGGAGAGGAATATGAGGTTTCTTGAGGATGACAACATTAATAGGAGTGAGCATCATTGAAAAATAAAATTTAAGAAAGTAAAAACTCTGATTATGTCACCTATATATGGAGGGTTGATTGTTCTTTAAGAGGAATAACCACCTTATGAGGAACAAGTTACCATGGATCATATTGTCCTAAATCCACAAAATATAGATAGGGAATATGGTTTTGATGTCAGGCCCATAGGTGATCCTAGCCCGACTTCATAGGTTTTGAGTGGGGAAAATTTTGCATTATGGTATGGTAATATGAAGGAAGAGAGATTATATGACAAAAAACCATGTTTCGGATCTAATCAAAATATCGAAAGGAGTTACAATCATCTACTATAAATGAATCTATAAAATTAAAATGGACTCAATTTGCAATATAGATAGATATAAAGCTAGACCTATTATTAAGGGATTCACTTAAAAGAAGGCATTAGTTACCATGAGACATTTTCTCCAATATTTAAGGACTCATTTAGGACAATCATGAATTTAATATCCTATTTTAATAGAAAGCTACATTAAATAAATGTGAAGACAATATTCTTGAAATGAAATATTGAGGAAGAGGTATACATGTTTTAGCCTGAAGGGTTATCTTTAAATAAAGACAGTTACTTACTTTGCTGACAAAGGAAATCCATACATGGGACTAAAGCAAACCTTCATCAATGGTATTCTTAAGTTTCATAGCGTTGTTACTTCATTCAATTTTATGAGAACATTGTTGATAAATTCATATATCTTAAGATTAGCGCGAATAAATTTATTTTCTTCGTCTTATATGTTGATGACATTCTGCTAGCAAGTACTGACTTGTATGCTACATGACAAGAAATAGTTTCTTGCACAAAGATTCACCGAGACAGGTCTTAAAAGAAATTATGAATGTCTCAAAGAACTTACATTAATAAAGTTGTACAAAGATTCATGGTGAATGATTATTCATCTAGTGTGACACTCATTGTGATGGGTAATAGATTTTGTTTAAGTCAATGCTCAAAAAATTCTCTAGAGAAAAATCAAATAAAAAGCATTATCCATGCATATGCAGTTGGTGGTCTAATGTATGTATAGGTCTATACAACAACAGATATTGAATTTGCAGTAATAATATTAGGAAACTACCATATAATATGGGTATATAATATTGAAGAGTTGCAAATGAGGTTACACGGTTTTTGTAAGGGACTTAGGACCATATGGCTTACATACATGCATTTTGACCATCTAAAGTGGTTGGATATTCACATTGAGACTTTTTTAGTTGCCCAAACTCTAATAGGACTACATCATAATATATCTTCTTGCTTGCGGGTGCTATTATATCTTAGAGAAGCATAAAATAGATGTTAAACACTCCATTCGCTATATAGGTAGAGTTTATGGCATGCTACGAAGCTACATTCACAAATGTTATGGATCATGGATTTTATTGCAGGATTTGGATTTATAAATTCTATATATATCCAAGCCATTAAGGATTTACTAAGAAAATTCCATTATAATATGTTATTTGAAAATAATAAAACTAGAAGTCAAAATAAGTATATCGACATAATATACTTTACCTTATTTTCTATTTGAATTATCGTGTGCATCTAAGACAAGAATTAGAGTTTATTTATTTTAATATTTCATTATATGGTTTGGCGTAACGTTCCAGATTTTAGCTATTTTAGATTTTCAAAAATTCTTAAAAATTTTCATTATAATTAACTTATGTTATCACTTATTGACCATTAACACTCGATGTTAGCATATACACGGGTAGTACAAATAAATAACTGCACAAATCCGATTAATCAACCATCGGAAGTCAACGTATCTGGCCAATCACTTAAACACCGAGTTTAGCCACATGATTTGCTGACATAGAGTCCAAATCTAGCCGACATATCGCTAACTAATCAAGACAACAACAACTAAATAAAGACCTACTAAAATTCGAGATAACTAGTAGTCAGATCTTAATTAACAAACCAAACTGAACCAGTTATTCTTTTAGCCTAAGAACCAATGGTTTAAGTTAATTATGATTGAATTATCATTTTCACTAGTTACAAATATGCCACATTATGAATTTAGCTAATCTAAACCCTAATTATTTCACACAACAAATCTCGTTACCCAATTCATTTAAGAAATACTCCGATTATCCAGACAATCTCTATATCGCTTGTTAGTGGCTCACTAAACCCGAGACTATAGAAAGACGTTCTTTTTAGTGGGCCTGACGTCTATTGTGGGACATTGAGCCAAGGTTGCGTCTCGAATTGCTCAACTTGGACCGCAAGATAAGTGCATGAGATGTGTGAATGCCTTGGGTGAAAAATCTAAAATTTAAGTGAAACTAGTACTTTTCTCTTTGCTCATTCATGACCAAATTCAGGGTACCGACTAAAGATATTTCTCTACACATATTCGTATAGCCACGACCTCGATTGATCATCGGCGATCGCTGATCTAAGTTAGGGCCGTCCCGATTAATCGGTACGCTTGATCATTGTATATTTATGTCCAAACAAATATCACATTATTAGACATCTATTCCATGGATTAGACTGAGCCATATGTCTTTCGTCGGATCCCATTAGTGGAAAACAACATCCCTTAGGATTAGAATAATGAATAAAGGGTCATTGGGGGCCATTTGTACAATTTCTGGCATTATAAATACCCATTCATTTCACACCTCCTCTCCCCATATGAATTTCATGCCTTAACCTTGGAGAAGAGAAGAGAAATAGAAGAAAGAAGGAGAGAAAGAGAGAGAGAGAGAGAGAGAGGGAGAGAGAGAGAGAGAGAGAGAGAGAGAGAGAGAGAGAGAGAGAGAGAGAGCTTGGAAGTGTGAAGGTTTGTGCACATTCACCCTCTCATCCCCCTTTATAGCCACCTTAGCACTCGCGAATCCTTTGTGGAGTTCTCTCGACGTCAAAGGGAGGTAAGTGTTAAATTTCATTTGTAATTTATGGCTTTTAATAATTGTTTATCCTTAATCTCACAAGCTTATATACTCGATTAGGTTTTTCAACAATTTTCTCTAATAACCTTAAAAACATCGTGGATTAGGCGAGTCGTCACAAGGTGTGAACCATTATACTTACGTTTCCATTTATTGACCCTGAGGGTTTCGGTTAATGATTAGATGCTTGTTGATGAATTTGTGCACGTTAATATATTAACCTTTTGATTTTTTCTATAATATATAATATTGGTTGGATATGGATGCTCACATGTTTGATAAAATGTCTAAGTGAATGAATGTATTATTTTATTGATGCTCACATATTTGATATTAGAATTTCTATATGAATGTTTGGTTTTATTTATTCTCACATGTTCGATGAAATACCTAAGTAATGGTGTTATATTATTGATTTTCATATGCTTGATGAAATGTAGTTGTGTTGTTAAATTTAGGTTTCATATGAAATCTTGTTGTGATTTCCTGATGAATTATTAGTCCTTAGAGATGTTTAGAATTGCTTAGGATATTGGGTTAATCAATAAATCGCCCAAACCAATGGGTGACTCGAGTTAGGTTAATCACCCTAGTCTTTTTCGATCGACCCAAGTTGAACACGGACGACTGACAGTAGTTGGACTACACGGGATGCTTGCACCCAATTTCGGTTGCGTCAAGGTTCTCCCATGTTAATCAAATTAGTCCACTAGTCGATTGATCATGTATGTTCATAATGTATGATATGACCAAATTGAATCTAAGATACTCCATTCCCAGTTAATGACTCTATTTATAACTGTTAGTGCAATACGATCCCACTAAGACTCATGAGCTACACATGACTGTATGAGACACTATGTCCGAATTGTCGACCTATGCTACAGTGATGAGCCTCCCCATAGTGACCAATGAGTACTGATGGAGGTAAAAGATTGTTGTTCGACCGCTCCCTCTCTCCCCCGGTCAAATTACCTAATCGATGGTTTCGTGCCAGAGTACCGTTCGAACGAACCGGGCGTAAGTGAAATTGGGTGATGAGCTCTTTCCTTTGTGGTGGTTTGATTTTATGTGACAAACCCGCACCTCGGAACTTAGCAATTATACTCGGTATTTGGGTGACAACCTGTAACACCCTGAAAATCGGGGGTCGTGTATAAACTCAACTCCCGAGTTCCAGACCGTCACTTATGCAACAAAAATGGTTATGATTCAATGTTGTCTGATTTAAAGCATCCACATGAGTAAAAGTATACCAAAACTGCAATTCATACTTCAGATTCAGTGATAAAAGCAAGCGGAAGACTAAACAAGATATATATCACTGTATGGAAAAACAAAGTAATCTCAACTGTCTCCAAAGTATGACTACATCTCTGAGTCTCATATACATGTACATAACAAAAGAATAATGTTCAAAAAGTAAAGTCCCACTGATGTCCCCTCGATCCAGGTCACCTACGGGAAGCCGTCATGATACTGCATATACGAGAACTCATCCTGGTCCTCGTCATCATCTAGCTCCACCTCCTGGATCTCATCGACACCTGCAACTACAACAGGGTCTGGTGGGTGTTGCAAACACCATCCCGTAACGTGGGAATGAGTGATCAACTCAGTGGAATCATAGAGCAAAGATTAGCATGTTCACAATTCAGTCACGCGATAATAGTAAAGCAGTAAATCAGACAAGTCCTAAAACTGTTGTTAATGCAAGATGATATGACGTGATGTATGCCCTCACCGACGATCACCCTCATACGGCAACATCTTACGACCGCGGCATGCCACACTCCCTAGAGTGCTCCACATCTTCCAGGCACATGCAATGCTATGGTGATATGATTACCAAGTTATTATTAGTCCATTCAAACAGCAGGATTGGGAAACTAAGGTACCTCCCTTGTATCGATCCCAACACGGATCCTGTCTAGGGTCGTCACTCCTAGTAATCTCATACGATGTACATTTCGTAGGTCACTGCAAGGGCTGCCAGGGCTGTTGCTCGCACTCGTTGCACCGCTCCCCCATCACCTTATCAATACAGGCCTACTGTACTCTACTGCACGGAAGGGTCGTCGCCTCCCGTGAACTCAGAATACGCTCGCGGTCACTACAAAGGGCTCGTCGCCTGATCAGTGTAGGCCGACAGCTAGAATATAGTGTCCCATACCACCATAATCTGCTCACGAGTCAAGGTGCTCATTGGTCACTACGGGGAGGTTTGTGGCCCCAGCGTAGGCCGACAGCTCGACCACGGTGTCCCATACCACCATGCCCGGCTCATGAGTCTTCGTGGATCAAGGTACCACGGTTAATAGGGTTTACAATGGTAAGTTCAGTACCCTAGGTTCAAGCAGTTATGTTACATACAAGGTGAACAAACATCGGCCAGTCGGGTTACTTGACGGGCTCGACTAGCGCGATCGCATATCGAATTGAACGACATGAAGTGCGTAAAACACTTCGCGTGGCCTAACCACTGCCGCCAACTCTCAACACGAATCACATTCATCGACGCGTCATTCGTGGCTATGACCAGTCAGCCACGAATTTGCTCGGTTACCGACTGCCTGGACTAAGTCAAGTCCCACACATCTATGGAATCACTATAAAAGGTATTGGAATTGAAATACATCATGTGAGCATGTTAGCACATGTTATGACATTCAACTTAAGCAAATCTTCAAGGCATACTTCCCATGCATATTCAACTTAAGCAAATCCTCAAGCACATACATTCCATGCATGTAGTGAAATCATGCATTTTGTCAACATGTAGAAAATCATCTAGGTCGGCATAATAATTGAAAAATCAATCACAAAGTATCAAATAACATCATTTAATTCAATACATACTAATACAAGCATTTATACAAACACATGCACTACACACTTAGGTCTACATATAGCATGTCGACCCAAAGTATGCAACTAGGCGAATCTCTTCGCCAAACTAATTATGCACGCATTCCTAACTTCCTAATGCGACAACAAACCATGTCAATCACATCAGCAAAATATGAATGCAAACAGTACTTCCTACAAATGACTAAAATGCCCTAAATCTCATATTCTTCGTTAGCTTACGAAACGGGAAACGGAGAGCATTTTGTACATGTCAAACGGCGATGCCGTCAAGAATCTACTATTAAACGACATTGAAAGCATTGGGAACCGTCAATCCAAGCGTCTAAAATCCTCACCTAGTGTCTTGTAGACTCGGGAATTGAAGCGGAGTGTATATGCTTCGTCTACGGCGAGTAAGGAGCCTAATACATAAGATCCATAAGCTACATCGCCATGGAAACAAGAAAAACTCAAATCACCAACTATTTAGGGTTTTTACTTACCTAGGATTGCGGTGGAATCGCCGGGAAAGCGGTAGAGAAGTGTCGCTTAAGCACGTGCAACACGTAGCACAAGTGGCGGGAAGAACTCTCCCACTCTCTCACAATCTCTCACTCTTTTTCTCTCCCCCAAGCTAGGGCTTCTCTCAAATTCGGATGGGAGAGAGGAGTGAGGGTTTCAACCCCTTTTATAGCCTAAAACATTCCCAAAATAGGCTTGGGAACAAAGTTTACTTGGTGCCTAACCAAATCGGGGCCGTTTCGGTCCAAAAGGGCATTTCTGGAGGTCCCCAGGCCAAGTGCGGTCGGACTTAAGCTCATGCATACTAGATCTAGCATACATCCAGTTTTCAGACCGGTTGGGGTCCCAGATCGCACGTGGCGGCCCAGTTTCAGTTTAACGGTCACCGCACCAAGATCAGGCCTATAAGTCCCGTGATATATAATAGATATTTTTCCTGATCCAAGGGTGTAATTTGGCTGTATTCTGACGGTCGGAATGCTTAATACTGATGCGTCAAATTTGTGTGCCAGATTTGAATTTGAAATTCCAACTATGTCCCTATTCACACTCTCTTCGGTCCGGGCTCAATGAAATAGCCTGTGATCACCGGTTTGACTTGATTTTTGGAATGAGTGTCAGGCCCAGCTAGACGGTCCTAACGGTCTAAGATAGGAGGTATCGGACTTTCAACGTGCGGTCTAGATCCAATACAAAGATTCAAAGTGGTCCAGAGAACAAACCGGCTTAGAGTTTGATCCGAGGCTTTAGAGCATTATAGCACCCTTAGTTCCACTCGCTTCGGGCCTTGTAGAACGTATTTAAAGTGATCAGGGACCATTTCCCAGCTATTCTAACGTTGCACTAGCTAACCTAGTCAAATTTTCCAAAGGAATGAATTCTACGCAAATTCGGGTCGAGTTGGTACTCGAGCCCAAGGATGGATTTTTCACGGGCGTTACAATCTACCCCCCTTAACAAATAATTTCGTCCTCGAAATTTTGTACCTTTTCGTACTCCTCGAGAAGCTGTGGGTAGTTCTTTCTGATCTCGGCTTCTGTCTCCCAAGTAGCCTCCTCCTCAGTATGATGCGTCCATAGTACCTTCACAAGGGGAATCACCTTGCTACGCAGTACCTGCTCCTTCCGGTCTAAGATGCGTGTCGGTCGCAGGATATAAGTAACATCCTCTCCTAACTGCACCTGCTCCCATCTGATGATATGAGAAGGATCAGCAACGTACTTCTTCAGCATAGAAACATGAAATACGTTGTGGACGCTCGCGAGGGGCGTGGGTAAAGCCAATCGGTAAGCCACTGCTCCCACACGATCGAGGATCTGAAATGGACCAATGTATCGCGGTGCCAGCTTCCCCTTCTTTCCGAACCGAAGGACTCCCTTCATAGGGGAAACTCGCAAAAACACATGATCCCCGACTGTGAACTCTAGTGGTCTCCGTCTCGTATCGGCGTAGCTCTTCTGTCTGCTTTGCGCTGTAAGAAGCCGACGTCGAATAATATCAATCTTCTCTGACGTCGCCTGCACCAACTCTGGGCCAATCAAGCTGCGCTCACCGACCTCTAACCAGCAATGCGGTGCGCGACAAGGTCGCCCATACAGCGCCTCATAAGGTGCCATGCCGATACTCGCCTGGAAGCTATTGTTGTATGCAAACTCCGCATATGCAAGACAGTCATCCCAACTGTCCTTGAAGTCCAATGCGCAAGCTCGCAACATGTCCTCCAGGATCTGGTTCACTCGCTCTGTCTGTCCGTCCGTCTGTGGGTGGAAGGCAGTACTGAACTTCAACTTCACACCCATAGCCTCCTGAATGCGAGTCCAGAAGATAGAAGTGAACCGCGTGTCTCTGTCCGACACGATCTCCAACGGAACTCCATGCAGACGCACGATCTCTCTAATATACAATCTAGCCAGCTCGTCTGCAGAGTTCGTAACTCTGATCGGTAGGAAGTGCGCCGACTTCGTCAATCGGTCGACGATCACCCAAATAGAATCATGCCCCTTCCTCGTCTTCGGCAACCCAGAAATGAAGTCCATGGAAATGAAATCCCACTTCCACTCTGCAATCGGCATAGGCTGCAAAAGTCCAGGTGGTCGGCGATGCTCTGCCTTCACCTGCTGACAAGTGAGACAACGGGACACGAACTCAGCTATGTGGGTCTTCATACCTTCCCACCAGTACGTTCTCTTCACGTCACGATACATCTTCGTGCTGCCAGGATGCATCGCGAGTCTAGTAGAATGCGCAGCCTCGAGAATCTCTCGTCTCAAGTCAGGGACATCAGGAACGCATAGGCGGCCACGGTAACGTAAACCCCCATCCATGCCAACTCGCCAGTCGGCGTCATCATCATCACTGGCCTGCTCTCGAAGCTCAGTAAGATGCGCGTCGTCCCTCTGCGCCTCGATGACACGGTCATCGATCGGGGATCGCACCTGAACATGTGCGATGAACTCAAATGGCTCCTCTACGGTGAGTTTCTGCTCAAAGTCTCGCAAAAACTCAACCATATCCCACTCGGCAACCATCAGCGGAGCCGCAAACTCTATCGCCTTCTTGCGGCTCAACGCATCAGCCACAAGGTTCGCCTTCCCTGGATGGTAAGAGACTTCAAACTTGAAGTCCTTCAGCGTCTCCATCCATCGCCGCTGCCTCATATTCAAGTCCCGCTGTGTGAATATGTACTTGAGGCTCTTGTGGTCGCAAAAGAGCTCGAACTCCTCTCCATAGAGGTAATGTCTCCAGAGCCTCAGTGCGAATATCACGGCTGCCAACTCCAGGTCGTGTGTAGGGTAATTCTCCTCGTGCTTCCTTAATTGTCTCGAGGCATACGAAATTACCCTGTCCCTCTGCATAAGGACACAACCCAAACCAACGCTAGACGCGTCAGTGTATATAGTGTATTTAACCCCTTGCTCTGGCAATACTAGCACAGGGGCGGACGTAAGTCTGTCCTTCAGCTCCTGAAAAGCTGACTCCGCCTTATCATTCCAGGCGAACTTCACGTCCTTCCGTGTCAACTGAGATAAGGGTCTCGCGATCTTCGAGAAATCCTGAATGAAGCGCCGATAGTAGCCAGCGAGACCCAAGAAACTCCTCACCTCAGTGACAGAACCAGGCTGCTCCCAGTCCTGCACCGCAGCTACCTTAGACAGGTCAACTGCCATGCCATCCTTGGACACCACGTGTCCCAGAAACTTCACCTCCTGCTTCCAGAAGTCGCACTTCTTATACTGTGCGAACAACTGATGCTGTCTGAGCGTATCAAGGACCAAACGCAAGTGCTCCTCATGCTCCTCTCGACTCCTAGAGTATACCAAAATGTCGTCGATGAAGACAACGACGAATCGATAGAGGAAAGGCCGTAGTACCCGGTTCATCAGATCCATGAACACGGCCGGTGCGTTCGTGAGACCGAACGACATCACAAGGAACTCGTAATGACCAAAACTGGTCCTGAACGCTGTCTTCTGCACGTCCTCATCTCTGACGCGCAGCTGATGATATCCTGACTGAAGATCAATCTTCGAGAAGTACTGCGCTCCTCTCAACTGATCAAATAAGTCATCGATCCTGGGCAAAGGGTACTTGCTCTTCACTGTGAGTTGGTTCAGCCTGCGATAATCAATACACAATCGCAGCGAACCATCCTTCTTCTTCACGAACAAGACCGGTGCTCCCCAAGGAGATACGCTAGGCCGTATAAGGCCAAGCTCTAGTAGACCATCAATCTGCGTCCTCAACTCCTCCATCTCACATGGTGCCATGCGATACGTCGGCAGTGAGACGGGTGTAGAACCAGGAATCAGATCGATAGTGAAATCGATCTCACGTCGGGGCGGCAAACCAGGGATCTTCCTGAACAGATCCCCGAACTCAGAAACAACCGGCGTCTGCTCAAGTACCTGGGCACCAGCGTCGTGCAACAGGGTGGCGTAGCTAAGAATGCGGAAAGGAAGATTTACCCGCACTGAAAATGTGAAAGGCGTGCCCTCAGGCTCGTACACCGTCACCACACGAGCCTCGCAGTCAATCTCGGCTCTCGCTGCAGTCAACCAGTCCATGCCAAGAATGACGTCGAGATATACGAGCGAGGGATCGACGACCAAATCAAGAGTCATCGTCCTGCCTCCCAGATCAAGTAAACAACCCTCACACATCTGGGTGACATCCGAATAATCTCCATGAGCTGCAAGGACTCGCACGCTATCCATAGTGATAGTCTGCAACCCAAGACGTCTGACTACGGCACGCGATATCAAGGAAATCGTGGAACCAGTGTCCACCATGACAAGAATGACATGGAAATTAAGACAGTTAAGCAACAGCGACAAAAGCAAAGCACTAGCCCTAATAGGCTTTACACACATGAAACAGAAAATAGTTAACTACTCATAACAACATCAAAGATCGCGTCGCTAGTCGGAGTCTGGCGACGGAGGAGGAGCACCCTTATCCTGTAAGCAACACAGGATTGCCTTCAAGGTGCGAGTCACCTTGCCAAATTTCTTCTTCGTAACGGCCTTGGCATCAGCGACCTCTGCTCGAAGTTCTTGGACTTCCCTTCGCAAAGCGGTTTGACTCTCCTCCATCCGGGCAATGCGATCGTCAATAGTAGTCTGCGCAGAAGGAGGAGGACTCTCATCAGTATCCTGAGCCTCCTCTTCTGCTTCTTCCTGAGTCTCTTCCTGAACTTCTGCACTAGGTTCTCCTTCGCTTTGATCTTCCTCTTCATCAAAGTCGTCCCCACTATCCCTTTCAAGTTGATTTTCACGATATTGCGACCCAATCTTCACCTTAACCATCGTCGACTCATCGATGGTGTGAATCGATACCGGCAACTCGGGTCCCAGTCTATAGGCAAACTCAAGCGCAATTCTGCAAATGAGTCGGCCAAAGGGAAGGGATTCGGATGTTCTTCTCGACCTGGCTATGAGAACTATCTGCCGTAAGATGAAAGTGGCCATACATACGTTCTCTCCCTGAGCCACCAGAAATAAGAAATCGACCATAAGACGTGTACATTCAATGCGGTTCGTCGACCTAGGATAAACATTGAACGTGCAGATGTGATGCAGCAGACGTAAATCCTCAGACATGTACGTCGCCTTGAGGCTATTATTAGGCTGCCATGGAACCAACTTACCGCACAGAAACCTGGTGCGGCGATCTCGTTCACGTCTAGTCCTCAAATTTTTCTCACTTGGATGTACATCACCTAGAGGCACGTTGAGAAGTCGCGCAACCAACTGGACGTCGATCGTAGCCATCCGATCTCTACCAAAAGGGATTTTGAACTGCAAGGGCTCCAAGGTAGGACTCTGGATGCTAGCATAGAAGGCACGAACAGTGCTCACATTAGCACGAGCGCGAGCTTCAAAGATCGGTCCCCAGTGCGCAGCTTCAATGCGTTCGAACAACAGATATTCGCCGAACAATCGCCCATCTACGTCCGCCTCAAATAACACTCTACGATCAGTGTATTCACCATGAGGCATCTCTGATAGGATGGTTCGTCCAAGGTGTGCATGGGGATCCAAATCCCGCTTCGTACGGCACTCCAGGACTGCAGCTGGACCTGCGGCGGCGCTTGAACTTGCGGCACCACCCCGCGGTCTTCTCGATCGAGCAGGGCGGCTCGGCCCAGCCTCGTCTGTTGCAGTTTTCCTCTTACCCATCAAAGACAGGATGGATGAGAGTGACAAAAGTCCCAAAATAGCTTCCACGAAAGCCATGGAAAACGCCGAGAATGCGGAGAAATGGCTGCCCAATCTGACAAAAGGAAATCTAGGCGTCGTAGAGGGATGCTTCAAGCTTCCCAAGGCTGTACTTTCAGGGAAAAATAAGAACAAAAAGGTGGAATGGAGCTGCTCACGATTTCAGCACTATTTGGGGGATTTTGGAGCTCCAAATGGGAAAATCTTCAAGGAAAGAGGCTGCCAACACCCAATAATCGATGGGTGGTGGTCGGTTTTGGCCAAGGAAGGGATTAGGAGGGGTTTGGGTCGCCGGGATTTGGAATGGAGCGCTGAAAATCAAATCTAGGGCATGCAAGGGGGCTGTTTGTGAAGGAGAGGGGTGTTTTAGGGGTTTTCGTGGGATGGGAGGTAGCTAGGGGTGTTGGGGGGTGCATTTAAGTGGGTGCGCCCAAAGGGCAGCACCGTCCGAGGTGGCCGGCCGGCGATGCATCGCCCGGCCGGCGATGGCATCGCCGGCCAACCTCCAGGTTGGCCAGCGGGACCCCATGGGTCTGGTCCCCCATGGTCCCAGGGTCCCAAAAAGTCTAGTCCCACCCCTTAGTTCATAGTATTTTGGTCCCTATGAGCCCAAACATGTTTTTGGGGCTTTCCGGGTCCACATCGCAGTCCCGAATACCAAACCATATGATGCAGCATATGGATTTGGGGTAGAAGGATCCAGTACATCTTTCTAGCTCCTTAGTTGCTAAAGAAAGTGAAGTTAGAATGGCTTTATGGCCATTTTTCATGAAATTTTACTATTCACTGTAAAATTTGGTGAATGTACTAATTTGTGTTATTTTCACATTAGGTTTGATGCCTAACATGAAATGGATAAGAAAGAACTGAAGGTTGAAGTGTTTAGAGAAGGAATTTTGAGAATTTTTGGCAAAACGGGGTTTTTAAGCCCTGGCGATTGATTACTAGAGTCGTGGTCATTCCACGGCCCATGGATTCACTTTTGCGGTTTAAAACCGCTCATAGGACATCTCCACCCGACTTCCTACAGCTTAGAAGTGATTCGGGTCGCTTTACGCGACCCGAGATGCGTTACAGACTCGATCTTGTGATCGATCCTTATAGACTTCGCCTATCGGCGAATCTGTGATCCTAGAAGTGTTTCTAGACCCTTCTCGCACCCACCTAAGTCAAAGGAAGCGACAGCGTACGTCGCAAGACCATAACCCAGGCCCAGCATACTCTCATTCATGCTCTGATACCAACTTGTAACACCCTGAAAATCGGGGGTCGTGTATAAACTCAACTCCCGAGTTCCAGACCGTCACTTATGCAACAAAAATGGTTATGATTCAATGTTGTCTGATTTAAAGCATCCACATGAGTAAAAGTATACCAAAACTGCAATTCATACTTCAGATTCAGTGATAAAAGCAAGCGGAAGACTAAACAAGATATATATCACTGTATGGAAAAACAAAGTAATCTCAACTGTCTCCAAAGTATGACTACATCTCTGAGTCTCATATACATGTACATAACAAAAGAATAATGTTCAAAAAGTAAAGTCCCACTGATGTCCCCTCGATCCAGGTCACCTACGGGAAGCCGTCATGATACTGCATATACGAGAACTCATCCTGGTCCTCGTCATCATCTAGCTCCACCTCCTGGATCTCATCGACACCTGCAACTACAACAGGGTCTGGTGGGTGTTGCAAACACCATCCCGTAACGTGGGAATGAGTGATCAACTCAGTGGAATCATAGAGCAAAGATTAGCATGTTCACAATTCAGTCACGCGATAATAGTAAAGCAGTAAATCAGACAAGTCCTAAAACTGTTGTTAATGCAAGATGATATGACGTGATGTATGCCCTCACCGACGATCACCCTCATACGGCAACATCTTACGACCGCGGCATGCCACACTCCCTAGAGTGCTCCACATCTTCCAGGCACATGCAATGCTATGGTGATATGATTACCAAGTTATTATTAGTCCATTCAAACAGCAGGATTGGGAAACTAAGGTACCTCCCTTGTATCGATCCCAACACGGATCCTGTCTAGGGTCGTCACTCCTAGTAATCTCATACGATGTACATTTCGTAGGTCACTGCAAGGGCTGCCAGGGCTGTTGCTCGCACTCGTTGCACCGCTCCCCCATCACCTTATCAATACAGGCCTACTGTACTCTACTGCACGGAAGGGTCGTCGCCTCCCGTGAACTCAGAATACGCTCGCGGTCACTACAAAGGGCTCGTCGCCTGATCAGTGTAGGCCGACAGCTAGAATATAGTGTCCCATACCACCATAATCTGCTCACGAGTCAAGGTGCTCATTGGTCACTACGGGGAGGTTTGTGGCCCCAGCGTAGGCCGACAGCTCGACCACGGTGTCCCATACCACCATGCCCGGCTCATGAGTCTTCGTGGATCAAGGTACCACGGTTAATAGGGTTTACAATGGTAAGTTCAGTACCCTAGGTTCAAGCAGTTATGTTACATACAAGGTGAACAAACATCGGCCAGTCGGGTTACTTGACGGGCTCGACTAGCGCGATCGCATATCGAATTGAACGACATGAAGTGCGTAAAACACTTCGCGTGGCCTAACCACTGCCGCCAACTCTCAACACGAATCACATTCATCGACGCGTCATTCGTGGCTATGACCAGTCAGCCACGAATTTGCTCGGTTACCGACTGCCTGGACTAAGTCAAGTCCCACACATCTATGGAATCACTATAAAAGGTATTGGAATTGAAATACATCATGTGAGCATGTTAGCACATGTTATGACATTCAACTTAAGCAAATCTTCAAGGCATACTTCCCATGCATATTCAACTTAAGCAAATCCTCAAGCACATACATTCCATGCATGTAGTGAAATCATGCATTTTGTCAACATGTAGAAAATCATCTAGGTCGGCATAATAATTGAAAAATCAATCACAAAGTATCAAATAACATCATTTAATTCAATACATACTAATACAAGCATTTATACAAACACATGCACTACACACTTAGGTCTACATATAGCATGTCGACCCAAAGTATGCAACTAGGCGAATCTCTTCGCCAAACTAATTATGCACGCATTCCTAACTTCCTAATGCGACAACAAACCATGTCAATCACATCAGCAAAATATGAATGCAAACAGTACTTCCTACAAATGACTAAAATGCCCTAAATCTCATATTCTTCGTTAGCTTACGAAACGGGAAACGGAGAGCATTTTGTACATGTCAAACGGCGATGCCGTCAAGAATCTACTATTAAACGACATTGAAAGCATTGGGAACCGTCAATCCAAGCGTCTAAAATCCTCACCTAGTGTCTTGTAGACTCGGGAATTGAAGCGGAGTGTATATGCTTCGTCTACGGCGAGTAAGGAGCCTAATACATAAGATCCATAAGCTACATCGCCATGGAAACAAGAAAAACTCAAATCACCAACTATTTAGGGTTTTTACTTACCTAGGATTGCGGTGGAATCGCCGGGAAAGCGGTAGAGAAGTGTCGCTTAAGCACGTGCAACACGTAGCACAAGTGGCGGGAAGAACTCTCCCACTCTCTCACAATCTCTCACTCTTTTTCTCTCCCCCAAGCTAGGGCTTCTCTCAAATTCGGATGGGAGAGAGGAGTGAGGGTTTCAACCCCTTTTATAGCCTAAAACATTCCCAAAATAGGCTTGGGAACAAAGTTTACTTGGTGCCTAACCAAATCGGGGCCGTTTCGGTCCAAAAGGGCATTTCTGGAGGTCCCCAGGCCAAGTGCGGTCGGACTTAAGCTCATGCATACTAGATCTAGCATACATCCAGTTTTCAGACCGGTTGGGGTCCCAGATCGCACGTGGCGGCCCAGTTTCAGTTTAACGGTCACCGCACCAAGATCAGGCCTATAAGTCCCGTGATATATAATAGATATTTTTCCTGATCCAAGGGTGTAATTTGGCTGTATTCTGACGGTCGGAATGCTTAATACTGATGCGTCAAATTTGTGTGCCAGATTTGAATTTGAAATTCCAACTATGTCCCTATTCACACTCTCTTCGGTCCGGGCTCAATGAAATAGCCTGTGATCACCGGTTTGACTTGATTTTTGGAATGAGTGTCAGGCCCAGCTAGACGGTCCTAACGGTCTAAGATAGGAGGTATCGGACTTTCAACGTGCGGTCTAGATCCAATACAAAGATTCAAAGTGGTCCAGAGAACAAACCGGCTTAGAGTTTGATCCGAGGCTTTAGAGCATTATAGCACCCTTAGTTCCACTCGCTTCGGGCCTTGTAGAACGTATTTAAAGTGATCAGGGACCATTTCCCAGCTATTCTAACGTTGCACTAGCTAACCTAGTCAAATTTTCCAAAGGAATGAATTCTACGCAAATTCGGGTCGAGTTGGTACTCGAGCCCAAGGATGGATTTTTCACGGGCGTTACACAACCCATACCATGTTGATCCTCGTACATTTGGGTATCATATCGTACCTTTGAAAATTTTAATTTGTGATATGGGTGGTATCTAAATTTAGATTTAGGGACACTGGTGAGTAGCCGCTATGTGTCGCATCGAGCCACATGATCTAAATAACGACGCGTTATATAATGTCTTTATCCTAGCTTCACCAATCTGTTATATGAATTGAAATTAATAATCACTTGACTAATCATGTATATCAATCGCATTTGCACTAGAATAAGATGTTGTGATTTGATGTTGGTGTTGCTTGATGAGGAAGTGTTGATATTTGCGAAATAAGTATTGATGTTGCTTGTGAGGGAGTGTTGGATTGTAAGGCGCATGCATCATTTCATAATCTCATTCATGCATTTAACATGAGTATTTAGGAATTGTTTGATATCTTGCGTTATCATCAACTGCGCTGATTGAGTTGATAATATGTGTAACTTAGAACTAATGTAACAACTGAGCTAACTACTCATTCCCACTTGGGATGGTGTTTTAAAAAACTAACCAAGCATTGTTGTCAATGCAGGTTCTATCGAGGCCTCCGGTAGGTAAGGTCAGATCAACTTGCACTTTCACTGTGATGCCTTGAGAGCATCAAGCGAAGCTGGAAGACTTAGCTTTTATTTTAATTTTGTGCATGTATATGTCAGAGTCCTCGATTGGGTGTACTTTATGTGTAAATCTTGTTGTATGTTTATTGTGGCTTGTATAATCTCCATTTTGGGCGATCACCACTATTGGAATTGTAATTTAGCTTTATATTTATGGATTTTTATTATCTCTACCCCGCTTTGTACCTGCTAAGTTGAATTGCACTACTCTAATTGCTCATGTATGGAATAAATATAAATTTGAATGAGGATGCATGTGCATTTTATTAAGTTAATACCTGAGAACTCAGGACCGGAATCTATGTACTCGGGTACTGATTTTTAGGGTGTTATATTTAGGATATGGAAGAGCTTACCGATCTGAAAATACAAAAAATTAAAAAAAAAACAAAAAAAAAAACTCACAAAAAACCCTATCTTTGAACTCCTTTACTCACCAAAAGCCCCAAGCACGTTTCCTTCACCATAATCTTCGATTATAAACCCATAAAAATTATTAAAACAGAATTAAGAAACAAAACCTTTAATTTTGTAAAATTATGCAAGTCGGTCGATGGGAGCTTCGATCATATCAAGTACCAATGATAACTCATCGATGGGATCAAAGCCACATATGATCAGATCGATTTGGACTAAAAAAATTGTCCAACGAGATGAGACTAAAATACATGATTTTCTTGATGGGATCAAGTAGCATGTTGATGCCATCAATTGACCTGGTTGCAAATAAATTAAAGACATTTAACAAGAGTTATACCCGAACTTTTTTTTTTTTTTTTTGGCAAATGCTTTAAAAGCCCAAGATATCTTTTGTAAAACCAATTATGTAGATATGAGCCAAGTGGGAGAATGTTAAACACGGCTCTCACTTGAATGAGAGAATAATGTTGTTCATATTGCCTAATCATATAGTTGAGCTGCCACATTAGCCCATTCCATATAGCTATGCACATGTTTTGTTAGTTTTTAAAACTATTGGAGTTTTTCAAAATAACAAAACTAATGTAGAGTGGGTAACAGACACTTTCATGTCCAAGATGGATCAAAGAAGGCACGATTGGAGGCAGAAGTCTTCAAGACCGTCAAAACCTTTAAACAGGCTTATCTCGCAAGCCGAAATGAGTTACTCGATGTACCATATATGATTTTGGGTAGGACGAACTACTTTAGCCAACCATCCCAGAAAATTTAGGTTTCCATGCTGAATTTACGAGATTCCATTAGATCGACGTTCAAATTCCTTGTTTATTTTCGTTTTTATTATTTTTAGTAAGTTTTAGTTTAATTATAACTTTTTATCCTTTAAGCTTTAGGAGTTGTGTCAAACATGAAAAGTGTTTATAAAAATTAGGAGAATAAGTAAGTTAAGCCGTATAGGACACTTACTAAATAGTAAATTTACTATTTATAGTAAGTTATAAATTTTAGGGAGTTTTAATTGTATTTTAATTCCAAAATCTTCCAAGGATTGGTATTGCTATTTAAAGGGTTGTGGAATCGTTTATTTCAATCATCAATCAATTTACAAATTTTCATGAATATTATTTCTATTTTCTTGCTTTTTTCTTGCGGATTCGAGAAATTATTGTGAGGAGTTCAGAGAAGCTCTGTGGATTTGGAGTAGTTATCCTTGAGGAAAATGGTGATCAACCTCATCACGTTCATCCCTACGCTAATAACTCTCCTCTCTAAATAATTTAGTTACTTGAGATTAAGTGGATAAGTTTTGAGAGATAACTAACTACATCCATAATCTCCTTATAGTTACCATTTACCTCACTGAGAGTAAAGCAATAAAAGGATAAACTAAGAGAGTCCCTACTCATTAAGCAAGTCAATTTAATTGGCTTCTAATACCATCAATCCTGACATATGATGCTGGCATAGATTAGATGACATAATTTTTTAAGCAAAAATTTGATTGCGAGAAATTCAAGAAAGTCAAGCACGTGTGACATTATTTACCTAGTGGGTGAATCTACGTTACCAATTCATAAAAACAAGGACAAACTTGGAATCTAATTTCCATAATCGGAGGTAAAATCTTGTGCTTCCATGTTAATTACTTTTGTCACGCCCTAAAATTTAACCTACCTGTTACCAAGTTTGAAATGGGAGGCATAGTGAGCATATGCATCGACAATGTAGGTGTACATACTCATATATATTTATATACGCAACAAACTAATATAACTTTTAGCCACAAAAAATCAATGGTTCACACATAATAGTTTAATCACATATATCCATTGTCATTACTTACATACATTGATGGATGTGTATATGCACGTACATGAATGCTTTAAATATTGAATGCAAATAATCATGCATGCCCACTAAAATCTCGAGTCATTACAATTTCTCTTAGACGACAATCACACCATCTAAACTGGTAATCATGTATGGTGGACCACTTGGTTTCAATCACACACATGACATAGTTATACCACAATCGGTACCAGATTACATACACCTGGACCAGATTACATACAAGTGCACAATATTGGAGCATCCACAATGTGATTGATTAATATATGATATGTTAATTTGTCCATCCAAACATCAGATAGCGATGCGCACACAAGATGATGCGATGACAATGATGGGTAATATTACACCACATATTCATTTTTTTACAATTGTAATCATCACAAAATGACCATAAGCATGCAATGCTATCCACATTTTCTTGTACACCTTCCAAAGGGACCATACTGTTTTCTAAATCATCCATTCAATGTCTACAAGCCCGACGGCTTGGATTTCTCAATCGTAGTGGCCCTCAAAATATGTCTATATACATGATGTAGCCCACACATCTAGACGGTCTAGATTGAACTACAAGTATGCCATAAATGGTGGCAAGAAGCATTTAAGTCTGTCCCCCTTCCTCTATTTTATGTTGCACTGATGTATCAAGATGATGAAAGGAAAATGACAACCCACCAATGCAAATACAATACATAATTCTATCTACCATTTATTAAGCATCACAATAGGAATCTTTGTCTACAAGCCATGATACAATATAAAAAATTCTATTAAAAGATCTTATCATGTACACATGGCTGTATGCCAACTTAGCTTGCAGCCCCATCTTTCCCACCAACATGTTACCCATACAAGACATCCGAACCGTGTAAATGGTGGGCGACACTATGAAGATCATGTGATATAAAAATAAAAATTCTGCCGGTCTGCTTGTCAGCCTGGCAACAGCACTGAAATCAATGGACAACTGATGGTCTGACTCAATTAATGGTTGTAGCTCACCTGATGACTGTATAAGCCTGATTTTTGTGACGCACGATATTCATGGTAGGCCATGCTTTTTGCACTCATAAAATTTCTCACACGTGTGACCCACGGGTGAGAAAGATGGGCTGCACACAAAAGATTACATACAGAACTCAGATCCCGATCCTGAATTCGGAATTTCTTCGCGAACTCAAGACCTCGGTGCAAGAGATTTCGGAAGCGAAATATCTATTCCTAACAAGGACATAGGCTCCTTATAAGTCTCTGCCACACGGGATCCCTGATGACAATATCGTCACCGAGGAGAGCATAGTCAGGAAAGAATCTACCAGGATAGACTTTATCTGAGCCACATTACAGAAAAAAAAATCTAGCCATTGATATAAAATGAATACAAGTGTTCTCCACCTGATGAATATATGTTTCTGATTTTTGTTCAAGGCAATTCACATGATGTGATCAACTTATTGGACGGTTTAGATGTTAGAAGTTATCTACTGAAATGACGGTAACTTATCATCCAACCAGTTGGTCTTGGGGCATTCTTTCTTATTCTATGCATTTTTACCCCCCACATAGAAAATGCATTGAAATGTGACGCAAAGAGAAAACTATTTTTATAAACTTTCCATGGACAAGCATCTAATGTTATAAGGGGAAAAAATAAAATAAAGAGGACTACCTACATGATCCCATCGAAGGAATTATAGTACGTACTCTCTCTAAGACCCTAATCCCAATACCAAAACAACCAGGAATCTGTTTGGAAAAAAACAAAAAAAGAAAAAAACCAAATGAATATAAAACTACCTTTGCACGCATAATCATTTTGTTTTTATATCTTAACTTGTATAAGGAAGGAAATGATTAGTGCATAAAATATAGAGATTTATAAAGCATAGTTACGAATCCTGTCGTCGGCAATTTTTTCACATGAGAATTCATATTATGACATTTTTCTCACAATCGAAAATCCTTGGTGGAAATTAAAATTTCTACATATGTATTAGAGCTTTTAATAGATAAATTTTAAAATAATATGTAGAGTCATAAAATGAATTATTTTGACTTGTAAACGCTTCCATGGTGAAATTATGAGGAATTAGAAATACTGCATAGATTTTGAAAATATTATGATGTTATATATGCAATAACATCTTTTGATAATACTTGTCACAAAGTTGCTAAACTCATGTGCACACCTCCAGATGAGCCAGCATGGCAGGTAGGCATGAGATACCATCTATGAGGTGGATTCCATCACATAGATGGACTGACCCAAGAATCAATCTTGTCCATGCATCAGATGGGAGACATTGCTGGATTCCATCAACACTTAGATGCACTGATTCAAGAATTAACCTGGTCCATTCATCAAATCACTAGATACATTATTAGAAACATGCAGACAACATAGTCTTTACTCATGGCTTACTGGTAGACTCACAAGAGTTTCAACACTAAGGTCATGGGTTTGAGTAATTGTGGTGTGTGCCTAAAAAAAAAATAATAAATAAATTATTTTTTGTAAAAATAATCTTTTTATATGATCTTATTTTATTTTTGATGTGGTAAAAGCATGTAACAAAAGAGATCTAACAAAGGTTGACAAAACCTTGAATCCACTTAAGAAACCTTGCGGACAAGTAATTTCTGAATAGATGAAAATCTTAAAACTCTAAAATTTAAAAATATTGATATATGAAAAAATAGAAATGATTAAAAGTAGTAATTGTTTTAAATTTACAAAATTGAATTAGAAAGGTGTGTTTTCTTGTGAAATGGACGAATGCAACCTGCTATTAGACTCAGTTGATCCTGGATGCAACCTTCTATTGGAGTCAATTGACCTTAGATGGCATGATGTATAAAGATCAATGAGTTGTGCGTTTCGTGATGATGCCTGGATTAAAAGTCATGGCTAATTTTTATTCAAAATTTGAAGTACAATTTCTTCCCGTACAAAATGAAAATTTTCGATTCAAATATATGTGGGGCCCATTTATGTCATGCCCTATGTAGGACTGGGTCAGATTTAACGGACTACTTCTGCTTCGATTCAGACTTTTTTTGATCTAGCTGTACCAAAATTGTATTTAGGGCTCGTTGTACATCAACTTTATAAACTATAGACCACCCAATGAGTGGAATAACCTGATTTTGAAGCTACCTGATAGGTTGTATATGACGCTTGTATTCCGATAGGACATGTTAGGATGTTAGCCATTTGATTTTGGATTATTTCTATGACCCAAACCATCAATAAGCTGGGGTTCAAATTGGATGGGAGATAGCATAAAAACACTCTCGGATTGAATAGTTCAATCCTTGATTATATAAAACTTACGCTGAATATTCAAAAGGAAAAAGCCAAATAATCGAAGGCCTGCAATAATTCCATTTAAAAGCTTCTATTTGTTGTTTATCTGCCGCACAAGTGAGACAAATCAAATAAACGGTTTGGATCATTTGAAGATGACTCAGATTCAATGGCTAGAATATCTGGGTCCTTACTCTTGCTGGGGTGGTAGACTCCAGGAGTTTCAGCTCCCGGTCAAGGTTCGAGTACCCATAGGTGGTGAAATTCCACTAGCGTGAGTGTCTGGGGTGTGTGTGCGTGTGTAAATAAATAATAATAAAATAATAAAAGGCTAGAATGTCTTATGTTGGGAGATGCGTTAGAATCCACCACATAAGTTAGTCAATGAAATTCATAATTAGGAGAATATATAGTTCCGCAATTCATTTATATATATATATATATATATATATATATATATATATATATATATATATATATATATACAAGTTGCTCATTTATGGAACAATCGATAGCACCACATGTGGGCCCCACTTTTGCACGTATACAGTAACGAAAGGGCCATGTGTTGTTGATCTCCTAAATTTTGTTTTATTTTTTTAATATATTTTTTAAGAGAACGTCCCCAATCCAACTAGTTGGACTTTTAAGTTACGGTACACCCAGTGGATAACTTCCAACATTTCATATCTATGTGACATCCAATCCATCAAATAAGATGAGCCCATCACGAAAACCACCATGTGAAAATTTCAGCCATATCCACTAACCGAATGGACCACAGTTGTAATCTGTTATTTATTAGTGGCTAGACATTGTGTTCTATGGTGTGGGGTGTGGCCCACCTAATAAGTGGATAGATCTAATTTTTGTATTTGGTGATCCTCATAGTGGGACCAACTTATTGAAACGGTTGGATGTCACAAGCACGTACTTAAAAGGTTGGAAGTCATCCAATGGGTGGACCATACCTAGTTGTGTAATCGGTTAGACTTGAGACCTTCTCATTTAATCATGTGAAAGGACAATAGATGTGGAGAGAAAATATCCTATAAACTACACATTGTGGTAGTTTTATTCCCATAGTTTGGAAGCGTGAAAACTATTATAAAAATAATTCAGAAAATGTTTTTTCAAAAATTTGTACACCGAAAAATAATTAAGAATCATGACAGGTTGAAGCACGTATGAGTACGCTGTCCTTAAAGCTTTATTTGCCCCTACTCAAATAGATTGAGTATGTTGAAGGGTTTCAGGAAAATAGCTCTTAGGATACGATAAGCCCGGTGTGGATCAATATTCAACAAATACGAGGATCCACCAAATGGAACTCTGGTACACAAATTTCTGACAAAAATAAAAAGAAAAAATCTCAAAAAAGAGAAGAAGAAGAAAGATGTTTTAGACTACCACACTGGTCTGATCTTCCGTTAATGGTTCAGATGAACTGTTTTAGATCATAATGCTAGTCTGTTCTTCAGACAATGTTTCAGATGAACCTTGCTTTCTTGCTGGAGTATTTGGTTTGTTGGAAATGAATTTCGTATGTGTATGCTTGGAGTGTGTTTATGTTAGATTGTAAACCCATCCAGGCCCTGTTTATATATGCTAGGATTGCTGGCAGTTTTGGTCCAGGGCCTTAAATCCACATTATCGTTTCTAGTTGTTGGGAGAAACTAACCGTTATTGACAGTTTTTTACTGTTGTGCATATGGTGTAATGCTGCTGCATGCAACAGTTTCTGACTGTTTAGACCCATTGGCAAAGTGCAAAGTGCAAAGTGGGCCACTAACACCTCTACAACCACACTGCCTCACATGCCCACGCTCTCACATCGAGCATATAATCGTGACCGAGACCGAGCCCGAGCCTGAGCGTAAGTGCGCGCGTGGGTGTTTTAGTGCTACGCACTGGAACATGCAAGCCCAATGCACCATGGTCCAAGTGAGTAAACATAATAGTACTCCACCTTTCTCATATAACCACAAAACTTTTCTCCCTCTTTTCTAATGTGGGACTATTCCCAAAACATTAAAAAATGGATTTTTACAAAAAACACTTTATATAATATATAATAATTTTTTATTTAAAATATATTTAAAATTAATATTTTACAACAATCCCCCACTTGATTTTTACAATATATTTATCGAAAAAATATATCTACTAAAATAGAAACAGTTCATATGCATAATGAAAGATATTTTTTGATTTGAATCTTCCCTTAGTATAAGTATCTCAAAGCTCTATCGAAATGACTGGTAGCCGCAACATTGAACCAGTTATTCCTATATAACAGAGCTGGAGAAACTACACACATATTCACTATTATGTATATTAGATTTCCCATAATCTTGCTCAATACAATTAATAGTCATGTGCTCATCCTATTTCGTAAACGATCCCGAGAGAAACTCCAACTCCCATGAGAGACAACACCATCTCCACAATCACATAGGTGAAATCCTTCTAGTGTCTTTGTTACTTACTATTAAGACACTTGTCCTTTAGACTGAATTTCATTAAGAGTTTTAAGACTTGACCCTCTTTCGTAACGCTCATCACTTATCTATTATGAATGAGGTCGTATATAATTTTAGTGCTGAAAACTTTTCATAAATTAGTAACTTATTTTGACCCATTAAACCTGAAATTAGAGATTTTCTGATTTTAAGTTGGGTTACCATCACCGGTGGAACTTTGGTTGAAGAGTTTTAACCCTATTCCTCTATATATTGCTTTATAATCTCTCTTGATAGATGTTTAGTAAAAGGGTCTGCTAGGTTATTACTTGAATTTATACAGAAAATAACAATGATTACACGTCGAATCAATTATCTAACATAATCATATCGTAGACTTATATGTCTAAACTTACCATTATAGATATCGCTATAAGCTCTAGCTAATGTGGCTTCACCATCACAATATAGTGACACAACCAATATAGGCTTTACACAAAAAATAGATTTTTATTAAAAAGATCCTTTAGCCACTCAGCCTCTTTGCCTATTGTAAACAAGGCTATAAATTCAAACTCCATGATCGAGTGCGTTATGTAGGTCTGTTTCTTGGATCCCTAAGATACAACTCCACCTCCTAGGGTGAATACCCACCGGTAGTAGACTTGTTGTCCCCTGCACTTGATATACATCTTACATCAGTATATCCTTCCAATATGGCAGGAAACTCTAAATAGAATAACCCTAAGTCTTAGGTTGCTTTTAAGTATCTAAAGATTCTACTGATTACATTCCAGTGTTCAGTAATGGGGTTACTAGTAAACTTACTAAGTTTACTCACATCATTTGTGATATTAGGTTTAGTACATTGCATAGCATACATAAGACTCCCTATAGCACTCGTATACTCCAATTGTGCAACTGCTCTTCCGTTATTCTCTTTTAGCTTAATACTTGAATCAAATGAGATTTTTTACTTTTTTAATATTCAGATTGTTAAACTTGTTTAATATCTTCTTAATATAATGAGATTGGCATAAGACATAACCTCCACAATATTTTTTAACTTTGATACCTAGGATGGTAAGTACTTGTCCAAGATCCTTCATTTTGAATACGAAAAATAAAAACCTCTTTGTTTCAGTTACAACTTTTATTTTATTACTTATTATTAATATGTTATCAACATATAGATAAATAATAATTATACAGCTACCATCAACTTTAGAATATAAGCATTTATTAACTACATTATGCATGAAACCATGAAACAGTATTTTGGAATCAAACTTTTCATGCCATTGTTTTGGTGCTTGTTTTAATCCATACAAAGATTTAATTAATCTACATACTTTATTTTCATTTTCTGGTAGAACAAATCCTTCAGGTTGTTCCATATTTACCTCCTCATTGAGGTCACCATTTAGAAATGCAGACTTTATATTCATTTAGTAGATGTGAAGATGATGTATGGAAGTTAGCGCAAATAATAACTTAATAAATGTTATCCAAAGTACAGGAGAATATGTGTCAAAATAATTTATCCATTTTTTTGTCTAAATCCCTTAGCTACTAGTCGAGTTTTAAAGGTTTGGATAGTTCCATCAGTGTGATATTTCTTTCTAAATACTCACTTGCAACCTATGGATCTAGAACCTAGAGGTAAGTTTACTAGTTCCCATGTTTGATTTGACATTATAGATTCCATTTCATCATTAATGACATCTTTTCAGAAAGTTAAGTCTTTAGAAGATATAACCTCTTTATATGTTTTAAGGTCATCTTCTATACTCATTACTAAAAGTATTTTTTTATAACATTTTCTCTATCTCATTCTACAAGATAGAAAAAGATGTGCTAAGAGTGTATATGATCATCATCTAGACTCTTCTCTACTCTTATCCTTTGACTCCTACGAGGTTCAATAAGAGCTTTCACTACTTATGGAGTTGTACTATCTGGTTCTTTGTCAGGAGTTTGGACTTCATTATTCTTTGACTCCAAGGATAATGAGTTCTCAAAGAACTCAATGTCTCTTGATTCTATTAGGGTTTTAGACTCTAAATCTAGGAGTATATAAGCCTTACTATTTTGTGCATACCCTACAAAGGCGCACTTAATACCTTTGTGTCCTAACTTAGTTTTTTTTTGGATCAGGAGTTCTGTAATATGCAAGATACCCCTATACTTTAAAATATCTTAGGTTAGGTTTTCTACTTTTTCATATTTCATATGGCGATGTTTTATATTTTTTAGATGGAATTCTGTTTAATATATGACATGCTCCAAGCAGTGCCTCACCCCATAGATTGAGTGGTAACTTTGCTCATATTAGCATTGAGTTGACCATCTCTACTAATGTTCTATTTTTTCTTTTTGCTGTTTTGTTTTGTCATGGTGTGTATGGTGCAGTAAATTGATGTATTAGTCTATATTCTTCACAGAAGTTTCGAACTCATTAAAAAAATATTCTCCCCCTCTATCGTTACGAAAAATCTTAATTTTCTTCGTTAGTTGATTTTCTAACTTCGTTTTATATACCTTAAATATGTTCAATACTTCATCTTTGCTCTTTAACAGGTATATATACACATATATAGAGCAATCATCAATAAAGGTTATAAAATATCTTCTTCTTCCATGAGTAAGAATGTCATTTAACTCATAAATATCACTGTGCACAAGATCCAATACTTGAGATGATCTCTTGACACTTGGAAAATATTTCTTTGTCATTTTGTATCATTTGCACACTTCACATTTATCATTTTCATTTTCTGTGTATGAGATCAAACCATTCTTAGTCATGAACTTTAAAGTACTATACCCTATATGAGCTAGTCTATCATGCCATAGTCCAACGAATTCAACTATATACGCAAAAGTGTTACTTTCATGTAGAGAAAACTTAACCATACCGTTACAAGCATATCCATTTGCGACAAAATTCTCGTTCTTCGATAGAATCAATTTCCTGACTCGTACATTACCTTTATTCCTGGCTTGCCCAGAAGATCCCCAGAAACTAGGTTTCGGCTCATGTCTGGGATGTGCAGTACATTTTTTAGAATCACTTTCTTCCTAGAAGTAAACACCAGTTCGATGGTTCCTTTGCCGACAACTTTCGATTGAACTTCATTACCCATTTGGACTTCTTGACCGATGGTCAATTCCTCATAGGTTTTGAAAGCTGATCTTTCGTAATAGACATGTACAGTAGCAGTAGTATCGTACCACCAACTAAGAACCTTTCCTTAAATTGTGCTCACCTCTGTGATCATTGTTATGATACCACCTTCTACTACACTATTTTTTAAAAGATTTGCGATATCAGCAAACTCGATCATAATGTCCAGTTTTTCCACAGACATGGCATGAGCCTTTGAACTTTTCGTTCTTCTTCTGAGTGTTTCTCTTGAATTTTCCTTTATTGGGTTTCAAGGAATCGTCCTTCTCGGAATTCTTATTATTTGTATTATCTACTACGTGTACTTTGGACAAGGAATTTTCATTATCATTCTTTTTTATCATGGTTACGGGATTTTTCCTCAATTCTGATATGTTTTTGGATTTATTTCAGTGTGTAGTCCTCAGTCTTATGCAGCAATTTCTTTCTATAGTCTTTCCACATTGGGGATAACTTAGCAATAATGGCCCCGACTTGGAATGATTCATGAAGATCAATCTTAATGGCTTCGATTTTGTTTACTATTAGCTGCAATTCTTGAATTTGAACTAATAATGGTTTGTTATCTACCATGCTATAGTCGAAGTACCTGACAATCAGGATCTTGTTGGTACCTTCTTCTTCAGTCCTGTATTTAAACTCTAGGGCAGTCCAGATTTCTTTTGCCGATGATGTTTACATGTACAGATCATACAATTGGTCGGAGAGCGCATTCAGAATGTGTCCATGGCACAAGAGTTCGTCTTCAGCGCGTTTGTTGCGGGCAGCGACCTGTTCAGGTGTGTCTTTGTCGGTTGCTTCAGGCAGCGGCTATAGATTCAGATCTAAGATGTAAAAGATCTTCAGCGCCATTAAAAGGAACTTGATCTTGTCTTACCACTTAGTGAAATTGGTTCCATCGAATTGATCAAAGCGAATCAAGTCCTGATTCATCGGTTTGATGGATGATATGCTCGGTTTTCATCTCAAAATAACGCTTTAAGATTGTTATAAAAATAATTCAGAAAATATTTTTTTCAAAAATTAGTAAATTGAAAAATAATTAGGAATTAGGACAGTTGAAGCATGTACGAGTACGCTGTCCTTAAAGCATTATTTGCCCCTACTCAAATAGATTGAGTATGCTGAAAGGTTTCATGCAAATAGTTCCTAGGATATGACGAGCCTGGTGTGGATTTGCGTTCAGCAAATATACGGATCCACCAAATGGAAATCTGGAACACAAATTTCTGGAAGAAATAAAAAGAAAAAATCTAAAAAAAGAGAAGAAGAAGAAAGATGTGTTATACCACTACACTAGTCTGATCTTCTGCTAATGGTTCAGATGAACCGTTCTAGATCACAACGCTAGTCTATTCTTCAGGCAAGGGTTTAGATGAAACTTGCTTCTTTGTTGGAGTATCTGGTTTATAGGAAAGGAATTTTGTATGTGTATGCTTGAAGTGTGTTTGTGATAGATTGTAAACCCATCCAAGCCTTGTTTAGCGCCTCTACAGCCACACTACCTCATATGCTCACACCCTTGCACCGAGCCCGTGACCGTGACCGAGACCATGCCTGAGTGCGCGCGCGGGTGTTCCAATGTATTCTAATGCTACACACTAGAACGCACAAGCCCAATGCACTACGGTCCAAATGAGTAAACATAATAATACTCCACATTTCTCATATAACCACAAAACTTTTCTTCCTCTTTTCCAATGTGAGATTGTTCCCAAAACACTAAAAAATGAATTTTTGCAAAAAACACTTTATATAATATATATAATAATTTTTTATTTAAAATATATTTAAAATCAATATTTACAATAAAAACTCCATTCGAAAAGAAACTTGGTCCAGTTGGATTTAGTGGGCGAGTTTCTCCAATACTATATATTTTTTTTTTCAAATACCTCTAAATGCCTTTGGATTTGTAAAAAGAGTGGGAAAGTAAATAGTATTTTTTTGATTTTTTTTTAAAAATTTATACTAGCTTGTGAGAAAAGGAACATAGTATTTCTTATTTGTTTTCTCAAGATTTTTTAAGAAAATATTGTTTTCAAAATTTTTATTCTAATAAAAAAATTTCTTTTTGAAAAAATTCTCTCTCTCTCTCTCTCTCTCTCTCTCTCTCTCTTATATAAAGATAACATTACCCATGATTGAACCTTGGATTACTCACACATGCTAAACTCTCTCTTCTAGTTCACCCAATGAGCATAAGACAAATTCCTAATAGTTATTGCAATATGTTAATTTAGAACATTTAGTATGCGTGGGATGCTAGAAAATGAATAAATGCATATGTGGCATATACAACACACATGTGGCACTTGAAGTTGAATTGTCGGACACATGGTACATGGGGGAGCTTAAAGTAGTATGGTGGTAATGTGGCATAAGAGACACATTGGCATATTTAACATGTGGGCACTTAAAGCTAGATGATAACACTCGTGCACATTGGCACATTGGTATATATGGCATATATTGAGCACCCGAAGATATATAAAGGCACATGTGATACATTGGCATGTGGGGTGCAAGGGTTGCGAATTGCGATAAACACTCGGTTAAAGGGGCCCCCTATAACCCTTGTTATTGAAAATGCACCACACGTTTGTCAAAGATGTGGGACCTCATAGACACCCCATCATGGTTAGCAACTTGATGAAGTGCGGATGGTCCCTAGGAGCCATTACCTAAACCATTCTCAAGTTTCAGCCAAAGCCTTAGCCATCTCCAAGCCTTAGCTATTCCCAAGCCAAAGCCACACCATAAGCCATTCCCAAGTTATAGCCTAAAACCTAAGCCTTAAAGCCACTTTCTAAAGCCAAAGAAGCCATCTGACCAATTTTCAAAATAAAGTAGGAGGTGGTGGTAGTTTGATTACCACCGGTGGTAATTGAATTACCTCTCCCTCTCAAAAAATGTGCCCTGAGTTAGAGTTGTTGCCCTCCAAGAGAAACAACTGTACTGGAACCCATCTTACCCTCAAAACTCCTACTATTTTCTATTTTACCAGCCTTGTCCACTAATGAGGGGGTGTCATATGGCACCTCATTCCCCTCCACCAATCCTTCAGTCTCCTTCAGCCCTCTCTTAGCCTCTTAGTCTCACTTAGATCAAGCCTCCCAAACCATGGTGCACCCGAACCACTAAGCCATTTCAAGTGCAAGCTAAAGATCGTGCCGCCATTATTAGCAGTCATACCTTGCAAATCGCATCATCATCTCTCTTCTCAACCCCTCGACTTCTCTAGGTTTCCATTAAATGTATGTCTTGTGACTTGCCGAAACTTTGGATCCTTTCACATCAGAAACTTATGATAACATATTCATTTTACATGTCATTCTACCTTCCTCACATCTCCTCTTAACCTCCTTTCTTTTCTAGAGATTCTTTAAACGTATGCTCTATGACTTGCCGAAATTCTAGATCATGTCATATTAGAAATTCGAGTTTGCCTATTTCCATTTTAATACTTTACATCTCATCATCTTATCCCCTAAGGGTGTGTTTGGACAGTAGGATTAGAAGGGATTAAGTGGGATGGGATTCATCTAGTCCTGTGCTAATTCCACTCCATGTTTGGGAAGAATGGAAAAGCTTAGAATTAGATTAGATGGAATTGCATTGGGTCCTGTGCTAATTTCACTCAATGTTAGCAAGTTGCGTAGGTCCCACCATGATGTGTGGGCTGTATCCACACTTTGGCATGTTTGGGCGGTGGGATTAGAAGGGATTAGGTGGGATGGGATTCAAAAAACATAATTATTACCCATGGCAGGGATTGTCCCCTGTTGCCAAGGGATAAGATTAATGCCATGCTTTGTTGGTAATATGGTGGTACATTGAATGGATATACCCACACATGTGTTATAGCTAAATCGTTCATTTGTTTTGTAACCTCATTTTATGGCATGGGCCTAAAAATGAGGTAGATCTAAAACTTATGTGGCCCCAAAGAAGTTTTCAATGGTAAGTATTCAATCCTCATTGCTTTCTATGGTGGGGTCCACTTAAGCTTTAGATTTACCTGATTTTTTTGCCCATGCTCTAAAATAATCTCGAAAAATGGGTGGACGGTGTGGATATAACCCACACATCATGGTGTGACCTACACAACTTGCTAACATGAATGAAATTGGCACGAACCCAATGCAATTCCATCTAATCTAATTCTAAGCTTTTCCATTCTTCCCAAACATGAAGTGGAATTGGCACAAGACCAAATGAGTCCCATCCCACCTAATCCCTTCTAACCCCACCGCCTAAACATGCCCTAAAATCATCTTAACACATAAAGTAGAGACCGTACACTCGTACGACTATAGAGGGTGCCTAAGAGATTCCTTCTCTATAATTGAGGTTACTTACTCGAAATCTCAGGTCACAAATCAAGAGTTAATTTAAAGCAAGAGTTTTTCTATACTCTTTGGCTTTTATAGATTGTGTAGGTTCTAGCCGACGGTGGGATTTTAAGCTAATTGGGTAATGACAAGTCTAAGTCTGTTATATCATCAATCCAAATTGGCTCATATGCCTAAAAAACAAACATAAAAACATGGGGATCGATTTTCAGTGCTCACAGAATAACAACTTTGTTGGGGACATGTTAGCTCGCACTAGTCGAGACCTGACTCGAAAGAATGTGGTTATTTCGTTCTAAGGGATAGTTCACATATATCACATTCATACTTTGTATAAAAAAATACAAAAATAAAAATAAAAATGATGAGCATCAATCTTCCGTTTGCGCCCATTCAAAGCTTCGGCTTCCTGTAACATCCCGAATTTTTGCCAACCTGGGATTAGACGTCTTTAGGCAATGGGCCAACCATAACACCTTAGTAACCTCTCAGAACCCAATTCCAAAGCCAAAGAAATCATTTAGAACCTAATTCTTTAGAATTTAACGTGAATTAGCCATTACTACACTAGATTACTTATGAAATTAGCACTGATCGCTTTAAATACATTCTGCAAGATCCAAAACTTGTAAAATCAATGATGTTATAATACCCTGAAATCCAGGATCAAACTCTAAACCGGTTTGTTCTCAGGAACCCTTTGAAACTTCGTATTTAATTTAGACCGCGCGTCGGAAGTCCGATATCTACAATCTTAGACGGTTATGACCGCTTAGCTGGACTTGACAATCGTTTCGAAAATCAAGCCCAACCGATGTTCTGAGGCTATTTCATTGAGCCTGGACTGAAGAGAGTGAGAAATGGCTAAAGGTTTAGGAAATTAATTTCAAATTTGGCACGTGTTGTTGCGCGTTATTATTAAGCGTTCTGACCGTCAGAATTCAGCCAAATTTCACCCTCGGATCAGGAAAAATTTCTCTTTCATATCACGAGACTTGTAGACTTGATTTAGGTACGATGACCGCTGAACTGAAACTGGACCGCCACGTGCGATCTGCGAACTCTATCGGTCTGAAAACTTCGTGTGAACAAGATCCAGTGACCATGAGCTTAATTCCGACTACGTTCGGCCAGGGGACCTCCCAAAACGCTCTTTTGGATCGGAAAAGTCCCGATTTGGTTATAACTTAAGTATACATTTGTCCTAAGTCTATTTAGGTTAGATTTTATGCTATATAAGGGCCTTAAACCCTCACATATCTCTCCCATCCGAATTTGCTTAAAACCCTAGATAGAGAGAGAGAGAGAGAGAAAGTGAGAGATTGTGAGTGAGGTGTGGGAGAGTTTTCCCACCACTTGCTACAGCTGCTACCTGTGATTAATCACCGCATTCAAATCATTTTTTCGGTGATTCTAACGCACTCCTAGGTAAGAAAACCCTAACCACTTGTTGTTTTAGGGATTTTCTTGATACAATAGCGAAGTAGCTTATGTATCTTGTGCATTAGGTTGCATCTACGCCGTTGACGAAGCATAGACGTTCTATTCGAATCGATACACGTCTAAGGCGAAAGGTGAGGATTTTAGACGCTTTGATTGACTGATTTAAAAGCTTTCAATGTCGTTTAATAGCAGATTATCGACAATAACGCCGTTTGACATGTAGAACATGCTGTCCATTTTTCGTTTCGTAAACATATGGAAAATATGAGATTTAGGGCATTTTAGTCATTTGTAGGAAATACTGTTTACATCCACATTTTGCTGAAATGTTTGTCATGGTTATTTGTCGTGTTATGATATTAGGAATGCGTGCATGATCTGTTTGGCGAAGAGATTCGCCCTAATGCGTACTTTGAGTCGACATACACTATATAGACTAAAGTGTATAGACTAAGTGTTTGTATAAACGTTTGTATTAGTAGGTATTGAGTAAATGGTGTTGTGAATTAGTTTTGAGATTGAATTCTCAATTAATATGTTGATGTATATGGTTTCCACATGTTGGCTATATGAATCGATTTCATTATACATATATGGAATGCATGTGTTGGTTGATTTGCTTACGTAGTATGATATAACATGTGTCAACATGCTTGTATTGTTTATATTCTTTTCTGTTACTCACATATGCTTACTGATTTTGATACACAAATTCTTGAGGCTATAACCTAGTCCAGGCAGTCGGTAATGGATTGAATTCGTGGCTGGTTTCTAATTTCCACGAAGGACGCGTCGATGAACGCGAGTCGTGTTTTGGGTTGGCGGCAGTGGTTAGGCCACACAAAGTGTTTTATGCACTTCATGTCGCTCAACTTGAGATGCGCTTGTACTAATCGAGCCCGTCAAGTAACCCGATTGGCCATTGTATGTTCACCATGTATGAGTCATAACTGCTTGAACCTAGGGTACTGAACTTACCATTGAAAACCCTGTCAACCATGATACCTTGATCCATAAAGACTCATGTAAGGCCCACCCCCACAGCACATGATATTGTCCGCTTTGCCCGGTGGGCTCACGGCTTTAAAACGCGTCATGTCTGTTAAGGGAGGAACCCCACATATAACCACCACAACTCTAGACAACTCTTTCGATGTGGGACAAGTTACGCTACAGTCAACTGCAACAGTAGCTCGCCCAACACAGTAGCCTGCCAACCACACAGTAGCTTGTCAGCCTTCCTTGGGGCCCGCCCACATGTGCGCCCGCCCACATGAAGCAGTGACCGGGGCGTTACATTATCCCTCACCGAGGGCAGAGCCGTCCTCGGCTCTGATACCATTTGTAAGGCCCACCCCCACAGCACATGATATTGTCCTCTTTGCCCGGTGGGCTCACGACTTTAAAACGCGTCATGTCTGTTAAGGGATGAACTCCACATATAACCACCACAACTCTAGACAACTCTTCCGATGTGGGACAAGTTACGCTACAGTCAACTGCAACAGTAGCTCACCCAATACAGTAGCTTGCCAGCAACACAGTAGCCTGTCAGCCTTCCTTGGGGCCCGCCCACATGTGCGCCCGCCCACATGAAGCAGTGACCGGGGCATCACATTTTTGTAAGGCCCACCCCCACAACACATGATATTGTCCGCTTTGCCCGGTGGGCTCACGGCTTTAAAACGCGTCATGTCTGTTAAGGAAAGAACCCCACATATAACCACCACAACTCTAGACAACTCTTCCGATGTGAGACAAGTTACGCTACAGTCAACTGCAACAGTAGCTCACCAAACACAGTAGCCTGCCAGCCACACAGTAGCCTGTCAGCCTTCCTTGGGGCCCGCCCACATGAAGTAGTGATCGGGGCATCACATTTTTGTAAGGCCCACCCCCACAGCACATGATATTGTCCGCTTTGCCCGGTGGGCTCACGGATTTAAAACGCATCATGTCTGTTAAGGGAGGAACCCCACATATAACCACCACAACTCTAGACAACTCTTTCGATGTGGGATAAGTTACGCTACAGTCAACTGCAATAGTAGCTCGCCCAACACAGTAGCCTGCCAGCCACACAGTAGCCTGTCAGCCTTCCTTGGGGCCCGCCCACATGTGCCCGCTCAAATGAAGCAGTGACCGGGGCGTCACAACTCATGAGCCGGGCATGGTGGTATGGGACACCGTGGTCAAGCTGTCGGCCTACGCTGGGGCCACAAACCTCCCCGTAGTGACCAGTGAGCACCTTACTCTGAGCAGATTATGGTGGTATGGGACACTATATTCTTGTTGTCGGCCTACATTGATAAGGTGATGGGGGAGTGGAGCAACGAGTGCGAGCAACAGCCATGACAGCCCTTTGTAGTGACCTTGAGTTTATCCTGACATCGCATGGGGGCGACGAGTCTTGATGCAGTCTTAAGGATATAAAATATGCCTATATTGATAAGGTGATGGGGGAGCGGTGCAACGAGTGCGAGCAACAGCCCTGGCAGCCCTTACAACGACTTACAAATATAACATTGTATGAGATTACTAGGAGTGATGACCCTAGACAGGATCTATGTTGGGATTGATATAAGGAAGGTACCTTAGTTTTCCAATCCTGCTGTATGAAAAGGACTAATAACAACTCGGTAATCATTATCCATATCGCATTGCATGTGCCTGGAAGATGTGGTGCACTGGGGGAAGAAAACATGCCACGGACGCAGATGGTGCCGCATGAGGGAGTATGTCGTTGAGGGCATCCATCATGTCATTTCATGCATGCATTAACAATAGTATCTAGGAATGTTTGATTGTTTGTCTTACTATTAACGCATGATTGATTTGATAATATGCTAATCTTTGCTCAATGATTTCACTGAGTTGATTACTCATTCCCACGTTACGGGATGGTGTTCCGGACACCCACCAGTCCCTATTTTAGTTTCAGATGATGGCGCTGCTTGTGAAACGAAGCCGGACTTGATGATGATGAGGAGGATCCCTCCTTTATGCGTGTTCTGATCGACGGGATTACAGGGAGGTTGATTAAACGCCTTGACACTTGTCATTTTATATTTTTGGAGCACTCATGTATATTCTTTTCTTTCTATTTTAGGAGTATACATGTATTTAATTAACCTGGTAACATGTTCACACTCTGAAGACTTACAATTACTTATATATTTTATGTATTTATCACAGTTTTCTACTTACTAATTTAACTGTCTATGGAGTATGATATGTTGTTTTGGCTTAGTCTCAATCTTGCTTAATGCCATTCTACAGACAACATGCATTTATCATTATCTATGTTGCATAAGTGACATTCTGGAACTAGGGAGTTGGGTTTCTACCCGACCTCCGATTTTCGGGATGTTACACTTCCACTTACCCCATGCTTATCCAATCCAGAGCAACTATGATAAGCTAAGAAGAAGAAACCATTGCACCTAAGAGGCACACCCGATCACCTTAGCTCATGGCCGATAATGTTGTAACCACATCATCCATAGCGATGTGGCCCAAAATCTCAAGGTCTTGCAGGACTTTTTGGCCCAATATTGTCAAGGAAGGGTTGCCTAAACTATTTACGCATCATCTCCTAATGCTCCAATCATTCTAACTCCCCAACACCCGTCAATATTCAATCTCCTCCCACCTTCAAATTTACCCATCAACACCCCTCTAATGGTTGTACGAAACATGTAATATCCTCCCTATAATGGGAGTCACTTTTAAAACCATTTTTCTGCAAATGGGAATCCTTTTCAGCAGCTTCTCATAAATGAGAGTCGCTACAAGATACAATCTCCCTTAGTCGAGAATCCTAGCCAATTCCCACATCCTCTTCCTAGCTGAAGATATTGTCAATTCCAAGGGAAAAAACCCCTCTCATATAGTCCCTTTGAAATCGAAGAGCTCAGAGAGTAATTACGAGAGATGCAAAGGAAGTTACGAAAGCAACAGGAGGTGGATCTCTCGTCCACCAAGTTCAGGGATCTTTATGTCATCCCTGATGCAAAGGTACCTCAAGAATTTGATGTACTAAAATTTAAAAGATATGATGGTACTTGGTGTCTTACAGACTACTTAAGAACATTTTGTGGAGAGCTTAATACCATGGTAGGTAATGATAGAACGTTGATCTATCTATTTTAGAAGTTCTAAAAAGGTGACGTGTTAGATTGGTACATATCGATAGACTACCATTGAATCAAAACTTGGGAACAACTTTCCCAAGTATTCATTGATCATTTCTTATACAATCTTAATGTAATGCCTATCAGGGTGGATCTTCCACCTTTAAGATAAATGAGTGATAAGTCATTATCAACTTATGTTAGATGATGGCATGCCATAGTTTTTAGAATGAAAACACTCATTGACAGTGAGAAGTAAATTTTCATTATTGTCCACTCGATAAACTCAAGTATCTTTAGATACCTCATCTTGTATCCATATGCCTACTTTACCCAACTCATATACCCCCTTTATGGCATCGTTAAGCCTTATTGGTACAACGGATAGTGGAAGGAAGACCTACTGAATACAAGAATGGTAACGAAAATATTCATGTCCTCCATCGAACAGAAGGAGATAATATTGTCACCTCTACCTAAGGCATACAATTTGCCCCTTAATAAGGACAACAAGAACAATAACAACATCAACCTAGATTAAGCCACAACACCCCAATCAACGTTGGCAAATGGAGATGGCCCGGGAGACTAGGTGATTCACGTTAACAGACCAAACTTACAACGAAATGCTAGTCATGCTAGTCCCAGGGCAACTTCTTACCCCACTACGACCAAAGCCTCCACTAAATCCTTTACTGCTAACATATAATGAAAATGAGTATTATGCATACCATCAGACTAAAGGTCACACAATGGATCGTTGTTTCACCTTGAAACATGTGGTCTAAGACTTGATTTTCTAAAGAAAATTTAATTTCGATGATGACCTCTAAGACAGCTATTAACAATATACTTCAGAATTCCTTGCCATAGTGTCTAGTAGGTCCCAGCACATCGGACACTCATACCATCAATATCATCTACGAAGAATCTCCTCTCTATCTAATACATTTTATCTATGCAATTGACTCTCATTCAAAGTTCGAGCCCCTCATCCTGTAAGGGGCACTTTTAATCAGTCCAATCTTATAGCCCATCATCTTGTAAGGGGCACCCCTTGCCAGTTTAATTTCAAAGCCCCTTAGCCTGCAAAGGGCACCTCTAGCTAGTCTAATCTTTGCTCTAAATATACAAGGGCATCTCCAGACAAAATATTTTGTTATTCAAGAAAATTTTCTGAGTTATGCTCAGTCTTTGTTCCTTTGAGAAAAGAGTTTAGGATAAGTGGTTCCCGCCTCTAGGAAACAAGTTGAGGTAGAGAATGATGTCAAGATTTTTATTAGTCCAAAAATATTAACCATCAATTTTTAGGTCTTAGACATCACAACTTCATTTCATCTCCTCCCTGATTGATCATGGATCTATATAGTCGAGGCTATCTCTTCGCGACTCTTTACTAAAAGGCAAAGTACATCTTCAAAGATAAGATGTTGACCATTGTGGATGACCCCGAACAAATCTTCCTGATAAAAGCAGCCAACAATCAAGATTTAGATATCTTTGTTATAAATGTACGATGCTCTGATGAGGACATCTCATACCATAGTCTCAAGCGTGAGATTGTGAATTACATCTCTTTTGTGTGTTCCTTCGAATTACACTATGTATTCCCTCAAATTTAGCTCCAAAATTCCTATTATCAACTCGAATATCAAGAAAACATGGGATGAGATGACTGAGATATCAGTCTCCACTAAGTTAAAAAGCAAAGAGCAGAGGTACTAATAGAGGACAAAGTCGTCAAGAGGAGGATGATCCCTTCATCCACACCATAATCAGATTCATCAAAGAATGCATCATTTATCCAGTTGGCAAACTGGGATACATTGTAGAGGATCAAATGAGCAGAATGAGCCTAAATGAGCTTTCTGAAGAGGATTCAGGCAAGGGGCAAGAATTGCCCCTGATTGATTGGACCACGGTTTGGGTCTCACCCGAGTTGAAAGAATCTATAGAGCCGCAATGCATTGGGGATGAGCTAGGAGAACTCGCATCTGACACTGACACGGAGCCCAATCCTGAATTCATCATGATTTTTAGGCACGATTGTGAGGGCCCACTTATTGATCCCTTTGGCCCTGCCTCTTAAGGGGAGGAAGTGTAGGGCAGGAGCTAGTTCGTAGTCCTCGCAATGGCAAGAAAAGCCAAAATAAATAATGCTTGGCTCCCTGAGCTAAATCAAGGATCCCCTGGATCACATCGTCATCTTGCATGGGGTCCCTTAAAAAAATAAAATAAAATAAAATCTAAAACATCAAAAGATCCAAAAGTAGAAGAAAAAAAGAAGAAGATATTTTCAAAATACCAAAAAATCCAACTATTTGTAAAAGTCCTTAAAAAATCCAAATATTTCTCAAAATAATAAAAAATTTAAAAAAAAATCCTTTTCAAATATCTTAAGCAATAATGTGCCAAGTTTGTCCACTAAAGCACTCAAGTTTGAAGTCAACTCATGCGATTTCGATCTAGAGTTAGACTTCGAATTCCCGTGTTTAAACAAAACCTAGGATAAGAAGATAACAATCTGACTCTTAATCTAGAGGATTCCCTTAAAAAGTTCGAAACAAAAGCAAATGTCATTATAGGTAATTTCAAAATCATGAACTTAGGATCCCCCAAGCTTCTTAGAGAAGTGCTTATTGGGAGACCTTACCACTAGAATATAAGCAAAGGATGATAAAATTCCTAAAGCCAAGGATATTTAACTTCTGTTCTCCTATGAAACGTTACCTAGACCCAATGAAGCGATACTCAGTCACCATCTGCTTTGAAGCTTGAAGCAAACCCATCAAGCAGAAGTTGTTAAGATCATGTTTGAATATTGCGATAGAGTGTGCAACCCATGCATAAATGAACATGTGATGCCCAAGAAGAACTCGTGACCCATGGAAACCCATAGTGGAGGAAACCGAACAATCTGAACTTATTCCTAAAAAATCTTTTGTAATAAAAACCCAATGGATCTTCAACTTAGAGGCAAGGACATTTTTTAGAATAAATTTAATAAACATTCCTAATAAAAACTGGTATCGATCATCCACACTATCCTCAATGGAGACAAGTTGGACTCATTCAAAATTCAAAAAATGAAAGACCAAAATAAAAACCTAACAATGATGCCCTCCCACAAGATTGGATGGATCTTTTCAATGGTCTAGGAAAAATATTTTAAAAAAAACTGTTGAAATAAAATCCTAAGGGGATGTAACCCCTCATGTGGGATAGTTTTCAATAAAATAATAATAAAAAAAAAAAATTCAAAAGTAGCGGTCAATATTCAAGGCACTAGGAGGTCTCATATAGCTCTTAGTGGCATCCAACATAATAGAAAAATAAGATTTGACTTCTCACGGTTTTCCCGGAGTTGTCAAATCCGTATGTGATGTATGCATGGTCGGCATGAATTCCCAAATATCGTGGCAGTTGTGCAATGATGAAGTGTAATACAAATCATGGTGAACTCAATCTAACCCTGGTTAGAGTAACCATTTTTAAAAAGTGGAAGAGATCAGTTGTAACCGATGTGTCGAAATTAGAAGACTGTGTGGGAAAGAGATCACGCACACATACCTAGTTTGGGATGGTTGCAAAGCTTGATTGAATCCAAGTCGGCATAGTGAGTTCCCCGTAAGGCCATAGAAAGTATAAGGCAGCTAACCACTTTGATGATCAAATAAAATAAAGTGATCATGTAGCAAAGAAACATCATAGATTCAGATAATAAGGGATCCTCATAAGGCCATGAAGTGTTGGGGCACTACTTTCTAGATTTATCCTTTGATATTATTATTGATCCAATGTGAAAGAGTTGTGATTCATGGCCCGTAATGCTGTAGAAAGTGCAGGGACAATTACAATATTTTTTTCAAACTCTCGTGATATGTGCGAGTTATCTCTTTTCCATATAGTAAGCTGACAATGATAATATAATAGGCAACATATCCTAACCATAATCATTTCTGACCAGAGGGGTGGAGTGTACACTCTCTTTAGTATTCAGTTGCACATAACCTCTACCAAAGAAGGGCATCTATATACACCCCACACAGGTTAGCAACTTGATGAAGCATGAACGATCCCTAAGAGCCATTACCTTAACCATTCTTAAGCCTCAGCCAAAGGCTTAGCCATCTCCAAGCCTTAGCCATTTGCAAGCTTGAACCATTCCTAAGCCAAAGCCACACCATAAGCCATTCCCAAGCCATACCTTAAAACCTAAGCCTTAAAGCCACTTTCTAGAGCCAAACAAGCCCTTTGACCAATCATCGAAAAAAAGTAAGAGGTGAAGGTAGTTTAACTATTTCCTACAATAGTTTGACTACTATCGGCAATAATTGAATTACTTCTCCCGCACGAAAAATGTGCCCCAAGTTACATTTATTGCTCTCCTAAAGAAACAACTATGCTAGGACCCATCTTACCCCTAGAAATCCTACTATTTACCCTTTTACTAGCCTTGGTCCCCTCCACCAATCCTAGGATGCTATATCATCCTTTACCCTCTATGATCTCTAGAATTACCAAATAACGATCTAAGGAGGGATAAAAATAACCCCCCTTCTCTCTTCATTCCACCCCAAATAACACTCATTAAGAGAGTGCTTGAGTTCTTAAGTTTCAATCTTCTTCAGCCCCTTTTAGCCTCCTCCACCCCTCTCTTAGCCTCCTAATCCCACTTAGGTCAACCCTTCCAAACCATGATGCACTCAAACCTCCAAGCCATTTCAAGTACAAGCTAAAGATTATGCCATTATCATTAGCATTCAAACTTTACCAATCGCATCATCATCTTCCTTCTTAACCCCTATGTTTTTTTAGGTTTTCATTGAATGTATGCTCTGTGACTTGCTGGAACTACGGATCATGTCACAATAGAAACTCATGATAGCCTAGTGCTCTTACATGTCATTATAGCATCATCACATCTCCTTTTAATTATGTTATTTTCTTGACATTTTCTGGATGTATGCCCTGTGGCTTGCGGAAATTACAGACCCTGTCGTATTAGGAATCTGAGTACATCTAGTCTATTTTAATACTTTGCGTCTCATCATCTTATCTCCTAAAATTAGCTTATTATACAAAGTAGAGACCCTACACCTGTACAGGCAGAGAGGGTACCTAAAACATTCTCTCTCTGTAACTAAGGTCCCCTTACTTGAAATCTCAAGTCATGGATCAAGAGTCAACTTAAAGAAAGAGAGTCTCTGGACTCCTCGGCTTTTACAGATTCTGCAGGTTCTAACTGACTTCGGAATTTTGAGCTAATTATCTAGTGACAACTCCGAGTATATTATATCATCAATCCAAATCAGCCCAAATGTGTAAAAAACTAAAATATAAGCATGAATGCCGATTTTCAACACTCACAGATCTATAATGAAAAAAATAAAATAAATATTCCCTACTGTGAAATGATGGTGTTGCTCTTTGCATTGTAAGGCTCGCATTTAATGTGTGCAAATGGCGTTGTAATGGCCTTGTCCAAATCAGATAACTTGTAATAGTGATGTCCATCTTCGTGCCATTACAAGGACTACCAAATGTAGGGCATAGATACCAAATGGCATGTTGGCACATGTGATCATGTAATGGCATTCCCTAAATCACTTTCTTGTATGGCGTTGTCCATCTTTGTGCCATGGCATGGATTGCCAAATACGAAGGTCACGGGTCCAAACGGCACGTTGGTGCATGTGACATTGTAATGATATTGTTGAAAGGTTACATAACTTATATTGACAATTTTCATCTTCCTGTAATTATAAGGATGGCCAAATGCAAATGTTACAGGGACCAAATGGTGCGTTGGTGCATGTGACACTGTGATGGCATTATCGCGTAACTTGTAATGGAAATGTGCATTTCGTGCCATTTCAAAGATTGCCAAATATAAGGATTATATAGACTGAATGGAATGTTGGTGCACATGGAATGGCATTGTCCAAATCACATAACTAATGATAACATACATCCTCTTGCCAGTACATATAAGGATTGCCAAATGTAAGGAGTGAGTTGGCGCATGTGACACTATACTTACATTATCCAAATCACACGTAACTTGTTATGGCAATGTACATCTTTGTGCCATTACAAAGACTACCAATGCGAGGGTTATAGGGACCCAATGGCATGTTGGTACATATGATTTGGGATGGAATTGTGAGTCATGTAACTTGTAATGAAAATATAAATCTTCGTGCCATTATAGGGATTGTCACATGCAGGGGTTAAAGGGACTAATTGCCATGTCGGCACATGTGACACTTTTATGGCATCATGCAAATCACGTAACTTGTAATGGCAATATCCATCTTCAAGTCATTACAGGGATTGCCAAATGTAGGGGTTACATGGACCACATGGCATGTTGTGCATGCAATGTCGTAATGCCATTGTCCAAATTAATCACATTGACCATATCATGTTGGGGGTTATATTGCCAAATGTGGCATATGTGAGACTATCAAAGTTAGATAGTGGCATAATTAACTCATGAAAATAATTTTCCTTCCATTATGGGAAAAGGCCCTTTGTTAAGGGTAGATGCGAAAAGATTAATTTATATTTTTAATATATAAAATAATTTAAAAAAAAAAAACAAGTAAGAAATTGTGTTTCTCACAGATTTTTACCAAAAAAAAAAAAAAAAAAAAAAAAAAAAAAAAAAAAAAAAAAAAAAGAAAAAGAAAAAAACAAGACTTCACAAACAAAGAAAAATTAGTTTCATTGGAAATGATGTTTTCTTTTCTTTCGTCTCTATGAATCCAAATAGGTCCTCATAGGAAAATGCTTTTGTTTGGTGGGAAGGAGGGAACAAATAAATATTTGTTACATTTCTAATAAAAAGAGGAAATGAGTGAAGGTGCATCCTATTAATTTTTATTTTTTTAAAAAAAAAGTCTTCGTAAATAATAGAAAACTAGTTTCTTGGGAAATCATGTTTCCCTTTTCTTTCCATGAATCCCTAAGGGCACAATTGGATTCATGAAAAGGGAAGGAAAGGAAAGGAAACATTGTTTCCCAAGGCCTATTATGATTCATGGGAAAGAAAGGTAATAAATCATTCTTTTCCATGAAACTAATTTTATATTGTTTGTGAAGATATTTTTGGGAAATACTATTTCCCACTTTCTTATTTTTTTGAGGAAAAATAAACAAATTTATTTTCCAACCTCTCTCATCAGAAAGACAATTTCCAACAATTGAAAGAAAATGACTTTCTCAAGAGTTAAATACATATGTGCTACCACCCCTGGCACGTGTCATATTTCCAAACGTTCCACCGTCCATCTTATGTTCCACCGTCCATCTTCTAATTTGTCGCATATGTGCCACCATTCATATTCACTTGAGCCCCACATGTACAAACACCTTAAATGTGCTGCAGGTGCCAGCTTTTCATTGGCCATCTTCTGATGTGTTGCATGTGTGGTGCCATCCATCTTCATTTGGGCCTCATATGTACAAAGTGCCTTGCATGTGCCACATGTGTAAACTTTCCATTGTCCATCATCTTTTGTCTTACCTGTTCCATTGTCCATCTTTTGCCTGTGCCCCATATGTGAAAAAATACCCACATGTACCATTTTCCATTTTCAATCACTCTATATATTTTACATGTGCCACCATCTACCTTTAAGTGCCCACATGTGTACTATAATTTTGCTTGTGTCACATTTTCTATCGTGCAACTTCAAGCACCCATCATATATATCACGTGTAACACTATTAAGCTTAAGCATCCACAAGTGCCATTGTCTATTTCCATGTTTTCCATATGTGCTTCACATGTTAATTCGACATTTTCCAATAACTAGCAGGAAAATTTTTATTTGACCAAACAATGAAAATGGAAAACACACTCTAATTATTTTAAAATATTATTTAGAAACAAATATGAAAAGCAAAATTTCATTCCTACAATTTCTTAGAAATAAGATTTTCCTATAAACAATATTTCCTTTACCATGCGATCCACAAATCCAAACAAGCCATCAAACTCAATTTCTATTATTTGTCAAGATTTTCTTTGTGGGTGTTGTACTCAATTCAATCAAACTGAACCACTCATATGATCAAGGATCTAAATTTGGTACATGTGTGTATGAGTAGGATGCACAGGTGTGCTAGAGTCTGCTTGACTCTCAAGGGTTGATTGAGTTGTTGGTGTCCCCTTCATCGAGACTTGGATTAAAGAATCTAATTCCTCTTGACCACTAATATTGCTCTTTGTTCAAGTGACTAGTGAAAGGAAAGGAGGCTAATCCTTCCAAATGAGTTCTTTTTGTCTTACGACAATAGACATGAGTTTATAGACTTAAAGACTTGTTCTTTCACTAACATGTTAAGTTCAAAACAATTGTCAAATGAACAAATATACACATTCAAATTAAATAGCAGTAAACCACCCGAATTAAGGGGTTGGTCACCCTAGGCTTGTTCGATCGGCGCCAATTCGAAGATGAATGACCGACAGTAACTAGACTATGCTAGATAATTGCACACAATGTTGGTTGCATCAGGATTCTCCCAAGTCAATCAAAATAGCCTAATATCCGGGTGATCATGTTATATTCATAACGTATGACAATGACCAATTGAACCTAAGATACCATTTTCCAATTGGATAAGTCTACATATAACCATTAGTGATGTGATCCACAAGACTCGTAAGCCGAGCATGGTGGTATGGGACACCATGTTCGAGTTATCAGCATATGTTAGGGTGATGAGCCTCCTTGTAATGTCTGTTGAACAATATTGATAAAAAATTTCCTATTGTATGTGACTGATTGAGAGTGACAAACCCAAAACAGATCAAGCAACATATACAAGGAGTTGTAACCGTCGTTCCGAGCATAGTGATCCGGTTGAGACCAGTGACAAAATGTAGGTATTCTAGCTTCTCTAACATCTTGAATGAACATGACTTAATAACTACTTGACAAACATACATATCAACCGCATCACATTATGTTAGGTTATTGCGATATGGCGTTGGAGTCGCGTAATGTGGGAGTATTGGCATTTGTGAAATAGGTATTGAAGTCGCTTGTAAATAAGTGTCAGATGGTAAGGGTATGTATCATTTCATAATTTCATTCGTGCATTAACAAAAGTATCTAGGAAATATTTGTTTACCCATTTTATTATTACCTACGTTGATTAAGTTGATAACATGTGTAACTTATAACTAATGCAACTTCTGAGTTGATCACTCACTCCCACTCTGGGAAGCTATATTAAAACACCATCCAGACAATGTTGTACATATAAGGGTTATTGAGGCAGACGCATTGGAGGACGCGTACAAGGACCAAATGGAGGAGTTCTTGTTCTTTTAATGGTCTGAGAGACCGATGTAGCTGATGCGCGCTCGGCTAGATGTGGCAGATGATTTAGTGTTGGGTGGACTTTACGTTAATATATTTTCTTTACTTTTGGAACTATATATTGGGCCCCATCTATGGACCCAAACTCTTGATAGATGCGCATTATATGTTTTAGTTTATTTTCTTACATCAGATACATTTATTTCAAAGTATATTATATTGTTTAGCTTAGTTCTATGATCGCTTGGATATCAGTTTAAACATATCGAAAGATCACACTTCTACAAAGTATAAGTGACACCCTAAATATGAGGGGTCGAGCTACATGCTCGACCCCTGAAATTCGGGACATTACATATGCGATAAGCTACCCTGACGTGGAAGAATTAATGAGATATACATAGCCGAACGTCCAAATCTTTCACAATGCTTAAGAATACGCAAGGTCATCGCCTCTCAGAAGCTTATGAAATTAGCAATCGAGGAAGAGTTTGAAGCCTTATGCCAATACAACCAACCAACTTTTTTCCCGTCTACTATGGATATTTATCTTTTACTTTATTTATTTTAATTTCATCCACATCATTGCTCATAGCATGGAGCCCCTAGTTTTTTGTCCTTAGTTTAGCTCTCCACCCTTCATCCATGGTATCGCAATGGATAGAAAGAAAGATCGCTTAATTTCGAATGAAATGTTGCAAGGCTTTTCTGCTACGTACTAGGTGATTACGCCATCCATTTTACCACAAAAATTTTTATACACCAGATGACAAATGAATAGTTGATTCAAGACCATCTTGTTGTTGCGCAGCATGCCAACAACGCAATGGGCCGAGATCTAATCTCAGGCCTCACCCACAAATGATAAACAGAAAGGAATATAAACTAGAAACAGATCAAAGCAATCCAAACAAACCACAAGACAAGATATACGTGGAAAAATTTCAAACTAAGGTAAAAAACCACGGATGCAAACTTTCACTATGAAGAAACAAAGATTACAAGGCAACATACGAACCTCTCCCTTGGAAGAATAGAGAAATCCCTTAGCCCACACCTTAGAATTACTCTTCCCTCTTTCTCATCTACCTAGAAAAGCCCTAGGAACCCCTATTTATAGTTTAGGTAACTTCCCTTCCGCACCCTTGCGAAAGGCGACACCAAAATCCACAATCCGTATCAGTTTCGGAAACAATTTACGTAACCTACGACCGGTCCTAACTCCCCTACGACCAGTCCTAGGGCCCAAAGCAGCAAAAACAACATCGCTGGACTTTGAGTCGAGCCGGTCCACGACGGGTCGAACAGGCCCCTACGACCAGTCGAAGGCGGCCCAATGTGGCTCCATATTCTCAACAATCTTTCACTTGGAGACACATTGCTATAAACCTTCATCTTCTTCATCCGGAGTGCACCACCTCCCCGTCTTCAAGCTTGAAGACCAATCAAAGCTGAACATAGCTTCAGCTTCTCCCTTGTGACTGCCTTGGTCAATATATCTGCAGGATTCTCACTTGTATGAATCTTCTCTATAACAATCGATTCATCTTCTAGTAACGAACGTATGAAGTAATATCTGATGGCAATATGATTGGTCCTTGAATGAAAGGCTGAATTCTTAGCCAAGTGTATTGCACTCTGACTGTCACTGTACAGCTTGCAATCTACTTGCTTCTTACCCAACTCTTCCATAAAACCTTGCATCCACACCATCTCCTTACATGCTTCTGTAGCCACAACATATTGTACTTCTGTTGTACTGATAGATACTATTTTCTGTAACTGAGAGACCCAACTGACTGCAGCACTACCCAAAGTAAACACATAACCTGTAGTGCTTCTTCTGTTGTCGATATCTCCTGTCAAATCTGAATCCACGTAGCCTTGTAGCTTGATTTTCGATCCACCATAACACTGCCCTACATCCTTAGTACCCACCAAGTATCTGAGGATCTACTTCAATGTCTGGCCTCGTGCTTACCATAGCATACATGAGACTCTCAATCACTAACGCATATGGGACTTTGGCCATGTAGTCTCGTTCCTCGTGCGTCTTTGCACCTTGCTCCTTAGATAGCTTGAAGTGGTTGGCTAATGGAGTGCTAACCGGCTTAGCACCTCCCATATTGAATCGATTAAGTACTTTGGCTATGTACTCTGCCTATGACAAAACCAATTTCTTATTTTTCCTGTCACGCTTTATCCTCATGCCTAGAATTTATTTTGCAGCTCCTAAATCCTTCATGAAAAATTCTCTAGACAGTTGTCTTTTGAGATCTGAGATGTCCTTCATGCTTGAACCGGCCACAAGCATATCATCAATGTACAGAAGAAGGATGATGTATGACGTATCAAACTTCTTCAAGTAACAACAGTGGTCTGCATAATATCTCCTAAAATCGTTTCCCGACATGAAACTATCGAACTTCTTGTACCACTGCCTCGGGGCCTGCTTTAGGCCATATAGACTTTTCTTTCGTCTGCACACCTTGTTCTCATTACCTGGTGCCACGTATCCTGTCGGCTGATGTATATATATTTCTTCTTCAAGGCCCCCATGAAGAAAGACTGTCTTAATATCTAGCTGCTCTAGATGTAAGTTCTCTGTAGCCACTATACTCAAGACCATGCGAATCGTAGACATTTTCACTACCGGTGAAAATATTTCAGTGAAATCGATACCTGCCTTCTATTGAAACCCTTTTACAATCAGTCTCGTCTTGTACCGTTTCGAACCATCATGCTCCTCCTTCAGCCTGTAAACCCACTTGTTATGAAGAGCTTTCTTACCTTTGGGTAGAGTAACTAGATCCCATGTACGATTAGACTCAAGAGAGTCCATCTCCTCATCTATGGCTTGCTCCCACTTAACCCGTGTATCTAACTGTAATGCCTCTTCAAAACACTCTGGTTCACCATTATCTGTCAGCAGTAGATAATGTAAGGAGGGTGAGTATCGGACCGTGGGTCTCCTCTCCCGAGTAGACCTCCTCACAACCGGTGTCTGTGGCTCTGCCTCATAATGCTCATGTGCACGATCATCCTGTGGCGCTGTAACACCCATGTCCGGTAACTCTTCCAACTTTACTAGCCATCTCAACATGAAGCCCGGTTCCGATCGAGCAACAAACAAATCGTTGAAATTCTATCCTCCATTTTGCACATTACGACTGTCCCGTTACAAAACTCAATCCCAATTGGGTAACGAACGGATTGTCGTCCCTCAAGCCAATCGTGAGTGTCAGTATTGTAAAAATCATTAATACAAGAATGCTTTCGATTTTTATCTGTTTTCTCCATTATTTTTATTGTTAAACTATGGTGGTGAATTATGCTAAAAAACATGTCCTTATACCGTGAACTCACTTCTATTGCCATGAGGTAAAAGAAATCATTCCGTAGGATTAGCCTCACTTCAACAAATTGCCTAATCGGAGCACATTAGTGGTGGCCAAAAAGACTGGTTCTTGTTTTCTGGCTCCAACCGGTACGGCTCGGTGAAGGTAACACTCACAATTCAATCAACTCTAGCGCACCCGTGCATCTTACTCCCACACACGTATCCAATTTAGACGCTAATCATAGTACCGGTCCTGCTTGATTGAATTGGAGTGCAAGAATACTCGAGACATGCAGACCTCTCAAAATGTGAAACCCAATGTGGATCAAGCATACGTCTCGAATTAAACGGAAAAGGCAATCCCAACCGTCCGATCCATGGTCATCAATTGGATGGTTTAAAGTATAATAGTGAGTCAACCAATCGATAACTGAGTCATCGATTTGGACAGTCCGGATCACAATACAACTGTGCCAAGTGTACTACGGAAGTATCTACATCGTTAAAGAAAGAACCGGGCCATCCACAACAGGGTCCATCGCATGGACGGTTCTGATTCATCCTTACCTCTGCCACTTGGACTGTGGAGATGGGACTGCCCTAATAATTTGCCGTCAATGCATGGGGGTTGTTGATGCTCTCCTTGTTAAGAAAAAAAAAAAACTTCAGAAGTTCGTTTATTGTCATACATCATGAGGGGGACACCCTCAAATGATTATCCATCACTTGGTGCCGCTTTCAATGTCCATTGCCTATCACGTGGATCTTACTTTTGATGGTACCATCCATCGTTTGGGCCACTTTCATAGCGGGTCATTCATAGATTAACTTTTGACGTGGACCACCTATTATATGAGCCGTCCATCATGTGAGGTCTCCTTTAGTAGGGACCATCGATCATAGGGAGAGATGAGAGAGATAAGTGGAAAAAATGTTAAAAGAAAAAAATAAAATATGTAATCCACACGTGCAAAACCGAACCCGGGCTGAGTATGACGGTTGATGCTCAAGCATGCACTAAGACATTATTATTATTATCATTATTATTTTACACACGCAGACACACCCCCCACACATTCACGCTGGTGGAATTTCACCATACGTATGGGTACTCGAACCCTTGACCAGTAGTTGAAACCCCTGAGAATCTATCACCCGAGGATGAGTCTAAATGTGCAACATACAAACCGAGTAGGTTATGTCGCCATACACAATACCAATATCAGATTGGTTGAACAATCCCAACCTCGTGAATATTTGTTGGTGGAAATAAGACCGTTGGATATTTTTCATTTAAACGGTCTAACAAATGTCCACTTGTGCAATTTCTAAGTGCCAGCTTATCATCCATCACACCCTGCCAGTGTGTTGAAGTTTTCTCCATTTTTAAGATGAAGCAGGTTGCCCGAGTTGGGCACACGGATATTCCCATGCCCGTGCTGTGTGGGGCCACAGAGATTCCTCCATCCATCTGTTTTGCAAGTCCACAATAAATACAGGAAATTAAAAATTAGGCAGATCCAAAACTCATGTGGGCTGTACCACACGAAACAGTGGGGATTGATCCCCAGGTGATGGAACTTTTGTATCAGCATGATGTTTATGCCTATAGTTTATCTGATGGTAATAAACCTATGAAGGGTTTGGATAGTATGTAAATATCATAGAAAGCTTCAAGAAGATATTAACTGTGGACGTTTTGGTTCTCATTGTTTCATTGGTGTGGCTCACCTGAGTTTTGGATCTATCTGATTTTCAGGTTTCTATACTATTTGTGGTCTTGTAAACAGTTGGATGGAGTGGATTTGTCGCAGACATATCTATGGGCCCCACATAGCCTCTGGCATAAGAATATTTCTATGCCCGTCATAGGCACTCGCAAAGATGTGGATTGGGGATTGCCAGTGGCCCAAGGCACACTGATTGATCATTCCTGTGTCTAGGGTTGTATGGGTCCATAAAGATGTCTGTGATAAATCTACTTTGTCCATTTATTTTGCAAGATAACTGACTCCAATAAATCCAAAATTCATATCATACATAACAGTGGGGATATAATGAACACATGAGGCCACAGAATTTATGTACGTGGATAATATTATCACCATAATTAATTTGAGTGGTAATAATCTTATAAAGAGTTTGGATGGCATATAAACATGCTCACAAAATGTTTCAACGCCGTTATTTCATTTTGTTATAGCCCACTTGAGTTTTGAAACTACTTGATTTTTAGTCTCTTAGTCTATTATGATCTTTCGAAATAGATGGATGGAATGGATTTGTCTTGAATATCTCTATGAGCACCACAAAACCCCAGGTACAAGAATATCTGTGTCTAGATCACACGCAGATTGCATACCGACATCGTGGGCCCAAGAGATGTACGTGCTTTAGCGATGTAGTCAACCATTTTGAATTATTCTTTTAGAGCGTGACCTCAAAAATGATATTACCCCCTCTGGCCTTGAATGCGGATATCCATGCAAGAACCCACTTGTGATGCATATGTTTATCCATATCAACAGATGAGTGGCGCTTGATCAAGCGCGTAAGTGGACTACACTACAAATGACTTGAGATTAATTGAATTTAATACAATCCAATATTTACTATTTGGTGTGGTTCGCTTGTGAGTTGGAACTACCTTATTTTTTAGCTTATATCTTAATATAATTCAAGAAAAAGAAAACATACATCACAGTGAGGTAGAAGGATCTCTTGTTACTAACAGTGGGTGTACTAACAAGTTAACAATTATATTTACTAGCAGTGGGTGTACTATTTGGAATGCTCACATGTGAACCAGTTTCCACGGACTACTTACACACTTGTTCGAGTACTCATCTTACGTTTTATATATATATATATATATATATATATGGAAATGCTCACATGCAAACCAGTTTCCACGGACTACCTACACACTTGTTCGAGTACTCATCTTACGTTTTATATATATATATATATATATATATATATATATATCTTGTTACCGGCCAGAGAAAGGGTACGCAATCAGCTCCCATTGGTTAGACCTGTTTGTTTTTCAAATACACGATTGACAGGGCATAAGATTTTAAGAGACAGTTTCACCTCAAAGGGCGGCGCAAGGATATTTTTATTAGATGGAAATTATGGTTGTAAAACATGTGGAACTATCATTATACATGTGTCCGATCTACACTGTCCATAGGTTTTATGTCATCATTTTAGATTATGAGCCAATAAAATGATTAAGATGCAAGGCTCAAGTGGACCATACCAAAGTAAAAACGAGGAATGGAACATCATCCATTGAAAGTTAAAATGAGCCTATGGCCTGCAGGTTGAACATCATCCAACCTGTTTATAACGTCATACAGATATGGATGAAGAGAAACACAAAAGTAAACTTGATCCAAACATCGATTGCCTAAGAAGGAAATGAACGGTAAGTGTTCATGTCTCACCGTTTTATGTGGTGTGGTCCACCAGAGCTTTGGATCTGCCTCGTTTTTTATGTCACGTATTAAAATGAGAGAGAGAAACGAATGTACGAACCGACCGTGCACATACATAACACTGGGCCCACGGATTTCAGTGAAAATAAATCTTCCTTTTTCTCGTTTCAAGACACTAAATAATAATTACTCATTTACAAACAGGTCAGTGTCAAGGGGCGGCTGCCGAACGTAAATAGAAAAGTAAATAATAATTATTCATTTACGCACAAATATCAGCTTATCCAAAACTTCGTTTTTAATGGTGAGCGTTCAATTACCTCTCTTTCCTATGGTGTGGTCCACCAAAGAATTGTATCTGCCTTAGTTTTGGTCTAATGCTCTAAGATGAGATGTAAAAATGGTTGGATGGCATGGATAAAATAAACACATCATCGTAGGGCCCACAACACTGACCTTAGTACTGGATGTTTCACTCGTGAATCCGAGTCCAACCATGCACATGCTTACGTAACAAAGAAGCAAGAAGCACGTGAATTCCTCCGTCGCCTTTCATGCAACAGAGAAACTTTATACTCTGCCGGCGTATGAATGTTGATACACGTGTATTAAGAAATTGAAAACTAAACATGCATGTAACTTTTAAAAAACCATACAATTCCTGTGTATCAATTCAAATGATCTTTGAACAGAAAATCACATTTATTTCCTCTTCAAACTTTCCGATTTATAGACAGTTAATTGAAGGTAAAATGGAAAATATTGTCGGTCCTAATTCAACAAAGTTCTTCCCACTAATCAGAGTTTACGATTATTTTCTCAATATGAAATTTGTATGATCAATGATCTAATAGTGGGTACGAAATTTGGACGGTTTAAAATGATTTATCAGTTGCTACATCAACAACTTCGAAGTGCCATCGTATCAACCATCACATATTGCTAGAGTATATAATAACTCTCCATTCAGTAAATGCGTGAAATGAGGTTGCCTAACTATCACGTGCCTGTCATGATCTTAGAGTATAGGCACGTGGCAATTGGTGATGAAATGATAACTACGAGCAGGTGTAAACCTACGGTACACACGTGCTTGGTCCTCCGCAATCACACTTTTGGTACTTCTCTGAGTAGAAACGATATGAGTGTCTATCCATGTTGGTCGGCTAAGATCCACCATCAAAGTACACTGGCCCAGTAAATTTATGCCCTTGATTATACAATCTTACCCATTAAAATTGTGGCCTGCAAAATTAACGGCTAGGAAGACATGTACAACATTGGTCCACATTCAACCAAAGAAAAAACACCAAAATTGGTAGGTTGGATCTTTTAATCAAGGAGTATTTTGGGTCATGGTCCATCCACGGTGGGTCCCAGAAAACCAGTGGTTTGGATCACTGCACTGTATGCCCTACTTGTACAAACTGAAGGCACGTGTACGCTGTGCATGTATCCTCGGGTGGTGAAATGGGGACCATTTTCGGATGAGCACCGACATTAATCCATTCAGCAAAAACCATGTGCTGTGGTCCCATAAGAAGTTTGGATAGGAATAGACAATTCATGACCCTTGTGGGCCCCACTCCATCTTGAGAGAACACGAGATTCATCTTCCTTTGTTTTATTCATTTGTGTTTGAGTCTGATGGACGGAAGTACGTGGGCCTCGCATGCATTTATAGAAAAATACCAAACGTACGGATGGTGGGGATATATTAATATCCGAATTTAAATCCTAACCGTCCAAATGCCACGATGCTTGATTGGATGCATTATAATACAGGGGGCAGTCTGTCAGCAACTTGGTTAGCAAAAAGCCACACAGAAACCATTCATCAATTATATGACTCTTTTTTTTTAAAAAAAAATAAAATAAATAATAATAATAGAATAATAAATGAGATAAATGGCTCAGATTGGAAGCATTGGTGTGGCCCACTTATCCTCCGGACGAGACATTTTAGTTGTTGGTACGTCGCACCTGCAACAAGTTGCTGGTCCAAAAAGGTGCAACCAGCAGCTTGTGGGGCCGTTGTAGCGTGCCTATGGCATTGAAGTCATTCATTACGTTACCCTATCGTGAAAATAGAAAGCCAGTATCAGGCGGATACAGTCCACAGGTGGGCCCCACCATAGAAAATAATAGACAGCCAGTTGAAATCTCCAAATTCAGTTGGTGGCCCACCTGATGGTTGGATTGTCCTTATCTCTAGCGTGCTTCAATTTCATGAACAGATTACTCTACTAGACTGTTTGGATGTCACGCACACAGCACAGTGGACCCCACTACCTGCTACATGGTTCGTCTATGAGCCCCTGAGGGGATCGGCCAAACCCCAAATATCTTCATGGTAGGATGATCGTAGCTTTTATGGGTTAGACATTTTCTGGATCATCTATTTCTAATTATATGTCTTGAATCAGTGGCTAAGAGCATTCCACTTGTGGGAGTTTATTACATTTTTACTGTAAATTGCTTATATTGTTTGATTTTATCAAATAGTGCCTCCCAAATACAATATACATGGTTCACTCATTATTGTCTTTATTAAAGGAGTAATTACATTATTGTACTTATTTTGTGGGCTCACGTAGTATGTGTCTAACATCCAACCATATCAATATGATTCCTAAGTAGACCAAAAATATTGGAGATCAATCACAAGTTTGCCAATGCATAACCATTCCAAATATCCAAATTCAAGTGTAGCCCATCTGTAACTTAATTATCATGTTTTGTATTTGAAAGTTTACCATGGCATGGTGCATATGTCCAATGGCTTTTTATATGGTAGACACCTCATTCATGTGTACCCCATTTTACACACCAAAATAGTATAGGGCCACTGTCTCCACATGGAAATGGCTGGAGTCCAGCCATTTCCATGTAGATATGGCTGGGCTCCAACTGTTTGTAGATTCTAGCCCTCTAACCGATTGTCGGCACGTGGCTTGGTTGACGCGACTATGTCATGATCCTTGCCATGATCCCTGTCATTATTCATGCCATGGTTTGCACTATCTTCCATGCACATCCATGAGATGGCATGGTTTGTAGCCTCCCCTCCCCTCCAAATACCTATAAAACGAGGGAGACAAAGGCAATTCCAGGGAGAGCATGAGTAGGATGAGCGAGAAGCAAGGAAGATCGGAAGGAAGATAGAGAGTCTAGAGGAAGAAAAAAAGAAACCAAAAAGAAAGAAGCAGGGATGGATTCCAGAGAGTGAGAGACAAAGTCTTCATAGAGTAAGAAATCTAGAGAGGAATCTCTTCTCTAATCCTTTCTTTCTTTATATCTTTCATCCAACTTTTCACTGCTTTTTTATTTTTTATTTTTAAATCACAGAACTCATTTCTTTCTTTCCATTTGCAAACCAAATAGTACTTTCAACCGATCCTTTTCCAGTCTGCATATTCCAACTCTTTTCAACACCCCTGTTATATATGAACATATGAGAAAGTAGGCTCTAATTTGACATCAGGTAAAGTATGCTCTACATTTGCCTCTCTTGATGATCTTTTCCATTAGAAAACGTGACTTAAAAGGAGTAACTGAAAATTCGATGTTCTTTTCAATTCCCATACTTTTATCATAAAAGCCCTTTTCTACTAATTTCATTTTATTTTCAGTTTATTTTTTATACTTTAGACATCTAAATCTTAATATTTTACTCGAAGTTCTTTGACTCCCCTTTAAAAGCATACAACCTGACAAAGTAGAGAGTGTGCTTGATACGGGCGGTAAAAGGGTGCCTAACATTTTCCTTTTCCATAATCAATGCCCTTATTTGGAATCTATTGTGCATATTTATCCAAGAGTCACTCGAGTCGGGAATTCTTTGATTTTCCTTATCTCTAGGCGATTCCATGGATTCTAACCAAACATGAATTCTAAAGCTTTCATTTTGGCTAGTGGTAACTTTAATCAATACATGAACATGAGTAGGTTACATGAGATATTACGAATGGTAGCTACTCTTCTCAACCTCTCTCTGAGGTTCAGGTACGGAGGTCTTAGCTATGAGCTTCACTAGATTTAGATAGACTTCAAATCTAGGCCTTTATATGATATCGCATGTATCAAACAACACCTAAGAAATCATATCTTCTCTTCTCAACCACTTTACGAGATTCAGGTATGGAGGTCTTAGCTACGGGTTTCATCAGATCTGGATAAACTTCGGATTTGGTCCTTCATATGCTATTGCATGTATCAACCAAGTATACAATATGATATCGCGATCGAGATCTAAATTGAAGGTTATAGGTAAGATGAAGTGCTGGAATTGGGGCATGATGGGACATATGAAGAAAGATTGTTGGAATGATAATGCTCGGAATGGGGAAAAAATAGATAATACACCAAAAGAAACCAACATAATATTAGAATCCTCTGAGGAAATAAATAGTGATGATATTCTGATCGCGTCCAAATCTGGGTATCTCAATGACAAGTGAATTTTGGATATGTGCATTTTTACTGTAAATTGCTTATATTGTTTGATTTTACCAAATTGTGCCCCCTAGATCCAATATACACGGTTCACTCATTATTGTCTTTATTAAAGGAGAAATTACATTATTGTACTTATTTTGTAGGCTTACGTGGTATGTGCCTAAGATCCAACCATATTAATATAATTACTAAGTGGACCAAAAACATTAGAGATCAATCACAAGTTTTCCAATCCATAACTACTCCAAATATTCAAAATCAAGTGTAGCCCATCTATAACTTGATTATCATGTTTTGTATTTGAAAGTTTACCATGGTAGGGTGCATATGTCCAATGGCTTTTTATATGGTACACACCTCATTCAGGTGTACCCCATTTTACACACCAAAATGGTATGGGGCCACTATCTCCACACGGAAATGGCTAGAGTCCAACCATTTCCATGTAGATATGGTTGGGCTCCAACCGTTTGTAGATTTAGGCCCTCTAACCACTCGCCGACACGTGGCTTGGCTGACGTGACTCTTCCATGATCCTTGTCGTTATTCATGCCATGGTCAACACTATCTTCCATGCCCATCCATGAGAGGGCATGGTTTATAGCCTCCCCTCCCCTCCAAACGCCTATAAAAGGAGGGAGACAAAGGCAATTTCAGGGGGAGCATGAGCAGGATGCGGGGAAGATTGGAAGAAAGATAGAGTCTAGAGGAAGAAAAAAAGAAACAAAAAAAAAGAAAGTAGCAGAGACGAATTCCAGAGTGTGAGAGGCAAAGTCTTCGGAGAGTAAGAAATCTAGAGAGGAATCTCTTCTCTAATCCTTTCTTTCTTTCACGAGCGGTAAAAAGGGTGTCTCACCTCTTCCTTTTCCATAATTGATGCCCTTATTTGGAATCCATTGTGCATATCTATCCCAGAGTCACTCGAGTCAGGAATTCTTCAGTTTTCCTTATCTCTAGGCGATTCCATGGATTCTAACCAACCAGGAATTCTAAAGCCTTCATTTTGGCTAGTGGTCACTTTATTCAATACATGGACACAAGTAGGTTGCATGAGATATTGCAAATCATATAAGTATAGTTATTAACTTCTCTTCTCAACCCCTCTCTGAGGTTCAGGTATAGAGGTCTTAGCTATGAGCTTCACTAGATTTAGATAGACTTCAGATCTGGGCCTTTATATGATATCGCATGTATCAAACAAGCACTTAAGAAATCATATCTTCTCTTCTCAACCACTTCACGAGATTCAAGTATGGAGGTCTTAGCTACAAGTTTCATCAGATCTGGATAAACTTCGGATTTGGTCCTTCATGCGCTATTTCCTATATCAACCAAGTATACAATATGTTATCGCAATCGAGATCCAAATTGAAGGCTATAGGTAAGATGTATGGGTTTCATCAGATCTGGATAAACTTCGGATTTGGTCCTTCATATTCTATTGCCTGTATCAACCAAGTATACAATATGTTATCGTGATCGAGATCCAAATCGAAGGGTATAGGTAAGATGAAGTGTTGGAATTGTGGCATGATGGAACATATGAAGAAAGATGGTTGGAATCCTAAAGCTCAGAATGGAGAAAAATTAGAAATACACCGAAAGAAGCAATCACAATGGAATCCTTTAAGAAAGTAAATAGTGGTGATATTCTGACCGCATCAAAATCTGGGTATCTCAACGACGAGTGAATTTTAAATATAGGGGCTTCATACCACAACTTTTCAATGAAATTGGTTCACTAGTTACAACAAGTGCAATGGTGAACCAGTGTTTATGGGTAATGACATTGCCTATAAGGTTGTTGGTGTCTAAACGATGTACATCAAGATGTTTGATAGGGTGGATCATATCCTAACCAATGTGAGATACGTTCCTGACCTAAGGAAGAAGCTAATATCTCTTATGACACTTGAGACAGTTGAGTGCAAATTCACAGGTTTTAATCATGTCTTAAAAGTTTCAAAGGGGGCACTCATAGTGATGAAAGTGCAACGAAGTATTTACCTTTACAAGTTGATCGAGAATATCATATCAGGTGGAGCTACAACATTTGTAGCAGAGTCCATGTTGGCATGTTTGTGGCATGGGCGACTAGGCCACATGCGCAAGCATGGTATGAAAATAATTTCATATTGTTATTTAATTCCTGCGTTTAAAAGTATTGATTTCAATATATGTGAGCATTGAATATATTATAAACAATCATGATTATGTTTTAAGTAGGAAAAACATGTTACTAAAGGGGCGCTTGATTATGTGCATTCGGATGTATGAGGGACATCACCCGTTATTTCTGCTCAAGAGTCATCATTTTTTTGTCTTATTCATAAGTGACTACTACCAGAAAGTGTGAGTTTATTTTTTGAAAAATAAATCTGATGTTTTCGCAACATTTAAGGTATGAAAGGCAATGGTTGAGAAGCAGATAGGGCAAAAATTGAAAGTCTTAAGGGCAATCAATGGTGGTGAATTCACTTCAAAGAAATTCAACCAGTTTTGTAAAGATGTGGGATTACAAGGCACAATACAGTGAGGTACATACCTAAGGGCCTGTTTGGGAGCGTGAATTTGAAACCCCCTGGATTCGGAACCCCCTAGTTCTGTTTAGAACCTTGGATTTCGAATAACTTGGATTGTAAAATTTATGTTTAGGAGTGTGGATTTGAAACTCCTTCAAATTTTGTGGTATATTTTTATGAATATTCAATGAGACCGAGTAAATTATTTAAAATATCCAAAGTGATTAAAATATACTATAGTATAAATAATTATGATAACAAGCCCATCAAAATATACACATTGAAAAAAAAAAGTAATTTCGAACTTCAGGTGGGCCATAAAAGTGGGCCCACTAAATTTCACCACTGTCATGTGTTAAGATAAACATATCTACTCTAATTCTGGGTGGTCTAAATACAAACCATAGAAATTATAAAACATACGTGCACCCACGTTAACAAATGAAAAGATAAATACTAATCAAATATAAAATATTTTTAAAGTTATACAAATTCAAATTCTCGAATTAACAAAACTAAATAAAAAGAATGTAATACAATCATTAATCTTAAATAGTGTTTACAAGAAACTCTCACCTCAGCTCAACAGGCAATTCAACGAAGAATAGTGCTAACTCTTTATGCTCTAAGAGATACCTTAATGCTCACCATGTATACGATTTGTCTATATTTGGTACGTCCCTAAGGCATTACATTATAGTTTGCCAGAAGTTACTCTCTTCAATTTGGGCAGCGTGATGCATATTTACGAAGTCATTGAGTTTATCTTGCGTCTCTATCATTGTGGGTCAGGTCGCTTTAATAGATGTGTCTACATGCTTCATCTCTTACACCAGTTCATTGTTAATTGTGGCCTTCTTTTTCTTCTTTTGTGGTCTTGATGAAGATAACCCAGCTTGTGGAGTATCGATCATTCCAAATATTGACGATGTTGCAGGTTACGTACTTGCATCAGAGAAATCAGACCCTAGAGGCACATTGGGGTTAGCTTCAAATGGGTTTGAGTCAAATGCCCCGTATGTGGGATTCTTTGAAAATTCGTTCGACTCAGTATGTACCATTGATTTACTGTCGGTAACATAGTCAGTCCCAGCAATTATTGTCATATTATCATATTTAAGAATTGGGATGTTCCGAAATGCCATCACTCCAGGGTACATTTATGGTCATTAAAATACAAATATATATTAACATTAATACAACCATAAAGATTTTATATGTTAAAAAAATATTATTAAGTTACCTCGATGTAAGAATTTCATACTTGTACTTCGGCAGTGATACACTTTCGAGTATCATCCTATCCAAACGCGCTTAATTCAAGCATCCCTTTCACCTTATGATACTCCTTAATAACTTGATTCGATTTTTACAATGGTTTGACATAAGCTCGATGCCCAACTTCTCTCAAATCGATCCAACTACTACAGCGTATGTAGATGACTTAAATTGATTATTGTCACAATGATAACCATGGGAGGTGTGTTCTAATAATACATCTATCATACAACTACACATTGCTGTATTCCATTTTATTAGTTTTGCACGAGACAAGTAAGTTTCATTTGCTGTCAACATTCCTTATGTATGTAGGTAATTGAACACTTAAAATAAGATAAAAATATATTATATGATTCATTATCTAACATAGCAAAATTACATATCAAACGTTAACAATTACAATATATTTAATCTGATATTAGGATCGTAATTTTCATACATTGCTTCTGCAAGACTATCTTGAAATTGGCTCCAAGCATCTCTTTCTCTTCTAGTTGGTTCTCTAATTTATATCTCTTCATCAGAGACATCGTTATCTCTTTCCTCCATTTTGATTGTCCCATCATGAAATTCATCGGCACATGAATGGTATTCCTCAACTAAATTTGTATCATGGCTTATATCATGGCTTATATCATGTAATCATTGAGAAGTGCATCACTCCTCTCATTAATAATATGATTATGTATGATGCAAGATGCTATATATTATGCAACATGCAATTAAAATCTTTGTCCGTGTTTATATGGGATAGTTCGGTTTATTTTTTAATATAGGAAATTACGTTTTCAAAACTCCAAAGGCACGTTCAATAATTATTAAGATTAAATAACTCTTTCTTGTCTATCGGAAGACAACCTTACTTAAATTCTTTCAGATGGCAACAGACGCATCGATAAGGTGCAAGGAAACCAAAAGTATTAGGAAAATCAGCATTAACTAAGTAGTACTTAACTTTAGGTAAAGACAATTTTTCTTCCCGCATGTGTGTTGATGTCAGTATATGTGAATTTGTGGCAGATCATTCCCAACTAGCAAGGACGTATGAAAATTTTAAATTAAACGTACATGCTGCCAAAATATTTTGGGATATAAACCCTTTTCTGTTACGTTACGAACCTTGATCTTTTACTGAAATCTTTGTTGGGACGTGCGTACCATCAATAGCATTGATACAATCTTTAAAATATGGGAAGAAGCATTCATTGTTTTATATTTTCGGAGGTATGCTTGGCTGAATAGGTGGTATAAATATGTCATGGAGTTTGACAATTGTATTTAATACTTTGTTAAAGTATCGACTTATAGTTTCTTCTAAATGATTAAAATGGTGTCGTAGAATATGATTTTTTATACAATGGCTAATGGTATACAAAAATGTTATTAATTGTTCTTCTGGGCGTAACTTCAAGTATATTGGTCAAGTGACCACTCTCACGAATCAAATCCTATAAACAAATAAAATAATCCTTATTCATTCAAATATGGTCAAAGCATGTTGTACCGGGCCCATCGAGAATCGCATTGGCAGACTACAAACCTGTCCAGTTGTAGGACGCTCGAATATCATTTTCATCATCCTCTTCCATATAGTGTTGTGTGACTGTTGCTATAACTATGGATACAACATTACACATCATAGTAACAACTAATGCAGCCGCAGTTACTGTCATGAATAAAACATTCACTTTCTCGATTACCTCATCTGCATCTATCCAAATTATTTAAATTCGTCGTTTATAGCTTGTTCAATGAACATTTGTTAAATTCATTACATTTGGTAGATGTGAGCTATAAAATAATTGTATTTTCATACGTCATAAGGTCATCCAATAATTTTTTAGCCCCTAATAACGCAAATATAGTCTTCATCTAAAACTTCTGTTGCCCCCAATAATTTTCCAACAATAAATAGTGTGGTCTACTTGAATTTTATATAAGTTTTATTTCTTAGCTTAAGTCCTAAAATAGATGGACGAAGTGGATGAAACACATACATCATGGTGGGGCCCACAGAGCACCGACCACTAGCCATTGGCCAGTGGTAAGGAGTAGCTAATCCGTTTCCAAGATCAGATTGCGTACTGAGCTTTTATCGTACTGAGTAAACTCAGTTCGGCCGACCGTGAATGTATGTGGTATATCCACACATTCCATCCATTCTTCCAGCTAAGTGAGTCACTCATTACGCAATCCCCATCCTCCGTTTTAGCTCGTATGGGACGCGGATTGCATCCTACCCCTACTCACCTCCAACTGGGAACAAGCAGGAGCTTTGAGTGGCCATGTGATGTATGATTCTTATTCACACCGTCCATCCATTTTTTCGTATCCTTTTGGTATAAGCCTAAAAATAAGGCAGATCCAAGGCTCTACTGAACTACAAAATGGAGATTAAATTGTTACCGTTGAAAACTTCTCAAGGACCACGTGAGTTTTGGATAAAGCTGATATTTGTTTTTTCTCTTCATCCAGCCCCATGTAATTTTATGAGTAGGTTGGATGGTAAATAAAAATCAAGGTTGTCCCTATAAAAGTTTCAACAGTGAGAATCATTTTCACCGTTGGTTCCTGTGGTGTAGTCCACTTAAGCCTTGGATTTGCCTCTTTTTTGGGATTGTACCCTATAATGATACATAAAAATAGATGAACAATGTAGATAAGACCATACATCATGGTGACCATTGAAAGCTCATGACCATTTCTAGTTGGAAACCATAAGGACGCAACATGCGTACTAACCTGTGGTGGATTTACAGGGACTATTGCCAACTTCGTTCATTCTTTTTTAAAAAAAAAAAAAAATGAAGTTGTTCACCTTAATGATAGTTGGAAATCTATTCCAACCACAATGTGAGTCATCCTAATTTAGGCCAAGGGCTTAAATTTCAGGCCCATTGGTAGTTCAAGTTGATCACGCAGTTAAAAACAGTGTGCACAAGTGTCACGCTCTAAACCCGGAGATCGGATTCACAGGAATCCCAATCGCCGAATCCGGTGCCGACCGCCTCCGTAGTACCCCATTCTCGGCTCCTAGCATTCATATGCCAGATTTCGATCCTGGGATCCTACAAGGAGAATTTTTATTTTTATTTTTCAATGTACATTTAACTAGTAATAAGCATAACCACAAGATTACCCAATTCACAAAAGCAACATCATCATCATATATCTACTAATATAATCATTTGAGTACAACACTGAAAGGGAAATACATAAATAGAAAATCAAGCCCCAGAAGACCACTGCACGCTCCAAGCTCAACACTGCTGCAACCTAACGTCACCTGCACGCATCTATCGTGCATAAGCCTATAGAAAGCTTAGTGGGTGGTGTAAGTGTGTACACAAGGTAAGTGTCAAGTTTTCAATACAATGTTATCATCATACAATACCAGAATAAGTAGAAATACTGACAAGATCATAAATCATAAATATCAGGATACGCAATATAGAACAGTTATGAAATAAAGAATCATAAAGAGATAAATATCAGATGCCGAGGATGTAATGCAATATACAAATCCTGCTAGTCTATCTAGGCCATACAAGTGCAGAAACATAGTAACCCAAAATGTCATATGCCTGCGGATGTAATGCAATATGCGATCCGAATGAAATGACCATGCTTGGAGTGTGAAGTCGGGATGATAGTACGTAGTATCGCAGGCTACGGGGTCCACCACAATGGACTTCTATCCAAACCAGTCTCATACCTAATTTGGATAGTTAGACTCAACGTGGTAAACTCCTGATCTCAGGTTGATCACGTGCCCAACCGAAATCCTTGCCATAACGAAGGTACACAACAATTAGTTGCGCACCACCAGCCCGAGTGGATAGTGAATGAATGAATGAATGAGCATGCAACTCCTACTCGATAAGTCCACATATCAGTATAGTTCCTCTCTGGAAAATCACCGGGGTCTATTACACTCCAAACTAGATTGCTGCCCCATCGCGCGCAACAAGGTGAGTGGAAGAGACCTCACTTTTCGCCTGCCAATATCGGGCCCGGCTCGTCAATAGCGGACCCATTCCTCGAGCTGGTCAGACTCAGCCTAGCATTGCCCCCTCCTCTTGGGCAAGTAAGGTCGCACCTCCTTCCAACCGGCCACGACACAGTGGGAGACGCAGCCTAACGGTGTATGGCCCTCATGCGCTCATGCATCCACTTGGTCTAGACATTGGAGCAACCTCTGGAATCAAGAGGGTTTAGGGACTTTCATCTAGGGATATCTATAGCACCCCATGTAAAACAGATTTTCGGTGTTCCATCTGGCCATCCACGAGATGCCTGTGGAGGCTACGACCCTGATGTCTCTAGGGCATATAGTAATCACAACACACAATACAAGATACATGAGTCATACAATTCAATCATGCATCAATCCTGCGCAAATCGTGCGCTCATGTGAGACAATTTCAGCCTATCAGGGAGTCTCATAACAACCAGCACTATGACATATGTAATGGTCAATCATATCTCATCACAGACATGCAGATGATGCATATGAGCATGTATCATGATGCTATACAGTCACATACTCATAATCGGTATCAATAGCAAGCATTGACAATCGACATCGACAACGTGGACATTTAACCAACATTGTCTCCCAAGGAACGGCCCACATAAAGCCTATCATATAGTGGACTCATAGCCGCACACAAGGGCCAAATATACAACACCATGGGCCTCACTCAAGAGTTTAATATACATCACGATGGGACTTTCACATGGGCCTAACATACATTATAATGGGTTCCATCGCCTAACCCTCAAATGCATCACAGTGGGCCTCATCACATAAGCCTCATATACATCACGTTGGGCCTTAAACACGGGCTGGATACACATCACAATGGGCCTCAAATACGGATAGCATATACATCACATTGGGCCTCGACAATCAGAATCGGCGATCAGCCACGACAATCGGAATCGAAAATTGGCCACGATAATTGGCCTCGATCGATAATCGGCCTCGATATTCAGAATCGGTCAATCGGCCATGACAAGCAGAATTGGTAATCGGCCACGTCAATCGACAATCGGCTACGATCGGTAATCGGTCACGATAATCAGCCTCGATCGATAATCAGTCAATCGGTCATGACAAGCAGAGTCGGCAATCGGCCACGTCAATCGATAATCAGCTACGATCGGCAATCGGTCATGATAATCGGCCTCGATTGGTAATCGGTCAATCAGCCACGATAAACAGAATCGGCAATTGGCTACGTCAATCGACAATCGGCCAAGATCAGTAATCGGTCATGATAATCAGCCTCGACAATCAGTAATCGATCAATCGACCACGATAAGCAGAGTCGACAATCGGCCACGTCAATCGATAATCGGCCACGATTGATAATCGGTCACGATAATCGGCCTCGACAATCGGTAATCTGTCAATCGACCACGATAAGCAGAGTCGGCAATCAGCCACGTCAATCGATAATCGGCCACGATCGGTAATCGGTCATGATAATCGGCCTCGATCGGTAATCGGTTAATCGGCCACGAAAAACAGAATCGGTAATCAGTCATGACAATCATAATCGGTAATCGACTACGATAATCGACTTCGATCGATAATCGGTCAATCGACCACAACCATCATAATCGGTAATTGGACATGGCAATCATAATCGGTAATCGGTCTATGACAATTGGGATTGACAATCGGCCTAAGGGAAGGTTTAACCATCATTGTCCATCAATGTGGACATTTAACCAACATTGCTTTCAAGAAGTAGCCCACACGGGGCTAAACACATGGTGGGTTCGTGGCCTCTTATAAGGGTTTAATATACATCATAATGGGTCGAATACATGGGCCCAATATACATCTCCATGGGCCACGACCCATGGTCCTCAGATACATCATAATGGGCTACGACCCATGGGCTTCAATATATATCAAGTGGATCGCATTAATAGGTCTCATATACATGACGGGTGGGCCCTGCACATGGGCCTCAAATATACAGTATGCGGGCCCTACACATGGGTCTCATATATATCTAATGGGCTACGTAGCGGGGTCTTGAATACATCAAATCGGGCCTCATCATATGGGCCTAATACAATCAAGTGAGCCTCAAACTTGGGCCTCAGGTACATTAAAGCGGGTCACATCCCAAGGGTCATACATACATCTCATTGGCCTTATCACATGGACCCCATATACATTACATTGGGCCGCCTGACGTGGGCCTCAAGTACATCCAGGTGGGCCCCATGGATGAGCCACACCAATGGGCCTCAAGTGGGCTTAGATTACACCAAAATTCATTTCAATAGTTGTAGGTGTAACCTGTGTATCACTATACACTATCAATGCATGGGGCACATGGTCCATTAATGATGACTAGCATTGCCTAAACCTTGTCCATATAAAATCAGCACCATCCAAATATCATCCAGCAGCGGGTCCCACCATCAGGACGGCTAGGACATACGTGTACATCACGTGGGGCCTGCAGAACTTACTGACGTTAATTGCAGTGAGTCCCATGTCCCTGATAGATGGGGGGTTTTGGATGGGAAACATCCATCATGGTGAGGTCGTTGATCGTCCAACATATGGACGGCCAACTATCGCCAAGAGGATGGATGGTGTGGGTGCAACATGTACCATGGTGGGGCTATACATCTGGACGGTGCAGATGAAACATATATAAAGATGGTGGGTGCCATCAGATAGATGGACGGTGTGGGTTTATTCCACCGTGCAATAGCCACGTGGCTGGCTGCTGGCTAGCTAAAATTCCAAAAGGTGGGTCCCACATGGGGCCCACATGTACAGAGATATCTATAAGTATGTATATATACCCTATAATATAATATAATATAATATCATATTATATAATATAATATAATATAATATAATATAATATTATAATATATACATACCTATGCATATATTAATATAATATGTCCAACATCCAGCATGTCCAGCGTCCAGACGTTGGACATTAGGTGGACGGCGTTAATATAAACACATATATCATGGTTCACCGTCCATGGACAGTGTAGATAAAATACATACATCATTGTGGGACCCATGGATCTTGCTGACGTGGTAAAGCAGCTATGCTGCATGTGGGTCCTAGGTGGACGGTGTGTATGAACACACACGGCAAAGGTGGGTCCCATCGTTAATGGGCGGTATGGATCAGACATCCATCAAAGGTGGGTTCCACATGGGCGGCCCTGGTGAAACCCATACATTACAGTGGGGCCCACTCGTCTCATGATCTGAAAATGGACGGACGGTGTGGATTGAACCAAACATCACAGTTGGGGTCCACACGTCCAAAATGGACGGACAGCGTGGATGATACTCATCATGGTGGGATTCCACCATCCACGGCCGTGGACGGTGTAGCAAAACCCATGCATCACTGTGGGTCCCACGTGGGGCCCACCATAACATTTTCTTTCCATCCAAACTGTTGGTAAGGTCGTACGGACCTGGATGAACAGGGAAACAAAAATTTCATCTAGGTCCAAAACTTCTGTGGGCCCAAAAAGAGTTTCAATGGTATATGATCAATCCCACTGTTTCCTATAGTGTGGGTCACCTAATCTGCGGATGGAGTTGAAATTTGGAGGGAGCCCACTGCTGGAAGTGGCTCACCTCATGAACGGCGTGGATGTAGAATATACATCATGGTAGGGCCCACATGCAGGGACGTGGCCCCTGGCCCGTCCGCCCATACACGCAGCGCTGCTGCTGTTGTCAGGGGCAGCAGGCGCTGCCCCCTTATGCAAGTGTTTTATTTTTTATTTTTAAATATTCATTCCTGTGGTTTTTCACAGGTGGGGCCCACGTTTAGAAAATCCATCCCAGCCATGGGATTCTATGGCTTATAACAGACTAAATGAGTCCGAAGTTTGAGATTTTTGGGTGTATAGGAACTTCAGGCGATGTTTCAACGGTAACCACTACAGTTTTCTATGCTATGGCCCGCTAAAAAGTCAGATTTGTCTCAAATTTCTATTCAACACCTAAAATGATCTGGGAAACGGAATAGATGGCTTGGATTATAGTCATCCATCAAGGTGGGGCCTGCATGAGCGGTGCACCAAAAAGTTTGGAATCCAGCTAATATATATTATTATTATTATTATTTTGTTCCCATTCACATCCAGCGTCTCTGGACGGACGGCTGGTGGTGGGCCTTTCATGTATGGATGGTTTGATGCCACACATACATCATGTGGTGGGGCCCACACTCACCAGTTTGGCCACGTCAGTACACACTCCATGCTAGCCGCCCTTACTAGGGATCAAAACCAAGACCTCAAGTGCTTAAACGAAGTATCTCCACTTGGTCTGCCAGTTAAGCTATGGACCTGAGTGAGCACTCCACAGTGGAGTCCCACCGTCCATAGAAAAAGGAGTGGGGTCCACTTCATCAAATGGATAAAGAGAGTGAGAGAGAGAGAGAGAGAGAAAGGGAGAAGAACCCACCTATCCTTCTTCTTCCTCCTTAGCCTTCCAATGCTCCAAAAGTGCTCCGTCAACGGTGGAGATGATGATCCAAGGGTGGAGATGGGAGATAGGGTGGTAGGGAGTGGGCCACACAAGCTCTATCCATGGAGGTTGGAGCTTGGACGTTTTTGGCTTTCATGGGTTACTTGAGAATTGGTTTAAAAAAGGTAGAGAGAGAGGTGATGTAATAAATGGAGGGTATGGTGCTTGTTGACTTGTTGGTAAGAAAGGAATGGGATGAGTATGGGTGTTGTTGACTTTGGGTGAGAGAGGGATGGGTAGGGTATGGGTTTATTTGACTTGATTGATTGATGGATTGATGTGACATGATGTAAAGATTCTCTTGAGTTTTACAACGCGCGGCGTTTTTCTCAAACTGAACGTGGGCCCACATTTTCTAGTCTGTGTATCGAATCGGTACGAAATATGTGACATCAGAACCGCGGCGATGGTGCGGTCGCAATGGTACATGTCTCAGATTAAGCCGACTCAAATCTAGGGGATACGACTTAGGATCACGCACAAACGTCGATCATAGGTCACGGGTTGCAGATATTCGACGGGAAGGATCGGGGGAGTCGATGGAACAGTATGGATTAAGATATGGGTTTTACAACAAGAAATTATAATCATTGAATTTTTTCTCATTCCTATTGCCAACTTGAATGATATTTACACCTAATTTTTTTCTCAAATCTTAAATTTTAATGGGCTATATAATGGTTGGATTACACCGTCCATATAACCATCATGGTGGGACATGTATGAATAAAGTGTTCACATCCCTCCATTCATTTTTTCATGTGGTGTGGCCCATGTGAAGCCTAAATCAGCATAATATATTGGTCATACGAATAAATTTTGACAAGTCATCGCATGGTCAGAGCAGATTTTTCATAACCATTATAGTGGGTCACCCAAATAATAGGTTACAATTCATTTTTTAAAATATGTTAAAATGTAAGTTTTGTACCTACCTTAACAGTAGCTCCACCGTCTCCTTCAACAAGCGATGGCAGCAGCAACCTTCTGTGGTCTCCTTAACGATGGCAACAGTAACCTTCCACAGTCTCCTTAATGATGGCAGATATAACAACAACCTTCTTCTGTAGTACTCGAGAGAAAGTGAAGTTTTTGGAGAAGATGAATGAGAGATAGAGACTTGTGCATGGTTACATGCAAAGAGAATATTTAAAAGAAAATCTCTCAACGATTTTCGACTGTTGAGTTAATTTCAAAAGGTAATCCAAGGTTCAACCTTGGATTGCAAAACCCTTGATCGAGGGGATTTGAAAACCCTTTGATTTCAAAGCCTTAGTTACTTTATGGTACCAAACAGATAGGGGATTGGAAATCCCCTCTAATCCCCTTGAATCCATGGTGCCAAAAGGCTCCTAAGTAGAATGGTATGGATGAATGGATGAATCATACTCTCTTGGAGAGATCCCAAAGCATGTTGAGTAATACTATCTTGGGCAAAGAATTATATAATGAGAGTTAATATAACTTGTTATCTTATGAATCGGTCCCCATGTACAGTGATAGATTGTAAGATTTCATAAGAGGTGTGGAGTGGTTGTGATGTAGACTATTGATAGTTGCACGTATTTGTCTGTGAAGCTTACTCTCATGTACCGAGAGAGATAAGCCAGCTTAATGGCTAAAGAAGTGTACTTTTGTATATTATACTGATGGTTTGAATGGATATAGACTATATGACCAAGTCATGCAGAATATCATGATTAGTCATGACATTAGGCTTGATAAAGATTCCTTATTCCATAAGGATAAACACAAAGAACTAGAGAAATTAGTGGTTATTGATATTGAGATTCAAAAAGTTGATAAACAAGAATAACCTGAGGCCGCAGATAGATGTACAAGAGCAGGTGGACTGGTCACCTTTCAAAGGAAATCCATCGAGAGATCAGAAATTACTAGTTATACATAGAGATGACTCAAACATTACATTCGTTCTCATTACGAATGAGGAGAATCTGTCAACCTTCCAAGAAGCATTAGATGACACTGATGCTGAAAAGTAAATAGTGGCAATGTATGACGAGATGAATTCTTTGAATAAGAATGAGATATGAGAGCTTCAGAAGCTTCTGGTTGGGCGTAAAGTGATTAGATGTAAGTAGATTTATAAGAAGAAGTAGTATGGGTACAAGGAGAGATTGGTGGTTAAAGGGTATACTCAGAAAGAAGGTATCAACTTCAATGAGATATTCACACCGGTTGTCAAGTAAATATCTATCAGATTTATGTTGGTTTTATTTATTCAATACAACTTAGAATTGGAGGAAATGGATGTGAAGACTAGTTTCCTACATAAGGAGTTGGATGAGAAGATCTACATGAAGTAACCAGAAGTGTTCAAAGTAAAAAGATCAAAAAATAAGGTTTGCAGGTTGAAAAGGTCATCATACGACCTGAAACAGTTACATAGGTAGTGGTACAAAAGGTATGATACTTTCATGATAGATCAGCGGTGTACCAAAAGTAAATTTGATCATTGTGTTTACTTTAAGACACTAAATGATGGACAATTCATTGTACTGGTGTTGTATGCTAATGATATGCTTATTGCCAGTCAAAGTATATATAAAATCAACATATTGAAGACTTAGTTATCAGAGACATTCAAAATGAAAGATCTAGGGGCTACAAAGAAGACTCTCGACATATAGATGGGGAGAGGGAAAGATTACAGCTGTCTCAAGCTGAATACATTGAGGAGATATGGGTAAAGTTTGGGATAAACAAGGTTAAATCAGTTAGCACACCTCGTGCTGCTCACTTTAGGCTTTCTTCATAACAATGTCATACTATAGATGAAGAAAACAGGTTTTACATGACATATTTGGGTGCAGTTGATAGTTTGATGTATGTCATAGCCTCTATAAGATCGGATATTTCATATGTAATTGGTGTTGTGAGCAGATACATGTCAAACCTCAACAAGCGACATTGGGAGACAGTGAAATAGTTACTTCATTATCTAAGAGATAAATCGAATTATGTATTGAGATTTCAAAAATTAAAAGAAAAAATAGCAAGCTATGTGGATTCTGATTACGTAAAAAATGTGGATAATAGAAGGTCGACTTCTAATTACTCATTTGCATTAGTAAGTAGAGCGATTAGTTGGATGTTGAAGTTCTAGTTTGTGATTTCTCTTTCCACAATCGAAGCTGAGTATATGATGGTGATGGAAGCATTCAAAGAAAGTGTTTGGTTGAGAGGAGTGATAAATCGACTTGGTCTTCAATAAAAAATTGTGTTATTCAATTGTGATAGTGAAAGCACGATCAATTTGGGAAAGAACTTAGTTTACTATTCTTATACTAAACATATTGATGTTCATCATCATTTTATCTTACAGGCACTTGATAAAGGCAGTGTGACTCTTGAGAAGATTCAAACGTGAGTCAATTCGACGACATGCTTACGAATGTAGTTTCTACAAAAAAGTTCAAGTTCTATATGACTTCTTTGGGCTTAGCGAAAGTTTAATGAAGACGGAGTGTGCACGAGAAGCGACGATGATGGTTAATCTATGATGGAGGCGATTAAAGATGGAGTTTAGAGTTTTTGTTCATGATGATTAAAGTCATGATGAAGATTGTTGTCAGATGTCTTTAATTTAACTGGAACTAGGGTCTATCGATTCCATCGACAAACCACTCGATCATATCAATAAAATTCTAATTTTTCTACTATGCTCACTGGACAATTTTTAAGCATTCTTTGATCTCATTGAAGGTGGCTTCAATACCATCAATATGCCTCGATGGCTGTTATCTTATCGAGGGTCCTATCGATAAAATTGTGTGATTTTGCGGAAGTGCATATTTTATTTTCTAATTCAATTGTAACACTATATAGCGGGTGTAATTAGGATTAGGAAAAGACTAAGACATTCCTAAGGTGTTCTAGAGCAAATATATAGAGTTTTGTTATTGGTGTACATCGAGTCGAACCGAGTCGAGCTGGCCTCAGCTCAACTCGGCTCAGCTACTAGCTGACATCAGCTCGAACTTGGCTCGACTCGGTCCTCAAGCCTACATGGCCAGCTCGGCTCGGCTTGGTCAGCAACTCGGACCAGCTTGGGCCGAGTTCAATTCAAGATCGAGCTGAGTTTGCCATTAAGGCATTTTCACAAACACCTAGAATGCAACTTCAAAACTCACTATTTTACAAACAGAAATAGTAGTTTTACAGGTATTTTATCAAACACCTTCTCCGCAACATAAAAACCAAGAAAAAAAGGGTATTTGTTTCATGTACATACCTTCTTTGCTACCAGCCACACTTCATTGAGTCATTTCATCAAACACTTGGTGAGCAACATCAATAGCAAAGTAACCGAGTCACCGAATTGGTTCGATCTGAGTTCGATTCGAGCTGGATTCGCTCCGAGTCGAGTCAAGCTGGGGCTAGCTCGAACTCATTTTTTAGCTCAAAAATTCAGCCCGACTCGGCTCGAACTCAACTTCAAACCGAGTCGAATCGAGATTTTTCGAGTCAAGTCGAGCGAGCTAACAAAGCTAGCTCGGTTCATGTACAACTCTAGGTTTTATAAAGGGGTTTTAAAGTTTTTTGAATCAGTAAGTCTATCCATCTCTTGTAAAATCATCAATAGATACTATAAACATATCAAGAAAATCTTATTTTTTTCTTATGTTGGCCGGAGAGTTTTTCGGGTATTTTTCTATCTAATTGAAGGTGGCTTCTATCCCATTAACAGGCATCGCTGACTATTGATCCTATCAAAGGTCCTATCAATAGACTTGCACAATTTTGTGGAAGTGTGTATTTTGTTTCCTAATTCGATTGTAACACTATATAAGTGGGTGTAATCGGGATTAAATCATAATAAGATGTTCCTAAGGTGTTTTAGAGCAAAGCTATGTTTTATAAAGAGATTTTAAGGTTTCTCGGATCAGTAAGTCTATTCATCTCTTACAAATTTATTTTCATAATGGATTCATTGTCACTTTGTGCATGGTTTTTTCACGTGACCGATTTTTTCATATAAATTCGTGTGTTCTCTATGTGTTTTATCAACATTTGATTTGAATTTAGGTGTGCTATAATTTTTAATGTAAGAATTTTTACATGTAAATTTGTGTGTTCTCTATGTGTTTTGTTTACATTTGATTTTCTCTTGTTTGATTTGAATTTAAGGTTTACTTCTGTGATTCCCCAATACACCCCTTGTCAAACTAGCTAAATATTAAGACTAGCTTGTTATATATCAATTAATTTCATGAGCAATTAGTTTTGGAGTTATATGTATCACTAGCTGGGAATAAGGAAACATGTATCTTTATTGTCGATATTTGGAAATGTACCATTGACTAAAGGAAACATTGGGGAACTAAAAGGAAAATGATGAAATTTTTCAATAAAATTGTATGAAATGTTAAAATAAAAATATTTACATATTTAATGATCAAATAATTATATAAAAAAAAATATTTACACATAATATATATGCTGACTTACGAAGACACCAAAGAAAGGTGAGAAAAATAATGAAATTTTTCAATAATACTTTAAAAGATTTTAAAATGCACGTATTTGTATATTTAAAAATTAGATAATAGAAAAAAATCTCATTTTTTTATATTTATGAATCAAATAATAAGCTTTCCTTTTATAGTAAGCCTAAAAGCATGTATTGTTGGAAACATGGGAAAATGGTGGATCTATCCATCTATACATGTACATACCTACATACAAACACATATGCACGATCTACCCATTGTCCATTCATCTATCCAACCACCCACACATGAATACATATGTACAATGACAAATAAATATATACACATGCATTATCCATGCATGCATGCATACATATATACACACATATATACATGTTGTGGTGGAGACTTAATGTGAGACGATCTCTCTCTCTCTCTCTCTCTCTCTCTCTCTCTCTCTCTCTCTCTGCCTCTTGTACGCATGTAAGGATGTAAGGTCCGATGAAGGCCTCTTGTGCGCATGTAAGGATGTAAGGTCCGATGAAGGTCTAGCTTTATAGGTTTTGCTACCAGCTCTCTCACATGATGTTGTTTATAAGGAGGGTCATAGTTAGATAGAGATGTTGCATTGTATTCATCTTTTGTGGTATTTCTTTGTGTGAAATTCATTGTACATGTGGGCAAGAGGTAAGCCTTGTATTTCTGTTTCTCTTTTTTCTAGTTAAGAAGAAAGGTCTGTGCTGTAACCCCGCGTAGTAGGTATATTGTCGAACCACATAAATCCATGTATCTCTTGTTTTTTGTTTTTGTTTGACCATTTTCTTTTGTATTTTAAACTTGCTTACATTGATCACATGTGGGCTTTTTTTTCACAAAAATTGGTATCATAGCCAAAGGTTGAAATTTTTTTAGCACAAGATTGGTATTTGTGTTTGTTTTGCAATTGTGTTTCAAGTGTTTGGATCGAGTTCTACTAGATTTGAGGTACAAAAGTTCGATAGATCCAATACGCATTGTGAAAATTGAAGCTGAATGTAGTAGTACTAAAGGAATGATAAGCAATTGCAATTCAAAGAAACAAAAAAAGCTTTTATAAATGAAAGACAAGCTATTCAATGAAAAAAATCAATTAGCCATGTCTGACTTTCTTCTTGATCTAGATAATTCAGTTTTGTTCATGTGTCTGATCAAATCATTGCAAAAGGTTTATAGTTTAAACACCCTGATTAGCAGATTGGCAGTTGAAGATGAGTAAAGTGTTCTCCGATGACAATTATACAACTTGAATATGAGTAAAGTGTTCTCTTTAGAAAAACACTTTAATGGTTTAAACACCCTGATTAGCAAATTGGCAGTAGTCGATGTGAAGATTGATGATAAAGAAAAGGTCACACATCTTCTCTGTTCGATGCCAGATTCATAGATGTTTTGATCATGAATTTCATTGATGTTCCATATCACAAAATAGGATCAGTCATGTCCACATTGCTTACTAAAGAGTCTCGTAAAAAATGCATTAAGAATCTGCAATTAATGTTATAATTGTCAGAAGAAAATATACTGAGAAGGGTATTAGAATGAGAGATCAGACGAAATTCAAGTCGAAAGGGTACAAAATAAGTAATTGTTAAAATTGCAGAAAGAATAATCACTTGCATAAAAATTGTAGACTTAAGAAAGCAAATCAAGAAAATTACAAACTAGATTCACATTATCAAGCATCGAATTCAAATGGATCCCAAGAAAATCTAGTCGAGAAAGATAATTCATATAAGGATGGGGAAGTGTTGCCTGCCGTGATTCCATGAGAGAATCTGAGGCATCAATAGATCTTAGATTTGGGCGCTTCAATGTATATGACTCCATACAAAGATTATTTTTATGCATATCAATCATATGATAGTAGCACAGTTTACATAGGTGATTATAGCACGTGTAAAATTACATGGATTGGAGATGTAAGAATTACTATATTTGATGGTATCACACATATAGTTTCTAGTGTGCGGCACATACCGAACATACAGAATAGTCTTATGTCAATGAGAATGTTTGATAATAATAACTATAAATTTTCTGGTGAAAAGTATTAGTTGAAAATTATTAAATGGACACTGGTGGTGGAGAAAGGAGAGTTAATGGGTGGTTTATATTATTTGATTGAAGATACTGTGGTTGGTAATGCTATTATTGCTAATGTCGTGACAGACAACTACAATTGGACACAAGCAATTGGGCTACATGAGCAAGAAATAACTAAATGTACTTCTTGATCAAAATTTACTTCCTGGTTTAAAGACTATTAATTTAGTTTTTTTTTTTGTGAAGATCGCCTATTTAGAAAGCTCCATAAATCACATTTTTTTCTCATCCATTGTTAAAAGTGTGGATATTTTAAATCTAATTTATTATGATACTTGGGATGGTCCAGTTAAATCCTTAGGAGATTTGAAGTACTTTGTTTCCTTTATTAACAAATTTTTTTCATAAAAGTATGGGTTTACATGTTGAAAATGAAAAGTAGTTCTTTTACTTGTTTGATCAAATTCAAAGAATTAGTTGAAAATTAAAAGATAAATAAAATTAAGTTTCTAAAAATTGATAATATAAGATAATACACCTCGAAACAATTTAAGAATTTTTATTATGAGCATGGCATTGAGATACACTACATAGTCACCGGTACTCTACAATAGAACAGAGTTGCGGAATGTATGAATCGTACGCTTATATATCATGTTAGAAGCATGCTGAATTTGGCTAGGCTCAAGCAGTTTTTTTAGACGGAAATCATTAATACAGCTTGTTACTCGATAAATCATTCTCCTACAATTGTATTAGATTGTAAAATACATAAAGAGGTATAATATGAAAAACCTGTTAATTATTTCATTCTTCATAGTTTTGATTTTGATCATTATGTATGGATTCTTAAAAAGTACATGACTAAGATGGATGTGAGGTTCAGAAAATGTATTTTTCTTTGCAATGCAAATGGAATAAAGGAGTACAGATTATGGGACCCTACTGTCCACAAATTAATGATTAGTCGAGATGTGGTTTTTAATAAAGAAATGTATATGACTCAACTCAAAGGCTTTATTGAATAAAACAAGAATAATCTAGTTTTTCGATTGAATAGATCATTTTATAGTTTAAAGCAGACATCAAGGTGTTGGTACAAGCAATTTGATTCCTTTATTGTGAGCTTGAGATTTAAAAGATGTACTAGTAGTATACTATTGCAACATTAAAAGCTCACATAGCTAGGGAATTTGATATGAAGTGTTTGGGTGCCGTTAATCAGATTCTTGTGATGATCATACTTAAAGACAAGAAGAATAGGAAAGTTTGGATAATCCAGAAGGGTTGTATTGAAAGAGTTCTGTGCTGCTTCAACATGTATAATTCTAACCTAGTCAGTACTTTATTCCCTATTAGTTGCAAGCTGTCTTCAGATCAGTGTCATAGTATGGAAGCGGAGAAGGAAAATATGTCTTAATCACCATATTCATCGGTAGTAGGGAACCTTACGTTTATCATAATGTGCACGAGACGAAATATTGCACAAGTAATGTGAGCAGTTAGTAAATACATGGCAAATCCAAAGAAAGATCATTGGATTGATGTAAAGTCGATCCTTCGTTACTTGAATGGTACTTATAAGGCAGCAATTTGTTATATCAACCAAAATTTAGAGTTGATTGGGTTTGTAGATGTATATTATTCAGGAGATCGTGATAAAACAAAATCTACTGTATGTAATATTTTCTCTTTAACCAACAGAGTGGTTACTTAGATGTCGAAACTGCAAACAATGGTGGCCTTATTTACTATAGAAGCAGAGTATACATATCACCTACACAAGCAAGCCAGGAAACTATTTGGTTGAAGATGTTGCTAAAATAATTAAAATTCAAGCAAAAAGTTGTGGTGATTCACTGTGATAGTTAGAGCACCTTACACTTAGTGAAAAATTCAATATTTAATGGTTTGACCAATCACATTGATGTTCAATATCACTTTGTTTATATTGTGGTGGAAGATGGTTAGATCTCATTAAAGAAGATATTCACACTAACGACAACGTAATAAATATGTCGATGAAGCCTATTGCAAGGGAGAAGTTTGTTTAATACAGAACTTCTCTTGAGCTTATTGTAACCTAGCGATTGGTGATGTTTAGGTAGCTGTTATTAGGAGTGTTTTCACACTATTAGAGAAACTATTCTTCAAATAGGAGATTGTTGTGGTGGTGGAAACTTAACGTCTGCTAGTGAGAGATGCTCTCTCTCTCTCTCTCTCTCTCTCTCTCTCTACCTCTTGTACGCATGTATGGACATAAGGTCTGGTGAAGGCCTAGTTTTTTAGGTTTTGCTATTGACTCTCTCACATGGTGTTGTCTATATAAGAAGGACCATAGTTGGAGAGAGGTGTTCTATTGTATACATCTTTTGAAATATTCCTTAGTATGTAATTTCTTGTAAGAGTGAGATAGAGGTAAGTCTTATATTTCTATTTATCTTATTTTTAGTGAAGAAAAAATCTCTTTATTATTACCCTATATATGTAATAGGCATATTGTCGAATCATGTAAATCCCTATGCCTCTTATTTTTTATTTTTGTTTAACCATTTTCTTTTCTATTTTGGCCATACTTATGTCGATCACGTGCGGGTGTTTTTTCCACAATAATATATACACCCATACATCCAACCATCTATCCAATCTATCATCTAACCATCCATTCATCCATACTTACATACATGCATACATTTATTATCCATCCATCCATCCATGCATGTATACATATACACAAAAATAAATATACATTTCATTGTATAACCATGCAGCCATAAAAAATGAATGATATTTTTTAAAAATAAATAGATTTTTTGTGATGTATATCGAAAATCGCCGATACATTGCTGATACAAGTGAGACCTTGAATTTCCAACAATAAAAAATATTAAACATACATGGGTGACAATTAGCGATATTTAGCCAATACCTAAAATTATTAGTGTTATCGATATCGTTGGATTGGTGAGACTGTTAATTTTGGCAATATTACTGGTAATATTACTGATACTTAAAACAATGCATGTAATGCAGATAGACAACTATTTGCCTTATTACATGGCTAACAAATCAATATCCGCTAGGGGATACCCCGTCCAAAAGGTTGGCCCACCAGGAAAATATAGTCCGATTTACTCATCAAATGGGCCACACCTGTCTTTGGATTAGATCGGCAGCTGTCCAGTACTGCTTTCTGTGATATCATGCACCTGATGAGTGCAACGGCTTGATTTTTTATTTTTCATTTAGCAGGCATTCTTCACCGTGGGCCTCACCTTTTGGACGTTAGATGTGAAAGGTTGGCACTTATCCTTTAGTTGGACGGTAGCTATCACCTCCCAAAAATAAAAAAGGAATCGCCCAACAGAGAAAACATGTATCTGGAAATAAAACATGACTGAACCGTGCTGCCGTGGGCTCACCTCAACTGTGCATCCGAACCACCAAAATCCAATAGACCATCATTGAATTTAGGCCATGGGACTGAAAATCAGCCCCAACAGAAACTCAGGTGGGCCACACAACAGAGAAAAGTTGGTAGTGGACATTCAATCACTAAAACCTTCCCACTGTTTGTGGGACTCACCATGTTATTAATATGCCATTTAATCCATTCATCAGATGCATTCCACTGGTATAAAGAGAGACAAAAACTAAAGCCATTCCAAAACCCAGGTGGACCACACAACCTGAATTTAAAGATCTCAGGCATGATTTTACGTAGTTCGCCGCGTAGTGGCCCACCTAAGTTTTGGATCGGCCTGATTTTTGGTTTCTATGGTGAGCAGTAGGGATACAACACGATGTGATGGACGCAGCTGTGCTGATGGACAGTTGAAGTGGGCCCCACACAAGCCCAGAACCACCAGAACTTTTGGTGCAACTGATAATATATATAGGAGCGCACCTCATAAAATATGTGGACCAAAATATCCAGTTTCTTCTCAGTACAGCATCAGCACATGAGATGGATGATTAGGACCGTTTATTTTACACAAGTCAATGAGTAATTTTCAAGCGCGTGGTAGGAAACCTGTGCAAGTACACGTGATGGTGGGTTGTAATTATTTAATTTGAATTTTGAGAATATGTGCCTGGTGGGGCCCACTTAATACCGGCACCACTAGATTCTGTTTTATTTTATTTTATTTTATGTGAGGTTTGTTGAGCGTCCAATCAAGGGATTCGGAAGATATGGGTGTATTCGATGTTGCGAACATCGCCGAGTTTTTTAAATATCGTGAAAATTACATTAAATGCTATGATTATGATGTTATCAACACATGGGAAGCGAATTGGGTGGTGGACCACACACCACCGGTGTGGCTGGTGTGTTGACGTCACCAAGTTATGTGGGTTTCATCATGAGATATGATTTATATCCAGACCATCCGTCCACTTGGCGAACCCGTTGTAAGGTTTGAGCCAAAAAATAAGATAGATCCAAAAATGAAGTGGACCACCTGATGATCGTCCGGGATCTCACACACATGTGACACATTGGCTCACGCACATGAACCGCCTCTTGAGACTCTCATGGTACAAATCATCAGAAGTGGGCCCGGTTGGCGAACAGACCCATGTGGCGGATGTTAGAAAAGTAGATAAAGATTCGTGCAATGGTCAATGAAAGCACTAAACTTCCATTGTTGCATGCTAATTGCTCTTACATACTTTGATTGGGTAAGCTAATTATACATCCAGTGCTCTCCCTACATTCGGTTGCCGTTCTAATCTAATATTTGTGCAAGTGGGACCCACATCTCAATTTGACAGATCTCGAGTGCGGATCCTCTGTTTCGTGGAAACAGTGAGCCACTGAACCCACTATTGTTATTGGTCTACATCACTCTTAAGTACTGCATCACCGGATTTTTTAAATATATTTAAAAAATTTACATTTCAGAAAAAGTCTAACGGCGGTTAGACGGTTTCGTCCGGAAATCGGATTGCATACAAAGTATAGCACGCTCTTGCTCTCACCGTACTGAGTAAACCCAGTTGGGCACACCTTGTATGTATATGGTCTATCCACGCCGTCCATCCGTTTTTCCATCTAATTTAAGGGGTTGAGCCCAAAATTGAAGTATATCCAAATATCAAGTGGATCATACCATAATATACAGTGGGGATAATGATCTCCACCGTTGAAACCTTGCTAAGCCCTACCGTGATGTTTATTTGTCATCCAACCTATTCATAAGATCATACAGACATGGTTGAAGAGAAAACACAAATGTAAGCTTGATCCAAAACTTTTATAGCCCCTGAGAAATTTTTAACAGTAAACGTTCAATTCAATTTTTTCCTATGGTGTGGTCCATTTGAATATTAAATATGCTTCGTTTTTTGTGTCAAGCCCTAAATTTATCTGGTAAATTTGATGGATGGAGTGGATAAAATACTTAATTCATGATAGACCCCACGGATATTACTCAGTACGCTAACTCACTGCACAATCCGCTTCCTACCATTTGAGGATTCAGCGCACGGGTCGAGCAGTGAGGCTCTCTACTAAAGTGAGGTCACCTAGTTATGTGGGTCCCACCATGACGTAAATTTTGTATCCACACCATCCATCAATTTGGAGAGATCTTTTTAGGGCATGAGCCACGGAATGAATCAGATCCGAAACTCAGTGGACCCCACCATAGAAAACTGTGGAGAGAGTCATGCCCACTATTAAAAACTTCTAAGGGTCACAAAAGTTTTCAATCAAGCTAATATGTGTGTTTTCCCTTCTTTAATGTTTGTATTAACTTATAAGCACGTTGGATCTCAAATAAAAATCACGGTGGACCTTAGGAAGACTTCAACTGTGGACATCACTTTCCTCATTACTGTTTTATGTGGTGAGGTCCACTCCAACTTTGGACCTGCCTCATTCTTTTAATCATGCCCTAAAATGATCTCTCCAAATGGATGGACAATGTGGATGAAACACATACATCATGGTGGGCCCCATGTAATTCGGTGACATCACTTGAGTCCAGCTACTCAACCTTCCGTCGGTAGCTAATCCACCTCCAATAGAGCTTTTCCAATAACATACAGTACTACAATTGCTGGTATATGCTAATAGTGTCCCCTTTGTTAAAGCCACTAGTATAAGCAAATATTTAGTGGATCAGGTGGACCATGCTAAGATGTTTTCTGAAAAATCAACCTGGACCACAAGGTGCGTCACCCCATTTTAGGCCACAGGCTGATAAAATTAGTTCTATCTATAATTCAAGTTGACCACATGATTGTAAACAGTTTATAGGCGATCCTTGCCTTCTAAATTATTTTCATTCGTCTGGCCCAAGTGATTCATGTATAGGTATGATTTTTGGTAAAATATTTTTTTAAAAAAAATAATAATAATAAACTAGTTGTTGAAGTGGATTTTAATGTAAATATAATGTTTGACCCTTTAAAAAAAAGGGTGGACGTCTCTCTCCCGACTATTTCCTTTAATGCGTATCTCTAGGGTCAATATGAGACTTAATAGCCAATGTTATAATGGATATTACATAAACATCGTAGTGGGCTCCAAAAAAATCAAGAGTCACACCCTATATATATATATATATATATATATATAAACTCTTTTTACAATTGGAGAAGTATGGGGGATTGAATTTTTGGTTTTGGGGGGGGGCACTATGATGTGTATGCCAAATCCACTCTGACAATTAGATGCGTAATCATTTAAGCCCGAATTTATAAAAATAAATAAAATAATAAAATAAAATAAAATAAAAAAGAAGAAGAAGTTAACACGAGATTCATGTGAGTCATACCAAAGAAAATAATTTGAAGAGAGACATACACCCTTGAAACTTATAGGACCCATCATGATGATTAAATAAAATGGACACATTAGTTTAGCTAATGGAACCCCATCATTTTGTCTAATGAAACCTTATCGCTTTATTAAATGAAGTAGACACTTTATCTATTGAAATTCCATCATTTTGTTTGACAAGCCGTCACTTTATCTAGTGAAATCTTATCACTTTGTGGAATAACATTGGCACTTTGTCTAATGTAACCAAGTCACTTTATTCAAAAACTCGTCATTTTATCAAGAGAAACCCTATCAATCTGTCTAGCAACCCCATCACTTTATTTAGTTGAACATCATCACTTTGTCTAATGAAACCCCGTTACTTTGACCAACAATCGCATCTGTAACACTCCAGTTCTCAAAACCTAAGTGCACTACTCATTTTTCAAAAACTCAAGTGTTAAAATTTAAAAATAGCCCAAAGTTCGTGTACATTTTTTTTAAAACAGGGCTTCCTAATTTCATAATCATAATAATGAAAAGGACATGATTAAAGGTATCGCAGATTTATTATAATTTAAGTCACAACAAACCATTAAAAACTGAAAGCATTCCTTAATATCAAACTATAATTAAAGAGAGTTCAATGTAATATACATCAAAGCAATAAAAGACCACCCATCACACTACAAGCTTCACCTCTTAGCCCTAGCTAAGAGGTTTAGCCTGACATAATCAGGATAAAGACCCAACAAGACATGAAAAGAAAGAAGAAATTAAAGAAGAAAAGGAGGAGGATGACTCCTCTCGTGTCAGCCATGATCTCGCCCTCTTTCTCATGCTCCCACGCTCCACAGTCCAAGAGATGGCCTTCCCACGTCCTCCCTCCCCTTTATATAGGCAGCAGAGGGTCGATGCTGGCGTGGTGAAGGTGGTGGAAACAAGGAAATCCTGCAGAAGTGCTTTTTACGCAGCAGCAGAAAAAAACGTCAACAATACTTGCTTTTTGAGGGAATTTTAGAACAGTACACGACCTCTTTTTGTAATCCAGCTTCATGGCTAGGGTTAGCTTGGGCTTGTGCTTCACTTGAACGGTCCATATCGTCAAAACGATCGATGATCATGAGCCACAACAAACCAGAATTTTCAATTTTTCGGACATAGTTACGCATGCGAATTCACTGACGTGTTCAGTGGGCCACACAATGATGTTTATAGATGAATCAATCCCGTTGATTGGATTCCTGGTGAAAAATTAGTCGGAAAGGTGTCGTTTTGGCCGAGTTTAGGCCTGGCCCACTGTATCAACTCACTTCACCGTTTATCCTACGTTTTCTAGTGATCCACGTGTGTAGGTGTACATGGGGGCAAAATGCCACCATGGCCAGGGTCGTGGCTACCCCCTAGACACAATGGATGGTCCAGATCATTCGTTTGGACGATGGGTAGGGCCCACTAGCCAAAAATGGATGAACCACATGCGTCTGTTGGACGTTTCACATGTTTTGAAGATTAGAGTCAGTCAGCGTGTGCTGACTGACTTTGTAAGATTCGGTGCACAACTGTGTTGTGCACACACTCACATAAAGTGGGTCTCACCTTGATGTTTTTAATAAATTCACACTGTCCATCTGGTTTCCCATCTAATTTAAGGGATTGAGACCAAAATTGAAGCATATCCAAAGATCAGGTGAGCCCCAAATTGCTGATATGTGGGCTAATTTGTCCATTGGGTCACTTTCAAAGGGATCAAAGGGCTGAATTTCGACGTGTACGATTAATTTAAGGTCCTCAAGCCATATATAAAGTTTCAAGCCGAACGGATGGCGAGAACACTGTGACCTTGCATTTAGGATGACTTTCAGGCCACTTGAACTTCAATCACTTGATTTTCTCAAATCTTTGGCGTGTAAATTCTTCGATCTCGATCCCCTGGGGTCCGTCCCTTGCCTTCGTAATTTTTGAGTATTAAATCTAGGCTTTTCGTACTCTTTTAAGTCCAAGCTCCTAAATTCACCTTGCAACTAAAAACGTGATTAAAATAGGACGTTAAACATTATCATGTTCGTAAAACTATATGATAATTGGGGTCTAATACACAATATTTGACCCTCAACAGAATCCTTAACCGGTATTTTGTTAGTCCTGAGCAAAGTATGCAAAAAATAAGTTGAGAATCCCAGGATAATTCTATAAACTTGAGTGATTTTTTAGAAAACAATCTAAGTACGAGAATTCTAAGATACATCCATATTGACATTACTTCCTCCTAGACTCAAGCGCATGGTAAACTTCATGGTCAAGTTTAAAGCAGTAATTCATCGATTAGAACAATTCTAAACATTGAGTTCCATGGGTATATAGTGTAACCTCGGCTTATCACAATTAAGGATTCAATTCTTTATTTTCATGATAACATTGATAATCACAAGACCATTCAAGATAACCATAACTTAAACTAAAGCTTACCTTACAGTTCAACTTTTCATTCTTCCAGCTTTGGATTTTTCCATCAATGGCTTTCACGCTACGTCAATCTTTTTAAAGATCTTTAATAAGTAGCCTTTTTCGACGATAACTGTTTTTTGGCTGGGTATTCTTTTTCTTTTTGTTCTTTTTTTTTCAATTCTTCTTATTGAACATGATGGATAAATTCCCCAAGTTGGTTCCTTTCATGCATAGTGATCACTTAGTTAACAATTCAATATTAAATTAAAATTTTAATGTGTAAACTAGAAGTGACATGTGAAATCATGACTCAATTAATATTTAAAACTTCTAATCATGGATTACTAATTCGAACTTAATTGTGAAATCTAACAGATAGCTAAATTTAAGAGTCATAAATTACCAACATTACATATCTTATACTTTTAAATCAAAGATGGCTGTCAAAATCACTTCAAATTCACAAGAATTTTAAGAAAAAATTTTAAATTTTTTTACAATTTTTGCTCAAGACCAAGAAAATACTGATTAGGTAAGTTAATCGTCCATTGCCAACATAAAATCTATATTGTCCTCAATGTAAAAGATATAAGCATGGAATGCACGTAAGACAACGAAATTGAAGGAGAAGTGATGGAAAGATAATACTTGATGAAGGAGTTAGGCGGCTTTTTCCCAAAGAGATCTCAGTGTGATGGTGGTTTAACACAAGACTCAATGCAACAAAAGCAAACTATCCTAAAACACCTTAGAAAGCAAACTAACTTAATGGCATAAAGCCGACTATCCTAGAATGGCATAAAGCAAACTACCATATTCCTGTAAAAGAAGGAAAAAAGTTACTTAGTCATGCCGTAAGGTTCTTCTTCCGACCAATATGTAGATAAATTTCTCAGTAGGTTTCTCAAAAAGATCATCCAATATTAGAACCTTGTCACTTTGTCTAGCACCCCTTTCACTTTATCTAGTGAAATCCCGTCACTTTGTCCAACAACCTCGTCACTTGATACAGTAGAACTTTGTCACTTTGTCCTACTACATAGTTTCTTTGTCTAGTAGAATATCATCACTTAATCCAGCAACCCAATCACTTTATCTAATGAACCATGTCACTTCATCCAACAGCCTCGTCACTTTGTCCAGCAACCTCATCACTTTATCTAGTGGAACCCAGTTACTTTGTCTTCCAGCCTCATTACTTCGTTTAGTGGAACCAGGTCACTTTATCCGGTAGCCCATCACTTTTTCTGACAATCTATAACTTTGTCTAATGGAACCATATTTGTTTTGTCTCATTTAAACTTATTACTTTGTTTAGTGGAATTATGTTGCTTTTTCGAGCAACCTCGTCACTTTCTTTAATATAACTCTGTCACTTTGTCTAATAACTCCATCACTTTGTCCAATGAACCCCGCCACTTTGTCTAATGACTAAAAAAAATTATTGACAATAGATGGTCTATATTGTCGGTGGCCCCATATGATTTAAGGCCCATGTTAAATTTTCTTATTACCATGAAAACTATTCATTATATATTGTTCATGAAAACTATACTTAATTATCTTGATGTTTGGTAAATCTTGAGGGTTGTATATCACTAAGATAGCCATTGACGCTATCAAAATATATTCAGTGTGTAGTGGACGTAGATGATGGGCATGTTAGTGTTCACGTGGAGTAGGAGGAGCTAGATGATCTTACGACTCTCTATTCCTGATTTCAATCGTATTTAATTTGTACTGTCGTATATTACAAAAACTTTAGACATTACCTTATATAAGCTTTCGAGTAGCCACTCGATTATTTTGTTATTTATATTTGAACTCTCTCTTATACTTAATTGATTTTTATTCTGCTAAATTGTTAACTCTGATAAAGAAAAAAAAATGTACGTGAAATTTTTGCTATTTTTAAAAGTTAACTCTCGAGTTTTTGAAAAATGAATAGTGTACTCAGGTTTCGGGAACCGGGGTGTTACAAATGCGATTATTAGTCAAAGTCACGGGGTTCTATTAGACAAAGTGACGATGTTAGACTAAATAAAGTGATGGGGTTGCCAGACAGATTGATAAGGTTTCACTTGATAAAATGACGAGTTTTTGAATAAAGTGACTTGGTTCCACTAGAAAAAGTGACAATGTTATTCCGCAAAGTGATAGAATTTCACTAGATAAAGTGACGGCTTGTCAAATAAAATGATGAGGTTTCAATAGACAAAGTGACGGGTTCATTCGACAAAGTGATAGGGTTTCGTTAGATAAAATGATGGGATTCCATTAGATAAACTAATGTGTTTATTTTATATAATCATCATGGTGAGTCCTATAAGATTCAAGGGTGGATGTCTCTCTTCCAATTATTTTCTTTAGTGTGGCTCACATGAATCTCATGTTAACCTCTCTTTTTTTTTCTTCTTTTTTTTTTTTGGATTCAGGCCTAAATAATTACGCATCTAATTATTAGAGCGGATTTTGCATACACATCATGGTGGGCCCCCGCAAAAAATTCAATTCCCCATACTTCTCCAATTGTAAAGAGAGTTTATATATATATATATATATATATATATATATATATATATATATATATATATATATATATATATATATATATATATATATATATATATATATTTGTATGGGGTGTGACTCTTGATTTTTTTGGGGCTCACTGCGATGTTTATGTAATATCCATTATAACCATTAGCTATTAAGTCTCATATTGAACCTAGAAATACGCACTAAAGGAAATAGTTGGGAGAGAGATGTTCACCCTTTATTTTAAAGGGTCAAACATTATATTTACATCAAAATCCACTTCAACAACTAGTTTATTTATAAAAAATAATAATAATAATTAAAAAAATTACCAAAAATCATACCGATATATGAATCACTTGGGCCAGACTAATAGAAACAATTTAAAAGGCGAGGATTGCCTATACACTATTTACAATCATGTGGTTAACCTGAATTATAGATAGAACTGATTTTATCCTTGTGGTCCAGGTTACTTTTCCAGAAAACATCATAATACGACCCACCTGATCCACTAACTATTTGCTCATACTAGTGGCTTTGACAAAGGGGACACTAGTAGCATATACCACCAACTGCAATATTGTGTGTTATTGGAAAAGCTCTATTGGCTCCACCATGATGTATGTATTTTATCCACACCGTCCATCTATTTTTATGGATCATTGTAGTTCATAAGCACAAAATTAAGGAAGATCTAAATCAAGTGAACCACACTACAAGAAACATTGGTGATTAGAAGATTAAAAACTTATTGGAGGCTACAAAACTTTTGAATCAAGCTGATATTTGTATTTTCTCTTCATCCATGTCTCTTTGACGTTATTAGTTGGTTAGATGGAAAATAAGCATTACATTGGTCTCTACAAAGTTTATAATGGTATGTGTGCAATCACCACTTTTCCTATGGTGTGGTCCACTTGATATATCGATCTATCTATTTTTAAATTCATGCCCTGATGTAAGAGAGCAAATTGGATAAACCGTGTGGATAAAAAAACAACCATCATAGTTAGAGGTTGGCATCAAGTCGATTCAGTTTTGAAATAGACTTGACTCAGTACCGAGTCCAACATGCCAACCCGATCCGAGTCTGGGTCTGGCCTGGATTAATCCGGACTGAGTTTGACTCGATTACAAGTACCGATTCGGGTCAAGTCAGACCGAGTTGGGTTAGGTGCAGTGGGTATCCACGAGATGAAATCAAAACTCAAAATTGAGATTCACTTGCTAGAATTACAGCCTCTCCATAGCTGCACGGCATTGCAGATTTGAAACGTCATATCTAAGGTTTTTTTAAATATATATACGAGTCAAGTTTCAGATCAAGTCGAGTGACTACCGAGTTAAATTTCGAGTCGAGTTGAGTCGAGTTACTAGGTGACTCGAACTCAACTCGTTTTGAATTTAGATTGGATGAAGTTAGCTCGATTAGGATCGACTCACCCACTTCGTTCATATCGAGTTGGACAAGTTGAGTTTACCGATTCATTGCATGCCTAGCCCTAATCACGGTGAAGCCCACAAAAGTTTTTTATTTTTAGTAGCACACAATACTAACATTGGTGTTGTGTACTATGTCAAGTGATCCGAGTGTAAAAGAAATAACCTGACAACTCCGAATCCCCCTATGTGACTGGGACCCATCTAATTGTATATATTGAATATCTATGCCCCATTTTGCGAGCTCATTTTACAAAGTAGGCCAAAAAGTGAAGCCTATCCAAATCTCAAGTTGACCACACTACAAGAAAGCATAGTCATCGATTATTAAAACCTTTTTGTGGGCCACAAATGGTTTTGGATCAAGCTGATATTTGTGTTTTTCTTTCGTACGGGCTGTGTGACCTTATCAACAACAGATTGGATGGCAAATAAACATTACAATGGACAATGAAGTTTTCAATGATCGACATTCAATGACCATTGTTTCCTGTGGTGTGGTCCACCTGAGAGTTGTACTACTTCATTTTTGTACAATTCTCTAAAATGATATGAGAAAACAGGTGGATGGGGTAGATATACAATGCATAGATCAATGTGAGCCCACGGTGAGGATCCTACGGACATCACTCATCTTGGGTCATATCTAATATTCCTTATTAAATGGACAAATTTCGTAAATATTTTTTTTTTATCTTATAAAATTTCTATGAGATGATGTGACCTAATTAAATTTTAGAAGTTGGAGGCTGATTAGCTAGAGACGGGAGGTTGAGTAGCTGGAGTCAAGTGACGTCACCAAATTATGTGGGGCCCACCATGATGTATGTGTTGTATCCACACTGTCCATCCATTTGGAGAGATCATCTTAGGGAATGATCAAAAGAATGAGGCAAATCCAAAGCTGGAGTGGACCCACCACATAAAACAGTCATGAGAAGAGTGACGTCCACGATTGAAGTCTTCCTAAGGTCCACCGTGATTTTTATTTGAGATCCAACCTATTTATAAGTTAACACAGACATTAAAGAAGGGAAAACACAAATATCAGATTGACAGGAAACTTTTGTAACCCTCAGAAGTTTTTAATGGTGGGCATGACTCTCTCCACTGTTTTCTATGGTGGGGTCCACTCAAGTTTTGGATCTGATTCATTCTTTGGCTCATGCTCTAAAATGATCTCTCCATATCAATGGGTGGTGTGGATACAAAACATACATCATGGTGAGACCTACATAACTGGGTGACCATACTTTAGTACCGAGTCTCGCTGCTCAACCTATGCGCTTAATCCCCAAATGGAAGGAAGCGGATTGCAGTTAGCGTACTGAGTAAACTTTGTGGGGTCCAGCATGATTTATGTATTTTATCCACTCTTTCCATCAATTTTATCAGATAAATTTAGGGCTTGAGACAAAAAATGAAGCATATACAATGTTCAAATGGACCACACCATAGGAAACAGTTGAATTGAACGTTTACCATTGAAAATTCCTCAGGGGCTATAAAAGTTTTGGATCATTCTTATATCTGCGTTTTCTCTTCATCCATGTTTGCATGATCTTATGAACATGTTGGATGACAAATAAACATCACTGTGCGGCCTTAAAAGGTTTCAACGGTGGAAATCATTATCCCCACTATTTATTGTGGTATGCTCCACTTGATATTTGAATATGCTACAGTTTTGGGCTCAACCCCTTAAATTAGATGGAAAAATGGATGGACAGCGTGGATAGACCACATACATACAAGGTGGGCCCAACTGAGTTTACTCATGAGTATGGTAAGAGCAAGAGCATACTATACTCAGTATGCATTCCGATCTCCGGACGGAACCGTCTAACGACATTAGACTTTTCCTGAAATGTAAATTTTTTAAGTATATTTAAAAAATCCAGTGATTTGGCACATAGAGTGACGTGGACCAATAATAATAGTGGATTCAGTGGCTCACTGTTTCCATGAAACAGAGGATCCACACTCATATATATATATATAGAAAAGGTACTATCTGCACTCATATATCTAACTTTTAGATAATTATTTCATCATTATTCCTCAATTTACAGTTGATTTAGACTTCATCTTAGTCTAGTTCTACTTCTACTTAGTTTCAGATAATGTACAAGTATCAGTCCTTTAGGATTCGACCTCGGTCTCACTGAGTTTATTACTACATCACAACCCTGCACTTGGGGAGTGAACAAGTTCTTGGAGCCATTGCCGGGGACTGACGACTACGATTCTCTGAAATTAATTGGTTTTAGAATTAGATTAAGATTATGATTGTGCTAACTTTAGTTTTAGATTTTTCTTTCTATTTAGTTTTTAGAACTAACCTTCCTGTTTGTAGGGTTGTTGATAGATCGTCTAAATTGGTAATTTCATCCTAATTTCTCTAATTTTTTTTAGATTAGGTCTTATATCCTAAATACTAACTTAGTTTGTGTTGTTTTGTAGGTTTTAACTTAGGAACTTCTAAGTTGGTAACATCCTTCTCACTTGTCTTCTGCTTAGGAATTTTCTTTTATTCTAAGATTAGACTCAGAGTTTGGGTTCTACCATGGAAGCGTGGGTACGTGCATACGCTTAGATAGATAGGAGATATTGGGGAATGCCTGAGGGTTGTGGAATTCAACGTATACCTCAAGATTTTTCTCCATCGAGAACCGACATTGAGAACTAACTAGAATGTTATGTTTCATCGGTTAATAGGGCCGTATACGATCATAATTATGAGAATGAGGATTATTATCAACCATCATATTCTCCCATATATGATCAGTATGACTATAACCAGTGAAAACATCAAAATTTGAAAGATGAACCAACAATATGTTATAATGATTATCCTCTTGGATACCTTACCATTGATATCCAACCAGAAACGATCCAAGAGGATTCATTTCAGCATAACTTGGCCTCTTTTGCAGAAAGTATAAAAACTTTGGAAGCACTTATTTCTAGTGATAATTCTCTTAGACCCTTTACCTTTAAAATTCAACTAGAAATAATCCAAGAGAATTCAATTCAAAATTCCTTCTAAACTCTAGAGCTCAGCCAACAAAATACACTCCAAAGATTACAAGAACTTGTTCATTCCCCAAGTGCAGGGTTGTGATGTAGTAATAAACTCGGTGAGACTAAGGTCGAATCTCAAAGGACTGATACATGTACGTTATCTGAAACTAAGTAGAAGTACAACTAGACTAAGATGAAATCTAAATCAACTGTAAATTGAGGAATAATGATGAAATAATTATCTAAAAGTTAAAGAATTCAGGGGAAGGAAACTAGGGATTCAGAGGATCCACTTGTAGAGATCAGGGAGATCTTATGCCTGTATTAAGAACTCAACTGGACTTAGAGTCTCATCTTCATCTAGTTAAAGGGTGTAACTATGAAAATCAACTGAACTTCCTTTGATATAATTCTCAGGAGATGAAAGATGTATGAATTAGAATGGATTCTATTACCAAACCATGCCCAAGAGATAAAGTAAATAACAGAATTAAATTAATTATCAACCAATCAACAATGTATAAAGTTTAGGAAGGGTACCATCATCCGATCATGCCCAGGAGACAATGGTGAACAATAGGGCTTCCTGATGTCATAAACATAAAAGGAATAGGAACATGCTCTAAGCCATCGTGGACCCATTGTAATTTCAGTCACAACAAACCATTAAAAACTAAAAACATTTCCTTAATTAACTAAAATCAACATCAGTTCAGTCTAAACAAAAGACACAAGCAAAGAGTTCTCCCATCAAGCTACAAGCTTTACCTCTTAGCCTTAGCTAAGAGGTTTAGTTACTCATGAACATGATGAGGTTAAACATCTTAAATAAACCTAAGCAGAAATTAAGAAAAGAGAAGAAAAAGAACTCTTTAGAGCTTGCCCATGCTCCACTCCTTCTCAGCTCCCAGCTGATCCTCCCAGATGATTCTCACATCCCTTTTATAGAGAGCAAGGGGCGGTGGAGAGGCGCTGGCTGGAGTTAGTTTGGAGAGCTTCATGCGGATGTATTTACGCAGCAGCAGCGAATGATACGTGCGCTGGTTCTTCATAGGGCTCATAATTAAAGTCGATGGAAAAATCTACTCCGTCCATTGGATGTGGCTCGAAATCCAGTCAGAGATGCTGATGTTACTTCGGATTTGGAGTGGCCCATCGGTTATTTCCCGCTACCGTCAGTCCTTCGTTTAATCAGCTAAAACCCGATCTCCATTGTCTTCTACAATTCAGACAGCTAGGTCTTGGTGAGAGGGCACGTGGGCTCCTAATGGACGGTCTAGATTAGACTTAAGATGCATGATGGTGGCCCACAACAGTCCTCTGCAAGTTCTGTTGCAAAATAGAGCTTCCGCGGACGGTTTCTGCTTGTGCGTTGGCTCAGCTATTGAAGCCAGGTGAACAATCCACTCCATCCATTAGTTTTAGGACGAAAAAGCATTCAGGAAGGAGTGTTTTTGGAGTTAATTCAGTGTGGTCCACACAATCTTTTACTCCACCGTTCATCCTGTGTTTAACGGCTAAAGACACACAAATGCTTGCATGGGGACAAAAGGTCACCGTGGTTATGGTCGTACACACTTCCCAGACACAATGGACGGATCGAATTTGTAAAATGTATGAGGGGTAGGCCCCACTATCCACAAACGGTCGGACGGCGTTAGACGCTGTTGTTTTTGAATTTTCTTTGAGAAATCCTCGGTCAGCGCTTACTGACCGAGTTCTTAAAAACCGGTGCGCGGCTGGAGAAAGTGTACTATGTACACGCATGTGTGCATGTGGGGTCCACTGTGATCTTTTTGAGACATCCGCTCCATCCATCCATTTTGTCATTTCATTTTAACCGTGAGAACCAAAGTTAAAGCATGTCCGAATAGCAGATGGGCCCCAAATCAGGGTATTAGGGGCTTATGTGTCTGTTGGGATACTTCCACAATGATTTAATGGGTGAAATTTGATTTGTACAATTAATTTATGGTTTTCATGCCATATATGAAATTTTGAGCTGAACAGATGGTGGAAACCCTGTGATCTTGCATTCTATATGTCTTTCAGGCCACTTGAGCTTTAGTTTCTCAGTTTTCTCGGATCTCTGATGTGTAAATCCGTCAATCTTGGTCCCCTGAAGTCCATCCCTTACCTTGGTGCATTCTGAGTGTTAAATCCGTACTTTTAGAATCCTTTTTAGTCTACGCCCGTAAATCCACCTTGCATCACAAAAACGATTAAATTGGGTCATTAAATAGTACCATGTTCATAAATCCAGGTAATAACTGGGGTCTAATGTGCAATATTTGACCCTCAATATTTTCTTTAAATTTATAAGTTTTAAACAATATTATTCATCATTATTCTCAATTATTCAAATTTCAATTTATATCTTTTTCTAGTTCTAGTTCTAGTTATTTTCATAATACATACAAGTTTAGTCCATGTGGATTCGACCTCGGTCTTACCAAGTTATTACTACATCGTGACCCTACACTTAAGGTTGTGAATAGTCCACTTATTAGATTGGCATGAGATTTTGGTTAAGAATAAATGCCACTAGTTAGTAGAGGGACTGCTTTTAGAAACTCTATTTGGTGGGCCCCACATGATCATTAGGCTAGAACATATGATTGGATTACTGTGATGAACATGCCAGTGAGCCCCAGTATATATGTGATTGTTAAAGATGGGTTTGGAGTCGTTATGCTCATGCTGCATTTCTACCTACAATAATTTAGATAGGCATGGAACTCTCAACTGTCTAGAGACTCGAGAGAGAGGAAGAAGTAGCGATATTGGATTACTACATGAAACTGAGAAATTTTTTTCTCAAAGTTTTGAGATGAAGGATCTTGATGATGCATCTTTTGTTCTTGGCATTGAGATATGTTGTGACAGATCTCGTGGACTACTTGCCCTATCACAGAGGGCCTAGATCAATAGGATCCTTGAAAGGTTCGGCATGCAAAAAAGTGTTCCTAGCCAAGCACCTATAATAAAGGGTGATAAGTTTGAGCAATTTCAGTGTCTCACTAATGACCTAGAAAAGAAAAGGATTGCAGATATCCCTTATGCATTAGCAATAGGGAGCATCATATATGCTCAGGTCTACATGTCTGGACATTGCTTTTATGGTTAGAATTAATGTTGGGTATGCACGTCAGCAATCCAGGAATGAACAGTTGTAAAAAGAAAAAAAAAGTATTACGTTACATAAGTGACAAAGGACCTGGTTTGATGCACAGGTGTGGATTTCTCTAGCTATGTCGACAGGAAGAAGTCTACCTCGGGCTATGTTTCATGATAGGAGGTAGAGTTGTATCATGGTGGAGCATAAAATAAATGATTATAGCCTCATTCACTAAGAAAGTTGAGTACATAACTTGTCATGAAGCCACAAATCAGGCAATATGGATTCAAAGTTTTTTCTCTAGTTTGCGGTGTATTTAGATGATTCCAAAACCATTAAAAATTTTCTTCAATAGTTCAGCTGCAATAAACTTCTCCAACAATAATAAGCATTCATCAATGTCAAAACATATAAATATTAAGTATCTTGTTGTGAAGGAGAGGGTCCATAATTGTCAGTATCTATAGAATGCATCGACTGTTGGTGCATAAAATAATGAAGAAAGATTGAAGGGGTAGAAGATCAAAAGGGAGTTGGAAGAATGAGGAAGAAAGAAAAAGATCGAGCACCTTGTTTAATAGTTGCACGGGTCACGCAACCACTAATCGGTTGCGCAGGTCACACAACCAACCTAATTCGTTAAACAGACCGTGCAACAGATTTTCTCCATTGTGTAGATCACGTAACTAACTTCCTCATTGCGCGAGTCACACAACAAAGATTAGAAGTGGATCATTATGAATGGTCAGATCTGATGCAAAGTGGGCCCCATGGTATAATAATCGAGGGTTCACACGTGTGTAGGCCTATAAATACCTCACTCCCCCTCTCATTTGAGAGAGAGAAGAATTTTGGAAGAGGAACGGAGCTCTGAATGAAGACTAAAGGTGAGAAGGGAAATCGGAGATTGGTTGCATAGGTCGCGCAATCAACAACTTGTTGTGCAGATCGCGCAACTAGGTCATCATATGGCCAACTATAAAAAGGGTCGAAATGTTGTTGAAATTGTCCAATTCGATCTACATTGCTCCAAGCTCTCCTTTTACACAAGGGACAAGCTCAAAAGGGGAGAAGTTGAATGATCAAATCAGCACAACATTCCTCCTAAGGAGATGATCGAAGCAACTGTCGAAATGCTGCCAAATTCGAGATTCGACATTTGAACTTTGTTAATTTCAATTTATGTATTTCAAATTATCTATCTTAGAATCAAGGGATACTAAAGGATATAAATGAACTCAGTATTAATAATACGATGATTGTTTTTCACATACTCTTTTTGTTATATTTGAATAAGATAAATTTTCCAAATCGAATGCATATGTTTCTTGTTCGAAACAAAATGGTGACTCCACTGGAGATTTATTATTATTCGATACTAACATTGAGAGTATTATAGAACTTTCGTTATAGTTTGGCGTCATTCGATGCCAAAATGGAGACTCTTAGTGGGAACATCTTCCCCTTCATCTCTACGATAGATTATTTGATTTTTCTAGTACTAACTATAATTATATTTTATATCTGAAGGAATTCAACCACGAATTACGACCAATGGAAATTTCTGCAAGGAAAGTGAGCTTTCGTTTCACTGTGACCGGATTCATGGTAGAATATGCACCGAACCAACCCCTGGAACAAATGGCTCAACTTCCTACAAGCAAAAGCAACCCGACTCGAGCAATAGCTAGAGTTGTATCTGCTTCGCCTCAAGCATCGGAAGGTGACAAGGACTGGATTGTTGCAATGTCTTGTAGGACGAGAGCACGAAACACAGGAAGCCACAGAATGAATCCGCCTTCGTCCAGAATTAGTAGACCAATAACACGTAATGCCGCTAGGAGGAATCCTGAACTCTCCCCTCCCGCGATATATCCTGGGCAGACAGTTCCACAAACAGTCAGATGGACAAAAGAGCAAAAGGGTAAGGCATTACTAGTAAGTTCACCAATGTCTGCATTGCCCCAATCGATCAATGGCAACGGGAGTGCAGAGAAGTCAAATGAAACTCCATCCTTCCCTCTCTTCTTAATCCCTATTACGTCGACATATTCCCACCCCACTCCAACTGCGGCCTCATCGAAGAGTGAAGAAGCCGCAGTACATATGGCTGGAACAAACTAGGAAAATATGCCAACTACAGAGGATTGTATGAATGAAATGGCGAAAGCACAAAGAGTACTAATGGAAGAATGCAGAAATCTCAGAGAAGCCTTAGCGACTCTCGCACACAATGTAGCCCAGATTGCATCTCCCCCGATGATGGGCACAATGAATGGGCAAGAAAACCAACTTGAAGGTTTTCAACCACCAGAGGCAGGATCACTAGGGTCTGTCCCAGCAGCGAGAACCATGACACAAGACGAGGTGAGACAAGTCGTCGAAGAAGCTGTCAGAATAGAAAGGAAGCATGAGAATATTAGCCATTTCAGATACCGAACACTGTATCCAAGAGAGGTAGAAGACATCTCGTTCCCACCCAACTTCAAACATCCAATTTTTCAAAAATTTAATAGAGAAGGGTCACCGGAGGAGCACTTAATGCACTTTATTACTAACATGGAAAATTTTTCTACAATACCACAGTATTACTTGCGATTGTTTGGATCATCTCTAGCAAACAAAGCATTCCGATAATATTCTAGCCTGGCCCCGGGGTCGATATGTACTTGGGAACAAATGCAGGATGCCTTCTTGTCAAACTTCTTCTCTTCGGAGCGTGAAGTTAGTATTACGGAATTGGCTTCAGTGTCGCAGAGAGAGGGGGAACCGGTAGAAAGTTTATAGATAGATGGAAGACATTGGGAGCCTCATGTAGACAGCTGCCGGAAGAAAAGGAATAGGTCAAGATTTGTCTAACCTCTATGAAAACGGGAATAACGTTTGTACTCACCAGCGTCGCTATTAGAACTTTCCGTGACCTAGTCACTTAGGCTCATGCTTTAGAGTTGATGACTCGGAAGATGTCAACGTTTCACCATAAGACATTCAGGAGAGTGTTGAGGGTCAAATATTGCATATCAGACCCAGTTATTGCCTAGATTTATGAACAGGATACTGTTTAACAGCTTGATTTACTTGTGTTTGTGTTGCAAGGTGACTTTAAGTGCCTGGACTGAAACAGGGTGCTAAAAGCTGAGATTTAACGCGCTAATGACACTAAAGGTAAGGGACGGACTCCAGGGGACCAAGATTGATGAAATTACACGCCAAAGATCCGAGAAAATCGAGAAACTGAAGCTCAAGTGGCCCAAAATTCGTCCAAAATGCAAGATCACGGGGTTCCCACCATCCGTTCGGCTTGAAACTATATACATGGCCTGAAGACCATAAATTAACCGTAGACGTCGAATTTCGACCGTTGGATCCTAGTGGAAATAGCCTAACAGACAAATCAGCCCATAGATCTGTGAAGTGGGGCCCGCCTGATATCTGGATATACTTCAATTTCATTATTAATGCCTTAAAGTGGATGGGTAAAAGGATGGAAATAACAGATTTCTCACGAACGTCACAGTGGACCCCACATCAGGGTGTGCGTGCATACAGTGCACGCACACGCGACCCACACCGGATAAGTTCTCGGTCAAAGGGGTCTTTGACCCATGTTTTCTTTTAAAAACCAAGCAACGAACAGGGGACGAATGAACGACCATCGGTTCGTGATTGTGGGCCCCACTCATCATCCAAATGAATGATCCAGACCATCCATTCACTTAGGGGCGCGGCCATAACCCTCGCCAAGCTTTCCTTCTGGTCCCATGCAAGCGATCATGTGAATTTCTCTTTCAAAACGCGGGACGGATGACTAAATTAAAACTCCGTGGGCTGCACCGAAACAGACCCGAAAATCATACATTTTCGACTGTTTTTGCATGGGGAATCCAGTGGACGGACTGGATTTTCTATATAACAATGATCATGTCCCCACTGACTCTCACAGAGGACGCTGCGCATGCTCTATTTCACAACAGAGCTACGTTTGATCCAGGTGGGCCACCATCCTTCATCCGGAAGATAATACAGACCATCCAATCATTCCAGAAGGGAAAACAGACCGTACATAAGAGGTTTTTCCAATTACATGCTCACACACAGAGGAAAATACTGTTCAAACGTAGGTTGGACGGCGATATGGAAAGACAAGTGGGCTGCATCATCGGCAATTCAAAACAGTCCATATTCAATTGGTTTTTCTTGCTGAATCTAATGGACGAAGTGGATTTCCCCGAGAACACCACTGTGGGGCCCACCGAACACGTTAGCGCATCTGCGTACGGTTTATGCACGTCCAGGAAAACCAGAATTTCGTAGAGGTTGTGGCCCATCACCGATGATCGGATGGCTAATCTGAACCGTCCATCTGTACCTCGTCCAAAAATGCACCAAGGGATGTTGGTTTTTCAAAAAGAAACAAGGGAAGTGGGCTGTGTTCGGCTCATCTTATTGGCTGCATAAGGAGAGATGCGTAGAAGAATCCGTCGCGGATGCTACTTGCTGTATATCTTGCACACGCATCCATACAGCCACCGACCTCCTTTGCCTATATAAAGGGGTGAGTGAGCCTAGAGTTTTAGTTTTGTTGCTTTCTTTACTTTTTTTATTTTTGTCTTTTCTCTTTTGATTGTTAAGTTTTAGTCTTACCATGTCGATGATGGGCTAAACCTCTTAGCTAGGGCTAAGAGGTGAAGCTTGTAGTGTGATGGGGGACTCTTTTGCGTGTGCCTTTGTTTAACTGAACTAATGTAGAATTTTAGTTTGATTAATGAGAATGTTTTTAGTTTTTAATGGTCTGTTGTGACTGAAATTACAATGGGTTTACGATAGCTTTGAGCATGTTCCTACTTTTTTTATGTTTATGACGTCAGGAAGCCCTGTTGTTCACCATCGTCTCCTGGGCATAGTCGGATGACAATACCCTTCCTCACCTTCATAACATGTTGATTGGGTGGTAATTAGTTTAATTCTGTTGTTTGGTTTGTCTACTGGGCATGGTTTGGTGATAGAATCCATTCTAATTCATACACCTTTCATTTTTTTAAAACTATATCGAGTAAGTTTAGTTAAATTTTCATGGTTACATTCTTCAACTGGATGAAGATGGGACTTTAAGTCCAGTTGAATTTTTGATGCAGGCATAAGATCTTCCTGATCTCTACAAGTGGATCCTCTGAATCCCTAGTGTCCTTTCCTTAAATTCCTTAAGTTTTAGATAATATTTCACAATTATTCTTCAATTTACACTATTAGATTTCATCTTATTCTAGTTCTAGTTCTAGTTAATTTCAGATTACGTATAGGTATCGGTCCCTTGGGATTCAACCTCGATCTTACCAAGTTTATTACTACATCATAAACCTGTACTTGATTATGAAGTTTACCTTGCACTTGATTTCAGAAGAAAGTAATACCCAACATTCATGAATCTTAGAATTCTCGTATCTGGATTATTTTTCAAAAATCACTTGAGTTCATAAAAATTTTTCTATAATTCTCAACTTATTTTTCGCATACTTTGCTCGAGACTAGCATGATGCTGGCTGGGGGTTGTGTTGAGGGTCAAATATTGTATATCAGACCCAATTATTACCTGGATTTACGAACAAGATACTGTTTAATGGCCCGATTTAATCGTGTTTGTGATGCAAGGTGTAATTGCAAGCTTAGACTGGATCAGGATGCTAAAAGCATGGATTTAACACTCAAAATGCACCAAGGGAAGGGACAGACCCCAGGAGACCGAGATCGACCAAATTACATGCCAAGGATCTATGAAAATTGAGAAATTGAAGCTCAAGTGGCTCGAAAATCATCAAGAATGCAAGATCACATGGTTCCCACTATCAGTTCAGCTCAAAATTTCATATGTGGCTTAAAGACCATAAATTAACCGTACACGTCGAATTCCAACTACTAGATCCTTGTGAAAGTGGTCCAACTAACAAATCATCCACTAAATCCTTGATCTAGGGCCCACCTACTGTCTGGATACGCTTCATCTTTGGTCCCCACGATTAAAATGAGGTGGAGAAGCAGATGGACGATATGGATTTATCACAAACAACATATGGGGACCCCACAGCCCGTACCTATGCATAGTGCACAGGTGCACTCGAGGTGTACTGGACCAAGAGGCTTGGTCAACCAGCGCTTGACCCGTGCTTCTTCTCCCTCTCTAATGCAAGCTTCCAGCAAATGCACTAACGTCCGCCGATTCTGTTCAGTGGGGCCCACCCCTCATCTAGACGATAAATCTGGACCGTCCAAGGTGTCCAGGGAGGGGGTATTACCCTTGCCTAGGTGGCATAAATACAGAAGATAGTGAGGGTCGCAATCCAGCCGTCCAAACAGAAGATGGACGGTGGACTGAACCGGCTAGTGAGCCACACCAAAATCAAACCAAAACTATCCCTTCCCGAACGGTTTTTCGAGAAGAATCCGGTGGACGGCCTGGAGTTTTTAAATGACAAATGAAGTGGACCCCACCAAGAACCAGCGCAAGCAATTTGCATAGACTGAACGTTTTCCGTCCACTGGGCCTGGACTAGGCGATGCTCCTCACTTATTTGGATGATCTGAACCGTTCAATGTACTCAGGAGAGAATTTCGACGAAAACCTCATTATTACCAAGCATCCATGCATAAGATCAAGCTCACAGCGACACATCACCACAGCTACGTCGGTTGATCGTGTGGCCCACCCAAGACTCAGATCAAATTCATATTTTGGCTCATGGCCTAACTCAACCTCAATAATCATAGGAACAAATTTGATCTCTAGAAGAGCAGCATAAGTGGGCCCTACAGTGGTCAGCGCAGCCATTGCGTAACACATTACACAGCACACGTCCGACCACCGTTCGATTTCATGGTCATTGTGCAATCATGGCTGTGATCAGACTGGCGATCTGAGCCGACCATAAGCTCCAAAGGGCGGGACTGACCTCATTCATGAAGTCCAAGTAGTATCTGAGATGATTAGTTGTCCAAAATTTCATCCAAACGCAAGGTTGTTTGCGTTTGCTCGCTGCGTAAGCTTTACGCACGTGACTGACAGCTTCTCACCGCCTCCCTGCTTACTATAAAGGAAAGAAGACTAAAGAGAGAGGGCATCCATCGGTTGGGGACGTCTACACAAGAAAGAGAGATAGCTAGAGTTTTTTATTTATTTCTTATATTTTTTTTATATATATTTTTAAGAGATTCTAGCCTTTCCATGTCATGCTAAACCTCTTAGCTAGGGTTAAGAGGTGAAACTTGTAGCGTGATGGGAGACTTTTAGCTTATGCCTTTTGTTTACATTGAACTAATGTTAATACTAGTTTGATTATGGGAATGCTTTTGGTTTTTAATGGTCTGTTGTGACTGAAATTATAATGGGTCTGTGATAGCTTTGGGCATGTTCCTTGCTTTATTTTGATTATGACGTCAAGAAGCCCTGTTGTTCACCATCGTCTCCTGGGCATGGTCGGATGACGGTACCCTTCCTAACCTTCATACATTGTTAATTGGTTGGTAATTAGTTTAATTCTGTTGTTTACTTCTTCTCCTAAGCGTGGTTTGGTGATGGAATCCATTCTAATTCATATACCATTCATCTCTTGAAAACTATATCAAAGAAAATTCAGTTTAATTTTCATGGTTACACCTTTCAACTGGATGAGGATGGACTCTAAGTCCAGTTGAGTTTTTAATGCAGGCATAAGATCTCCCTGATCTCTGCAAGTGGATCCTCTGAATCCCTAGTTTTTTTTCTCTGAATTTCTTAAGTTTTAATTTAATATTTCACCATTATTCCTCAAATTACAATCGATTTAGATTTCATCTTAGTCTAGTTCTACTTCTACTTAGTTTCAGATAACGTACAGGTATCAGTCCTTTGAGATTCGACCTCGGTCTTACTGAGTTCATTACTACATCACAACCCTGCACTTGGGGAGTGAACAAGTTTTTGACGTCGTTGCCGGGGAGTGAACAGAAAGCACCCAGCACAATGACCACAAATACCGTTGATTTTGAAAAGAGAAGCAAAGATACAAGAGACTCAAGAGATCAAAGGCTTGAATGGAAAGAAGAATTGAATCAACCAAGAAATAGATATAGTGGAAAAAGGCCCAAAATGCTCAATTCTCATAAAGGGTTTGCATTCGATAGGGAAGATGTTGTTCCTATGATGAACCAATTGCTAAAAATTGGTATAATAGAATTACCAAAACCCAAACGCCTTGAAGATGTGACAAGAACAAGAGAGAGATTTTTGCTGCTATCATCACCCGATGGAACATCTGACAGAGAATTGTTATACATTGAAATGTATAATACAACGGATGATAGACAGAGGTGAAATAGTGATTGGAAAAGAAAAAGAAATGGGCACAATGGCAACAGTAAACATGCTCACAATCCGGGAAAAGGCCCAAGAAATGAAAGAGAAAGAGGACTGTAAGATGACAAAAAAGGTAGCGGTGATTACGCTACGATCAGGAAAGAAGATAACAAGCCCAACGAAGCAGAAAATAGGAATTATAAGGAAAGAAGTTGTTGAAAGATAGAATGACGATGATAAGAAATAAGAGAAGAATGAGACAGCAAAAGTGACCTACGATGTAGTAAGTCATTTGAAGGGCATATCGTCTCGATTAAGCGTCTATGACGCACTTGAGTTATCAAAGAAATTTTGGCAGAGTTATCCAATCATGATGTCAGAGAAACCTTGATGGTAGAGATGGAACACAAAGAATATGAAGAGCAAGAAGATTGCCTGCCAGTCGTTTCCTTCTCCGATGATGATCTAATCTGTGATATAGGGCCTAACAAGCCGCTAATGATAGAAGGTCATATCTGTGAAAAGAAGGTTAAATGGATTATGATAGATAATGGGTCTACGGTGAACCTCTTACCACTTTTGATTTTGAGTAAACTACGTTATTATTATTATAATCTACGCTTTAGTGGAATGATGATACAAGACTTCAATCAAGATGGGCAACGTGCACTCGAAAAAATTACAGTGACGTTGGAAATAGGAAAGTCAACTACTAATGTCGTGTGCCATATTATAAACGCAGTAACGACATACAATCTCTCCTAGGAATGCCATGGATACATCAGTACGACATTGTACCCTCTACTTTGTATCAATGCTTCAAATACTATAAAGATGGGATACAGTATAAAGTAATGGCTGATATGAAGCCGTATATAGAAGTTGAGGCCTTCTTTGCAGACACCAGTTATTATAAGGGGTTAGCTAAAGAAGAAAGAAAGAATGATGAAAATAAAGTCCTAAAGGACATTCAAGTAAAGGTGATGAAAGAAGAAACAAAAATGGCAGAATCATCTAGAGCTGTAGAAGCAAAGAAGAAATTATATTTTGTGTTGAAACATTTGAGACAACCAGGGCAACCACCACTAACCCTGTTATCACCTGAACAGTTGAAAATTTTACAATCCAATTATACAGTGTCATTGCCATATGTTGAAAGAAATAAGTCATTTTCGGTTGTTCTGGAAAGATTTTAGGTCAGGGATAGCGCAAAATACCCGGAACTGATAGAATTTTATGCCCCAGCGGAAGCAAAGACAGGGGAAGAGGCGAAGAATAATGTATATTGCGGTAAGCTAACACCATAAGATCTTAAAAAATATCACCCGACAAGTAAGAAAATTATGAGAAACATGGGTTTTGATTACGAAGAACCCACTGGCCTGAATCATGGGAGAGGAATTCAAATTCCTATTGGGGTTGGTTAGGAAAAGCGAGGAAATTTTCAAGGATTAGGGGCAAAATCATCAATAAATATGGTTACAACTAAGCAGTTATCAGAAGAAGATTTTAAAATAGTCGAGTATCCTAAAATGGCTCCAAAGCAAATGGAAGATGGGGGCAGCCAACGATAGACAGTTTACGAGAAGTAAACTTGGACACGAAGGAAGAACCAAGGAACACATTCATCAGTGCCGGTCTTTCTAAACAGGAGGCTAAGAAATATGTTCAGCTTCTCAAAGAAAATAGAGACATCTTCGCGTAGACATACGTAGAGATGTCAGGTTTGGAACCTTCAGTAGTAATGCACCGATTAAATATTTCTAAGGAGAAAAGGTCGGTTAAACAAACACAAAGGCGATTTCATCCGGACTTGGTTTCCCTAATAGAAGAAGAAGTCAACGAGCTGATAAAATTCAGGTTTATCAGAGAGGTCAAGTATCCCAAATGGATATCAAACGTTGTCCTAGTGAAAAAGAAAAATGGACGAGTCAGGGTGTGCATTGATTTCAAAGATCTGAATGAAGCTTGTCCGAAAGATGATTTTCCTCTCCCGATAACCGAATTCCTGATTGACAGTATGACTCAGTATACTATCATGTCCTTCATGGACGACTATGCAAGGTATAATCAAATTAGAATGACACCTGAAGATGAAGAAGCAACAGCTTTTAGAACTTCGCTGGGGATTTATCGTTATAAATTTATGCGATTTGGTCTAAAAAATGCTGGGGCGACATATCAGAGGGTGATCCAAAATATTTTTCAAGACATGATGCACTAACATGTTGAATGTTATGTTGATGACTTGGTGGTCAAGTCAGGAGATCATCAGGAGCATCACGAACATTTGGCATTAGTTTTCTGTCGACTTAAAAAGAAGTAGTTGAAGATGAATCCAGCTAAATGCGCATTTGGGGTGTCTTCGGGTAAATTCATCGGTTTTGTTATTAGGCACAGGGCCGTTGAGATCGATCCAGGAAAAGTTAAAGCCATTCAAAATATGCCGCCACCAAAGACATTAAAAGAATTGAAAAGTTTGCAAGAAAAGATGGCGTATATTCGTCGTTTCATTTTAAATCTGGCAGGGAGATGTTAGCCATTTTCTCATTTGATGAAGAAAGTGCAGAGTTTGTATGGCACTACGCCTATCAGAACGCGTTTGATTCGATAAAGGAATTGTTGAAATAGCTGCAGGTATTAACAGCTCCAATAAAAGGGAAGCCTCTTATTTTGTACATATCTGCAGCCAAGAATTCTTTAGGGGCTTTATTGGCATAAGTGAATGAATCTAGAAAAGAGATCGCCCTTTATTATTTAAGCAGGACTCTGATGGGTGTGGAATGTAATTACTCTCCAATCAAGAAAGAATGTCTAGCACTGATATTCACGGTGCAGAAATTGAGACATTATTATCTCTCTTATGACATAACTTTGATATTAAGAGCATATCCGATAAAGTTTTTTATGTCAAGACCGATGTTATCTAGGAGATTGGCCAAGTGGAGCAAAAGCAGTAATACGAGCCAACAAAAGTAGTAAAGGAGCAAGCAATGACGGACTTCCTTGTAGCACACCCTGTAGCAGAGTGCAAGACCATTAGTGATGATTTTCCCGATGAACAGGTTATGTTGGCCGAGTCACAAAGCCCATGGGAAGTGTATTTCGATGGTGCTTCTCGAGCGTCAGAAGCGGGGGTAGGATTATTTTCATCACACCTCAAGGTGATTTGTTACCTTATTCCTTTACATTGAGAACTGCATGTACAAATAATGAAGCCGAATATAAAGCTCTCATCATCAGAATAGAAATTGCTCAAAAAATGAAGATAAAAATGCTGCATATCTTCGAAAATTCTAAATTGATTATAAATCAATTGATAACTCAATTCGAGATAAGAAAATAAGAGCTCTTACCATACTGACAGAAAGCGCAACAGTTATTAGGGAAATTCTGTCATGTTGAAATCAAGCATATACCGCGGTCCAAAAATGCAAAAGTAAATGCTTTGACCAGCCTAGCATCAGCTTTGTCCTGCCCGAATCGAAGCCCTCTCCAGGTAACTATAGAAGAAAGGAGATTTTTATCATCTTCAGAGGCCATTGATGAAAATGTTGAAACACTTCCTATATCATGTTTGGAGGTAACGACAGAAGATTGGCGTCAGCCTTTCATAGATTATCTCAAATATGATATCTTACCTAAAGACTCAGCGTAGAGATAACAAATCAAGCAAAGATCAGGCAGATTCATCATATGTAGTGAAGTATTGTATAGAAAATCTTACAATGGGATGCTACTACATTGCCTAAATGAACTGGAAGCAGGACAGATGTTGCGTTGTTGAGGAGAAGCCTTCAATATTCAAGTTTTCATGTTGCTCGACCGGTTGTGAGAGGTGCTCGATCGGTCGTAAGTTCGAGCCCTGGCACGACTCGAAGTCCAGCGAGTTGTGCTATTTTTTTCCAGAGCCTAGGACTGGTCGTAGGGACTGTAAGACCAGTCGTAGTACGACTGGTCGTAGCTCTCCTAGGATTGGTCGTAGGTTACGCAGTTTGTTCCACGATTTTGTGCGAAATTGCGGATTTGAGTCCTTTCGCAACTGGGATACGGAAGGGAAGTTGCCTAAACTATAAATAGGTGTTCCTAGGGCTTTTCTAGGTATGAAAAAAGCCTTCTAAAGGCTGTAGCAAGGGTGAGATTCGAGGTTGTTCGAATCGGGTAAGTCCTCTCTCTTTGTAATTGATGCTTTCATAGTGGAGATCTATCGCTTTGTGCCGTGGTTTTTTTCCGAAAGGGTTTTCCACGTTAAATCTGGGTGTTCTCTGTGTTCTCTTGTGTGCTTGGTGTCATTGGATTACCATCCTAGATCTAGATCTGTGTGATTCCGCAGGTTCAAAAAATCCCTAACAACTGGTATCAGAGCTATCGTTGGGGCACAGATCTGAATCTGAGAGACTAGTAATAATGGCGAGCGCTAAGTATGAGTTTGAGAAGTATTCAGAAAAAAATAATTTTGAGTTAAGAAAGGTTAAGATGATTAGCCTGTTAACCAAGCAAGGCGAGGATGGTGCTCTTGAGGAGCGGAAGTCTACTATGAAAGATGATGAATGGAATACTCTTGATAAGAAGGCTTTATCATCGATCCGTTTATGTCTCATGGATGAGGTTCTCTACAACGTCATGAGGGAGAAAACTGCGGCTGGTTTGTGGGCAAAGTTAGAGGATGTCTATGCGAAGAAATTCTCAGAAAATCGCCTACACCTGAAGCGGAAGTGGTATAACTTCAAGATGGCAAAGGGTGGAGATCTGGAGGCTCACATCAGCAACTTTAATAAATTAGTTTGTAAATTGCTGGATATGGAGGAAGTGATGAAAGATGAAGAACAAGCATGTATGTTGCTGAATTCTTTCCCGGCATCCTATAAGTCATTCAAGGACACTATGTGCAGCATGAATAAAATCCTGAGTGTCGATACTATTATCTCAGCCCTTCAAGGGAAGGCTATGAGACAACTGAATAATGACATGGGGACGTCTTCTGATACACTGTTTACAGTGGGTAGAAATTCTGGACAAGGTACAGGTTCTTCTGGTTCTAGATCTAAATCCAGGGGCAAGGGCAAAGAAAAGGTAAAGTGCTGGAATTGTGGGAAAGAAGGACATGTGAAGAGGGATTGTAAAAATCCTAAATCAAAGAGGGGAGATTTTGAAGCTTCATGTAGGGAAGCTAATGTTGCCACGTCAGATGGATCGAGTGGATGTGATGGTGAAGTTTTATCTGTGTTTTCGCTCAGACGTTCATACGATGATCGTAAGGATGAGTGGATGCTAGACACAGGGGCATCTTTTCATATGACTCCTCATCGGAGTTGGTTCACCAGCTACAGGGAGTGCGATGGTGGACAGGTATTTATGGGCAATGACATTGCTTGTAATGTTATGGCGGTTGGTTCTGTGCGTATCAGGATGTTTGATGGGGTGGAGCGTACCTTGACAGATGTGAGGCACGTTCCTGATTTGAAGCAGAATCTGATTTCTCTTGGTGTGCTTGAGGTAAAAGGATGCAAGTACACAGGTATTCATGGTGCTCTTAATGTATCTAAGGGGGCACGGGTAGTCCTAAAGGCGCAACGACTCGGTAACTTATACAAGTTGATCGGGAGAACTTCAAAAGGTGGAGCTACGGTGGATGTAGTGGATTTCACCTCTGCACGTGTGTAGCATGTTGGACATGGCCACATGAGCGAGCAGGGCAGGAAGGCTGAGACGCGCGGACAGGGATACAGAGCAGGTGGAGCAACCACCTGTGTGAAGAATCACACGGCATGATCGCGCGTAGGACATCGGCGAGGTACATGGACGACTCCAATATTGCAGGATATTCATCTTCTATTCAGATAGCTTTAAGTGAGCCTGTTGCTGAAAAGTTAAAGGTGACTGTGGGTGATGTGATGGATTCGTTATACCAGAACGACATCTGGGAGCTGGTGGAGCTTCCAGTGGACCGGAGAGCAGTTGGATGCAGGTGGATCTTCAGGAGGATACAGCATAGATATAGAGTGAGGTTGGTGGTGATGGGTTATGCTAAGAGAAAAGGAATCGACTTCTCAGAGATATTCGCACCGACGGTATAGCAGGTATCTATTAGATCCTTGATTGGAGCTGATTGGCCAATGTGATCTTGAGCTATGATGAGATGTAGAAATAAGAGAAGAGGTCAAGGAGCTACACGGTTGAAGAATGAAGACTTGGTGAAGATTGTTGAGGAGAAGCCTTCAATCTTCAAGTTTTCATGTTGCTCAACCGGTCGTGGGAAGTGCTCGACCGGTCGTAAGTTCGAGCCCTGGCACGACTCGAAGTCCAGCGAGTTGTGCTGTTTTTTTCCAGGGCCTAGGACTGGTCGTAGGGACGGTAAGACCGGTCGTAGTACGACCGGTCGTAGCTCTCCTAGGACCGGTCGTAGGTTATGCAGTTTGTTTCGCAATTTTGCACGAAACTGCGGATTTGAGTCCTTTCGCAACTGGGATGCGGAAGGAAAGTTGCCTAAACTATAAATAGGTATTCCTAGGGCTTTTCTAGGTATGACAAAAGCTTTCTAAAGGGGTTCTAGGGTTTCTAAAGGGTGTAGAAAGGGTGAGATTCGAGGTTGTTCGAATCGGGTAAGTCCTCTCTCTTTATAATTGATGCTTTCATAGTGGAGATCTGTCGCTTTGTGTCGTGGATTTTTTCCGAAAGGGTTTTCCACGTTAAATCTGGGTGTTCTCTATGTTCTCTTGTGTGCTTGGTGCCATTGGATTGCCATCCTAAATCTAGATCTGTGTGATTCCGCAGGTTCAAAAAATCCCCAACAGTTGCGAGAAGCCCACTCTGAAGAATGTGGGGCACATTAAGCTGGCCAAAATTTATTCCATCGAATACATCGAATGGGGTATCATTAGCCTACCATGTTCAAAGATGTGATAGATTATGCGAAGCAGTGTCCTGAATGTCAGATTCACGGAGATGTTATACACATTCCTCTAGAAGACGTGCATCAATAGTCGCCTCTTAGCCCTTCTCTACTTGGGGACTTGACGTTATTGGTCCTATAAATCCACCTTTATCCAAAGAAAAATAGTATATCTTGGCAATGACAGATTACTTCTCCAAATGGACAGAAGCAATTGCACTGTGCAGTGTTAAGGAGAAAGATGTGGTTAATTTCATCCGATACGCAATAATATACCGCCATGGTATTCCGAAGAAAAATGTTATAGATAATAGCACTCCTTTCAAAAACAGAGGCATGGAGAAACTATGTCAGAAATTCAACATTTGTCATTCATTTTCAACACCTTAATATCCACCAGCCAATGGATTAGCAGAGGCGTTTAATAAAATGATAGTCAAGATACTGAAGAAAATGGTGACATGAAACAAGTGAGATTGGGACGAGAGGTTATAAGAAGCATTGTGGGCATATAGAACTACCTACCGGATAGCAACAAGAGCAACACCGTACTCACTGGTTTATGGTGTAGAAGCAGTGATCCCGATTAAAATACAAGCAGTGTCACTCAAAGTGGCAGTACATCAGTCCATTACAAATGATGAAAATGCAAAAATAGGGCTGAATGAGCTAGATTTTTTCGATGAGAAATGTCTAGCAGCCCAATAGTGATTGCAATTGTATCAGACAAGGATATCGGCCGCCTTTGATAAACGAGTCAAGTATCGTTCTTTCAAAAAAGGGGATATGGTGTTAATGTTAAAAAACCTATAGTAGTCACCCACAGAACATGGGGTAAATTCGAGCCCAAATAAGACGAGCCAATATAATAAAAAAAGTATACTCCAATGGAGTGTACAGAGTCACAAATCAAGATGGACAAGGGATCAGTATACCGATCAATGCTCGCTTCATCAAAAGATATCGTCCCTGAGGATACTGCTGATTTTGATCCAGAATATTATCAGAATAATGATGTTGTATCAAAAGGGAGCAAGAATAAGCAAGATCACGACTATGTACTATCAGATGAATGAATAAAGAAGAAATTTACGAACGCATCAAGACTATGTACCAACAAGTCTTACAAAAGGAAAGTGACCATCATTATCATCATCAAGCGAGCTCTCTATAAAATTTTGTTAAAATTGGTATCGTCACCAAGTTGATATATTGTGAACAACACATATGAATATCGTTGAAGATATTATTAGAAGTGATGACGTATCAATCTTAATCTCATTCTCGCAACAATGATGGTCACCTACTATTATCTTTTAAGGCAGCCTAGCCAAGCCCTATATGGTCAACTACGCATAAGTCCTATCACCATCGTCATTCGGGAAGTAGTGAGAAGCCAATGGCCCTAAAAATCCTGTGAAGGCCATCATATGTATACCCATGCGAGCAGCGGACGGAGCCAACAACTAAAAGCCCTAAAAGGCCAAAAAGTCTTCAACAAGCAATCACACATAAGACCAATGCCGTCTGTATAGCTTTCCGACAACATCACGAGGAACGAATGAAAATGCCCTCCCATGAATGACTCCAACCTTACAGGCAAAGAAAACGTGAGCTGCAGTGTGAGCTCTTTGGCCATGTCCATAAATAGGCCAACCATGCATAAGACCTCCCAAATCTCTAGCTTGATTTCAGTATTAACTTATGAGGAATGGCCTAAACCTACTCATTGATGGACCGGCGGCCATAGATTTGGTACCCCCAAAGGTTGCCTTGCGAGCCCCGTGAACTCTAAAGAGTTATTGCAGCCAACCCTGTGTGTAAATCCAACCGAGTTTACTGCCCCGGTAGCTTCACTGGGCCCATTAGATGGATCATAGTTTGTGAGCTCATCAGGCTGTGAGAAGTCTGGTGAACTCCTAAGAGTTACAGAGACCATCACGTGAGACCCGACTCCACTACTCAAGAGTCTAAAAACTAGTGGCTCTACTACTCAAGAGGATAAACTATGTGTGATCATCTAATTAAATTAAAATTTAGTGTCACCTAACAAATCCAAAATCACATAGGAAATTCCATACTAACGATCGTAATATGTTAATATTTTTTATTTGTTATGCTACATTAAATATTAGGATATCTCATAATGCTTTCAGAATATTTCATATGTGGGTAAATAAATATTCTTGCAATAAATCATGACTTGAAAATTTATGAAAAGGACAAACTGTCTCAAAATATTGTGATACTTTCAAAAGAGGCTGCATGTTCTAAAAGAAATATATAGAAAATTTGTAATGTTGAAATACTGTAAGAATACATGATTATATGAAATGTTTCCGAGTATGCCGATTGTTCGATATAATGACAAAATCATGAAAATTTCATGCTTGAAAAGAGAGAGAGAGAGAGAGAGAGAGAGAGAGAGAGAGAGAGAGAGAGAGAGAACATGCAATATAGACTGTGATTACATTAAGTCTAGTTAAAATGTTTGATACTCAAAATCTTATGTGCTAAGTCAAATGTCTCAAAATATGTTTATTCTTTTGAAGTGGACGAGTCTTCAATAACAATACGTTTATATTTTTGAGATGAGCAACGACGTCCTTCCACTTTACGCCTTTCTGATGGTAAAGGAGAATTATCTTGTAATATTTGCAAAGGAGGAGGGTAGAACTGCAAGGAATCATCATTCTCTGTCAAAAATTTGTGGGTGCTCTTTAAAGGAGTATGAAAAGCTATCCATCCTTCAAGAACATCAGTAGGCTTTACTCCATGAATGTCATCTTCTGAAGAGATTCTTATGCAAAGTTGTCCTGGAGAGGGGGCACAATTCATTTCTTCAAAATAGTCGATACCTTGGCCCTTCTGGTAATCTTTCAGGTGAGGAGGAGGGATCCATATAGCATGATTTATGGGGTAACAATGGTTTGCCAAGTAATATTGATGAACCCACCAGCGCATCCAATAGTAAGAAGCACTAACTGGATAATTGTAACCGAGAATGAGAAAATGTGATCCAGTGTGAACATTCAAGAGTTGCTTCCATATTAGAGCCCAATTATACGACCCAATGTCGTAACTTCTCATTGATCTGGTAACAATATCACAAGTTTCTAGTACAGTTTGATCAAATCCAAATTAGCGAGCGAACCTACTAGGATAATATGGTTCACGCCAGAGTACGTTACTCTCCCTCAAAGGAAGGGTACTAGATCTGATGAAAATAAGGAAAGAATGTTCACCAGATGAGATGGAATCATCATCAATAATTTCTACGTCTTCAGGATAGCTACAAAATGGAAATCGATGAAAGTCGATGGGATCGTTGCTTTCTATTTTCCTAGAGATCCATCCATTTGATTTCTTAATCATATCTCTCAATTAATAATGTTGAAGAGGAAGTCGGTTAGGGTTCAAATATGCTCTTCCAGAATCCACAAATGTATAAGGACAATATACTCTTAGCCAGCCTAAGAAGAAATGCCATGGAGTACAAACAGGAAAAGATTTAGAGACAGGATCCTTTAAACCAAGGATGACATCTCCAAAAGCGGGATAAAAGGAACACAAAACTGAAGGAGCTAATGAATATTTTTGACCTTCCGCCATTGCACCTACGACCATAAAGAAGGAAGGTCTGATGATGTCCATTTAATCAGAATCCAAGAATATCACCAAGCTTAACCAATAAGCTAAGAAGGCACCTAATTCACAAGAAGAACTGTATTCCGCAGTGTGTTTAATGTTCTTGCGAATGGCCATGAGTTCTGGATGGTTATGATCTGCAAAGCTGCCAAGATGAAGATATGATGATCAAGCTAAAATAATTTGATATTAAAATTATGGTAATAGAAATCGAAAGGGGAATGACATACCGCAACTTTCGAGAAAAATAAGCCAACCATTCGAGAGAAGTAATTTGATTAGGATGAGGGAAGTTGGCTAATGCATTGGAAAGTTCAAGGGTGGTTCTGGAAATCTTGGATGTATCTCCTCCCGCAGGTGCTAGAGCAAGTTCTCCATTAGAAGGCACATATGCATAAAAAATGTTTCCCATGATGAGAAGACTCGCTATGCAAAATAGGTCTCATAGGGTAATGTTCATTTCACCCGAAGGAAGGTGAAATGAATTGATAATCGAATACCAATGGTTAAGAAAGCATCTGAAGATAGCAGCATCTGCATGAAAATGTTCAGATGTGGCTATGATTGCATCAGAAAGAGAAATCTGCTCTAGAATGGCAGTATGTTTCCGAACAACAGCACGGGCCCAAGCACTATAGAAATCACGAAGAGGCAGGAGTCTTGTAGCCAAGAAGTTCTTCGTATTTCAAGGTAATCTCTTGGAGAAGAATAGTTGTTGAGCTGTCTCAAAATAATGAGTGGGGAAAGGTTGTTGAGGATCATAATATGGGCGCAAAAATCTCATCTTATGAATTTTTCCTGCTCTTTGGTGGGGGCTATTTTCTTCCAAATATCTCATTAAGATCCTGGGTTCTTTCCTGACCCAATTGTTTATAGAGGCAAAGATATTTCAACGATCAAAAGGTTCACTGCGCAGAATTGACCGATGACATTGCGGATTGATGGGAATAGTAGTTTAATCGTCAGTGAAGGGGTTATGAAGATCTAAAGTTTCTTTGTGTATTTCTACATGTTTCCAAGAGTGGCGAAGAGGTTGTTCGAGTTTTGAAGAGGATGGGTAGCTCTTTCTTTTTAAAAAAGGGGTTTGAGAGCGATGCATGGTGGAGAAAATTGGCTAAGTCTGGAAAATGGCCAAAGGGTCAGTTGCACAGGTCGCGCAACCAAAGTTCGTTGCGCAAACTCGCACAATGGGTTTACACCTTACGCAAACAGGATGTCTGTTGCACGAGTCGTGCAACCAGATGTTGTTGCACGGGAGGAATGAGAGGTTGTTGCACGGGAGGAATGAGAGAAACAAAGCTTCACTGCATGGAATGAAAGTGAAAATATGAAACAGATCCGACTATTTATTAAGGACGGGGCTGAGTACGGTACTCGGGCGTCCCTTGCGTAGGTCACGCAACAGCTTCAGGAAGTCTAGAAATTCAAAGGCTGATCCTGATTCTTTGATTCTAGTAAATAAAGAAAGGGTCAAGGGGGCATCTGTTGGAGCATAAAATAATGAAGAAAGATTGAAGGGGTAGAAGATCAAAAGGGAGTTGGAAGAATGAGGAAGAAAGAAAAAGATCGAGCACCTTGTTCAGTAGTTGCGTGGGTTGCACAACTAGTAATCGATTGTGCGGTCATGCAACCAACCTAATTCGTTAAACGGACCGCGTAACGGATTTCCTCCATTGCGCGGATCGCGCAACTAACTTCCTCATTGTGCAAGTTGAACAACAAAGATTAGAAATGGATCATTATAAACGGTCAGATCTAATGCAAAGTGGGCCCCATGGTACAATAATCGAGGGTTCGCATGTGTAAAGGCCTATAAATACCCCACTCCCCCTCTCATTTGAGAGAGAAGAATTTTGGAAGATGAACGGAGCTCTGAATGAAGACTGAAGGTGAGAAGGGAAGTCAGAGATTGGTTGCGTGGGCTGCGCAACCAACAACTTATTGCACGGGTCACGCAACCAAGTCATCATATGACCAATTATAAAAAGGGTCAAAATGCTGGCGAAATAGTCCAATTCGATCTTCATTGATCCAAACTCTCCCTTTACACAAGGGACAAGCTCAAAAGGGGAGAAGTTGAATGATCAAATCAGCACAACAATCTTCCTAAGGAGATGGCTGAAGTAACTGTCGAAATGCTGCCGAATTCGAGATTCCACATTCGAAATTTATTAATTTCAATTTATGTATTTCAAATGATCTATCTTAGAATCAAGGGATACTAAAGGATATAAATGAACTCAGTATTAATAATACAATGATTGATATAAATGAACTCAGTATTAATAATACAATGATTGTTTTTCATATACTCTCTTTGTTATGTTTGAATAAGATAATTTTTTCAAATTGAATGCATTTGTTTCTTATTCAAAACATCAACATTGAGCAGATGTTAGCAAATTCACTCACTAAAGGCCTTCCCATCATGTTGTTTAAGAAGCATGTGACGTCTATAGAGTTGTAGATCCCAAGGATGTATTTTATTAGTGGGAGTTTAATCCGGTTTGTAAAGACATTTAGAGATCTCCTATATGCATCTTGATGATTCTAGTATTCAGTATATTCAGTTTAATTCTACTTCTCCTTCAATGTGCATTTTTTGTTAATGTTTTGAATAAAGCATAATTGGGTTTGTGGCTTGTTGGGGGCATGTACACTAAGACCACTTGAAGATATGCATATATGATTACATTAGATATGTAATCTTCATACCATAATGGTAATAGTATTTGTGACCATGATTCATCTCTCTTCGATAAAACTAAATGTTGTGATGACTACCATGATCCGATATTAGTGATCTTCATAAACCATATTTAAGGATCATAGCTCATATCCAATAATGAAATCTAGTGGGTACCCTTCTAGAAAAGTTCCTTTAGTTGATCAGTGTGGCTAAGTGGAAGAATGTAGGACCTCTATTTGGTGGTTCCCACATGATCATTGGGCTAAACATATGATTGGATTACATTGATGAGTATACCGATGGGTCCCACTATATGTGTGATTGTTAAATATAGGTTTGGGGCAATTACGCTCACGATGTGTTCCTATCCACAGCAATTTGGATAGGCATGGAACTCTCAACCGTGTGATTGCTATAATCTAGTTGATCTTCATCATTGATGCATGATCAATCTGTTAACCTGCAAATTAAGTCTAGCATGGCTATCCTTATTTGCTTTCTTTCAGGATGATTCGGGGAGAGACTTCCTACGTTGAAAGACTAACATCAGATTCTACAACGATCAAATGGCACAAGTTTGAGGTATGCTCTGATTTTTTATTTTTCTAGAAACTTGATGATACTAAGATGTTGATCTGAATTATGGCTAAATTAAAATTAGGGATTCTTTTTATTAAACTTTGAATTCCATTGCATTTTTAAAATCTCCAATAGTTACCCCCTTGATGTTTGGTGAGAGAGAAGAAAAAGAAAATAGAAAATATGAGAGAAATCTCTCTCTCTCTCTCTCTCTCTCATCCCTTCATTACACGTGCGACATGTGGGGTTTGCTAATGGACAACATGCACAACCGGCCCTATTGTGGGAGTGTTTAGGCTCCATGAACTCCATCTCTATGCGTCAATGTGGCACTCACAAAGCACTCTAAGTTATAGTTCCGCTAACTACATTGTGACACTTGGACAATATATTCAATCAATACGAACTATTTGTTAAGTGCAACATACATTTTATGGTCCTCCATAATAAAAAATCACACCAATTAGATATTTCTTAGCAACTGATCAGCAATGGCTTATACATAAACGGTCAAGATTGCTTATAATAAGTTGTTTTAAGTAGTATTTTAACCATCTATTTGTCAGGGATTTTATGGATTACGTATGGTTCCATGAAAGCACTTCTATCAAACCATCCTTAAGATCTTGTCCATGGTTATTAGAAAGTGTGGTCAACATACAAATAAATTGAAAACGTCAACGTAAATTTTGCTTGGTATGAAATGAATTTCATGCTACGTGTAATTAATGGACAATCTGGATCAATTTTAGGACTATCCAATCACATGGGAAGGCAAAGGTTCTATATCAAATATGTGCATATGTATTTGATGATCTGAATTATTCATCGTCCAAAATCATGAATGAATTATAAACCAAGAACAATTGTGATTTTACAATCCTGATAATTTAAAAATTAAGGTAAAAAATTAATAGAACATTGTCATGTATTCTTTATAACATTTTTATGAGTAGGATTGTCCTATCAGTGTGATTTTTCACTTTATTTATAAAGGCTTATGATAAATGGTCGATTTGGGTTACCAAAAATATGCCACATGGCTGTCTAAGGAATCATTTGAACGCACCCTAAAAGGAGTGTTTGGTGCCTAAACGGTGCTTTGAGCCAAACCCTAGTTTGATGTGTATTTGGATACAATATTTTTATGATCATATCTCATCTCCTATTCATCAACAAAGTTGCTAAAATGTCAAATTTGAGGAATTGGTTTTCATATGGCTAATTGAATTTAGTCATTAAACCCTTTCTATATAAATAAATAAATAAAAATAAAAACCCTCTTTTACAAAAGTATATTCAAACAAACCCTAAACTCCAATCCCCTCCTAGTAAGAACGTGAATAAGGTCTTAAATTTGTAGCATTTTTACAAATATCTATGGAAAGTAAATGCCTCAAGCGTACAAAATGGCCAACAAAGTTTATATTCCTGACACCGTGAGACCTATGCTAGGATGACACTTTAGCCCTCTAGGAATATTTTTTTCTTTTTTTCAAAAAAGCACAAAGCGCACCATCTTCACCATACGCACCATCTCCACCATACATGTGGACACTAGAACTTAACTATTAGATTGATGTGACTTGACAAGAAAAAATTTATACATAGAATGCTTGGGCCGGGAAAAAAAAAGAGGTTGTACAGTGCTGTTTTGGCTTTCGAATTGTACAAGTGAGGCTAAGTGGGAGTCCATGGTTACAATAGTTCAAACAACTCATATAATGAACCACAATGTTGATTTCTCATGCACAGAAAATTTCATAGTTTAAATGAATCTTGATCCTTTGATGGGTGGTTAGACATTGTGGTGAGAAAGAAAATGTAGCAATGATTCACATTCAATTTGAAAATGGCCCAAACAATATGTAGCTATGGTGAGGATAAAGATAAAGCAGTCCGCACCTAATTTGTAAATATGTGTAAATACCATTTAGATACCATACCATGCACAACATGTGTACCTCTCTCTCTCTCTCTTTACTTATCTATCTATATATTTATCTACACACACGTTAATCATCTAAGCCTTATACCAACTAATTGAGGTTAGTTAAATGAATCTTATTTTTTCATTCCATGCTATCAAGAGTCAGGGCTTTAGTTGGTCCATATATAGGTCTTCAGGTCTTTTCTTACCACCTCCACCCACATTCTTTTGAGTCTTTCCCCTTAACCTTTAAAGCCTTCAACTTGTACTTGTTAGTACCTGGTTTTGTCAATAATGTGAGTTAGGAGTCTTGATTCGGTTGAACCTCTATAAGAAAACATTGAAGACCAGAGACTCAAAGAATTCAAGCATCAAGGAGTGAAGAACAGGTAAATCATGAGGTGCCTTAGCGATGCTAACCTTAAACCCAGAACAACCGTAACATCTACAAGATCTATTTTCCAAATAGGTAAACCTTTATTTGATCATTCCTTGGCCTTAGAATCCTTATTTGAACTTGGTTAGATAGGCTTTAGAGGTTCAAAGTTATAAAACAGAAGCTCAAAATAGTGGACTCTTAGGAGAGATCGATCGATGTTAATTGATCGAACGTTAAGCTCGATCGATCGATGGTGGCTAGAAACGTCCAACAAGTTTTCTACCTCCAATTGAATTAGTTCTTGTAATCAAACTAGTTATTTTCTGCCCATCTTTCTAACTATTGCAAACTTTCTCTTTATAAAGTGCTTATGGCTTTTAGGCATTTAAAAGGATTTTTCGTAGACTAAAAGCTTAGGTGTTTTTTCACTCATATAACCTAATCTATTGAGTTCATGCGATCCATCATGTGATTCATTACTTAGTATGAGCATTCCAAGCTCAAGTTGATGCTACCTATGTTCTCTTAGATTCTCTAGAGTTTAGACCTTACAGTATTCATAGGCAAATCCTTGCTTAAACAACCTACAATCCCCCAATTAGATGAATCCTCTCCTTAGAAACAACTAAGTATTAGTTGTAAGAGATTCACCACTACCCCATCCTCCTGTTGCCTTAGTCACCTCGTTGGAGTATTAAATGCAAGGCGATTGATAGTAGGAGTTGAAGCATATGCACCAATGATCGTGTGAGAAATTGAGAAGCTAATTGAAGCATGTGAGAGCATCAACCAAATCTCTCAAGTAAGGAACATCAACTGGGCTCAATCAGACAAGTAAGGTTGTCAATTTAAAGTCTATATACTCTTTATTTGTGTAGGATTAAGTATATAGTTTGTAACCCAAACTTAAATAGGTTCTTGTGTAGGACATAAGTTCTTTTGTAGGACTGAACTCATTGAACACAAGTGTATACATGTTAGTCTCCTTGAGAGCTTTCGGTGTGAGCAAAATGAAGCTCCTTCGATTAGGCACAGGTTTATTACTTAGACTGTGTAAAATCAATATAGGTCCTTATGTATGGCAGTAAATATTAAGGGTAAACCTATTAAAAACTCATAAAATAGTAAAATCTGATACACTCATGGAGATTACGTACGTCCACTGGGAGTGGAGTAGGCAAGTAACCAAACCATTATATATCTTTGTGTTTGTAATTGCTAATGTTTGCAATTCTATTCATGCTTATGTGTTTAATTAGTTGAATTATATGGATACTTAAATTGAATTGCATATTAGGCACTTAACTTTTAACACACAAGATCACTATCTCTAACACATAGACTTGTGTTCAATTAGTTGAATCATGAGTAGTCTATGAAATTGGGCCATATAGCCTAATTGCTTTTAATTATTGTATTTAAATTTAGTTGGCTAAATTAGTTTAATTGGCGAGAATTTTTAAGTGGTCATATTCATCCCCCCCTCTAGAACTTAGTCATAATTTTAAGCTTTCACATACTGTGGAACACAATTCACACAATCTCAATGCCAACTCTCTATTAGGATTTTAAAAAGACAACGGATGCATAAATTTTTAAACTTATCTTATATTTAGATCAATGAATCATCATCTAAATATAATCAAATTCAAAAGCATCAATACATAACCCAAATTAAAAGTTACTTAAATTTATGCTACAAAAATGGAATATTATTGCTAGATATTGATCTTCCAATAAAGAAGTTTTTTTTTTTTTTTTACAATATATCCCCAATTAACAACAAGTAAAACCTCCCACATGGCCTAAAATAAGGCTAAGGGTGCATAATGAGAGCGGTCTAGTGAGTGGACCGCATGCATGTGAACATATTTAAACGCCCTCCCCGCTGCCCTCTTCTCTCTTTTTAAAGGTGGTGATTTTGCTAAAATAGTTTTTTTTGTGGTTTTGATTGGCTTTAAATTGTTAGCCATTTAATCAATTTTAGAAAATAATATTCAAATTTGTACTTTTTTCTATAACATTGAAAGCACTCGCATGCGAGTGCGAAATACCTTAACTTTTTTTGGCAGTTCCCTTTTCCTGATTTTATACTTTGTTTTAATTGTAGAAGAATGCAGTATTGACTTAGGTATTAAAATATACTTAAATTGAAGTCACCACTAACCAAATGAAGCTTCAAAATCTACAGGCAGCTAGAAATCATAGAATCGCTCATGGTTCAGAGTACCACAAGATTCCTCTAGTCAAAAAGTAGTTTTAATCTCATTTTGAGTGGGATGTCTACAAACTCCTAAGCCCTGTTTTCAACCATTGTTTCTTTTATATGAACTTGTGAAAAGTACTCATGAAATAAAAAATCTCTCTTATTTGAAGGTTTGTTATTGCCCATGTGTGTAGAGTTGTACACACACATATGCCATCATGCTATGTTTATACCCATTTTTGGCACGCTTACATGGACCAATGAGATACCACCACAAATCATCACTACACGCTACATGATAGGTGAAATCTTACTCGCTCCCTTCATCATTGTTACACATAATCTGGCATAGCCAGATCAAACAATCCAGAAAACACCACATGGTAATTATGTCATGTGTAGCGTAAATAACTTTAAGATAAGGAGTTAGAGACATGCACATAAGAGAGATAAAGAGCATTAAATGCTAGACTTGTATCAAAAGTACTCTCTGCAAAAATAAAAAGTCTCATTAAAGCAAGTCTCTCGCTCAACATTAAAGTACAGAATCCCATCAAAGGCTATCTCTATCTAGCATTAAATGTTAAAGCCTTTCCAAAAGCAACATTTTGGCATCATATGCCAAAGCTAAGGGACCTAAGGATCAAAACAACTTTTTAGTGTGAGAGTCCAGAGACATGAGGACTTTGGCTAACGCACGCGAAAGCATATCTCTTGTACACATGATCATACACAATAGGCCACATGGATGTGAAAGAATTAAAGAGATTTTTACAAACAATCATTCAAATCCCTCACAATGTCAAAGACTACACAAGGCCATCACCTCCCAAAAGGCTATATAAACAATATTCTTCAAAGAGCTTGAGCCCTCACATCATTACAATCAAGTATAACTTTATTTATCCATCCTCTAGAGACATTTATCTTTCTACTTTATTTTAGTTTTAGCCCAACCCCTCATCGCTGCTCATAGCATAGGAGCCTTAGTTATTAGTCCTTAGTTTAACTCTCCACCCTTCATCAACGGCATATCACTAGATCGTAAGAAAGATTGCTCAATTTCGAATGGAAGGCTTTGGGAGTTTCTTGTTACGTATTAGGTGATTCTATCGGTCCTCTCACCATGAATTTTGGTCCACACCAGATTATAATGGATAATTGATTCTACACCGTCTCACTACATGCTTGGTTCCCTTCAAGCCCACGAAAAAGTTGTTCCCTCACCGACCATCTCGTCATGAAACCTGGTTTCAATTGAGCAACGAACAGATTGTTGAAGATCTACCGGCCATCAGTCGTTTTCCTACAAGGCTCAGTTTCCTATAACGAAAAGAACAGACAATCATCCCACACATCATGATTGTCCCACTAAGAAGCTCAATACCGATTAGGCAATGAACGGATTATTGTCCCCCAAGATGATCGTGAGTGCCACTATTATAAACATAATTAATAGAAGAATATTTTCGGTTTATATCTTCTTTCTTTATTTTTACTGTTGAACTACGATAGCAAATCAAGCTGAAAGAATAAGTCCCTAAGTCCATCAATTCACATCTATTGTCTCTAGGCAAAAATGAACTCATTTGGAAGGCCTAACCCCTACCCTTTCACAAATCACCTGAAAGGAGTGCATACCAATGGTTGAGAGGATAATGGTCCCATCTCCAAACTATTCATCTTGATGTAGGGGATACTAGCGATTCAATTAAAACCTTTGAGTCAAGTAGACTCAAGCATGTCCACGCATCTTACCCACACACAAATAACCAATTCAAACCCTCGCTTATATGTCTAGCCTTATTCAATTGAATTGGCAGCAATGGCTCTAGTAAGGTAGGCCCTAATATTGAAAATTGGTAGATGGGTTAGAAAATTTCAGCCAATTTTGCTATAGTCATGCATTTGTTTTGCAAGCTATAGCCCACTTGTGGATCAACTTAATTCTTCCATTGTGGTATTAATATAGCGGTGCCTTTCCAATAGATGGATTGGATCTCAAACCTATATACCATGATGGATCTCAAACCTATATACCATGATGGCAAATGTGTGATGTGTACATGAGATGTGTTACACAAGCATAGACTAGCAAATCTCATCTCTAGACAAACCGGCCGGGCGGACCGCCTACAATGCAATGAGGCCCACTGCAATAACATGCCACATCCACTCCATCCATCTGGTTCACAAGATCATCTTCAGATATGACTCCAAAAATGAGACGGATCTAGAACTTAGTGGGCCGGGCCGTAGGAGATAGTGGGGTTCAACACTCACCATTGATCCTTCAAGGGAAAATTAGTTTTCTTACGCATGTTTACAAAGAAATAATTTCAGAGCTAGCCCAATTTTATGACATCCCATGCCAAACATATAAGCTTTTAGAAAAAGGGTCAGTGTCTACCACATTTATGGAACTCTTCCTATTTGTAGTAAAATTGTAGGTGAGCATAGATATTAATATATTCCCCCTGACAGCATTCCAAGGCCCATTAAAAAGTCAAATATGAACGGCTAATTCATCTCTCCGATGGTTACACTCCATTTTTAAAATGCACGAGATTCATTCATGGGCCCATGAAAAATTTAGCTAGATGTGAATGGACAATTCATCTCTCTGGTCAGCCACTCACCATTTTTAAAAAGCACTTATTCCTCTATCCAATCACATTGACTAAAGTTATATATATATATATATATATATATATATATATATATATATATATATATATATATATATATGGAAAAGGTACTATGCGCTCGACCTCACGATAAGCTTATCGTGAGGTCGAGCTGTGTGGGCCCCACCGTGATGCGTGTTGACCATCAATACCGTGCATTTGATGAGTCCCCTTTAAATTATCGGATATCCTAAAAATCAGACGTAAACGGAACTCAGGTGGGCCATACCATCTAAAATCATGTGAGGACACCGTTAAAACATATAAAAGCACTTGGTGGGGCCCACCTGAGTTTTGAATGCTGCTGAAACTTGGTATGACCCTTAATCCTAGTGGAACACACATAATGGATGGGCTGAATTTGCAAACCACATCTCGATGGGACCCAAAAAATGATTATAGATGTTTTAATGGTGCATGGACCCTCTCCACTTCTATATGTGGTGTGGTCCACACAGCTCTACCTTATGGGATGGACCGTGAGGTCCAGTGCATAGTACCTTTTTCCACACACACATATATATATATAGGAAATGGTACCATGAGGTCGAGCTGTGTAGGCCCCACCTAATGTGTGTCAAAAATCTACCCCATCAGCTAGATGCACCATTTCATGGTAGGCCATGTGCTTAAAAATCAAGTCAATCCACGAATTGGGTGGGCCACACCATATACAACAGTTGACAGAGGTTACCCTCTCATTAAAACATCAAAATCATTTATTGGATCCACCGAGATGTGGTTCACAAATCCAGCCCATTCATTGTGTGTCTCCCACTTGGATGAGGGGTCAGACCAAGCTTCACCCGCATCCAAAACTCAAGTGGGCCACACAAAGTGATTTTATATGTTTTAGGATGTCTTCACATGTTTTTAGATGGTATGGCCCGCATGAGTTCCATATGATTTTTGGAATATCTCATGATCTGAAAAAGACCCATCAAATGCACGAGGTAGCTGTTCAACACATATTAGGGTGGGGTCAACACAGCTCAACCTGAGGAAGCTCCCATGAGGTCGACCTTATAGTACCCATTTCCCATCCACACACCTTATGGTACCAAATAACTCGCATGTCATTTGCAACATTTATAATTACCTTCCTTTAGTTTTTTATATTTATAAATACCAGTCATATTTGATTATATTTTTAAAAGTCCTTCCACACTAATATAAATGTCGTTGGAAAATGTTAGAGCATAAGATATATATATATACACACACACACAGCTGCACACGTACCATTATATATAGCATAAATAAGCATAGGATGAATACATGTATTACTGCATGCATTTATCCATCTTATCCTTACGTATAGTATGTCAAGTGGTATTTATGATGTACCCTACCATTTGAATGGTTGAGATATTGACATGTAACCATCCATCTCTAGTACATGTTCCCCACTTCACACAAAGAACAAAGAAAATTAGGAAATTTTTACCGTAATGATTTCATTTAAAAAAATTTTTTAAGGTAGCAGCCTCACTAGGTGTATTCATAAGTAGTGTTGGGCACAGGACAACTCGACCCGCTTGACTCAACTTATCCGACTCGTTCAAACTTGATTCAACGTGAACCGAATGGATGAGTCAGTCGAACCGAGTAGGCTTCGTCCAATCCGAACTCAAATTAAGTCAAGTTTGAGTGACCTTGTAACTTTACCCAACCCGATTTGAAACTTGATCTAGTTAAACTCGCCTCAGTTCGAAACCAACTCGACTCGAATTTTGGTACATATATAATAAAAAAATCATAATTTTTAAGTATCTCTAACTTATATGCCACTCCCGACCCCGGCTTAATCCCAAACTCTCTCTCCTTTCCTTATCCTCCTCCATTTCTAAGTCCGACAACCACTCACTCCCTCCCTCTCCCATCTCTCTATCCAAATTGGTGCCAACTCGAACCGACTCGGTACTTTTAACTGGATGAGACACAATCCCGATTAGTCCATGCCAAACATGGACTCAGATCGGTTTAGACATGCTGAACTCGGTATCAAGTCAAATCAAGTTCGGGTCCAGTTTATTACAAAACCAAATCGAATCGGATTAGCTCTAACTCAGTCCGACTCAACTCGATGCCCAGCTCTAGTCACAAGAGTATGCCTATGACTAACTGAGCATTATGTGGGCGAGAATGTAGATCAAATCCACTCCGCTCAGCACTTATCAGTGAAATCCAATACTTAGGTAAGCCACATCATAGAGAATGGTGTAAAATGATGCCATAAAACTCTGAACTTTATGTAGTGTGGCGTACATGAGTCCTGGAATGTCCTAATTTTTCGGAAACCACTAATCCTGTTGTGGTGCATCAGATTAACGGATTGGATGGAACATATACACCACATGGGCCCCACGGGCAAGACTGTTTGTTTTTATGTGGTTTGTTTAGAAGATGTGGTCCGTTGGTGGACCGGCCCCATGTGAATCACGTTAGATAGCATTATTAAAAAAAAAAAAAAAAATCTTACGATGGTCAATAGATACATGATCACGTGCCAAGGACCGTTTGGTGCGTTGATTAGGTAAGTTGATAAAAACCCACTAACGAATCACATCGAATAATCGCTAAGTTCATCGTGGACATGTGTACGTTGGGGATTAGGTGGCATTCGTTTTCTTTACGTGTCTCTTCTGTAGGAGATCTGAGCCGTTCAAAATGTGGAACCCACCTTGAAGTTCACCTGATTAGAAAATCAGTCTGGTACAATCATGATATCAGGCACACCATGGATTTTAGTTGAATCGTAGTGGCTGTGAGTCTGACTGAACTGTCAATCATTTTTGGTACAGATCTAGCCTGGCTAATGAGTTGCTAGAATGATTTTTGTCCTAGGTTATCATCATAATGGGAAACACCTTTCTTACGGCTTGGATTTCGTATACGTGAGACACACGTTCTTGTATATGCATGCATTGCATAGGTTACTCCAATGCCACGCACTTTAGGAAATTGTTACTCGTGTATAACGATAGTGGCCAGATTCCTCTTCAGCACCTCATTTACACAGCAAGTAAAACTCCAAAATTCTTTCGGGCCCACCACGCTATAAATGTAAAATCCAATCCTTCCATCAGTTGCATTTATAAATTCTAGGCCTTGATGAAAAAAATCAGTCCGATAAACAATTCAAATGGACCACACTATAAGAACAATGGGATGGGATGCCAACCACAGGTTTGCGTGTGGGTCCACCATGGTGTGTCTCTTTCATCAAACCCATTCATAAGGTTTGAATCACCAAGATGAAGGGACCATATAAAAATCAAAGCGGTCCAAAATTCAGCAGGCCACAACGTATGAACTTAAAAGGTATTAGGTGTAGTTTTTATAACTTCCCCATTGGTGTGGCCCATATGCATTTTCTATATGCCTTATATTTTAAATGTACGTTGAAAAAAATGGTCCTCACCTAATTGATAGAGTGGATATCACATACATAACATGGTGGGCCCAAATGGCTTGGGTGTTTCACGCTCCGTGTAAAACTGGTCATGTTGTGAGGATTTCGGTCCGCGTCGTGGTTGTGTGAACAGGCCCTTTTTTTTAGGGAGCCGAATGCATGTGAGAGATCCATGGTTATGGCATACGTGTCAGGGATCTGGGTCGTTCATCAGGTAGACGAACTATAAATGTGCCATATACCAAAAATCATGATAGCCCATTCATCAAGTGGGACACACATGGTGAATTTTTACTGTTAGACTTTTCCTCATAACCCTTTTTGTCATAAAATTGACCTACCTGTTAGTATACACCAGCATTACCCTACTTGATAAAAGGTCCAGATCTCATACACGTGTATCATAGGGACGGATCTCTGAAAAATATTCTGTCCCCTTCAGGTAAGGTCCACTCGCAGAATTGAGGTTGGTTGAGGGGAGGATTGAACGGTCGTTGGATGACAGATTTCCAATAGAAGGCTTTCACACCTAAAATGGATAATTTATTTCTACCTTTTTTTTCCTTTTTTTTTCTTTTTTGATTCTGTTTGTGTTTGTAACGAATTCTCTCTTTTATGAATGATATAATCATAACTATCTTGAGAATTTATGCCTTTACTATTGGAGATACGGTCAACTGGAATCATGCCCATGACTATAATTGTACCATGACCATTGATTGAGAAATGATCAAATCCAACGGTAGAATAATAAGTTAGAGGAATTCTCTAATGCTCTCATAGCACTATAAGCCATAGTGCACCTAGTTGCATTATTTCACTTGGATAGTTCAATTGACCTATCTGAACTGTGTCCATTGAGTCCGGAACATATTTCATGTGATCTCATGCTGCACGGGTTCAATATGAACATATGGTCATATTCTTATTACGAAATATCCGAATTTAGTCAAGTGTGTCAAAGTCATACTCGACTCAAATCGATAAAACACTTATGACCCCAGGCGTTAGTTGAATTAAGTTCAGACCTATAAAGATTTATTTGATTGTTTAGCCATCAATTGTTACCGTGATCAACAATTTAAGAAGGGAAGGGTTAGTCCTTCTATGGACATGGATTCCGGACAAGTTGAATTCGGACTACATTCACATGGGTGGGTTTTCTGTAGACACTAGATACCGTGCTCATGCGGGCGGAATTGGTGTGTTTGGATAGGAGGGTGAGGGGAGTGTATTCAACTAAAGTCGACTAATTAATCAAATTTCACAGTCGACTAAACCTTGCAGAAATGTTATAATAGAGAATTCAAGAACTCATTATCCTAAAATGACTCCTTGATTTACAATTGAAGATTCTGAGTAAGGGACCACAGTTACAGAGTGAGAATGGGTTAGGCACTTACTCTGCCCATACAAATGTACGGCCTTTACTTCACAAGATCTCACGAATTATTAAAGATTATGGATAGCTCTTGTGGACTAATGACACCGAGTGTGTGCCATGTCATGTTAAATGTAGTGTCTATTAAATCAGTCAGGTGTTGAGTATTATGTATGCAATATTTATGTATATAAGATGTAAGTGTGATGTGGTGTCTAATGCAATGCCTAAGACAAAGTTGAAACTTTAGCTAGATAAATCCGCCTTGACTGCCCTCTTACAAAAGCAATAAACCAATATATCCAAATTTCTGATGGGCATGATTTGAATATATCGGTAAGCCAGTACAATACATATGTTCGGATAGATCAGGTGTGCAATACAATACCTATGGATGAGAGGAGCAAGGGGTAAAGAAGGGAATGAGTGTTGCATGATGTTTATATAAGATAGTTGAAGTTGATCAAGGTTGGCCAGATGGACTATGGTGTCACAAGGATTAGATCAAGTAGCTTGAATTGAGGCTTTGGCCACTCAGGTGGTTAGGGTTTAGGTTAGATCAGGTTGACCTGGATTGGACTCTTTTCTATTGCTCTCTTCTTCTTAGTGGAGGGATGGAATGGCTAAGGCTAAGGGGTTTTCTGGATTTTTGGGAATGATTGAAAAATGGGAGGGCAATATTTATAGCCCATAAGCTTGGTTTTTTGGTAATTCCCGACTAGTCTGGGATTGAAAAGTGCTTAGATGGCCTTGATTTAGGATTAACATATGGCATGTTTTCAAGTGTTCGATTAAGTGGCATAGATCTTAATTTTAGTGCAATGGAAGAGCATCAGAGTCTTTTCTCATTACCACACAATTGGAGGTTGTAAAAGGAGAATTTTCGGTCGTGCTAGGGTCTGCCCCTGGACAAGAGACCTGTCACATGGTCGGCGGCGCCCTAGGGGCCATTAGATCCACAGTCGGCCTCCTGCTTTGGCAAGTGGACTCCTCCACACATGTAGAGACCCCTGCTTCCTGATTACCATGTTGTTGTCTACCCAAATACTCTGTGGGCCTTGGAATTTAGGCTTGGGCCCATTCTTGACCTTGGGCTTAACTGGATGGGTGGACTGGGTAAGCTAATTAGATGAGTTGAGCAGGTGAATTTACTCGGTGAGCCGACCATGATTTCTTGTGTTTAGGCTATTAGGCTTTAAGCTCTTAATGTTTAGGCTTCTAGGGTTATGGTTTGGTTTAGAATTTGGTTTAGCTTAGGTTTTATCTAACTTAATCAGCTTATCAACCTAGGGTGGGGTGTCTACACCTTTATAATTGAATCCTTTTACATTGAGCTAAGGATTTTTCTTTCAACGGTAATAGCGTATCAGGTTTCTTAATGAATAATAATGGTGGGCAAGATTAAAATAAAGTTGATTACTGATTTTATTTGATTTAAACTTGATTGCCGATTTTATTTGATTTGAATGTAAAAATAGTGAAATTAATGAAAAAAATTAAACTAAGCAGGGAAGAAAATAAATACCTACAACTGCTTGTGGTAGTAAAATTGTCGTAAAAAATACTATATAGTTGTGAGACGATTATGGTGTGAAGTTAGCAGAATGTGACTAGTTATCTGCCAAGTAAGAACTTGATAATTGAGCATCTGATGACAGTGGTCTTGGATATTTAACCTACTTTTATGGCGTACCATAACGATGGCGCTTGACAATAGCAAATCTAAACTAAGGATTTCGGATTTACTATAGTGTAGCTGGAAAGAATTGAAATATCTAAGCTACGAAGTTAAACTAAGGATAAGCAATGTTGCACTGTGGAGATAATAATAATGTGTGATGAGGGCTCAGAAATCTTTCTCAAGTGTTGCTTTTATAAGCTTCTAAGAGGTGGGGTTTGTGCATAAACTTCCATATCGTGATATATTTAAATAGTTAGTTTAAACGCCCTAGTTTGTCTATTAGTGTGTGTGTTATGAGTCGTAAAGTCCGGAGAGCCCAAGGAAGATTTAAGACTGAAGACTTAAAGATCAAAGGGATTCAAAGCATTAAAATGACAAAGTATCGAAACCTCTTAAAAAATTTATACCCACCTTATAAAACTCGACCTTCCATCTAGTCAAACCCCATAGAAAAAACCTATTCAATATGTGCTAGTAAGTGGTTATAGGAAGAAAACTGTTTAAAAAGAAAATCACAAAAACAGTTATCTTTCGATCCCATTAACCACTCATCGAAGTGTCTTTAATGGCATCAAACAGGCAGACAAAAATGTCCAGCAACTTCAAATCATAAATTTGGATTTTTCCGATGGCATCGAAGGGCCTCTTCAATGGCATTAAAGGTCATTCGATGACATCAAGAAACTGGCTCAAAATATCTAGCAACCTCAAGTTTGAAATCTAGAATTTCTCAATGGCATTAAGGAACCTTCAATGGCATTGAAGGCCACTTGATGACATCGATTAGACAAAAAAACAGTCCAACAACTTCAATAGGAAAATCCCTGATTTTCTTGATGACATGAAAGGTCCTTTAATGGCATCGAAGGGACACTTCAATGACATCGAAGTCCAATCCATGGCATCAATTTGAGAGGTTAAATATACCAGTAACCATTCGAGTTAAATGTAGATTTTTTCGATGGCATTGAAGGGTGCTTCGATGACATCGAAGTTAACAAATTTCTATCTATTTTTTGACTGTTGCAAATCTTCTCTACTTATACAAAAGAGGGGTTTCTTTGCAAAATTGTGAGAAATAGAGAGAGACTTGTATGTGTGTGTAACCCAAGGTAAAATCTTTTTTCCCTAGCTCTCTTTCCTCGTGGAGTTGATCATTCAATCCTTGTGTTAAAAATATTTATTAAGCGTTCAAAGCTCGGATTAAAAAATAAACTCTAACATTCATTAATACTCTAGCAACCATAGTTATTGGCAAATCTTTTATGCTAAATAGCATTGAATGCTTAATGTTGAGAATCCTAACTATAACCATAAAGACCCATCATTCTTAAGTTAGGATTCACCAACCCTTGACCCAAACATCAGCAACTTCAAAGGTACATCATCATTATGGTTGTGGTTCAAGGGAGCTGAAGATGCTTCGTGATCCAAGAAGATATTTAACAATGTGCTTTAATGGGGCTCATCCACTTTATGTAAGAAAATTTATTTGAGTCCATTATGTCTGGAAACCATTCCTTGTGTAGGATTGAATTTCAAAGTTTGAAATACCAAATTCGCAACAAGTCCTCGTATAGGCCTTCGACGGGAGAGTACTTTCGTCATCCTTGTGTAGGACTTCGTGTTAGAGTTTGATATCCAAATTTCCTAAGACCTCGTGGAGGCCATTGACGGATGAAAATCGTATAGACCTTGTGTAGGTTGTGAAGGTTTACAGTGAACCTGATTTAAAACCATCTGATAGTGAAATCCGGCACACTATAGAAGAGAGCGCATCAGCTGAGATTGGAGTAGGCACGTATCCAAACCACTATACATCGTGTACAATGGGCTGAATGTTTTATCTCTTATCTTTTATATTTTGCTAAATAATATACATGATTTACTTTACTACAGCAGACATGTTTGACAAAATGCATGAATGATGTTTTCACTTAAGTAGACTTAATAGTTGCACTTTTTCTTGTTTGTATTACCTTACATAAGTGTTTAAAAATAAGTACATGTAACTTATCCTGTTAAAATTTAAAAAGTCATATTTACTCTCATCTAGGACATTAGTCATATATTTAAGCTTCACTTGTAACGGTGAAACTACAATTTCAGTTAGCGATGTAAATGTCCTTGATTTTCCATATAAACATAGTCAATCATGTTAGGCCGTGTGTACAAGAAATCACGTACGCTTATTACTATTATGATCATGTATAGGAAGGTTAACTAAGGTCCTCCTATTATTAGACTTTTGTATAGGAAACTTTGTTGAATTTCTTACATTATTGAGCTCTTGTACCCGCGGATGCTACTTTTAGCCAGACTATAGTACTTAATACTCTTACACCTACTAATTACTTGTTTTGGATCATTTCATCTAGCCATCATCGCCCGGTGCAAGTAATCACTTGTTTTGGATCATTTCATCTGGCCATCATCGCCCGGTGCAAGTAATCAGACGATCGAATTTCAACCAAGTTATTCTTTAAAATTATATACAATCTATTATGGCATGAAAAATTGATGGATCAAATTGTTGATTTGACCTATTTTTGTGTAAATTATCTTGACCGTCGGTACAAACACTATTGATCTAATGGTTAATACTTGTCAAATCAATAAGATGTTTGCATGGTGGTTCATGAATTGTCTTTTGTACCTAATGAACGGTCTTGATGAATGGATTGGACTGTCAAAGTGTTCCAATGCAACGAGGAGCATTATAACTTACAATGCTCTGACAGCACTGGACTATTTTGAATGTTATAAACTTAATCCATTTTATACCATGGATTCCCCACTCGTCCGAGTTATACTTGACTCATCCGAGTCGACTCAATCTTGGTTAGAACCGGTGAGGGTCTATACCACAAGTCATCCCTTGATTCACCCCCTGGCTAGGGTAAGTCGAGCTGGTTTTTTCCCAACTCGGGCCAGTTGCACATAGACTTGAACCTGAGCGAGTCAGAACGAGTCACCGAGTGAAAAAAAATAAACCCATACTTCAACCCACAACCAATTGCAACCTGATCCAGTTATCATAATTTCTATATCATTTATTCCAACCTGTGGTGTATGGAACCTTTCCATGCACATAGTTGCAATTGGACTCGTTGACATACACATCACCTCTCTAGACCGTACATTCTTCTACCACTATATGCAAAATTCACAACAATCGGGTGGGCCATCAGTGATTGGATCTATGTTCTTCGAGTGATATTGTCCATCATTTTTCTTATCATTGAATGGATGGTTTGGATCATCCAATCAACGAGGTTTCTCCATAGTAGCCTGAAGAGTGAGGTCATGGGCGGTCCAGATTGAATATATGGATTTTCCATGTTCCAAATGCGACCATGTGCATAGGAAGGTTCCCGTACATCATTACTCATTCCATAGGTTTGGATCAAGATGATACTTGCTTCTTTTTTTTCCCTTCATACAGGCTTATGTGACATTATCAACGGATTGGATGGCAAATTAACAGTACGGAAACATTAAGATGGGCCCTAAGAAGTTTTAAATGGTAGTATGTTCAATCACCACTGTTTCCTACAGTGTGGTCCACTTGATAATTAGATCTTCTTCATTTTTGGTATAATTCTCTAAAATGATCTGGAAAAATAGATGGACGGGATGGATACAAAATAAACACATCAAGGTGGGCCCCACAGCAAAGGCCACACCGTCTTCGGTAAGGCCTAGGTCTCACCTAATCCACTCCCGTTTTCGTGTAACTATTGTGGGGCCACACAATGTGTGCGTCGGATCCACCCCATCTACTGGATCAGTTGGGAAGGGATGTCCAACCAATGAAAAGAGGGTGCGGATTTTAGGGCCCACCTTGTTATTTATATGCCATCCAATACGTTCATTATACATGGACCGCCAGGATGAAGGGACACACCAAATATCAGGGAATTCGAAAACCACAGTGGTCCACACCACGTGAATTTAGTGGGTTTAGGCATGACTTTACATTGTTACTGGCACTGTGGCCCACCTATGGTTTTGGACTGGCTTTTTTTTGGTTTCTACGGTGTACATGAGAGAAAGAACATGATGATGGACTGGACCTGATGCACACATCGAATGGGCCCCACAACACCCAGCACTCCACCACATGCACGGTTGTATGGTAAATTTATCGATTTATCATACAACTAGCTGCATGTGAGACCTCGTCTTTACATATTTGCGAACCCATCCATACCGTTGGTTCCTAAAAAGGCCGGTTTCCCTGCAAATCCTAGGATAATAGTTAAAAGGTGTTTACAAGTGCTGAGAATGGGGTCCACCGTAGCCTGTCCATGGCATCCGAGCTGTCCAACAAGGTAGTCCCACCATGAAAGCTGGACAGCTATCATCTATCCAATCCAACTATCAAGTAGGCCACCATGTGAATTTAGAGATTTTTTAATAAGGGTAGCAATGAGCCAAGTGACACGACAAGCTCTCCTCTCAGTGCACCATGTTGGACAATTTATCTAGTCCTACGGGTAGAGCTGGGCATCGAGGTGGGCCGGACCGATTTAGACTGACTCGCCTCAATCTAGTTTTGAAATAGGCTTGACCCGAATTAGACCTGACTCGGTACCAAGTCTGGCATGACTGACCCAATCTAAGTCTAAGTCTAGTTTGAACAAATCCGGACCGAGTCCGACCCAATCACAAGTACCAAGTCGAGTCAAGTCGGCACCGAGTCGATTCAGGTACAGCGGGTATTCACGAGTTGAAATCACAACTCAAAACCTAGATTCACTTGCTAGAATTAGAGCTAGGCATCTAGTCAAGTTGGACTGAGTTAGGGCTGACTCAACTCGATTCAGTTTTGAAATAAGCTTGACCCGAACTCGATCTAACTCAATACCGAGTCCAGTATGCCTGACTCGATTCAAGTTAGGTCTAGCCTGGATTGATCCGGTCATAAGTACCAAGTCGGGTCAAGTTGGCACTGTGTTGGATTGAGAGATGAGGGAGGGAGGGAGTGGAGAGGAGAGAGAGGAGGAGGAGGAGGAGGAGGGTGATGGTGGTGGGTAGTTGTCGGGCTTAGAAGAGGAGGAGGAGGATGAGGGAGGGAGAGAGAGTTTGGGATCGTGTCAGGGTAAAGTGCAGCAGGTAGGGTTAGAGAGTCGGGTCAAGTTAGGTTTCGGATCGAGTCAAGTCTAGCCGGATCAAGTTTCAGGTCAAGTTACTAGGTAACTCAAACTCGACTCGGTTTGAGTTCAGATTAGGTGAAGCCTACTTGGTTCGGAACGACTCACTCATTCGATTCGGATCAAGTCAAATTTGAACGAATTGGACGAGTCGAGTTAGCCAAATCGAGTTGTCCAGTGCCCACCTCTAGCTAGAATTGCCGCCTCTCAATCAACTACACTGCATCTCAAATGTAAAAAAGTTAGGTTTTGAGTGTGTATATATATATGGATTAAGATGAGTTAGTACCGAGTTAAATTTTGGGTCGAGTCGAGTCGAGTTATTGGGTGACTCAAACTCAACTTGGTTTGAGTTTAGATTGGACGCTCGAATCGAGTCGAATCTGAACGAGCCAGATGAGTCAAGTTTGCCAAGTCGAGTTGTCCGTGCCTAGTTCTACATATGGGTTGGACTTCACCTCAGCCTATGTGGTCAATTTTAGGCCCATGCCCAACAAAGTTTACTGGGCCCATGCCCCATCATGGGTCTGGCTTAGGATCACATAATGCACAGGTTGGATGGTGGGCCCACACAATCTATAGAACGTGAGTAGGTGAATAACTTTCACATGCAAGGCACTACATAAAAACCTATTCTAGAAGGAATTATAGAGAGGCGGCCTCTTAAACAAGCTGGCACATGTGATTTGTGATTTTATGTCCATGAACTGCCATGTTGTTCCATAACTAGTTCCACCTTAGCCGCTCATGACAAATCCCATGGGTTTAACTTTGATACTCTGGCAGATTGTGACAGATGATACGCAGGCACTTAGCAACTGTCGCCATATGTGTGTGCACATACATGTAGCCACATGGCTCTATTATTTCTCCACTTAAGTTAGTTGAATGAGTCCCCCACAACAACTAAAAAAGACCCAACAGCTAGCCGGATATGAATCTCAAGTACTTGAAGAATCCTATGTATATAAAAGCTAATTACATAAAGAAATATGTGATAGATTGACATAAACTAAAAACAAAAGGAATAAGTGTTTGTGTGGGATTAAAGGACTGATGATTCAGCACCCAAACGACAATCAAGCCTCATTCAACCATTGATTTTCAATTAAGCTTCCTTCAATAAATAATATTCAAATTAAAAATTATGGGTACCAGTTTAAATGTAGCATAAGTCAAAGATTATGCTTATTTGGTTATTTTCGAATTAGTAGGGATTTATTGGACAGTTAAAAATGAAAAATATCCCAAAATCCTATTTACACAAATAAGTATCCCCGAATCAGAGCTTAGAATTATTCAATGAGCTTGATTTTGAAGTGGTAACTTTGGGACCGTGGCTTTTAAAATTAGGTTTTACTTGAATTAGTGGTATGGCATGTGTACAATTTCTTGGCTCATGCGTATGAAGTGGAACATGCTGCCCGAGTATCATGTAACTCCCTTGAGTTTATTGGGTATTAGGTCAATCTGTAATTATTAGATTGATTTGTAATTAAAATTCTGGTCTCGTAATTTATTAAATTTTGTAAATCTCATGTAGTATTTTTTTAAGTAAACTTCTCCATTTCAATAAATAAATAAGTGATTTTTCCTCCTTTCATGGTATTAGATCGACCCTTGAAATATTTCAAACCCATGAATCTCATTGTGCTGCTGTCGTCTAGTCCCAAAACCCATCCCATTGTCCAGCCATCTCTGCCTCCCCTCCATCCCATTTCCACCTTGTGCATGAACTTAGCCTGACTTGACCCACCATGTGCATCATTTCTATATAAATAAATAAGAACTGATCACATGCATGCAATGTACCATAACTAGTGGTACTATGCAACCTTACACACCAAAATGTCACCTGTGTAACATATCGCTGCTTTGAAATGGTAGACCCCGCCATGACGATTGATGAGGTGGGCCGTATTATTGTAATTAATGGAAAATTGATAATCTGACTCAAAACTCAGGCGTGGCCCACCTAGTGAGCTGATCAGCCTGATTTTCAACAAGAGTGGTCTTCACAGCATGGCCTAACATTTACACTGTACTGATGTAAAAAGAAAAAAAGTAAAATGTTGATAAAAATGATAAAACAATACCATGGTGCGCTAGATTACATAGTTGCTTTACTTAAAGAAACAGATAGGAGTTTTGGGTGTGAATCTTTCCATTACAATATTTTTATAAGTGGGTCAGATTTGGCCGCCATCTCCACCTATTATGGTGCCAATGTGCATTGCATGTTCCAGCTGACTTGTACCGTTCATGAATATACATGTGTTTTTTTAACACATCTCTTTAGAAGTAATATTATTTTTTATCATCTTTCTAGCTTCCTTCACAAGTAAAGCATAAAATAAATTTTAAAATGATAGAGAAAAGCATGGTTTTACCTACTTTTTGAGATTTTCTATACCTAAGAATCTTGAAGTAGTCTTTTTTTAAAAAACTAATTGAAAAGTTTCTTACTTTTAGATTGTAAATTGACTTCTTTTTCTTTGGAAAAGGGGAGTTTCTTGCTTTTCTATGAATCTTGTTAGGAGGTTTTGTACCATCAGTGACAAATCTAGTACTTGGCAATTTCTCCAAATTTCTAAATTTTGAGGGGTTTCTGTTTTTGGATATTGTAGAGGAAATCTTGCTGAAATAAAAATATCTAAAATTATTTATTGTAAATTAATAATAAATTTAAAACTTAAATCAATATTTATATAACAAAATTTAAGTTTTTTTAGTTAATACTATGATAATGTCGGGATAATATCATGATAAAAACTCAATATTTTAAAATCTGCCAAGATTCTAAAAATCTCACAATAATATTACCATAATACCATTTATTATATTTTTCACAACATTTTATGTTGAGACTGTAGCTATTGCATCTAAAGTTGTATTGCAATGATCCAAACTGTTTGTACCATGGTCTCTAGGGTTTTCAATGGACTGGGCCCGGGGTAGGTCTCAGCTTGAATGTTGAATTATTTCGGGCCGGCCCTAATATTCAAAACTCTGATTTCTCAGGCCGGACCTAATGGTCTCATTGTGGATGAGGAATACCTAAAAAGACCTATGATTAGAATATTTCAACCCTTTATCATTAAATATTTTCCTTTGAATATGGCCCATCTCCTTTGGTCATTGTTTCCTTGGCCATTCATGGAACCTGAGCTTTGAATTTTTTTTAATTTTTTATAGGTTTAACATGTTCATGGTGACATTCATCATATACATTGCAAAATGACTCAAAAATCTTAATGGCTACAATCCCAATGTAAAACCTAGTAATCCATCATGATGTATTGTAGCAAACTTCTCATTTGCTGCCTTATTAATGTATCTATTCTTCTGTCTCCTCAATTCCAATGCACTTAGACATGTGCTAGGTATATGATAGCGATGGAAGAAGAGAGAAGAAAAATGCCTGCTTAAGGTGGTGGCTTGTTAGCTTTTTCGTTTTATATATAAAATTGTATCTGGTTATCATAGTCAATCCTATTTTACTTTATTAGGTAAGCCATGTGTTTGAGGGATGACTTTATGGATGCAAGTGAAATAAAGAAATGGGAAAAAAAAAATAAGCTTGTTTGATAGCAACAAAAATTTAGTTATGAAAGCCTATCTAAGTTAAGATCATTTCAATATTGTATGGAGACGATCATGGTATCCTAAAATGGTTATTTTCATGACATTTATCCAACCTCATATATGTGGCGCATGTGTACATAAAAAATTTAACACATTTGGTACATGTGAGGTACTTGAAACTGTATTATTGCAACGGTGGTACTTGTAAAGTACTTATGATGGAAGGTAAACATACATGGCACATGCGTAAAGTTTAAGACTGGCACATACGTTGCATGTATGACTCAGAGCATGTGACAAATATGATATACAAAGAGTAAAAAATGTTATATTTGACACATTTGTAGAGCTTGAAGATGGACTATGAGACTTTTGGCTTATTAGTATATGTGATATGTAGCACATATGTAACACAAGAGAATGGTCTGCCTTGTATCGTAATAGGAATAGAATGGTGTTTTGTTTTTATAAGAACAAAATAAGCTTGTAACCTTGGATAACTTGTATTTTTTAATTGAGTTTTGTAAAATAAGTAATAGACAAACAATGAAAAATATACTTATCCTTCACTAGCTAGTGAAAACTATATTTTTTAATGCCATCAAATGGCACCGAATGGGTGTGAATGAAATGGGCATTACATCCCACTTTCAGTTGTGCATTGCGCCTCTAGATTGGGCTTGGGCTTCATTAGGATGCTCTCAAGCCTTCATCTTCCTAAAACCCAATAAATAGGCCTAGGAACCCCACAGGCTTAACTTGGACATGCTTCAGGTGGTGCAGTTGCATCTCTAGTGAAACAGTTTATGGAGGATTTCCTTGCGGTAGTGGACCACCTTAATAAAATTAACAAAAAACAAAGCAATGAACAGTTAAATCCCAAACCTAAAACTCAGTGACTCAACTCAAAATTCGGCCTAGTCAAATCAACTTAAAGCTTACCTGAGTCAAAGATTGGGTTTTCAGGCACCACGCTTTAATCTCTCCTCATGTTTTCTCACTACTCGATCATCATGTCTTAGCATCCAAATGAAGGTGTTGCCATTGCAACCGATGAGAAAAGCATAGTCATATTCCATCTATTCAGAGATTTCATATGAATTTCCGACACCATCTACTAAGTGGGCCACATAAGTATGACAAGATCAATTGCTAGGGAAATATGGACAACAGTGTCTATACCCGAGCTTAGATATGTAACCCAACTTTTTTTTAAGCAAGTGAAGGATATATATATATATATATATATATATATATATATATATATATATATATATATATGGTACTATGAGATCGACCTCATGGAAAGTTCTCATGAGGTCGATCAAGTTGTGCGGCCTCACCATGATGTGTGTGGTGCATTTGATGGTTCTCCTTTATGTTATTGGATATCCCAAAAATCAGCCCTATACAGAACTCAAGTAAGCTAATTTTGAATGCAGCTGAAACTTGGTTTGACCCCTCATTCAAGTAAGACACGTACAATGGATGGGTTGGATTTGTGAACCACATCTCAGTGGGCCCAATAAATGATTATGAAGGTTTTGATGGGAGGCTAACCCCTCTCAATTGTTGTATGTGGTGTGACCCAAGCAAGTCATGGATTGACTTGATTTTTAAGCCCGTAGCACATCATGGAATGGTGCATCTGACTGACAGGTAGATCTTTGACGCACATCATGGTGAGGCCCACACAGCTCAACCTCATATTGTATGTGTGTGTGTATAAAACAGAAGAAGAAGAGGCAACCCATACCCGGGTGCAAAGGGAGAAGCGAGAAGAAAAAGAAAGACAGAGAGCAAAGGGAGCCTACAACCCGGGTTAGGCATTTTATAAAGTTTTTTTTTTGAAAAAAAAAAAAAGCCCAGCAATTTCAATCTCAGTATCGAACTGGATCGGTCTGACCAAATCCGGATAGACTCGGATGAGTTGCTGTAGACTCGTTCGAGTCTTAAAACCATGCAACTAGGGTTTGTGGCTGTCAGTGGACCGGACCCTAGCCGAGTAAAATCAAAAGAGTAAATAGGACCGGCCAGTCAGGGCCAGCCCAAGCCCAAGGGGTTCCAGATGGGGGCCCAAACTACTAAAAGTCCCAGCCTTTAATGCTAGCTAGAACCATGTGCAACTAAGAGCTACATTTCCAAAAGGATGTATCGCCAGTGGTTGGTCCTTGTATGATGGGACCCACTTAATCGCTGATTTCTTATGCCAGCCGCATGGAATGGCCACTCAGGAGCCATTTCCCACCATTGGATGCAATGAGTGTGGGAAATCCTGGCCATTAATATTTCTCAGGTAGATTACACCCGATTGAGAAAGATGAGCATTTCGACAAAAATAAAATCCTACGGCTCAAATTAAAAGAACATGTGTGGCTCAATCTGCAGTGAGCACCAACAAATGAATGGCCCAGATGGATCAAACCTGTGCCATCCGGCTATAGGAAGAGATCCCCGCAGGGTAGCCGTGATGCACCGCCCACTCAAAGTATTTTTTAAAAGATACTCCAGCGGAGTGTGATAGATGATATGCAGGCGCCAAAAAAATTCTTAGAAATTGCAAACGTGGTAAACAATTAAGTGAAATCAAACTGTACAAACTATGCTTCCCAGTTTAGATGTATCATGAATTAAATTTAATTCTTATGCGATTATCTGACTGTCAGATCGGTGGACATTAATTGGACGGTTAAAAATGAAAATATCCAATGGTCTTATTTCCACAAAAAAAAAAGTTCCACGAATCAGAGGTTAGGATTCTTCAACCAATCTGATCTTAGGATTGTGACTTAATGACAGTAGTGTCTACAATTTAGTCGGCTCAACATGAGTTCATGTATTCCACATGACAGTTTCTGAGTGACTGCATATCAAGAGGCATACGCTGCTCGAGTACCATAAAACTCCTCCTTTTTCTTTTTCTTTTCTTTTTTTTAACAAAGGCCAGAAGTGTTTAGATTAGAGTTGAGTGGGGCCCACGAGTGAAGTATGTAGAAGCAGAGACATGTGGCACTGGTTTATGAGATCTGGGTCGTTCATCGGATAGGCCCAGTTATGTATAACGGTTTATGAGATCTGAGTCGTTCATCTGATGGGCCCAGTTATGTATAACCTATGCCTTAAAAATAGGCCAATCCAGTCATCAGATGTGCCAAACGAAGCTGGGATTGAATCCAAAAATGGACCCACCTTGATCCTAGATGGTATCTACCCCCACTAATGGGCCGAGCTAACTGATTTACAGGCCCAGCCAACAATCACCAAAGGACCACCCAACTGAGCCAGGGGGTTCGAGCGGCCTGCATCTTTGCTCAGTGGATCTTCAATTTCAACAAGTGGGCCCATTGTACGATCATCCAGACCATTGGCTTGGTGCATCCAACCGTTGATGGAGAATTGTCCGGAAAATCTCCCTGATTGGAAGATCACTTGCATTTCTCTCGTTGACTTTCTATTTATAGGCCCTAAATAGCATAGTCAAGGTTGCTTCAAGGATCTGTGGTCCGTCCACATCGGTACTAAGATTAGGGCTGAAAGTCGGGCGGGTTCAGCCCGACCTGACCCAACATTGGGTTGGGCTAGGGCAGGATGTATCAGGTTTGGTCTCGAGCTTGGGTTGTATAAACACCAACCCGATAAAACTTGGGTTGGGCTCGGGTTGAGGTCTCGGGTTGCCCGACCTAACCCGAACGCGATCGATATATATATATATATATATATATATATATATATATATATATATATATATATATATATAAATTACTTATAAATTATGACTAAGCGTGGATTGTCTATGTCAAAGGCACATGAAATTCCAATGCCGTCAGGTCTCATTGGTCCACAGCATTTGCAATGACTCAAGCTACCAAGATATGTCGCATTTCTCTCTCTCAAATGGATTGCGTGCTACGCCACAACTTTTAAAGGAGTAATGGTCCTATATTTTAGCTTGTTTGTTTAGAAAAAAAATAAAGTTCTTTATGATAAATAACTAAATATATAATTAATAAAATCATAGGTATAAAAAATAAAACGTGTATTGAAGTATGATAGACTAATGTAATAATGAAAATATTAGCATGTATCCACCCGATCAACCCAACCGAGTATGCTTGGGTTAGGCTTGGGTTGAGAATTTTCAACCCGAAGTTGGGTTGAGTTGGGATGGGTTAGAGTTGAGGTGTAGGAACCTTGGGTTCGGCTAGGGTTGAGCACCAACCCAACCCAACCCAACCCAACCCACCCCACCCCACCCCACCTTCAGCCCTAACTAGAATATGAGTCAGGCCCGGCCTAGTTGCGAAGAGGTTTGGATTGCGTATTGCTTGAGAATTATGCCGATTGGAAGATCTTAACCGTCTGATCTCACACATTAAATTTTGACCGTTAGCCATTTTCTTTCAACCATCCATTTAGGGCATGTTTGGACAGGTGTCTTATGCTAGAGTAGGGTGGGGTAGGTGGGATAGGGTTCTCGAATCCCATCCCATCCGTATGCAGGTCTGTTTGGGCACGCGACGGATTGAAGATGGATGCTAGATTTTGTTGGATTCGAGAGACTATTTGCTAGATTGTGAAATCCCGCAGAGGTGAAAATCGTTGGATTTGTATCCTTTTTCGATCCCATCCCATGCCCATCCGCAGTCCATCGTAAGGACTGCAGGATGAGTTTTCACAAGGTGGTGATTTGGCAGGAAAGATGGTAGAGGGAGGGTTTTGTTTTGGCGCGAAATTGGAATATAAGAACCACCATCAAGTCGCGATGACCGTTTTCATCGACCGGGTACTTCCATCGCAAGCTGATGGTGTGGTCGGGCTGAGATAAGTCTTCTTCCTCGCCCTCTGAAAATGAAACACCCTTCTGTACTGTCCATAGGTCATATATACTATTTTTTTTTATTTCTATTGCTCTTACCTTTCTTACAAAAATCTGATGTATTTTACTACATCGTTCCATTATCTTCAAGTTCTGTTAACTCGGATGGTGGTGATGTCCTAAGAGTATGGCCGTGTGGGTTTTCTTTTATATCGATTCTCAGGTTTAGGCCTTCTGGATTCTAATTATAAAAGTCTTTACAATAACATGATCCAGGGGGTTTTGGGTTCTCTGAATATATTTGAGGAATTTGATTATTTGGGATTTCTTCAGTTTCGTAGATCTCATATGTTATATAATCGACTAATTTATGGACTATTTGCTATAAATTGTTCTTCTGAGAATCTCTATTTACTTAATTGGAGTGTTACATTAGTAGATCTCAGATGGATTTATTGTTGTTGGTTTTCCTTAGAAGCAAGTTATGATTTTATTTTATTTTTAAGTACGTATATTAATCACTGTTTGATCAATGTTATCTTCATTTGTTAATCCCTGTCCATGCGTATTTTCTTTTAATTCAAATGAGATGAAATCTTTTTTTCCATGGAATGTATGCCCATAAATTTCCCTGTTTTTCACATTCAGTTTAGGCTGTGGATTTTCTCATAATATCTTTGTATATTTTGTCATCTATTATCTAGCATCATGTTTTTCACACTTGTCTTTTTTTTTTCTTTTTTTGCTTTACTATTTCTCAAAATGTGGGTATATGGATTCTTACTTTGATATTGTGTGGAATTTCATTTAATATCGAGTTCGACTCATCTGAATATCTTTGAATATTTTGTCATATGAGTTTTCTTTGAATTGCATAAAGTGAAAATTTGTCTTGTACTCTACTAATTTCTCTGAAATTGATGTGGATTATTCTTCATGTATTGCTGTTAATTTCCTTGGAAAGTTACTTTGATTGAATCTCATGTGTCGAATAAGTTAATCTTCAAGTTCAGTCTATTTTTCCTGTTACCAGTGATCTCAGATGGATTTACAGGAAGAATTGTTTTCTTTTTTGTCAACATATATAAAAATTGTTGTCTTCTGTGGTTTTGATGGTATCCTTTGGATTCAATCCAGATACATGCAGTTGGATTCCTTCTTTAAGCAAGGAATATATTTTTTTCTATTTAACCTAAAGTTAAATTCTTTTCGTGGAATTCTGTTGGTTACTCGCAGCATAGTCTCATTGACTTGAAGTTCACTGGTCTCATCTCTAAGATTTGTTATACATCTCTTGTATGTAGGGGTGGGCATCGAGCCGAGTTGAGTTGAGGTAGGCCAAGCTCGGCTCAGCTTGTCCATGGTGTACTCGAGTTCAAGCTCAAGCTCGAGGTCGGCCTCGAGCTCAACATTGAAGCTTGGCTTGTTTGCCAAAGCTGTAGAGTTGAGTTCGAGTCGAGCTAGTGGTTTGAGTTGAGTCGAGTTTACCTCATGTCGAGCTCGAGCTTGCTCATATCATCATATGTTAAGTTATTAAAATTTTGGCTAAAAAATACAAATTAAATGTCTCATATGCTAATGCCACATTACTAAGACATAAATGATAAACCTCTAGATACTATCAATATCAAACCACAAAAACATAATTTGTCCTCAACAATCAACATCAACATCAATTCGAAGTACAGAGCTACCTCGACACAACCAATATAACATAGGAAAAGAGTACAAAGCTACCTCATCTGAATTTTTTTGACGGATGCAATCGATTAAAACATGCAGCTGAATCAAATGAATCAAGGACACTGTCTACCCAATTCACATTGTTTAAAAACATGCAGCTGAATCAAATGAACAATCATAACATCTGATTCAAGGACACTGTTTACCCAATTCACATTGTGGGAAACATTTCAACGTATTTCAAAGTATCAAACAAAACATGAGACGAATCCAAATCCAAAGTGTGACCATACCACATGAAAGGCTATTATAATATTTATTTGCCATCCAAACTGTTAATTAAGTATAATATCTCATTGCCTACACTGCTAAACATCAACCATCACACTCCACCAAAGTATCAAAATCTTTCTTCATTCCCAAAATACAAAAATCATCTCACCCAAATCAGTCATAAATGTTGAATTCCCATAAAATCAAACATACCAAAACATCAAATCCAATACCAACCTCCACCCAAACTACATATCAAAATTATAATTTCTTTTTAAAAATGACAACGGCTGTATGAGGATCTGGATGGCTAAGAATTGGGTATACATCATGGATACAACGCATACATTGGGTGGGCCCATTATCCAAATAGATGGACAGTGTGGATATAACCCATACATTAGGTGGGCCCACTGTCCAAATAGATGGACAGCATGGATACAACACATACATCAGGTGTGCCCATTGTCCAAACAGATGGACGATGTCCATCAAGCGGACCATCACGGAACCCGATTCGAGATACAAGCCACTCATCAGGTGGACCCCATTCTCTAGCACCTGGCCGAACAGATCAAGCCATCACGGAACCCGTTCCTCCTACCTGATGTATGTGTTGTATTCGCCCACATAAAAAGGGTAAATGATCACAGTCATCCATTCAAATCTTCATCTGAATGACTGGATGTAAGACCCGTATCTTGGTCCGTACCATTCTGTAGACTTCAGCGGTCTTACCGGTCGAATTCCGGCAACCTTCGACCCTTAACCGATATTTACGCGCAACCCTGATTAATATTCCGTCAACCTGTATCGACTCAACCCAAGACTATTACCATAGCGACCGCGCCGTCGTTGCAGTTCCGGTGCCATGACTTGAGCGTCGAGGCGATACCCTGGTCAAGAGATGTGGGCCAACGTTCGTGTGAGAAAAATGCAGCGCGTTGCGAAACCCAAGAGAATCTCTACGATGTGTCACATCAATCCCATCAATCCCATCAATCAATCAATCCATCACATGTCAAGTACATATCACTTTCATCCTTTCCCAAGCAAGTCACAAAAGTCTTCCATGCCCATACTTTTCTTACACAAATGCCTCAAAAGTGTACAAATGTGTCTTACACACCCATCACCACATCCATCCATCACTCTCTCTCTCTCTCCCTTTACAACTCCTTCTCTCTTTCTCATTTTCAAAAAAAAATCTAAGAGAGAAACACCCCCATACTTATGGAATTCTCCCTCTCCTTCCAAAACTCCAAGTGTGGCCCACTTTCCTACCCCATCATCTCCCATCCTAGCCATCCATTCCTCATCTCATCCATTGAAGTTGAAGCTGAGGTGCTAAGGAGCCCATAGGAGCAAGAAAATCGGACGGTGGGTGCTAGTTAATACTAGTTTTTCATGCTTTTGAGATGGGCCAAGTGAGGCCAACCGATCAATGGTTTGGATCTCACTTGGGACCCTAAGATGTGGCCAATGGCCCACTTAGATCATCATGATCATCCATGATGGGGCCATTCTCCATGGATCCCATCATGATGTTTATTTCATTGCATTTAAAGGTCATCTAGACCGTCCATGTTGGTGGGGAAAGGATCTCCACCATTGATTTTTAATTTCGGTGGTCCCACATGCTTTAGGGCCCACTTGATGTATGATTCATTGTAAGGGAGGGCCTATAATGTTGGGGTCCCTCCATCACACGCGTGTCCCACTCTCCATCTCTCTCTCTCCCTCTCTATTTCATTTTTCTTTTGTAAAATCATGATGTGTTTGTGTGGCCCACTTGAATGGACCCCACCTTGAAGTATTTATTTCGTCCAAGCTATCCTCAAGTGGGGCCCACCTTATGTGTTTTATAGCTACACCGTTTATCATGTGGTGGCCCACCCGAATCCACCTTAGTTGTGTGGACCGTCCAACATCCAGGGACGCTGGACGTCTCTGTGAAGTACAAATATCAACTTGATTTCCAACCCTTTTGGGGTGGTCCCCTCACTTAGGCCCCACCTTAATGTTTGTATTCAATCCACGCCGTCCACCTCATTCCTTGGACCATTTTAAGCGTTGAGCCAAGGAATGGGGCTAATCTGAGCATCTGATGGGTCATAGCATAGGGAATATTGGTGGTTATCATTGAGAAATTTTCTGATGTTTTTATGCACCTAAAAAATTTGAACTTTAGACTCTTTGGGACGGCCTCGAGCCATTGAACACAATGGACGGAGTGGATCTACTTGATACGGGCCCCAAACGCGAAAAACCCCAAAAAAATAGGTTTCCAAATTTTTCTTTTAATATAATAAAGAGGAAGAGCCTCTCTGACGCTGCAGACGCTGCAGCAGTAGCTGCAACAGGCGGGCGGGCGGTCAGCCAGCTACCCACGGCTGCTGCCGTGGGCTCCACCATGATGTATATGTTAGATCCACGCCGTTCATGAGGTGGGTCCTCTCCTCAGGTGGACTCCCTCCAAGTTTCAACCGGATCCAGAACTCAGGTGGCCCACACCATAGGAAATAGTGTGAATGAACATCTACCATTGAAACCCGTCCTGGGTCCACAGAAGTTTTGGATCAAGATGAAATTGGTGTTTTCCCTTCATCCAGGTCTGAGTGACCATATGAACGGCCTGGATGGCCTATAAACATAATGGCGGGCCCCACGTGGAGCCCACAATGATGTATGTGTTGCTTCCACCGTCCGCTGGACGGTGGAGTCCACTTGATGCATGTGTTTTATTCACGCCACCAGGCGTGCGTGTGTTGTGTGTGTGTGTGCGTGCGTGTGTGTTTGTTGTGTGTGTGCAGCGTGAGTGTGTGTGTGTGTGTGTGTGTGTGTGTGTGTGTGTGTGTGTGTGTGTGTGTATATATTATATTATTTATAATATTATATAACTATGTATATACATATATATACATATACTATTATGTAATTTATATATTATATTATTTATAATATACATGATGGTGGGCCTTCATGTGGGCCCCCACCATTGATGCAGGTGCTGCATCTAATCTGTCCATCCATTTTAAAGATCATTTTATGGAATGAGTCTAAGAATGAGCCAGATCCACAATCCAAGTGGACCCCATCTTGGCATGATTGAGGTCCATCTTAATGTAATTGTGACAGCTTATTGGGACCCACTTTGATGTGGATGTAAGGCCCATGGGATTGGACCATTTGATATATCCCAAGGCCTTGGGACCAGACCCATTTGACTTGTATAAGGCCTATGGATTTAGGCCCATTTGATATATAAGGCCTATGATTTAGGCCCATTTGATTTATATAAGGCCTATGGATTTAGGCCCATTTGACATATAAGGCCTATGATTTAGGCCCATTTGATTTATATAAGGCCTATGGTTTTAGGCCCACTTGATCTATATAAGGCCTATGATTTAGGCCCATTTGGTATGTATAAAGCCCATGAGATTAGGCCTATTTGATTTATATAAGGCCTATGGGTTAGGCCCATTTGATTTGTATAAGGCCTATGGGTTAGGCCCATTTGATTTGTATAAGGCCTACGGGTTTAGGCCCAATTGATGCATTCAAGGCCTAACGGGTTATGACCCATTGCAAGGCACATAAGGCCCATTGGTGTGGTCCATTTATGTGGCCCATTTGATGAATATAAGGCCCATATGACATGGCCTATTTGATGTATTTAAGGCCCAATGGGATGTACCTAAGGTCCATTGCAATGTGTGATTCCAGCACGGATTATGTAATAATGTTTATGACGGTTGTGCCTTAGGAGCAATGTTGGTTTGACGTCCACGTTGCGAGTATAATGTTGTTTAGATGTCTACATTACGACTCCCCCTAGGGCCCATTAATAGACCGTATTTGTTGTGTGTCGGCCGTCTAGGCTACTTCTGTTGTAGGGATAGTGCATCACCTTATAACATGCTTAGTATAACTCCATGACGCGTGGACCATTTGATGTATTTGGAGCCCACTTGATGAAGCCCGATTCGATGTATTTAGGGGCCCATTTGACTTAGCCCATTTGATTCAACCATTTGTATCGGTCTATTTGATCGGCCTGCTTGTATTGGCTCATTTGGTTGATTTAGCCCATATGATCGATTAGGCCCATCTTGATGTATTTGTGGCCTGGTGTTGAGGCCATATATGAGACCCATGTTATGAGGCCCACTTTGATATACTTGTGACCCATCTAGACGGGTATGTTGTGAGTAGTCCCACTTGTTGCTTATGCAAGGCCCACCTGTTGTGTATGTAGCCCTTGTATAGAGCTCATTGTGGCGTATATCAAACCCTTGTATAAGGCTGTGGGCCCACTGTATGTTCAGCCCTATATGGGCCACTCCTTTGGGACAATGTTAGTTAAATGTCTACATTGTGATCTTCTCTTAGGCCTTGATATTCTCATTCTCATCATTCTCTTATGGGTTAACCCTAATCAGTGGGCCTCATTCACCATAGACGGATGGTTCCGTCCTATCGGATTTGATATGACCACGACCGAGGGCCGATCTTTATATTATGGTTGATCGGTTGTTCATCTATGGACCTCACCTTATTTATATGCCGATTATCGACCGATTTCGATTATCGTGGCCGATTGCCGGATTGCGATCGAGGCCGATTATCATGACTGATTGCTGATTTCGATTGTCAAGGCCGATTGGCGAGACCTATATGATGTACATGTGACTTGTAGTTGAGGCTCATTGTGACTCGTATTAGGCCCATGATGCATGGTCCATTTGATGTATTCAAGACCCATTTATAGGGCCCACATGTCATGTATTTGGGGCCCATGGGCAAGGACATTGTGATGTATTCATGGCCCATGAGTAAGGCCCATTATGATGTATTCATGGCCCATGGGTAAGGCCCATTGTGATGTATTCATGGCCTATGGACAAGGCCCATTGTGATCTATGTTAGGCCCATGTGAAAGGCCCATTGTGATGTGTATTAAACCCTTGAGTAAGGCCATCGTGTTGTATATTAGGCCTTTGTATGAGGCCGTGGGCCCATTATATGTTTGGCTCTATGTGGGTCATCCCTTGGGGCAATGTTGGTTAGATGTCCACATTGTCGAGGCCGATTACGATACCGATTATGAGTATGTGACTGCACAGCATCATGGTACATGCCCATACGCATCATCTGCATGTCTGTTATGAGATATGATTGACCATTGCATATGTCATAGTGCTGGTTGTTATGAGACTCCCTGATAGGTGGAGATTGTATCACATGAGCGCACGGTTTGCGTAGGATTGATGCATGGCTGGATTGTATGACTCATGCATCTTGCATTGTGTGCTGTGATTACTGTATGTCCTAGCGACATCAGGGTCGTAGCCTCCACAGGCATATCGTGGATGGCCAGATGGGACACCGAAAATCTGTTCTACATAGGATGCTATAGATATCCCTGTGTGAAAGTTACTAAACCCTCTTGGTTCCAAAGGTTACTCCAACGTCTAGACCTAGTGGGTAGATGAGCGTTGAGTGCCGATTACCAGATGGTTACGCTATCCATTGTGTCGTGGTAGGTTGGAAGGGGGTGCGGCCTTACCCGCCCGAGAGTAGGGGGCAATGCTAGGCTGAGTCTGACCAGCTCAAGGAATGGGTCAGCTATTGACGAGTCGAGCCAGATATTGGCAGACGGATAGTGAGGTCTCTTCCACTTATCTTATTGTGCGCGATGTGGCGGCGATCTGGTTTAGAGTGTACTAGACCCTGGTGATTTTCCAGAGAGGAACCGTACTGATATGTGAACTTATTGAGTAGGAATTGTATGCTCATTCATTCATTCATTCACTATCCACTAGGGCTGGTGGTGCGCAACTAATTGTTGTGTACCTTCTTTATGGCAAGAATTTCGGTTGGGCGCACGACTAACCTAAAATCAGGAGTCTACCACATTGAGTCTGACTATCCAAATTTAGGTATGGGACTGGTTTGGATAGAAGTCCTTGTGGTGGACCCCATAGCCTGCGATACTACGTACTATCATCCCGACTTCACACTCTAGCATGGTCATTTCATTCGCATCGCATATTGCATTACATCCGCAGGCATATGGCATTTTGGGTTGCTATATTTCTGCACTTATATGGCCTAGACAGACTTAGCAGGATTTGTATATTGCATTACATCCTCGGCATCTGATATTTGACTCTTTATGACTCCTTAGTGCATAGCTGTTTTATATTACGTATTCTGATAATTGATTGACTTACGAACCTGTCCATACTTTCGCTTACTCTATCATTGTATGATTTATGATCTTGTCAGTATTTCAGCCTATTCCGATAATGTACGATTTATGAATTACCAGTAATTTTGGTATTGTATGATGATGGTATTGTATTGAATACTTGACACTTATTTTGTGCACACACTTACACCACCCTCTAAGCTTTCTATAAGCTTATGTACGATAGATGCGTGCAAGTGATGTTAGGTTGCAGCCGTGTTGAGCTTGGAGTGTATAGCGGTCTTCTGGAGCTTGATTTTTTATTTATGTATTTTCCCTTCAGCATTGTATTCAAATGATTATATTAGTGGATATGTGATGATGATGTTGCTTTTGTGATTTGGGTAATCTTGTGGTTATGCTTATTACGATTTAAATGTATATATATATATATAAAAGAAATCCTCCTTGTAGGACCCCAGGATCGGAATCTGGCGTGTGAACGCCAGGAGCCGAGAATGGGATACTATGGAGGCTGTCGGCACCGGATTCGAAAATCGGGATTCCTGTGAATCCAATTTTTGGGTTTGGGGCGTGACACTGGATCTCTAACGGAATCAAGAAAGAGGAAAAGAAGAAGAAGAAGAAGAAGAAGATTAAGAAGAGGAACCATATGCACTCACCTTGTCGGGATTGGGCGAGATCGAGTGGATGTTCAGGCAGGGTTCAAGTAGTCGTATGCCGTAGGTGGTGGTGGCCCACCTCCAATTGATGTTGCTCATCGGGCGTGTGGCGGCCGGCAGGCAGTGGGCTGGGTGGGTTAGATATAGAGAAGAAAGGGAAAGGTGCAGCTGTCCGGGTGGGGTAGGGTTTTTACTTTTCTTTTATATATATATATATATACACACATAAAATATTTAAAATATATATATATATATATATATATAACCTATTTCTAATTGAGCCGAGTCGAGCTCGAGTCGAGTTAAAATGGCCCATGGTCGAACTCGGCTCAAATTCAACTCGAGCTACAATATTTAAGCTTGACTTGGCTCGACTCAGCCATTCAAGCTGAGTCAATCCAAGCTGACTCGAGCCGAGTCGAGCGAGTTATTCGAGCTAACTCGACTCATGAACAGCCCTACTGGTATGGTTACTCTCATCTATTGTGCTTTACTGTTTCTCAAATGTGGGCAGATGGATTCTTGGTTTAATATTCTATGTAATTTCATTTACTATCAAGTTCAACTCATCTGAATATGCTCATAAATTTTGTCATATGGATGTTCTTAAATATGCATAAAGGTTTTATGGATCAGGTTCTACTAATTTCTCTGAACTTGATGTGGAATGTTCTTCGTGAATTTATAATTGCTTCCTATGAGATGTTACTTTGATTGAATATCATATATGCTGGTACAGTTGGAGTTAAAGTTCAGTCTGTTCTTCTTCTTACCAGCATTCTCGGATGGATTTACTAGTGTTGGTTTCCATGTAGTCCAATTATGAAATTTCATTTAAATTATCAAAATGACTCTTTGGTTACCAAGCTATGTTCCTATTTGCACTTTCCGACCCTTGAAACCTTATGATATGACATGATGTATATAAATTCATCTACTTGCATCTGTTAAGTGGTGTGTTTGTGCAAAGATTATTTTGTATCTTGTTCTTCACATTCAGTTTACTATATAAGAAGTTTCTTTATTATATATAGAGGAAGAATTGTTTTTTATTTGGTAAGTATATATTAAAATTGTTGTGTTTTGTGGTTTGAAGAGTATTCTTTGGATTCAATCCAGATATGTGCAGTTGGATTCCTTCTTAATACATCAATATGACTTATTTTTAACACATAAAGTTAGGTTCAATTCTGTGGATTTCTCTTGGTTACTCGCAGCAATGTTTCATTGACTTAATGTTCATTGATCTCATCTCCGAAATTTGTTATAAATCTATAATATGGTCACTCTTATCTATTTTGCCTTGACTGTTTCTCAGGTAGTGGGTAGATAGATTTTGTTTTTTTATATGTTACGCATAAAGGTTATATGGATCAGGTTCTACTAATTTCTCTGAAATTGATGTTCATTGTTCTTCATGATTTTCCATAGGCTAAGGATTTGTAAGATCCAATTTCTAGCCTAGTTATCATGCACATATCTTTGCTCTTTTCTCAGTACTCAAATGTTACAGGAGAGATTAACAATTACTCGATGATGATGTGGGTCCATATCTAATACATGTCATCATCCATATCTATACATTTGGTTGTGTTAGATCAACTCTTAGAATGGAGCTTTTTTCCTTCTTTCCTTAGAGTGGAGCTTTTTTAATGGGAAAAGATCAATACTGTCCAAAAGGCTTTGAATCTACAGAGACCTATTTCTTGGATATTTTGTTGTCTTGGGGTCTTGTCTAACATGTTTGTTAACAGGTTCAGAAGACATGGGATCATCCTTCACTGTTTCTCAGTTTTTTGTGCCAAATCTGATTTTTTTTTTTTTTTTGTGGTTTTGATTGGTTCGATTGGAAACATAATACAGTCAAATCAATAAGTTTTGTGTGCCACATCTGAATTTTTATGGCTCTTTTGATTGGTTCGATTGGAATGATAATACAGGCACATCTGTGAAAATTTCATACGTTTTCCTATTTGTTATGATGTTCTTATATCACTTTTGATAGCCTAGAAATTGTTATATGGATCGGGTTCTACAAATTTATCTAAAATTGATTTCAAGTGGTCTGTTTGTGCAATTATTTTTTTTAGGATTTAGAAATCATAAGTATATTTTTTAAGAATGTTCATGATAGATTAACTTCAATGGAACTATAATCACAGGCTGTTGCTTTGGCTATTCGCAAAGTTCCTCAGTGCAACAGTTCTTGGACAAACAACTACATTCGACAGTGAGTATTAAAATAGAGATGTTATATAGTGTTTTCTCTAAAGAAATAGCTCTCTTTTTTCTGATTGAACTGCAGTGGTACAAGTGGGGCCCACTTTTGAGTAAGCCTAAGCTATTGATTTCATGAGATGATCATGGGATGGTTCTCACCCTAATATCTTTCCTATGAAATGATCCTAGCCATCCATGAAACTAGACGCTTTCTACCAAATTTTCACATTAACATGACCCTAATCAGATGAGATCATCAAATGGGATATATTTTCATTCTTTATATAGATGATGAATTATTATATTGTATCCTATATTATTATGTCTTTGTCTTACATGCTCCTGTCACCTTCGTGAAATAGGACATGGAATAATAATGTAGTGTAAACCAATAGATTTAAGATATATATTTAAAAGACATTCAAACCTGATAGTGTTGGTTATCAGTTGGTGATGGAAAATGAAGAAGAGGAGGAGATAGAGAGGGTTATTATTGTTCAAGTGATGATAGCTTGCGTAGCGGCTGTCGGGAAATATTGTCGCATATACATGTTCAAACAACCGACTCATCATGGAGATGATGAGCAAGCCAGGTTCATCAACTCTATCATTCGGGTCAGTGACCGGGATTGTGTCATGTAACTTATGATGAATCGAGATACATTCTTTGAACTATGTACCCAGCTACGAGAGAAGACACAGCTGCGTGATACTCGTACCGTGAGTCTTGAAGAACAATTAGTTATTTTCTTACACACATTGGCACAATGTTCAGAATCGTGTCATTGGTCACAGATTCATTCAATCAGGTGAAACTGTGAGTCGCCACTTTCACAGTGTACTAGCCGCGCTTGTATCAATGTACCCCGATTTCATTAAATAGGCTGGACCAACAACTCCCTTTGAGATTCAGACAAACGTAAATTGGGCTTCTTACTTTCAGGTGTTATTTTCATTGGGTCGGATTTCTATATATATATTTTTCACTTCCGTGCATTCACACCTTTAGTCAAAATGACATTTGATCTAATGACTTTAGGATTGCGTCGGTGCAATTGATGGTATACACATTCCAGCTCATGTGTCCGCAGTCAACCATACAAGCTTCTACAATCGGAAAGGGGTCCTCTCTCAAAATGTACCGGCAGCATGTTCATTTGATATAAATTTTATATATGTATTGGTCGGTTGGGAAGGTTCTACTTCAGATGTGAGGATATTACACAACGCATTGAGTCAATCAGATGATTCCTTACTTGTCCCGCATGGTACCAGTTATCTGTTAAAAGATTGTCAATCTATTTTATAATTTTGAATTCTTTAATTGTTCACTCAATGGGACATTGATTCAAATGTGTAGAAAAATATTATGTTGTTGACGCTAGATACGCTCATTCACTCAGTTTTATGGCTCCATACCGGGGCGTTCGATACCACTTATAGGAGTATTGAACCGGGAAAGCGTCGGCTAACATGAAGGAGTTGTTTAATTACCGACATGCACAATTGTGCAATACAGTCGAGCGTTGTTTTGGTGTTATGAAAGACAGATTTCCCATCTTAAAGAGCGTCATGCAGTATGAATTTTACACACAAGTTAAAATTGTGATAGTCTGCTGTGTCTTACACAATTTTATACGTACCGGCATGACTCTCATCAAGACTGAGATACGTTGGTATATCTGTTGCCGATGTAGAGAGTAACACAATGCCTCACGAGGTACCAATGAATGACGAGCAACAATGGTTATCGTGAGTAACTCAGCATGAGAAGGATGCTTGGATTCGCGTCCGTGATGATATTACAACCAGAATGTGAGGAGATGCGTAGCAGAATAGTAGGAATAGATAGTCGATTTTTATATGTTTAATTTTCATGACTTAGTTGCTAATATTTAGTTTCATAAAACTTTATTTGACAATGGAATTATGGTCTTCCAAAATCTGAACAAATGGATTCATCATTTGGAATGACCAGTAAATGTTTTCTTAATCTTTCTTCTATAATAATTGTCATTCTCACGATTATGGTTGACATTTGTAAAACATCATTTGTATTTGATATTCAGGTGGTATGGCAGACTCCTTGTGTAATGATACATCGACACCAACACAATCATTGGTCAAAACACCACTGGTGCCCATGCGATGTTCTCCACGCGCGAAGACGATGAAATCCCTAGCTAAGCCTCCATCCCAAGCCTCAAAAATCAAATGGACTACTATTATGGATCAGGTTCTGTTCGACACATTTTTTGAACAAGTTGCATTGGGACGTAAAGCCGATAATGGTTTTAAACAGGAGGTGTACCAATTTGCTATCGAGGAAGTGACAAAGCATACTGATATAGTCATCAGGTGGCAGAATGTGTTGAATTGACTAAGTTATTACAAGAGAGAGTATAATGCAGTGAAGGATATGCTGGCGACTAGTGGGTTTGGATGAAACAATGAGCAGATGGTAGTCACGGCACCTGATGAAGTTTGTGAGAAATATCTTAAGGTAAGATTTACAAAAGTTGAAATACTGTTCTTCACATCACTATCTACTACTTACTGACTTTACAGCTGTCTTCTACTACTACAGTCTCACTCGCGTGCCGAAAGACTTCGCGGGAAACACATCGATAGAATAGATGACCTTGTAGTTATTGTCGGATCCAACGAGGCCACGGGACGTTATGTGCAAAGCAGTAGGAGTATGGCCGCATCAGGATCATCATCTCATCTTTAACAAGATCTCGATAAGGCGTTGAGAGAGCTCGATGATGATATCGATGATATGATTGACCTCTCAGAGGATTATGTAATAGACACCACAAGGACCATTCCATTTTCGCCGCACAGTCCTTCGATGGGACAACGCGGCTCCCGTAGCACTCCCACTCGAAGTGTTGATTCTGATGGTAGTCGAGGTGGGAGCACAACAAGAAAACGATTGTGCCCTCCTTGTCCCTGTGATGTACTCGGGACCTCTCTCCAGACTGTTGCAGAAGTTATGTGTGATTTTGACCTCGGAAAAGAGGTGAGTCGCACTACTAAAGTACTTGATGTACTATAAGAGGTATAAGGCCTGACCAACTTAGAGCTTATCAAAGTTGGTCAGCTCCTGAGTAGGAACGAGAAGCTGGCATCGTTCTTTGTCAGTTTTCGACCTGAGCGCCGCGTGGAGTAGTTGAAGAAAACATTCTGTGATAACTTTAGTGATGGAAGTGTTGGATCCGTCTAACAGGGTGTGGTCCTTGATTATATTTTGCTATTTTTTAATTGGGCATGTAATAACTTCTTTGGACATGATTTCATGTTTTTGGATTTTATTTTATTTGTGGGATTGATATATGCTGTTATATGCATAGTGTATACCAATATGACTTGTGCGATGATGATATTTTTTTGACGTATGTTTAACATCTTTCGTATATGTAATCACATGCTTATATTATCACATTAAGACAAATAAGACCACACACCTCGCTTGGAAGAAGGGTATGTACTTACAACCTTTTTTCTTCTCATTTAGTAAGGTTATTTGTACTACTTTTCGGTAGGACAATAATGCATGCACACTTCGTTAGTCATCCTATTCAAAAATATGAATATCGTACCAATTCCCTCCATGTCATTGCAGATGGGAAAGGAGAAGTACTATGTTGTCTTGGTGAGACGTCGGCGAGGTATATATATGTCATGGGACGATGCTAGATTGGAAGTGGTGGGATTTAGTAGAGCAAGACACCGAGCCTTCAAGAACTGGAATGAAGTTGTTGCATGTTGGGACAGTCATTTCAGTAAGACCAGTGCATTGTCGAGACCTCGGACAGAATCTCCTGCGGTTCTTTGTTCACTCCCCAAGTGCAGGGTTGTGATGTAGTAATAACTTGGTAAGACCGAGGTCGAATCCCAAGGGACTGAAACTCGTACGTTAACTAAAATTTAATAGAATTAGAACTAGAATAAGGTGAAATCTAAACTAATTATGATTTGAGAAATAATGACGGAATGATTATCTAAAACTTAAGAGAAATCAAAGGTAAGGAAACTAGGGATTCAGAGGATCCACTTGTAGAGATCAGGGAGATCTTATGCCTGTTTCATGCATCATGGAAATTAACTGAACTGTCATTGATCTAGTTTTCAAGAGATGAAAGGTATATGAATTAGAATGGATTCCATCACCAAACCATTCCCATGAGAGTATGGCAAACAACAGAATTAAACTAATTACCAACCAATCACATGTCATGAAAGTTAGGAAGGGTACCGACATCCGACCATGCCCAGGAGACGATGGTGAACAACAGGGCTTCCTGACGTCATAAATATAAAAAGGAAAAAGAAATATTCAAAGCCATCTCAGACCCATTGTAATTTCAGTTACAACGGACCATTAAAGACTAAAAATATTTCTATACTAATCAAACTAAAATCAACGTCAATTCATATATTAAAATTAAATTAAAAGCATGGAATCTCCCATCTCACTACAAGCTTCACCTCTTAGCCCTAGCTAAGAGGTTTAGCCCGACATGGATGGGCTAGATCTCTCCATAGTCAGGAAAAACAAATAAACAAGAAAAGAAAACTTCTCTAATCTCTCTCTTTCTTCTTTCACACTCCACGTCACAGCCTCCAAGCTCTAATCTTAAAACTTCTCTAATCTCTCTCTTTCTTCTTTCACACTCCACGTCACAGCCTCCAAGCTCTAATCTTCCTCTCAAGACCTGAATGAATGCTCCCCACATCCAAAACCTCCTTATATAGCTGCTGGAGTCGTGAAAATCAGATTTGAATCGGATTTGGAAAGCTGTCGCACGCCCAGCAAAAGTTTTTTCGCAACCAAGTTTGGGGCTTCAAAAATTGCCACTTTCCTCGCTCAAATTCCAAAGAAACACCGTCCCTTAGGACTTTCTTGGGTCCTCTACATGATAGACGGTTCATATCTGCCATATGATCAAAGATGGTGGGCCACAACCGCCTGGAAAAGTCAGTTTTCGCGGATGTGCGAAACCTTTCGCACTATTTTGCTGTTGTGATCGGTGGGCCCCACAGAGGTATTTTCAGAGAAATCTACCCCGTCCATTAGATTCAAGACGAAATTTCAGTCAAGAATGAGTGGTTTTGAACGTCCATTGACGTGTCTCAGAGAAGAAATCACTAAAAGATTAATTTTGAACGTCCCAGGATAACCCTTTCTTGGCCCCTGTATCTCACACGTGTGTACGTATAAAAACAAACGGTCAGCTTAGGTTTGTAGTGTCTGCAGCCCTCTACAAGATGGACGGTGTAGATTTTCCGTACGAGGCATGTGTGGGGCCCACTAACATTCGTAAAATGGCCAGCGGCCGTGCTCGTTACCTGCTGAAAACGACAAATGCCGTGTCGCGGGTGTGGCTTGGAAAGCAGCCGCTGACCGTGTCAGTGGGTGTGGTGTGCATCGAGCGTGTACATGCTCCGTGCACACACTCCACACACAGGTCCCACTGTGATGTTTCTGAACAATCCACTCTAACCATTTGTTTGGTCTCCCTTTTTAAAGCGTTGAGACTAGATTTGAGGCAATTCCAGATATCAGGTGGGCCCAGAATCAACGGTTTATGAGCTGATCTATCAGTTGGGGCACTTCCATAGTAATCCAATGGGTGAAATTTTACATGTACGGTTAATTTATGGCCTTCATCCTGTGCATGAAATTTTAGGTCAATCGGATGGCAGGAACCCTATGATCTTGCATTTTGGACCAATTTCAAGCCTTTTTAAACGTGAACGGATTGATTTCCTCGGGTTCCTGGCATGTAAATTCTTCAATATTAGTCCTCTGGGGTCTGTCCTTTTACTTTGGTTACTTCAGAGCGTCAAATTCACGCTTTTAACACCTTTTTCAATCCATGTTCATAAAATCACCTTGCAACATAAACACGATAAAAACAGGCCGTTAGATAGCATTATGTTCGTAAATCCAGGTAATAACTGGGGTCTGATATGCAATATTTGACCCTCAACATTCTTGTGGCCGTATATTCTGATGAGGTGGACATCCACCATTCTTCGACTTCATATATCCGACAGATGACGCTTACGACCCAGGCAATGGTTTCTAGGGCCACGTCGACTGATGATCTTGCCCCATCAGATAGAGAGAGATTATGTGCACTTCTGGTTGCCGTCGTAGTTCTTTTTCTTGCCTTAATTATTATTTTCAAACTCTAGCCCAACACTGGTACTGAAACTTTGAGATTATAACTTGTTCTTTTTTGTAAGATTTTCTTGTATGACTTATGCTCACATCGGCCACATGAGCTATTAAAAACTTTCCTTTACATTATATTTTATCCATATTATCTCGATATGTCTATATCATGCACCGTCATATGGTGTGGTTCACAGGATACGTGGACATGTCCCACGTGAGACTGATATCTTATTGAATAAACCAGATTTTAGGGTGTGGCCTGCTGCTTTTTTGGGTGGTAACAAAGTAAAGAACGGTGGCCTATGGAATCGCGTATACGATGGTTTGATTATCACTGCACATTCCTTTGATGTGGTCCACTAGAGATATAGACAGTGTTCAATTTCTGGACTATGTACTTACATCCGTCTAGTGGCGCGATGAACGGTGTGGATGAGACAAATATATCACAGTGGGCTCCACAGAGGCCTGCCTGCACGTGTTGTGGTCCTGTCCAGTGACGGTTATAACCAAATCTTCCCACCCTTAGCAGCCTTTGGATTCAATCTCGCATGCAATCTCATGCCCGTCCAGACATGCCCACTCATTGCAATCCCAAGTTCAGTCTACTCGGCCAAACATGCCACATATTAGGCCATGGGATATACCAATCGCATGGGATTGGCACCAATCCACTGACACATCCATTATTACCTTGAAACTGATGCCATTCACCTTAATACCGTCCAATCCCTTCCAATCCGCCCTTCCAAACATGCCCTTAATGGCCACCTATAGGATGGACTGTTAGATTCATTGGATTGGTGTGAATTTTGGGGACATCGCCCATGATTTAGATGGTCTGGATTGGAATACATGTATGCAGGTACAGTGGATGAATCACAACTGTTCATTCAGGTGGGCCATAGTATTATAAGAAGGGGGGCCTCTGAATCAAATTTTCTGTAGCCGTTCATTTATCTCGTGCTTGAAAATCCTAAGATAAGATACCAATGTTGCTTATGAACATGAAACACTGGGCACTTGCCAAAGAGGATCCATTAGTTTAAGCATGGTATGAATTTGGGTCGGGTCTGGATTGAGTCGGCTTCTGAGTAGTCCAAGTCAACCCAATAAAAGTCGGGTCATGGGTTTGTTGCAGCAGGTCGGCTTTGGGAAAAGTCCGAGCCCATCCCATTTTTGATACGGGAGAGGATTTGGTGTTAGCCCAGTAACGCCTTAGTGGGTGTTACCCTTACTATGGGGCCCACCTTGATGATGTGTCGTATATCCACACCGTCCATCCGTTTCTCCAGCCCATTTTAGAGGGTCCCAAGAATTAAGTAGATCCAAATATCTAGTCTAATCTCTAGTATTTCATACCACAGGAAACAGTGGTGTTTGAGTGCCTCACCATTAAAATTTTTCAAAGGAGCCATAGTAAGGATTTGTAATGTTTATTTGCCATCCAATCTGTTGATAATGTAAATAATACCTGAATGAATGGAAAATACAAATATCAGGTTGATCCAAAGCTTTTGTGGCCCACAAAAAATTTTAATTGGTATTTGTCGCTATTTCTAGTGATGTGGTTTAAATAAGAATTATATATTTATAAGGTTTGGAATAACATCATAAAATGAGATAGAAAAACAGATGTAAAGCATGGATATATAAAAAATACATCAAGGTGGGCCCCACACCGTTAGGGTAACACAACTATTGATAGTCAGTGCAATGCATCCGACTGAAAAATGCTCGCGTGCGGACGTTGTTAGTTAGAAAATCCAAACGGTGCACATGGTGGCCCCACCAAAGTTTTGGATGAGGTTAAAAGTTGAGCCTTAGGAGTTTAATGTGCGGTGTACCATATGGACATTTCGGACAAATTCTCGCCTAAAATGGTGCACGGTTGATCATTTCCGGTTCGCGACCAAACCAGGGCTAGTGTGCCTGACTTCAGATCCAGACCCTTTATTATAAGTCAAGAGCAACAGTGATGGAGGTTATGAGTAGGGGGTGTCAATGGGCCCGGCTAGGGCCTGAAATATCTAAATTTGAATAGGGCCATCTGCACTAAAAAGTTCAAATCTAAGCAAGCCTACTCCAGGCCCGGGCCGGCCCGGCCCATTGACAGCCCTAGAATGTGGAATTCATGACAAGGGATGTCAATTACACGATGGTCCATCAGGTACCGCAGGGCCCACCTTGCCTAGACTTTGGGTATCATTTTCAAGCCCAACAGTAGGCATTATCTCCAAGAATGTAGCAGGAAGTGGCCCACCATCATGTATGTGTTTTATCCTCACTATCCATTCATTTTGCCAGCTCATTTTAGGATGTTAGCTTAAAAATAAAGTAGATCCAAAGCTTAAGTGACCACACCACATGAAATAGTGGAGATTAAATGCCCACCACCGCGGATGTTTTGGATCAGCTGATATTTGTGATTTTCCTTGGTATATGTCCAGGTGACCTTATAAGCAAGTTATATGACAAATAAACATCATAATGGGCCTTAAGAAAGTTTCAACTGTGGGTATCATTACCCAAATTATTTCCTGTATTTCCAGTCTCATGCCCTAAAATGAGCTGGCAAAGCAGATGGACGGCATGGATAAAACACACGCATTATGGTGGGCCCCATGGAACTTGGGCCACGTGGTGAAGACATGCGCTGCAGGCAATCTGCGCCCCCCATTCATGTAGGCATGCTTGATTTATTTGCTTATGATTGGATTTAAATTTTGAAATTCAAAGCTATGTAGCACTGCTCGACAAAGGGAAATTTAATAACATGCGAATGACAGGTCTAGTGGATTTAATCATTGGACGGTCTCTATTTCAAGTCTGTAATCTTTCACTGTAGCTGTGGATTCTGACAATATTATTATGCTTTTACTCATGACCTCTTTCTTTGCAGAGGTTCCCTGAAATACACCCAATGGAGGAAGGTCCAGTGCAAAACAATCTTAGGGTTCTGTCATTGGTTGACTAGTGAAGGCCTGAGGTTCTTCCTTCATAGAATGTAAAATGAATGGATGGTTTTGATTGTGTCCATTTTAGGAAAATATGCTTAGCCAGGAATGTCTATTGTGTAATGTCTTAAATTTTTTTGTAACGAGTCCGCCGATGACATCGACAAACCATTCAATTCCATCAAGCAAACGTTGATTCCATTGACTGATCCATTGAAAAATTCTTGTTGACTACTGGATAATTTGAAAGTTGCTCCTCGATGGTATCAAGATTCTTTGATGTAATTGACTGGTACTCAATCTTTGTAGATGCCATCGAAAGTAACACCAAGAGCGCGCAAAATTACAGAAGTGCATGATTTGTTTCTTATTTCGGTTGTGGTAGTATAATACCAAGTCCTAACAATGCTCACACATGTGAAGCTACTTATGCTCTTTATAAGTATAGTTGTACATGAACCGAGTTAGCTTGGTTAGCTCGCTAGACTCGACTCAAAAAAGCTCAGTTTGAAATTGAGTTCGGCCGAGTTGAGTTGATTTTTTTAGCTTGAAAAAATTTCGAGCTGAGTGTGAGCTTGCTTGAGCTTGACTCGACTCAGATCGAACCCCAACTTGAATCGAACTTGGATCGAGCCAATTCAATGACTCGGTTATTTTGATATTAATATTGCTCAACAAGTGTTTGATGAAATGACTCGATGAAGTGTTGGCTTGTGGCGAGAAAGGTATGGATATGAAACAAATACCCTTGTATCTTGATTTTTATAGTCTACTGAGTGTTTGATGAAATACATGTAAACTGATGATGTTGCTTTACATTCATGAGAAATTGAAGGTGCACTACATGTGTTTGAGAAAATGCCGCATAGGCTTGATCTTGGCTCGAATTTGGCTCAAACTGTCCCAAACTGCTGACCGAATCGAGCCCAGCTAGCCAATCAAGCTCGAGGACCGAGCTGAGCCAAGTTTGAGCTGGGGTCAACTAGTGGCCGAGCCGAGCCGAGCTGTGTCAAGCTCCACTTAATTCAACTCATGTACACCTCTAATTATAAGTGATGGCGCCACATATCTACCCACTTGTGATAACATAATCTACACCATTGATTGTTAGATTTCCCTTAATTATATGGTTATAAGCTTTATCAAGCTACATTGGTCAATGGGAGGATGGTTTAACCACTCGACACCATTTTGAAGTGGACTTTCATGCTTGACAGCATACCGTGGACAGTTGTGATTGGTCATGCATTGATTGGGCCATCTCCTATACCACGTGTCAGTTTGACCTAAAAATTAGTTGGTTTGTACTTTTTAACAATCTCTTTGAGATGGTCGGATTAGATCTAACAGTATATGTCCATATCTGAAGTGGATTTTATCGGAGTTGTCAATATTTTCTTCAACCGATCTCATTCGTTTGAGATCAAATTAGGCTGGAACTTGAATCCTAGTCCAATGGTGGTATGATGAACACATTTAGGGGCTCAGATCAGCCAATTAAAGGCTTTATCTAGTTGATCTAATTAAAATAGTCCATTATTATAGCACAATAAAATTCAAGCCAATCTCTTGAATATTTTGGACATGTTTTGCATGCCTAATATGTCCTGGTGCATATGAAACTGTTTATCCTATGATGTGAATGAATTTATGGTCACCCTTAATCGTGATGTGGGACACATGGACTTTTGTGCATAATACAGGACATCTTAACCATCACATCCCTCATATGGGAAAACTTGATATTCTTTATATCATTGTTCAATGCATGCTGAAGGACCCTATAGCTCCCTTTATACTTTGGTTGAATGGTCATATGATTTAGAAAGTATAAGTGATGGGGGACATGACATTCCCTTCATGACTTGAAGCATACCACCTAATAAAAAAGGCCATGATATTGAAGATGTCATATTCTCATAAGGCATACATAATCAGCATTGTATTGCTCATTTAGAGTACCTGGCTTGAATGTTGGGAAGGATAGATAAAAATAATATGATCCATAGCAGGATTGGAATATCCCTATAGGTGTGTATATGTGGGATCACTTACAAAATCTCGATTGCACATTCATTGAGATGGATGCTCTATTGGGCATTGCATAATCCTGAGAGGCACACATCATGGATATGATTAAGATAGGGTGCATCCTACTAGTTATCGTAATTATGACATGTTGAGTATAAATAATCCTATGTGTATGATTCAATATGCATTTGATGGCTCACAGATCCCAAGGGTGCACTAGTCATGCACATAGTTGTACACTTTAATATATAAAAATGACAATATAGTTCTTTGAATTTCTTCAATCATGCATTTGATTATATGTGAATGATGATCTAGATTTTGAAAATTAGTGGAAGAAAAGGGTTTTTGAAAATTTCAATTAAAGATATTAACAAGATTCTCGTCTTAGATTACCCCATGTCCCTTAAAAAATAGAAAAATCTAATTTGACCTACTTATACATGAAGTAAAATCATCAATCTGAGTGAGCGTTGCTGGTTGTCTCCCAATGCATGTAGGGTGCTTATCCAAGGTGAAGAGGATAGAGAGCCACCACTAAAATTCCAGTAGGGTCCGGTATGATCTTTAAACCTTCTTAAAGGAGTGATAGGGAAGAAGGCGTGTGGACGTGATAGGGAAGAGAGGGCTTGGGTGTGGCCCACTCTCTCTCTCCCTTCTTATTTTTCTCTCTTTTTCTACTGCTTTTGGATAGGAACATCCACAAGGGGAAGGTGTGGACAACCAAGGCTCACTAATCTCTCTCCTTTTGAGTATGATATTAAGAGTAGTTTGAGAGTAGTTTGGGTTACAGGAGGATGCACCTTATATAGTGCTCTACCACTTTACGGAACATCTGTGTACCCTATATTGCCTAATCCATATACCTCAACAATCCAAATTCGTTCCCTATTAATGGTCATCGTCATTGAGCAATTTTCATACCACCCGAGGTACGGATCAAGGTCAAATCTCAACTATTTGATATCTATCAAGAATTATCTAAAATAAATCAATGGCTAAAAACAAAAGTTAACAACTATAAATTTTTGATTAATCACTTGAAAACTTCATAGGTGTGGGCCAACCTTATAAACACTTGATGGTTCGTCCAAACTTTAAGATGTCCACATATTCATATCTTATTCATGTCTTGGGAAGACCAAGTGAATCCCATGCATGTTAGATCGTTAGTACTTCGAGAACTCTGATGAAGATACCCAGTTACACTCACTTTTAGTGCTTATGCAGAAGCCTCGTAAGGAGAGTGCAAAGCATGATCAATCAGGGTCTATCCATTTGCACATCATAAGGTCGTGGGTATTTTAATGAAACTAGTACAAGCACAAGCCTATTCAAGTTTGGGCATGATGTGTCTCTCAGTCTTTATACTTGCAAACGATCCATATCAATGCAAGTGACTAAAGGCTCAATCCAAAAAATCAACCATGGCACACTTACACACTTATATGGTAGGGAATGAGGTAACTCGACACCAAGTCGAACTTAATGAGCAATGATTGTCCATCCTAGCACTAAGTCAGTCCCCTAATATAAGATGATCATCCAATCATATCACATAGGTTCAAGAACATATATGATCATAGTCAGGGCAATGAGATCTATGGTGTACAACACTCCCTTAACTACCAATCAATTATGTTCAATCTCGAGCGCCTAAGAGCATCAAAGGCTATACTATGGACATTGGAGGATGGATTTCCATGGGGGATGGGAGATCAACTTGCTTTTCTATAGGTTGCCTCTCTCGAGGGTTCCCATTTAGGGGAAGGGGTGTTATATTTGACTAAAGTCACCGCTGACCAATTATTTTGATCCTACAATCGATTAAACACTATAGAAACGCTTATAATCGAGAATCCAAAAATCCTTAACCCTAAGATGACTCTTGAGTTTGCGTTCTAGAGATTCTGAGTAAGAGACCGATGTTACAGAGATGGAAGGTGTTAGGCACCCTTTCTGCCCATACAAATGTACGGTGTTTACTTCACAAGATCTAACTAATTTCTGAATAATATGATTAGTTCTCACGTGCAGGAGATGTAATACGATACAATGAAAATGATGATCGATCGATCCGAATTTCTGATGGGCATAATCCATTTATCGGAAGGTTATAGAGCATATATATGTTCGAAACGATCGAGCGCAAAGTGTAAAATATGTAAAAGTGTGATGTATGAAATGTTCGATGCTATATTGACGCTTATGATAAGACACTAGCTAATTAGCTAAGGTTTCTGGTGAGCCAGTTCTGATTATATCGACAAGCCACAACACATACGCCCGCAAGTTAAAGACGAGAAAACGATGAGATGTAATGTAATGCCAATGTATATGAGAAAATGACAGCTAACTAGCTAAGGTTTCTGGTGAGCCTGCTCTAATTATATCGGTAATCCACAGAGCATACACCTGCCAGTTGATGTGAGAAAATTATTAAATACAATGTAATGATGATGTATATGAGGAGCAAGGGGGTTAAGAAAGCAATGAGTGGTACATAATGCTTATGCTCTAATTTGATGAAACTTATTGATGCTTGAATGATTGGATGAACGGTCATATATATGGCTATATCGAGTGGCTCCAATTAGGGCTTAGGTGGCTTATGAGGCTTAGACTCTGGTTAGGCTAGGCTAAACCAGGGTTGGACTCTCTCTCTCTCTCTCTCTCTCTCTCTCTCTCTCTCACTCTCGCTCTCACTCTCCTTGGTGGAGGGATGGATTGATGAATAAGGCTAAGGGATCTCTGAATAAGACCATATGGTAGAAAATGAGGGTGGATGCTTGAAATGAGAATGGGAGGGGCTATTTATAGCATCTGAACTTGGTTTTTTAATAATTATTGGTAATCCTAGGGATAAAAGGTGGTTAAAGGGCTAGGATTGGAGATTGCCACATGGCATCATCTCATGGGTTGGATGAGTTGGTAAATGGATAGTTTTGGATAAGAGATGGGCATCGAAGTAAATACACATCAACCTCATACTTAAGGTTTGGAAAAGGGAGATCCCACATGCTTGAGGGCGCCATCCAGAAGAAGGAGAGTACCATGTGGTCAGTGACAAGTTGGCTACCACCAGTCCCCAACTGAACTCCCTGCTTTAGTAGGCAGCCTTTATCACCCATGTGGAGGCTCTATTGTGAAGGTTATTTTTTTGAGGTTTTGCATAGTAGTTCGATTAGGCTTGCTTTTGGGGCTTTGGTTTAGGCTTAGTTTTAGGTTTAATTGGGCGAGTTAATTAAGTTGTTGGACTGGGTAGGCTGACTAGGTGAGTTGACTTAGCAAGTTGACTAGGTGAGTTGACTCATCGAGCTGACTCAAGACTATATGATTTTAGATTCCTAGGATTTAGGATTAGGCTGACTGGGTTGATTGGGTTGAGTTTAGATTTTGGATTAGGATTCCTAAGGTTTAGGCTACTAGGGTCGAGGTTTAGGATTGGAGTTTTGGTTAACTATCCATTAATTCAAACTCAATCAGCTTATCAACTTCGGGTGGGGTGTCCACAGATGCCCCTTTTTGGCAGAGGTTGTGTACAATTGAATGCTAAAGCGAGTGGACACTGAAATTGTGCTATTGTTGTAATGAGATTATCACGGCTGCACGTGCAGAAGCTTGGCAGAGCTAGGAAATGAAAGTTATGTCCTAGAGGGGGGTGATTATGACCTATTTGAAAATTTATGCTTTTTAAAAACTAATTACTTAACTTAAACTAAGTAAGGCAATTCAACTCTAAGGCTTCCAATCCAATAGAGGGTCCAATCACATACACTATAGATGATTTGCAAATAAGTAACTAGTCTATATCAAGATAGTGTATATGTGTGTGTGGGATGTGCTAACTATCAATCATTAAACATTAATCTAATCATGCATTCATAATATAAACATTTAAACTCATAACCATAATTAAACAAGTGCGCAAATGACAATGTCAAACACAACCATATATAGTGGTTCAGCTATTTACATCCTATACTCTCAGTGGATGCACTCAACCCATTGGTGTACCAAATTTCACTATTGGAGATTTTAAATCAAGTTAACCTTTAACATTTACAGCCATATACAAGGATTCTAAACTTTAGGCCCTACATAAGAACTTAGAGTTTTAGGTCATATGAAAGAGTTAAGGTCCTACATAAGAACCCGTAGGTTTAGGCCCTACACATGAATCCGGAGGTTTAGGCCCTATACAAGAGCTAAGGTCCTACACAAGAACTTCATTTGAGTTTGGATCATAAACTCTTACCATCAATCTTACACAAGAAAATAGAGTAAAAATGGATGCCTAATATAACAACTTACTCGTCGGATTGAGTCCATTTTGTAGCGTCAGATCATCACTCTCTCATGCTTCAATCAATTCCCTGATCCTCCCTCGAACATGATGCTGTTGTTTTGCCAAGGCCTTAGCTATAAGATTAAACACCTTGCATTTGATGTTCCTTCGAGGTGATCAAGATGATGGGAGGTTGTTTGAATCTCCTATAACTAGTGAAAAGTTTTTTTTCTTAGGGGATTCACCTAGATGGGTCTTTTAGATGATTTGGTCAATGATATGCCAAAATAACTTAAGTCCAATCTCTAAATAATGGAAGAGTTCAAGCACATCTTCGCGGTAGAGGTTGGAATTCTTATAAGAGTGTTAATCACAAGGAAGATGGCTTAGAACTCCATGATATAGAGACTTGCGATGAGGGATATGAACATGGAATCTCCTAAGCTTCTATTGCACCAAAAAATCATCATAAAGCCTAAGCACCGAATGTGTTCACAATCCTAAGTATAGGGTTGCGATGTAGTAATAACTTGGTGAGACTGAGGTTGAATCTATAAGGACTATACTTGTATGTATTCTGAAAGTAAGTAAAACTAGAACTAAAATTGGAACTAAAACTAAAATCTGGGAGAGTTGAGAATAATCGTGAATGAATTATCAATTAAAGAGGGAGCTAGAGTGTTAAGGATCCACTTATTGCTATTAAAACTCTACCTTACTTAACTCAACAAAACACAATTGGAATCGGAGTCCCATCCTATCCAGTTGGAAGATAAAACAATTGAAACATGATTTGAACTTCTCATTGAAATAGTTCACACATGGAGCACTATTGTGATGATTTAAAGAGAATTCAATCATCCACCATGCCTAGGAAACAATGCTGAATCACAAATTTTACCAATCTCAAAAATATCAAAACAGATAAGAAACTATTCAAAGCTATCACAGCATCTATTATAATTCGAGTCACAATAAATCATAGAAAATTGAATATATTCCTTAATTTAAACTAGAAAACATGAATCAAAGCAAGATAAACATTCTAATAAAGTGCAAGTTTCACCTTATAGCCCTAACTAAGAGGTTTAGTTAACTGTAGAGATGATTAAGACTAAAACCTTTAAACAAAACATGAAAAATAATTTAAGGAATAAGAAAAACTCTTGGGAGACTGCTCCACCTTTTTGCTCTACTCCTTAAACCCTAATTTATGTTTAGAACTCCTTGAAAAATTCTTATTTATAAGTTTTTCCGGATCGTCTTTAGAAACCACCTCAAATTTATGCACTCCGTGTAACGCCTTCAATATCATCGAATAGCCTTTAATGGTATTGAAGGTAAAATCCCAAGTTGAATCGAATTCGGAAGTCGCACCTTTTTGCACTGCATAAATCTTCGATGTCATCCAACTTCCTTCGATGTCATCAAACAGATATTCGATGCCATCTAAAAGTGTTCAATTAATCAAAAAAGTGTCCAGAGCATTCCAGGGAGTTTCTTCAAAAATCTCCAATAATCTTGATGTAATCAAACTACCTTCGATGGCATTGAACAGGTCTTCAATCAATCGAATGGGTTGTCGATGTCATCAAGAAATGCAGCCAATTAGTCCAGCAAAAAAACTTAATTTTCATGTAATTCTAGATGTAATCGATCCGTCTTCGATTTCATCAAACACTTACTTCGATGCCATTGAAAGGTGTTCGATGTCATAGACAGTGAAATTCAGTTTTTCTGAATTTCTACACTGTGCACTTTTGACTTCCTTCATTCTCCACTTGGTTTCTTTAAATATTGGGCCCTTGAAATCCTCAATCTTGGTCTCCTAAGATCCATCCCCTACCTTGGTGGTTCTTGAACATCAAATTTATGTTTTTAACATTCTTTTCAATCTAAGCTCTCAAACTCATGTCACAATACAAATATATATAAAATATACCCATTAAGCATTATCATGTTCATAAAACTAAGATATAAATAAGAAAAAATATGCAATATTTGACATTTAATAGAATTCCCTTTATAAAAAGTTCGAGCTCCAACGGTCAAACAACGGGCAGAAAATGGCTTTATCGATGTCATCAAAGGTTTCCTCGATTGCATCGATAAATCTAGATATTTATATTAATTTCTCGCTGGACATATATGGGGTACCTTCGATGTCATCAAATGGTCCTTCAATGCATTGAACTCAATCTTCAATGCCATCGAGAAAATCAGAATAAATGTCAATTTCTTGCTTGAAAATTTTGACTCTTGATCGATGTCATCGAACTTATCATTCGATGTTATTGAGAAATTTAGAACAAATATGATTTACTTGCTGGACAGTTATGACTCTTGATCAATCGCATCGAGGGGTCCTTCGATGGCAGCTTAATGTTATCGAACAGCCATCGAAAACTATTGTTTTGGGCTATCTTTTATAGCAGCTTCACACCTCTTCTAGCCTTATTTATCAAAATTCTCTTGGTCTCCTAAGACTAAGGGATGATCAATTAGGTATTCTTATTAGGTCAAGATCATCTAGAGGTCTAAGGTTATTTTGGGTCAAGGGTTAGGGTCACCAAGGAACCTCATTTACATGTTCTTTACTCATTGATGCTTCATCTTCGCTTGTGTCTTCGGTCTTCACTTTTCAAAGGCTCAACCGATTACGTGACACAATGACTCATGTGATTGACAAATAGGGTGCAAAAATTAGTGTGCTAACAAACACCCCACTTTTGTCTGTCAATCACAAATCGTGATTTAAATTCATTGTTTTCCTTTGTGTCTGTGTCAGCTGGTTACCTGGAAATTAATAACTCACACATATTGTGAGGGTTTGAGGAAAATATTGCGATTGTCACTGTGTGGGCCACCAATCACAACCCTTTCACTCATGATCGGTACTAACATCGGAAAGGTACAGTAGAGTCCATGCACTTTTTACGGCCTTATGAGGATACTGACTTGTACTAGAATGTTTGTTGCTTTCCATATCATCCCAGGAGTACTTATTTAGCTTGATTATCAAAGTGGTTAGTTGTCCTATACTTTTTTGTGGCCTTATAAGGAACTCACTATGCCGACTTTGACTTGATCAAATTTTGCAAGAATCTATGCCTAGGTATGTGTGGGTGACCTTTTTCCATGTAATCTTCTGGTTTTGAAACTTAGGTTACAATTTGACTTTTTCATCATTTAGATGATTTCTTATAACCAATATTGGCCTATCATCTTTTCTTAACATTAAGATTTGACACAATGGAGCTAACACTGGAGTTTAGTTCGATAATACTTTGATGTGCATTCGGATTCGATAATCTCTGGGGAAACCATGAAACATCAGATCTTAATTGATTTGGCACTACTACCACCTAGAGATATGGAAGATCTCTTAGTGCCTTAAAAGTCTAACGCATTTGAATCTGAATAAAATTTTATGATTTTAAAGTCGCCCCACTCTAGGGAGTGATACTCCATGGGATTTTTATTGCATGAGGATTTTGTAAATAGGTCCAACTTATGTGGTTGTCTCCACTGGGGATACCTATAGGATTTCAAGTAAGCTGGATTTTATTGAAAATATGCAAGGGACTGGTGCACATGCTAGCTGTGATGAGAATTATGGACTTTTAACATTGTGTGCTTTATTAATTGTGTTTTGGTTGTCACAATTAGGACTGAGATTTGTAGGGGATGGTTCATTTCGTGCAAGTCTGATTAGAGGTTGTGATCATGAATTTGATTTCATTGATCAGTTTCATCTTCTCACAGGAGTAATCAAACTTGATTATTTTCTGGTTAATTCAGGATGCTAGCTCTGATCAGCTATGGTTTTTATTATGGATGGGGCAAATATATCCACGAACGATGGTCAAGATTCCGATCCACGACCAATCGAGTCCGTCGTCCCACAGTTTGCGGTCAAGATTCTGATTTATGATTAATCAGATCCTTCATCCCACTAGTTTGCAGTCAAGATTCCGATTTATAATTGATCGGATTCGTCGTCCTACTATATTACGGTCAAGATTCTGATCTATGATCGATCAGATTCGTCATCCCGCTAGTTTTCAATCAAGATTCTGATCTATGATCGATTAGATTTGTCGTCCCACTATTTTGCGATCAAGATTTCGATCTATGATTGATTGAATCTATCATCCCACTCGCTATTATTTTAGGGATGTGATTTTGGTATTTTCAAAAGATGATCCAATCCATGAGTTGATGGTCCCAATCAATACCGATTTTTATTGGAAATTTTTTATGAAGTTTTGAAAATGATACATTCCATCGGCTCACAAATTTACAGTCGCTATCGATGTTGATTTTTACTGAAATATTTTTAAATATTTTAAAAATGATCGCGATCGATGATAGTTTTTATTACAAAGGTTTTGAAGATTTTGAAGATGATCCGGTCCATCAAATCATAAATTAACGCTCGCGATCAATGTCAATTTTTATTGGGATATTTTGTAAAGATTTTGAAAATGATCAAATCGATCAGATCACGATTTAACGGATGCAATCAATGTTGGTTTTTATTGGAATATTTTTGAAGATTTTAAAAATGATCCAGTCTATTGAATCACGAATTGACGGTTGCGATTGATGCTAGTTTTTATTGGGAAGGTTTTGAAGATGATTTGGTTCATTAGATCACGAATTGATACTGATTTTTATAGGAATATTTTTAAAGAATTTAAAAATGATCTAATCCATCGGATCATGAATTAATGATCATGATTGATGCTGGTTTTTATAAGAATATTTTTGAAGATTTTAAAAATGATCGAGTCAATCGGATCGTGAATTAATGGTCGCGATCGATGTTGGTTTTTATTGGGAAGGTTTTAAAGATTCCAAAGATGATTTAGTCCATCGAATCGTGAATCAATGGTCACGATCGATGCCGATTTTTATTAAAATATTTTTGAATATTTTGAAAATGATCTAGTCCATTGAATCGCGAATTGACGGTCACAATCAATATTAGTTTTTATTGGGAAGGTTTTGAAATTTGAATATGCATGGAATTTTTTCTCTTCTCTACATCACCTTTCTAATATCTCTTCAATTTCTCCTGAGTTATTGAATTTTTTATTAAAATTTAATTTTTCTTACCATTTTCATCATTTACTCTCTTTCTCTCTTCCATCACTTCATTATAGACAATCTATATAAGATTCCTTGCAGGAGGTCTTTCCGAGGTCCCTTCTTTCCAAGAAGAGAGAGTTATGTCGAGTCCCATCACCAAATGGAGGATTGGCGGCAAGCTGGCTACCGTCGGTCCCCCCCCCCCCCCCCCCCCCCCCCCCCCAGTTTCTTCCAGGTGCCGGGTAACAAAGTGTGGCCTCCTCTTTTATATATTGTAGGCAGTGGTTGCCTTTTAAGTGTTCTTCATTCTCATAGTTTCTTCATTTTCTCTCTCCTTTCTCCCTTTCAAGCTCTCTTTCTATCCTTCTTTTCCTTCTTTTGGTTTCAAGTTGAGGTTTTTTTTTTCTTCTACAGTTTGGATAGTAAGGGTGGTGATCACTTGGTGTGAGAAGGGAAGTATAAAAGTAGGGTCCATTTATGTTATCCCTCCCTTCCATTGATCCATTCTTTCTACATTTTTCTCATGTTTTCTTTCTTCTCTCCCATAGTTTCTTCTTTGAAGTTTTGGGTATGGTGAAGTGGTGGGCAACAAGAATTTTTCATAGCTCGGATGGTGCATGGGGTTGCACTTTCAAGATTTTCCGTTCTTTCATTTTTTTCTCCTTTTTACTTTTCTTTAGGTGAAAGAAAATGCCGTTGTGAAAGATATCACCGATTCCCTTAATGTTATGAAGGCAGCAGTTAGAGCCAGGGGCGAAAAGCCCATGAAAGCTAACCACGCATATGACCTACGTCGTCTTTATCACTCTTCGTAGCATTATATGGAAGGGTGAAAGAAAATGCCCCATTATGAATGGACCCAGGTCATAGAGGCGAAAAAAAGAGGGTTGAAGAGTGTGCCTTAATTGATTGTACATAAGACCCTCCAGGTTTCTGACTTGTTTTTAATAGTAACTCATGAGGAAAGGCGACCTCTGTAAGAGCTCCTCCCCATTGATGGATTGGAGGCATTAAACTTGGTACCCTTACATGTAGCCTTATGAGCCCCTTGAAATCTAGAGAGTTAATGATGTTAACCCCGTGCTAAATCCCGCAGAGTTCACTGCCCCAGCAGGTTCAATTAGCCCCTCTGATGGATCGCAGTGAGTAGACTTCCCAGCTAACAGCAGCTCTATGAACTCTAGAGAGTTACTGAGACCAGATAGCATAAGTCCTAGATGCTCCAACTACTTACGAGCCAACTACTTACGAGCCTAAACTATGAGTACTTTAATTACTTACGAGCTTAAGCTATAATCGCTCCAAATACTCCAGAGCCTAAACTATGGTTGGCACCTTAGTTTTACTAATAAAATTCTAGGATAGTTTCACCCATTTAAGACAATATAGCACAAAGTATGCTGATGAGCAAAGTTGGACTGACTAAATTATCATCATATTATATGCTTCAGGTTATAAAAGATTATAAAATTGCAGCATGATTCATAAAAGTTAAGAATCATCCATAATTATGTGCTAGAATATAATATCAATCGACTAAAATTACTTGTATAATTTGAACTTTGAAACTGTTCTAAATACATAGTATAAATTTCTCATATATCCTGGAATTACAAATGAATTATAATCACTATAAAATACCTAGAGCTGACATGGATTTGCGCAAATCTTAATTAAATTAAACTTGAGTTGCAACAATGTTGAGTCTAGCTTAAATGATAATCCCGGCTTGCTTAGAAGTGACTGCGAGCTCTTGCTCCAAAGAAATAAAGACGGTCTTTTTTCTTTAAAAGATTGGATTCCTCAAGCTTTGTTCAGCAACATCTGCTCTGATCTTGCTCAACTTCAATTCTTCAGCTTTCTTTTGAGCTTCAAGACTAGCAATCTGCCCTTTCTTGGTCTTTAAGAGAACCAGACTCTCATTTATACCTGAAGATAATGGTGTAGTTCCTAGACATATCGTTATTAAGAAGTGATCGTTCTTTCTAGCAGTGAATATTTCTGGTGCAATGACAATATTATGAGAAGATTCCAAATGATGGAGAGAAGCATAAAACTGAGCTAAGGAGTTATGAATCCCCGAGATATTGATTTTAACAAGCTTCATAGAATTGTCTAAGATCACCAAAGTGTCGCCAAGAAAGGGCCACTGTTCGAGGTCTTGAAACATGCAAGTAATTGCCAAAACGGTGTTCTTGATTAGGATAAGCTTGTACAGAGGAATTTCTCCAAAGAAAGAATTCTTGATACTATAAAAAAAGCTCAGAACTGGCGGAACTATAAGAAAACTAGAAAATGCGATATGAAATAAGTAAAAGTAAGATAATCCTACTAAAAAAAAAAGATGAGGGAATTTTAATAGTCCAAAATCATACATGTTGTAGAGTTGCAAAATATAGAACAGTTGAAGTCAGAAATTTGGTAACAAAGGGGGCAGTCGGTGACTCAGGGATGACTGTTGCAAGAGCGACGGTAAAAGATGACTCTCTCACCACAGTACTTAGTCCAAAGTCGTTGGAGTTGTTGTAACAACAAGCTCCGATGTAAGGATAGCTGGAAAAATAGTTGTAAATGAGACATTGGATGATACAATCATAGTATCATCGACCGAGATATGCCCTGCATCAGTTTTATCTACCTCTGTGGCTATGGGAAAGGATGTTGTCCTGATTGACCTCCATATTATAGGGAGTTGAAAGAGGTCTATTTACATAAATTAAAGCCTCTATCATATTATGCACCAGTACAGAAAATTTGACCTCTCACAATGAAGAAATGTCCATAATCGCCCAAAGTGTTTAAAGATTGACTCGAGGAAAAGCATGGTATTGATGTTATTTCACGAGGCGACGAGGAATAGTTAGCACTAAAACTCATGGTAATATTGGCTACTAGTGAGTTGCTAAATTGCTCAAAGTCCAATGGCTCTCCTTCCACAGGAGTGTTCATTTCATCGATTGGAGCCACCGTTTCCTGAAGATTTGCAATGACAACATCAATGTCATTAGTGTTGATATCATTATTATTGACTTTCACGTCCTCGTTCGTGTTGCCATCCTTTGAGGAGTTGTTCTCTTCATTAGAGCAATTGTTGTCATTTGACTCGACATCCTCACTTTCGTCAGGATTTTCTTCTGGGACAGGTTATTCTATCATGACTTGCTTGCCTCTTCTTGATGAACTACCGATCACCTATGCTCTTGACTTTGTAAGGGTTGGAAGAGCACTTTGTCCACTTTGCTTAGGTGGAGGAGGAGTCGATATTGAAAGCAGGTAGCGGGTGATGAAAAACTTTGTATAACAGATCTCATAGTAGGAGGGATAGTCGGAGACTCCTATCTAATATTCGCCTATTCAGCTCACATTTCTCTACTATGTATATAGAGCTTGACAATTGGTAGATGTGAAGCTAGTTCGTTATCTCCCCCTTATAGAATGAGTGTTTCCTTGGTTGTAGGTCACTCTTCAGGTATTCATCTATTTAAAGGGACCCCATAGGTCATCCAACCTTCTAGTGTATTGATGGGTTTAAGCTAACATGTAACACCCCGGATTTTGGCCAACCTGGGATTAAATGTCCTTAGGCTATGGGTCAATTAAAACACCTGAAAAATCGCTTAGAACCCAATTCCATAGCCAAAGAAATCACGTAGGATTAATTCCTTTGAAAAATAAGTGTAAGTTAGCTAGCGCGACGCTAAAGTAGCTGGGAAATAGTCCCTGACCACTTTAAATACGTTCTACAAGACCCAAATCGAGCAGAACCAATGACTCTATAATACTCTATAACCTCGAACCAAACTCTAAGCAGGTTTGTTCTCTGGACCACTTTGAATCTTTGTATTGGATCTAGACCGCGCGTCGAAAGTCCGATACCTCCTATCTTAGACCGTTAGAACCGCCTTGCTGGACTTGACACTCATTTCGAAAATCAAGTCAAACCGATAATCACAGGCCATTTCATTGAACTCGGTCCGAAGAGAGTGCGAATAGGGACAGAATTGAAATTTCAAATTCAAATCTAGCACACGACTTGACGCTTCAGTATTGAGCGTTCTGGCCGTCAGAATTCAGCCAGATTACACCCTCGGATCAGGAGAAATTTCTATCTTATATCATGAGACTTTCAGCCCTAATCTACGTACGGTGACCGCTGAACTGAAACTGGTCCGGCACGTGCGATCTGCGAACCCTATCGGACTGAAAACTTAATACGTGATAGATCTGGTACGCATGAGCTTAAGTCCGATCGCATTTGACCAGGGGACCACCAGAAAACATCTTTTGAACCGAAACAGCCCCGAATTGGATATGCATTAAGTAAACTTCGTTCCGGAGCCTGTTTTCGGCGTTTTTAAGCTTATAAAAGGGGTTGAAACCCTCACTCCTCTCTCCCATACGAAATTGCAAAAAGCCCTAGATTGGAAGAGAGAAAAGGTGAGAGTTTGTGAGAGAGAGTGGGAGTGATTTTCCTGCCACCTGCTGCTGCTGCACGAGCTTAGGCGACGCACTCCGATCACTTTTCCGGCGATTCCAACGCACTTCTAGGTAAGGAAAACCCTAACCACTTGCTGATTTGGGGATTTTTTCGATTGAAATAGAATAGTAGCTGATGTACATGTGTATCAGGTTGTCTGATCGCCGTAGACGAAGCGTATACGCTCCGTTCGAACTCACACCCCAAAAAGGGAAAAGGTGCGGATTTTAGACGCTTTGATTGACTGTTTCTAAAGCTTTCAATGTCGTTTAATAGTAGATTCTCGACGGCAACGCCGTTTGACATGTACAACATGCTGTCCGTTTCCTATTTCGTAAACCAACGAAGAATATGAGATTTAGGGCATTTTAGTCATTTGTAGGAAGTATAGATTTCATTCATATTTTGCTGATGTGATTGACATGGTTTATTGTCGCATTAGAGTGTTAGGAATACGTGCATAATTAGTTTGGCGAAGAGATTCGCCTAAATACGCACTTCGGGTCGACATACTATATGTAGACTTAAGTGTGTAGTGTAAGTGTTTGTATAAATGCTTGTATTAGTATGTATTGAATTAAATGGTGTTATGAATTAGTTTGAGATTGATTTCTCAATTAATATGCTGGTATGAATGGTTTCCTACATGTTAGCCATATGCATGATTTCATAATATGAATGAAATGCATGTGCTTGGCAATTCGCTTAAGCTGTATGTTATAACATGTGCGTGATGATTTCCTTATGATTTACTTTGAGATTGAATTCTCAATTAATATGTTGATGGAGAGGATTTCCTATATGTTGGAGATATGCTTAATTTCATTATATGTGTAAAAGACATGTGTAAGATGATTTGCTTAAGTTGTATGTAATAACGTGTGTTAACATGCTCACATGGTTGTATTTCATTTTCATTACCCTTACACAACTGCTGATGTGATTCTATGATTGTTTGGGACTATGCCTAGTCCAGGCAGTCGGTAACCGAGCGAATTCGTGGTTAGCTTATCTTCACCACGAACGACGCGTCGATGAACGCGAGTCGTGTTTGGAGTTGACGGCAGTGGTTAGGCCACGCGAAGTGTTTTACGCACTTCATGTCGTTCGACTTGCGATGCGATCGTGCTAGTCGAGCCCGTCAAGTAACCCGACTGGCCGTTGTATGTTCACCCTGCATGAGTCATAACTGCTTGAACCTAGGGTACTGAACTTACCATTGTAAACCCTGTTAACCATGGTACCTTGATCCACGAAGACTCATGAGCCGGGCATGGTGGTATGGGACACCGTGATTGAGCTGTCGGCCTACGCTGGGGCCACAAACCTCCCCGTAGTGACCAGTGAGCACCTAGACTCGTGAGCAGATTATGGTGGTATGAGACACTATATTCTAGCTGTCGGCCTACACTGATCAGGCGACGAGCCCTTTGTAGTGACCGCGAGCATATTCTGAGTCTACGGGAGGCGACGACCCTTCAGTAGCAGTAGAGTACAGTAGGCCTGTATTGATAAAGTGATGGGGGAGCGGTGCAACGAGTGCGTGCAACAGCCCTGGCAGCCCTTGTAGCGACCTACAAAATATACATCGTATGAGATTACTAGGAGTGACGACCCTAGACAGGATCTGTGTTGGGATTGATATAAGGGAGGTACCTTAGTTTCCCAATCCTGCTGTTTGAATGGACTAATAACAACTTGAAAATTATATCACCATAACATTGCATGTGCCTGGAAGATGTGGAGCACTCTAGGGAGTGTGGCATGCCGCGGTCGTAAGATGTTGCCGTATGAGGGAGATCGTCGGTGAGGGCATACATCACGTCATGTCATATTGCATTAACAACAGTTTTAGAATTGTTTGATTTACTGCTTTACTATTATCGCATGATTGATTTGATAACATGCTAATCTCTGCTCTCTTATCCCACTGAGTTGATCACTCACTCCCACGTTATGGGATGGTGTTTCCGGACACCCACCAGTCCCTATTGTGATTGCAGATGATGGCGCGGCCTACGAGGCAGAGCTGGATTTGATGATGATGAGGAGGATCTCTCCTTTATGCGTGATCTGATTGACGGGATTACAGGGAGGTTAATTAGATACATTGACACTTGTCATTTTATATTTTTAGCACCCTCATGTATATTCATTTTGTTTACTTTTTAAGTATACATGTATGTGTATAACCTGGTAATATATTCACACTCCGAAGACATACAACAGTTTATATATGTTATACATACTATTACAGTCTTCCGCTTGCAAATTTAACTGTCTCTGGAGTATGATATGTTGTTCTGGCTTAATCTCACTCATGTTTAATACATTATCACAGACAAAATTCAATCATACATATCTATGTTGCATAAATAACATTTTGGAACTCGGGAGTTGGGTTTTGCTCGACCCCCCGATTTTCGAGATGTTACATAACATATGGGTTCTTCCACAGATATTATGATGCGAATTGGATATTGGATAGGGGCACAGTCCCACTCTGATGTATAGTTAATGCCTTAATCAGGTCTATAATTCTCGAACCTAGGCAGAGGGAACCATACAAAATGATTCACTGAGTAGCTATTACGCATTAGATAGTATTGATGAATGTAACATCTCATCCAACCATATGAAGCTTTAATAGAATGATTATAACCCAGTAGTGTGAAGCAAGCCCCCGTGCATACCATAAGAAATTGTTTCCATATAAAGGCCCAATTATAAGGGATAAACCCATAACTCCACATGATTCAAGTTACCTCTTCACAAGTCTCTAATATCGCTTGATTGAACTCGAATTAACATGCGAATGTACTCAAATAATAGGGCTCACACTAGAATTCGTTGCTCTCTCTTAAAGTTAGATTGCACAACCGGATTAAGATGAAGAAATGTCATTCGATCGGTATTAGAAAATTATCATTCTCCACTTCTTTATCCTCCGCATAGTCTATAATTGAGAATTGATGAAATGAGATAGATTCTATGCCCCCTATCTTATCCACGATCTAATCATACGTCTTCTTTATCATCTTCCTCTGTTGATAGTGCTATAACGGAAGGCGATCGGGGTTAACATGGGCTTTGTCTTATTCTTCATAAATCCATGGAAAATATACCCCGAGCTAGCCTACAAAGCAATGTCATGGGGCGTATGTAGAAGAAGCTCTGATGGTGGGACATTTGCAATAAGTGGTGGCATCTCTGAAATCTTGATAAAGAGAGCAAAGTACTGGGGGCTAAAGAATACTTCCTCCCTTCTGCCATGGCTCCCACAACGACAAAGAGAGTTGGTTTTATGGTGTCCACCCATTTGGAACTTGAAAGAACTACCAAGCCTAACTAGTAAACCAAAAATGCAACAAGCTCACATGATTTGGAAAAGTTATCGGAATGTTTGATTTTTTGCCTAACATTCCAAGTCTTTACCGGTACCATCAGAGATACTCGAAAAAGAAGAGTAAAAGGTATAAGGGCCGAGGAAATGATATAAAATAAATAGGACATAATTTGAAAACTCACACAAGGTACCAAGTAAAATGTGCAAGATATGTCAGATTGGTTATTTTTTTAACATCTAAAAATTTGGTCATTTCTCATTAGAGTTCTTTGGTAGTCTCTGAAATCTGAGAAGTTCGGCCGATGGAAGAAAAGTGGGTGAACTCTTCGTTAGTGGGCATGTATTCATCGAAGAAATGATAGGTGATCGGGAGACCAGCCATTCTGTACAAGTCCTAAAGGGTGATACTGACTTCGCCAATTGGGAGATGGAAAGAGTTGGTGGCAGGGCACTAGTAGTTCAGAAATCCTTTGAAGACGTTGATGTCTCTGTAAAAGATATTGGTGGTGACTTCAATAGCATCCAATAGATAGATCTTGTCAACGTGTTAGAGTATCTCTTAATGATTCTCTTTGCCCAAACATTGTAGTATGCACGCGACCCTATAAAACCATGAGTGCAAAACTCATCATTTGCTCAAAGTGTGGGGGTATCATGAACATGGCATCTCTATTGAAAAGTCTCACAGTAATGCATCGGGAAGAGGTTGTGAGGGTTATAACTTGACATCATGAAGCACATTGGAGAATTTTTTTCGGCTTGCTGCCTAGATCCATGTTCGATTAAGGAACCTTCTAAAATGACAGGTTCCTTCATAACCCAATGAGCATGGAAAAGAATTTTGTTGCGAGCTATTATGTCTGTAGGCACACTCTAAAGAATGGAATGGTTACAATGGAGAGTAAGTGGGATTACAATCATCTATTCTCTGTATGACTGCTAAATTTGACAAAACTTTGACATGCATTTACATTGTCCCACGAATTCTACAAGCGTTGCTTGTTAAACTCCTTGATTTTCTCTTTGTAATGTCTCAAAAAAATTCGTATAAAGGCCTGAGTACCACCTCAGGCAGAAATTGCTAAGGACCAAATCCTTTAGAAATTAGAAGATAATTAGCTAAGTGTTAAACTAGATTATCTGTGAAATTAGCTCTAATCACTTTAAATACAATCTATAAGACTCAAAATGAGTAGAACCATTAATGTTACATTACCTAAAAACTTAGGATCCATCTCAAAACCCAATTGATCTCGGAAGCATGATGAAACTTCGTATCGGACCTGGACCGCGCGTCAAAAGTCTGATTATCCCAAAACTATACGGTTATGACTGCCTTACTGGACTTGACAACCACTTTGAAAATCAAGTCCTAATAGTACCCAAAAATGCACGACTTGAGCCCGGAGTGAAGTGTGTGAGAAACGCGAATATCTTTAGAAAATGAACTGAAACTTAAGTGAATTGAGTCGTTTTCTTACAGGCCAAATCCAAGAATTCAAACCATTAGAATCTGACCCAATTACACCCTTGGATCAGGGAAAATTTCTAACACAGGTCAGTGTACTTCTGACCTTAATCGAGTATCGGTGACCGTTGAATTGAAACAGGACATCCGCGGCCGATCTACTGATCCGATCGGGCCAAGATCTTGACCTGACCTAGATCCAATGTTAGGGAGCTTAACCCCGACCACGTGTAGAAAAGGAGCCACCGAATGTGCTTCGTTGAATCAAAACAGCCAACTTTTGGCTATAACCTAAGTATACTATGGCCCTAGGGCCATTCCCATCAGTTCTGGGCCTATATAAGGGTCTTAAACCCTCTCTCTCCCTTCACATACGAATTTGCAACCCTAGGAGAGAGAGGAGAGCAAAGAGAGAAGGAAAGAGAAAGAAAGTGAGAGAGAGGGAGAGAGTTGGAGTTTGTTCCTGGGATTCGATCCAATCACTCCACGTGCTGAATCATCGCTTCCATGTCGCTATACCGGTGATTTTGATTCCGTTGTTGGGTAAGAAATCATAACCCTAATTTGTTTTAGATATTTAAATAGAGTATATGGTGAAATAGTTAACCTTTTTCATGTTATAGGTTGCCATTGTGTTGTTAGTGAGGACTTAGTATTTAAACTGAGTTCGTTACGAGTCTACCGATGAAAGGTGCGGACTATAAATGTTTAGGTTATAGTTTTCAAGGCTTTCAATGTCAGTAATGATTTATGACTGACTTGGATGTTGTCACATGTGCGTAGATACAACGTTTTTCATATATTACGTATATAAGTGAACTATGTTGATTTAAATGCATTCCATGTGTTTGTTGAAATGTGTGATTAAGTATGAAATTATGATTTATTCTTGCCATGTTTATTAACTGAGAATACATGCTTGTTGTACGTATGGTGAATCCTTTACAAAGGGATTTGCTATAATACCTGTTATACCTACTTTATTACATGTAGATGATATGTGTATTCTAAGTGTCTGATAAAATGCCTGAATGAGAAAATACTTATTTAAATGTATGTAATGAGGGTGTTGAGATAGGATTCTCAATTCCCTTATCTATGGTTACAGTTTCCTTTATATAACCTATCTTACTACTATTTGATTTATGGATGAAATGTTTATGTATGGTAACATGGGTAGTGTGTGTTTTGTTGAAATGCTCAATTAAGATTTATATTCAGATTTGGTTGTCACCTGATGTCTTTGGCTATTACCCGTGAATGCTATTGTTTGGAGTGTGATTGGAGCCACGATGTAGTCCAGGCAATCGGTAATGGTTTATGATAGATGGTCGAACTGTTTAGCAATGACAAACACGCTCATTGAATCCGAGTCGTACGCTGCTTGTCAGCAGTGGTTAGGCCACGCGAAGTGCTTAAACACACCATGTTGATCAGCTCGACGTATGCTCGTACTAGTTGAGCTTGTCAAGCAACCCGGTTGACCCAATGTATGTTTACTATGTATGGACGCTAGTGTTTGAATCTAAGGTACCAACTTACCTGTGCATAACCCGTTTAACCTTGGTACCTCGATTCACTAAGACTCATGAGCCGAGCATGGTGGTATGGGATACCGTGGTCATGCTGTCGGCCTACGCTGGGGCGACGAGCCTCTCCGTAGTGTCCCGTGAGTAACCCAGACTCGTGAGCTGAATACAGTGGTATGAGACACTGTATTCGAGCTGTCGACCTATGATCAGGTGATGAGCCTATAATGACTTCGAGTATACACTAGGTATACATGAGGTGACGAGCCTTTCCGTAGTGAACTAGGGTATAAACCAGTTTTGCACTGATGTGACGAGCCTTCCGTAGCGACTTAGAAATTGCCTATTGTATGTGACTATTAGGATTGACGACCCTAGATGGATCAATGTTAGGAAAATGATATAAAGGGAGGTACCTTAGCTTTCCAATCCTGCTGTATGAATATGTCTAATTAAGAACTTCGCTAACACAACAATGTATCACATTGCATGGTGCTTTGGAGAGGAAGTGCACAGAGGAAGGGGTGCGTGCTGCAATCGTGAGATGATGTCGCTGAGATAGTGTAGGTGAGGGCATGTATCATTATCAAAAACCATCCTTGCATTAATAAGAGTACTTAGGACCTTATTGTTGTGTTACTTTATCATTACTGCTTGACTGAATTGATAACATATTAACCTTTACTTTATAGCTCCACTGAGTTGATCACTCACTCCCACGTTCTAGTACGGTGTTTTAAACACCAACTAGACTCTGTGTTAGATGCAGATTCTGGAACGACGTATGAGGCCGAGCCAGACTTCTACGATGATGAGAAGTTCTCATGCATGCAGTTATTAAGCTGGTTTATGTAGGCCACTCTGATCAACGGGATTACAGGGACATGTGATTAGTGAGACATTTACATTTTATCATTTTCTATCTTTGGGATAAATATGTATTTATTCAGCTCAGTAACGCCATCATACTCTGTAGGTTGGGAAACACGTCTATGTACTTTATATATCTATTACAATCTTTCGCTTGCGAAATATAAATATCCTTGGAGTATGATATGCTGTTTTGGTATAATCCCACTCAAGTTTAGGGCACTAATACAGACAATATTTACTCATCATTATCTTTGTTGCAAAAGTGATGTGTTGGAGCTCAGGAGTTGAGCTCCTGTTCGACCCCCGATTTTCAGGGCATTACACTCTTAGAGTTAATCATTACTTTACTTTTTCTATAGATGAGTAGGTGGAGGTATGTTTTCTTTGTCTAGAAATCTAGTATTGTCGGTAGGAATGTTGGCGGTACTTGTCAACCATTCTTCCCAGATAGATTCGGGACCTCTTATAGGCGGTCTTTCAATTTCTCTAATGATGATGGCCCTGTTAATAGGACTTAACAACCTCATGATGTGGTTAGAGAAGTCTATCTTTGGTGATGTCGACGTCTTGAAAAGAGATGAGTATTAGTTGCTTAGAGTCTTCATTTTCTTCAAAGGACGCTTCGTAGACGAAGGGGATCGAGTCAGGTGAGAGGCCCCGCTGCCCTTTTCTGATGAGATGGAATCAAAGATCCTTCAAGAGTTGATGGGGTTGCTTTCAACTTAGTCATTTTTATATAATTCTGTTAAACAAAAGGAGTAAGAGTGTAACATCCCGAAAATCGGGGGGTCGAGCAAAAACCCAACTCCCGAGTTCCAGCATGTTATTTATGCAACATAGATATGTATGATTGAATATTGTCTTTGATAATGTATTAAACATGAGTGAGATTAAGCCAGAACAGCATATCATACTCCAGAGACAGTTAAATTAACCAGCGGAAATCTGTAATAGTATGTATAACATATATAAACTGTTGTATGTCTCAAGAGTGTGAACATGTTACCAGGTTATATACATACATGTATACTCCAAAAGTAGACAAAACGAATATACATGAGTGTGCTAAAAATATAAAATGACAAGTGTCAAAGTATCTAATCGACCTCCCTGTAATCTCGTCAATCAGAACACGCATATAGGAGGAATCCTCCTCATCATCATCAAATCCAGCTCCGCCTCACAGGCCGCGCCATCATCTGCAATCACAAAAAGGTCTGGTGGGTGTCCAGGAACACCGTCCCGTAACGTGGGAGTGAGTAGCTAACTCAATGGAATAATAGAGCAAGGATTAACATGTTCTCAAATCAATCACGCGATAATAGTAAAGCAATAAATCAAACAATCCTAATACTGTTGTTAATGTAATTATGACATGACGTGATGTATGCCCTCACCGACGATCACCCTCATGCGGCAACATCTTACGACCGCGGCATGCCACGCTCCCTAGAGTGCTCCACATCTTCCAGGCACATGCAATGCTATGGTGATATGAATTCCAAGTTGTTATTAGTCCATTCAAACAGCAGGATTGGGAAACTAAGGTACTTCCCTTGTATCAATCCCAACACAGATCCTGTCTAGGGTCGTCACTCATAGTAATCTCATACGATGTACATTTTGTAGGTCGCTGCAAGGGCTGTCAGGGCTGTTGCACGCACTCGTTGCACCGCTCCCCCATCACCTTATCAATACAGGCCTACCGTACTCTACTGCAACGGAAGGGTCGTCGCCTCCCGTGGACTCAGAATACGCTCGCGGTCACTACAAAGGGCTCGTCGCCTGATCAGTGTAGGCCGACAGCTAGAATATAGTGTCCCATACCACCATAATCTGCTCACGAGTTTAGGTGCTCACTGGTCACTACGGGGAGGTTTGTGGCCCCAGCGTAGGCCGACAGCTCGACCACGGTGTCCCATACCACCATGCCCGGCTCATGAGTCTTTATGGATCAAGGTACCATGGTTAACAGGGTTTACAATGGTAAGTTCAGTACCCTAGGTTCAAGCAGTTATGACTCATACAAGGTGAACATACAACGGCCAGTCGGGTTACTTGACGAGCTCGACTGGCACGAGCGCATCGCAAGTCGAACGACATGAAGTGCGTAAAACACTTCGCGTGGCCTAACCACTGCCGTCAACTCCAACACGACTCGCGTTCATCGACACGTCCTTCGTGGCCAAGATAAGCTAACCACGAATTCTTTCGGTTACCGACTGCCTGGACTAGGCATAGTCCCAAACAATCATAGAATCACATCAGTAGTTGTGTAAGGGTAATGGAAATGAAATGGAACCATGTGAGCATGTTAACACATGTCATTACATACAACTTAAGCAAGTCTTCAAACACATGCCTTTCATACATATAATGAAATTATACATATCGCCAACATATAGGAAATCATCACCATCAGCGTATTAATTGAGAATTCAATCTCTAACTAAGTCATAAGAAAATCATCTAGCACATGTTATAACACACCACTTAAATGAATCATTAAGCACCTGCATTTCATACATATAATGAAATCGTACATATGGCTAACATGTAGGAAATCATTCACATCAACATATTCATTGAGAAATCAATCTCAAACTAATCCATAACACCATTTAAGCCAATACATACTAATACAAGCATTTATACAAACACTTACACTACACACTTAAGTCTACATATAGTATGTCGATCCGACGTGCGCATTTAGGCGAATCTCTTCGCCAAACTAATTATGCACGCATTCCTAACTTCCTAATGCGACAACAAACCATGTCAATTACATCAGAAAAATATGAATGTAAACTGTACTTCCTACAAATGACTAAAATACCCTAAATCTCATATTCTTCGTTAATTTACGAAACAGGAAACGGAGAGCATTTTGTACATGTCAAACGGTGTTGCCGTCAAGAATCTACTATTAAACGACATTGAAAGCTTTGGAAACAGTCAATCAAAGCGTCTAATATCCGCACCTTTTCCCTTTTAGGGATGAGAATTCAAACGGAGCGTATACGCTTCGTCTACGGCGAATAAGGAACCTAATACACGAGATCCATAAGCTACATCGCTATGGAAACAAAGGAAACTCAAATCAGTAACTATTTAGGGTACTTTCTTACCTAGAAAAGCGGAGAAATCACCGGCAACGTGATTGAGTTGCGTTGCTTAGGCACTTGCAACAGGTAGCACAAGCGGCAAGGAATTCTCCTCCAATCTCTCTCACAAACTCTCACCTTTTCTCTCTCCCAATCTAGAGATTTTTGCAAATTCGGATGGGAGAGAGGAGTGAGGGTTTCAACCCCTTTTATAAGCCTAAACATGCCCAAAATAGGCTCCAAGTCAAGGTATACTTAAAGTATATCCAAATCGGGGCTGTTTCGGTCCAAAAGAGCATTTCTGGAGGTCCCCTGGCCAAATGCGGTCGGACTTAAGCTCGTGCATACTGGATCTAGCACGCATCCAGATTTCAGGCCGGTAGGGTTCCCAGATCGCACGTGGCGGCCCAGTTTCAGTTTAACGGTCACCGCACCAAGATCAGGCCTATAAGTCTCGTGATATGTAATAGAAATTTTTTCTGATCCAAGGGTGTAATTTGGCTGTATTCTGACGGTCAGAATGCTTAATACTGATGCGTCAAATTTGTGTGCCAGATTTGAATTTGAAATTCCAACTATGTCCCTATTCACACTCTCTTCGGTCCGGGCTCAATGAAATAGCCTGTGATCGTCAGTTGGACTTGATATTCGAAACGATTTCCAAGCCCAGATAAGTGGTCATAACGGTCTAAGATGGTAGGCATCTGACTTACGACGCGCGGTCTAGATCGAATACAAAGTTTCAAGGAGGTCCCGAGAACAAACCGGCTTAGAGTTTGATCCGAGGCTTTAGAGCATTATATGGTCATTGGTTCCACTCGCTTTGGGTCTGGTAGAACGTATTTAAAGTGATCCAAGTTAATTCTACTGAGTATTCAGTTTGGTACTCAACCAAATTCTACCTTAATTATGGCAGAATACGGTCTTAGGGCCATTCTATCCCCCATTTTTGGAACTTCTAGTTATCATATTATTTTTATTATTTTTTCAGGGGTTCATCATTAAGTTTACCCTAACTCCTCCAAATTTCATAAGATTTTGAGTTGTAGAAAAATTCTAAAAATTCCAGAATCAGCAGCTGTCCAACAAGTGATTATCAGATAGTTGCTCACAATGACCTACTTTAAACTATATTAAATATTTTATTATATTTTTCACATATTTTTATATAAAACTAGACTCATTTACCTTCAATCTGATTTTTGAATCACCTAAATCGGAGTTATAACGAAGGAGATATGATTTTTCAAAGTCTGAAGAAATGCGCAGGAAAAAGGGTACAGAAACTCGCTGTACGGACGAGTTCGGCGATGCATCGCCAAACCGGCGATGGCATCGCCGACCACTGACCTGTTTGGGGTGGTTTTTCCGTCTGATATTTGAAATGGGTGTATTTTAGAACCTGAGATGAGTTATTTGACATGCAATATATGATTTTGGGGTAGGAGAAGCTGATCTATCCAATTAGTCTACTTATTTAGTGAGACTTCAAAAGGTTAATGGCTAAAAACCCTTTTCATTTATTTATTTACTATTCATAGTACTTTTTAGCTTAAGTATTGATCAACATCACCTAAACTTTAAGATTTGTGTCTAATGTGAGAGCTCTTAGAAAATTTTGAAGGATAAAGTAGTAAAAGGTGAGATTTTCGAAGGAAATAAGGATTTGAGACTTTTGGATTGAGTTTTGAGAAGTTAATCAAGTGTTAGGATAGACTCATTGCCTAAGGACGTCTAATCCCAAGTTGGCAAAAATCTGGGATGTTACAATCTACCCCCCTTAAAACACAATGTCGTCCCCGACATTGGCGAAGGGTAAAGAGTACCTAGCAAGGCTTCAGTCTTGACAGTGTAAGGAAGGGTTCAAATCTTATTTAACGACCTAACCCTTACGTATAACCTAACTCAAAGGTTTCGATCTTGGGCCAGTGGGGAAGAGCCTAACCACTCTTCCGCTGCGCCACTCTGATCAAACGGTAGTGTTGACTAACCTAACTGGATTGGACTCAATACGTTCTACCCCCTTAAAACTTGGTTTTACTTAAGGTTGAAGAATATTTGCATCGATCCGTATATCGGAACGAGGCGTAACTTAGGGGCTATCCTTAACCTAAAATGGAAACAATCTTTCTCTACATGGTTTTCCTTGCTAATGATGCGTTCTATGGCATTGGTACTTATTATCATAGAGATGAGCCTAATCTCTATTGTGGTTAAGTTCAGGGGCAGGTATGAGTTGGTGGAAAGATGTCGAATTCTCTACTGGCTTTAAGTCCTCGCCATTTCCCAAAGACACTGTGATTCCGTTCGGTTGTATGTGGTCGAGCCAACACGGAAGAAAAGTAGTAAAAGTAGTATAGTGGGTCTGAGCCGGATACATAGACTTTCTGTCTAGCTAGGACAGAAGAGTTATTGTATCAATTCTTAATCCGAGTCGATGCCGATCTTCTGCTTGATCAGAGCATTGGATTTATTGGTAACCACTAGGATTAGGAAATCGATTCAAACCGCGAATACATCGCTTACATGTAGTTCCTTTATTCCGCGTTCCCAAATGCAATAAGCCCTTGGGGAAGGCAATTCTAAGGGGCGTGCTAGTTTATTTTAAGTTCAATCTGAGGGAGTTATAAATGTTCCCTGAGAGTGTATGGTTCCTTCCTATGGGCAACAACAGAAGTCTATAAGTCATAAGGGGATCTATCGAAGGAAGGGAGTCTCATTCCAACCAAATCGAACCTACTATCCCTTAGCATATATAGGCCTTACACTGCCTAAGACAACTAGTAGCCTAGTCTATAACTCAATAGTTATAATCCAAAGCCGAAGTTTGTACGTTAAATGGTTCCATACTATTTCTACTACAGGGAAGTCTTCTATTGCTTAGGGTCAAGATTATCTAAATGAAATTGGATTTCTTATGTCGTCAGATCCTTCAAATCTAGGAGTACTAACACTAGGTTCCAAACGCCTAGGGCCTATGTGGCCGGTAGCGCTTAGTTGTATTAAATGGAACCGCATTCCTAGTCCCATGGCGGGATTGGAAGTGGCATGCTTGGTAGGAGGGTGGGGTGGGATAAAAACTAATTTGTAGGCTGAATCCCGGGAGTTACAATACTCCCGATCCAGGGACGATACCTTACAGTGAAATGAGACGGCATGCACTCCATTCCACAAATTTCGGCTACATTAAGCCCAAACCACAACACAAACATTCATATAACAAGTCGAAAAGCATCATGCATTTCATTAAACCCAAAATTGTCATAATACAAGGGATATCTCCCTACAAGTATCATGACAAAAAGTACATGGGAGCTATGTCAGTCAGCTTCTACAGCAACATAGGTAAACTACTAGCCTTATCAGGCTTACAAAGCACAACTTAAAATAGGAAATGACTAACTACAACCCGCGATACCTGGATCTAGATTACTAGTTCGAGTCGGGCGATGGAGGAGGAAATGCAAAGAAATCGTTGTCCAAATGGACAGAACGAAATCTAGGCATTGTAGAGGGATACTTCAAGCTCCCCTAGGATGCATTTTCAGAGAGAAATGGAAACGAAAAAGGAGAATGGAGCACCTCACGAATTCAGCTCGATTTGGGGGTTTTTGAATCTCCAAATGACGAAATCTCCAAGAGGAAGGGCTGCAAACTCCAAAGAAGTAATGGATGATGGTCGATTTTGGCCAAGGATGGGTCTAGGGTGGTTTGGAATCACGGATTTTTGGAGATAGTTGCTGAAAAACGAAAATGGGACTAGGGAAGGGGCTGTTTGTTAAGGAAGTACCCCTATTTGGGGTTTTCTATGGACGGGACCTACATGGGAGGGGTACACTACCCAAAATAGGGCGTGCGCCCAACTTTCGTGCTAAATGGGCCCCACCGGTCGGCGATGCATCGCCCGACCGGGGATGGCATCGCCGGCCAACTTCCAAGTTAGCCGGTGGGACCACATGGGTCTGGTCCCCCATGATCCCAGGGGTCCAAAAATATATGGCCCACCCCCTGGTTCATTGTACTTTGATCTGTATGGGCCCAAATATGTGTTCGGGGCTCTCCGGGTCCACATCGCAATATCGAATACCAAACCATATGGTGCAGCATATGAATTTGGGGTAGAAGGAGCCAGTACATCTATCTAGATCCTTATTTACTAAAGAAAGTGAAGTTAGAATGGCCTTATGGCCATTTTTCATGAAATTTTACTATTCACTGTAAAATTTTATGAAAGTACTAATTTGTGTTATTTTCACATTAGTTTTGATGCCTAATATGAAATGGATAAGAAAGAAATGAATATTGGAGTGTTTAGAGGAGGAATTTTGAAGATTTTTGGTGAAACGGGGTTTTTAAGCCCTAGCGATTGATTACAGGAGTCGTGGTCATCCCACGGCCCAAGGATTTACTTTTGCGGTTTAAAACCGCTCATAGGACGTCTCAAACCGACTTCCTACAGCTTAGAAGTGATTCGGGTTGCCTTACGCGACCCGAGATGCGTTACAGACTCGATCTTGCGATCGATTCTAATAGACTTCGCCTATCGACGAATCTGCGATCTTAGACGTGTTTCTAGACTCTTCTCGCACCCACCTAAGTCAAAGGAAGCGACAGCGTACGTCGCGTGACCATAACCCAGGCCCGGTTTAATCCAAATCATACTCTGATACCATCTGTAACATCCCGAAAATCGGGGGGTCGAGCAAAAACCCAACTCCCGAGTTCCAGCATGTTATTTATGCAACATAGATATGTATGATTGAATATTGTCTTTGATAATGTATTAAACATGAGTGAGATTAAGCCAGAACAGCATATCATACTCCAGAGACAGTTAAATTAACCAGCGGAAATCTGTAATAGTATGTATAACATATATAAACTGTTGTATGTCTCAAGAGTGTGAACATGTTACCAGGTTATATACATACATGTATACTCCAAAAGTAGACAAAACGAATATACATGAGTGTGCTAAAAATATAAAATGACAAGTGTCAAAGTATCTAATCGACCTCCCTGTAATCTCGTCAATCAGAACACGCATATAGGAGGAATCCTCCTCATCATCATCAAATCCAGCTCCGCCTCACAGGCCGCGCCATCATCTGCAATCACAAAAAGGTCTGGTGGGTGTCCAGGAACACCGTCCCGTAACGTGGGAGTGAGTAGCTAACTCAGTGGAATAATAGAGCAAGGATTAACATGTTCTCAAATCAATCACGCGATAATAGTAAAGCAATAAATCAAACAATCCTAATACTGTTGTTAATGTAATTATGACATGACGTGATGTATGCCCTCACCGACGATCACCCTCATGCGGCAACATCTTACGACCGCGGCATGCCACGCTCCCTAGAGTGCTCCACATCTTCCAGGCACATGCAATGCTATGGTGATATGAATTCCAAGTTGTTATTAGTCCATTCAAACAGCAGGATTGGGAAACTAAGGTACTTCCCTTGTATCAATCCCAACACAGATCCTGTCTAGGGTCGTCACTCATAGTAATCTCATACGATGTACATTTTGTAGGTCGCTGCAAGGGCTGCCAGGGCTGTTGCACGCACTCGTTGCACCGCTCCCCCATCACCTTATCAATACAGGCCTACCGTACTCTACTGCAACGGAAGGGTCGTCGCCTCCCGTGGACTCAGAATACGCTCGCGGTCACTACAAAGGGCTCGTCGCCTGATCAGTGTAGGCCGACAGCTAGAATATAGTGTCCCATACCACCATAATCTGCTCACGAGTTTAGGTGCTCACTGGTCACTACGGGGAGGTTTGTGGCCCCAGCGTAGGCCGACAGCTCGACCACGGTGTCCCATACCACCATGCCCGGCTCATGAGTCTTTATGGATCAAGGTACCATGGTTAACAGGGTTTACAATGGTAAGTTCAGTACCCTAGGTTCAAGCAGTTATGACTCATACAAGGTGAACATACAACGGCCAGTCGGGTTACTTGACGAGCTCGACTGGCACGAGCGCATCGCAAGTCGAACGACATGAAGTGCGTAAAACACTTCGCGTGGCCTAACCACTGCCGTCAACTCCAACACGACTCGCGTTCATCGACACGTCCTTCGTGGCCAAGATAAGCTAACCACGAATTCTTTCGGTTACCGACTGCCTGGACTAGGCATAGTCCCAAACAATCATAGAATCACATCAGTAGTTGTGTAAGGGTAATGGAAATGAAATGGAACCATGTGAGCATGTTAACACATGTCATTACATACAACTTAAGCAAGTCTTCAAACACATGCCTTTCATACATATAATGAAATTATACATATCGCCAACATATAGGAAATCATCACCATCAGCGTATTAATTGAGAATTCAATCTCTAACTAAGTCATAAGAAAATCATCTAGCACATGTTATAACACACCACTTAAATGAATCATTAAGCACCTGCATTTCATACATATAATGAAATCGTACATATGGCTAACATGTAGGAAATCATTCACATCAACATATTCATTGAGAAATCAATCTCAAACTAATCCATAACACCATTTAAGCCAATACATACTAATACAAGCATTTATACAAACACTTACACTACACACTTAAGTCTACATATAGTATGTCGATCCGACGTGCGCATTTAGGCGAATCTCTTCGCCAAACTAATTATGCACGCATTCCTAACTTCCTAATGCGACAACAAACCATGTCAATCACATCAGCAAAATATGAATGTAAACTGTACTTCCTACAAATGACTAAAATACCCTAAATCTCATATTCTTCGTTAATTTACGAAACAGGAAACGGAGAGCATTTTGTACATGTCAAACGGCGTTGCCGTCAAGAATCTACTATTAAACGACATTGAAAGCTTTGGAAACAGTCAATCAAAGCGTCTAATATCCGCACCTTTTCCCTTTTAGGGATGAGAATTCGAACGGAGCGTATACGCTTCGTCTACGGCGAATAAGGAACCTAATACACGAGATCCATAAGCTACATCGCTATGGAAACAAAGGAAACTCAAATCAGTAACTATTTAGGGTACTTTCTTACCTAGAAAAGCGGAGAAATCACCGGCAACGTGATTGAGTTGCGTTGCTTAGGCACTTGCAACAGGTAGCACAAGCGGCAAGGAATTCTCCTCCAATCTCTCTCACAAACTCTCACCTTTTCTCTCTCCCAATCTAGAGATTTTTGTAAATTCGGATGGGAGAGAGGAGTGAGGGTTTCAACCCCTTTTATAAGCCTAAACATGCCCAAAATAGGCTCCAAGTCAAGGTATACTTAAAGTATATCCAAATCGGGGCTGTTTCGGTCCAAAAGAGCATTTCTGGAGGTCCCCTGGCCAAATGCGGTCGGACTTAAGCTCGTGCATACTTGATCTAGCACGCATCCAGATTTCAGGCCGGTAGGGTTCCCAGATCGCACGTGGTGGCCCAGTTTCAGTTTAACGGTCACCGCACCAAGATCAGGCCTATAAGTCTCGTGATATGTAATAGAAATTTTTCCTGATCCAAGGGTGTAATTTGGCTGTATTCTGACGGTCAGAATGCTTAATACTGATGCGTCAAATTTGTGTGCCAGATTTGAATTTGAAATTCCAACTATGTCCCTATTCACACTCTCTTCGGTCCGGGCTCAATGAAATAGCCTGTGATCGTCAGTTGGACTTGATATTCGAAACGATTGCCAAGCCCAGCTAAGTGGTCATAACGGTCTAAGATGGTAGGCATCTGACTTACGACGCGCGGTCTAGATCGAATACAAAGTTTCAAGGAGGTCCCGAGAACAAACCGGCTTAGAGTTTGATCCGAGGCTTTAGAGCATTATAGGGTCATTGGTTCCACTCGCTTTGGGTCTGGTAGAACGTATTTAAAGTGGTCCAAGTTAATTTTACTGAGTATTCAGTTTGGTACTCAACCAAATTCTACCTTAATTATGGCAGAATACGGTCCTAGGGCCATTCTATCCCCCATTTTGGGAACTTTTAGGTATCATATTATTTTTATTATTTTTTTAGGGGTTCATCATTAAGTTTACCCTAACTCCTCCAAATTTCATAAGATTTTGAGTTGTAGAAAAATTCTAAAAATTCCAGAATCAGCAGCTGTCCAACAAGTGATTATCAGAAAGTTGCTCACAATGACCTATTTTAAACTATATTAAATATTTTATTATATTTTTCACATATTTTTATATAAAACTATACTCATTTACCTTCAATCTGGTTTTTGAATCACCTAAATCGGAGTTATAACGAAGGAGATATGATTTTTCAAAGTCCGAAGAAACGCCCAGAAAAAAGGGTACAGAAACTCGCTGTACGGACGAGTTCGGCGATGCATCGCCAAACCGGCGATGGCATCGCCGACCACTGACCTGTTTGGGGTGATTTTTCCGTCTGATATTTGAAATGGGTGTATTTTAGAACCTGGGATGAGTTATTTGACATGCAATATATGATTTTGGGGTAGGAGAAGCTGATCTATCCAATTAGTCTACTTATTTAGTGAGACTTCAAAAGGTTAATGGCTAAAAACCCTTTTCATTTATTTATTTACTATTCATAGTACTTTTTAGCTTAAGTATTGATCAACATCACCTAAACTTTAAGATTTGTATCTAATGTGAGAGCTCTTAGAAAATTTTGAAGGATAAAGTAGTAAAAGGTGAGATTTTCGAAGGAAATAAGGATTTGAGACTTTTGGATTGAGTTTTGAGAAGTTAATCAAGTGTTAGGATAGACTCATTGCCTAAGGACGTCTAATCCCAAGTTGGCAAAAATCTGGGATGTTACAAAGAGTTAGAAAGATGAAAAGATTGGAAAAGAAGAAGAAAAGATTGGATAAAAATTTTGTACTTAAGATTTTTTGCCAAAACAAAGTTAACACAGGTCTAAAGGAGTTACGCGAGGCAGGAAAAGTTGCGCGAGGCAGAAAAAGTTGCACGGTCGCACAACTGAGTGATCAAGGGGTAGAGTGAAGATAGTCCAAGAGAGTGAAGTGAGACAGGAACAAAGAGTCTGGCTTTTATAGGCTCATACCCTTTAAAAGTTGCGCAAATGCACAAATTATATCACGCGATACTTCAAAGTCATGCAACTATTACTCTTTGAAGATTTTGGTTGAAAAAGATGGGAGAAAGGTCGATCCACCTTCAATTCCATCTTCAAAAAGGAACCAAAGGGGATCAAGAGGGGCATTTGCTGAGGTAAAAATGCCTTAAACATATAAGTTGTGTAATTGCGTAACTAGAATGAGTTACGTGGGCACATAAAAGGAAGAACTCAGGAAACCAATGCGAACAAGTTAATTTGTTGACATCTATGAAAGAAATTGTTATGTGACATTTACATTTTGTCATTTTGTATCTACGATGATGAGGAGGAGTTCTCATGCATGTAGTTATCAGGCGGGTTTATGTAGGCCACTCTAATCGACGGGATTACATGGACATATGATTAGTGGGACATTCACATTTTGTCATTTTGTATCTTTGGGACAAATATGTATTTATTCAGCTCAGTAATGTCATCATACTCTGGAGGTTGGGAAACACATGTATGTACTTTATATATCTATTACAGTCTTCCTCTTGCGAAATTTAAATATCTCTTATCACGCCCCAAACCCAGAAATCGGTTTCACACGAATTCTGATCTTCGAATCCGGTGCCAACAACCTCCGTAGTACCCCATTCTCGGCTCCTAGCATCCATACTCCAGATTTCGATCCTAGGATCCTACAAGGAGGATTTTTTTTTTCCAATGTACATTTAACTCTTAATAGGCATAACCAAAAGTATACCCAAATCACAAAGGCAACATCATCATCACATATCCACTAATATAAACATTTGAATACAATGTTGAAAGGAAATACATATGTAAAAATTACAGAAGTCAGCTACGTACTTCAAGCTCCACTTTACTGCAACCTAACATCACCTACACGCATCTATCGTGCATAAGCTTATAGAAAGCATAGAGGGTGGTGTAAGTGTGTGCACAAGGTAAGTGCCAAGTATTCAATGCAATGCTATAATCATACAATGTCGAAATAGGCGCAAGATCATGAATCATACATTATCAGAGTAAGTGAAAATACTGACAAGTTTAAATATCAGAATACGCAATACAGATCAACTATATAATGAGGAAGAATATCAGAATACACGATACAGATCAACTATACAAATGAGGAGTCATAAAGAGTCAAATATCAGATGCTGTATCTAAACCATATAAATGTAGAAACACAGGTAACCCAAAATGTCATATGTCTCGAATGTAATGCAATATACAGTGCAAATGGAATGACCATGTTGGAGTGTAAAGTCGGGATGATAATATATAGTATCATAGGCTATGGGGTCCATCACAAGAGACTTCTATCCAACCCAGTTCCATACCTAAATTTGGATAGTCAGACTCAATGTGATAAACTCCTGATCTCAGGTTAGTCATGCGCCCCAACCAAAATTTTGACCATTGTGAAGGTACACGTAATAAATAGTTGCGCGCCACCAGCCTGAGTGGATAGTTAATGAATGAATGAATGAGTATGTAACTCCTACTCAATAAGTCCACATATCAGTACTGTTCATCTCTGGGATCATCACCAAGGTTTAGTACACTCTAAATGGCACTACCCCTCTTCCAGCAGCACAGTTCAAGTGAGTGTAAGAAACCTCACTATTCGCTTGGCCAATATTTATATGGCACGTAGATAGCAGACCCATTTATGAGCTGATCAAACTCAGCCTAGCTATGCCTCCTACCCTCGGGTGGATAAGGCCACACTCCCTCCCAACCGACCACGACACAGTGGGAGACGCAACCTCCTGGTATTCGACACTAGGGCGCTCATGTATCCACTCAGTCTCGACGTTGGGGCGTCCTCTGGTACCAAGAGAGTTTAGGGATTTTCACTCAGGGCCATCTATGGCAGCCCGATGCTAGAACAAATTTTCGGTGTCCCTTCTGGCCATCCACGATATGCCTATAAAGGTTACGGCCCTGATGTCGCTAGGGCGTACAGTAATCATTATACAAGATGCATGAGTCATATAATTCAGTCATGTATCAATCCTGTGCATACCGTGTGCTCATGTGAGATAACCTCCGCCTATCAGGGAGTCTCATAACAACATGCACAATGACATATACAATGATCAACCACATCTCATAACAAACATGCAGATGATGCGTATGGACATGTATCATGATGTTATGCTGTCACATACTCATAATTGGTATCAATAAATTGCATCGACAATCGACCTCGATAATGTAGACATTTAACCAACATTGCCCCCGAGGAATGACCCACATAGATCCTAACATATAGTGGACCCATGACCTCACACAAGGGCCAAATATACAACACCATGAGCCTCACTCAAGAGCTTAATATACATCATGATGGACCTTTCACATGGGCCTAACATACATCACAATGGGCTCCATCACCTGACCCTCAAACGCACCACAATGGGCCTCATCACCTAGGCCTCGTATACATCATATTGAGCCTCAAACACGGGCTGAATGCACATCACAATGGGCCTCAAATACAAGTCGCATATCCATCACAATGGACCTCGACAATCGGAATTAGAATCGGCCTTGACAATTGGAATTGGAATTAGCCTCAACCATCGGCGTTGACAATCGGAATCGGCTTCAATACTCAGCCTCAACAATCGGAATCGACCTCGACAAATCAGAATTGGCCTCGATACTCGACCGCAACAATCAGAATCGGCCTCGACAAATCCGAATCGGCCTATACAATCGGCCTCGATAAATCGGAATCGACCTATACGATCGGCCTTGACAAATCGGAATCGGCTTATACGATCGGTTTCGACAAATCGGAATCGGCCTATACAGTCGGCCTTGACAATCGGAATCGGCCTCAACAAATCGAAATTGGCCTATATAATCGGCCTCGACAAATCAGAATAGGCCTATACGATCGGCCTTGACAATTCAGAATTGGCCTATACGATCGGCCTCGACAAATCAGGATCGACATCGACGATCGGTCAAACAAGGCCTAAGGGAAGGTCACAATGTGGACATCTAACCATCATTGCCCATCAATGTGGACATTCAGCCATCATTGCACCCAAGCAGTGGCCTATATAGAGCTAAACATATAGTGGGCCCATAGCCTCGCACAAGGGCTTGATACACATCACTATGGGCCGCATCACATGGACCTCAAATACATCGGATGGGCCAAGTCCCATGGGCCCCGAATATATTACAATGGGCCACAACCCATGGGCTTCAAACATACAATTGGTGGGCCCTACACATGGGCCTAATACAATCAAGTGGGCCTCATGCATGGGCCTCCAATATATCCCAATGGGTCTTTACACATGGGCCCCAAATACATTACAACGGGCTTCGAACCATTGGCCCCAAACACATCATGTTGGGCCTCGACCCATGGGCCCCAAATACATTATATTGGGCCTTGTTCATGGGCCTCAAATACACCATAAGTGGGCCCTACACATGGGCTTAGTATATATCATAGGTGGGCCCTGCACATGGGCCTCATACACATTAAGTGAGTCACATCAATGGGCCGCACTAATGAGCTTCATAGATGGGTTACAAATATATTAAGGCTGGCCTCATAGATGAGTCACAAGTATATCAAAGTGGGCCGCATCGCATAGGCCACAAAATACTTCAAAGTGGGCCTGACGAATGGGTCATAAAATTCATCAAGGTGGGCCTCACAGATGGGAGTTTGGATTACGTCAAAATCATTTCAATAGTGGCAGGTGCAACATGTGTATCACTGAACACTATCATAGGGGTACATGGCTCACTAGTGTGATCAGCACTGTTCAAACATTGCTTAAGTAAATCAGCACCATCCAAATATAATCCATGTAAATCAACACTTGTCCAAACATGGTCCAGTACCGTCCTAATATGTGAACGGTGTGGATGAAGTGCATACATCATGGCAGGGTCCCACATCACCAGCCCTTCCGTTTGAAAGGTAGGTGGGTTCCCACGTAGGGCCCAACAGATATGCATCTTACATAATATATATTATATATAACATAATGCTATATATCATGTAATGTATTATATATGATATTTAATACATATAGACACCAGCGTCGTCTAGGCCATGGATGGCCAGGATGTGATACATACTCCAGGTGGGTCCCGCTCAAATGGACAGACATCACAGAGTGGGCTGGCCCATTGCCCAAATGATGGACTGCGTAGATTGAACAATACATCACGGTGGTCCTTGCACAACAGCACAACAGATGGGCGGCTGGGTGTGCTCCTACATCAATACAAGGTGGGTCCCACACACTGCCATGGTGGGGTCCACGCCTAATGGGTGGAGGATTTAGAATTAAAATATATACATTTATTGGGTGGCCCATTACAGCCCCGTCCTTATCAATTCAGCACCGTCCAGATATGTCTGGACGGTGAAGGACATAACACATGCTTCATCAGGGTCCACCATCCTGAGGGACGGTTTGGTTAATACACCTGCGTTAGGTGGGGCCACGTCCAGTGGATGGACGGTTATGATGTAACAATAACTCGTGGTGAGGTCTTGACGTCCATATGCTGACGCCCGAGCACAGAAGCACCTTACTGTTGCTCGTCCATCGGATGTACGGTCTGGACATAACATATATGTTATGGTGTAGGTCCCACTATAACGTTTAATTTCCATCCCATCTGATGATAGGGTCACACAGACCTTGATAAAGATGAAAAATAAATATCATGAGCATCCAAAACTTCTGTCACCCAAAAAAAAGGTTTCAATGGTAGGCGTTCAAACCTTATTGCTTTGAAATGTGGACCACCTGAGTCCTAAGCATGGCTGATTTTTCGGGTGACCCACTAATTAAAGGGGACCCATCAAGTACACGGTATGGATGTTCAACACACATCACGAAGGGTCCTGTAGTGGGGCTCACCATCTTACCTATGTCTAGCAGCAGGACGCTAGATGTAAGCAAAAGAGGGGGGCGTCAGCCCCTCACCTATTTCTTTTTATAAGTTTTGGTTTTTCTAAGGTTTTCCTTGGTTGGGCCCACATTAGAAGAATTCACCTCACTCATTAGATTTAACAGTCCATAACAGATCCAACAAGCCCAATATTGAGTATGTTTCAGTTTATAGAAGCATCAGGGTAGATTTCGATGGCAATAACACTATTTTCTATGCTATGACCCGCTAGATAGTCGGATTGGCTTCATTTAAATACCTAAAATAATCTGAAAAATAGGATGGACGGCTTGGATTAAATTTATACATCAATGTAGGGCATGCATGAGTGGCACACCCAAAGTTTGGAATCAAACTAATATATTTTATTTTATTTTATTTTATTTTATTTTGTCTTCACGAAGCACGTCCAGACGTGCTTTATACACCCCATGGTCTATGCATACTTCACTGGTCCACGTCCAGCGTCTAGGGCTAGATGTTGGACGGACGGTGAATACATTTCTTCAAGGTGGGTCCTACAGGGACGTGGCCTACTTGATTGAATTAACTCGATACGTGTGTTTTTCCATCATTCAGACCCTCCAAGAGAGGTAGCAAAGTGGTTTGGTCCTTATGTTTGGACAACCATGGGGTCTATTCAATGGACGGTTTGGACACCACCTACACTCATTGAATGGGCCACAAAATAAAGGAAAGAGAGAGAAGCACCCACCTCAAGATCTTCCCCTTCAACTTCTACCCTTATACTCTAATGCCCTTAAGAAGCTTCCTCAACGGTGGAAATGATGATATAAAGGTTGGATTGGTGAGGATCTAAGGTGGAAGATGGTTGGATTTTTGGGATGGGTTGGACGTCCATGGTTCTTGCAAATATAGAATAAGGAAGAAAGAGGGAGGGAGAGAGAGATAAGAGAGAGAGAGAGAGAAGTTATGGCTTGTCATAATGATGTAAGGCCATCTTAAATGCTTAAGTAAGGAGAGATGTTGACTTAAGAGGAGCCATTATTACTTGTGTAAGGACATGATACCTAGGGAATGGTGTTATAGGGGTAGGTAGGTCCCATAATGTGCAGTCCACAACCATTATAATGCGCGGTCCACAACTTCTGATCTAAGCGTCGTTTTGATGGACGAGACACGGCATTAGAACCACGCCGACGACGCGATCATGACAGTACAAGTTTAAATTCAAGCCGACTTAGATTTACAACACGCAACTCAGGGTCACACGTAAATACCGATTACAGGTCGCAGGTTGTCGAAATTCGACAGGGAGGATCGCGAGAGCTTACGAAACAGTACAGTCTATGATATGGGCCTGACATCTCTGGAGTATGATATACTGTTTTGGTATAATTCCACTCATATTTAGGGCACTAATACAGACAATATTTAATCATCATTATCTATGTTGCATAAATGATGTGTTGGAACTCGGGAGTTGGGCTCCTGCTCGACCCTTGATTTTCAGGGTGTTATAAGTTGGTATCAGAGCATGATTTAGATTAAAATGGACCAGGGTTATGGTCACATGATGCACACTGACGCATTTTGATTTACAAGGGAGCGATGAAACGTAGAAATAGTGTAGAATTCTCAAGTTTTGTCCGTCGGCGAATATTTGACCGTCAAGGAGAAACTAACCGTAGAAATCGAACCTTTAGGCATCGGTGATCATGCGAGATGATCTCAAACCTTTCCCAAGCCGTCAATTGACGGGTCCAGACCATGATTCGACCCATTTCACACTCAAACCAACCCGAAAAACCCGAATACATGTGAGATGGGATTCGAAACCACTTCAAACGGCCGAGGGGGCCCAAATCACACAAAATGGTGGGACCCAGGAGGTCCCCGCACGCATACTGCACCCCAGGAGGGGGTGGCCACCGCCCAATCACAGTGGCACCACGCCAACCGTGGTGCACCGCGCTCGGGCTCGTCTCGGCCTATTAGGCAGACACGGGTCGGCGTCACGCCAACCTCCCAATGCATGTGGGGCCCACGAAACACGTGCGGAACCCCTCTACATGCCTTTTTTTGCTTCCTTTCCCTCCCTTACCCTACTCCAAGCTTTTCAACCTCTCAAAAATTCCATCTTTCCCTCTCAAATCTCCCTCCATTCTCATATTTCCTCTTCTTCTTTCATTACATACACCCCTCCATCAACTTCTTCAAAACTCATCACTTATCTCCCTCATTTCCTTTCATTTGAGTGCATAAACCCTTCTTTGTGACTCAAAAATCTCAAGTTCAACAACCCTTTCAAATCCTTCCATCTTATCTCACTTAAATGGCTCTTTTCAAGCTTGTGATGGTGATATTCTCCATTTCCAAACTTCTTTCTCTCATGGGGAAGAAGAGAGCTCCTACGGATGAAGTCAGGCCTAGCCGCCCTACTCGTCCAAGGAAGAAGGTGGGCGTCGAAGCTAGTACGAGCGCCGTCCAAGAGCAAATATCAAAGCGGGATCTCGATCCCCAACTTTTGCTCAAGAGAGTTTTACTGGCGGGATTCAAACACGGTCGGTTTGGTGGCCGTAGGGTTGTGCTTAAAGCTCAGGTAGATGAAAAGTTATCTGGGTTGTATCCAATGATGGACTACCTGGTGGATGCCGGGTGGGGTCCCATATTCGAGGGCAAGTCTCACGCATGTGAGAACACTGTTTGAGCCTTCTACACGCATATACGGGACCCAACACTGGAGCCTCTACAGTTCAAGATTCCCGTGGGAAGGCGGGGAGCAGTAGTTGATGTAAATTTGGTATCCTGGATCATGGGGATCCCGCGTGGAGAGGTGCACGCTAGCGATAAGCCTTTCAAGAACGTGTGAGAAAGAGATCACCGCACGCGCTACCTCTGCGTCCGATTATCGCATTGGAAGGAAGGAAAAAGCCTCATGTCGACGGAGTTGACAGACGATTTCTGCTTGCCTCACCATATATTCACGTATAATGTATACCTTAGGTGGGGCAACCATATCGAATGCACTCGAGTGATGGTGGATTTCTTATATAGATTTGGGCATAGATCGATTGCAATGCTAGAGTGGTGACAGCCCAGGAACCTAAGGACATGACCTTTACATTCCCAGTGCAAGTCAGTTGGCCCTATTGCATTAATTGTTATGCTTCCTTGCTAGAGGATGTTGATGGTCTGACACTTGGGGATACTCCCGTGGTCCAAGACTTCTAAGAAGTGTTCAAGAAGATTCGGGGACTACCTCCATGGCGCGAAATCGACTTTACTATCGACCTAGTGCTCGGTGCGATACCTATTTCACTACTGACTTATTGCATGCCTTCATGTGAGATGGAGGAGCTGAGGAAATAGATCGATAATCTGTTAAATGCCGGCTTCATACGACCGAGTGTGTCTCCTTGGGGAGCACCCGTGTTGTTTGTGAAGAAGAAGGATGGGTTGCTGCGATTATGTATTGATTATCGCAGGTTGAACCAAGCGACGGTGAAGAACAATTACCCTTTGCCCAGGATAGATGATCTGTTCGATCAGTTGAAAGGGGCACAATATTTTTCGAAGATCGATTTACAGTTAGAGTATCATCAGTTGTGCGTCAGAAATAAGGACGTACAGAAGACAACTTTCAGGACCAGCTTTGGGCATTATGAGTTCCTAGTAATGTCGTTTGGACTCACAAACGCACCGGCCGTGTTCATGGACCTAATGAACTGGGTGTTTCGACCGTACTTATACTGATTTATCATCGTATTTATAGACGACATTCTAATATACTCCAAGAGTCGGGAGGAGCATGAAGAGCACCCGCGAGCAGTCTTCAATACTCTCAGGGAGAACCAGTTGTTCACACAGTACGAGAAGTGTAACTTTTAGAAGGAAAAAGTCAAGTTCTTAGGACATGTAGTGTCTAAGGAAGGGATAGCTGTGGACCTTTTTAAGGTAGCCGCAGTTCAGGACTAGGAGCAGCCTGGTTGTATTACTAAAGTGAGGAGTTTTCTTGGCCTGACAGGTTACTACCGTTGATTCATTAGATATTTTTTCAAGATAGCCAAACCATTATCTCAGCTAACTCGGAAGGATCTCAAGTTTGCCTGGAATGAGAAGGCAGAAGTAGCTTTTCAGGAACTAAAGGACAAGCTAACGTCTGCCCTTGTGCTAGTATTGCCAGATCAATGGGTCAAGTATAATATATACACCGACGCATCTCACGTTGGTTTGGAGGTGTTTTGATGCAGAAAGATAGAGTTATTGCCTATATATCGTGACAGTTGAGAAAACACAAGAAAAACTACCCTACATATGACCTAGAATTAGCGGCCATCATCTTTGCATTGATACTTTAGAGACATTACCTCTATGGAGAGCAGTTCGAGCTCTTTTACGACCACAAGAGCCTTAGGTACATATTCACGCAGAGAGACCTGAATATGAGACAGCGGTGATGTATGGAAACCTTGAAGGACTTCAAGTTCTTGTGGTAGACGCGTTAAGCCGCAAGAATGCTATAGCATTTGTGGCTCCGCTGATGATAGAAAAATGAGGTATGGTAGAGTTTGTGCGAGACTTTGAGCAGAAACTTATGGTAGAGGAGCTGTTTGAGAGCGTCACACATATTCTGGTACAACCGCTTATTGATGATAGGATCATCACGGCTCAGGGCGACGATGAAGGATTGGCCAAGATGAGAGAGCAGATTAGTGGCAATGAAGACTCGAAATGGAGAGTTGGTACGGATGGGCGTTTACGTTATCGTGGTCACCTATGCGTCCTAAATCTTCATGACCTAAGGAAGGAAGTTCTCGAGGCTGCTCACAATTCGAGGATGGCAATGCATCCTGGTAGTAGAAGATATACTGAGATATGAAATGCTCGTACTGGTGGGACAACATAAAGGCCTACATAGCAGAGTATGTGTCCCATTGTCTAACGTGTTAGTAAGTCAAGGCAGAGCATCGCCGACCTCATGGACTGCTTCAGCCCATACCCATAGCTAAATGGAAATGGGACTTCATCTATATGGATTTTATCTCAGGGCTGTCAAAGACAAGGAAGGAATATGATTCCGTATGAGTGATTGTGGACCAATTGATGAAATCGACTCATTTTCTCCCGATTAGGGTCTCAAACTTAGCAAACGAGTTGGCCAAGTTGCACATCAGGGAGATCGTGCGTCTGCATAGAGTTCCTATGGAGATCATGTCGGACCGAGACACGCGATTCACATCTATCTCCTGGACTCGTATCCAGGAAGCAATGGGTATGAAACTGAAATTCAGTACCACGTTCCACCTACAGACTGACGGGTAGACGGAACGGGTAAATCAAGTATTGGAAGATATGCTGCAAGGATGTGTACTTGATTTCGAGGACAGTTGGGATGACTGTCTTCCTTATGCAGAGTTCTTCACTTACAACAACAGCTTCCAGGTGAGTATTAGTATGGCTCCCTATGAGGCCTTGTATGGACGCCCCTGTTGGTCACCACATTGTTGGGTAGAGGTTGGCGAGAAGAGCTTAATTGGCCTGGAGTTAGTTCAGGCGACCTCAGAGAAGATTGACATCATCAGGCGTCAACTTCTGGTAGCACAGAGCAGACAGAGGAGCTAATACGAGGCGGCGTCAGCTAGAATTTGAGGTTGGAGACCACGTATTCCTGAAAGTTTTCCCAATGAAGGGAGTTCTTCAGTTTAACAAGAAAGGAAAACACATGCCGAGATTTAATGGCCCATTACAGATACTAGATTGAGTGGGGGTGATAGCGTACCGCCTGACATTGCCCACACCACTTGTAGGCGTGCACAACATATTTCAGGTGTCGATGCTCATGAAATACGTTCCTGACCCTTCCCACATTATCAGATGGGAGCAGGTACAATTGAGTGAGTACGCTACTTATGTACTGCGATCGACGTGTATCTAGATAGGAAGGAGCAGGTGTTGCGCAGTAAGGTGATTCCGCTTGTGAATGTTCTGTGGACACACCACATTGAGGATGAGGCTACTTAGGAAATGGAAGCCGAAGTCCGAAAGAACTACCCTCAGATTCTCGAGGAATAAGAAAAGGTACTAATTTTGAGGATGAAATTTTTCTTTAAGGGGGTATATTATAACGTCTTGAAAAAATCCATACAAAAATCCAAGTACTACCTCAGGCAGAAATCGCTAAGGACTAAATCCTTTATAAATTAGATGAGAATTAACTAAGTGCTAAACTAGATTATCTGTGAAATTAGCTCTAATCACTTTAAATATGATCTGTAAGACCCAAAATGAGTAGAACCATTAATGCTACATTACCTAAAAACTTAGGATCCATCTCAAAACTCAGTTGCTCTTGGGAGTACCATGAAACTCCATATCGAACCTGTACCGCGCGTCGAAAGTCCGATTACCTTAGAACTATACGATTATGACCGCCTTGCTGGACTTGGCAACCACTTTGAAAATCAAGTCCTAATAGTACCCAGAAACGCACGACTTAAGCCCGGAGCAAAGTGTGTGAGAAACACAAATATCTTTAAAAAATGAAGTGAAACTTAAGTGAATTGAGTCATTCACTTACAAGCCAAATCTAAGGATTCAGACCGTTAGAATCTGACCCAATTATACCATCGGATCAGGGAAAACTTCCAACACAAGTCAGTGTACTTGTGACCCTGATCGAGTATCGATGACCGTTAAACTGAAACAGGACCTCCACGGCCGATCTACTAATCCGATCGGGCTGAGATATTGACTTGACCTAGATCTAATTTTAGGGAGCTTAACCACAACTGCATGCAAAAAATGGGCCTCTAAATGTGCTCTGTTGGACCGAAACAACAGACTTTTGGCTATGACCTAAGTATACCATGGCCCTAGGGCCATTCCTATCAGTTCTGGGCCTATATAAGGGCCTTAAACCCTCTCTCTCCCTTCACATACGAATTTGCAATCCTAGGAGAGAGAAGAGAGCAAAGAGAAAAGGAAAGAGAGAAAGTGAGAGAGAGAGAGGTTGGAGTTTGTTCTTGAGATTCGATCCTATCACTCCACGTGCTGAATCATCGCTTCCGTGTCGCTATAACGGCAATTTCGATTCCATTGTTAAGTTAGAAATCCTAACCCTAATCTGTTTTAGATATTCAAATAGAGTATATGATGAAATAGCTAACCTACTTCATACTATAGGTTGTCGTTGTGCTGTAAGCGAGGACTTAGTATTTAAACTGAGTTCGTTATGAGTCTACCGACGAAAGGTACGGACTATAAATGTTTAGGTTATAGTTTTCAAGGCTTTCAATGTCAGTAATGATTTATGACTGACTTGATTGTTGTCACATGTGCGTAGATACAACGTTTTTCATATATTACGTATATAAGTGAACTATGTTAATTTGAATGCATTCCATGTGTTTATTGAAATGTGTGATTGAGTATGAAATTATGATTTATGCTTGCCATGTTTATTAACTGAGAATACATGCTTGTTGTACATATGGTGAATCCTTTGCAAAGGAATTTGCTATAATACCTGTTATACCTACTTTATTACATGTAGATGATATGTGTAGTCTAAGTGTCTGATAAAATGTCTGAATGAGAAAATTCTTGTTTAAATGTATGTAATGAGGGTGTTGAGACAGGATTCTCAATTCTCTTATCTATGGTTACAGTTTCCTTTATGTAACCTATCTTACTACTATGTGATTTATGGATGAAATGCTTATGTATGGTAACATGGGTAGTGTGTGTTTTGTTGAAATGCTTAATTAAGATTTATATTCAGATTTTTTGTCACCTGATGTCTTTAACTGTCACCCATGAATGCTATTGTTTAGAGTGTGATTAGGGCCACGCTGTAGTCTAGGCAATCGGTAATGGTTTATGATAGATGACCGAACTGTTTAACAATGACAAACACGCCCGTTGAATCCGAGTCGTACGCTGCTTGTCGGCAGTGATTAGGTTACGCGAAGTGTTTACACACACCATGTTGATCAGCTTGACGTATGCTCGTACTAGTTGAGCTTGTCAAGCAACTCGGTTGACTCGATGTATGTTCACCATATATGGACGCTACTGTTTGAATCTAAGGTATCAACTTACCTGTGCAAAACCCGTTTAACCTTGGTATCTCGATCCGCTAAGACTTATGAGGCAGATATAGTGGTATGGGATACTGTGGTCGTGCAGTCATCCTATGCTGGGGCAACGAGCTTCCCCCTAGTGTCCAATGAGCAACCCAAACTCATGAGCCGAATACGGTGGTATGAGACACTGTATTTGAGTTGTTGGCCTACAATCAGGTGACAGGCCCGTAGAGACCTCAAGTATACACTAGGTTTACATGAGGTGATGAGCCTTTCCGTAGAGAATTAGAGTAACCAGGCCTATGCTGAGGTGACGAGCCTCTCTGTAGCGACTTGGAAACAGCCTATCATATGTGACTACTAGGATTAACGACCCTAGATGGATCGATGTTGGGAAATTAATATAAAGAGAGGTACCTTAGCTTCCCAATCTTGCGATATGAATATATTTAATTAAGAACTTGGCTAACATGACAATGCATCGCATTGCACAGTGCTTTGGCGAGGAAGTGCACTGACTAAGGGGTGTATGCCGCGATTGTGAGATGATGTTGCTGAGGGAGTGTAGGCGAGGGCATGCATCATTATCACATACAATCTTTACATTAATAAGAATACTTAGGACCTTATTGTTATGTTGCTTTATCATTACTGCTTGACTGAATTGATAACAAGTTAACCTTTGCTTCATAGCTCCACTGAGTTGATCACTCACTCCCACGTTCTGGGACGGTGTTTTAAACACCAACTAGAGTCTGTGTTAGATGCAGATTATGGGGTAACGTGCGAGGCTGATCCAGACTTCTACGATAATGAGGAGTTCTCATGCATGCAGTTATCAGGCGGGTTTATGTAGGCCGCTCTGATCAACGGGATAACAGGGACATATGATTAGTGGGACATTCACATTTTATCATTTTGTATCTTTGGAACAAATATGTATTTATTTAGCTCAGTAATGCCATCATACTCTGGAGGTTAGAAAACACGTTTATGCACTTTATATATCTCTTACAGTCCTCTGCTTGTGAAATTTAAATATCTCTAGAGTATGATATGTTGTTTTGGTATAATCTAACTCATGTTTAGGGTACTAATACATATAATATTTAATCATCATTATCTATGTTGCATAAGTGATGTGTTGGAACTCGGAAGTTGGGCTCCTGCTCGACCCCCAATTTTCAGGGCGTTAAACTCTTGGAGTTAAGCATTTTACTTTGCTTCTTCTATGGACGAGTAGGTGGAGGTATGTTTTCTTTGTCTGGCAGTCTAGTATTGTCGGTAAGAATGTTGGTGGTATTTTTCAACCATTCTTCCCAGATAGATTAGGGACCTCTTCTGGGCGGTCTTTCAATTTCTCTAATGATGATGGCCCTGTTAATAGGACTTAACAACCTCATGATGCGGTTAGAGAAGTCTATCTCTGGTGATGTCGGCATCTTGAAAAGAGATGAGTACTAGTTGCCTAGAGTCTTCATTTTCTTCGAAGGACGCTTCGTAGACGAAGGGGATCGAGTATGGTGAGCGGCCCCGCTGCTCCTTGTCTAATGAGATGGAGTCAAAGATCCTTCAAGAGTTGATGGGGTTGCTTTCGACTTAGTCATTTTTATATAATTCTATTAAACAAAAGGAGTAAGAGTTAGAAAGATGAAAAGATTGGAAAAGAAGAAGAGAAGATTGGATAGAATTTTTGTACTCAAGATTTTTTGCCAAAGCAAAGTTAAGTTACACAGGTCTGAAAGAGTTAAGCGAGTAGGAAAAGTTGCGCGAGGCAGAAAAAGTTGCACGGTCGCACAACTGAGTGATCAAGGGGTAGAGTGAAGATAGTCTAAGAGAATGAAGTGAGACAGGAACAAAGGGTCTGGCTTTTATAGGCACGGACCCTTTAAAAGTTGCGCAACCGCACAAATTATATCACGCGACACTTCAAAGTCATCCAACTATTACTCTTTGAAGATTTTGGTTGAAAAAGATGGGAGAAAGGTCGATCCACCTTCAATTCCATCTTCAAAAAGGAACCAAAGGGGATCAAGGGGGCATTTGTTGAGGTAAAAATTTCTTAAACATATAAGTTGTGCAATCGCGCAACTAGAATGAGTTGCGTGGGCACATAAAAGGAAGAACTCAGGAAACCAATGCGAACAAGTTAGTTTGTTGACATCTATGAAAGAAATTGTTATGTGACTGCTCAACTAAAATATGTAATGCAACCATGCAACTGCTGTATAAAATCAGAAGAAGATTGGCCCACTCGCGCAATTTCGACAAGTTGTGTGAAATCAGAGTTTCACACATGTGAGCACCTATAAATATCACTCATGTCCTTTCATTAGGGAATTTTTAAAGAACTTGGAGCAATTAGAAAATATTGGCTAATGAAGATAAAGGTAATGAGGAGCATCCGCGCAACAACTCCTCTTCGGGAGAGATACACTGGCCATTGTCAACGTATCCCATAGATGGAGGAAATCAAAGTTAAAGCAATGGAAGACTCTCGAGCAAGTTATGTGATCACGCTATTTATCAGTCTGGCGTGGCCACACAACCTCTTTACTGAAAAAGGGGTTTAAGAATTTTTCTAAATCTAGGATGACATCATTCGGAAGTATACGAAAAGAGCCCAAAACCCAGTTCTTCTAAACAGGTAACTTCATCTTCTTATCTTATAATTGTTTCTAGTTTTTTTCTATTTACTTTAGAATTATATTTTCCTTTCATTGTAAGATTTTATTTTTTAGGTTTAGGTTTAAAACTTAATTTTTTTATTCGTGGTTCATGCCCAAGTGGGTAAGGGACCATGCACAAGAGGTTTAGTTGACGGGCTTTCCATTCACTATTAACTTAGGAAATACTTGAATTGTAAGGCTCGTAACCTAGTTTGTACCATTCCTTAGGATCCCGTGGTTCTCCTGGTCAAATTTCGGTAACCCACGACTTGTATTTGGCATTTGCGCTGACCCTAAGTCGCATCCCATATATCGGAGTCATCTCAACTCAAAACTTGTACCTTAACGACCGCGTCATCGCCGCGGTTCCAACGCCATGTCTCACGCTCCGATACGATATCTAGGCCAGCAGTTGTGGGTCCACATTTATTTCGAGGAAAATGCGGTGTGTTATAAATTTTGGGAGAATCTCTATCACCTTTCACATCAATCAATCAATCACAAGTCAAGTACACAACCCATCCCTCTCTTACACAAGTCTTACCCAAAGTCAACTCTCTCTCTCTCTCCACCCATTGGTTCCTTTTAACTAAGCCCATACCATCCATTTCATTTTCTTACAACATCCATTCCTCCCATCCCATCTCTCTTATAACACCCTCTCCTCTCTCATTCTTTCCACCATTTTCCAAGCTTCCATGAGAGAAAAGCTCTAAGGAGAGAAAAGATCAAGACCCACTTCCTACCCTCCTTATCTCACCATCCAACCCTTGAATCTTCATCACCCTCCATCAAAATTAAAGCTTAGGAGCCAAGGAGTCCAAAGAGCTATAGAAGAATGCCATAGGTGAGTGTTTGTAGGATTAGATTGTGATTTTTGTGATGGACCAAATGGGGCCTGCAGATTGATGGTATGGATCCTATTTGGGACTTATCTTGATGTATATAGTGTAATCCTAAGAGGGGCCCATAGTGGTGGGGTCCCTCCACTACGCCAATCTCTCTCTCTTTCTCTCTCTCTTTTTTTATGGTGATATATGTGTGTGGCCCACCTGATGTGATAAAAAATCTAAACTATCCAAAAAAATTTGGACTTATAGTTTATGGAACCCACCTTGCTGCCCATTTTTGGGCCAGCCCAGATGAAAGAAAACACAAATATCGACCTGATTCCTAGGCCGTGTGGCCCACCCTATTGGACCTCACTATGATTTATGGGTTATATTTGTGACGTCTACCTGTGGGGCCTACTTTGTTGGACTGTCCAGCGAACGGGCTTACTGACAGGCCCAAGTGAAGAGGAAAAACAAATATCAACTTTATTTAAAGCTTGATGGACCACACGTGTGATCCCACCTGATGAAATCCACACCATTTAGACCTTGGACGATGGGCCCCATTGCAGCCAGCAGCCGCTGCGTCAGCAAGTTCTGGAGGTCTGATCATGTGGTATGAGTTATATCTCAACCATCCACTGCCCGGACGTGGACCACCTTGATGGTTTGCTAGACCCAAACCATCAAGCAAGGACAGTGGGTCCCAGTAGCCATAGCTGTTGTATTGACGGCAGTAATTATGGGTCCGATCATGGGGTTGTGCTATATTTAAGCCATCCATCCGTCTAAGGACGTGGACCCCACTAAGATGTATGTGTTGTCTCTAGCTGTCCATCAGTTGGGACGTGGGGCCCACCCCACACGTGACCCACCTTGATGTATATGTTCTATTTCCAAATCGTCCATCTGGACAGGTGGTGTGAGGCGCACCATGATGTATGGGTCTTATCCACACCATCCAGATGGCTGGACGGTGGGACCCACTGTTGATCTATGTATTTTATGTCCACGCCATCCATCTGTCTGGCCCACCTTGATGTATGTGTTACATCCAAACCGTTCATCCGGATGGTGAGCTCATCTTAAGGCTTGAGACTAAAAATAAGACAGATCTATTTATTAAGTGGACCACACTGCAAAAATCGTGAGGATTGAACGTCTACCATTGAAACCCTTTTGGGGTCATGAAAGTTTTTGATCAATATGAAATTTGTTTCCTCTTAATTCAGGTCTTTGTGATCGTATGAACAGTTTGGATGGAAAATCAACGTTATGGTGTGGTCCAAATGATCTTTAAATCATCTCCGCTGCCATTGTGGTATGGTCCAAATGATCTTTAAATCATCATCTCCACTGCCATTATGGTATGGTCCAGATGATCTTTGAATATAATTCATATTCTTTTTGGGTAATACTCTAAAAATAGATGTATAGTGTAGATAGTTCACCTAGAACGGTGGGCTTGACTTTATGTATTTGAGGCCCAGATATGAGGCCCATTGTGATATGTTGGAGGCCCATTGTTGCAGCCCATGTGTTGCGCCCCATTTGATGTATATGAGGTCCATGTATTGCTGCCCATTTGATGTATTTGAGGCCCAGATATCAGGCCCAATATGATGTATATATGGCTCATATGATGAGGCCCATTATGATGTGTATGAGGCCTTTGTGTGTGAGGCTCAATGGGATGTGTATTGGGCCCTTATGTGAGGCCATGGACCCACTATATGTTAGGCTCTATGTGGGCCACTCCTTGGGAGTAATGTTGGTTAAATAACCACATTGATGGGCAATGATGGTTAAATGTCCACATTATGACCTTCCCTTAGGCCTTGTTAGGCCCATTCTCATCATTCTCTAAGTGGGTTAACCTAAATCATTGGGCTCCATTGATGTTGCATGGTCCATCATCGTCGTAGACAGATGGTTCTGTGCTATCAGATTTGGTATATCTACGGCCAAGGGCCAATCTTTATATTTTGGTTTAGATCGGTTGTTCATCTATGGACCCCGCCTTACATATAGGCCGATTATTGATGCCGGTTATCGATACTGATTATGAGTATATAACAGCATAGCATCATAATACATGCCCATATGCATCATCTGCATGTTTGTTATGAGATGTGTTTGACCATTACATATGCCATAGGACAGGTTGTTTATGGGACTCCCTGATAGTGGTGTTGTCCGTCATGAGCGCATGGTACGCACAGGATTAATGCATGACTAGATTCTATGATTTATGCATCTTGCATTATGTGATGTGGTTACTATACGCCCTAGCGACATCAGGGACGTGATCTACATAGGCACATTGTGGAGAGCTGGATTAGATACTAGAAATACTGTTATTAACATCAGGGCGTCATAGTATCCCTAGGTGAAAATTCCTAAACCCGATGATACCAGAGGATGATTTCAACGTCGAGGCCAAGTGAATACATGAGCGCACGACGGTCGTATACCAGTAGACCACGTCTCCCACTATATCATGGTCGGTTGGAAAGGGGTGTGACCTTACCTGCCTGAGTGAGGGGGCAATATCTAGGGTGAGTTTGACCAGCTTGAGGAATGGGTCTGCTATCGACGAATCATGCCCGATATTGACAGACGAATAGTGAGGTCTCTTCCACTTACCTAGTTATGCGCTCGGATAAGGGCGGCAAGCTAGCATAAAGTGTACTAGACCCTGGTGATTATCCAGCATAATAACTGTACTGATATTTGATGCTGTAGTGATGAGTTACATTGATATGTGAATTCAGATGAGGACTGGAATGATTGAATTGCATCTCGCATCTCATGGCCTTAGTATGACCGACATCATTCACGCCTTGCATCGCATGGCTTTGATATAGCCGATAGCATTCATGCCTTGCATCGCATAGCCTTAGAATGACTAATAGTATTCATGGATTCGCCATCATATTCTGCATTACTCCGATATTCCATTCTGAGCACGTTTATATTGCGCACACACTCTCACCACCCTCTAAGCTTTTCGTAGACTTATGCATGACTGTTGCGTGCAGGTGACGCTAGGACATCGCAACAACATTGAGATTGGAGCGTATAATGGACTTCTGGATCTTTCAATTATGTTATTTTATTTCCCTTTATGTGATTGTACCTTAAAGTTTTTGGTCACAGTGGATTTTGTGATGGTGTCTTGGTTATTGTTCCTAGTTTATGCTTATGATTATGCTTGTTAAGGAATAAATTCATGCTAAAAAATTTTTCTTGTAGGATCCCAGGATTAAAACCTGGCATATGGGTGTCGGGAGTTGAGAATGGGGTACTACGGAGCTATCGGCGCCGGATTAGACGTTCGAAAATTTTGTGAGCCTAGTTTCCGAGTTTGGGGCGTGACATGAATACTCCTTAACCATCCCAAACCATAGATAGGAATGCTCTAAACATGGCTGAGCAAGAGCCATACTTTGATGAGAATGTTAGTATTGAACCTAACACACTACTGATTAGGACAGTGCGTGATGAGAATGGGGTACACTACATTCCTCTAGTCAGAACTTTGAGAAACTACTTACAAATGACAAAAATAATCACACCATCTTGCAAATTTTTTTTGCTTAATGTAAAAAATCTAGATTTTAAACTGGGAGTGATCCAACTCCTTCTTAAATTTCATAGATTCAATTCAGAAAGTCCATATCTACATCTCAAGGAATTCAATGAGATTATAATAGCCTTGTATTACAACAACATCTCCCAAGATGTAATTCGACTTAAGTTATTTACCTTCTCTCTAAATGAGAGATTTAAGTCATGACTCCACTCTTCGAGACCATGATTAATAGGCACATGGGATGAAATGACCTGGGAATTCCTTAAAAAGTTCTTCTTTGTTCATAAAACTAACAACTTAAGGCTTGTCATTATGAATTTCTCCTAAAAGGAATACGGGATATTCTTTTAATGTTGTGAGAGATTCAAGGAACTCATACTTGCATGCCCACACCATGGATATAAAATCTGGTGGGTAATTAATTTCTTTTATGATGATTGAACTTGAATATGTGCCAATTTGTTGAGATGATTGCAATAGTGAGTTCATAAACAAGGATCCCAAAGAGGCATGGGATTACTTTGATATGTTGGATGAAAAAGTACAGTCATAGGATACCACCAACAGATCAAGTAATTCCAAGCCTACACCTAAAGAGAAAGGGGGAATATACGTCATCTTCTGTCCTTAAGGAAGATGACGATGTTAATACTAAGATTGCAGGCCTCACTCAAAAAGTTAAGGTTATGGAACTCAAGTAGATAAAAGTGGTCCAACCCACAAATGTGATGGTTGAGAGTGTTTATGGCATATGTGAGAGCGATGCATACCTTATTAAGGACTGCCCTACAATTCCATCTTTTCATAATATTACAAGATTAAGTAAATGTCATGAATGCTTATCAACGCCCATTCAGTGTGCCTAATTTTAACACGTAAAATCCAAGTTGGGGGAATCATCCCAACTTAGGTTGGAAAAATGGCCTGACTATCAATATGAACACTCCTCCCCAAGGGCCTCCTCTCACACCTCAAAGCGCACCACAAGTGCAACCACAAAAGAGGACCATTGAGGATACATCGCAAGCATTCATAAAAAGGCTAATGCAATTCAACCAAACCACCATGCAGGCCATAAACGATCTTAAAATGTTGGTTTTTAGGATTGAATCACACTTAACTGTTAAGGAGAAATGAACCTTTTCGGCCCAACCTCATCCAAACCCAAAAGGACTATGAGGTGAGTGATTCTAATCCTCTTAACCCACATGTGGAATAAGCTAAATCTATCACCACTATTATAAATGGAAATGAAATTGACAAAAATATTCTGATGAAGACCGATGCGTCTAAGGATTTAAATAAATTTAAGAATAATGATGAACCTAGTGTCATACAAAATGACAAAGAGTTGGTGCATGAGTATAAGCCTACAGCTCCGTTTCCCCCAACGCCTTCTCTTATCAAAGTGTCAATTCGAAAATCAAGTCATTTTAGAGATTTTCCAACAAGTAAAAATCAACATTCCCTTGTTATATGAGATTAAGAAAATTCTGTCATATGCTAAGTTTCTTAAGGACCTTTGCAAGGTTAAACGCAAATTAAATGTGCAAAAGAACATTTTTTTTATATAAAACAAGTGAATGCAATAATTATACAAAATGCTCCCCCCAAATAAAAATATTTGTGTAGTCCTACAATTTCATGTATTATAGGAATTTTTTGAATTGAATAAGCCTTACTAAACTTAGGGGTGAGCGTTAACCTTATTCCCTACTCAGTATATGAACAATTGGGGCCTATTGAATTAAAATCCACCAAGACAATCCCACAACTCGATAATCATTCTATTCATATACCGAGAGGGGTAGTTGAGGATGTGTTAGTTCAAGTTGATAAGTTCTACTACCCAGTAGACTTTATTATCTTGGATAAATAGCCGATTTTAAATGTTAGCACTCAAATTTTGGTCATCCTAGGATGCCCATTCTTCGACACTTCAAATGCAATAATAAATTGTTGGAATGGGAAAATAAAGTTGTTTTCCTAGAACACGACATTGGAAGTGATGTGTTTAATCTTTACAAATAACCAGGGGATGTATACGAGATCCATGATGTAAACATGATTGACATAGTCATGCAGGACGAGTTTATATTAAGTACAATTTTTTATCCCTTATAAGCCTATTTCACTCACTTTATGGACTTAGATAATCACATGATATTGGACATAGTAAGTGCATTGTTAGATTCTGCGTCGATACTCAAAACTAACCAGTAGATGCCACGCTTTAAAAATTTACCCTTTACAGATTCAAAGTCTTTATTGTCTAACATCAAGGCACCGAAGCTTAAACTAAAACATTTGCCAGCTGAATGGAAATAGACTTATTTAGGTCAAGGATATACATATCCAGTGGTGATTTTTTCCCACTTAGATGATGAGCAAGAAAGCAAGTTGATTGTTACTCTTAAATATCATAAAGCGTCATAGGATGGACCATTGCGGACCTTAAGGGAATTAACCCCCAGATTTGCACTCATTGAATACACCTAGAGAAGAATGTCAAAACATTTAGGCAACCATAACACCGATTAAATCTAAACATAAAGGGTTGTGGTTAAGGAAGAGGTCTTAAAACTGTTGGATGTGGGTATCATCTACCATATATCCGATAATTGAAAGTGCCCTTGCTAGTGCTCTAGTTTGTCAATTAGTATGTGCGTTGAGTCAGTTAGACTGCAGAGCCTTATAGGAAGATTTATTCAAGTGTCTGCCTTAACCGGATGTGCGGAAGCTCGCCATAGGTAAATATAAGCCCCACATCTTATGTCCCAAAACACCAAGTGATTAAAACCCTTAAAAATAAGTTAGAACATACGAGGGTTTTTGGGTAAGAGAACTTTTTCAAATATCAGAAAAACTCTAAGTTTTCTTGCCATGTCGATTGTATCGATACATATCTCGATATAATTGACCTGTGCTGTCGATGTCTTCAGAAGACCAATCGATCAAATCGAATGAGGACTTAATTTGTCCAGCAACCAAATACATATGTGGACAGAATTATCGATGTATTGACACACTTATCGATTTCATCGATATTTGATTCTCGAGCCCATCGAAGGTGGCTCGATAATATCGACAGGCGGTTCCGGTGCCCCTATTTTTACTAAGAAAAATCATATATGCTTCAATATATCAAAGTTCTTCTTGATACCATTGAAGTTCAAATCTCAATGATATTGGAAGGCTCTCGATACTATCAGTCGTGGGCGCGATGTTCTTCAACAATATTTTTCAGGTAGTTTTTATCTTCGATCGGGGGTCACTCGATAGAATCGATATTCTAATATCGATGATATCGGGGCCAGATCGAGTGTATCGAGAACGGACAAAACTATCTAGCGAGTTCAGTGATAAAATCCTTGGATTTTTCGATACATCGACCCGACCGCCGATATCATCGACATTCAAATTCCAATGACATTGAGTATCCCCCAATCATATCTAAAATCCTGAAAAATCTATACAAGTTTCTCTCATTTTTTAAATGTCGAAGACTGAATCCTTGTATCGATATAATCGGAGTTTGAAATCCGATGACATTGACACGAGTCTCGATTTTCTCGATTAGTTGGCAGAAGGTTTTTCAAAAGCGTATGACATTGAGTTTGTGTCATCGAACAGACCATCGATACGATCGAGAATACACGCTCGATGATATCGAACCTGCTCGATGATATCGAACCTGCTCAATGATATCGAACTTTATCATAAATATGACCGTTTTATATCCATTGGTACCTTTTTGCCTATTTAAAGAGAACTTGTCTCTAGTTACTGTGAGAGAAAGAAGAGAGTACTTTTGTGTGTTTAAACTCAGATCATATACCCAAAGTCCTTTCTCTCAAGGGAGTTCATCCTCCAATCCACCCTCATCATTGACATTTAATAGAGTGGATTGGAGAATGAACTTTTACATTCAAGGATCCTCCAACTACTACCTTAATTGCAAATCATTAAGCTGGGATGCCTTGAATGCTTAAATGATTGGAATCACTCTACCTTCTAAATAGGAAAACATTTAGAGAGAAGGATTCCATCATAACCTTGACCCAACCCGTTGCCTTATATTGGTATATCATTTGTTGCAGATCAAGGGAGCTGAAGACTCTTCGTAAATTAGGAGGAGATCTTCGTCACTATGCTGAAAGGGACTCATCAACTTATCTGTAAGTATCTAGAGTCCAGAGGACCCTTTGATCATTCCTTTGTAGGATTGGGTCTAAGGTGTTTCTCATTCTTGAAGTCCTCAAGGAGGCCTCCAGCAGGAGTGTACATAGTGGGTGCGTTGTGTGGACCCTTACTCTGTGGAGAGCATAAACATCTGGTTTGAGGTGAACTAGTAAAACCTTCGGTTTGAGGTGAACCGGGTAAAACCTTAGTTTGAGGTGAACCGAGTGAAACCTTAGTTAAGGTCTTAGGGAAGATCCTTGGCCAGTGTGCCTAAATGTGGGTGTAATGTGTTGACCCTTACTCGTGAGAGCATAAACAGTCAGCCTCAGTGTAGGTTGTACAGGTTGAAGGTGAACCTGATTTAAAACCTTAAGTTAGAGGTGAACCATATGAAACCTCCTTAGTGAAATCCAGTACACTTAAGGATTAAGTGCGGTTACTGTAACGCCCGTGAAAAATCCATACTTGGGCTCGAGTACCAACTCGACCCGAAATTGCGTAGAATTCATTCCTTTGGAAAATTTGACTAGGTTAGCTAGTGCAACGTTAGAATAGCTGGGAAATGGTCCCTGATCACTTTAAATACGTTCTACAAGGCCCGAAGCGAGTGGAACTAAGGGTGCTATAATGCTCTAAAGCCTCGGACCAAACTCTAAGCCGGTTTGTTCTCTGGACCACTTTGAATCTTTGTATTGGATCTAGACCGCACGTTGAAAGTCCGATACCTCCTATCTTAGACCGTTAGGACCGTCTAGCTGGGCTTGACACTCATTCCAAAAATCAAGTCAAACCGATTATCACAGGCTATTTCATTGAGCCCGGACCGAAGAGAGTGTGAATAGGGACAGTTGGAATTTCAAATTCAAATCTGGCACACAAATTTGACGCATCAGTATTAAGCATTCTGACCGTCAGAATACAGCCAAATTACACCCTTGGATCAGGAAAAATATCTATTATATATCACGAGACTTATAGGCCTGATCTTGGTGCGGTGACCGTTAAACTGAAACTGGGCCGCCACGTGCGATCTGGGAACCCAACCGGTCTGAAAACTGGATGTATGCTAGATCTAGTATGCATGAGCTTAAGTCCGACCGCATTTGGCCAGGGGACCTCCAGAAATGCCCTTTTGGACCGAAACGGCCCCGATTTGGTTAGGCACCAAGTAAACATTGTTCCCAAGCCTATTTTGGGAATGTTTTAGGCTATAAAAGGGGTTGAAACCCTCACTCCTCTCTCCCATCCGAATTTGAGAGAAGCCCTAGCTTGGGAGAGAGAAAAAGAGTGAGAGATTGTGAGAGAGTGGGAGAGTTCTTCCCGCCACTTGTGCTACGTGTTGCACTTGCTTAAGCAACACTCCTCTACCGCTTTCCCCGGCGATTCCACCGCAATCCTAGGTAAGTAAAAACCCTAAATAGTTGGTGATTTGAGTTTTTCTTGTTTCCATAGCGATGTAGCTTATGGATCTTATGTATTAGGCTCCTTACTCGCCGTAGACGAAGCATATACACTCCGCTTCAATTCCCGAGTCTACAAGACACTAGGTGAGGATTTTAGACGCTTTGATTGACGGTTCCCAATACTTTCAATGTCGTTTAATAGTAGATTCTTGACGGCATCGCCGTTTGACATGTACAAAATGCTCTCCGTTTCCCGTTTCGTAAGCTAACGAAGAATATGAGATTTAGGGCATTTTAGTCATTTGTAGGAAGTACTGTTTGCATTCATATTTTGCTGATGTGATTGACATGGTTTGTTGTCGCATTAGGAAGTTAGGAATGCGTGCATAATTAGTTTGGCGAAGAGATTCGCGTAGTTGCACACTTTGGGTCGACATGCTATATGTAGACCTAAGTGTGTAGTGCATGTGTTTGTATAAATGCTTGTATTAGTATGTATTGAATTAAATGATGTTATTTGATACTTTGTGATTGATTTTTCAATTATTATGCCGACCTAAATGATTTTCTACATGTTGACAAAATGCATGATTTCATTACATGCATGGAATGTATGTGCTTGAGGATTTGCTTAAGTTGAATATGCATGGGAAGTATGCCTTGAAGATTTGCTTAAGTTGAAAGTTATAACATGTGCTAACATGCTCACATGATGTATTTCAATTCCAATACCTTGTATAGTAATTCCATAGATGTGTGGGACTTGACTTAGTCCAGGCAGTTGGTAACCGAGCGATTTCGTGGCTGACTGGTCATAGCCACGAACGACGCGTCGATGAATGTGATTCGTGTTGAGAGTTGGCGGCAGTCGTTAGGCCACGTGAAGTGTTTTACGCACTTCATGTCGTTCAATTCGATATGCGATCGCGCTAGTCGAGCCCGTCAAGTAACCCGACTGGCCGATGTTTGTTCACCTTGTATGTAACATAACTGCTTGAACCTAGGGTACTGAACTTACCATTGTAAACCCTATTAACCGTGGTACCTTGATCCACGAAGACTCATGAGCCGGGCATGGTGGTATGGGACACCGTGGTCGAGCTGTCGGCCTACGCTGGGGCCACAAACCTCCCCGTAGTGACCAGTGAGCACCTAGACTCGTGAGCAGATTATGGTGGTATGGGACACTATATTCTAGCTGTCGGCCTACACTGATCAGGCGACGAGCCCTTTGTAGTGACCGCGAGCGTATTCTGAGTTCACGGGAGGCGACGACCCTTCCGTGCAGTAGAGTACAGTAGGCCTGTATTGATAAGGTGATGGGGGAGCGGTGCAACGAGTGCGAGCAACAGCCCTGGCAGCCCTTGCAGTGACCTACGAAATGTACATCGTATGAGATTACTAGGAGTGACGACCCTAGACAGGATCCGTGTTGGGATTGATACAAGGGAGGTACCTTAGTTTCCCAATCCTGCTGTTTGAATGGACTAATAACAACTTGGTAATCATATCACCATAGCATTGCATGTGCCTGGAAGATGTGGAGCACTCTAGGGAGTGTGGCATGCCGCGGTCGTAAGATGTTGCCGTATGAGGGTGATCGTCGGTGAGGGCATACATCACGTCATATCATCTTGCATTAACAACAGTATTAGGACTTGTCTGATTTACTGCTTTACTATTATCGCGTGACTGAATTGTGAACATGCTAATCTTTGCTCTATGATTCCACTGAGTTGATCACTCATTCCCACGTTACGGGATGGTGTTTGCAACACCCACCAGACCCTGTTGTAGTTACAGGTGACGATGAGATCCAGGAGGTGGAGCTAGATGATGACGAGGACCAGGATGAGTTCTCGTATATGCAGTATCATGACGGCTTCCCGTAGGTGACCTGGATCGAGGGGACATCAGTGGGACTTTTCTTTTTGAACATTATTCTTTTGTTATGTACATGTATATGAGACTCAGAAATGTAGTCATACTTTGGAGATAGTTGAGATTACTTTGTTTTTCCATACAGTGATATATATCTTGTTTAGTCTTCCGCTTGCTTTTATCACTGGATCTGAAGTATGAATTGCAGTTTTGGTATACTTTTACTCATGTGAATGCTTTAAATCAGACAACATTGAATCATAACCATTTTTGTTGCATAAGTGACGGTCTGGAACTCGGGAGTTGAGTTTATACACGACCCCCGATTTTCAGGGTGTTACAGTTACCGAGAGTGGAGTAGAAAAGTAGTCGAACCACTATAAAAATGACTATGTTTGCGATTTCTATTTATCTGTGTATGTGATTGTTTATGGCTATACTTTCATATATACTTCTCTGAGCACACCTCACACACTAACACATTCATATCCATCATGAACCGAGTTCTATATTGCTATCTCTTGAATAGTTTGTGATTGTATCGTCTACAAGGCTTGAAAGCCGGTAGAGTTACTTTTAAGTAATCCTGATGATTGTTTATCTGTAAGGATTAGTGTAATAGGATTGTTAAATACATTGTAAAAACTTTTAAAAGTCCTATTCACCCTCCTTTAGGACATATTGGCATATTCCTACTTCAACTCAAGCGATCTTCACTGCCATTTTGAATTGGTATCAGAGCAGGTCTCTCTTTAAAGGCTTCACCGCCTAGAGAGTGATCTTAATTGAAGTTCAGGAATACGGCCAAAGGAGAGGGCTCATGAGTCACTAGACCTCCAGTATTTGATGATTCAAATTATGCATACTAGAAGGCTAGAATGCACTACTTCGTGAGATCTTTGGATCATGATGTTTGAGATGTAATTGAAAAGGGTTATGTGTTACCATCTAAATAGATTGTACTTGAGGGTGGCACTACCATCACAAAACCCAAACCCAAAGAAAAGTGGACGACGTTCAACAAAGAAAAATGAACTGTTGAAGCAAAAGTAATGAACGCCATCTACTGTGTCATGTTTAAGGATATATTCAATCAGATAAGTATGTGTGAAACATCCAAGGAAGCATGGGATTTACTAGAAACAACCCATGAAGGCACAAGCACTGTGAAGAGGTTTAAACTACAACTTCTTACTTCACAGTTCAAAAATCTTAGGATGGATGAGCATGAGACATTTATGGAGTTTTTCACCAAGTAGAATATTATTTGTAACTCCATGGGTGGATGGGGAGAAAAAGTTTCGGTACTAAAAATATGTAGGAAAATCTTAAGATCCCAACCGGAACGGTTTAATCCCAAAGTAACAATAATTGAAGAGTGTAGGAATATTGATGAGATGAAAGTAGAAGAACAGGTAGGTTCCCTATAAACTTTTGAACTACACTTGACACAATTCTAAAAATTCAAAAACATTGTCCTAAAAACTTCTAAAAAAACAAAACATGAGGACAGTGAGAGTGAAAAGGAAGATGAAGATGAGGAAGTAGCCTTACTAGCACAAAAATTCAGAAGAATCGCAGTCGTCCCTCCAAATCAAGAAAGGTGTACAACAAAACCTTGATAGGCAAATTTGGTAAACGGACCAAAGAACCACAATGTTATGCCTGTCATGAGTATGAACACTTATCTACTGAATGCCCAAATAGAAAAACTAAGGGCAAGACAATGGCTACCACGTGGGATGACACCGATGAGTCAAACTCAGAATCTAGTGACTCAGAGAGTGATAGAGATCAAAAACCATTGAAAATCCTTATGGTCTCCACTACTCCAGTCATTCCCAGTGAATTTGAGAACGAAAAGGAACAGCAACCCACCGAATCATCTCCATCTGATAATGAGGAAACTGAAGAGGAAGAAGAAGTTGAAAAGGATAAACTGCAAGATGCTTATAATCAACTGTATATTCATAGCATTCATATCCTTAAAAGGCTCAGTATGTCTGAAAAAAAAAGGAATTGTTGCAGAAAGACTTGGACAGAACCTTGAAAACTAACACACATTTAGTCAATGATTTGCAACAATATCATTCAGATAATGATAAGTTAGAAAGAGAAAATTTATCCCTAAAAATGAAATTATCAAAACTTATGAACTGGGCTGAACTGTTAAGAGATGATAATGCGCAACTTAAGAATGCGAATCACTCACTCAACATTGACTTAGAAAAATCTAGGAGATTTGATGAAATCAACTACAAATTTTCCCAAAGTGGTGAGAAGATAGAAAAGTTATTAGGGATGGGAAGACAAGGAAAAGACAAGAGTGGCTTAGGGTATGAGAAAATTAAAAAGAAAACTGAAAATAAAGCTCTAACAAATCTCGCTGCTTCAGGTAGTAATATGAGAACCTCTCCAGTTTATCATTTGTGTAATGATGTGGGTCATTATGAGTTTGAATGTTTAACACCTACATGGACTTTACATAACTCTGATCAAAACCACATTGTCAAATTAATAAGAGAAACTCAGAATATTAAGTCTATCTAGGAGAAAAACCTATTCATCACCACATAAAGAAAAAGACAAAATGAAGAAGTCTGCCTCAAAATGGGTAGTAAAAGAAAAACTGAACTATCTGATGATTAACTTTCATGTACCCTAAAATATCGAGCAGAAAAAGATACAAGTCCAGGTCATGCATCTAGATTTGGATGTTTGCTGAAAATGATGCAATTTTGCTGAGCTCCAAATGAAATATCTAAGGTTCTAGACCTCCATCTTTCGTATATAAACATTCAAATGATTATACTTTTGTGTGTGTATAGAGATTGTACATAATTTTGCTAAGTATACCATTGACTCATAGAAATTCTAGAAGTATGCTTGAAAAATCATCTTAATATTGGAACTAAAAAATTAGTCACCTTAGATATGATTATTGAATGTCGTTTTTCGATTAAATCGAACAATGGTCGATATAATCGACAGCTCCTTAGAAGGTGAAAAGGCATATGATCGAGGATGAAATTAAAAAGAGAATTGATGAGATCGATCCAGAGTATGTCGATGTAATCAAAATACAGATTGTTAATATCGATGAATGCCACCCGATATAAACCGATGAAACACGAAAAAGGGGATTTTGTGCTCCAGAGTTCTAGGCACTCTTCTCTACTTGCATCTCTCATTCAGTCGGTCCGGAACATTGTCAGATCATCCCAAAAGCTCCAAGAATTGGTAATACTTTTCTAATCTTCAAGATTCCTCATTTGTGTCTTTGTATTTTCGTATCCTCTGAGTTTTGTCCTCTTTCCCAAATACTTTTAAATCACATTTGTCGTCATGGGAAAAGACAAAGAAAAAGTGTCGAGTCTGGGAGAGTCATCAAGATCTACCTGACAAAAGTGATTGCTTTAAGAGGAAGCACACGATTCCAAGAGCGGGGGACCCCCACAAGGCAATGCACAAGACAACATGGGTCCCAATCTGCAGAATAGGTCCCAATCTGCAGAATAGGTGCCTCCACCGGCACCTCCTCCAACTGCATCAACTTCTCGTCCTCCCAAATACATGGGTAGAAATCTTATCCATGAGAGAAAAGTAGACAGGGACTGTCTAAGGCCATATTATCTAGAATCCTTATTCACCGCAATTGATTGGCTACCAGTTCTAGATTTTGGTGGGCCATGCCAATTTGAACATACACACAACTTCCTTGCAGCATGTCATTCACCTATGTCTGAAACTCCATCCTTTATGGTCTCTTTAGAGGGTGATGATTTGCTCATCACACCTGCTACAGTGGAAAATATCCTCGGTTTGAACATGGCTCCCGAAGGAATACCTGACATAAACCTCGACAATATGGAAATTCGGTATAGGATAACTAAGTATCTGTGTCACGATAGGGACATCCCTTGTCATCAAGGGAATGCGTTGAAAGCTAGGTATATGGAACCACGATTTCGGGTCATGCATAGCATTTTCACCACAAACATATATCCCAGGAGTACCAACCGATCTGATCTCACAGGCTTTATGACGATGATAGTGTACTCAGTTGCCAACGGGATAAAGATCTGTCTTCTGACTTTACTTGTTCATCAGTTGGTAAATGCCATTTATACATCCAGGGACCTCCATCTGCCATATCCCTGGATTATAAATATGATTTGTAATGCTATTGGTTTTCCAACAACCACTCATCCAGTCCACCCTCTACACACTCTTAACAAGAACAACATTCGTAAGATGGACTTGGTTTTTCACAAGTACCCTCCTGACCCATAGGAGGCTGTTCAAGTAGAAGAGGCTGGTGATGAAGGTGGCGCCCCTATGGAAGAGGCTGAAGTAGACAGAGATGCACTTCTTGGATCAGAGCCTGCTCCATCAGCTTCATCGCCCGGGTATGCCAAATGATTTAAACTAGACAGGATCGATGCGATTCAAAGGGACGTACACTTCATACGAGACAGGCTTACGGTCCTAGAACGGCTAGTCCAGGGAATACAGTAGACGGTACAACAATTGGTTGAGATAATCACCTGTCATTGCGATGATACAGCACCATCAACCTCTGCCCCTCCACCGTAATGCGAGTCTCTGCACACTTTCACATTCGCCTACACTTCTTTCAACGTATGCGCATAAGTATCTTTTTGGTGCTCTACGCTCTCATGAGCGAATGTGATAGTCTTTTGATAGTTTGCATTTTTTTGTGTATATACCAGGTAAGGGTCTGCTGCTGCTAGATATCGTTGGTTGCCCAAGAATGGGCTTAACAGTTTTTTTTGGTTAGTGCATGAATGCCGAATATCTGCTACCCTTGGGCAGTATTACTTTTGGACTCTAAATGAATGTGGCTACACATAATTCCTTTCTTATGTGATGCATTTGAATTCATTGATTATTCAATCTGCTTTATAACTGCCTTCTGTGCTTTACTCTGCATCCATAGTTGAAAGTGCACCTACAAGTGCCCTGGTTTATCAATTACGGTGTAAGTTGAGTCAGTCGGACAACAGCGCCTAACAGGAAGATCAAGTCAAGTGTATGCCTCAACTGGATGTGTGGAAGCTCGTCATAGGTAAATCATAGCCTCACAACCCATGTCTCAAAACACCAGGTGATTAAAACTCTTAAAACTAAGTAAAACATCTTAGGGTTTTATTGTAAGAAAACTTTTTACCAAATAGAAAAATCTTCAACTTTTCTTACCCTGTCGATTATATCGATTCACCTTTCGATATGATTGACCTGCTCTGTCGATGTCCTCGGTATATTAATCGATACAATCGAGTGAGGACAAAAAGCATCCAGCAACTAAACATTTATTTGAACGATTTATCGATATATCAAAGTTTCAATCGATACCATCAATATTCAAATATCGATACCATCGAAAGTGGATCGATAATATCGACAGACAGTTTTCTGGCGCCCCTGTTTTTCTAAAGAAAACTATTATAAGATATATTGATGACCGTCCGATTCAATCTGAATTCAAATATCGATCATATCGGAAGTCATTCGATCATATCGATCGTGGGCGCATGTTTCCTCCAGCAAATATTTTAGGGTGTTTTAAACGTTGATCGGGGGGCCAGTCGAGAAATCGATATTCATATGTCAATCATATCGAGGCCTGTTTGATTGGATCGAGACCGAACACAAACCATCCAGAAAGCTTATAGGTAAATCTATACGATTTATCGATTCAATCGACACGAACTCCGATATCATCGATATACAAATTTTGATGACATCAGCTGTTCCCCGATCATATCTTAAAAATCTGAAATATTTCTAAGCTAATCTCTCTCATGCTTCAAATGTCGATAGCTCGATCCCAATATCGATGGAATCGGAGTTCGAAATTCGATAACATCAACACCTGTATCGATCCACTCGATAAGCCGGTAAAAGGTTTCAAAAGTGAATGACTTGAAGTTTGTGTCATCGAGTAGATCATCGATACAATCGAGAGTATACGCTCGATCCTATCGACTCTTGCTCTATGATATCGAACTTTGTCATAAATATGACCGTTTTATATTCGTTGAAACCTTTTGTCTATTTAAAGAGAGGCTTGTCTTTATTGCTGGTAGAGAAAGAAGAGAGTGCTTCTGAGTGTTTTAAACTTCATATTATTTATCTTAAGCCCTTTCTCTCAGGGAGTTCATTCTCCAATCCACCCTCATCATTAATATTCAATAAAGTGGATTGAAGAATGAACTTCTGCATTCAAGGATCCTCCAGCTACTACCTTAATGGAAAATCTTTAAGCTGGGATTCCTTAAATGCATAGATGATTAGAATGACTCTATCTTTCTAATAGAAAAATCTTTAGAGAGTGGAATTCCATCATAACCTTGACCCGACTTGAAGCCTAGTATTGGTACATCTTTTGTGTTGCGGATCAAGGGAGCTGAAGACTCTTCATCAACAAGAAGGAGATCTTCATCACTGCGCTAAAAGGGACTCATCAACTTATCTGTAAGTATCTAGAGTCCAGATGATACTTGTAATCATTCCTTTATAGGATTGGGTCTTAAGTGTTGCTCACCCTTTAAAGTCCTCAAAGGAGGCCTCCGGTGGGAGTATGCGTGTGGGTGCATTGTGTGGACCCTTGTTCTGTGTAGGAATAAACATCTGGTTATGAGTGAACCAGTAAAACTCTGGGTTATGAGGTAAACCGTGTAAAATCTCTGTTAGGGTCTTAGGGTAAAATCCTTGGCCAGTGTGCCTAAACCAGGTGCTAAGTGTTGACCCTTACTCGTGAGAGCATAAACAGTCAGCCTCTGTATAGGTTGTAAAGGTTGAAGGTGAACCTGATTTAAAACCTTAGGTTTGAGGTGAACCATGGAAAACTTCCATAGTAAAATCTAGTACACTCAAGGGTTGAGTGTGGCAGCCGGGAGTGGAGTAGACAAGTAGTCGAACCACTATAAAAATGACTGTGTCTGTGATTGATTCTTGTGCTTGATCATTTGTGTGATTATGTTAATTGCATTCATATCTGCTCACACTTCACACACACAGTCACATCTATCATAGACTATAACTGCTTTATGCTTATTAAATTGAATAGTTTTGTGATTGGATCCTCTACTGGGCTTAGAAGCAAGTAGAGTTGCATTTGAGTAATCCTGAAAATTGCATACCTGTTAAGATTAGAGTGATAGGATTTTTAATATAATTCATAAATCTTTAAAAAGTCCTATTCACCCCCCTCTAGGACATATTGCCATATTCCTACTTCAACTCAAGTGGTCTTCACCGCTATTTCAATAGTCACTATCATTGATGTATGCATAACACTAGTTTAACCTTATGCATTTATGTATGTGCTTCTCCCATATGCCTCTTTAAAACTTCCGTCAATATCACTTGCTATATCTTTGTCAATGACTGATAAAAAATGGGAGAAAAGTTAAAAACACCCCAGATGGAAATTGTATATGCTTGAGTATGTTTCAGGTGTTAGGGGGAGAAGCTGCACCAAGAATCGGGGAGTTTTACAGCAAGGGGGAGCAAATGCTAGTTGTGTACATGGGATCATTAGAATTTATAAAATTATGTAAATTTCATGTACACACAATTTAAGATGTATCTGTTTTTCTAGATATTATCCTAGGGTGTTTTGAGTATTTTGTCACGTAATTAACAAAGGGAGAGATTGAAAGTGCCCTTGCTAGTACCCTGGTTTGTCAATTAGCATGTGCGTTAAGTCAGTTAGAGTGTAAAGCCTCACAGGAAGATTTATTCAAGTGTCTGTCTTAACCGGATGTGTGGAAGCTCACCGTAGGTAAATATAAGCCTCACATCTCATGTCCCAAAACACCAGGTGATTAAAACCCTTAAAAATAAGTTAGAACATATGAGAGTTTTTGGGTAAGAGAACTTTTTCAAACATCAGAAAAACTCTAAGTTTTCTTGTCCTGTCGATTGTATCGATACACATCTCGATATAATTGACCTGCGCTGTCCATGTCCTCGGAAGACCAATCAATCAAATCGAATGAGGACTTAATGTGTTCAGCAACCAAATACATATGTGGACAGAATTATCGATGTATCGACACACTTATCCATATCATCGATATTTGATTCTCGAGCTCATCAAAGGTGGCTCGATAATATCGACAGGCAGTTCTAGCGTCCCTGTTCTTACTAAGGAAAATCATATATGCTTCGATATATCAGAGTTCTCTTCGATACCATCGAAGTACAAATCTCGATGGTATCGAAAGGCTCTCAATACTATCGGTCATGGGCGCGATGTTCTCCAACAACATTTTTTAAGTGGTTTTTATCTCTGATCAGAGGTCACTCAATAAAATCGATATTCTAATATCGATGATATCGGGGCCGAATCGAGTGTATCGAGAACGGAAAAAACTGTCAAGAAAGTTCAGTGATAAAATCCTTAGATTTTTTGATACATCGACCTGATTGACGATATCATCAACAGTCAAATTTCGATGATATCAAGTATCTCCCGATCATATCTAAAATCCTGAAAAATCTATATAAGTTTCTCTCATTTTTCAAATATCGAGGACTCGATCCTTGTATCGATATAATTGGAGTTCGAAATCTGATGGCATCGACACGAGTCTTGATTCCCTCGATCAGTTGGCAGAAAGTTTTTCAAAAGCGTATGACATTGAGTTTGTGTCATCGAGCAGACCATCGATACGATTGAGAGTATATGCTCGATGATACCAAACCTGCTCGATGATATCGACTTCTATCATAAATATGATCGTTTTATACCATTGGAACCTTTTTGCCTATTTAAAGAGAATTTGTCTCTAGTTGCTATGAGAGAAAGAAGAGAGTACTTTTGTGTGTTTAAACTCAGACCATATACCCAAAGTCCTTTCTCTCAAGGAGTGTACGCAGTGGGTGCGTTATGTGGACCCTTGCTCTGTGGAGAGCATAAACATCTGGTTTGAGGTGAACCAGTAAAACCTTCGGTTTGAGGTGAACCGGGTAAAACCTTGGGTTTAAGTTGAACTGAGTGAAACCTCAGTTAGGGTCTTAGGGAAGATCCTTGGCCAGTGTGCCTAAATGTGGGTGCGATGTGTTAACCCTTGCTCATGAGAGCATAAACGTCAGCCTCAGTGTAGGTTGTAAAGGTTGAAGGTGAACCTGATTAAAACCTTAGGTTAGAGGTGAACCATGTGAAACCTCCTTAGTGAAATCCGGTACACTCAAGGGTTGAGTGCGGTTACCGGGAGTGGAGTATAAAAGTAGTCGAACTACTATAAAAATGATTATGTTTACGATTCCTATTTATCTGTGTATGTGATTGTTTATGGCTATACTTTCATATTTACTTCTCTGAGCACACCTCACACACTAACACAGTCATATCCATCATGAACCAAGTTCTATATTGCTATCTCTTGAATAGTTTGTGATTAGATCCTCTACCAGGCTTGGAAGCCAGTAGAGTTACTTTTGAGTAATCCTGATGATTGTTTATCTGTAAGGATTAGTGTAATAGGATTGTTAAATACATTGTAAAAACTTTTAAAAGTCCTATTCACCCCCCTCTAGGACATATTGGCATATTCCTACTTCAACTCAAGCGGTCTTCACCGCCATTTTCAATAATCAGTGGGTGAGTCTAACTTAGTTGGTGCCTAAGAAGTCTGGAATTACTATCGTAGCCAATGTCAGCAATGAACTCTTGCCAAATAGAGTTAACAGTGGTTAGAGAATATGCATTGACTACGGGAAGCTAAACACCATAATGAGGAAAGACCACTTTTCCTTACCTTTTATTGATCAAAATTTGGAAAGATTAGTTGGTCATTCCTATTACTACTTCCTAGATGGGTACTCAGGCTATAATCAAATTAAGATACCTTCAGAAGATTAGGAGAAGACCATATTAACATGCTCATTTGGCACCTTTGCTTATCGAAGAATGTCATTCAGATTATATAATGCTCATACAGCATACCAAAGATGCATGCTTAGTATTTTTTTCAGATATGGTTGGTCATTTTCTGGAACTGTTCATAGATGACTTCTCCATTTTCGTTAGTTCATTCGATGAGTGCCTTGAGCACTTGAATTTGGTTTTCAAAAGGTGAGAAGAGAAAAAACTTATCTTGAATTAAGAAAAGTGTCACTTTAAGGTTTAATAGGGAATTGTCATTAGGTATGTGATTTTCTCCATTGGAATTGAAGTGGACAAGGCCAAAATTATAACACCCCAAACTTTTCAATACCCAAGTATTGAAAGTTCTCAAGTGTTACAATGAAATTTAATTTAATATATATATGTATATCATCATTTTAACATATCCTAACCTTCTATTTTCTGATCTGAATCTGGTTGTTGCTAATAATCTTCATCCGTAGATCAAGTCATCCGACCATTGATTTTTAAGACAGGATCATCATATATCCAAGTATTTTCACTTTTCCATCATAACCAACAGTTCAATCAACTATTCACTGCCAGGTAAATATATCCGACCATCTACTTTGATTTTGGACCATCCAATCATAATAAACTAACTACTTGATCTCTACGTTCACTCGTTCACATATCGAATTGAGATGTTGATCCTTTTAATCTTGTTCACTACCTATGAATATGCTCAACCCACTATCAAAACTATAATCTAAGGAACTTACATATATGAACAAGTCATTTGAATCTAACAGTATATATGTTCTACCTCTTGATCACTTCAAAAAATTACTTTATGTTCATCCGTCTACGAAACTGACCGTACGTCCACCTACATACATGATCAGAATACTAACCATCAAGTTTTACTATTTTCAACATATCATCTAACCATCCATTATGTTGTTTGGTATATGTACCTTCTCTTAATTAATGATAATTTTAACTTATTTAGTAAATAAATCTTTATTTACAATGATTTAGATATGAGCTCTTTTGTAAGAATTGCTTAGAAACGTGCTTATAATTATGTAAAATCATTATATTTCTCAAAACTCTCAGATTAACAATAATTATAAAAATGTCATTAACCCGAACCATTGAATTTTAGATCACATGGTTCTCATAATATGTTTGATATGAAACTTTTTACCATATCTATATATTATAAATTATCTATACACATCAAATTTTAGGCCTTAGATCATTGTAAAAGTAGCCTAATTAATAAATCATCACATTAGCTGTTGATTTTGATGTCCTTCGAGTGAGAAAAGCTCATGGGTAATCGTAATAGGATACTTCCCTTCATATGAACAACATTGATTGCCCATCATATGGACCAAGTGTGAAATATAATAGCCCCAACTTGTTAGTATAACACCCCGAACTTTTCAATACCCGAATTTAAAAGTTCTCGACTGTTACCATGAAATTTAACTTAATAAGTACATGTGTATGATACCAATTTAGCTATCCAAACCTTACGTCTATTCTTCAACATGAATCTGACCATTGAGAATGATCTTCATCCATAGATCAAGTCATCCGACCGTTAGAAAAGGCCGAGCTAGAGTCCTAGAGGGGGTCTGAATAAGACTATGCCAAATTAAAATAATAATAGCAGAATTTAATCAATTAAAGGAAAGATAGCACTATAAACAATTCACAATACGAAAATATAAAGAAACCTCAAAATTCTAATATTGAGAGGTTGATACAAATGTTGTTCTAAGGACAACCTTAGACTCGTTAGAGAGAAAGAGCAAATGAGGAAGAAAGAGGTTTTTCTCCAAATGAAAAGCACCAGCAAAGACTAGTCGAGTACGTCATCGACCGGTCGTGCTACGACTGGTCAAGTACGTCCTCGACTGTCATGCACAGCCAAAAATATGCATTTTGCATATAATTTTAAAATTTAAACAATTAATTTAACAAATATACACACTATGATACATACATGCATGAATAATCAATTCAAATTGCACATACCAAGATCAAATTTAAATTTATTAAACCTGCTTTTATCGAGCGATTTAGTGAAAATGTCAGAAAGTTGAGTCTCAGTTGGAATGTATTCCAAAGAAATTAGCTTTTCTTCTACTAATTCACGAATGTAGTGATATCTAATGTTAATATGCTTGGTTCATGAATGCTGGATTGGATTTTTAGATATATTAATTACACTAGAATTATCACAATATAAAATCATTGAATCCTGTGCAATTCCGTAATCGCTTAACATTCTATTCATCCATACAAGTTGAGTACATGCATTTTCAGCTACAATGTATTCAACCTCAGCAGTTGAAAGCGATATGGAATTTTGTTTCTTGCTAAACCAAGAAACTAAATAGTTTTCAATATAGAAATAACCACCACTGGTTGATTTCCTATCATCGATATTGTCAGCCCAATCAGTATCTATGTAACCAACCAATTGAATACTAGTATCATGAGGATACCAGAGACCCAAATATATTATACTTGCGACATATCGCATAATCCGCTTAACAGCAATTAAATGTAACTCTTTAGGGTCAGATTGATATCTAGCACAAATTTCAATGCTAAAAGCAATATCAAGTCTACTTGCAGTCAAATAAAGTAAATTATCAATCATATTACGATATAATTTAGGATCCACACTTTTACCTGTAGAATCTTTTGAGAGTCTTAATATTATACTCATAGGAGTATCAAAAATTTTTTCATTCTCAAATTTAAACTTTAATTAAGTTCAGAGTATGTTTGATTTGAGAAACAAAGATACCATGAGGTTGTTGTTTTACTCACAATCCTAAGAAGTAATTCAATTCCCCAACCATGCTCATTTCGAATTTAAATTTCATAAGATCTACAAACTCAACAGTCATGTTAGTACAGGTAGATCCATAAATAATATCATCAATATATATCTGCACTATTAATATATGATCGTTATGTTTCTTAACAAAAAGAGTCTTATTAATACTTCCCATTAGAAAATCATGACTTAGTAAAAACTTAGTCAATTTTTCATACCATACCCTGAGAGCTTGTTTTAAACCGTAGAGAGCCTTTTTTTAAGCGATATAGACATGATCAATATTTTTAGGGTCTTCAAAACCCGTCGGTTGTTCAACATGCACTTATTCATGTAAATCACCGTTTTAAAAAGCACTCTTTATATCCATTTGATAAATTTTAAATTTTTTAAAGTAAGCAATGGATACAAATAGTCTGATTGATTCAAGATGAGCAATTGAGGCAAAAGGTTTCATCATAATCTATGCCTTCAATTTGAGTGTACCCTTATACAACCAGTCTAGCCTTGTTTCGAATTATATTACCAAGTTCATCAGACTTATTTTTAAAAATCAACTTAATTCTGATAATATGTTTATCTTTAGGTCTAGGAACTAAATATCAAACATCATTTCTAATAAATTGATTGAGCTCTTCTTGCATCACAACAATCCAGTTTTCGTCAGTAAGAGCTTCTTTTACTTTAGCCAGTTCTATTTGAAATGTAAAGCACATGCAATTACATATATCTTCTAGTTGTCTACGAGTGCACACACCAGTGAGAGGGTTTTCAAGAATCTGTGTGATTGGATGATCTTTAACAGTCCTCAATTTAGAGTTATTTTGACTTGATGAAGTATCTGGTTTGTCAATCAAAAGAACTTCATCATTATCTGAACTTGAGGCAGGTGTATTCAAGTGATCATCAATGATAACATTGATGGACTCTTGAATTACACCGGTCCTCTTATTCAATACTCGATATGCTTGACTGTTCAAAGCATATCCTAAGAAGATCCCTTCATCACTTTGGGTGTCAAACTTGTCCACATTTTAGTCTTATATGACTATGAGGTTCTACAAAATTTAGACCCCGATTTATGATCTTACACTGTTGAATGTTGAAGCCAATTCCTTCCTTTAGTGCAAAAGGTGAAATTTCATATTTAGGCCTTTTCCACCATTGATCAATCACCAAATTTTATCTAACCATTTTCCTATCCTGACTACATATTTCTTTCAAAATTGGGCCATAATCTTTAAGTGTGGACTGGTAATTAAGATCAAGTTTGTTTTGACACCCATTAGGAGAATTTTCAAGATAAGCCAATCTAAATCTCTGATCACTAAGAAAATCATATACCCCGACCTTATTCGACAACCCTGACACACTGTATAAATTAGATTTAAAGAAAGATCGCTAGAAAATATCAAATTAGAGAAACTCAATCTAAATGGTATGTGAAACACACCCCCTCTTACATGCCCACTCCTTTATAAAAGGAGGAGTGTGTCCCCTTCTCCTCTTACACTCCCATGATCCCATGTCCAAGAAAGAAAAAATAAAAGGGAAAAGGGGAAAGAGAGAGAGAGAGAGAGAGAGAGAGAGAGAGAGAGAGAGAGAGCCTAGTCATCCATCATCCTCTTCTACATGTGTGATGTCTCCCTCTTATTCAAGCAATGTCATGATTTGTGTAGAAACTTTCCTACATTGAGATCTACCTAGGATTTAGATATAAGGATAAGGTGAGGGATTCCTTTAAGCTTATACTAATTTGAGTAGATATGATTTATCTTATTTTTTCATACTTTCATATTATTGTGATTTTTCATGCAATCGATTAATTACCATTATTAATTATTTATCCTTTTGAGAATTATATTTAAGGTACAATTTTAATGAATTTATATGGGGTGATAGAAACAAGTCTTACCATTTACCAATTTTGAGAGCGACAAATGCTTCTACTCTATATTGAGTTGCCATTTTACTCCTCTTCCCTTAATTTTGTTAAGATAGCCTATGTGCTACTCTTCTCTTTTATTGAGTTAGCTTAATGTCACTCTTGTCCTTTATTAGGTCAGCCTTGTGCTACCTTCCTTTATGGCTTAGGAATGAGTCTTAAAATTTCAAAACCCTCGAGGTTTGACTTATTTCTCTATTGATACAAGTGATGTATTATATGTCACATATATAGTGGTTCATATATATTATTGTGGACGTAATGGGTTTCAGGTAGTGGCCCTCTTGGTTGGCACTATTGAGGGTCAAATATTATATATTAGACCCCAGTTATTACCTGATTTTATGAAAATGATAATTCTTAACATCTTATTTTAATCGTGTTTGTATTGTAAGGTGACTTTGGGAGCCTGGACTGGAAAAGGGTATTAAAAGTATGAATTTAACGCTCACAAATCACCAAGGCAAGGGACGGACTCTTGGGGACCAAGATCAAAGAATTTACAAGCCCAAGATTCGAGAAAATCTAGTATGTCACGTTAAATAGGCCTGAAATGTGTCCAGAATATAAGATCATAGGATTCTTACCATCTGTTTGGCTAGAAACTTTATATCTGACCTAGGGACCCTAAATTAACCGTACAAGTTAAATTTTAGTCCTTGGATCCCTATGGAAGTGGCCCAATGGACAGATCATCCCATAAATCATTAATCTGGGGCCCACCGGATATCAAGATATGCTTCAATTTTGGTCTCAACCCCTTAAATGTGGTGGCACAATGAATGGTCAGAATAGATCTTCCAAGAAATGTCATAAGTGGACCCCACTTGCAAGTGCACGTGCACCACTCGTGTGCACCAGATGTGCACCACACTAGCCAGACCGATCAACAGATTGCTGGCCGAAGGAATTTTGAAATATCCTTCTTCCTGCTGCGCAACGTAAACCGTGAATAGAGACTTTTGGTTTTCCTTTATGGGCCGCCAGCTTGCCTCAATGGTCTAATCCGAACCGTCCATCAGAGTCCTACAAGCCCACTGATCAAGACCTACGTAGAAAATTTCCAAGAAACAGCGAGGATCCGATTTTAGCCATTTAAATGGAAGATAGACGATGTAATAAAATAATCTATGGGCCACACCGAATCTTACCTGTAACTAGCCAATTTCAACTGGTTTTTCGATGTGCATTCAATGGATGGATTGGATTTTCCTGAAGACATCAATCAGCGCCCCACCATCAGCACAGCACAAGGTTGTGTAGGCCCTGTTTACAACACGTCCAAGAGCCAGCCGATCCGGGCTGTTTTGCAGTCATGGCCAGGAACGGTCCGATGATCCTGACCGTTCAATATCCTCCCAAGGTGGGACCGAACAATCCCAAGGATTCTGAACGGAGTGGATCTTGTGTCAGACTTCTTTTTGTCTCTCAAAAACCTGTCGCTACGGAAGATATACCGCTGTTGCTGCGTAAAGAAGCTACCCATGTTACAGTTGCGTAAACAGCTGTCCACCTCTCCACGCACGGACTCCACCTCTTCAGGCAGCAACTGCAACACATATATAAACGAGAAGAGAAGAGAAGGAAGATCACCAAGCCTGGACGTTTGGAAGGAGGGGGAGAGAGAGAGAGAGAGAGAAAGAGAGAGAGAGAGAGAGAGAGAGATTAAGAGTTGTTTTACTGTTTGTTTTATGAATTGTTGGAGATTTTAGGTAGATCATGTCTGGCTAAACCTCTTAGCTAGGGCTAAGAGGTGAATCCTGTAGTGTGATAGGCTGACTTCTATGGCTTTGATTCATGTTTAGACTGCACTGGTGTTGATCTAGTTTGATTAATAGGAATGTTTTTAGTTTTTAATGATTTGTTGCGACTTACATTACAATAGATCTACGATGGCTTTGAGCATTTCCTTTCCCTTATTTTAATTGTGAAGATAAGAAGCCCTGTTGTTCACCATTGCCCCTTAGACATGGTTAGATGATGGAATCCTTCCTAACATTCATATATCTTTTTTATTAGCTGTGGATTGGTTTAATTCTATCGTTTACTTTATCTCATGGGCATGGTTTTGTGATGGAATTAACTTTAATTTTCATACCTCTCATCTCTTGAAAACTAGATCAAAGGAAGTTCAGGTATGGTTTTTAATGGTATATCTTCCAACTGGATGCAGATGGGACTCTAAACCCAGTTGAGTTCATGAATCAAGCATAGATCTCCATGATCTCTACAAGTGGATCCTCTGAATCCCTAGTTTTTCACCTTTAAATTTTCAAATTTTTAGTTTACAATTTCACCATTATTCCCTCATATTCACTTTATTTAGATTTTATCTTCTTCTAGTTCTAGTTCTAGTTACTTTCAGATTACGTACAAGGTTCAGTCCCTGTGGATTCGACCCCGGTCTTACTAAGATTATTACTACATCACAACCCTATACTTGGGGTGTGAACAAGTTTTTGGCGCCGTTACTAAGGATTGACGGTTACATTTTTCTGAGATAAGCTAGTTTTAGAATTAGGTTAAGATTAAGATTTTATAACTTTAAGTTTAGATTTTTCTATTTGAATTTGTAAAAAAACTAACCTAACTTTCTGTTTTGTAGGACTTTGATATAGACTTTCTAAATTGGTAATCTTTTTCTAATTTCTCTATTTTTCTATTTTTAGGATTAGGATTTTATTTTGGGTTTTTAAAAACTTTCTAATTCTAGGATTATTTTTTTTGAATTTTAGAAACTAACATTACTTTATAATTTTAGGTTTAAAACTTCCCTAATTTGTTTTTTGAAACTTTCCTTTTTCCTTTATAGAAATTTTCTTTTAGAAACTAGTTTACTTTCTATTTTAAGTTTTAGGAACTTTCTATTTTTAGAAACTAACATGTCTTGGTTTGTTTTGCAAGTTTTTAACTTAGGGACTCCAATCTGGTAACTTCTTTCCAACCGTCTCTTTCTTTATAGATTTTTATTTTCTTTCTCTTTTTTAATATTTACATTAGAATCTAAATTGAGGGCTGCAAGTGTTTCATGCCCAAGTGGGCTCGTGACAACTCGACGTATCTTGACTGAAGGAGGATTGCTTGAGGGGTTGACTATCTATCACAAGACTAGACACCGCTCAAGATCCCCTTAGTTAATTGAAGTGATGGCTAAAAATCAACCTCTTCTACCCCAACCTATGATGGAGGACATTCAAGATGAGAATGAGGTACATCAAGCACCCCCGCCTCAAACTTTATGAAATTATTTACAACCGGCGGAGGTGAATACGCCCTCATGCATGGTTTTTTTTGAGAATGTACGACACATGGATATCAAGCCAAGGGTGATCCAACTCCTTCCTAAATTTCATGGGCTTTAGTTAGAAAATCCATACTTACATCTGAAGGAGTTTGATGAGATCATAGCTACTTTATACTTTCCTAACGTGTCTGATGACACGGTCAGGTTGAAACTCTTTCCCTTTTCTTTGAAAGAGAAAGCTAAGACGTGGTTACATTCACTACATCCTCGATTTATTGGCAGATGGAATGACATGACAAAAGAGTTCATAAAGAAGTTTTTCCCATACCATAAGACGAACACCCTCAGAAAGTCAATCATGCACTTTTCCCAAAGGGAAGATGAAACATTCTTCCAATGTTGGGAACGGTTCAAGGATCTTGTCAGTTCATGCCCACAACATGATTTTGAAACATGGTGCATCACGAACTTTTTCTATGATGGACTAACATCTCCCATGTGGCAATTAGTCGAGACGATGTGTAATGGAGAGTTTATGAATAAAGGTATTGATAAGGTGTGGGACTACTCTGATAAGCTTGATGAAAACACACAATCATGGGACATCTCCCCTAGATTAAGTATTATGTCTAGGCCAACTCATTCCAAGGAAAGGGGTGGAATGTATCTCCTGAAAGAGGATAATGATATCAATGCTAAAATGGCTTATCTCACTAGAAAACTCGAGGCCTTGGAATTAAAGAAGGATAAGGCTAAGGAAATTGTTTGCGGTATTTGTGGTTGCAACATTCACACTACTGAAAATTGTCCAAAAATATTTGTCTTTCAAGAGGTATTGAATGAGCAATCTAATGCCGTAAGTAATTACCAAAGACCTTTCATTAGGCCCATGTCTAATACATACAATCCTGGTTGGAGAAATCATCCAAACTTCAGTTGGAGGAATGGACAAACCGCTACACCTCAAGGTTTCCTAAATCAAATTCCAATTCAAGAGAAACCTCAAGAGGATTTGGTTTTAAAACACTTTCAAAAGCAAGAGCTTTTTAATCAAGGTATGCTATAAGCCTTTCAAGACCTTACAAAAGCGATACAAGGACTTAAGCTTGAAAATACGATTGGGAACAAGGGGAGCTTCCTAGTTCAACCTCTTTCCAATCTTAAACTGCAATATGAAGTTAGCGGCCTAAGCTCTTCAAATCAAATGGAGCAAGCTAAATCTATCACTACTCTTAGGAGTGGGAAGATCATTGACAAAACTATTCCGATTAGGACTGAAAAGCCTAAGGACCCAGAAGTGGACAAAGAAGATGGATCTAGCCATGCCCCACCAAAGTTAGAACTGGAACCTCAAGGGAAGGCCGTTGATCCATTTCCCCAACAGCTGGTTACACCAAAACCTCTCTCTAACTCTCAGGATATTTTAGAGGTGTTGAACAAGTGAAGGTCAACATTCCTCTACTTGATGCTATGAAACAAATACCTTCATATGCCAAATTCCTGAAAGACTTATGTATAACCAAACGACGGTAAAATATTCAAAAGAAAATCTTTCTAACTGAGAAAGTGAGTGCCATCCTAAAGCAAGACGTGTCATAGAAATTCAAGGATCCCGGTAGCCCAACCATATCATGTATAATCGGAGACTATCGAATTGAGCACGCACTTCTTGACTTCGGAGCGAGCGTTAATCTGATTCCCTACTTGTCACGCCCCAAACTCAGAAACCGGGCTCACAAAATTCTCGATCGCCGAATCCGGCGCCGACAGCCTCCTTAGAACCCCATTCTCGGCTCCTAGCGCCCATTCGCCAGGTTCCGATCCTGGGATACTACGTGGAGGATTTTCAACATCAGTTTGATTCGTAATAAGCATAACCAAAGGCATAACCCACAAACAACTACCAAGAGCTCCATTACATTTCCACTATGATAAAAAACTTTACAAGTACAATGAGCATAAAGGGAAATACAATGGTAAAGAATAAAAAACTCTAAAATGATCTGCAACGTGCTCCTGCCTTAGCGCTGCTGCGCCCCAACGTCACCTGCACGCAACGGTCGTGCATAAGCTTATAGAAAGCTTAGAGGGTGGTGAAAGTGTGTGCGCAAGGTAGTAATATGATCATGTAATGTCAGAGTAATGGAGAAATGCAGATGGATCCATAATATCATGAGCCGTACCAAGGCTATGCGATGCAAGACATGAATGATATCGGCCATCCCAAGGCCATGCGATGTGAAATGCAACTCAAGCATACAAATCCTCATCTATGTCCACATGTCAATACAACTCACTCTGGGATATCACCGGGGTCTAGTACACTCTAAACCAGATTGCCGCCTCATCGCGCGCAATAAGGTAAGTGGAAGAGACCTCACTACCCGTCTGTCAATATCAGGCGCGACTTGTCGATAGCGGACCCATTCCTCGAGCTGGTCAAACTCAGCCTAGCATTGCCCCCTACACTCAGGCGGGTAAGGCCGCACCCCCTTCCAACTGACCACGACACAGTGGAGAGCGTAGTCATCTGGTAATCGACACTCGACGTTCATCTACCCACTCGATGTAGACGTTGGAGCAACCTCTTGGTACTATAAGGATTTAGGAACTTTCACCCAGGGATATCTATAGCACCCCATGTAGAACAAGATTTCCGGTATCCAATCCTGCCAACCACGATCAGTCTGTGGAGGCTACGGCCCCGATGTAGATAGGGCATACAGTAATCATGTCATACAATGCAAAATGCATGAATCATACTATCAAATCATGCGGTAAATCCTGCGCGTATCGTGTGCTCATGTAGGGCAACACCACCTAATCGGGGTCGCATAAAAAGTCTACCCGAAGGCATATGTCATAATCAGTCACTTTTCATATCAAGCATACATATGATGCGTATGATCATGAGTCATAGAACTATACTAAATATGTTATAATGAAATAAACTATTCTTACAATGCAGATGGGCTCGGACGGCCTATACATAATAAGTACGGGCCTAATAATGGGCCCTAAGGAGAGTCATAATGTGGACATCCAACCAGCATTACACTCGCAATGTGGACGTCAAACCATCATTGCTCCCAAGGCACGATCGCCATAAATGTCGTTAGATAATCCGTGTTGGGATCACACATTGCAATGGACCTTAGGTACATCTCATTGGGCCTTAAATATATCAAATGGACCATATCATATGGGCCTTTTATTCATCAATGGGTCACATCAATGGGCCACACCAATGGGCCTTAGGTGCATTGCAATGGGTCAAAACCCGTGGGCCTTGGATTGCATCAAATGAGCTTAAACTCATGGGTCTTAAAGGTAACAAATGGGCCACACCAATTGGGCCCCATATGTACATCCAATGGGCCTCAATCCATAAGCCCTAGTATATCTCAATGGGCCTTGATCCATGGGCCCCTAAATGTCAAATGAACCTAATCCCATGGGCCTTGGAATACATCGATCTGGTCTAATCCCATGGGCCTTAAATACATTAAATGGGTCTAATCCATGGACTTTATACACATCAAAATGGGCCTAAACCCGTAGGCCTTATTCAAATCAAATGGGCCTAACCCATAGGCCATATTCAAATCAAATGGGCCTAACCCATAGGCCTTCTTATAAGTCAAATGGGCCTAATCCCATGAGCCCTTTTATAAATCAAATGGGCTTAACCCATAGGCCTTTGTAAATCAAATGGGCCTAACCCAAACATAGGCGGCTCACCCAAACTTTAACTCATGCCTTAAATGACCTTACCAAGTGGATGGACGGTCTAGATGCATCACATGCATCATGGTGGGTCCCACTGTCGCTGGACAGTGAGGACAGAGCACATACCTCACAAAGGGCCCCATTGTCCGCTGGACGGTGGAGGAAACAGATACACAAAGGTGGGTACCACCGTCCGCCTAGACGGTGGACTTAAAACACATACATCATTGTGGGTCCCATGTGGGGCCCACTGTAATGTTTAGATGCCATCCAACCAGTTCATAAGGTCACTTAGACCTGGATGGAGTGAAAACACAAATTTCAGATTGATCTGAAACTTCTGTGGGCCCCAAAAAGATTTCAATGGTAAAGTTCAATTCACACTGTTTCGTGTGGTGTGGGCCACTTGAGTTTTAGATCGAGCTGAAACTTGGAGGGGGCCCGCCTGAGAAGGGGGCCCACCTCATGAACGGCATGGATATCCACATACATCATGGTGGGGCCCATGGCAGCAGCCGTGGATGGCTGTCCACCCGCCCACTGCACGCAGCTGCTGCTGCTGCAGCTCTTGTCAGAGACAGAGAGGCAATGCCTCTTGCAAATTTTGGGAAAACCTATTTTTTTCGGAGTTTTTTGCACGTGGGGCCCACTTTATAAAAATCCACCCCGGCCATTGAATTCTTCAGCTCGCAACCAATCCAACGGGTCTAATATAGAGTATTTCCTATGTTTAGAGAATAAAATAAAATGAAAAATGATCTTTTGAATGGTAGGGATGCAACCTTCAACGCTATGGCCTACCAGATCTCTCAATCAACCCCAACTCTTGGTTCAACGCCTAAAATTAGGTGGAGAATGGGATAGACGGCGTGGATTTCATACTTACATAAAGGTGGGGCCTATATAAGGGTCCACCCCCAAAAGCTCCATTTTTCCTTCTTTTTTTTTTGAACAGGGACGTCCAGCATCTGAACGTTTCTTTTCTTTTCTTTTCTCTTTTTTTTTGTATTTAGGTGGGCCACCACAAGATGAATGATATATCTAAGGTGGGCCCCACTCATGGAGGGCTTAGATAGAATACATATTTCATGGTGGGGCTCATTCAAGTGGGCCACATGGCCTCATCAATCACACAAGAAAATAAATAAAAGATGAGAGGGAGAGAGAGATAGAGGGTGGGACACGCTTGATGGAGGGACCCCGACATTATGGGCCCTCCCTTGCAATGAATCATACATCAAGTGGATCCCTCTACACATGGGATCACCGAGATCGTAAATCAACGGTGGAGATCCGTTCCCCACCAGTGTGGATGGTCTAGATGACCTTCTAATATAAGAAAATAAACATCATGATAGGGTCCATGGAGAATGGCCCCATCATGGAATGATCATGATGATCCTAGTGGGCCATCGGCCTCATTTTAGGGTCCCAAGGGAGATCCAAACCATTGATCAGTTGGCCTCACTTGGCCCATCTCAAAAACAGGAAAAACTAGTATGATTAAACACCCACCGTCTGATCTTCTTGCTCCTAAGGGTCCCTTAGCACCTTAGCTTGGATTTCAATAGAGGAGATGGGGAATGGATGGTTGAGATGGGAGGTGATGGGGTAGGAGAGATGGGCTACCTTGGAGTTTTTTTTTTGAAAGGGAGGGAGAGCTCATACGTATGGAGCTTTGCTTGGGAGAATGAGATGAGAAATGAGAAAGAGAGAGAGTGTTGTAGAGAGAGATGGGTGATGGATGGATGTGGTGAATGATGGGTGTGTAAGAAAACCTTAACTTTTGTGACCATTTGTGTAAGAAAGGCATGGGAGGTGTAAGAACTTTTTGACTTTAGTGGCCTTTTGTGTAAGAAAGGCATGGGCATGGAGGACTTTTGTGGCTTGCTTGGGAAAGGGTAAAAGTGATGTGTACTTGACATATACTTGACATGTGATGGATTGATGGAATGATTGATTGATGGGATTGATGGGATTGATGTGACACTCGTAGAGATTCTCTTGGGTTTCATAACGCGCGGCATTTTCTTCGCACCGAACGTTGACCCACATCTCTTGACCAGAGTATTGCCTCGGCGCGCAAGTCGCGGCATCGGAACCGCAGCGATGGCGCGGTCATTATGGTAGGAGTCTTGGGTTGAGTCGATACAGGTTGACGGCATATGAATCAGGGTCGCGCGTCAATATCGGTTAAGGGTCGAAGGTTGTCGGAATTCGACCGGTAAGACCGCGGAAATCTACGGAATGGTACAAACTAAGATACGGGTCTTACACTACTCTTATACAAATAATTAGGTTTGAGTGAATTAAAACCCATCCTAACCAAACTACAACTTGCTGATCGCTTTGCGCATGTACCAAGAGGGATAATTGAGGATGTGTTAGTCCAAGTTGACAGCGTTTACTATCTTGTAGATTTTATTATCCTGGATAACGAACCCATCAGTAACATGAACACTCAGATTCCCAACATTCTTTGTCGCTCATTCCTTGTCACCTCAAATGTAACACCTCATCCCTTCTGCACCATTTTCGATGCATATGTACACGATGATCGATGCACTTTGCTAGACTTGGATTGATAATTTATAGTACACACTCGACTGACCGAAACCCCAAGACCTCGAAACCTATCTCATATCGACCGCCCCATCGCTACGATCGCATAGGTACCACCCGTGCATTTATACGATACTCCGTTAGTGAAATACGCCATGAAGAATCATTGATGTATCATGCGCGTAAGGTGCCATGTATTCCATTCTACACATGTGCACCACACATGTCATACACATGCACATGCCACACATGAGTGAGAGAATCTCTACCCATGTGTGTGATGTCACCCACCCATACCTCCCATCTCTCATGTCTCCCCAAGTCAACTCTTTCCCATGCCACACCTTAAGCATGACATCATCACACCATGCCATCCAATGCTCCTTTAATCCACCATTAATTGCAAATCATGAATTAATTGATATAATCCTAGTCTAAGCTAACCAAGATCACATTAAGTAAATCTAACCACATTTTTTATAATTTCCCTACATATACCCCTCCACCCTAAGCATTTCACCATTTTTTCCATGGAAAGAGAGAGAGAGAGAGAGAGAGAGAGAGAGAGAGAGAGTGATCTTGGTGGGCCATCAACACCATCAATTCCATCTCATCCATCCATCTAATCCATCAAGGTGAGCACACCCACCCTACTTATTTTTATTTTGTTTTGTTGTGTACTTGTGTATGGTGGAGATGATTTGATGATAATAATGTGATCAATGGTGTGGATATATAGGATGGTACATTTTAAAAACAAACGATGATAAAAAAAAAATGGTGATGATATGATGAAAATAATGTATTTAATGGTGTGGATTAATGGGAGGATACATATAAAAAGAATAATAATAATTTATATATATATGGACTTTATGTGGGACCCACTGATTGTGGGCCCCGCTAGAATTTTGCAAGCCATCCAATCATCCAAAGTATGGTCCTTTGTGTTGGCCAAACACACACACACCCATGCACACACATGCACAAAAATTTTATAAAAAAAAAGAAAAGAAAAGAAAAAGAGAGGACATCAGCACAAAAGAAAGAAAAAAAAAAAAGAAAAAGGAAGGGTTGGGGTTGTGGGTCGCAACGGGCCCCACCCACAAAGTACGTATTAAATCTACACCGTTCATTCAATATTTTAGATCATTTTAGGCATTGAGCCGAAAAATGAAGACAATCTAAAACTTTGGTAAACCACACCATCTAAAATTATGTAAAGACATTCTTAAACTTATAAAAGTACTCATTGGGGCCCACCTGAAATTTGGATGCATCTGAAACTTGGAATGACCTGTTTACCACATGGGAAACATACAACAGACGGACTAGATCATCCTGTTGTGGGCCCCATGTATGAAAAAAATAATAATAATAATAATAAAATGCAACGTTGCAGCAGCAGCGTTTGCTGCTGACGCTGGAAAGAGGTGGACCCCACCACAAGCCCCACCTTGATGTATCTTGAACATCAGCACCATACATTTAATGGGTCCCGTTTGAAAATGGGTCACCCCCAAATTTCAGTCGTACAAGTAACTCAGGTGGCCCACACCATTAGAAATCATTTAAAGACATGCTAAAACATATAGAAGTACTTTCTGGGGCCCACCTGAAACTTTGATGCATCTGAAACATGGACTGACCCCTCCACTAAGTGGGACACACACAATGGATGGACTAGATCTCTCAAGTGACCCACCTTGACGAGAAAATATACAAATAATAATAAAAATAATAATAATATCAAAATAAAATAATGGTGTGAGGAAGTGACATCCTCACTGGACGTCTACATTTGGGGTAAAATTTTGTGGGCCGATCATGGCCACACCATGACGTATGTGTTAAATCCACACCATTCATCCATCTCACTAGCACCATTTATTGTATGGTCCCAAAAATTAGGCCGATTAGAAGTTCATGTAGGCCATGCCACTTGGACAATGAAAATTGTACACAAAATACTTAGATTTTTCTGGGGCCCACCTTGGTGATGAAAGGTATATGTGGGCCATTCATCCACTCCTTCAAACCATTTTAAGTCATGAGTAAAAGAATGAGGCAGGTCCACAACTTAGGAGGACCACACTATAAGAAACAGTGGGAATAAAATTCTCTACTATTAAATCCTTTGAGTTCTACTGTGATGTGTGACTCTAACCAAAGTTGGGTCAGCCATTAGATCGTGGAGCCAACTCGTTACATGTATTTTACATCCTAGTCGTCCATCATTTAGACCATCCATGTGTTATAAGTCTCACCCGACGTATGTACCTTATATCCATGTCATTCATCTAGTGGGTGGTATCAGCTATGATGTTATTTGTTATATGTATTATTCATGGGGTGAACCCCACCATGTCAATGGGACCCACAATTATACAATAATAATAAGGAAAGTGATTTGCATGCTTACCAATGAAAAGCTTCCCTGGAGATAATGTGATGCATGTGAAGCCCACATAGGTGCATGTGTTGTATACCCACACTGCCTATATATTTTTCAGTCACTTGGGAAGTGAGCCCACCTCTTGCTCGTGGATACAAGATGAAGTAGAACTAAATTTTAGGTGGGCCAGGTCACGCTACAAGTAGAAACAGTGTAATAACCATTGGAAATTCTTAGGCTCTAGTGTTCCCTTATATACTAGGATGCTTCCTTGACCATGGACTCCACTTTATAGTATGATGTAGATCCATGCCTTTCATCGGTTTATCCTCATCATTTTAAGGAATGGTTCCATAGACTAGTCAAATCCAAATCTCAAGCCACAGGAGCAATATGGATCACTTGTCCACCGTTAAATATTTCCTAGAGTTGCAGTAATGTTTATGAGAAATCTATCCATCTATTCCTTTTAACCGATCATGGACCACCTAATATACATGTTTTACTAGCCATTCATCTATTTTGATTAGGTCAATTTAGAGTGTGGGGCTGCTTATATATCTACTACAATTTAAGTCATTTTCATGGTGCCCATTGTAATAGTTATTCCTCATTTAGTCTGTCAGTTGGTTGAAATCATGTGGATCACTACACTATAGGAATTTGGGATCTTGGGTGACCCAACTAGTAGTGTGGATTGGTGGAAGTTGTGTAGACCACCACATGTGAGTGCTTAATTTTTATAGCCCACCTAACTGTATGAAAATTGGGGCAATCGTGTGACTACTTGTCTAAGTAGATTTATGATTGTCATGGCTATTAACCATATGATCACTGACGGGATGAGTGATAACTAGATTTGACAAATGGTGTTAAATATGTAGCTCATAAATCTTGTGATCATGCGTGACGTGGATAGCCGTAAATTATGTGATTATGTGGGGAATGTGTAGCCCAACCATATGATCAAGTAGTGCTTTGGTGACTACTAAACTATGCGAAATTGTGGTATTGGCCGTCTGGCTACGTAAAATTTAGTAAAGTGGTTGGCCCATTATGCGAAATATGGTATAATAATAATAATAATAAGTAATCATCTCACCTTAAGTCCCTTATTATGATAAGTAAGGTGACATTGGTGTGGCCGCTCAACCATACGAACTTTTCATAATGGAGTGGTCATAAGACCATGTGGGCATATGAGAAATTGTGTGATTACTTAGACTCATGGACTATGCCGATGTTGTAACTTCCTGGGTACATGAACTTAGGACTGGTGACAAATTGATCATAGGCCCATTGAGATATATTTCTGGCCCATATGATGAGGCTCATTGTGATGTATTTCTGGCCCATGTAATGTGGCCCATAGTGACATGTATTAGGCCCAAGTATGTGGCCTACCTGTGAAATAGATTTAAGGCCACTTGTAATGTATTCGAGGCCCATAGACGAGGCCCAATGTGATGTATTTGAGACCCACGGGCGTGGTTCATTGAGATGTATTTTAGGCCTATGGGTTGTGGCTCATTATGATGTATTTGAGGCCCATGTGTAGGGCCCACCTATTGTGTATTTGAAGCCCATGGGTCGTGAAGCCTGATGTGCTGTATTCATGGCCTATGTGCCGAGGCCCATTGCGATGTGTAAGGCCCATATAATACGGCCCAATGTGATGTATATATGGCCCATGAGTGAGGCCCAATGCGATGAATGTGCAGCCCTTGTGTGAGACCCAAAGTAATGTATATGAGGACCGATGTGATGTGTGATTTCGCCATGATGTATGTATTGATGTTTTTGTGGGCCACTCCTTAGGATCAATGTTGGTTAAATGTCCACATTGACGGGCAATGATGGTTGAATGTCCACATTGTTGAGGCCGTTTATGAGCACATGATACCATAACATCATGATACATGCTCATACACATCATCTGCATGTTTGTTATGAGATGTGGTTGATCATCGCATATGTCATTGAGCATGTTGTTATAAGACTCCCCGATAGGCGGAGGTTATTTCACATGAGCGCACGATATGCGCAGGACTGATGCATGACTGGATTGTATGACTCATGCATCTTGCATTATGATTACTATATGCCCTAGCGACATCAGGGCTGTAGCCTCCACAGCCATATCGTGGATGGTCAGATGGGACACCAAAAACGTTTAGTTCTAGCAACGGGCGTCATAGATGTCCCTGGGTGAAAACTCCTAAACTTCCGTGGCCAAGAGACGCCCCAACGTCGAGACCGAGTAGATATATGAGCGCATGAGGGCCGTATACTAGTAGGCCGTGTCTCCCACTGTGTCGTGGTCGGTTGGGAAGGGGTGTGACCTTACCCTTCTGAGTGAGGGGGCAATATCTAGGTTGAGTTTGACCAGCTTGAGGAATGAGTCCGCTATCGATGAGTCAAGTCCGATATTGGCAGGCGGATAGTGAGGTCTCTTCCACTTACCCAGTTATGCGCTTGGATAGGGGCGGCAAGCTGGCGTAGAGTGTAATAGACCCCGGTGATGATCCCAAAGGAGAACTGTACTGATATGTGGACTTATTGATTAGGAGATTGCATACCCATTCATTCATTCATTCACTATCCACTCGGGCTGGTGGTGCACAACTGTTTGTTACATGTGCCTTTGCAATGGCCAGGATTTCAATTGGGGCACGCGACTAACCTGAGATCGGGAGTTCACCACATTGAGTCTGACTATCCAAATTTAGGTATGGGACTGGTTTGGATAGAAGTCCCTTGTGATGAACCCCAAGCCTGCGATAATATGTACTATCATCCCGTTTTCACACTCCAGCATGGTTATTCCATTCGCATTGCATATTGCATTACATCCGTAGTATATGGCATTTTGGGTTACCTGTGGTTCTGCATATATATAATACGACATCTAATATTTGACTCTTTATGACTCCTCATTTATATAGTTGATTTGTATCGTGTATCCTGATATTGTTCCTCATTTGTATAGTTGATCTGTATTACGTATTCTGATATTATTTGACTCATGGACTTGTCAGTATTTTTGATATTTTATAACTATCGCATGACAATATGATAATGATGATGTGATTATGGATGTGTATAATACAGTTATGGCTGTGGTATAAGAGAAATGAAAATATGACTTGATGATACTGGTGGCATTGACTTGGAGTATTACTATGATTCATATGCATTGCATTGGCATTGACATCATACTTTACGTGTTAAATGTCTTTCACTTATATGATTTCCTTGTAACATATTTATCTTTCTTGCATGTAGGACACACTGCACACACGTGTGTACTCACTAGGCTTTTTGCCTAAGCCGCCTATTTTCTATTTTTTCAGGGCTGGAGTAGCTTGGAAGACTTTGCCTTCTCGATGCATTGCATCTATTTTTCGATTTGGCAATGTTGACGTTGTGTACCTTTTGAAAAGCACTGTACTTGTAACCATCAGGATTTCTATTAAAGAATGTTGCTTGGGAATTTGATCATGGATCTTTATGCTCAGGTATTATTATATATGTGTAAATAAAAAAAATCAGTTAAAAATCTTCCTTGTAGTGCGCCGAACTCGGAACTTGTTGTATAGAAGTCAAGTGCCAGATTCGGGGCATCATGGAAGCTGTTCGTCCTCGGGTTTGGGGCGTGACATCAAACGCAATTATCAATTGTAGGAATGATGTCATAAGTATGTCTTTCAAGAATATGACATTAAAAATGAATATCTTTTTCAAAACAGCAGACGGTTAGAGGATGATGATGATTTCCGCGACATTAACATAATTGACACTTTCGTGGAAGATAGGACACCTTTTACCTTATCCTCTGATCCTCTAGAGACATTCCTAGCCCACTCCCATGATTTTGATGAAGATATGATAAGGGAGATGTGTGACATGCTTGATGCTACGCCGGTACTTAAAGTTAACCGGTGGAGGCCACAATTTGAAGAGTTGCCCCAAACTGATGAAGTGTCTCTACCGTCTAACTTCAAGCCACCAAAGCTTGACCTAAAACCTTTGCCCTCTGATTTGAAATATGCATATTTAGCTCAAAATAAGGCATAGCCAGTGGTGATTTCTGCCCACCTTGAGATAGAACAAGAGAGTATGCTCATATCTACTCCCATTAAGCATAAGGGAGCCCTTGGATGGACGATTGTGGACCTCAAGGGAATTGACCCCTCAATTTGTACTCACCACATTTATCTTGAGGATAATGTGAAGACCATTCGGTAATTATAATACAAATTAAATCCAAACATGAAGAAAGTGGTTAGGGCCAAGGTTCTTAAACTATTGGATGTGGGTATCATATACGTTATATCTGATAGTTAATGGGTGAGTCCAACTCAGGTGGTTCCTAAGAAGTCCGGGATCACTATCGTAGCTAATGCCAATAATTAACTCATGCCAACTAGAGTTACTATTAGTTGGAGAATGTACATTGACTACAAGAAGTTCAATACTGTCACAAGGAAGGACCATTTTCCTGTACCCTTCATTGATCAGATTTTGAAAAGGTTAGTTGGTCATTCCTATTACTGTTTTCTTGATGAGTATTCGGACTACAATCAGATAAAGATAGCCCTTGAAGAACAAGAAAAGATCACATTTACATGTCCCTACGGCACCTTTGCTTACCGAAGGATGCCATTCGGACTATGTAATGCCCCTGCCACCTTTCCATGATTTATGATGAGTATCTTTTCTGACATGGTGGGGCAATATCTAGAGGTCTTCATGGACGATTTCTCTATCTTCAGTTCATCGTCCAGCGAGTGCCTAGAAAGTCTTAAATGTGTGTTGAAAAGATGTAAAGAAAAGAACTTGGTATTTATTTAGGAGAAGTGTATTTCATGGTTTATAAGGGAATTATCATTAGACATATTATCTCGTCCAAAGGAATCGAGGTAGATAAGGTAAAAATTAATCTTATCTCTAACCTACCTTCACCCAAGAACATATGGAACATGCGATCCTTCTTAAGACATGCCGGGTTTTACAGAAGATTCATAAAGGACTTTAGTCTCATCTCTCGAACTCTATGTAATCTACTTCAAAAGGATGCACCATACGAATAGACTGATCCATGTCAGGAAGTTTTCACTAAGCTTAAGGGCATGTTGACCAGTGAACCTATCATACAACCACCCGACTGAAGCATTCCTTTTGAACTTATGTGCGACGCGTTTGATTATGCTCTTGGGATGGTTCTAGGCCAGAGAAAAGATAAGAAACCCTACGTTATTTATTACACGAGTAAGACTCTAAATCTTGTCCAAGTGACCTACTCGACTACGGAAAAGGAACTCTTAGCTGTAGTATTCGTTTTGGACAAATTTAGGTCCTACTTGATCAGATCCAAGATCATTATTTACACAGATCACACGGTGCTCAAGTATCTTCTGTCTAAGAATGATGCTAAGCCCCGCCTGATAAGATGGATCCTCCTACTCCAGGAATTTGACCTAGAAATAAAAGATAAAAAATGAGTAGAGAACATAGTGGCAGACCATCTTTCTCGCCTTGATCTCTCTAATCCCCTTAAGATGACACACATCAATGACATGTTCCCTGACGAACAGTTGTTCAGAGTCTCTCATTCACCTTGGTTCGCTAATACTGTTGATCTTTCCACAAGTTTCATATCGACACATTAGATGTGCAAAATAAGAAGAAAATTTTCACATTGGTGCACAAATTTTATTGGGATGATTCATATTTGTTTAAATATTGCCTAGACCAAATTTTAAGGAAATGTGTACCAAATGATGAGCATTAGAGTGTCATCTCCTTCTGTCACTCACAGGCCGGTGGTAGTCACTTTTCTGCTAAAAAGACCACAGCCAAGATTCTATAGTGTGGCTTTTATTGGCCCACTATGTTCAAGGACACTCATGAGTTTTGCAAAGCTTGTGAGTGTTGTCAGAAATTGGGAGCTTTGTCTCATCGAAATATGATGCCCTTGAATCTCATTCTTATCATGGACGCATTTGATTGCTGAGGGATCGATTTCATGGAACCATTCCCCCAATCTTTTGAAAATCTATATATTTTGTTTGCAGTAGACTATGTCACTAAATGGGTCGAAGCGATTCCGTGTCAGAATAATAACCATTGTACGGTCATTAAATTTCTAAAAGAGAACATCCTTTCCCAATTCGGAACGCCTCAAGTTATCATTAGTGATGGGGGCAAACACTTTTGTAATAGACCATTTGAGAGCTTAATGAAAAAATATAGTATCTCTCATAAAGTGAGCACCCCATATCACCTACGGACAAGTAAGCAAGCTGAGATTTTCAATAGGGAGATCAAACACATTTTGAAGAAAACAGTTAACACTGACCATAAGGATTGGTCAATCTGATTGACCGATGCCTTATGGGATTACCATACTACTTTTAAAACCCCTATTGGAATGTCTCTCGTTAGACTTGTCTATGAGAAGGCTTGCCACTTGTCTATGGAGTTAGAACATAAACCCTACTGGGTGATCAAAAATTTAAATTTCAATCTGGACAACGTCGGCTCGCTACACAAACTTCAATTGAATGAATTTGAAGAAATCCGGAATGACGCGTACGAGAACTCGAGAATTTACAAGGACAGGATGAAGGCGTTTCATGACCAACATATTCTGCGAAAATTATTCACTTCTGGTCAGAAAGTCCTTTTGAATAATTCTCAATTATATCTCTTTTCGGGTAAGCTTCGCTCTAGTTAGACCGGCCCTTTTACCGTTATCAATGTTTATCCTCATGGGGCTGTCGAGATTCGGAATCCAGATAATGGCAATGAGTTTAAAGTGAATGGACATCGACTAAAGCCATTTGTTGAGAAATTTGTGCAGAGGACGTCTCCATGCCTCTGACTGATCCTGTTTATCAAGATTGATCTCCTAGTCTGATAGAGGTATAGGTAAGTTTACTACTTTCATAAAACTAGGGTAGCTTGATTTATATTGTTCTAGGTTAGTTGGTTTTATGCCATTAGGTTAGTTTGCTTTGTACATTGTTTTAGGATAGTTTACTTTCATTAATCTCACTCTCATGCTGACCCGCTCTCACGCTGATATATTTGGAAAAGCCTCTCAATTTCTTCATCCGAGTACTATCTTTCCATCACTTCTCCTTTACTTTCATTGTCCCATGTGCATTGCATGCTTATTTCTTTTATATTAAGGACATTATAGATTTTAGGTTGGGGGTGAGAGATTAGGCTACCTAATCAGTGTTTTCTCGATCTTGAGCAAATATTGTGAAATTTTTTAACATTTTTTTTAAAAAATTTTGTGAATTCGAAGTGATTTTAACAACCATCATTGATTTAGAATTATAAGATACATGATGTTGGTAATTTATGACTCTTGGATTCAGTTATTTGTTAGATTTACACAGTTAAGTTTGAATTATTAATCCATGATTAAAGGTTTTAAACATTGATTGAGTCATGATTTCACATGTCATACCTAGCTTACACATTAAGGCTTTAGTTCGATATGAATTGTTAACCTAGTAGTCACTCAACATGAAAGGAACTAGCCTGAGAAATTTTACCATCATGTTTATAAAGAAGAATTGAAAGGGTTGGGTGAATGGTCTTCCTCCTTATAGGTGAAGGTTCAATTTTCCAAGGTTGACATTAGGAAAGGGTTGGGCGAATGGTCTTCACCATAGGTTTACTCCCTATAGGTGAGGATTTGATTCCCCTTCTTGGCGTTATTTTTTTTATTGAAAAATCAAAAGTTGATCGGCAAGGCAAGTTTTAGTTTAGGTTTTGATTGTCCTGAATACTCTTTTTGATTATCAATGTTATCATAAAATTGATGATTTGATCTCTTAATGATGATAAGCCAAGATTACACTATACACCCATGGAACTCAATGTTTAGAATTTATTTTAATTGATGGATTAATACTTTGAACTTGATTATGAAGTTTACCATGCACTTGAGTCCGGGAGAATGTAATGCCCAACATTCATGAATCTTAGAATTCTCGTATCTATATTCTTTTTCAAAATTCACTCGGGTTTATAGGAATAGTCTCATACTTCTTAAACTATTTTTCACATAATTTGCTCAGGACTAGCAAAATGCTGTTAAGAGTTGTGTTGAGGGCCAAATTATGAAAATGATAATGTTTAACGTCTTATTTTAATCGTATTTGTGTTGCAAGGTGATTTTAGGAGCTTGGACTGGAAAAAGGTATTAAAAGCATGGATTTAATGCTCATAAATCACCAAGGCAAGGGACGAACTCCTGGGGACCGAGATCGAAGAATTTACACGCCCGGGATTTAAGAAAATCCAGTATGTCACGTTAAAGAGGCCTGAAATTCATCTAGAATGCAAGATCACAAGGTTCTCACCATCCATTTAGCTTGAAACTTTATATCTGGCCTAGGGACCCTGAATTAACCGTACACATTGAATTTCAGCTCTTGGATCCCTGTGAAAGTGGCCCAATGGACAAATCAGCCCATAAATCATCAATCTAGGGCCCACCGAATATCTAGATATGCTTAAATTTTGGTCTCAACCCCTTAAATGGGGTGACACAGTGGATGGTCGGAATAGATATTCCAATAAATGTCACAAGTTGACTGCACTTGCAAGTGCACGCGCACCACTCGCGTGCACTAGATGTGCACCGCACTAACCAGACCGGTCAACAGACCGCTGACCGAAGGAATTTAGACATTTCTTTCTTCCCACTACGCAACACAAACCGCAAACAGAGACTTCTAGTTTTCCTTTGTGGGTCACCACCTTGCCTCAACGGTCTGATCCGGATCGTCCATTAGAGTCCTACAGGCCCACTTATGAAGATTAGGTGGAAATTTTCCAAGAAGCAGCGAGGATCTGATTTCAGCCATTCAAACGGAAGATAGATGATGCAATAAAATAATTTGTGGGCCACACTGAATCTTACCCGAAACCAGCCAATTCTAACTGGTTTTTCAATGTGCATTCAGTGGACGGATTCAATTTTCCTGAAGACATCAATCAGGGGCCCCGCCATCAGCATAGCACAAGGTTACGCAAGCCCTGTTTACAGTGCATCCGAGACCCGGTCAATCTGAGTCGTTTTGCGGTTGTGGCCAGGATCGGTCCGACGATCCTGGCCATTCAAAATCCTCCTAAGGTGGGATCGAACAATCCCAAGGAGTCTGAACAAAGTGGATCTTATGTCAGACTTCTCTTTATCTCTCAAAAACCTATCTCTATGGAAGATCTGCCGTTGTTGTTGCGTAAAGAAGCTACGCATGCTACAGTTGCGTAAACAGCTATCCACCTCTCCATGCACCGACTCCACCTCTTCAGCCACCGACTACAACACATATATAAAGGAGAAGAGGAAAGAAGGAAGATCATTCAAGCCTGGACGTCTGGAGAGAGAGAGAGAGAGAGAGAGAGAGAGAGAGAGAGAGAGAGTTGTTTTACTGTTTGTTTTATGAATTGTTGGAGATTTTAGTGAGAACATGTCTAGCTAAACCTCTTAGTTAGGGCTAATAGATGAAGCCTGTGTGATGGGCTGACTTTTATGGCTTTGATTCATGTTTAGACTGCACTAATGTTGATTCTAGTTTGATTAATAGGAATGCTTTCAGTATTTAATGATTTGTTGTGACTTACATTATAATAGATCTACAATGGCTTTGAGTATTTCCTTTTCCTTATATTGATTGTGAAGATAGGAAGCCCTATTGTTCACAATTGCCCCTTGGACATGGTTGGATGATGGAATCCTTCCTAACATTCATACATCTTTCTGATTGGTTGTGGATTGGTTTAATTCTGTTGTTTACTTTGTCTCTGGGTATGGTTTTGTGATGGAATCAACTCTAATTCTCATACCTCTCATCTCTTGAAAACTAGATAAAAGGAAGTTCAGGTATGGTTTTTAATGGTATATCTTCCAACCGGATGTAGATGGGACTTTAAACCCAGTTGAGTTCATGAATCAAGCATAGATCTCCCTAATCTCTACAAGTCGATCCTCTAAATCCTTAGCTTCCCACCTTTAAATTTTCTAAGTTTTAGTTTACTATTTTACCATTATTCCCTCATATTCACTTTATTTAGATTTCATCTTCTTCTAGTTCTAGTTCTGGTTACTTTCAAATTACGTACAAGGTTCAGTCCATGTGGATTCGACCTCGGTCTTACAGAGATTATTACTATATCACAACCCTATACTTGGGGTGTGAACAGGCACATAATTCCGTGGATTGGGTAGTGGTGCACAATCGATGTAAGTAAGCCGTCATGCGTGTTACATCATTTTTTTAGATTGGATGTCACAAATAGTCGCTTCATGAACAAATCGTGTCATGTAAATCTTCCAATTGTGTTGTTGTGTCACCTTGAGATGTTCGCATAAATCCACGTTAATGTTGGACACGCCGGTGAATCTTCATAGTGTGAGAATGCGAGGCGAGCCGGATTTTCTATGAAGTATATTCCACATTGTGATGATCACTACGTATGATGGACTGTACACACTTTCATAGGCATGCATTCATATATATATTGATTAGGCATACTAATACAACTCGTAGTGGTGGAGTACGAGATGTATCAGAACCCTCACATTATTCCTATGAATCTCTTGAATTATCATTAATATTAAAGGATAACCATCACTATGAGTAAGGCATTGACCCTCTCCAACTATACAAATATTTTCAGTGAATTACAGGTTGATGATATGGCCGATAATCATTCTATGAATGATTCTTTTGAAAAGAAAAGAAAAATGATAACACTACGAATTGTTTTATTTATTTCCACGGCAAACTTTGATAATGTAATAAGCTCCCTTTGCGAGGGCATTAAAAAATTATTTGTACGCTTTTTATTCAAATGGAATAATAAATACAGTTGTTTTTATTCTCATGAATGGTTATCTTCGTAAATATAACTAGATGTAATCTAAATAGAAAGAAAAAAAAAAAAGGTACGACTTTAAAGCATCCAATTTTTACATTATTAACACCTGGAATTCTCAGGCACGAGTATGTACTCAGGCCGCGAAAAATTCGGGATGTTACAGGTAGGCTTTTTCTTAGGAGCGAAGTTATCCTTTTAGGCTTATAAACTCTTTCTAAATTTGGACCTTCCGATTTACCCACTTTCCACCGTCAACTATAACTAAAACTTCGACCACACTTTAGCCTCATATGAATACAAGATTATACAAAATTTAGAGCCCCGATCTATAATTCTATACCATTGAATGTTAATTACTTTAAAGCCAATTCATTCCTTTTGATGCAACAAGTGAAATTTTAGATTCAAGCCTTTTCTACTATTGATCAACCATCAAATTTTGTCCAAATACTTTCTTATCTTGACTATACATTTCTCCAAAGGAATGAATTTGATTCAAGCCCATCCCTTTTCTTCCTTCCCCACATGCGTGTTATCTCCCTCTTTCTCGAGCGACATCGTGGTTCATGTAAAAGCTCTTTTACATCGAGATCTACCTACAGTTTACATCTAAGGCTAAGGTGAGGGATTTCTTTAACTTTACACTAATTTGAATTGATTTGTACATGATTTGTCTTATTTTTGAATATTTTCCTTTTACTGTGATTTTCATGCCATTAATTGATGGACCGTTATAAATATTTATCCATATAAGAAGTATGGTTAAAGTATGATTTTTATTATGCATGATTTTTATGAATTCAAGTGGGGTGATGAATACAAGCCTTGCCCTTTGTCGATTTTGAGAACAACACGTGTTTTCACTTTATATTGAGTTGACTTTTGTTCCTCTCTCCTTATTTTTATTGAGTTAGCCTAATGCTACTCTTCTCCCTATTAGGTCAGCCTTGTGCTACCTCCTTTTATGGCTTGGGCATGTGTCTTGGAATTTCAAAACTTACATGGTTAGATTTATTTCCCTATTGATGCAATGTGTTGAAGGTCTCATATCTAGTGATTCATATATTTTATCGTGGACGTAATGTGCTCTAAGTAGTGACCTTGTTGGTTGATGCGTAATTCTATGATTTTTGGATAATGGTGCATAAATCGATGTAAGTAATCCGCAATGCGTGTTACATCACTTTCGGGATTAAATGTCACAGATAATCACTCCATAAACAAATCGTGTCACATAATTCATTTAATCTATGTTGTACCGTCTTGAGGTGTTCACGTAAATCCATGGTAGTGTTGGACATACAGACGAATCTTCATAGTATGGGAGCGGAGCAAGGCGGGTGTACTATTAATTATATTCCACATTGTGATGATTACTACATATGATGGACCACACATATTATGTTGGGCATGCATTCATGTAAATTGGTTGCGCATACCGATACCAGTTGTAGTAGTGGAGTACGAGATGTATCAGAACTCTTACATTATTCTTATGGATCTCTTGAATTATTGTTAATCTTAAAGGATAATCATCACTTTGAGTAGCATTGACAATCTCCAACCATATAGACGTTGCGGGTGAAGCACAGACCAAAGACGCGAGTAATGATCGCTCTATGAAAGATTATTTAATAAAGAATAAGGATAGCATTATATTTAGCTTTATTTATTTTACACTGCAAAACTTTGAATAATGTAATCAGCTCCCATTTGAGAGGGTGTTAGATAGTTAGTTGATTTTATACTTTGAAGGAATAAAAAGTATAGTTGATTTTATTATCATAAATGGTTGCCTTCGTGAATGTAAATGAATGTGATCTAAATGAAAAAATAAAATAAAATGCGATGTTGAAGCATCCAATTTTTACATTAGTAACACCCGGAATTCTAAGGCACAAGTATTTACTTGGGTAGTGAAAATTCAAGGCATTATAAAAATAGACTCGATTGTTAATTTATCGGCTCTCAAAAGCATATGTGACATTCACTCTTTTCTCAGTTAAGTAAGATTTTATAGGAGATTCATTAAGAATTTTAGTTAGATTTGTAGACCATTGAGTAACCTCCTTCAAAATGATGCCCTATTCAAGTGGATCGACTCATGTCAATTTACAAAGTTAAAGGGTATGTTGACAACCGCACCCATCATACAGCCACCCGATTGGAGTGTTCCTTTTGAAATTATGTGTGATGCTAGTAAATATGTGATTGGGGTTATATTAGGCCAAATGAAGGACAAACAACTACGCGCTATCTACTACATAAATAGAACACTGAATGGTGCCTAGATAAATTACTCGTCCAGGGAAAAGGAACTCCTTACCGTAGTTTTTGCACTGGATAAATTTAGGTCCTACTTGATTGAATCCAGAATTATAATTTTCACTAACCATTCGATATTCAAGTATCTTCTCTCAAAGAATGATGATAAGCCTTGTCTTTCAAGATGGATCCTTCAACTTCAGGAGTTCGACTTCAAGTTACATGACAAGAAAGGAGTAGAGAATGTAGCGGTAGACCATTTGTCCTAAGTTTTCCTCTTGAATTCCATTGAGATTTCAACGATCAAAGATACCTTCCCAAATGAATAATTATTTTTTATTTTCCAATTACCTTCATATGATGACATAGCTAATTATCTTATGATAAAAATTTTGAGTATGATGCCATCAAGGGATTAAGCACCACTCAAAATTTGTTATGTCCAACAAAATTTTGAGTGGTGCTTAATCCCATTGATGGCATCAAGCATGAAGTTAGATATATCCAGTAAAAATTCAACATTTTATTTGATTTTCTCAATGGCATCGAGGCTCCTTTGATGGCATTGAAGGTTTACTTTAATGGAATTGAAGACCACTTGATGACATTAAAAAGGTAACTCACTTATGTTCGGTAAAAACAAATCATATTATCTGATTTTCTCGATGGCATCGACAGAGCTGTTATCTACCCATTTTTTTACCGTTAGAACTCGAACTTCTTATAAAGGACTTCAGATTCGGATTAATTTTTGGTGCAATAGAAGTTTAGGTAAATCCATGGTCATATCTCTCATCCCAAGCCTCTAAACTAATGAATTATAAGTCATATTCCTTAAGATTAATACTCTAATGAGGATTCCAACCTCCACCTTAAAGATGTGCTTGAACTTCTCAATTTTTTAAAGATTAGACTAAACCTCTATAGGCATATCATTGTCTAAAACCTCTGGAAGACCTATCTAGGTGAATCCCCTAAGAATTATAACTTTCCATTAGTTATAGGAGATCCAACCAACCTCACATAATCTTGGTCACCTTAAAGGAGCACTACATGTAAGGTGTTTGATATTGGAATTGAAGCATTGGTAAAGTATTGACATCATAATCGGAAGAGAAAATAAGAGTTGATTGAAGCACGAGAGAGCATTAATCAAACAACCGAAAACGGCGCTCCAAAAGGGGCTAAATTCGACAAGTCGTCAAATTGTAGGAGTCTGTATATGCTCTTTTCTTATGTAGGATTGAGGGTAAGAGTTTGTGACCCAAACTCGACTAGGTTCTTATGTAGGGCCTAAATACAGGTTCTTATATAAGACCTTGGCTCTTGTATAGGGCCTAAAACCTAGGTTATTGTGCAGGAATTTGGCTCTTATCTAGGGCCTAAATCAAGTCCTTGTGTAGGCCACCGAACACAAGTGCGTACATTTTAGTCTTTGTGGAAGCCTTCGACGGGAGTAAACGTAGATCTTAAACTAGGACTGTAGTTATTTGTTAGCCTATGGAAAATTGACTAAAGTCTCTTATGGGAGACTCCGGAAAGAGTGTACATTAGTAGATTCTCATGTGGGACTGAGGTTTGTGACGAGCCTATAGAAAACCACATAAAGTCTCTTACAGGAGCCCTTCCTTGTATATGATTGTAAAGGTTAGAGGCTAACCTGATTTAAAACCTCTGATAATGAAATCCAGTACACTCATGGGTTGAGTGCATCCGCCGAGAGTGTAATAGGAAAACTGAACCACTATACATGCTTGTGTGTAAGGATTTTCATTTGCACACTTATTTAATTATGCTTATGTGATTAAATGTTTATTTATTTGTATACATGATTATATGAATGTTAGGAGCTGATAGTTACCACATCCCATACACACATGTGCACTATCATGTTATAGATTACTTCCTTAATTGGCATATCATTAGTAGTCTATGTGCTTGAATCCTTTATTAGCTTGGAAACCTTAGATTTGATTATCTTGCTTAGCTTAATTACATGTTAGCGTAAGTAGACAATTAAGTATTAAAAAATAGAAATTTTTAACTGGTCCTAATCACCCCCTCTTTAGGACATAGCCTTCATTCCTTAGCTTCGCCAAGCTTCCGCATGCACAACCGCAGTAATCCGATTAATCTACATGTGAATTTTCAATTAGTATCAAAACAAGTAGCTTTTAAAGGTCTGATTAAAGGGGCTTTATAATGATGTCTGTCTAAAAGGGGTGTGTTGTCACACGACCACCATATTTTTGATGGGTCTAACTACGCCTAGTAGAAGGATAGGATGGGGGTCTTTCTAAGATCCATTGACCCTATGGTTTGAGCTATTATCGAATAAGTATGGACAATACTCATAGAACAAGTCGTTGTTGATAATAAACCATTAACACTCCCAAAGTTCGATCCAAATGGAGTTCCAACAAGAGAACATAATATACCTTTGATACCAAAGTTCTCGATAATATTTATTGTGTAGTATCCCCCAATGAATTTAAACTCATTTTGATGCAAGAAATGAAAATTTAGACATGATATGCGAGATTCCAAGCTTTAGATCATACTAGTTCAAAAATAATCATACAAAATTTCACATCCCCTATATAGTTAAGCACTCAATTAATGAGAATCTATGTAGGTCCAGGCCTACACATACTAAGGCCGGATCAATTAAAATTATAGACCAAACAATACTGAAAGGAGAGTAGATTCAGCCACACAGGTTTTAATTTGGGAAACCTTAGGGTTAAAAAAATGGGGTAAAGAAATTGTAATTTAAGACAATCTAGAATTAGGGTTAGGAAAATCAGGTAAGAGAGGAGTTAAAGAGAGAAGAGAGTGAACCCGTAATCAGCCCACACGTGTGGACAACAAACCGGCCTAATGCACGTGTGTGGATGGCGGCCCGCACATGTGTGGAGCCACAAATCTAGAATCGGCTACCTAGGACCTGGTTGGCCAGGGATGAGCCACCTTCCCTCCAAATTTCAGGCCAAACGTATGACCAACTTGAACACGGTGCTCCACCAAAGTTTTAGCCCTCCTGCAGGGCTAGATTCTAGAAATTCATTGTAGTAGCCCTTCGCAGAAGGGAGAGTTTCACACTTAATTAGGCTTTCACAACTCAAAGAGAAGCAAGAAAACACATAAATTTTATTCCAATCATCAATGAGAAAAATATACTATAATGGGTGCCTATTTATAATAAAATTCTATACTCCAAAACTCGCGTCATGTGCACCCCCTATTACTCGGAGACGAAATAATAAAAAATAACAACTAATCAAAGCAATATAAATTGTTCATAATATTCCTATTAATAATAATAAGCAAAACCTAAAGTACTAGATTATTTAGAATAGTGGGTCACGATCATGAGAACCCATGGTAGATTCATATGACGATCGGGTCTACTCCAATGAACTAAAACACAGTCCTCTAACTAGGAGGCCCTCCCTGGACGTCGTCATCAATCTAGATTGATAGTGAGGCCTTCCTCCTCCTTGCATACGTGCGTAGAGGTGTGTGCGTGTGCGCGTGATATCCCCATCAATTCTCCCCAGCTGTGAAGATTTTGTCATTAAAAAAACAAAACTCCTAAATCGCTCCAAGATGTCAGGATCAAGTCTCTGAAGCTCCTCCTCAGTGAGACCATCTGAAGCTAGGCGTGACTTCCACTTGACCAGAAACTTTTGAAATCCGCCGTCCAATGCCAATACTATCTGATGGTCCAGGATATCCTTTATCTCCTCTCTGGGTGTAGGAAGGATAGGTATGGGAGGTAGAGGCTAAGAAGATGGGTCAGGAGGGGGCCATGGATCAAGGTAAAGGTATAGGAAAACATGATGGTTATATGACAGGCCGGACAATGTATCAGTGGTCCCTTGAAATGTAACTAGATCCTCCATATTAAATGTGGAACTAATTCCCATGTAAGGTAGAAGATCTACCACATACGTATTAAGACCATTTCGTTTTATAATTTTAAATGGTCCAACGCTACACGCGTGTAATTTATGAATGTCTCGCTAAGGGTACCACTTTGGCCTGATGCGGACCATTATAGAGTCCCCTACATTGAATTCCTTGAATCGTTTATGTTGGTCAGCAGAAATTTTGTAATGTTCATTACTATTATTGATCTTTCGCCTGATTTCTTGATGCAATGAATAAATGTGATGTGCAAAGGACTCAGTAGACTCTGATGGCCTATGGGACGGGACATAGGGACAAGATCAATAAGCTTCCTAGGTCTATAACCAGTAACGACTTCAAAAGGACTTAAACCTGTGGATATATTGATAGAACTATTAAATGCAAACTCGACGATAGGCAGTACAGTGTCCCACGTCCTAGTGTGCTCCCTCACTAAATACCTAAGCAAATTTCTCAAACTCCTATTGACCACCTCAGACAGGTTTGGTAGAGTCGCCCCAGGGAATAAATCAATGGCATGTTGTATATCCCTCATAGGGGAAGCTCATCTTGTAAATCATTGGGAAAGACATCACGAAACTCATCCACTACCGGAATGGCCTCAGTGGGTAACTCTGCACTAGCCTCTGGTGCACTTTCCCTAGTCACAAGGGCGTATACCATCGAGTCCAACTCAGTCTCTTGCTCAAAGTTTTTGGTATTTAGAATATGGAGAGGCTTAGACTTGGACTTCAATTTCTCAATCAACCTCAAGTGATAAGAGAAATAGAGGTATTTTTCTTTTAGAGTTTCTTTCATTTCTCTCCAATAGACTATTGGGGATTCCCTCAACATATCTTTCTTTCGCTCCACGGTAGCCCAAAATCTCTTTGCTTGGCCCACAACCTTCATCTTGGAAATTGGACTCAACGAGCATCTGACATGTTGTACCACTCAAAATAGTAGTTCATATCCGCCAACCAATCTAGAAAAGTTTTAGGGCCCAATTGACCATTAAACGTAGGGGCCTCTACTTTAACTCCCTTGAGGAGTTACGCATCTGGGTCATAATGATCATGATTCCCCTCACGGGGCGGGTGCACGGGTTCACGCCTATGTCTCTTTCTTTAGCCGCCCCCATTCCCTTGTCTATCCTCCTAACCACTTCCCTAAAATTGGGCATCTTCCCCAATGGTGGGGTTTGCCCAGGCGAAGGTCTCTAGTTGGGTAGCGCGCATATTTAACTGATCCCAATGTTGATCAATACATTATTCCAAGCGACTACCTAAAGACTCAAACTATCGGGTTATGTTGTCTATTGACTCTTGTAATTGCTCCATGTTTAGTGCAGGGTGTAACCTAAAACCATGACTAGTACGTGTGGGCATACAACTACCCACACAACTCAAAGGTCCTCAAATGCAACTATATGCATCTAAATGGGACTAAATGCTCTTATAGGACTCTATATGAGAAAAAATACACAACGCTCTCAAAATTCCAGCAACATAACTATCCAAATAGTTTGTTAACAGAAAATTCAGCAATGAAAACTGGAAAATTTCTAACAATAGAAAATTCAACATTATATGTTGTGAATGATGGGTCCTAAACAGCCTTATATAATGAAATTTAATGCAAAAGAAACACGAGTAGACTACACCCTAAACATGTAATGCAATCTCCTATGAAAAACTTAAGATCTGATACCAAATTTGATGCAGGACATGAAAATTTAAACATGATATGAGAGATTCCAGGATTTAGATCATATTAGTTCAAAAACAATCACACAAATTTCCACATCCCACATAAGGTCAAACACTCAATTAAGGAGAATCTAGGCAGGTCTAGGTCTATACATGCTAGGGCTAGATTAATTAAAATTATAGACCAAACAATACTCAAAAGAGAGTAGATTCAGCCACACATGCACAAGAATAATTTTTCCAATTCAAGGGATTCACAAGTTTCAATTTGAGAAACCTTAGGGTTAAAAAAGGGGCAAAGAAATTATAATTTAAGACAATCTAAAATTAAGGTTAGGGAAATCACGTAAGAGAGGAGTGAAAGAGAGGAGAGTGTACCTATGATCAGCCCGCATGTCTGGACAACAAATCGGCCTGACGCACATGGGTGGATGGCGGCCCACACGCTCACAAATCTGGAATCATCCAGCTAGGGCCTGGTCGGCCAAGGATGGGTCACCTTCCTTCCAAATTTTAGGCCAAACGGATGATCAATTTGAACATGATACTTCACCGAAGTTTCAACCCTTTAGTAGGGACAGATTCTGAAAATCTGTTGTAAGGGAAAGATTAGCGACAAATGTGGGTGGATTTAATGAGGGGATGACTATAAAAGATGAAGAATAAGGAGGGTAGGAGATGGGGGCGAATAGGGATGGGAGTGGCTTCGCACCACGGTAGTGGCCCTTTGAAGAAGGGAGGGTTTCACACCCAATTAGGTTTTCACAACCTAAAGAGAAGTATAAAAATGTAAAAATTTTATTCCAATCATCAATGAGAAAAAAGACTATAAGGGGTGCCTATTTATAATAAAATATTATACCTCAAAACTCGCGCTATGTGGACACCCTATTACTTGGATACGAAGTAATAAAAAATAACAACTAATCAAAGTAATCTAATCTGTCCATGATATTCCTAATAACAATAATAAGCAAAACCCAAAGTACTAAATTATTTAGAATAGTGGGCCACGATCATGAGAACTAATGGTGAGATTCACATGACGATCGGGTCCACTCTAATGAACCAAAACGCAGTCCTTTAACTAGGAAGCCCTTCTTAGACGTTGCCATCGATCCAAATCGATGGTGGGGCCCTCCTCCTCCTTGGGTACATGCATAGGGGGCGTGCAGCGTGATGTCCCCATCACATTTGCACATGTAAAATCAAGAAGAAAGCATGTGACATATTGGAAGTCTCTCACTAGGAAACTAGCACAATAAAGAGATTAAAGCCTCAACTCTTAATGACCAATTTCGAAAACATTTAAATGAAAGAGTGAAATTTTCATGAAATTCTACTCTAAACTAAATGATATTTGTAATTCAGTGTGGGGTTTATATGTAAAAAAATACTTAAATTCCTATCGGATAGGTTCGTTACAAGATAACCTCAATAGAATAGTGTAGGAACATAAACATGAAGAAAGTAGAAGAACTTCTTGGTTTCCTACAAACATTCGAAGTACACTTTAAGACTCCCTCTAAAGTAAAGAAATTAGTCATCCTCAAGACATCTCATAGGCATTCACATAAACATAAAGTGATTAAATCTAAAACTAATGGTGATGATGAGGATGAGGAGAAATTGTCTAAAAAAATTAAAATTTTTCTCAAGTTTAGTAGAGGGAAGAGTTGTGACAAGAAAAATAAGATGGTTGACAAGTGTAAAAGTAAATATGTCAGACCACTCAAGCAAGTCCAATGTTACAACTATGGGTGTTATGGACATATTGCCCCCAATTGTCCTACCAAAATAAGATCTTATGGTCGAAACATGGGATGATACGGAGGAGTCTGAATCTGCTTCAGAAGATTCCTCTAGTGTTGAAGATTTGGGAGACCATAACACCCCAACTAGGTGACCTTGGAAGGTCTCCTTGGGCTAAATTGTTAAATCATATGATCAAGCCTCATCTTGAGCTTAATTGATAAAATCTAAGAATTTCAACCTCAGTTATGAGCCTAATTATATATCAAAGGCAGTCTCATATTAGTGCTCAATAGTTAAATTAGAGGATTCAGCCTCATATTGAGCATAATGGTAAAATGAGGATTTAGCCTCATTTGTATTAATAGTTTAAGCTTTAAAGTTGTTGAATTTTAAATATATAATATTTTTACCTTAAACTATCACTAATAATTCTCATTCTTATTCGTATATCTTTTAAATGACCATAATTAGCATGCTCCATGTTTTTAATGACTATATGCACCATTTAACCCTTGTTAGTATACGCCTTATAATTAGTAATTTTATAGCTTATAGAGTTAATTTATATATATTTTTATTTATATATTTATTAGAACTAACTCTTTGTTAAATACTGATAAAAATGGAAAGAAAGATCAAGTCTCACCAAAATAATTAATTATTTCTTACAGGGTTTGTTTGTCATTGTAGGGATTGATGAGACAAGGGGAGTAATTATGAGGGAGCAATACAAGTATTACATGTCTTAGTATATTAAGTTGTAAATCATTTATATATTGACATGTAATATTTTGAGTTGTTTTAATATGTCATTAGTATGGACCATGACATGGTCTAGGTTAGATTTTTGTCACGTAATTGACAAAGGGGGAGATTGTTAGTGCACTGATTTGTACATCATATTTATCAATCATGTAAGTCATTGTGTTATGTAGTCGTTTGAGCCTTTGAAAGCTGAAGATCCAAGACAAAAGAGTACAAGAGCATCAAGGAACAAAGATCAGGTAAATGAGGTTCCCTAGTAATCCTAAATCTTAACCCAAAACAACCTTTGAACCTCTAGATGATCTTGTGTAGGCCCCCAAATATGGGTGCATACATGTTAGTCTCCATGAGAGGCTCCAGTAGGAGTAAACATAGGTCCTTGGACTAGAACTATGATTTTTGGTTAGCCTATAAAAAACTAAATAAAGTCTCCTGTGGGAGCATCTAGCGAGAGTGTATGTCAGTAGGTTCTTGTGTAGTACTGAGGTTTGTGGCGAGTGTATAGAAAATCACATAAAGTCTCTTGTGGGAGCCCTTCCTTGTGTAGGGAAATTTGGTACACTCATGGTTGAGTGCGTCCTCTGGGAGTGGAATAGGGAAACAAAACCACTATACATGCTTGTGTTTGAGATTATCATTTGTGCACTTGTTTAATTATGTTTATTTGATTGAATATTTATTTATTTATATGCACGATTAGATGAATGCTAGGAGTTGAAATTAGCACATCCCATACACACATGTGCATTATCATGTTATAGATTAGTCGCTTAATTGGCATATCATTGGTAGTCTATGTGATTGGACTTTCTATTGGATTGGAAGCCTTAAAGTTAATTGCCTTACTTAACTTAATTACATGTTAGCTTAAGTAGGCAAATGGATATTAAAATATGGAAAGTTTTAATTGGTCCTAATCGCCCCTCCAAGCTTAATTACCTTCATTCCTTGGCTCCACCAAGCTTCCACACGGGTAGTCGTAATAATCCCATTACACCACGTGTAAATTTTCAATACGTAGTTTTTTTTAGGATGACCCATATTAAATCATTTGGAGATGTGTCCCAAACAATGAACAAACTAGTGTCCTCTCCTTTTGCCATTCACAAGCTTGTGGTGTTCATTTTTTAGCAAAGTAAACCACTACCAAAATTTTACAAAGTGGTTTCTATTAGCCAACAATGTTCAAGGATACTCACGAGTTTTGTAAAGTGTGTGTGTGATGTCAGAAATTAGGAAGGATGTCCCATCGATACGCAATTCTCATAAACTTGATCTTCATTATAATAATAAAATGTTATTGTTAGGGTATTGATATTATGGAACCCTTTCCTTCTTCTTTTGGAAACTTTTATATCCTCTTAATTGTGGATTATGTTTCAAAATTGGTAGAGGTGATTCCATGCAGGACTAATGACCACAAAATAGTTTTACAATTTGTGAAAGAAAATATTTTGTCAAGATTCAGAATGCCTATAGCCATCATAAGTGATGGTGCTCCCACTTTTGTAACAAGCCATTTGTGAACCTTGTGTAGAAATATGGCATAACTCACGAAGTGGCTACACCATATCACCCACAGACAAGTGGGCAGCTCTTCCTGCAGTGACTAAAGTATCCAAGGTGATCTTGTTGCCTGACTCCTAGTAGTTTAACAGGTGGGGGTGGATGGTTCCAAAGAGGTTTTAGGAGACCTTTTACTTTTCGCCACTTACTGCAAAGGAGGAGAGGTAACTGGAGTTAGAAAAAAATGTTAAAGAAGAAGAGCCGGTTCCAAGAAGGCGACAAGATGACTATGAGAAATACCTACAAAAGATCAAATATGTTAAAATAATAAGTTTTGATGCTTGGGAAATTTTTGTCAAGGCAAAAGATATATTATGTTGTCGCACGAGGAGATTGGAAGAAAATGAGTTGTGCGACCGCACAAAGTGTTGTTATGAAACTTGTTACGCGGTCAAGCAATAAGTCGAGATGGGAGATTCGTTGTCTGGATGCGCAAATAACTAGCAAAGTATTGGGTTATGGTGAGAAGTGATGATTAAAAAAATGGATGAATTTATACAGACTAAGGGACCTAAATAGGTGTTACGTGAGCTTGATCGTGCAACAGTGTGCGTTGCACGATCATGTAAAAATCGACATTTTCGCAGAAAGATGAAGTTTACATATATGAAGATTTGATCCCCCATTTTTTCATTTCTCTATAAGCAATTCAAAAGGAGGATGGAGGGGGGCATTTGTTGGGTCATAAAATTAGTTGCGCACCCACACAACAAGTATGTGTTGCGTGACCGCGTAATAGGGATGTGTTGTGTGACCATGAAAATGAAGAAAGAAGACAAAAAGGGTTATGCTTCTATGAGGTAAGAAATCATGATAAAATTGAAAGATCAATAATGCGACCGCACAATATGCATCTTGTGCAACATGTATGTGTTGCATAATTACATAACAGAAAAGTGATGTGCACCCACACAACATGGTTACATTATGTACATTTGGCGATTCACATGTGCAGGTGCCTATAAATACTGAGGCTGAAAGTAGAGCAGGCTGGGTCGGATTGGTGCTCAGCCCTAGTCCAACCTAAGGTTCCTATATATCACAAAAAGCGTTATGCTTATATGAGGTAAGAAAGCATGATAAAATTGAAAGATCAATGATGTGACCAAGCAATATGCATCTTATGCAACATCTATGCGTGTTGAGGCATAAAAAAATGATGAAAGAATCAAGCAAGAAGAGATAAAGAGATAGAAAGAACTTTTAAAGAGGAGAAGAAAGAGATAGCTTTGAAGGAGGTGCGCAGGACCACGCAACCGATATCGACTGCGTAGGTCTGCGCAATCAATATTCCTTACGCAGGGCCGCGCAATGAGAATATCAGTTGCGCGGGACTCCAAAACGTACTGAAAAAAAGGTCCTTTTCAGAATGGTCTAAAGCACTAAAAAATAGTCTCACATCGCTAAGATCAAGATTTTCACACGTGCGAGGGTCTATAAATACTCATTCCCCTCCTTCATTAAGGGTAATTGAAGATTTTCAGGAGGAGCAGAGCGGAGCGGAAGATTGAAAATAGGAGAAGAAGTCTCCTGTCAGTTGCGCAGGACTGTGCAACTGATATCAGTTGCGCGGGTCGGCACAACCAGACTGCCCTGCAGTCTGTAAAGTTAAGGAGCCATCATGCTGTCGAAATCCATGGACCAGGCTTCCTTCCTTCGGACTTTCTTCTATTTTAAGGGTTCAAAAGAGAAGGATTAGTCGATTGAATCGACACTTTCCCTAAGTATTAGGGATGGTTGAAACAAGCATCGTTATGCTGCTGAAATCTCTGTTTCATTGAAGATTCATTGATCGAATCAACATTCCTCCTAAGTCCTAGGAGATGATCAAAATAGGTGTCGAAAGACTGTCGAAATAAACTCTTGATATTCAAAGCATAAGTCGTTTATTTTTTAATGATCTATCTTAGAATCAAGGGATGTAAAGAGGATGTAAATGAACTCAGTATCAATGAAATGTGATGAATGCTCTTAATACTCTTTCTCTATTATGTTTGAATAAGACAATTGCCCAAATCAAATGCATTTGTTTCTTTGTCTAAACAAAATGGAGACTCCGCTGGGGATTTATTAATCTTTATTGTCTTATTTAAATATTAACAATGAAGTTGTTATTAACTTTCATTACAGTTTGGCGTCCTATGGACGCCAAAATGGCGACTCTCAGTGGAAAAATCCTCCCCTTCATCTCTAAGATCGATCACTTTAATCGTTCATCTACTAATTATAACTATGATTTATGTTGAAGGTTTTAAAATCCGACCATGACTTGTCACTTATGGCGACTCCTGTAAGAATAGTGAACTTTCGATTCACCCTGACAGGGTTTATGATAAAATACACACCAAGTCATGCAAGTGGAAGTGGCATGACTCAAGTAACAATTGGGGTCATTTTTGCTTTGCCCCAATCATCAGAAGATAATGCAGGCTGGACCGTTGTAACCTCCCGTAAGGCAAGAGTACGAAACATCAGAAATTTTAGGATGAATCATCCTTCATTAAGAATCAGAGGGCCTATAACACGTAGCACAGTTAAAAGAAATCCCGAACTTACTCCTCCGGTAATTTATCCTGCGCAAATAATTCCCCAATTGACAGCACATGAATTCCCATCTTTAAACGCTTCAATGGTTGAAAGGATAAGAGAACAAAAAGGAAAAGCATTGGTAATTAGATCGCCAATGTCATCCCAGATAGATTCACCAGTATCAGCATCATCTCAGTCAATTGATACCACAGAGAGCATGAAAAGGTCCAATGAAACTCCATCCTCTCCTTTTTCTGTGAGTCCCGTTATGTCAGCATACTCTCGCTCTCCTTCAATTACCGCTTCGTCGAAAAGTGGAGAAGCTGTAGTATTCATAGCTGGAACAAATCCAAATTATAGAGCAACTACAGAGGATCATTTTAATACAATAGCATAAGCCCAGAATGCTTTAATGGAAGAATGCAGAAACCTTAGAGAAGCACTGGCAACCCTCGCACATAATGTAGCTCAAATGGCGATTCCCCAGAATGCAATAGAGGGGTAAGAAAATCAGCCTGACGTCCTCCCACCACAGGGGGCAGGGTCATTGGGGTCTATCCCAGCGGTAAGAACTGTGACACAAGATGAAGTGAGGCAAGTGGTCAAAGAGACAGTTAGAGTAGAAAGAGAACGTGAAAATACCAGACATTTTAGGTATCGAACGTCGTATCCAAGGGAAGTAGAAGACATCCCCTTTCCGGTCAATTTCAAGCATCCGAATTTTCAAAAGTTCGATGGAGAAGGATCCTCGGAGGAGCATTTGATGCACTTCATCACCAGCATGGAAAAATTTTCTACAATACCACAATATTATTTGCGTTTGTTTGGTTCGTCACTAACGCACAAAGCATTTCGATGGTATTCTAGTTTGTCACCAGGATCGCTATGCACCTGGGAACAAATGCAAGAGGTTTTCATGTCAAACTTTTTCTCTTCGGAACGTGATGTCAATATTACGGAGCTACCCTCTATACGACAGAGAGAAGGAGAACCGGTAGAAAATTTTATTAACAGATGGAAAATGTTGGGAGCTTCATGTAGACAATTATCAGAAGAAAAAGAACAAGTTAAAATGTGTCTGAATTCTATGGGGACAGGGATTGCGTTCGGACTCACTAGCGTCGATATCAGAACTTTTCATGATTTGGCCACTAAAGCCCACGCGTTGGAGCTGATGACTCACAAGATCCCAGCATTTCACCATGATACAACTAGGAGGGTATCCAATAAGACAGCCGTGAACACTGTCGATCATGACAGACGAGGAAAAGATACAAGGGACTTGAGGAAAAGAAGACCAAACCAACGCGAAGAAGGGAGTCAGTCAAGAAACAGATATAATGGGAAGAGACCTAAAATGCTGAATTCTCATGAGGGATTCGCATTTAATAAGGAAGATGTCGCCCCTATGATGGAACAATTATTGAAAGCTGGCACGATAGTATTACCAGAGCCTAAACGCCCAAAAGACGTGACAAGGACCAAGGAAAGGAATTTCTGTCGTTATCATCGTCTAGTGGGACATCCAACAGAGAACTGCTATACATTGAAATGTATAATACAGCGACTGATTGATAGGGGTGAGATAGTACTGGGGAAAGAAAAAGAAAGGGGTGCCATGGCAACCATAAACATACTTACAGTCCGAAAGAAAGACCAAGAAGTGAATGAAAAGGAAGACAGTAAGACGACAAAGAAGGTTACAATAATCATGTTACTGTCAGGTAAAAAGGTGGTAAGCCCTATAAAGCAAAAATCAGAAGTTACTAGGAAAGAAACAATTGAAAGACAGAGTAATGACGACAAGACAAAAGAGAAGAATGAGGTGACGAGAGTAACTTATGACGTGATAAGTCATCTAAAAGGAATACCAACCCGATTAAGTGTCTATGATGCACTTAAGCTATCAGAAGAATTTTGACAGAGTCTGATTCAGGCATTATCCGATCACGACATTAGAAAAACTTTACTGGCAAAGTTAGAACATGAAGAACTTGATGAACAAGAGGACTGTCTCCCAGTCATTTCTTTTTCTGATGATGATCTGATCTACGAGGGAGAACATAATAGGTCACTGATGATAGAGGGCCATATCCGCAGGAAGAGAGTCAAACAGATTATGATTAATAATGGGTCGGCAGTGAATCTTTTTCCACTTTCGATGTTAAGTGAGTTGAATTACCGTCGCTCAAAACTACGTCCCAGCGGAATGATGATACAGGGTTTTAATCAAGATGGGCAACGCGCACTTGGCAAGATTACGGTAACGTCAGAAATAGGAGAATTGACTACTGACGTTGTGTGTCATGTTATAAGTGCAGTAATGACATACAACCTTCTCCTAGGAAGGCCGTGGATACATCAGTACAATATCATAACCTCTACTCTGCATCAGTGTTTCAAATACTGTAAAGATGGAGTACAGCATAAAGTAATGGCCGATGCAAAACCATATACAGAAGCCGAGTCCTTCTTTGTAGATGCTAGCTACTATAAAGAATTTACTATCGAAAAGATGAATAAGGATGAAAGTAGCGTCCTAAAGGATGATCAGGAAAATGTAATTACAGAAAAAGCAGAAAAAGCAGGACCATCTGAAACTGTGGAAATAAATAAGAGGTTCTATTTTGTACCAAAACATTTGAGGCAGCTGGGACAACCGCCATAACTTTGCTGTCATCTGAATAGTTAAAAATTTTATAGTTAAATTATATGGTTCTGCTGCCGTATGCTGAAAGAAATAAGTCGTTTGCAGGTGCTCCAGCAAGATTTCAAGTTAAGGCGAGCGAAAAATACCCTGAGCCAATAGAGTTCTATGCTTCGGAAGCAGTAAAGACAAGAGGAGAGACTCAAAACAATGTGTACCATGGTAGGTTGACGTCGCAAGACCTCCAAAAGTATAGTCCGGCAAGTAAAAAGATTATGAAAAACATGAGTTTTGATTATGAAGACCCGTTGGCTTAAACCATGGGAAGGGAATTCAAATCCCCATTGGGACCGATTAGGAAAAGTGCAGAAAATTTCAAGGGTTGGGGGCAAACTAGTCGATTAATACGATCACAATCATACAGCCTTCTACAGAAATATACTGCATCGGTATCTCCAAGAAGAAAAAGTATATCTCTAACAGCAGTCACAATCATATCAAGGGGGCAAGTTCAAGGCCAAATGAAATGATATGTACTCAATAAAAGTAAAGTTCTTCAAAGGAATAAATAGAAGCCTATGATGGCCTATAAATGTGTTGTCAAAAAAAAGAAATTTCTTCTGAAGACGCTACTGATTTTGATACAGAACATTATCAAGATAATAATTCTGTATCAAATGGGGGCAAGATGAATAGAATGAATAAGGAAGAAGTTCGCAAGCATGTGATAAGCATATCAAAATCATGCGACAAGCATATCAAGATCATATGATAGCAAATAAAGAAAAATGAAGAAGATGAACGCCTTCAACTGAGCTCTACAAAATTTTACCTGAAAATTGATATCACCATTAAGTTAGTATATCGAAAACAATACAAACAAATGATACAGATATACAGATGGGTATAATTGAAGACATTGGCAGAAGTTATGGTGTGTCAATTTCAAGCGAAAATACCCGTCATCGTCTTTCAAGACATTTTAAAACAGCATATTAAGTCATTGTCAAATGAAAAGTCTTGATGATCGTTGTCAAGCGATAACGATCGCTATCAAGCATTGATGATCATCGCCGACGCTAAGGATTTCTACCTCAGCAGGTATTAATGATTATAAAATGAAAAGAAAGCAACTACCGCTATCACTGATCAATCGCTCATCAAAGTTGTTATCATCGCTAAGCTGATATATTATTTTAAAGATAATACCAAAGTCCTTATGACATTATCAGCAGCAGGGAAATGTCAATTATTGATCAACTATCCGCTGACAGTAGAAAAAAGTATATAGCCAACTGTATATAAGGTTGGCGACAGCGATGGCTGCTTATCATAAAAAGACAGTCTAGTCAAGTCCTGAAAAAAAAAAGGGGAGGAAAAGGGCCAAGTCCTAAAAGGATTAAGTCTCTAAGACCTAAAAAAGTCAAGTCCTAAAAGGACTAAATCTTAAAAGGGACCAGCTACGCATAAGACCTATGATTATAAAAAAGACAACTCAGTCAAGCCAATGGCCCGCTGTGCATGAGACCTATGAAGATCGCCATTCGGGCAACGGTGAGAAGCCAGTGGTCCTAAAAAGCTCGTGAAGGCCATCATGCACATACCCATGCAGGCAGCTGATGGAGTCAATGACCAAAAGCCAGAAGGCCAAAAGTTAACCAAAAGCCAAAGAGCTAAAAGTCTTCAAACGACCAAAAGTCAAAAAGGCTAAAAGTCAACTAAAAGCCAAAGTGCCAAAAGTCCTCAAATGATCAATCAACGTAACCCCCATGCCATCTGTATAGCTTTCCAGCAGTGTCACGGGGAATGGAGGACAATACCCTCCTGTGAATGGGCCCAACCTTACAGGTGAAGAAAATGAGGGGTGCAGTGCGAGCTTTAGATAGGCCAACCATGCATAAGACTCCTCAGATTTGTGGTTCAATTCCGGTACTAACTCATGAGGAAGGGCTTAAACCTACTCATCGATGGACTGACAACCATGGATTTGGTACCCCAAAGGTAGCCTTGCAAGTTGTGTGAACTCTAGAGAGTTACCGTGGCTAACCCTTTGCGTAAAACCAACCAAGTTCACGGCCCCGGTAGCTTCACTGGGCCCCTTTGATGGATCGCGGTTTGTGAACTCCCTAGGCAGTGAGAAGTCCAGCGAACTCCTAAGAGTTATAGAGGCCATCACGTGAGACCCGACTCTAGCTAGAGTCCAAATAAGTTTGCTCCACTACTCAAGAGCTTAAACTGTGTGTGCAACTGACTGGATTGAAACCTAGCACCGCCAATAACATATAAATGAATGAAGTCATGTAGGAAATCTCATACTAACAAGCAAAAAATGTGAGTGTTTTATAATTGATTTTATTGAATGTCATGTTAAACTATGTGCGATATTCAAGATGCAGTAAATTCATATCTTACAAACAAATATAGAAGGAAAAACTAATGATGTTGAGGTTACTGCGTAGAAAATATGTCAGGAATAATGCATAATGTAGAAGTGCATGAAAAAGATTACTGAAATTTGCTATTGAAAGTCAAAAGAAAACATGCACTTAAAAGAAAAAAAAAAGAATGAAAGAAAGAAGCAAAAACATATATACAAAAAGGAATTACATGCTTAGAATTCCTCTATAATGCCCACTATCTTCATATATTGTTGCAAGTCTTCCTTTAATTGAATATGAGCTGCATCATGCTTTGACTTTTCTTCAAGAATAATCTTTGCTTGATCAGGGAGGCCAGTTAATTTGTCTTCCAAGGATGTGATCATTTCCTTGCTCCTGAGTAATTCAGACTTCTCAGCATCAGCAGACTGAATATTGACATTGAGTTTTTCTTTAACCTCCTGTATAGACAGTTCCCTCTCATGACCTTTCAATTTCAGCTGTGAAATTTCTTCTCTCAAAGCCGCAATACGATCTTGAATAAGTACCTTGTCATCAATAAGTGTCTTCAGCTGTTCTTGCAAAGTTAAATGCTCCTGGTCTAATTCAGATAGGGTGGAAGCAATAAGTGAAGCCTTCTCCTTAGACAAAGTTAACTTCTTCCCGTATTCCAGAACTTCTGGAGCAATCGTGATATTTTTTGTTGATGCCAAAGAAGCTATCGAATCATGAAATCTGAGGAGGGAGTCATGCAGAGCAGAAATATTAATCTTCGCCATCTTTGCAGAGCTTTTTAGAATCTCAATGGTGATATCTAGGTCTGACCATTGTTCAGGATCTTTGAAGATGTGAACTACCGTTGACAAAGAGTTTTTCATTAAAAGCATTTTGTGAGTGGGAATCTTTGAGGGAAATGGTAGCTCAGAGATAGTGGCCACAGATTCGGAGCTGGCCGCCCCACTACAGGGAAGAATTCCTATAACACAAATAGGAAATAAAGTTAGAGTAAGCAGCGCAAGATGAAGGATAGGCAGCTCTTCAAATTAATATATATACCTGCCGCATAAGTGTGACTAGCAAGTGAGGAAACTTCTGGGGCTGTAGAAGTACCAGCTTCTAGCATGTCGGTAAGAGAAGACGCCCTTACTTCTGTGTTCAAATCTCTGGTAGTAGGAGTCAGTAGATCAATAGCCTTGACAGGAAATATAATTTCGCGGGCCACACTTTTTGGTGTCACCAGAGGAGCCAAAGGAACCCATGGTGAAGCCATTAGTGCAGCTGGATGAAGATCTCCAGAGGGGGCAGTGCTCGTTTCAATATTAGCCACATGCGTACCTGAAAAGGAAATAATAATGATGATAAGATAGTTATCACTAGACAGGCACGTGAATATTTAAGGAATTCAGATTCCATTACTAGGAGAATATCTGTATTCCCCATAATCCAAAGGTTCTTCATCCTCTTCAGCTACTACCTAAGGCTTGCCAGGAACAGAGGTGACAGGCGAAATTTCAGGAGCCAAGGGGAGATGTTCTTCCTCTATGTTTTCGGCGGTCATATTCTCTTCGTCATCTATGTTGACCTCCCCTTCTTTAAAGTCGTCATCCTGAGCTCCATCGAGTGCATCATCATCTTCAGATCCCGCGGGAGTAGAATCTTCTGACGAAGAAGATAAACTTTTGCTTGTCAGATCCTCTTCATCTACTTCTGCAACCATGACTTATTTCCCTTTGTAAGAGATATGCTGGTTACTTTCCCTGGGAGATCTCCTGCCAACTGGAACTGAGGGAGATACAGAGACCTGCCTTGTCTCTTCCTAGGGAATAGGTGACGATGTTTGCAGATGCACTCGCGATCTAGTCATCAGAGACAATGAGCTAGAAGGAAGAGGTTGCGAGGAAGGGGTAGGTTCGTTTTGAGCTGGATTCTCCTGAGTCGTGGTAATTTCTTCAGGAATGGGGGAGGATGTTCCTTCAACATTTTCTGAAATTTGGCCACCAAGGTCATGGGGGACATGTTCAAATTCTGCCAGAACTCATGAGCAAACCAACCATTTAAAGTATTAATTGGTTTCCTCTCATGAATCGGCTCTTCCGTCGAGATCTTTCTGCAAATTTCACCATGGTGAGGAGCACGACTCTTTTCTGAAATGAAGCCAATTCCATTTTTAATTTTTCTGCCTCTGAGCCGAGGTGGGTGGAGAAAAAGAAGGGAGTCCACTGGTAAGCGTTTATTGATCAGGAAGGATTGATGGTCCCACCATCTCATCTAGCTGTAAGAAATGTGAACTATCCGATCGCAGCTAGGAATGATGAAAGACGAGTTGACACGACTGCCCAATAGTTACTTCCATATCATGGCCCAGTTCAAAGGACATGTTCCATAGCAGTGCATCCTCTTGGTAACCAACCCGCCATCTTCTAGTACAGCTTGGTCATATCTAAATTGGCGAGCAAAGCGGTTGGGGCAGTAGGGTTCTCTCCAGAACTCTGTCCCTTCTCTGAGAGGTAGACTACAGGAACGGATGGAGAGAAAGAAAACCCTTTCTGCTACAGTTAGTGCCCCCTGGTCCACCATATCTGTGTCTTGAGTGTAGTGATGAAGGCGGAACTGGAAGAAGTCTGTTTGATCAAAGTCCTGGATCTTGTTGATTACCCATTCATATGACCTTTTGGCCATAGCTCTTTACTGAAAAAATCAAAGAGGAAGATGGGAAGGGTTGACATACGCCTTCTTTGGCGCTTTGAAAGTTCAAGGGAAATAAACTCCCAACCATCCAATGAAGTAGTGTCAGGCAGTGTATGCTGAGGAAGATCCCAGGATGGGGTTCTTGATGTGCGTAAAAATTTCTCCAAAGGCCCAGTAGATAGAACATAGTACTGGAGGTGCAATGGAATATTTATGACCTTCCGCTAGGGCTCCAGCAACGACGAAGGTGGTAGGGCGAATAACATCTGCCCACTTGGAGCTAGGAAGAGCTACTATACTTAGCCAGTAAGCTAGAAAAGCTGCAAGTTTCCCAAAAGAACTATAATCTGCCCACTCCTTCATATTGTCACGAAGATTCATCAGTTCCTTACATCGACTGTCACGGAATCTGTGGGATGGAGAAAATGGGTTAATACGAAGGAATATGTGATGAAAAAATGTTAATTTCTGAGCTTGGAATACCTGAGCATTTTGGAAAAATGAGCCAGCCATTGCAAAGGGAAAAGTTTGTGAAAATTTAGAAATTTCTCCATTTCTCTGAAAAGTTCGATGGTGGTTTCAGAAATGAAAGGTCTACGGTCGGGAGAAGATACAAATGCCAACTCTACGTTCGTCGGATTGAACTCATCATAAAATCTTCCTGTTCATGGAAGACCTGTTATGCGATGAAAATCCCATAGTGTTATGCTCATTTCTCCAAATGGTAAATGAAGAGAATTGGTAGTGGGTGACCAATATTCAAGGAAGCCTTTCAACACGGAGGGCTCCTTATAGAAGTACTTAGATGTGACTTCTATCGCATCATAAAGGCCCATTTTGGCGAGAGTGCTTGCATGTTTCTTCAATATGGCCTCTGTCCAGTCAAAATAATAGCGGCGAGAGGTCAGTAGGCCCCTTGTTTGAAAATCTTCTGATCCCCAAAGAGGGTCACAGTCCTTGTACCGCTATCTGATGGTCTTGTAGAAATATGTTGAAAAGAGATTATGCGGACTGTGAAAAGGGGTAAGAAAAATCATAGAATGAACTTCTCCGATGATTTGTCACGATTTCTGCGCCTGTAGTTTCCCTTCGAGAATCCGAGGTTCTCGCGTCGCCCATGATTCAGTATACATCAATTTCTCTCTGTCCACGTAATCTGTGGGCTCACATTCAAGGATGGATTGGTGGCGGTGAACATTAATAGGAATTACCGTCATGCCTTCTGAATGAGGGTTGTTGAATTTCATAACACCCTCGATTACTCGAACTAATTCCTAGAAATTTTGGAGCTTCTTCTTGTTATACTCCTTTGTCTTCTCTTCGAACTCCTTCGCCTTGTTTCGGCAAGCCTTCTTGGAGCGAGAAGCAGGCGAAGTATCTTCTCTGGGAGGGGGTCTATCCCTATTTGTGCAATTGTGGGTGGTTGTCTTCAGCCATTTATCCCAATCATATTCGCGACCATGTTTTGGAGGTAGCCTTATGTTCCCCATGACTATAGCCCAATGAATGGGAAAATGAAGCGATTCAATGTGATCAGTAAAGTCAAAAGCAGGGAGCAGTGGCTCTTTAAAGTATGCAGGAGTTTGAGTAGTGGTTTTAGTACGTTTGGTTGGTGGCTCATCAGTAGAAGGAGAAAGGTGATAAGAAGATGTGTCGGGTAGGTCAAGATGAGAAGGTTGGTTAGTTGGAGGGTCTACGGGACGAAAAGTCCTCTTGACGCGGGCCATGAAGGAAAAAGAGTTAAAAGCTGAAGGGGATTACAGAAAACTGGGAAAAGAACTAAGTCCAGGTTACACAGGTCCGCGCAAACGAAAGCAGTTGCGCGGAGTGTCGCAACACTTGGGAAACTTGCGCAGACGGAAGATCCGTTGCACGAGTCCGTGCAATAGATATCGGTTGCACGGGAAAATTGCCAGAAGAAAAAAAAAATCACCACAGAATGGAAGAAGTGCAGATTATGAAGGGGGCGCGGTATTTATAGGCTGCCGCGATCGAGTATGTACGTGGCCTGTTGCGCGGGTCCTCATAAGACAGATGAAAAGGAAGAATTTTGATCCTTTTTCGTTTCTTGAGGAAACAAAGAAAGAATCAAGGGAGCATCTATTGAGGCATAAAAAAATGATGAAAGAATCAAGCAATAAGAGATAAAGAGATAGAAAGAACTTTTGAAGAGGAGAAGAAAGAGATAGCTTTGAAGGAGGTACGTAGGACCGTGCAACTAATATCGGCTGCACAGGTCCACGCAATCAATATTCCTTGCGCAAGGCCACGCAATGAGAATATCAGTTGCGCGGGACTCCAAAACGTACTGAAAAAAATGTCCTTTTCAGAATGGTCTAAAGCACTAAAAAATAGTCTCACATCACTAAGATCAGGATTTTCACACGTGCGAGGGTCTATAAATACCCCTTCCCCTCCTTCATTAAGGATAATTAAAGATTTTTAAGAGGAGAAGAGCGGAGCAGAGCGGAGCAGAAGATTGAAGGTAGGAGAAGAAGTCTCTTGTCAGTTGTGCAGGACCACACAACTGATATCAGTTGCGCGGGTTTGTGCAACCAGACTGCCCTGCAGTCTATAAAGTTAAGGAGTCATCATGCTGTCGAAATCCATGGACCAAGCTTCCTTCCTTCGGGCTTTCTTCTATTTTAAGGGTTTAAAATAGAAGGATTAGTCGATTGAATCGACGCTTCCCCTAAGTATTAGGGATGGTTGAAACAAGTGCTATTATACTGCTGAAATCTCTATCACATTGAAGATTCATCGATCGAATCGACATTCCTTCTAAGTCCTAGGAGATGATCAAAATAGGCGCCAAAAGGCTATTGAAATGAACTCTTAATATTCAAAGCATAAGTTGTTTATTTTCCAATGATCTATCTTAGAATCAAGGGATGTAAAGAGGATGTAAATGAACTCAGTATCAATGAAATATGATGAATGCTCTTAACACTCTTTCTCTGTTATGTTTGAATAAGAAAATTGCCCAAATCAAATGCATTTGTTTCTTTGTCGAAACAATGCATTACACAATCACATAATAGAAAAGCGATGTGCACCCACACAACATGGTTGCATTATGTACATTTGGTGATTCACATGTGCGAGTGCCTATAAATACTAAGGCTGAAAGTTGTGCGGGTTGGGTCGGAATGGTGCTCAACCCTAGTAGAACCCAAGGTTCCTATACCTCAACCTTAACCCAACCCAACCCAACCCAACCTTGGGTTGGGAATTCTCAACCCAAGCTCAACCCAAGCAGGCTCGGTCGGGTTGGTCCGGTGGATACATGTTAATGTTTTCATTATTACATTAGTCTATTATATTTCAATATAGGTCTTATTTTTTGTATCTATAATTTTATTAATTATATTTATAGTTATTTATCGTAAATAACTTCGATTTTTCTAAATAAACAAGCTAAAATATAGGAAAACTACACTTTTAAAAGTCGTGTCATGTAGCATGCAATCTATTTGGGAGAGAGAAATCTGGCATATCTTATTAGCTTGAGACATCAAAAATGGTGTGGACCAATGAGACATGACATCACTGGAATTTCATGTGCCTTCAACATAGATGGTCCACACTCAATTATAATTTATAAGCAACCTAAGACCTCAACCTGAGCCCAACCCAAGTTTTATCAGGTTAGTGTTTATATAGCCCAAGCTCAAGACCAAACCCGATACATCCTGCCCAAGCCCAACCCAGTATCGAGCTGGTCAGGTTGAACTCGCCCGACTTTTAGCCCTAATAAATACCCCCTCACTCTTTTCATTTAGATACTTGGAACATTTAAAAGCTCATTAAGTAGAATCGTGGAACCCATGTATAGATAAGCCCGCGGGTGAAAGAAAAAGGAGGAGAATAGGGACTAAGGCTGTTACACAACCACACAATAGAGTTGTGTTACGCGACCGCGCAACAAAAGTCCCGCACAAGCTGTTTAGTAATGATTTTAATATCTGCACAATCAAGCCTAACAATATTTCCAATTCAAGACTTTTGGCTCATGTATCAACGTGAAGCAAGGGTTTTTAATCTGTGTAACTCTTTTATCATTTCGACGGATACTCCATAAGGCCGAAATGTTACCAGAATCGCTATTTTTGTCTATTATTATTTAATTTTGTGTAATTAATTGTACTCTATTTTAGAATCAAAGGTAATGTAAGGAATGTAATAAGAATCGAGATTAATGAAATGATTGATGAGAAGTGTTCTTTTATTTAAGTTTCCTCATTATTTTAGAACATAGATATTTGAATCTCTAAAATATGTTTCTCATCAAAACAGTGAGAACACAACTATAACTAAATGGCTTGTCTGAGTTTTTAATCCAATGAAGTATAAATGATTTAAAACAATTAATAAAAGTGATCAAGGATCCAGGAATTCCCAATCAATAGAACTTGAACTTACTTCACCTTTCTCAAGTTGATAACTCAACTATAACTGGATTCCAATCCATTCTAATAGGAAGATATAACAATAAATTCAATCATAAACATCCAACATATATTATAATCATGATAGGTTTGATCTCTCACGAATATCTAGACAATCAATCGTAGGGAATCTAAAGCATTTATTATACTCAGAAACCACAATGGAGAAATTAATTTTACAGATTGATTTCTTCTCCAATCTAGGAATTCAATCACATCCAATCAAAATTCAACGCAAAATTAAAATTTTTTTATAAAAAATAAATTAAATATCAAAATCCATCAAAAGTTTCATCCCTTAACATTAGTTAAGAGATTAGCCAAGTATGATTAGTATATTAAAATAAAAAATAAAGAAAAATAAACTCAAATCGATGAATCGAAGTTGAGGAATGATGCCAGACAAGCTTCGCCTTCTCTAGAGCCTTCTCTCTAACCTCACTCATACTTAGAATGCTTAGAAATACCTCCTTAAATAGGAAAATTCTGAACTGACTTAAGATATACGCGGTTGCGTATGCCGTCGATTGATTGGTCGATCGATTGATTGATTTCTAATAACGTCCAGCAAATAATTTTCAAATTCATAATCGATTGATCTGATATGTCGATCGATTGATTGTATCAAAATATGTCCAACAAGATTTTGTTAAAATTTTATATTTCCATGATCAATCGTTTGTTCCAAAAACTATCTAAAGAGTTCGGCCTTAAATTCAATTTTCGAATGATCACTCGAGTGTATTGCTCGACGTGGTTCAATGCATCCTCGATCAATTGAACCCTGAGTTCATTCAATCGAACCTCTATTGGTTTCTTCGATTCTTCACTACTTGATTTCAGTTGTTTTCACCACCTTGATACATGATTTCTTTAGGTCTTGGGCACTTCAAATCCTCATTCCCTCCATCCAAATCTTCAATTATTCATTATAACTTTCTTTTAATATTTAATTTCTCATTTTTAAGCACGTACTTATTCTTAGTTCCTGAATTATCTCGCATGCCAAAAACACTCATTAGTATCTCGATTTAACATTCAAATGCATGGAAATTAGTGTAATTAAGATGATAAATATGTAATATTTAGGCTTGATTAGTGACCCACCTAAATTTAGATCTACTTCATTTTTTATCTCAAGCTCTAAAATGAGATGGCAAGTTGGTGGATGACATGGTTAAAACGCATCATCAAGGTGGGGTTCACAATAGGGCCCACAATCTGAATGGTTTAGGTTCCAAATAAACATGGCCCAGGGGTAGGTTTTAATGGTAGGTAGTGTTTAATCAACATCAATTCGTATGGTGTGGTTCACGTGAGATCGGGATATGACTCTTTTTAGGGTCGCCCACCTGATGGAGGGGGTGGATAAAACCCATACACTATGGTGGCCCACAAAGGGCCCCACTAAATGGACGAAGTGGATACAATTTATACACATCAAGGTGAGCTTTAAAAGATTTTCAACGTTAGGCGTTCAATCAACAGTTTCTTGTAGTGTGGTCCACTTGAGATTTAAATCTTCTTCATTTTTTTACCCATAGCCTAAAATGGGCTAAGGAATCTAATGGAGCATGTGGATCCATCACACCAGGGGGGTCCATGATGGGCCTCACAACTTTTTTGGATGGGAAATGGGAGTTGGCGTCCCTATCTGGACACTACCAATATTCAAAGGGGATGCTCTCTCTCTCTCTCTCTCTCTCTCTCTCTCTCTCTCTCTCTCTTTGTTATATATTTTTATGTATTTTTATTTTTTATTTCATATGAGAAGGTCGCATGTGACCTTTGTACAAGCTAGATGACAGATAAACAAAAGAGTGGGCCCTAGAAGATTCTTGACAGTGGGTGCTTAATCATCACTATTTCGTGTGATGCGGCCTGCCTGAAATTTGGATCAAGTTGTTTTTAGGGACATGGCTTAAAATAATATGGGAAAATGTATGTATGCCATGGATGTAAGTGTTGGACAACCCAAAGTGCGGGGTCGCGAAGTAGTATATACTTGGTAAGGTTAAGGCTGATCCACGAGGACTGGGAAGAACATCTTGGAATCATCCATCGACTCATATTGGCCTGTGGGGCGCTCAATCATGGAGACTCAGTTAAATCAGTCCATGGACCTTAATTAATTATTTTTGGGTAGTTGGTCCATATTGCTTTAATGATCATGTGTGCGTGTCTTGATCCATGATTGATTTTCAATTAGTGACTATATGTGTGGCGTATGTAGGGCCACCCACTCGTGTTGGGTAATGGTGCCGCAATTCGAGCCTATGTGGTCATGTGGGGCCCTCATTATGATAATTCTGCTCATGCGATCATGTAAGCAGCTTGTATGGTTATATTTTCATCGAATCACCTAGGCATGGCCACGCTGGGCGAATCAATGGATTAATGGTCTGGCCTTGGACATTACTTGATATGGTTACTAGATTGACCTATTTTTCTCTCTTCAGTGAATCTTGTATTATGAAACAATAGGAGTAAATATGACATTTTGCTAATTTTCAGGCATTTATTGTTTGTATTGATCGAAATAAATTTTTTGTGGGTGAAAGAAGTGCTTAATTTCAAATATGAGTACTTTTTCAACCATATTACCAAATAGATTTTTTAGTATTTATAAGCACTAAAATTCAACACTTACTTTAATTTTTGTATCTTATTTTTCACCTTATCAAACGATACCTAAGTCTAGAAGTTTGGATTATTTTTCCGCCCATTAAAGGCTTTTAGTAATTTTACTGTTTATGTATTTATTATTGACTTTATCAATGAACTCTTGATTTAGCATGCACTTTAAAAAATTGAAATTCACATATCTTAAACTACCATTTAAATGATTCATTCTATTAATAATATATGCAAAAAAAAAAAAACATTGTTTATTTCATTAATAATGCTAAGTTTGAATATTCCATTATATGCACATTCTTAATAAAAGCTACATATAACTTGATAAAACAAACATGTTGGATTCAGGAGCTAATTTGAAACAATTCTTAGTAAGCAACTTGATATAAGATCCTTCATGTTGTCTAGGTATGCGAGACATCTTTTAAAGTAAGCACTCTCTTTAATAAAACGTAGTAAAATTTAACAAAATTTCAAAAAATCTAATTTAATTAAGCTCTATACCTCTTGTAAGGATAATCTTAAATTTCTAAACATATAAAGGTACAATGAACTGTCTAGATTATACATTAAGCCAATGTGATCACATTTTAGAGTTTTTAGATTTGTGGATGTCATTCCTCTAACTTAGGATGTCTCTCTCCAATCTATTCCAGATAGAGGGAGAGTAGGAGACTATTTTAGAGCCTTGAGGTAAAGTTGAGTAACACAACACATGTCCACCAAGCGGACTCCAAATACACGTGTGGATGAGAAGGAATGTAGAAGAAGAGGAGAAAAATGATATCTCTTTCTCTCCCATGCTCATTCTCTCTACTCTCTAAGTGATGGTGATATTGTCTCCCCTCTAGGATAGAATCTATTATATTATGAGGGATTTAGGATTTCAAGTGGGCACCAAATGTGGTACTTTGCCATTGTACAAATTCTCATTGTCCCTACATACATATGGAAAAGTATAACCGATTATTTATGCATGTACTTGTGATTCAATCCTTCCATTGTTATGGTTTCCCACCTAATATCTATATCCCATATTGATCAAATAGTGGACCATTATAATTGAACAATTAGATCATCAAATGCAATTAAGATAATTTTAATGGTTAAAATAAAATATCAATGTTAAAAACCTTCATAAATTATGTTAAAACCTTTAAGTATTGAGCTCAGAAGAAAAGGCTTTTATTGAGTCCTTAATATATTAGATTGTGTAATATACACATTGAAAGTGTCCTTTCTAGTGCCCTGGTTTGTCAATTAGCGTGTGTGTTGAGTCAGTCGGATTGCAGAGCCTCACAAGAAGATCTATACAAGCGTCAACCTCAACCGGATGTGTGGAAGCTTGCCATAGGCAAATTTAAGCCTCACATCCCTTATCTCAAAACACCAGGTGAATAAAATCCTTAAAATAAGTTAGAACATATTAGGATTTAAGGTGAGAAATTTTTTTCAAAGAATCAGAAAATCTCTAAGTTTTCTTACTCTGTCGATTATATCGAGACATATCTCGATATGATCGACCTGCGCTATCGATGTCCTCAAAAGACCAATCAATAAAATCAAATGAGGACGTAATGTGTTCAGCAACCAAATACATATCTGGACAGAATTATCGATGTATCGACACACGTATTGATATTATCGATATTTGAATCTCGATCCCATCGAAGATATCTCGATAATATTGACAGGCAAATCCAGCGCCCCTGTTTTTACTTAAGAAAATCACATATGCTTCGATATATCGGAGTTCTCATCGATACCATCGGAGTTCAAATTTCGAGGATATCGATTATGGGCACGAAGTTCTCCAGTAACAATTTTTTAAGTGGTTTTTATCTCTGATCGGGGGTCACGTGATAGAATCGATATTCTAAATATCAATGATATCAAAGACGGATCAATTACATTGAGAATGGACAAAATTGTCCAACAAGCTCACTGATAAAATCTTTGAATTTATCAATGCATCGATACGACTCCCGATATCATCGACATTCAAATTTCGAAGATATCGAGTATCCCTCCATTATATCTAATGACCTAAAAATATTTCATGCAAGTTTCTCTCATTTTTCAAATGTCGAGGACTCGATCCTTGTATCGATAATATCGGAGTTCGAAATCCGATGACATCGACACGAGTCTCAATCCCCTCGATCAGCTGGCAGAGGTTTTTTCAAAAGCATATGGCATTGAGTTTGTGTCATCGAGCGGACCATCGATACGATCAAGAGTATACGCTCGATGATATCGAACCTGCTTGATGATATTGAACTCCGTCATCAATGTAACCATTTTATATCCTTTGGAACCTTTTGCCTATTTATAGAGAACTTGTCTTTAGTTGCTGTGAGAGAAAGGAGAGAGTGCTTTTGTATGTTTAACCTTAAATCATATGCCCAAAGCCCCTTCTCTTAAGGGAGTTTATCCTCCAATCCACCCTCATCATTGATATTCAATAGAGTGGATTGGGGAATGAACTTCTGCATTCAAGGATCCTTCAGCTACTACCTTAATGGCAAATCATTAAGTTGGGATGCCTTGAATACTTGGATGATTGGAATCGCTCTATCTTCCTGATAGAAAAATATCTAGAGAGGAGGATTCCATCATAACCTTGACCCAACCCGTTGCCTTAAATTGATACATCAATTGTTGCGGATCAAGGGAGTAGAAGACTCTTCATCAATAAGGAGAAGATCTTCATCATGTGCTGAATGAGATTCATCAACTTATCTGTAAGTATCTAGAGTCCAGAGGACCCTTTGATCATTCCTTTGTAGGTTTGGGTCTAAGGTATTTTTCACCCTTTGAAGTCCTCAAAGGAGGCATCCGGCGGGAGTATACGTGGTGGGTGCGTTGTGTGGACCCTTGCTCTGTGGAGAGCATAAACATTTGGTTGAAGGTGAACCAGTAAAATCTTAGGTTAGAGGTGAACCGCATAAAATCTCCATAGGGTCTTAGGGAAGATCCTTGGCCAGTGTGCCTAAATGTGGGTGCTTGTGTTGACCCTTGCTCTTGAGAGCATAAACAGTCAACCTCAGTATAGGTTGTAAAGGTTGAAGGTGAACCTGATTTAAAACCTTATGTTAAAGGTGAACCATGTGAAACCTCCTTAATGAAATCTGGTATACTCAAGGATTGAGTGCGGTTACCGGGAGTGGAGTATACAGGGAGTCGAACCACTATAAAAATGACTGTGTTTACGATTGCTATCTTTCTGTGTGTGTGATTTATTTATATCCTTCTATCTCTATCTACCTGATCACACCTCACACACTTACACAAGTCATTTCCATCATGAACTAAGTTATATATTGTTTCTTCTTGAATAGTTTGTGATTGGATCCTTTACTAGGCTTGGAAGCCAGTAGAGTTACATTTGACTAATCCTAATAATTGCATATCTAAAAGGATTAGTATAACAAGATTTTTAAATAAATTTTAAAAACTTTAAAAAGTCTTATTCACCCCCCTCTAGGACACATTGGCATATTCCTACTTCAACTCAAGCGGTCTTCACCGCTATTTCACACATTCCTAAGTAATCCTAGTGGATCCATTATTAGCCTGTGAAAGAATTAATTGACTCCAATGGATGTACCCAGACACACCCACTTTTTATAGTCATGCTATAGTCATAAAGAGAGCTAAACCCATATAATCAAAACCGCGACCCTTACATGTCATCGGGTCTAAGGATTAATCAACTTCTCATTCATCATTGAATTTGATCAAAGTCCAAGCTAATCGACCCTTGGACAAGTGACTTGCGCTCAATCCACCAATGTAAATGCCCAAAGGTCTAACAAGATCTTATGTACGTAATACACTTAGAATCTCACATGGGTTATGGTGAAGATGTACCAACACAAAGTAGGCCTTCGGTGGTGGGAGACTACTCGTTCTTACCCAAGCTAATCCCTCGTTATGTGATGACAACATGTGTATCATGATGGCCATGATCTAATGGTCTAATAGGGTACTAAGATCCATTGATCACAACTTTCCCTTGGTCAACAACTACTGTGTCCAATATCCCGTTCTTAAGGACATCCATATGACTTACTATTTTACTTGTATTTTGTAGATTTAAGGTGACATTGTGTATTTATTAAGGCATAATATTTTGTCTACCTAGGACACTTGGTCATGGTAATCTATGGTTGATATGATCACTTCTAGTCCATATGACAATTTCATCATGCCCATGTTGGTTTTTCCAGACCCAACTCTAACATTCTACCCACATGAAGCTCCATGTTGTTCCACATTAATTCACAAGTCTTAAAAATGCTCTTATTACATGTGGCATGCCTGCTAGCACGTGTCAACCCATCTATCTTTTTCATTTCTTACCATATTGGCCTCAGAAAACAACTGTTATAAGCATTTCATCAAACTCACCTTTGGTAGATTTTGACTTATGATATCAACATTCGTTTGCATGATGTTCAAATTTTCCACAAACATAACAATCACCATTCTTAGATTCATCCTTCAACCATATGAGCTCTTAAATGCATATATAGTTGTTTAGTCTTCCTAATTTAGAATCTATCTTCCTCTTCAATTGTTGCATCGATTACTTAAGTGACATATTTTCCTTTTTATGGTTGAACTTAGTTTGATAATCATTTAATGATAATGACAATTTTGGTATAATTTTTCCAACATTAAAATTCTTATCTATTTTCATGCTAGAGGTGACGACTTTGTTGGCAAAAAGATGCAATTTATGTACTTATGCAAAAATTAACTTATAGCAAACCATCTTAAACATTGAATAATTTTCTTATTAAGAGATATATATATATATATATATATATATATATATATATATATATATATATATATATATATATATATATATCCTCTAATGTTAGATACTTAGTCTTCATCCCATACATCCATAGTAGTCTGCACTCTGATACAATAGTCATAGGTGGAGTCTGTAAGCACATCGAAAATATGATGACAACGTATATAGTTATCATTCATTCCACTCTTGAATAAGGATGCATCAGTATTCAACTGCATCCATAATTAGATGTTCAGCTGGATTGGGTTGAGTGGGATAAATTTCACTTACTACATGAGAGATCTTGAGATGTTTTAGTAAAAAATTAATTTTCTACACTCATTGTTAATAATTTATTATATCAAAATGACTGAGTCTTATAAAGTTATGATTGACCAGATTAACTGTTGCTAAAGTGGATGTATGCATATTAAATTACCTTCACATTGTTATATTTAATATCCAATGGATGACTCACTCGAAGAATTTTGGATTAGAGTGTGTTGCAATGCCGCTTCTTGAAGACAATTTATACCCGTCAATGTTGCAACAGATCTCTCATGGACTCATTCCGATATTTAATTGAGCCTAGTCACCTGCAAAGACTATACCAGGTCTTAGTACTATAATATTGTTTGTCGTTGGTTCTACAAATAAGATAGATGTGGTCTTTTAGCCTTGCTTAAGAAATAAGGGGAGCTCAAAGGAGAGAATGAGAAGAGAAGATTTCCATGTTTTCTAAATGACTTAAAATTTGGGTATATATAAGTTCCAGGTGATATCTGGTGGAAAAAATTCACATGATTATGATATATATAAATGACTTAAGATTTGGAATATATATATATATATATATATATATATATATATATATATATATATATATATATATATATATATATATATATATATATATATATATGGGCTTCAAGTGAATTTTGGTGAAATAAGTCACATAACTATGATATATAAATGGATGGAATTAATGCAGTGGGTACATCCATGCATCTCTTGGTGTGCACACACGCGTGCACACACACACACACACTGTGTCATTATGAATTGATACATTCATCTTTTAGTGGCTACATGCATGTACATTTAATTAGATCACAAGATGCATGTGTGGCATGTACTGTGAAGATTGAAACACACATGCAACACCTCTTATTATTCAATTTGGAAAAGTGGTCTACAAACCCCTAATGTAGACGAGGCTCACTACTCCATCGTAGATGGCCCATGGTGCAAAATCCAATTGATTTGATGGTCAAATAATCCATACACAACTTGCAAATAAATGGTGACATGCCCATAAGCAAAAGCCCTTTGACTAGAGAGCAACCACTGTACACACGCCAATTTTTCATCATGGGCTATTCACGATTACAAATGAATCCGGCAAACACAACCAGTCTCTTACGAATAGATTGTCATTAGTTATCATTTATATAGTTGACTGTAGTTAAAACTCATTTATTCAATTAATATGTTTTGACCTAATATTAATATTTTTTTATTATATTCTTCTTTGGTTGAATGGTATAAAGTGAATAACATGCTCAATAAAAAGGAATTTATTGATTTAAAGGAAAAATCCCCCCATTTCCAAGTCACTTAATTTTGCATAATTGATAATTGAATGGTCAGACCAATCTTTACAAATCTAACCTTAAATTAATTATTTTTGTGCTTAGGATCAGAAGGCATTTATTTCAAGTTGAGCTACTACTAGCTCATATACAAAATACACCTGCATATATAATATGTGCGGTTAAATTCAAAACCAATATCATGCCATCTAACCCATACATAAGGGTATTTCCACTATAATGGAGGGGAATAAAATAGAAGCAAAGCTCGTCCAAATTCTCATTAGACAAACTTTAAAAATGTTTCAATGGGAGACAATCAAGCTCCACTATTTTCTATAACGTGGACAACCTCAATTTTGGATCTACCTCTCATATAAGATACCCTCCAAAATTAAGCTGGGTAAATGAACTGCAGAGCAGTGGCCAAGCGGTTTTTATGGATCCCCAAATTCACTGAGGTTGGTAGATCCCTGATTGTAGATCCGACAGCCATGTACTTTTCTCTATTCCAGGCCGCTGTCTATTTGGATGGCGTATTTTAAAGCATGGCTCAAAATACAGCATATCTATATCTTAAGTGGACCACAACACAGGAAGCATTGGTGATTAACAGTTAAACAGTTTTCGTGGGCCAAAAGGGCCACAAAAGTTTTGAATCAAGTTGATATGTGCTCCGTTGATCATCGTTTGATGGCAAATAAACATTCCGGTGGTCTAAAAAAGTATTCAATCACTACTGTTTTACAAGGTGTGGTCCACCTGAGATTTCGATCTCCCTCATTTTTCAGTTTGTGCCCTAAAATGAGCCGGAGAAATGGATGCATGGCATGGATATAAGAAAAATACATCAGGGTGGGCCCACAGTCAGGATCCACCGAAGCCGCGCCCCGAGAGAAGCTTGGGTAAGAGGGATTCCGGTAACGCCGATTACAGGCAAGTTGCATCACTCTCACACCCCACTACATGATGATGGACGCTTCCAATCTCACACACGAGTGCCAAGATATCTTCAATAAAACTCTCACACCCCACTACACATGATGGACGCTTCCAATCTCACACACGAGTGCCAAGATACCATCGATAAACCAGAACTAATAAATAGTCTTCCTGCAGCACTTCACATCATCCAATAGTCAACAGGACTACTAAAAACAGCCATCTATTCCGCTTCTCACTTCCTACGAACACAATCCGAAGAATCCTTCATACATGTATTTTTAGTCTTCTCACCAAATTTAGGTCCTCTCTTTTCCTTATTTTCAACTCTCAGACTTTCATCATCTTCCTTCTTCTCTCCCGATTCTCTAAAAGAAAAAAAAGGAAAAAAAAAAAGAAAAAGAAAATTACAGAAATGGTATTCAAGGGTAGATTCTTTTCATCCTCCAAAAAATCAGATTCCTCCGACGGATCTAACAGTAGCCCGAAAACCCCGACCATGGGATCCTCACCAACGGCCAGATCCGAGAAGAAGAAGGTCAAATCCGACCCTACTCAGATCTGCCGTCAGACTCTCGTCAGAGACGCTTCTAAAAGTCAGACGCAGCAGCAACAGCAGCAGAGCCATCAGGTGCAGAAGAAGAAGGAAGCCAGCAAAGGGAAAGAGCTGCAGCAGCCGCCACCGCCGCAGCAGGTGTTGGATTCCGCTCCCGCTATTGGATCTTCCTCCTCCGCCGCGGCGAAGCTGCGGAAGGGTCCGCCCGAGATCAAGGACTCGCCGCTCGTTGCGGCGTCGCTAGGGCTGAACCGGATCAAGACAAGATCCGGGCCGCTGCCGCAGGAGAGCTTCCTTGGGTTCCGTGCTACCACTACTGACAAGGGATCGGCGCTCGGCGTGAGCAACCTCTCGAGGCGGGCTGGTGCTGCAGACGGGTGCTCAACTTCGTCTGGCGTGGTGGAGAGGGGTGTTGGAAAGAAGGGGGGGCAGGGCGTTGGGAGGAAGGGTTCACAGGAGAATAATTCATTCGGCAGTTGGGCTGACATCAGGAGTAACTGCGATAGCATGTCGACAGGGAGCGGTGGCCCGTCGAGAGACCTGAGCCCAAGTGTTCAGACCGGGCTTCATGTAAGGAATGGTGGGCCGTCTGCTGAAATGGGTATGGATTTACTTGGAATTCTTATCGAAAAATTCTATTCTGAGGTGTGCTTTCTATGAAGTACTGTACACACCATGCATGTTGCAAATGCATGTTGTGATCAGGACTGTTGATCTGGTGGGAATTAGTGGACGGGGTTGTATCCTGAATTCACAAGGATCGGACAATGGTAGGCACTCAATTGTTGTGAGTTTAACTTTGACTTGATCGTCTATTTGGAATCAGTGATCAGAATGATACCCTTATCTGATCCCCTCAATATCTGGGCAATGGACCATCCACTTTAAGGCCCCTGCAACAATCATGGTCTTTAATGCAAACCCCGAAAGGGGAAGCAAATAGTTTGAATAAAAGAAAAAAAGAGATTGTGGGAAAGAACCCAACAATCCTCTAGCCGAATGCTAGAGACTGCGAATGAAAGACTATTGAGCTTGAAATATGAGAGTTATTAAAAAAATTATCAATAAACCTGTCTTATTCCATAGGTGTAAGCCTTATTTATAAGGAGTTCTTACAATCTGCAATAAAATTTATGGAATCTAAAAATAGAATTTCTAGCTAGATAAGATATGGAAATATGAAACTACCTATATAAGAAAGCACTTAAATAAGAAAAATCTAAAATTACTTCTTGCCTGATATAAAATATGAAAGCAAAAAGAAATTTCCGAATGTAGAGATTTGAAAGAAAAGAAAAGTAGTGATTGGCCAAAAAGGGAAACTGGGCCTTTTCTTGTGCACAAGTGTGGAGCATGCACATGACATGTGGGTTGTTTCTTCAAATGTGATCAATTGGCTTGTGTGGCTATTTGGTTGCACCAATTTCACCCAGCTTTAAAAAAAAAAAAACTCGTCCTCGAGTTTAAATTGGTAATCATAATCTCTTGCAAAGATCCTTGTTTATAATGTGTTTTCTTCGGCTTAGCTAGCAGTTGATGGTGGAGACCCGCATGCCTGATGGGTGGCTTGTGCATAATGCGGTGTTCAAACACGCGCCATCTTTTCTTTTGCTTCTTATTGGATAGTGTGCCGTAAAAGCCATTACGGCGTAAAGGTAACGGTGGCAACCGTTACACGTTATGGGGTCGTAACGGCCGTAATAACCGTTATAGAAAAAAAAATGACTTGTATTTGCCGTTAACAGCACATTACATCCCCTATAAAGGCCATAATAGCCTCGTAATGATCTATTATGGGACATATACATGTTTTTCATACTTTTTAATCAACATTACGTGGTAGATATAGGTTTTTCGGGATTTTTTTTTCAATAAATAGAAAAATAAAAAAGAGAGACCGTAATGGCCGTTACAGCTGTTATGGCCCGTGTCGTAGAGGTAACGGTACCTTGTTATTGGTCCTCCATGTTCTAAACGTCGATTGTGGCCCATTCATCACAATTAGCTTTCGATCTGTGAGCCTTGATTGACATTGAGATGGCATTATGGTGATCGTGAAAGTATCCATCTCGTTGACCATTGGATCGTGCATATATGTTAAACCTCCAGTCTCTTCAATTGGATAATCTGTTAGCTGACTTTTTGACTTGACTTGAACTTCTTTCGATTTGGCCATTGATCCATCTATTGTCTTGAAAGAAAGTTTCCTCTCATCTCCAGGATGAATTCTTATTTGGTGGTACTTGCTTCAAAAATCAATCTTTGAAAAGTTAATAGCATTCGCCATCATGTCCGGCATGTCATCTAGGCGTAAAATGGGAAAATGGTACTTTACTGTTATCTTGTTGATGGCGTGATTGTTAATACACATGCACCAGTTGTCATCCTTCTTTGGTGTCAATAATGCCGTCACAACACATGATCTGAGGTAATCACGAACGAAACCTTTTATTAACAATTCTTCCACCTGTCGAAGAAGTTCTGCATGCTTTGTCGGGTTCATTCGATATGCTAGAAGATTTGGCAATGGCACTCCACGTATCAAATCAATCGCATGTTGAATGTCGTGCATGGGTGAAAGCTTACTTGGTAGTTCACCAGGGACTAAATCCTAAAATTGGGACAAAACGTCTTGAATCTCAAGTGGTTGAACTTGAACTACGACATCATCAACTGGATTGGTCTTGCATCCTACTAGAGCATACATGATTTCCTGTTCGCGATTCTTATTCCATGAATTGGACCATATTCAGCATTGTGGAAGTCGACTTTTCCTCTTCGGAGTCGTCATCCTTTATAGGGTTAAGAGTAATGGGCTTTCCTTTGTGCATAAAGTTCTATGTGTTCTTGTGACCCTTATGAGTTACATACTTGTCGTATATCCACGAGTGCCCTAATAATATATGTGTGACGTTCATTGGAATGATGTCACACTAAAGCGATTATTCGTAATGACCTATAGAGAAGTTCGCTAAGCACCTCTTACTCACAAGGATGAACGTGTCATTCACCCATGCAATCTTATATGGCTTGGGATGCGTTTGAGGTCTAAGTTTCAACTTGTCTACCATGCTTTGTGAGGCCACGTTCATGCTGCCTTCTCCATCAATAATGATCTTGATAGCATTTCTACCACACTACTTGTGTAAGGAAGATTTTGCTTCTCAACTAGTCTTCCTAGCCTCCTCTTTTAGTGCTGTCGGAATCCTTCTGACTACCAATGATAACTTGTTTTCGTTAAGGCCATTTAGGCCTTCCTCAAGTTCTCGCTCGTCATCTTCCGGATCGTTTTCATGTTCATCTTCCACTTGGTCTGCAATGAAGTTTTTTTGCTTTTCTAAACTGGAGATCGCGAAAGAGACACTCTATCGCATAATATCCACGGCTACCACACTTGAAACAAGTGTTGGTCGACCTCCCTTGCAATAGACTTTCCCTTTGTATCACCATTTCAGAAAAGAGGATTGGAGGCAGAGTTTTGATTAATTTTGTAATCCCGAGGCAAGTTATTGCGGGACACAAATGGTTGTGAACGCGAAGTGGAGCCACTAGCAGCGGGGCAGGTGGATGCATAACCCCCACCTTGAAGGCTACCATGCCTTATCACCAACTTGTACTCCTGCATTTTCGGGCCATCTGATACTCTTTGTGTACGTTATTAAGCTGAACGATCATCAATTTTCTTTGAATAACAAACTGTAACCCATTGCAATAACGTGCCACATGTTGTCTTCCGGTTTTTGGTAAGCGGTTGTGGATAATTAAGTCATAATAACGTTGTGAGTATTCCACAGTTAGATTGTCCTGCCGAAGCATGAGGAGCTCTTGGGGAGAAGTTGTCTCATAATCTAGTGGTAGGAACCTTTGCTTCAATCTTGGCTTCATTTCCTCCCAATTGCTTATGGGAGGAAGGCCACGCCGTTGCAAATCTTCCTCGATAGCGTACCACCATTCTTGAGCTGTGCCCTTAAGTTTTAGGGCAACAAAACGTAACTCGACGGCTTCTTACATCTCGTACCAACCAAAATATCGCTTTATTGACTTTAGCTACTCATTGAACACCTTGGGATCGAAATTACCATCATAATCTGAAATGTCAATTTTGCCATACTTACTAGGATCCAAAGTGCGAACATTTCTTCCTTATTCGGGATAAATTGGATAGTCCTGTTAGAGGTTGTTCATCCATTTCGCTCTCGATTGCACATAGCGATGTTGTTGGACTCCGTAGCTAGGCTCATATTCTTCTTCTTGGAGATACTATAAGGCATACATGAAAGTGGGCATGACTCAAGGTGATATGAAGGGCAATCTTGATTATTGAAGTAACTCGGGGAAGAATAGCGCGATGGATATGAAAAGGCATGAGAGTCCGAATAGGGATAACTGTATGACACATATGAACATCTTTATATCCACGACATCTCCAAACAAGAACATGGGCTGAACTATAGGTTTGGATTCTAAGTCTAAAGTTATGAGGGTTACGGGGTTTGTGATTGTTTTTGTATTAGTTTTTTTTTTTTGGTAAGGAAAAGAGGAAGGGCAAGGAATTGATGGGTTGGAACGGGATTAGGATATGGCAGGGTTGTAAGAGAATTTAAGCTTCTTCTTTTTCTTTTTTTTTGGTACAGTTAGGGTTTGAAGTATTTAGGGAAAAAAGGAAAAGATATGGTTTAGGGTTTGGTGATTTTGGGAAGAGAAAAGAAAATGGAAGATAAAGGATTAAGGAAGGAGAAAGATAAAAGGGTAGGATTGAGATGAGAAAATTACCTTCTTTAAGTTTCCCAAGAGCAGAACTTGCTTTAATACCAATTAATGCAAACCTCCGAAGGGAAAGAAAGTAGATCAAAGAAAAGAAGAAAGAGATTGTGGGAAAGAACTTCCTCTAGCCAAATGCTAGAGACTGCGAATGAAAGACTATGAGCAAGCTCAACAATCCTTAAGTATTGAAACTAACCTATGATGCAAGATGTGAGATCAATTATCCATTAATTTTAGCATTCAACATGTAAAACCAAACATATCCACATAATAGATTCAAAAAGTTTATATTTGTAACACAAGGCCTAGGCTATCACATACGCGGTGCACAAAAATATAAAATATTACGTGAATGGCCCACTTGGAAGTAGGGACTTCCAATCGAGCGTGGGTAGTGCAACAACCACGTGAAAAGACAATGACATCAATAAAATCAGGTTTGGAAAAGGGTTAAAAAAGATTTTCATTAGGGTTTTGGGATTGAGATTTGAGATTTTTTTTTTTTTTTGGGAATTAGGGATCTAGGGATTAGGTAGGGTTTGGGGGTTTGGGAAGGGAATCAAGGAGGGAAAAGTACCAAAAGGTGCCCACACATGGTAGTCCGTAAGGATGCATGTGCGTGCGGGTCCACGCATGGATGGGTAGGGGAAAAAAGAAAGGAGGTGTTTTGGGTTGGGTTTTGATGGGTTTAGAAGACTTGTAAGGGAAGAAAAAGAAGAAAAAAGAGAAGTGGAGTACCTTGTTGGAGAAGAGAGAGAAAGCATGTTGGAGGAATCCTCCACCAAGCAAGCCTCTACCCTTCCACAATTCAATTGGAGGGGAGGGTTCCCCCCCCCCCCCCAAGCTTTTATATTAAAACTTCAAAAAAAATACAAATATGCCATTTACTAAAGTGAGAGGGCCCATCATCTAAAATAAGCAAACTAAAACACTTACCATCAATCTTAACCGTCAAATAAATCCTAAAAATAACAAAAAAAAAAACATAAACAAAATAAGATCAAGGTCTGATGGGCCCGGATTTGGGAGATCCAATGGCCCGATTGACAAGATCTAATGGTTGGAGTGACATGAAATAAAAATCCTATGACTAAAACTATCTCTTAAGCAGCCTACATGCATCATCCCTAAGTGGGGTCTTCCTGATGCACGTTCAATGCATATGGGGTCTTCAAAACAGCCTGACAAGCTCCATCTGGAACTCGTCTCCCATCCACAGAGAGCTGTGTTGATGTGGGTGGTCGCCTTTGTCTCTGGTACACCCAAGTAGGTCCTCTGATGTCCCCATCAACTCTCTCCGATTGAGAAGAATTCGCCATTGGTAAAATAAAGCTGTGGTAACGCTCGAGGAGGTCAGGATCAATGCGCTGAAACTCTGCCTCTGTAATGCAGGTGTTGTTTGATTTCGGCCTGTTCTTCCACTTCACTAGGTATTTCTAATATCCTCCATGGCAGGTAGAGATCGCTTAGTGGTCCAGAATATCCTTGATCTCTTTTTTTCGACCAGTGATGGAAGATAAGGCAATGGGTGGGAAGTAGGGTCTGTTAAAGGCCATGGGCTGGGGGTGGGGTCAGGGATACCATCTGGGCTGCAGGAGGGCTAGAAGATGGGGGTGTGGGTCTACCACAAGGCACATGGTCCTCCTCACTGAATGTTGCACTAATGCCCATGTCAGATGGAAGATCCACCACATACGCATTAGGGCCCACTCTTGTCAAAATTTTATATGGACCTGCACTGCGGGCATGCAATTTCCTCACGGTTCCTTGTGGGAATTGTTCGGGCCTAATGTGGACCATGTTGTAGTCACCCACTTGAAACTCCTTAAACCTACGATGTGAATCTGTAGAGATTTTATACTGTTGATTACTAGCATTAATGCGCCTCTTGATCTCGCTATGCAAGTCATAAATATGCCTTACAAATGCTTCTGCGGACTCAGATGACCTATGTGGGACGGACATGGGTATGAGATCTATAGGTGTTCTAGGCTTGTATCGAAATACTAGCTCAAGTGGACTCATTCCTGTCGATCTGTTGATGGAATTGTTGTATGTGAACTCGACTACGGGCAAAACTGCATCCCAAGTCCTAATATGGTCTCCCACCAGACATCGTAGCAGATTCCCTAAGTTTCGATTGACAACTTTCGTCTCACCATCAGTCTGAGGATGGTATGTCGAAGAGAACTACAACTTAGTTCCCATAATGTGTCATATAGTTTTTCAAAAATAACTCATAAACCGCACATCTCAATCTGACACAATGGTTGTCTGCAAACCATACATACGAACTACCTCTCCAAGGAATTTCTTAGCCACGTTAACGTGGCATTGTGAGGAAGTGAGCCATTTTCGAAAAACGGTCCATAACTACAAAAATGGAATCATGCTTTTTAATCATCTTAGGAAGCCCAAGCACAAAATCCATGCTAATATCAACCCATGGGGTGTGGGGGACTGGCAAAGGTGTATATAAATTGGTGTTCTACTTCCTTTGCTTTGCCAGCTGATAAGTTCTACATTGCCCCATAGTGTTAGGCAAGTCTCGCTTGAGACTTAGCTAATAAAAACGCTCCTCTACAAGGGCAATAGTCTTATCATGCCCAAAATGACCAACTATCCCTCCAACATGAAGCTCTTAGACAAGAAATTCACTGAGGGACATACGGGGTATACACAATCTATCATCTCTAAACAAAAACTCACTGATAAGGACAAACTCACTACTTCCCCTAGACTCACTATCTAACAACGATGTGTATACCTCTCAAAAATTTGGGCAACTAGAATAATCTTCCTTTAATCGTTCAAACCCAGTGACTTCGACGTTCATGGATTGGAGTAACACAACTCTATGACTCAACGCATCGGCAGGTTTATTCTCAACCCCGGCCCTGTGCTTCGACACAAGTGTACTCTTGAAGAAATTGGACCCACTTGGCATGACTCGGGTTTAACTTCTTTTGCGAGTTGAGATGGCGTAAAGCCTTATAGTCAAATAATAAGACGAACTCCTGTGGTAATAAATATTGTTGCCAATGGCGCAAAGACTGAACTACTGCATAAAATTCCTTGTCATAGGTAGAATACTTTTGTTTCGCTTCATTCAACTTCTTGCTAAAGAAAGCGATATGGTGCCCTTCTTGACTAAACACTCCGCCTATACCTACACCAGACACATCACAAACAACCTCAAAAGCCTTGTAAAAATCCAGAAGTCGCATGATAGGAGCTTCATTCATCTTGACTTTGATCTCCTTGAACGTCCTAGAGGCTGCTTTAGTCCATCAGAACTCTTTTTTATGCAATCGGTAATGGGAGCCATGATGGAACTAAACCCTCTAATGAACCTCCTATAAAAGGTGGCTAAGCCGTGAAAGATACGCACCCCATGAATATTACGTGGCTTAGGCCCATTGACTATGGCCTTGACTTTCTCGGGATTCGCAGACATGCCCTCATATGACACGATAAAACCTAAGAAGATGACACTATTAGACAAAAACGAACACTTCTTGAGGTTGACATACAACTTCTTTGCCGTAAGGATCCCACACACTCCTCAGGTGGTGTTGTTCTTTAGTCATGTTATAAATAAGGATGTTATCAAAACACGCTTCAAGGAACTTCCCCATGAAGGGTTTCAACACCTGGGTCATGACCCGCATAAATGTACTTGGGGCATTGGTCGGCCCAAAAGGCATGACTAGCCCATTCATACAACCTATCCTTTGTCTTGAAGGCAGTTTTCCATTCATCACCTGGGCGAATATGGATATGGTGATACTCACTCTGGAGGTTTATTTTGGAGAAAATTGTGGCATTGGCCATCATGTCCAATATATCATTGAGATGCAGTATAAGAAACAGGTACTTAACGTTAATCTTGTTGATGGTTCTGCTATCCACACACATGCGCCATGTGCCATCCTTCTTGGGCGTCAGAAGGGCGGGCACGTCACATGGATTCATGCTCTCCTGAATTAACCCTTTCTTAAGAAGCTCATCAACTTGCTTCTTGAGTTCCGCATGCTCTGTGGGGTTCATTTTGTAATGAGGAAGGTTTGAGAGAGTCGACCCCGGGGACAAGATTAATGGCATGCTGGATCTCCCTCATAGGTGGAAGTTCATCTGAGAGGTCGTTAGGAAAGGCATCATTGAACTCTTCCATCACCGAAATCACCTCAGTAGGTAACTTTACACCAACCTAGGGGGTAGCCTCTCTAGTTACGAGGGCATACATCTCTGAATCCTCCCCAATCTCTCTTTCAAATTCTTTTACATTAATAATGTGTAGAGACTTAGGCTTGGACTTCCTTGAAGTTCCAGGATCACCATTTTTGGTGGTCTCCTTCTTTTCCAGTATACTCTTGGGTGGAAGAGGACCCAATCTAATTTTCTTGCCCTCAAACATGAACGTACAAATATTCAAGCGACCGAATATTGTAGCGTCCCCAAGATGATATGGCTGACATCCATGGGAACCATATCGCACGACAACGAATCCTTATACGACCCGCATTGGATGGGGATACAACATCGCTGTGAGACCGGAATGGAGGACTCATCAACCCACGACACTCTTTAGGGCTGAGGGTGAGACTCGACTTTCAAGCCCAGTCGATTCACGATGCTGGTAGAGACTACGTTGGTACAACTGCCATTGTCCATGATCACTTTACAAATTTTTTTCTCCACACTTGGTACAAGTGTAAAAGATTATGTTCCTGCTCTAATAATCATTTTCTTTACCTTGGGGAAAGGCGCATCTGACTATTACGAGAGTGTGGGTGTCCTGCTCATCAAACTCCTCATCACTAACACCAACATCAGGCTCATATTCCTCTACATCGCAATTTCCCTCGTCATCCTCATCATAAGAGCTTTATCCCTTTCTTTGTTCGGGCATACCTTTGCGAGGTGACCATAACCGTTGCAATGGAAATTCTGCATGTGCTCACTTCTCTTCAAACTAGTGCTAACTAGACCCTTACCTTTAACATCTCTATTATAGGTGGGAGCACCAATTGGGGCTTTAGTTTGGCTCCCAGGGTTAGGTTTGGCTCCCTGACGAGCAACCTTGCCACTGGAATCACGAGACCCAAACCGCTTCATGGTCGGTTATACTAGGTACTGTTCAAGCTCCTCTATACTAAAGTAGGCCGCCTCTACTGAACCAACATCATGAGGGATGAGCTCACGCCTAATCTTAAGGGCGCAGGCGCATCCTAAAATGAGACATGATCACTGCAGAGGATTCATCGACATCACATCGCATCATTTACTCCTTGAATCTCTCAATGTAATCCGATACATGCATTCTTGCCTCAAGGACTACTACTGATCCAAAAGGCGATCACGGTATTAGAGCGGGATATAGTTTTCCGTAAGAAGTTTTCATCTCAACCCATGATGTAATGGGTTCATCTCCACACCGCTCTGCCTTCTGCTTTGTATTGGTCCAGAATAGCTTGGCTTGACCCGTCAACTTCATCTCAACGAACTTTGCTTGACAGTGATCTGACATGTCATGCCACTCGAAGTAGTCCATGTCAACTAGCCAGTCATGAAAATGCTTCGGGTTTAAGCGACTATTAAAATTGGGAGCATCAACTTTGACGCTCTTCATAACTCGCTCTTCAGGGACGTATCGATCCCGCGACTCTTTAAGGGGCCCGTAGGCGCGCGGTCCTACGTGACCTACTCCCTTACCAAAGTTCCTATTACGACCCCTGATGGGTTCTACTGGGACTGAACCCTGTTCAACTGGGTCCTCATCTGCTGACTCGTCTGCTTGAGACTGGTGGTCTTCCTTGGTAATGGGAGAACCGTGGGAGGTAGCCTCTAGCTGCGTGATATGCTGGTTGCTGGCAGTGAATTGTGCGGCAGTGGTCCTATTGTGCGTCTTAATGGCGGTCAGATGACGGTCAATCTTTTCGAGAGCCTCGACAATTTGATCGGGGTTCATTGTGGGGAATTGACCAAAACCATGACCTGTTTGCGTTTGCATACACTAAACGACCCTAATGAAAGGCAACCTAGCTATGTGTACTATATGATGAATGTAATGCAAAATTCAGATTTGGTGACGCTCAATGTGGTACTATATGATGCACCTGTACTTTATGTATGTTGACTCTAAGTACCTTAAACCCTATGGACAATCCTAGAATGATTCTAATAAGGCCAAAACTAGGTGTCTTAAAGTCACTAAATCTGAAAATTCTAGCAATATATGACTTTTTAAAATACCCAAGCAGAAAATTTAACAAGCCAAATTAGAAAATTTAGCAGACAATGACCCCCCATAAAATCAAGTTTTGGGAAAGGTTTTACAAAAAAAAAAAAGATTTTTGTTATGGTTTTGGGATTTGGGGATTTAGATTTGGGAATTAGGGATTTAGGGATTAGGTAGAGTTTGGGAGGCGAATCAAGGAGGGAAAAGTAACCAATGGGCCCACACGTGGCAACCTGTATGGACGCACGTGCGTGTGTCCACGCGTGGATGGGTAGGGGAAAAGAGAAAGGAGGTGGATTGGGTTGGGTTTTGATGGGTTTAAAAGAGTTGTAAGGGAAAGAAAAGAAGAAAAAAGAGAAAAAGTCGAGTACCTTGTTGGAGAAGAGAAAGAGGAAGAAAGCACCTTGGAGGAATCCACCACCAAGCAAGCCTCTACCCTTCCACAATTCAATTGGAATGGAGGATTTCTCACAAACCCTAAAAATAAAGAAGAAAATATCCTTTCAACATAAGGACCTTTTTTCTTTTCTTTTCTCAACTTCCTATTAGGGTTGGATGTCCACCCCCACCCCCGGGGGGCTTTTATATTAGAACTTCAAAAAAATTACAAGTATGCCATTCACTTAAGTGACATGGCCCATCATCCAAAATAAGCAAACTAAAACACTTTCCAGCAATCTTAACTGTCAATAAATCCTAAAAATAACAAAAAACATAAATGAAACAAGATCAGGGTCCAAGGGGCCCATATTTGGAAGATTTGATGGCCTGATAGCCTAATCGACAAGATCCAATGGTCGGATTGACATGAAATAAAAATTATATGACTAAAATTGTCTCCTAAGCAGCCCACATGCATTATCCCTAAGTGGGGTCTTCTTGATGCATGCCCAATGGAAATGGCCTGGTGGTCTCCATCCGGAACTCATCTCTCATCCACAAAGAGAGTTGCGCTAATGTGGGTGGTCATCTTCGTCTCTGGTACATCCAAGTAGGTCCTTTGATGTCCCTATCACTTCGTTTGTTGAAAACAAGATTAAGGGTTGGAAAAAGAGGTTTGGGGTGCTAGGGAGGCAAAATTTGAGATTTTGCCGAAGGTGGATTAATGAGTTGGATATTAAGGAGGTGACTGATCTGCTGTTTATTGAAGATTGTGAAGAGAGATCCAAACTTGCTACTAGTTATACCAATCATATTAGAAAAGAGGAAATCTAATTGAGGCATCGATCAAGAGCGTTATGGCTTAAAGAAGGGGATAGAAATATGCATTTCTTTCACAACATACCTAGTGCAAGGGTTGGCACTATAAAATAAGTAGTTTGGTCATCAATGGGAGATTGGGAGTAGAACTTCAGAGAAGGGGCAGATTTGTGACTCCATTATTTTGTTCTACAAGAACCTGTTATCTCGTGAGTAGTGGCTGAGATCGAGATTAGATAATTTGGAATTTTCACAATTGTCGAGGAAGTTGGTGTAGTCTCTTGAGAGCCCTATTCTTAGGAGGAGGTTAAAGTTGCCCTTGACTCTATGTGTGGGGAGAAGGCTCCCAGCCCTGATGGTTTCCCAATGCTGTTTTTCCAACATTTTTGGCCTGTTGTTTAAAGTGATGTGATGAACTTCGTTTCATAATTCTATGATTGTGGCCGCCTATCTAAGGAGTTAGTGCTGTCCTTCATTGCTCTTATTCTTAAAGTTGAAATGGTGGAAATGATTAAAGAGATTAGGCCCATTAGTCTTACTGGAGGCCCATACAAAGTCATTGCTAAAGTTTTGGTTCTTCGATTTCGAGAGGTTCTTGCGCGTGTCATATATGGGAATCAAGGGGCCTTTGTGATGGGATGGCAAATTTTGGATAGCACTTTAACTGCCCATGATGTATCAATTCACAGTTCAAAGATAAGTAAAGGGAGTAGTCTACAAGCTCGACACTAAAAAAGCGTATGATCATGTTGATTAAGAATTCCTCGACTATATGCTTAGTTGGCTGGGTCGTGGGCAGAATTGGAGGGACTGGATGTGGTCTTGTGTTGCTTTGGCTTCTTTCACCATTTTGATTAATGGATCGCCGACCGCCTAAAGGCTTCTTCAAGTCTTCCAGGGGAATTAGGCAAGGTGATCCATTATCTTCATACTTATTTGTTGTGGTCAGAGGCTTTGAACCACATGCTTCATAGAGGAGAGGTTTTTGGGTTAATAAGTTGTTAGACTATCAAATGGGGTATGCACTATGCAGATTAGTCACCTTTAGTATGTCGACGACACGTTTTTGTTTTGTGATGCGGACATGGTATCGGTGGATAATTTGTAGAAAATCATTGTTTGTTTCAAAGCAGTATTAGGGCTCAATGTTAATGTGGCAAATATCGAACTGCTTGGAGTGCATGTAGATAGGGCGTACACGAACCGGGCTAGCACGATTAACTCGCTTGACTCGGCCCGACCTGGAACTGAGTTCGGGTTGGGACGGGCCATTTTCTTCCGCCCAGAACTGAGTTCGGGCCGAGTTCGAATAAGTTCCAGTTCGGCCCAAAACTCGTCTCGACCTGGCCCGACTATATATATAAAATTTTTTTCTCTTAATTCTTACCCTAACCATTTACAACAATCCTCGCCGTCCAAATCGTGGGTCTCTTTGTAGATGGAGCAAAGTCTCAAAAATCTATGACAAAAGCCCTTCCCAAAAATCAAGGCCGTTCAAGTTACTTGCCAAAGCCCTTCTCATGGAGTAGATGGAGCAGAGTAAAAAAACAAGGCCGTCCAAATTGTGGGTCCGAAACTGGCCCGAACTCGCCCGATTGCTGACCGGGTTGAGTTCGGGCTGGACATGTTGGCCCGGTGATCGGGCCGGGCCAGGTTTGAGCTGGTTTGGCTGGTGACCGGGCCGGGCCGGGTTGAGCCCAGTTCGACTTGGTTCGGCCCGATGTATACCCTTACATGTAGATAATGAGGAGTTGGTGAACCCGACAGCAGTGTAACATTTATTTATGAAAGGAATTTCCTTCTCTTTGGGAACCAGTAGTCATATCCGTTTCTAGGTGGACATTTGAGTAGGAGATTCATCACTTCAAGATGACCTTCCTAGCGTGGCTTGTCTCACCTTTAATCGTTTTATCTTTGTACAAGACTGCTTCTCTATATGTGGTGGTTTGATTGTTTGATCCCCTCCTTGCTGAAGGGATATGTCCGATGAGGAAATCTCTAAATTTGCGGATTTGTTGGCGAGGCTGAAGAATTTAGCTCCTTCACTTCAAGAAGAGGACACAATGGGTTGGCAAGTCCATAGTTTGAGTCTCCCTTCCATTCGTTCTTTCTACAAGCTGATATGTGGCGAGCCTTGTACTCATCTTTTTCTGCATCATTTTTAGTTGTATGGTGCTTTTCCAATAGTGGCGGCGTTTGCTTGGCTCGTGGGTAGACAGAGAGTATTAACCATCGATAATCTGCAAAGAAGAGCCCTCATCCTCCCTAATATTTGTTTGATGTATATGGAAGACGCGGAGTCGATCGACCGCCTTTTCATTCATTGTTCTTTTGCTTGAAAGGTGTGGAACTTTTTTCTTTATGTGCTCCATCCAGTTTGGGTGATGCCGAGTTCAATCACGGATCTGTTTTGGGCTTGGCACAGTGGTGGGGTGGGCAAATGAGGGGACAATTATTTGGCATTTGATCTTTTTAGCGGCACTTTGGTCCATTTGGGGGTGCAAAACAAGATATGTTTTCGCAATAGGAGATCTTCGCTTGAGGTCATTAGGGAAATTAAATGTAATGTTTTGGGTTGGGTTTCTTTTGTTAAGGCAGTCAATCTTGCCCATCTCTCCTCTGTTTTCAAGTTGTAGAGTCGGGGTGTATTTTTTTGCGCTCTTCTAATGAATTTCAGTTCTCTCTCTCTCTCTCTCTCTCTCTCTCTCTCTCTCTCCCTCTCAAAAAAAAGAAAAAAAAGAAGAAAAAAGAGAGGAACATTGGCCAAAGCTACTTATATTAAGGTTATCTTCCCCCAAGTGATAGAAGTTTGCCTTCCCAAGCTGCTTGTTTGGACATGCCCCTTTCAACGACTGACTTCCATGTGGCTTTGGATTGCTTGCCCACATCCAATGGCATACCTAGAAGCTTGATCAGCATATTTTCTATTTTACAGCCTAGATCCTCTGCCAACACTTTCACTCCTCATTCCAAGTTGATCCCTGCGATAGAGCTTTTACTTATTTTTATCCTTAAAATTAATCTCAAGCCAGCATATGACAAAATTGAAGCCTTGAATCTCTTCCCTGCCCCTCAATCAAAACAAAATTGTGTCGTCTACGTATTGGAGGTGAGAGCACTGGAAAATTACATTATAGTTGACATCCCTTTATGAAATTGTTCTCAATAGCTTTTCCCATAAGTTCGTTGAGCACTTCTGCAACTACTGTAAAAAGCAGCAGCGAAGAAGGATCTCATTGATGAATGCTACAAGATCCCTTAAAGAAACCAAAAGGGAACTGGTCCTGCTTTCTCTGAAATCCCTTCCTTTCTAGCATGTAATTGAGAAATCGCCAATTTATGCTGTCACATGCCTTCTCCAGGTCAATCTTCAAGACTAAGCCTTTCTCCCCTAGTTTCTGAAAGTCCTTAATCAATTCATGAGCGACAAAAGGCCCATCAACAATAAATCTCCAGGGATGTTTGCTGATTGGATGGAGAGATAATGGACCCAAGAACCTTACTCATTCTGAAGACACTACTTAGCTATGATTTTGTAGCAACTGTCGAGAAGGCTGATGGGCAGATGTTCTTTTGATCTCTTAAGCATCTAATTTCTAAGGAATGAGCACAATAGGCGATGCACTCATGGTGTGGCAATATGGTGTTTTGTTGCTCTAAGCTTTTAAAGCCTCTGAAGGGTAATGAGCTTGGGTTGCTAGGTAAGTTCGAGGGACCTACATTCCTAACAGATATGATTCACTGGGTGTAAAGGTTGAAAATAATGGGATTTCTTTTTAGATCTTTTGATTTTTCTTTTTTTGGAGACTGAAGTGTTGTGTGGGGTGCTCCAAGGCTCTTAGGTTTTAGTCGATCCGTAGTTTGGGACAAGATTCTCATAGGTTCTATCTCCAACATCAGGTCCTCTAATGCTATATAATATGAGTTACTTATTTTGTTGAAGAAGACAATATTGACCATCTTCCTCCACTTCTTGTTAGAAGGGTTTTGCAGTTAATCCATCGACCTTTGCAGATTAGTTACCTTTTTGGTGAAATCATTCTATCAGCTTCTCCGTAGGGGGATTTGAGTTCATCCTTTTCTTTGGCCGCCATGGGGACATGCCCATGACTGTCAAGAGTTGTAGCACTTCCTTAGCTAATGTTCAAAGACAGGATCCTTACCATGGATAACTTTCATAGAAGAAACATGGTGATAAAAAAGGGTGTATTATGCGCCTTAAAGATTCAGAGTCAGTGGATCACCTGTTGATCCCTTGTGAATTCGCTTTTGATACATGTGCAATGATATCGGCCTTGTTTTTTATATAATGGTTTAAGCCTGGCTCAATCGGGAGCCTGGTGTATAGTTGGAGCCATTTGGTAAATAGAAAATGTGTCATTGGTATCTTTCTTTCTTGGCAGTGATGTGGTCCTTGAATAAAATTATTGTCACCATTCAAATAAATAAATAAACACTTTGTCTTTCACAAAGCTGTCGGATGCATGGAAGTTCAGCCTCTTCCCTTAAGAATTAGTGGATACTCTGGAAGGTTGCCCTCCAGTGATCATGTGGGGGGACATGGAAGGAAATAATGATTGGATGAATTTTTAGAGATGAAGCATTCTTTGCCATGATTGAGGGATTGGAAATCTATTGGGGATGTTACATTGCCTGTTTAAGTTTGCATAGAGATGGAAGGTGCTGCTATTTAGTTTTCTGAAATTACATCTTGATGTAGTTTTTTAGGCAACTTGGATGTGGACATGGTTTGTATTTGTAGGTCTGTTGATATTAAAGATTCTAAGGTAGTGCAGGCAAGTGCACCATTGAGGGGCATCTGAATATTCATTTCTACACAGTTCGGCCACTTCTCGTTAAGCTGATTCTATTAACACTAGGAGATTGTCTATTAGTGATTCAAAGCTTCCTCGAAGTTAGCAAAAGGTTGTAGAGTTTCATTGTGAACGTTCTGTGCCAGAGAAATATTTTCAGCATTTCTTCTTTTTTTTTCCCTTTCTTTCTTTCTTTCTTTTCTTCCTGGTAGATATTTTAACATATTAAAAAAAGAAAAGAAAAGAAAAGAAAAAAAAAGAGATAAAAACATAGAAAATTGAGATTGCTTATTTGTAGCTGAGGATCGTCTCTGCTGATGGGGGCCTCTATGCTGCTCTTGTAATGTCTTTATGAGATCTGTGCATCCTATGTATGCTTAGATGCTAACTTGATTCTTTGAATTAACTTACCAGGACAAAACAATTCAGGTGGCCATTCTCAAAGCTTAAGAAGTTCAGATGCTTGTACTCCAGAGCCACAGGTACCACATGGTTTTTTTTTTTTTTTTTTTTGTTTTGTTTTGTTTTGTTTTGTTTTGTTATCCTTCATGAAAGTGTTGCCTTTTATAACTTTTATTGGGAGTGACATGAGTGATAATTTGATTCTTTGCTCAATTGCTCTTGTAGACTCCATATGATGATTGTGGCACTCCTAAGGAATCTGAATCTCCACGTTTTCAAGCCATAATGCGGGTCACAAGTGCTCCTAGGAAGCGGTTTCCTGGCGATATTAAGAGTTTTTCACATGAGTTGAATTCGAAAGGAGTGAAGCCTTTTCCATTTTGGAAGCCCCGAGGCTTAACTAATTTGGAGGTAAGGATATGCTGATCGCGAGATAAGGTTCCAGTTTCTAAATGTATTAGTTTTCTTTCCATCATGTGGTATTTGGTTGCTGTTTTATTTGTCTATGCTCATGTTTTCTTGCAGGTGCTTTAAGACATACATATGCATGCATGTATTCTGTTGATGCTAATTTTCCGCACATTTAAGTGGAGCTTAGAATTCTTCTTTCAGTTCCTAATCGTCTTTTATTATTATTATTTTAATACACAGGAGGTGTTGGTGGTTATTCGAGCAAAGTTTGACAAAGCGAAGGAAGAAGTGGACTCCGATCTGGCTATTTTTGCAGGGGATTTGGTTGGCATTTTGGAAAAGAATGTAGAAACTCATCCTGAATGGCAGGAAATCATTGAGGATTTATTGGTTCTAGCAAGGCACTGTGCTGTTATGTCAGCTAGTGAATTTTGGGTTCAATGTGAAGGTATAGTTCAAGATCTGGATGATCGACGGCAGGAGCTCCCCATGGGCATGCTGAAGCAACTCCATACCCGGATGCTTTTCATTCTCACAAGATGCACCCGTTTGCTGCAGTTCCACAAGGAAAGCGGGTTGGCCGAGGATGACCATGTTCTTGGTGTTGGCCTTCGTCAGTCGAGAGTCCTGTATTCTGATGAGAAACGAGTTCCATCAGGTACAGGAAGGGATGGACAAAGCTCGAGCAGTGGAAGGAGCTCAAAGGCAGCAGCCTCTGCTAGAAAGTCGTACAGTCAGGAGCAACAAGGCTTGAGTTGGAAGAGAGAACAGGCGATACCACCTGTAAATATCTCCTCACCTAATGAAGTAGAAGCTGGAGAATACGAGTTTCCTGCGGCCCGTGATCGGATAGCTTCTTGGAAGAAGCTTCCGTCTCCGGCAGAAAAACCCCAAAAAGAAGCTACATCAGCTAAAGATGAGCTATTTGAAGGTAAATTGGACTCCCTGCATATGTTAAACAGGAGGGAAAGTTCCGATACAGATCAACTTGCTAGTAAGCCTCCTGAATTTCCTCCTGCAAAAGATTTTCATGGGCCTTCTTCTGCTCCTTCCAAGCATCAGCATAAGGTTTCTTGGGGTTATTGGGGAGATCAGCAAAATCTTTCTGACGAGACATCGATAATCTGTCGCATCTGTGAGGAGGAAGTTCCAACTTTTCATGTGGAAGACCATTCAAGAATCTGTGCAATTGCAAATAGATGCGATCAGAAGGGTGTAAGTGTCAATGAGCGTCTTCTCAGAATTGCTGAAACTCTTGAGAAGATGGCAGAGCCCTATTCACACAAAGAGTCCTATTCACATAAGGATTTACAGAATGCACTAGGTAGTCCGGATGTTGCAAAAGTTTCAAACTCGAGTGTCACTGAAGAATCTGATGTTGTCTCTCCAAAGCTCAGTGATTGGTCCCGCAGGGGATCAGAAGACATGCTTGATTGCCTCCAGGAAGCTGACAATTCGGTCTTTGTGGATGATCTAAAGGGTCTTCCATCCATGTCATGTAGGACTCGTTTTGGTCCCAAGTCTGATCAAGGAATGGCAACATCATCGGCTGGCAGCATGACTCCTCGATCTCCATTATTGACACCTAGGACCAGTCAGATAGACTTGCTTTTGGCAGGGAGGGGTTCATTTTCTGAACATGAAGATCTTCAGCAGGTATTTCCTCTTCTTAAACTTAATTCTCAACTAATTGCTGCAGTGGTTCTATTTTCTTGTTTGAATGAGCATCGATTGACTATACTCAAAAGCAATATTGAAGACTCATTCGACTCCAAATGCTCCTCTAGGCTTAGGTGACTCGAAGAGGGGAAGAGAAGTTGAAATGAGAAAATGGGAGAAGAAAATCAGTTCTAAGTAAAAAATGCTAACCTCCTCCACCATGGGATGCTAGCAATGCTCAGCGTTGAAATGATATTTAGGATATCCAACATCAATCCTGAAATTCCATTTATTCCAAACCACTACTAAGAGGGCATAATGCAAAAATCACCCTGATCCAATGATCCTAACCCTTTGAACATTAGCCATTTTGTCATAGACATCTGCTTTTTACAAGCCATATATCAAATGGGCATCATATGACATCATTAGCAATACACTGTTGGTCCTGTTAAATAGATGCTTTGAGATGATGATTCGATCTATTTTTTCTTTGCTTGATCTTGATTTTTATGCTGTTGATCATATGGTTAGGATCATCGGACCTGGTTTGATATATTTGAACATGGCTTTCCAGTAGTGGTACGGAATGAATAGACAGTCCAGAACTCCAGATCTATGATGGGTTGTTACATATGTTTCTTAAAAGCTCTGTCACACTCGATGAGACGGGCTTAGTAAATGTAAAAGAGAAGTCACACTCCAGAGTGAATGGGTGGCTTAATAAATGTAAAAGTGAGGACTAACACTCCTCTTTATTTTTTGAAGTCATCAAAATTTATGAGAGTACCCTTAGTAAAAGAGAGTACGAGAGAACTCACATATCCATCATGAAGTGCGGTCGAGGACAACCAACGGCCTTCTTAAAAATATCGGCTAACCGATTTGCTGATTTCACATAACTTTTGTCCTTTTGCTGAAATATGGACTAATACTCCGCTTCAAGCCGATGCATAAATATTATCTGTTCCGATCTTATCCATCATGAACTGCAGTTGAGGATGGTTAACAACCTTCTTAAAAATATGAGCTAGCCAATTTGATTTTACATAGGGGTGTGTAGAAATCTCGCTCTTGGCAGCCTTTTCTTGAACAAAATGATAGTCCACTTGTATGATTTTTTATTTTTTTTTAAAATTATTATTATTATTTTTTCTGCTCATGAAAAACTGGCCTAGAGCAATACGCATCACAGCCTGACTTCGCAATGTAGAGCCATAGCAGAGAGGACCAAATCCAACATTCTATTGTAAGGGATTTGAGCCATAGACTATCGCATGAGCCATCGCTGGGTAGTCTACTTCTGCAAGAAACTAATGTTACCAACAAACATGCAGTAGCAAGTAGTCAATCTTTGATTTGACACATAATCAACCCATCAAGCATTGGAGTATGCCAAAACTTGCAAGCATCCATGACATTTGAAAAGCATGCCTCTTCTCAAATCAGGTGGATCAACTCTGGACTCTACTGAGCCAACCAATGCTGCCTAAAACGTGAAAACCCCTGCGTTTTACGTTTTGGATCAAGTGTTCCGAATTATGGGTATTTGATGATCCAAATTGCTATTTTTAGTGATCCAATTTAATGCTCTTTGTTCGTAATATCAGTTCTTTTGTTCTTAATATCGATTAAGTTAATGCAAATTTATATTTAGAATGTAGTGATGATACCTTTATTTATTTAGTTATAATATAACACTCTCTATGTGGGGTCTATATCCATAACATTCATCATTGCATATATAAATTACAATATGAGTTCATATTTAAACTATATTGCATACACCGTGGACATATTGAGTGATGTACAGGATCCTACCCCTAGCATACCATGCATTGGAGGAAGTAGCGTACTGTGTGCCCATTCCCATACCACGTACCAAAGCAACCCATGATCCGGGTAAACCTTGGAGCCAATCTGGCCCGATCACGGGCATCGTTACTGGGTCGAGAAAAGAAGCACACCTTGGTTTGTCTGTGACCCAACCTTGGTGTCCTGGGTCAGCTTGGGACTTATTTGACTAGGCCTGGTTTGGCGAGTCAGATGAGCCAGGGCATTTTGGTAATTTTCAGAAGAAAAATAAGAGAAAGAAGAAGAAGATGGACACCCCAAAAAAGCTTCTAAATTCTATGGGTTTCACATGAATGGTGGATCCCTAAACATGGTAGCAGGAGAACGCCTCTTGCATAATATCTAACGTCTACTTCCACGGAGAGACAAATTCCTTTCTGTGACTGCACCAACCAAAAAACTACCTTAATCTATAAATTGTCTTCTTGAGACGACACACCTCTTTCTATCCTTGATGCCAAAAACAGGAGGAAGAGACAAATACTTATTGCACTTCACTGTGAAGAAAAGCATTCTTCACGTCAGATGAGCTAACCTGGAAACTATTTTGCTTGTCTTTCCTCCAAAAAGAAAAAAAAGAGAGAAAAGAAAAGAAAACTACTTCGGTCCATTAATTGCCTTCTTGAGATGACACACCTTGTCCATCTCTCCCTGACATAAAAAACTAGAAAGAGACATATATACTTCTTGCAATTCACTCTGCTTTGACATTATCGTTCAACTTGTAATCCTTCATAGAATGGTACACTACTTCCTATTTCTTAAGAAAAGTTTTTTAGAACATCCTTTTCTTTGATCGGGTTGAGATGGTGCAGAACTTTTTGATATTGCTTGTTGCATAGTAGCAGTATGGATGTACGTGTTTTAAATTTCAATAGTGTCTGTTTTTGTGCTGAAACTTCTCCTTTGAAATAATGCAGATAAATGATCTTGCCGATATTGCTCGCTGCATCGCAAATACATCCATGGATGAACAATCTTTGCCTTACTTGGTCACCTGTCTAGAGGAACTACAACTTATTATTCATCGGAGGAAACTAGATGCAGTCACTGTGCAGACATTTGGAGCACGCATAGAGAAACTGCTTCGGTGAGTCTTTTAGCTGTGCAGGTTGTTCAGCACTCCTAGTAAACAGGAAACAATTTAGTAAATCCTTTTCTACACACGCTGTCACTTTTCTTGAAACTTTATGCATAAAATCTGCTCATTGCACCAAATGTTTATTAACTCTTATAATTTTTCGTCATGGTTTTCGTAATCCAATTTCTCATTTATTAGTTCAACCTGGGATGGTTTATGATTTCATAGGGAGAAGTATGTTCAGCTTTGTGAGCTGATTGATGATGAAAAGGTTGATTTAACAAGTATTATAATTGATGAAGATGGCCCATTGGAAGATGACACGGTTCGTAGCTTACGTACAAGCCCCATTCATGCTACCAAGGACCGGACTTCAATAGATGACTTTGAGATCATTAAACCAATCAGTCGTGGGGCATTTGGTCGGGTTTTCTTGGCAAAGAAAAGAACAACGGGTGATCTCTTTGCTATAAAGGTATCTTTTTCTTGTGCTTGCAGTTTGCATATGTTTCACTATCAAGCTCTTATTGCTGCTAATGATCATTATCATTGAAAAGCTTTCTGGTTGTTGTTGCATTTAGTTCATGGGAAAAAAACATGGTTGATTTCACTCTTGGGATTCGTTCAGCACTTCTTATAGATGTTTTAAGAACTAGGATGCTTGCTACTTAAGGCAATGCTTTTCTACATGTTTTTGTGTGTGCACGGGCACACACTTTAAACATGCGTGCTTACAGTACTCAGTGAGAACAGTTGATCTGTACAGCATTTGAAGTTCATTTCTCTGTATTGTGAACTTAATGGCATTCTGGCAGCACATCAGACCAGTAAATTCATTAGTATTATTCTGTAGGTTCACTGAGCTATCTGACTGCTTTACATAAACCAAATGTTGCACAGTCAAGGCAGAAACAAAAATGTTTTTTTTTTTTTTTTCAAGTATTTCTTTGTAAGCAGAATGGAGGCTATACAGATACTGTGATAGTCAATTCTTAAATGTTCTGCGATGCATGAGTTCAGTACAGCTGGTACAATTTCTTGGGTATTAGAGATCTCTTTCACAAGGTCTTTGAATCAAGAGCTCTTCTACAAGGTCTTTGAATTTCAAAGCATTCGTTTTTTCTTTGATTGTTGAAAGCGATCCACTTAACGTCATCAAATGGGCATTGACCATTGCATCTTTGGCTCATTGGTAGATACGTTCAGTATTTTTCTTCCCATATAAATGGCATCTTTAAGGAAAAGTTCTGAGAGGCAAAAAAAATAATGAAAATAAAATAAAAAATAAAATCCAGATTCTCTTGCTAGAGGAGTGATGTGAGGTCACCTTCATTTGGTTCCTCATTGCTTCTCCCCTAACATTGTATCTTTTCTTGTTACATTACAGTTTTTTCATCCATCAAGAAGAAAGAATTGATTTTATTTGAAAAAATATCAATTGAGTAGTAAGTATTGTAGAACAATCTTCTTGTTACTACGGTAATAGCATGGTACTGTGGCACGTGAAAGAGGAGAAGAAAAAGAGAAAAGAAGAGGAAAGCCCTAATTGAGTTGGACCTCCCCCTCTCCCTTTTTATAACTAAACAAATCCAATATGACAGTTGTATCCTTGAATTAACAAAAGCAAAAATACCCAACATATCCTAATTAACATAAATAAGAGATAATATGAGAATAATAAAAGATAATATGAGAATAAGAGCTAGATGGGCCGTATCCACTTCAATTAACACTCCCCCTCAAGCTACATTATAGACGTTATTGATGCCAAGCTTGGAGAATATGCGTGTTGACTAAGTATGACCAAGAGCCTTGGAGAATGCATTAGTGAGTTGATCCTGAGACCGGCTATACGACATAATAAAAGATAATATGAGAATAAGAGCTAGATGGGCCGTATTGTAGAACAATCTTCTTGTTACTACGGTAATAGCATGGTACTGTGGCACGTGAAAGAGGAGAAGAAAAAGACAAAAGAAGAGGAAAGCCCTAATTGAGTTGGACCTCCCCCTCTCCCTTTTTATAACTAAACAAATCCAATATGACAGTTGTATCCTTGAATTAACAAAAGCAAAAATACCCAACATATCCTAATTAACATAAATAAGAGATAATATGAGAATAATAAAAGATAATATGAGAATAAGAGCTAGATGGGCCGTATCCACTTCAATTAACACTCCCCCTCAAGCTACATTATAGACGTTATTGATGCCAAGCTTGGAGAATATGCGTGTTGACTAAGTATGACCAAGAGCCTTGGAGAATGCATTAGTGAGTTGATCCTGAGACCGGCTATATGACATAGAGATTTGATCACTGGAGACCTTCTCATGTATGAAGTGACAATCAACTTCAATACATTTAGATCTCTCATGATAGACTCGATTGTTTGCAATATACGATGCAACTTGATTATCATAAAACATCTGCATAGTTAGATTCACTGCAAACCTCATCTCTTGTAATAATTTCTTGATTCACATTAACTCACACGTAGTGTGACTCATCATTCTATATTCTGCTTCCATGCTTGATTGGGCCACAACATTCCCATTTTTACTCTTCTACATAACAAGGTTTTCCCCTACAAACATGCAATACCTACTAGTAGACAACTATTTACTAAAGAACTTGCCTGGTCTGCATTAGAGTATCCTATGATTTGAAGATGATTGTTCTGTTTATATAGTATTCCCTAACCTTGTGCTTTTTTAAGATTCACAAAATTCAAATAATTGCATCCATGTGAGGCAACTTCGGAGAGTTCATAAATTGCCTCACAATGCTCACCGCATAAGATATGTTTGGTCGACTAACGGTTGAGTAGATAAATTTACCCACTAGTCTTTTATACCTCTTTAGGTCTTCAAATACATGATTGCCAACAAGTTTGTGATTCAACTCTGTTTGTATATTAATCGGCTTAGTACCAAGAAGGCTCGTCTCCATGAGTAAATCTAGAACGTATTTCCATTGAGACAGATTAATTCGTTCCTTTGATCTGGCCACTTCTATATCAAGAAAATATCGAAGATAACCCAAATCTTTTATGAAACAATGCCTTTGAAGATACCTTTTAAGCTCCTTAATGCCCTTGTTATTACTTCCTGTAATGAAAAAATCATCAACATATACTATTAACAATTAACAAAGTAAGACCTGAGGTGCCTTTCTATATATGATGGAATGATCAGCATGGCTTTGAACAAAGCTATTGTTTAGCACAACTTTATTGAATTTGTCAAACCATGGACATGGGGATTACTTTAGCCCATTATCGCCTTCTTCAGTTTACACACTTTGTCCGACTCCCCTTGAACAACAAATCTAGGCAATTGCTTCATATAAAGTATAAACCTCCTCTGTGAGATCACTATGAAAAAAAAATGCATTTTTGACATCTATTTGGAAAAGGGTCTTGTCGTGGTTAACTATCACGGAAAGAATAACACAAATGGAATTCATCTTGGCAATAGGGGAAAAGGTTTCAGTATAACCAACACTAAGGGTATATCCCTCATCAACCAAGTGAGCTTTCAAATGTTCAATCTCTCCATTAGGATAAAACTTAATAGTGTACATCCACTGACAACCAACAACACGTTTCCGGAAGGTAGATTAGTGAGCTCCTAAGCGCTATTATGATAAAGTGCAATCATTTCCTCATCCATTGCCTGCTTCCACCCTTCATGCGGTAATGCTTCCTAGTATAGCTTGAGAATAGAATGAGAGGATAAGGATAGAGCAAATCTATGAAAAGTGGGAGACTAGCATTGAAAGGAGGCATATTTGTCAATAGGATGATCAGTATAAGCACGCTTACCTTTCCTTAAGGTAATAGGAGCATCATACTTATTTGGATCATTAGGCTCAGAAGATAGAGTGGATGTCACACCATGGTTGGCTGTATTACCTGTACGTTTTTGTTGCAAGTAGACTTGCAGTGGAGGCACAGTGAGAATGGTGGAATCGACAGAGGGAGGAGATTTGATTATATCTTCTTCAACTGCAACGTACATGCACAACTTCCACATCAAGAGATATACTGTTTTTTGAGAAGAGCAGAGTGGACTCGAAAAATGTAACATTTGTAGATACATATTGTCTTTGAAGAGGATTGTAACAATGATAACCCCTTTGTGTCCATAAGTACCTAAGAAAAAGACATTTAATGACTCTAGGGTCTAATTTATCATGGCCAACTGATGTACATCTTTAGGGGCTTTATCTAGGGAAGAAGGGGCGAAGGTAAGTAATTGCTTTTTAGTGAGAGGTGAGGAAGTATCTTGAACTCTTACCTTTAGAAGAAATCTTGATGATGAGGAAATCGAAGATTTGGTTCTTTTTGCTTCAACTTCTAAGGAATTTTGCCTCGGTGCCTTTAGATGTGGATTTGTTGAAGTGGTTAAAGGATAGTTCCGACTCCTCCGTTGGTTCCTTTTATCAGTTTTTGACTGAAGATGAAAGGAATGATGGTGTTTCTGCTACGACTCATCTTTGGTGCTATTGTGCTCCTTTGATGGTGTCGGCTTTTGGTTGGTTAGTAGGAAGGAACAAAGTGTTTACAATTGACAATCTTTACAAAAGGAAGATGGTCCTCTTGAACATTTGTTTGATGTGCTATGAAGATGCGGAATCAGTGGATCATCTGTTTATTCATTGCTCCTTGAGGGAGGTGTGGACTCTTCTTCTTCGCTCTTTTGGAGTTTTATAGGTATTACCCAATCACATGGAAGATCTTCTGACTTCATGACATGATAGGGGGATAGGAATATTGGAAAAGAGGAGGTGAAGATTACGTTTGTTAGCGTTTCTTTGGGCTATATGGTTAGAAAGGAATGAGCGATGCTTCAGGGAAAAGAAGAGAGGAGTTTCTGATGTCTTCAGGAGGGTTCTTCTTTTTGTCAAGGAATGGGCGGAAGCATAACTTTCTTTGCCTTTTCTTCTAGGCCTTTGGGTGGGCGTGCTTAGTCGTTTTTTGGTGTATATTTGTATTTTTAGGCTGTGGCCTTTTTTAAATGGAATATCATCATAGTTAAAATAAAATAAAAAATAATAATTAAAAAAAAGGGTGAATAAAGCATACGCATCCAAAAACTTTGGGTTGCAAAGAACATAATGGAATATTTCAAAGTAAAATTTGATGTAGTCATAAGTGTTCGAAGTATTGGTATTGCTACAAGTATCGCTGGCCGAGGATACAAAATATTATTTTTGTCACTGATGATATCACTGATAATCGGAAATGCGGGGAAATACTGGGGAAAACGGTGGAATTTTTGGTGAAACTTTAGGAGATGTTAAAATATATATTTGCATATTTAAGAATTAAAAATTGCAAAAAAGAATGCACACATAATAAGTTTCCATTTAATGCGGGCCTAAAAGAATGTGATGTCGTGAGAAATCAGTCCAACCATCCCATCCATCTAACCATCCAACCTTATATCCAAACGTCTATCGACATTTCAGAATATAGACAATGCACGATTTTTTCGCCAAGAAATTGTTGGCAACTAAAAAGAAAACGAAACATTGTGGTCTCGATATTGCCCTTGTTGTGAGAAAGATAATGTCGCGATATCATTGAAATTATCATTGACAAATGGAACATTGCATACAATTTTTTTTAATAAACAATTTTTTTTGGCGATATTGATACATTGACGATATTATCGAAATATTGCCAATACATAGGCGATACAAGTGACGCCTAGAATTTACACAGTCGAAAATATTGGCGATATCAATACATTGGCAATATAAGCAACAACTATAATTTACATTGTTGAAAATATTGGCGATACATTGGTTATATCGATACATTGGCGATACTTGGCGATACCTGGAATTTCTGATACTACCCGTGTTATTAGTATCACCAAGCTAGAGATACAGATAATATCGGGGATACTTCAAACAATGGTGGTGATTGATTCATTAGAACAGTTAAGGGCATTCAATTTATTAGAAAACATGTGAGTACTACATCACTCCAAAAAATTTTGGGAACATTCATATGAAGTAATAGAGCACGATTCACCTCAACTAAGTGATGATTTTTCCATTTTGCAACACCATTTTGTTGTGAAGTGTGGGCACACAATGTTTGATGAAGGATTCCTGTTTCAGAAAAGTTATGGCCAAAGGCTATATATATATATATATATATATATATATATTCACACACACACACACACACACACACATATATATATATATGTGTGTGTGTGTGTGTGTGTGTGTCAACAACATATATATATATATATATATATATATATATATATATATATATATATATATATATATATATATATATATATATATATATATATATATATATACACATATATATTCATTGGCGTTATCGGAATGAAACACAAACACTTTTAAATTAAATTAATTTTGTACTTCTATGTGAAAAGTCTTAAAAATAGAGAATAATTTGATATGTCTTTCATTAAATAAATCCAAGTCATTTGTGAGTTTGTTTTTGAGAGAATTGAAAAAATTATTAGAAAAACACAAAAAATGTAAAGGAATATAACCCAACTCTATAACTCAAAAATAGAAGAGAATGGTAGAATTAATTGCCTTAATAACATAAGCCCAACTCGAAACATTGCATTTAACTTCCCAAATGACCTCCTCAAGCAAAGATCTCCTATTCTGAAAGCATCTCTTGTTATGCTCCCCCATATGGAAGATAAACACTGCTAAAAAGGGCAAATGCCATAGAGCTTTGCCTTCTTTAACCACCCGGCCCCATGCCAAGCCAAAAATAAGTCCACAATCAAACTGGGCATCACCCAGGTTGAATGAACTAAAATACATGTACCTTGATCTACTGGAGATTTTAATCGGTCTCCAAACATGTAAATGAACTAAATAAAAAGGAATTAAACTACACTTTTCTACACATGGTGAAAAACTAGCAGGATGATGTTTACTTAACTCACACATTTCACACTCTAGATTTGACACAAATTACAAGGAAGGAATAATGCTTTTAAGAATCTTTTAGGATGGATGACCTAGACGGCATTGCCACTGGTAAGGAGAGACGTTCTTCTGTGCTATTGTGTCAACAACGTCACACTCAAGATAGTACAACCCATGACGTTCATGTCCTACACCAATCTTCTTCTTTGTCTTTAGATCTTGAAAAATACAATTTAAGGGATGGAAGGTCACAAAGCAGTTAAGAGGTTTGGTGAGTTTGCTATCAGTTAGGAACTCAAGGGAAATTTAGAAACAAAAAGGACATGATAATGAAAGGGAAGAATTAAGGTGAACAATACCAATTCCACATATTCTAGATTGAGTACCATTTGCCAGAGTAACAGATGAACCCATTAATGATGCATTAATTCGGGAAAACAACTGAACTCACCTGTCATATGGTCAGATCTCCAGAGTCGATGATGCATGGAGTAGGAAACTTGTAACCTAAACATGCCATAACTGAGGTCACAGATGTAACCTTAGCGGTGGAAGTAGTTCCGGAAGCAGCGGGAGTAGGTTGATTCTGCAGATTTTTTAAGCAACTTGGAATAATCCTCCTAAGTGAGTGTAATCAGTTCTTGTGACTGTTGAGTTGTAGATAGAATTAGCCAGAGAAGGTCCATTGTTCTCTCCAATGTCTGATCCTTGATTAGCTCATGCTGACTTCCCATAAAGATCCCAACATTTTTCAATGGAGAGAGAGAGAGAGAGAGAGAGAGAGAGAGAGAGAGAGAGAGAGAGAGAGCTCAGCATGAGTACACACACACAATCACATATATGCTTTCTTACACACCCCCTCAAGTTGGAGCATGAATATCAATCATGCCTAGCTTGGAACACATATTGAAGATCATAACAATCAACATAGCCCATCACTCCCCCTCAGACACAAAATGGTGGGATATGCAATCTTCATTTGCTACGTATGGGCTTCTAACGTCTACGAATCTCCTCTTGGAATAGAAGGCCATGGCCAAGCTTGACAACTATTAAGCAATCAAATTGCCATTCACATGCAAAATCCTCTCAAAGACACACAACAAGCACAACAAATGAACTGCACTCACAAAGGTTAAGAGGGGAGCTCCCCCCACAACGGCATGTGAAGACGCATGTGCAACACTATATAACATGTGAATGAACTACAACCACAATTAATAACAAAGGCCTAACAAAGGAAGACTGGTGAATGGAAAAGGAAACTCCGATGCTTGCAAAAATCATCCATGTTAGGTTGGGTCGAGTATTAAGTTAAACAATTTGTATGAGTTATACTGCACCTAGATTGCTTCACCTTCACTTAGTACATATACACATGCGTTAATCCTGCAAAACATTAAAGGAGAACACCGTCAACCCGCTACAATATCTTAATCACTAATTATCCTTGAATACAACAAAATTTTAGGAAATTGCAAAATACCCCATATGTGGCCAATGGTGGAAGGAACTAATGATGACCTTCCATATGGTTGAGGTGACACGCATGAGTGTCAGTGAATCAAATGGTCATCATTATTTGGAATCAGTGCGGAGTCATGCCCAACGCAGGGTGTCCCAAAACGGTTACGTATCGGCCGTAATGGCCGATACGTAACGGTAACGGTGGTACCCGTTACGCGATACGGGGCCGTATCGGCCGAGTCCTATTTTTGTACACGTAACGGCCGTTACTGACCCGTAACAGCTGTTACGGGCTTGAAAGAAAAAAAAAAACCCTTACCTTTTTCATTTATTTTCCTCTTCTTCTCTTTCTTCTTCTTCTTCTTCTTATTCTTCTTCTTCCTCTTCTCAGCCTACTGCGGCTGCGGTTGCGGCCCTGCTACGACTGTGGCTGCGGTTGCAGCCTCCACCTCCTCCTCCTTCTTCTTCTTCTTCTCTCTCTCTCTCTCTCTCTCTCTCTCTCTCTCTGTTCTTTCGCTCTTTCCCTCTTTCCCTCTTTTTTTCTTTTCTCTTCTTTCCCTCTTTTTTCTTTTCGGTTTCCCTCCCTCTTTTTTTCTTTTCTTTTTTGATGGGCGTAGCTGCTGTAGGTACGTGTCACGCGCTGAGACGAGCGCTGACACTCCTCGAGCTGCGAGTTGTACGAACGGTTCAAAGGAGATCAAAGTTATACGGGCTCCACAGTGATGTATTTATTATATCTACACCGTTCATCTATTTTTAAATATTATTTTATTGCATTAGCTAAAAAATGAATCGTATCCAAAGATCGTCTGGACCACACCAAAAATAGCAGCGGATATGATGATTTTCACTGTTAAACAATTCATAGGCCCATCGTAACATTTATTTTCCATCCCATCTGTTCATAAGGTCAAAAAGACCTGAATGAAGAGGAAAAACAAATTTCATATTGATATAAAAGTTCTGTGATCCCAAAAAAGTTTTCAATGGTAGACATTCAATCCCCTGCTACTTTTTGCAGTGTGGTCCACTTGATAATTAGATCTGTATTATTTTTCGTGTCAAGCCTTAAGACGATCTCGTCAAATGAATGGACGGTTTAGATATAACACATTCATCATGGGTGGGGCCCAAAAAACTTTAACATGTGTGCTATACTTCCCGATCCAAGTCTCACCTAATTTGGGCCCTTAAAAAATTATATACGAGACATATTAATTTAAAATTTACCAATTAAATTATAAACTACATTTGCTAACTCAATGCCAAAATCAAATTATTTGAATAATTTTAATTATTATTTTGTATACTTTTATTTTTTTAAATAGGGCCTTTTGATTTTTTTTTATGATTCACTATCCAATAAATGTCCACCAATACATAAGTGGAATAATGACAATAAATTGCATGAATTTGAGGCTAATTTGGAGTATAGATTGGTCCTCCAAGTCAGCCCGAAATTGGCAACGCCATCTACCTGAATTTAATTTCATTTTTTTAAAGAATTATTGGGAGAAAGATATTAAATTGTTAAGTATATAAATTAGATATTTAGAAAATTAAATATATAAATTTTGTAATCAAATTCAGGTTACCTGGTTCAAAAATTAATCAAACAGTTCGATACAGCTTTTCACTAAAAAGTGGACCATTACACCACCATAAACATGTTCCAATTTATAAATGAATGCATATTTGGAATGCTTAGAATATTCTGGATTTAATCCATATTTTTTCATATTTTTTTAGCAAAAAAAAAAAAAAATTTACGCCGTTACGGGCCGCTACGCCCCCATATCGCCGTTACGCCCCCGTATCCGTATCAGTTTTGGAAGTCACCGTTATGCCAACCGATATCGATACGGGACACCTTGGCCCAACGTGACTAATCTAGGTACTTGTGCCCCATCTGTCGTCGCCACCATCTTTATCAGTGTCATCTCCACCACCATCATCATTCATCACCATTTGATCCATCTTAGTTGATTATCTACCTCGATGGATAAGATCTTTAATCCACAAGATGTAGTTAATGTGTATGATTGGGATTTGGACCTTAGCACAAACTCGATCTTTGACCAGGAACTTGAAGAGATCAACCCAATCATCACCGATCACTTTCACGGGGACACGAACGTCGGAGTCTACCATCTCTTAGTTGCCATTGTCAACTTTGTTTCACCATCATCATTATTTTATCCTTCGCCTCTACCATCCGTTGAGCACCTCGTGTGTATCATGAACATTGTGTATGAACTATGAAGTGATTGAAGGGTGTTTTTATCCAATCAATCTGATTGACATCTAGTATAAATTGCACGTCGAGTTAGAACTCACATAGAATCTAGGGAGTATGATGTAGGGAGCCTTTGGGCCAAGTTAATTTCCAACCATTGATCTTTAAATTGCTATGATCTTACAGTTCAAAGGTAGGCATTTCTGATGCATTACATAAGGATCATCATCATTGACCCAAGTGGACCACCATTTGCACAATTCGAATCTAGAAAAGCATGAAAGATTATTGCTTTTTTTGATGAAGATCCACATCCTTGACTCGGGTGGATAGATTCCATGATCTAGATCGTTTTAATTTCTTAGCCAACTTAGGCTCATCGAATTTAGAAACACAGATCATCATGAGGTGAGTTGCGATCTCACACACTTTGGGTCGAATTTCGAGGCCAATGGACCTCAAATTAGCCCGATGGACCCAATGATCCAATCGTCTATCCAGATCCCATCAATTTTCTTCTAGCTGACTTTTGGAGGACCAAACAATGTCGAAAAGGGTGCAAAATTACTCTTGTTTGAAAGCCTAAGAACACGCAATTTCAATGTCATATGGCTTAGGTATGGCGGATTTAGTGGATGACTATCAAGAGGTTGTGTTTTTCCAAAATTTTTAGTGCAAGGGAGTTTCCAATAAGTTTCTTTCCAGTTCATTTTCTCTTTTCATGCCTTTTGGGCCTTCTCTTGTTACCGCACAAGCCACATGTCACATGAAGGTGAAACTGAGGGATTTTGTGGGCCCCACTTGGAGCTAAATACATCTAAAGTTGGTAGTTTAGTTAGTTTTTATTTTTTCTTAGTACTTCGGAGAGTTATAATTGTTTAAAGGTTTTAGAAATTCTTTCACATTTGTAAGTAGAAATTGTATTGGATTTGCAAATGTTTTGATTGACTTCATAAATAAAGGCTCCTAATGTAAGAGCATGCAGTTGAATGAGTTTTATAAAAGTATCTTGCTTGTTACGTGTCTGCGAGATTGTGGTTCCCCTGCTCAAGTTGCTTGTGGAGGTTCAATTTCTAGGGTTTTAGTTGCCCATTGTTGAGTGCCCGCAGGGTGCCGAAATCTACCCCCATTAATGCGATTTGTTGTTGGGTTGCTTGCCAAATTACGATATCAGTTTTTCGTAAACTTTTCACTGTCATGCCTGCGCATGTCATTTTGACGACATGTATAGCCATCATCAAGTGATATCAGAGTCGAGTCACATAGTTTGTTTTGTCTCGTTTCATCATCCACTATATTCATCATCTCTATGTTCGTCATTCACCACCATCATCTCCGCTTAATCTCGTCAACAATTCATCATCTTTGATACCACTTGATGAGACTGTTTGTGTTGTCCAAAATGGCGTGGACGATCGTTCGCGATGATACCGAAGATAGACGATGGAGATCTCTAATTGATAACTAATACTATGATTTAACGAGCAACTTTGGGACAAATCACGTTAATTGCGTCGGATTTTGGCATCTTGTGAGAGACTTAAGCAATGTGAAAGCAAAAAACTTGAAAATGAGGTCTTTGTGAGCAGCTCGAGCAAGAGAATCACAACCTAATAAGCACACACAATGTGTAAGATAATTTTATAAAACTTAATCTAGTACACTCCTTCGTTGAAGCCTGTATTTATAATGCTAAAGCAATTTCAAATCTAGTACAATTTTCACTTTATCAATGAGAAAAAATTTTCTAAATCCTTAACCAATCAGAACTCTCCAAAGAACTAAGAAATAAAAAATAGCAATATTAGTAACTTTGGATGTATTTGGCTCAAAGTGGGGCCCACAATCTCTTAAATTCACCTCAACTTGACATGTGGTTTGTAAGGCAACAAGCAGAGGCCGAAAGCATCTAAAGAGAGGAAGTGAGCCGTAGATAAACTTGGTGGAAACTTCTTTGCACCAAAAAATCTTAGAACAACGCAACCTCTTGGTAGTCGTCTGCCATATCTTAGCCATAACTATCCGAATTGTGTGTTCTTGGGCTCATTTGGAAACCTGACTCAATTGACTTTCAAACAAGACTAATTTTTCACTATTTTGATGTCACTTGGTTGTCCAAAAGTTGGCTGCAATAAATTTGATGGGTTTTGGACATTTGGTTTGGTGGTAGGGTCCACTAGGTTGATATGGGGTTTATTGGGGCTGAAATTCGATTGAAAGGTGTGAGTTTGTGGCTCACCTTGTGATGATCTTTGTTTGTAGATTTGATGAGCCTAAGGGGGCCAATAGCTTGAAATAATATAGACGTCGAATCTCTCCAACTGGGTCAAGTATGTACATGTTTATCAGGACGAGCAATGATCTTCGTCCTTCTCTAGATCTTGATAATGCAAGTAGTGGCTCACCTGGGTCAATGACGATAGTCTACATGTAATGCATAAAAAACATATGCCTTTGAATGATAAGATCATAGGAAATTTAAAGATAAATGGTAAAGATTAACTTAACCCAAATGTTCTTTACATCAGATTCCCTTGGTTGGAAAGCAACTTGCCCTCGAGTTTTTTGTCCATGAGAGTTCTAATTTGACAGTGATTTTTATTAGATGTTAATTAAATTGAACGGATATGAACATTTCGTAGTCGCTTCATCGATGATGTTGATGCTGCACTCAGGGTGCTCAGTAGATGGTAGAGGCGAAGGATGCAACAGTGGCAATGGTGGATTGGAGTTGATGATGGACTTTGACATCAATGATGTTTTTGCTGAAGTGATTGTTGATCATTGGGCTAATCTCTTCAGGTTGTTGGTCGAAAATTGGACCTTTGCTAAGGCCTATATCCCAACCGTATGTAACAAATAGGAATACTCCTCAGTTAATTCATTATCAATGTTGATGATTCACTTGTAGTGCTCAACGGATGTTATAGGTGAAGGATTCTACAATAGTGATGGAGGATTGGAGTAAATAATGGCGACAAGGCGATGGTGGATGTTGATGCTGATGATGACCCTTTAAAAGTGATCGGTGATGATTGAGCTGATCTCTTTAGCTTCCCTTTCGAAAATCAGGCTTTTGCTAAGGTACAGATCTCAATCTTACATAACTGATACATCTTTTAGATTGAAGATATGATCCGTCGTTGTAGATGACTGGCCTGAATGTATTGGATGGTGATCGATGATATTAATAGAGGTAGTGGAAACGACAGATGGGACAAACACTTAGATCGGTCATGTTGGACTAGACTTTGCTTTGATGCCACTTAACGAAGTTCGTACGTATAGTTGAAACGACAAGCATGGGCATCAGAGATGATGACAAATAGCTAACAGCAAAACTTGAGGACAAATAACTGATACCATGATTTAGCGAGCAACTTGAGTGATTTAGTAAGGAGAAACAAAAAACCTAGAAATCGAACATCCGTGAGCGGATCGAGCATGGGAATCACAATCCCACAAATACACACAAGTTGTAAGATAAAATTTTAAACCTCAATCACTATATGCTCCTATGTTGGGAGCCTTTCTTTATATCGCTAACTAAAACAATTTTAGATCCAAGACAATTTTCACTCTACTAATGAGAAAGAACATTTAAAACCCTTAACTAAGCTCTCTAAAGAACTAAGCAAAGAAGTAAAAACTAACTAAATTACTGACTTTGGATGTATTTGCCTCTTAGTAGCACCCACTAAATTACTGACATGGCTTGTAAGGGAGTGAGAGGAGGCCTAAAACATGTGAAGAGAGGAAGCGAACCAAAGAGAAATTTGGTGGCAGCTTCCTTGCGTCAAAAGTTTTGGAAAAACGCAACATTTTGATAGTCATCCACTATATTGGCCATATCTTATCCATACAACATTAGAATCCCACATTCTTGGGCTCCTTGGAAAGCTGGATCAATTAGTTTTCAAATGAGAATAGTTTTGCACCGTTTCGAGTTGGTCCTCCAAAAGTGGTTCACTACAAGAAAAGTGACAGGATCAGCATAGATGGTTGGGTTGTGGGAGTCCATCGAGTTGATTTGGTCCATTGGGGGAAATTTGATCCTAAGGTGTTTGAAATCGTGGCCCACGTGTGATGATCTCCATTGATAGATTTGATGAGGCTAAGTGTGCCAACAACTTGAAACCATCCAAAGCTCACCTCATGGTGATCTTTGTTTGAAGATTCGACAAGCCTAAGTGGGTCAAAAGCTTGAAACAACCCAAATTGTAAAATTTGCCTGCCTAGGTCAAAGATATAAATCTTCATCAGAACGAGCAATAATCTTCGTCCTTCTCTTGATCCAGATGATGCAAGTAGTGGTCTACATGGGTCATTGATGATGATCCGCATGTAATGCTGCGAAAACACGAGCTTTTGAATGGTAAGATTGCGGGCAACCTAATGATAAATAGTGGAGATAAGCTTGGCCCACTGCTCCTTGCATCAAAAGATCTCTTCAAATAACCACAAAACAGTCCCGAATTTATCCAATCGACCATCTTTCATCGAACTTCATATGGTCACCAAATTTCAGTAGAGTTGTACACGAGTCGAGCTTGGCACAACTTGGCTCGGCCAACAGCAAACCCTAGCTCGAACTCGGCTCGACTCAGTCGTCGAGCCTGACTAGCTAGCTTGGCTTGGTTTGGTCAGTAGCTCGGGCCAAGTTCAAGCCTGTGTGACATTTTCTTAAACACAGATTGCATCTTCAATCTGTGCCAATTCGATTCGAGTCAGGGTTTGATCAAGTCGAGTTGAGCGAGCTGATCAAGCTAACTCGACTCGTGTTCAACTCTTAAATTTGAGCAATAATTCATAACAACCCCCAAAACATAGCTATTTTTTCTTACATGACAATGTTATTACATAAAAACTTCAAGACTCGTTCGAATCTCATCCAAGTTACACAAACCTTGTTTTTGTAGTAGGGAAGCACTCAACTGCACCAAATCCATATGTAGAAACATTACAAAAATCCTTGTAAAAATTGTACAGAAAAAACAAAATCTATACCATTTCCAGACTTTTTTTTTTTTTGAAACACCCCAAAAAATTACCAAAAAATCCTAGAAAAATCACCATAAATATTCTAAAATCAAGCTCTTTCAAATCCCATACTTTTCCCTTTTAGAGGGCTAGGACAAGCTTGGATGAATGGACTATTTTGTTGTATGAGTCTGTTGTTTGTCAAACTCCCTGTCTGGACAAGCATAGTAACTATTGTACACATTAGGTGATGAGGACATCACATCACGTACGCCTTTACGCACATTTCAGAGGAGGAGGCAAGCCCCAATTTCTCTGTGGCTATTCGAGTATCCGTGTTGAAGACCCCATAATGCATGTACGAGCATCTGGAAGACACTACATTGAGAAGATGTACATGGATTGCTTTAGGGAGTGATTTGGACTATTGGATTTGAAGGATGCGACAATCAGACCGTTGGATCGCATGGAGTATATGATCGGCCCATTGATCGTGGGCCATTTTTCATCATAGGACACATGTTTTAGGATCTAGTTTTATGTTTGATTTATGCTTTTGGACACTTTATGAGAGGTGAAGAAGTCTTCCATGTGACCTCTCTTAGGTGTTTTCGCTCATTAAGAAAAGAAGAAAATTCTCTTTCTTTTCTCTAATCTTCATGAGATGTCAAGAAGTCTTCAAATCTTCCATCAACAAGAGTGCAAGGTTCTCATCTATCAATTTTGAGTTTCTTCTTTACAAGGTATTTGTTACAACTTTTGATTTCTCCTATTCAAATTCTTCATAACCACTTCGAAACTCTTTCAATCTTTCTCCTTCATCGTTCCCACATCAAACCCAACCTTGGGACCCAAAACCCTACCCTACTGAACCCACATGCGTGATCGTACGGTCACACGTGTAAGCCCATAGGGCTGGCCATATGATCCCCCTTCTTCCCTTTTGTTTCCTTCTCCTCTTTTCCCTTCAAAACCCTTTCCATTCCCCCGTCCAAACCCAAACCCTACTACCCGATTCCAAAAATCCCCAATTTCAACAAAATTTCCAAACTCTAATTCCCAAATTCCCCTCATTCATCTCAAATCCCTAGCCACCAACCATCCAAAACTCTAATTCCCCTCTAGTTAAAACCTAAATAATCAATTTCTTTACCCTATTTACCCAATTAAACCCTAATTTCAAGTTCCCCCAATTTCCCTAAATCCTAGCCTTACCCACACGGCCACACCCAAATCTAGATAGCCCTAGTTAGTTTTACATTTTCCCTTTTAAGTTAGGATAATCCCTATGCTATTAGGATGTTCCTACATCCATTAGATCCTAGTTTCATGTATTTAATGTCATGCGGGACGTATGCTTGTTAATTTAGGTTTGAACTTTTCATAACTGCTTAGAATCATGGAATGTGAGATGGTATTTAGTGTGCTTGTGATTTTTAATGATTTAAAGTAATTTGCTGATTGATCTCCATTCATTATTTAATTTCAAACATCGGTCCTACATCATTAGGCCCGTGTGGACATGCAACGTAGTTGTAGATTAATATGGCAAACGTGGCACATACTAGTTACTTGGAAATGCATGGTAACACATGTCATTCTCTTGAATATGCGTGGTGACACACATGGTAGATGTGGTACATGAGGTGTATGTACACATGGGCATTGGCACAGGTGGACATGTGGGGTGCTTGAATGTTGAAAGTGGCACACATAGGGCGCTTGAAGATGAGCGGTCTCACTTGTGACACAAATGCCATGCATGCGCACATAATATTGCTACTTTGTGTGTGTGTGTGTGTGTGTGTGTGTGTGTGTGTGTGTGTGTGTGTGTGTGTGTGTGTTTTGAAAATAGGCTAAAACCAATTTTGTGTCTAGATTGCCCAATCCACAATAATGGCTAGTTTTTAGACAAGCTTGTCCGTCTTCGGTTTTATTGAAATTAATGTCATGTCAAAATACTTCAAAATACTTTTGTTGACAAACCATGGACATGTGCCATGTTCAGAGAGGGCTGTCCAAATGGAACTTCAGTAAGCAAATGCCCAAGTGTTAGCTCAAAAAACCGACACATACACATTAACATGGGACTAACGTAGTGCTTCACAGTAGTACTCGGATAAAATACACACACAATTACATATATTTTCCTACACACTGCTTAATCCATATATCTTCTTTTGTATGGGGGGCTGTTATCCATAGCCTTGATGGGTTTTTTTTTTTTTTTTTTTTCCTTTAATAAATTCCTTGTTACTGATAGAAAAAAGAAGAGGAGATGGTATTAAAAGAGCACCCTTATCAAAACAGGTCCGAAAAGAGAATAATAAAGGATTTCCTATCTGGTTGCATTGCGGCCTTCCCATCAAAACAGGTCCGAAAAGAAGAACATGCTACAGTCAACACTAGCGGTTGGTTAGCTAGTGTTCTGCACGATAAATTGCCATATTTTTGGAGAGACTGCATAAGTATTGATTATAGTCTCAGCCTCTAATCTTTATTTAAGACCTTGATGAATTGAAATCCTTTTCTTGTTTCTTCATTTTTTTATTATTTTTTTTTCATGCCTTCTTTTAACTCCATTTCACTTTGTTTGATCTGGCATTGAGTTACGATTATATCGTTTGGGAGCTATATGGGAGAGTTAAAGTTTGATCAATTTTTATGAATATTTGATGCATACAGGTTCTTAAAAAGGCTGACATGATCCGTAAAAATGCTGTGGAGAGTATTTTGGCCGAGCGCAACATCTTAATTTCAGTTCGCAATCCTTTTGTGGTGAGGTCTAGTGAAAAAAGCACTTATCTTTAGCGTGGAAACTTAAAATTTTTCTTTCTGACTAGAATATTAAACATTTCAGGTACGGTTTTTTTATTCTTTCACGTGTCAAGAGAATTTATATCTTGTAATGGAGTACTTGAATGGAGGAGATCTATACTCTTTACTGAGAAACTTAGGTTGCTTAGAAGAAGATGTTGCTCGTATATACATAGCAGAAGTGGTGAGCTCAAGTGTACATTTTCTGTAATTTGGTGTCATTTATTTTGTGAAATATTTGTTTCTCTTCTTAATGCAAATGGCATGCAGGTTCTTGCGTTGGAATACTTACATTCCCTGCGTGTGGTGCATCGTGATTTGAAGCCAGATAATTTGTTGATTGCTCATGATGGTCATATCAAGGTTGGTTATCTTTCTTGAACTGCCTTGGTCATTTTACCAGTGTCTCTTCCTTCTTTTTTCGACTGTGGCGTGAAGACTTCCCTTTCTAGGACGTTCTTAAATTGGCTGTACAAACCTTCCTGATTGATCTTCATTTCTCAATAATATTTGGAAACATACAGTTGTCAAATTACTACTTTTTGTAATTTCGTTTGCATACCTATTCTCTTTGGTGCATGCATGCCGGTTTATTTTTTTTTGGGTGTGTTGCAACGGTTGGAGAGGGTGAATTTCCTTGTTTTTGGTGTTGTCATTATACTGATCGTCATCCCTTTCTGTTCAGTTTGAATTCCTTGGACTGCTGTTTTAATGTTGTAGAGTCACCGCATTTAAGTTTAGCTTTCAATCTATTTCATTCTTTGGTCACGTACTTTCTTGATTTTCTTTGTAGTGTTTTTACTAGGTTTCTTGACTCCTACATCTTTGTTATATTGGACTTCCATATTTTTTTGAGAATTCTCATTTTGCTTTGATAATATTGACTGGTATGCTGCTTCACTCATTTTGTTCAATCTTTTCTAACCCCTCGCCAGCTTGCCAATGCCATTGGGTTAGCAACAAGCTATTGATTTGAAAATGTTGGTGTTACTGGGGTATTAATTTGGTTGGTGTGTGTTCGAAGTATTGGTATCGCTACAAGTTTCACTGGCCAGGGATATGAAAACAATGTCGATATTGCCGATAATAACGCTGATAACCGGAAATGCGGGGAAAGATGGGAAAAACGGTGGAATTTTCAGTGAAACTTCAAGAGATGTTAAAATGTAAATATTTTCATATTTAAAAATAAAAAAAATGCAAAAAGAATGCATATATAACAAGGTTCCATTTAATAGGGCCTTAAAAGCATGTGTTGTTGTAAGAAATCAGTCCAACCATCCCATTCAAGCCTATTTAATCATCCAACCTTCCATCCAAACATCCATTGATATTGCAAAATATCAACAACATATTATATTTCACCAAGAAAGCATAACCAATTGGAAAGGAAATGAAAGATTTGGTCTCAATATTGCGCATGTTGCGATATCGATAATATCGAGATATTATCAATATTATCAATGTCAAATTGAACACTACATACAACCATGGCCCATGTAAAAAAAAAAAAAGTGAAATAAAAATTTTCCTAATAAATTAAAATTTGATGATATCAATACGTTGGCAATATTGTTGAAATATTGTCGATACACTTATGATAGAAGCATTACCTAGAATTTACATAGTCGAAAATATTGGCGATACATTGGCAATATTGATGCATTGGCAATACAAGCGACACCTAGAATTTACGTAGTTGAAAATATTGGCGATTACATTAGTGATATTGATACGTTGGCAATACTTTGCAAGACATTGCTAATACCTGAAATTTCTGATACTACCAGCATTATCGGTATCGCTGCCAGTGTTATCGGTATCGCTGAGCTGGAGATAAAGATAATATTGGAGATAATTCGAACAATTAGCACTTAGACATTTCTTGTTTTCCCCTTCTTTTAGCCAAACCACCGTAGACTGTTGCCTTCATTTAGTCTCCTCTTACCTTCTTTTTACCATGAAGTTCTTTGAGCCCTCTATTTGAGCCACGTCTTCCTCTTCACCAATCAATTGGATTGCATCAAGAATATGGACATTAGCTTCTTCCAACCATTTTGCATGAAAGATCTAGCCAACTGACGGGGAAAATTTTCCCATTGCTTCTTTAGCCCTGTGAATGGTCAATTCATATGCTTCACTAATATTAAGAATAAATGTGAATACATGCTTTCAAATTGGTGCGAAGCATGAATTGAAACGGCAACAGATTCAGGTGCTGGAGCAGAGAAGTGTCTTCCAAGATACTAGCAAATATCAGTCACTACGAAGCGGGAGCAGGAGATGGTTTCGAAATGCGAGTCCTAGCATGAGTGGCTTCAGGTTAGGAGGTCTATGCAACTAAGGTGTGGGGTTCTTTTACACCCCCTTTTGTGGGGACCATTTGTTAGTTAGTGTCAGCTAGCAAGATCCTTATAATTGACAATATTGGAAATAGGATTGTGGTGATTCTGAATGTGTTAATCGTACCAGAAGAAGGCAGAAACAACAAATAATTTATTCATTCATTGTGTTGCAGTGTGGGAGATTTGGCCCCTTTTCTATGACCTTTTTAAGATTACTTCAGTTTCCTAGAGTTGATCGAGGCTCTTATTGGAAGTTGGTGTCTCTCTCTCTCTCTCTTTAAACTGCGTGGTGCAATCTTGTGAACAGTGTTCCTCTTGGATATCATGTGGGGTATTCGGAAGGAATGTCTGATGACAAATCCTTTATGGCTAATTATTAAATTGGTGTTTACTGATTGGGGCCTTGCTTCTCCTGTCTTTAGTGTCTTGGTGGAAGACATTATTTGTAGTTGGAGTGACATTATGGGTGTAGATGGTCGTGCCTTCAAAAAAAAAAAAAAAAAACAGGTGTAGATGATCATGCGCCAGAGGTTCTGGAAAGGCGGAAGCCGCCGCCTAGTGGATGGTGGAAGTTAACATTGATGGGTCATCTATTGGCAACCCTGGCCCATCTAGCATTGGGGGTGTTGGTAGTCATGAGAATGGTCTGATTCATCTTGCATTCTCTTGCCTAATGGGCGAGTTTATTCAATCAGAGTGGAATCGGAGGCTATCAGGGTCAGAATTCTTGCTTTTCATAGAAAATTGATGGTGACTGTTATCACTGAGGCGACTCTTGTAACTATCTAGCCTGGGTGTCACTGTCAAGTGGTAACATTGTTGTTAGGATGTGGATCTAGCCTGGGTGTCACTGTCAAGCAGTACCATGGTTTTTTGGACGTGTTGGTTTTTTAGTTAAAGGGAGTAAGAATCTTTAGTGGCTGATATTCTTTCAATCATGTTCCTGGAGATGCCAACTTCGAATAGAACATGCTGAACAAATTCTTCTTCCTGTAAAACCTTCTCGATTTAGATTGGGAAAATAGGTGGGTTGGTTAGAGTCGAGAGAAAAAATAAAAAAGATCGGACTGGAAATCTTTTTTGGAGATATCCGTTATTCGTGAATCTGTTGTATTTTAATATTATCTGAACATTTTTATGTTTAAATTCATAATTGATCGTCAAATGTTTCTTTTAGATTTGTTGCTAGTTCAATGTTTTGATGGGGCAGGGCAATAGAAGTTCTGTTTATATGCCATATTTGGATTCCTCCAATTTGCTACGCGATATATCCGATGTGGGAGTAGGTGTTCCATAGCTTTGCATCTGCTATCCCAGTCATGATTTTCCTACCCCAGAGGTAAAGGAAAGGTCCTTCTGAAATAGTATACAAGGTCGACGGATGTCGAGGTTAAGTGAAGAGGGAAATATTCGAAGTTTCTTTTGTTTTTGGTTAACCCGTGAAAAGATACACTCTGGAAGGACGTGGGAGTAACCCATTACCTTCTAGGGGGAACTGCCACAACGTGGGCATTCTTCTTAGCAAGATATATAGCCTGGCGGGATCTTCACGGACAGAAAAAGATTGCAATCAGTTTGATAATAATCAAGTTACATTGCTTCTTCCTTGCAGATGTTATAGTGAAGTCAGTGTCTAGACTCTATTTTGTGTTGCCTGTATTTATCAATTAGCTTAATGGATGTTTGTTGCTGAGAACAAACAAATAATTGATTTGAAATCTTTAGCGGATAAAGTCCAATAAAACAATAAATGCACGTGACCCCCACACTGTAAGACACCTTGGCTAAACAATTGGCAGCAGTGTCAGCTTCTCTAGGGACTTGGCTAGCAGTATCTGACGTTTCTTTAATTTTGATATGTTTGGTCTCATGATGGGGCACTTTTTGTTTGTCTCATTGTGGTTTGGACGTTTTGCAATGGTAAACCTACAAACATATAGGGTTTGGACAAACCTCCTCTCAGTCCAAAGTTGATTTGCTTCCTTGTAAGACTTAAATTCCTTCTCTTTGCAGTTCATCTGAATTGCAAGTTTCGTGATATTTGATTGGGGCTTCTGGGAGAGATTCTCTATGAGCCTTTTCTTTTGGTTTCTTTCAAGTTGTCACAATGTGTGTATCAAACTTCTAACGATAGGCTAACCGGTTAATGCGCAAGGTATCCTTATCGAAGTTCTAACAGTAGGCTTACCGGTTAATCTCAAACAAAGTCCACTTTGTGCATTTGATGCTCTTTGCCAAACTTTTCAATGTCTCTAGTGAGGTAGAGACAATTGTTTACTCTTGGCTACTATTAGAACAAAACTTGATTGGTGAAGGAGTATCAAACTCAGCATAGCTCATTCACCCAAATGGCTGGTTATATTACCATGATCAATTTTCTACCTTGATATGTCATGTGAATTATTTGATTTGAAAGAGTAGAATTATTTGTAATTTTTATTTATTTACTTCCCAGTGTTTATTTTAATTAATCAATTTTCTTTCTAGATAACTAGCCTGTCAATCTAGTATTCTTGGCATGTTTAACATCATCAAATGGCTGTACCCTTGTCAATTTTCCTTCATGTAGACCCTTACTATTTTTTTGGGTTAAATTTCTGGACAGTTGACAGATTTTGGGCTCTCAAAGGTTGGTCTCATCAACAGCACTGATGATTTATCAGGTCCAGCAGTTAGTGGGACATCACTACTTGGAGAAGATGAATCTCAGTCATCTGAATATGAGCACTGCCATCAACGGGAGCGGCAGCGGAAACGTTCCGCTGTTGGTACCCCTGATTATTTGGCACCAGAGATACTCCTGGGAGTAGCACATGGTTGGTATAACATTCTTCCACTTCACACCACACAAGTAATCATTATTTAGCCAAGGAGATGCTTTTCCTTTTTCAGCTATTCAGAGGTCACTTCTCTAGAATTGACTTTCATATGATCCATTTTGGCAGGTACAACTGCAGATTGGTGGTCTGTGGGTGTTATTCTTTTTGAACTGATTGTTGGTATTCCACCCTTCAATGCAGCGCACCCACAGGTTTGCTTCATATTCCTGGAACATTTCTTCCAGAAATCTAAATTTTTGTGGTTCTTTCTTCAATAGCCCCCTTTTTTTTTTCCGGTGATAAGATGGGATTCAAACCATGGCCAGAGCATGCAGCCGTTACATGCTACCTTCTGCTCCCTAAGCTTGGCACTGTTTTACTATTCTATTGCCTGATCCCAAAGTGTTTTAGTCTTGTTTGGTTTGATATCCACAATTTTTATTTACTAAATCATAACATTGCTCGTGGCACCACTAGATTCGGATTATGACCACTATTGTTCTTAGTGAACCCTAAAATCCTTTTATCTCATTTTTCTATTTGGAAATGAGGAATTGAGGATTGTATAGAACAGCAATGATTTTGTTTCTTGAGGAAAATATGCGAAGGTGATTATTGGTGATTATGCATAGAATTCTTTTATTTTTTGAGCAGGCGTTTATGCATAGAAATGTAAAGAATATTAACTCAATTGTTTCAGTGGTTGAGTAGTAGGCATGGGAAAGTCAAAAGTTCTTTCGTATTTATAGCTGGGTTGAAGGAAACTTCTACCCGAGGTGCTGCTTGCGCTTCTGCTTTAGACTTGTGGTCCCCCTTCCAATTCCCATGCTTTTACACTTGCTAAAATTTTGAAATACATTCTTGCGTCCTTTCCCACCATGAAATCTGTTACTACTTCCCCTGACAATTTATGCAACTTAGACTTAAAGTGAAGCACACCAATTCTCTGAAAACACATGTTGTTGATATTCTCGGGAAAATATTTGGACATGATTATTCTTGTGACATGTAACAAATCCTTGTCTTACCCATATCTTGAGAATTCGAGGTTTAAATCCATCTTACCCAATCCTTGCTATACCTGACACATGCCAATACTCAGGTAACATGGATTTGGGCATGAGCGTGTCTACGCCTTGTATACATGAGTGAGTTCTATAGAGTATGTGGTCATGGTCTGCGAAATCATATTGAGAAGTTTGAAAAGTGTATGCTTAGAGTCTTGCTTCAACCAGTGTTCGAAATATCAGTATCGTGTTACGTATCACACCCTTGGGATACGGATACATATCAGTTTTCGCATGGGATATATTGGTTGTATCACGTAATGTATCGTTGTTCTTGGAAACATAGGGGAAACATTGGAAATTGGTCAAATTTTTCAATGAAATTTCAGTGATTGTTAAAAAAGACATCAATACATACTTACAAATCAAAACATTACAAAAAACAAGTGCACATAATAGGTTTTCTTTGTATGGGGTTGTAACCTACGTGCTGTCTAACCGAATTGATGCAAGTATATTCAGAGTCTATTCATATAATTTATAAATGTAAGAAGACGTGTGGAAACACAAGTAATACATTCAAAAGCAAGAAAAGAATCACTAGATCAAGTTACATACATGTTTGATTTTATGTTTGGACAGAAAGATTGCCACTGATTTGTGAGAAATTGGGAAATTATTTATTTATTTCAAATTTCCACAACTCAGTCCTCCAAATCTCGGAATTGAAGTTCCCAATCCATGATTTTTCATGCAAAACATGAAAAATCATGGATTTGTAACAATTTGACACTAATTTAACATTATTTACAGAAAAAAGATTGAAAAAAAAAAAAAAAATGCTCACTTGATCGAACATGTGGGATATATCCCACTACTTGTGCATTTCGCATCACACAGGTGGGATACAAGATATATCGTGGGATATATCGGCTAATATCGTTGATATTTAAAACTCTAGCTTCAACTATCTATTTGTCCTAGCTAGCATAAATAATGGGTGGGATTTGCGTAAACTTTGGGCCAATTTTAGATGAATACATGCTTAGGATGAATCTCTAGTTGGCAGGCTGGAGGTAAAATTTAATTGAGTTGCTAAGCCAATATCGAGAGAGTTAATTTTGTTTAACTTTTTTTTGCAGACAAGGTAGAAGTGCTGCTTTCTTATTGATGTAAGCCTAGGACCCACCATAGGGCCCAATATGTACTAATTAGGGCCTAAATCAAGGATTGCAATTTACAATTTGTGGAAAATATAGGGTTGATTTAAGGATGTGATTCAAGATATGTGGCTAATTTGGAGTGTAATTGAAGATTTTAAGATTATTTTTTATATTTGCTTTTACTATCTAAGGTAGACTAGATTGATTTGAAGTAAACTATGAGATGTAATTACGATTATTTTTTGTATTTGGTTTTATTATTATTAGACTTTTACAATCTCCTTGATTTGAAGTCAACTATGATTGATTTGAAATTAATCTCTTAGTTGGGGGGATTCTCATTAGAGATTCACTTAGAGTCTATAAAAAGGGAGCGTGTAGGAAATAGTAATTTTAAAAATTTCTAAGTGTGAGTTCCTTTCTTAAGCATGGTAAGAAGAAGTTTGATATTAATAAAGTTATTTCTCCTCTACTCATTTTTTCTTGAAAGTGTAATTCGTGTCCACCTCTTTTCGTTTTGGTGTTGATATCTCATTGTTTCTATAACCAGGTTGTATTATTGAATCAATGAAATATCGACAACGAATCGCAAAGAAGCAGATAAGAATTACACTCACTAGAAAAATTAAGTAGAGGGAGAAATAACTTTATTAATATCAAACTTTTTCTTACAATGCTTGAGAAAAGAAGTCACACTTAGAAAATTTTGGAATTACCTAGAATTATAGTCATAAGAAAAATTAAGTAGAGAATGAGAAATAACTTTATTAATATCAAGCTTTTTCTTACAATGCTTAAGAAAAGAACTCACAGCCCCCCCCCCCCCCACCAAAAAAAAAAAAAAAATCGCTCTTAAGTGAATCTTTAATGAGATTCCCCCCAACTAAGAGATTGATTTCAAATCTATCATATTTGACTTCAAATCAATATAATCTACATAAGATCGTAAAAGCAAATATAGAAAATAATCCTAATTATATCTCATAGTTTACTTCAAATCAATCTGATCTACCTAAGATGGTAAAAGCCTAGTAATAGTAAAAGCAAAAGCAAATATAAAAATAATTCTAAAATCTTCAATTACATCCCATTTCTTCAACCACATGCCTTCATTTCTTCAATCACATCCTCAAGTCAGCCTCCATATTTTCCACATTGTAAATTGCAATTCTTGATTTAGGATCCAAATATTTAAATAAACATTAAAAAAATCAGCACATATTGGGCCCTATGGTGGGCCGTGGGCGTACATCACGTATGCATGCCCAATAGGCAAATTGAAGGTTATTAAAGCTGAAATTTAACATTATAGAACATGTTTCATCTTCACGAAAAGATTAACGCACTGTTTGCAATGCCATTGGAAGGTAGGAAAACTTCTACATCCACTGCTTTTGAATGAGAATGCCTTGATAACAAGTCCGACTTGTTATTATCATGTTCTTTTGCTTTCTTCTTCTTCTTCTTCTTTTCATAAACTCCCTCCTAGTTGGTTATCTGACCTTCTTGCTGGTTTAGCCCTCAACTTCGCTCAAGACCATCAATACAGTGACATATTTTCCTAGTTGGTGGAGAGTTCTGAAAACCCACCTTGTCCTTTGAAGAAAAGAGGTGTTTGGTGTCTTTCATTTGGTGCTCATTGGGAGCATCAGTTTCAATTCTGTGCAGGAGCACTTTTAAGTTGTGCAGTCACCTCATCTCGTTGGCCTTGTTGCCTTAAATGCAATGTAGCCAACATGTTTATGCCAGAATCCTTTTCTACCCATCTTTGTTCTCATTGGGAGTACATGTAAAACTCATAGTAGATAGGTTGAGATCTTTTCAGATTCTCACATCTTGTGTTTGTTTGTGCGCGTGCGTGCGTATGTGAAACTGATGACTTGATTGTTGAAGTTTTCTAATTTCTCTACTCCCAAGGAAGAAGTCGACAAGTCCACCCTTGATGGCCTGGTGTTTTAATCATTCCAATTGACAAAGTGAATTGGTTAGAAAGATTTTAGTGAGGAAATTGAAGGGAGTGGTGTTTGCTATGGAGAGGGATAAGGCGAGTGGACCGGATGGGCTCATGATGGCATTTTATAAAAAAATGTTAGGATGAAATTGAAGATGAATTCAGTTAATTCCAGGAAATGAGCATGATTCACAATGGCTATATTCCATGAATTCTAGAAAGGGCATAATTCACGTTAGCATAAACTCCACTTTTACCTTGTTTATTCCTAAAAATATGGGGGCTACGGGGAATGGTAGATTTTCGGCCGTCAAGTTAGGTGGGAATCTTGTAACAAGATATTGGCTAAAGCTCTCCCGGATGGCTCAAAGAAGTTATGGGCTTTATCAAATCCCCATTTAAGGGTGTTAACTCTATAGGAAGAAGCATACTACCAGACACGAATCATGATTTGTATAGTTGACGTGGAAAAAGCTTATGATAGAATAGATTGTTCTTTCCTTCTCTATTTACTCAAGATACGTATCTACAGCTGTACATGTACAACTCATACTAGTTAGGTTAAGATCGTCTACAGATCTTCCACCTCCTATATATATATATATATATATATATATATATATATATATATATATATATATATATATATATATACATACATATGCCATTCTTAATAGAATCAAACATCCCCAATGTAGTCCTTTCAATAACACTTCCATCTGTCTATCAATGCAAGAAGTATTAACCATATTTCCAAGCTTGGGTGAAGAGTTGTTTTGTTGAAGAGAGAGATTGAAGACTTGATTGTTGAATTTCTCCAATCTCTCTACTCCAAGGAAGAGGTCAACAGTTCCACCCTTGATGACATTGTGTTTTAATCATTCCAATTGATAAAGCTAGTTGGTTAGAAAAAAATAAAAATAAAAATTAGTGAGGAAATCAAGGGGGCCCCTGGGTGTTTGCTATGCAGAGGGGTAAGGTGCTTGAACCGGATAGATTTACAATGGCAGTCTATTAGAAATGTCGAGAGGTAATCAAGGACATATTCGGTCAATTCTAGGAAACATGCATTATTCACAATGGCTATATTTAATGAATTCTAGAAAGAGTATAATTCACATTGACACCAACTCCACTTTCATCTCGTTTATTCCTAGAAAGGTTGGGCTCTAGAATGGTGGATCTTTGGCTGTTAAGTTAGGTGGGAGTCCTATAACAAGATACCGGCTAAGGGCCTGTTTGGGAGCGTGGATGTGGAACCCCCTGGATTTGAAATCCTCTTATTTTGTTTGTCACCCCGGATTCAGAATCAACTTTAATCCAAAAGTAGCTATGCATAGTATATTTATAGGGGTTTGAATTTAATTACTAAATCAACTTTAATATCTCTAATTACTGAACGTACATAATGTTTGACACAATGGTTGTAATAAGCCTGTTGAAAATATATACTTTGCCCGAAAATGATGAAATTCCAAGTCTTGAATGGGCCACAAGCACAAGATCACATCTAAGTGTGATTTGCATCGACAATGTTTGGACGGCGCTGATCATCGTATTAAAGTAATTATAGTGATGCAATTGATGATCTAATTATTTTGGGATATCATTAGTGGGCCATGTGTCCAATAGATTCATAGTCTAGTGATACATGTTACACATGCAACTCTTGGAAGGATTTTAGATGTAATCCAAGCTTTCACCATGGATTTCAAACCCCTTGTTTGAGGGGATTTGAAACCCCCAATTACTTTATGGTGTCAAACAACCAAGGGATTTGAAATCCCCCAAAATCCATGGTGTCAAACGACCCCTAAAGCTCTCACAAATGGACTCCAAGAAGTTATGGGCTTTATAAAATCATCATTTTAGGGTGTTGACTCTATAGGAAGTAGCAAGGTGTCGACAAAAATCATTATTTGTAAAGTTGACATGGAAAAAGCGTATGATCGAGTAGATTGTTCTTTCTGAAGCATGTGTCAATGTTTTAAATATTGTTATTGCGTAATGTATCGCACCCTTGGGATACGAATACATATCGGTTATCGCATATGATATATCAGTTGTATTCTGTAATATATTGTTGTTGTTGGGAAACATGGGATCATTGGGAATTTGGTCGAATTTTTCAAAGAAACTTCAGCGATTGTTGAAAAAGACATCAACACACACTTAGAAATCAAAACATTACAAAAAAAATAAAAAATAAAAAAAATTGCACATGATAGGGGTTTCCTTTGTATGGGGCCCTAATATATGCGCTTTCCAACTGAACTGATGCAAGTATATTCAAAGTCTATTCATATAATTTATAAACGTAAGAAGACATATATGGAAACACAAACAATACATTCAAAAGCAAAAGAAGAATCACCAGATCAGGTTACATGTTTAATTTTGTGTTTGCATACAAAGATTGCAACTAATTTGCGAGAAATTGAGAAATTTTGATTTTTCTCAATTTTTCGCAACTTGCCTCATCTCCCCTAAATCTCGAAATCGAAGTTCCAAATCCATGATTTTTCATGGAAAATATGAAGAATCATAGATTTGTAACCGTTTGACACTGGTTTAACCTGATTTACAACAAAAACATGGATTGAAAATCGAAAATGCTCACTGGATTGAATAGGTAGGATATATTGGCACTACCTGTGCGTTTCATATCACACAAGTGGGATACAAGATATATCCTAGGATATATCGGCTGATATTGTCGATATTTAAAACATTGGCATGTGTATCTGTAACTTATTTCTGTATTTGTTCCATGGATTCCCAAAAGAATTCTTTAATATTTTCATTGCCTTTCATATGGGCATTTGCTCTTCCCTTCCCTCATTTCTAATGTGGCCTAAGGCCTTATTGAGCTCATAACTGCCACTTCCAACATTGGTATCCTCGATTACTTTTTGGTTGACATCCTAGGAATCCCAATCTCTTGCCTTCAACTCATGAATGATACCTCAATCAAATGACAAAATCCCATTGTGAAAGGGGATACAAAGAAAAACTGTGAAAAAAGTGCATAAAAGTCCTGGGGTTTCTCACGACCATTTCTTAGTTTAAACCATGTATGCTCATGGGGTTTCTTGCGGCGATTTTCATGGAGATTAAGATGACAATTGTCTCAACGATTGAGACAAGGAAGATTTCAAGAGTTCCCGAGGACAAGCTCTAGAGGGGAGACCATGGAAGGAATTGGAGATCCCTTGAGGGATGCAGGGCATATCGAAGATAGTAGGGATCATCGCTGTCTATACGAAGCCGATGAGTGGGATTGCATTTATGGCCCCGGTTTAATGGGGTCTCGTGGAAGATATACTTCCCGAAAGTAGGGCAGGTAGAAGCTCTGTGGTATTGGCATGCAAAAGTAGAAGGTCATTGAGAAGCATAGAGGGTGGTAGAGCTAGGGCCTGATCCAAAGGAAAGGGGATTGCTTGCGAAGGACCAGTGAAGGTGGTCGAATCAACTCGAGATAAGGAAGATGGTGAATGGACCCTAGTGGATAAGGGTAGGAAGAGGGAGTTGGGGAAACATGGTAGAACAGGGGACGAATCTTTGAAGGAACTTCTGACCATCTTTTTTAACCATTTCCCTAAAGAGTGGATGGAGATTAACTTCTCTAGGGTATTCAAGCATTTAGGGAAAGCAAGGGAGGTGATCATACCTAGGGTTAAAGGGTCTTCATCCATTTAAGTGTTCGCTTTTGTTAGGATGAATAACGAAGAGGAGCTCTATAAAGCTCTTGAAGGGATGAGGGGTAGAAATTTCAATGGAAGGGAAATAAATCAAGGTCCAATGGGCACATTTTGGGCCAACAGCGATGAATGGAGAAGGGAAAGGGGTTAATGCTAGGCGACAACAAGGGAAAAGAGTCAACCCTAATTCTTCCTCTTATCTTGGTTAGATCGGATGGTGGTGGTTCCAGCTTGAGGAAGGGTCCGATGTCCTTCAAAGAGACCCTGGTGGGTGAACTAGTTATTGGGAGCTATCCATTGAATTTGGTTGAGAATCATGTATCTCCTTCCACTTCCTCTTCTTGCTCAAAATCCCCCCCGGTTCCAATTTCAGGCCCTATCACCAAGTGTTATGTTGTTATTGGGTCTGAAATTAGAGATCACCCTCCGTAGTCGATAAAGCTTGGTCTAATTTGCAATGGAGTTTGGTTGCGTCTCTAAGGGAGGAAATGTCGTCCTTGGAGTTGGCCTTCTAGTTTATTCAATCTTGCAGTTTGTCGGAGGGGGATTTCCTTCTCCAACAAATATCTGAGTTTGCCTTTCGGGTTTCTCTCAACCCAACAGGAGTCAATTGTGTAGTTTTTGCAGGTCAGCTTCACAAGGGCGGTCTAGTTCTTTCTCTTGGCAAATGGGTTGATTGGTCTCTGTTCTGTTCATCTGACATGTGGTTCCATATTTTTTATGTCCCTTCGGAGTTTTGGTTGGAGAAAACGACGGTGGCTATTGGTTCCTTTTTGGGGGAATTGCTTGCCATCGATGAATCCAACTTGAGGCGGGAGGAACTTAGATGGGACATGATCTGTGTTAGAATAAAAATCTCGGTGTCGATTCCCTCCATTTCTGTTTTTGTTGGGGAGGTAAAACTCGCTATCAGGGCGGTCCAAATGGAAGGGATGGGCATTTTTTAGGAGCTGCTTCCGCCGGTTTTCATGGCAAGAAGCTGACAAGGGCCCCTTCTCCAGCTGTGTATCACGGATTCTAGTGATCCCGCAGTGAGGCTTTTCTGCAGGCTACTGGATCTTTCGAGATGCTTATGTAAGTTGAGATCCGAGTCCTTGACTCGTGTGGTTCCATTGAGGCAGGTGGTGCGTATACATGTCCTTAACACTTCCTATCATGTTCTTTGATATACAACTGACATCCTCTTCCCTCCCACTTGTCCGTTCTATGTAGTCATTCCACCACGCTTCGAGATGGCTCCATGCAATGATGATCCCGGCATGTGTAGGGCTTTGATTCTCCCTCTAGTGGTCCCTTTTGATTAAAGCCTCAAAATTATGCCACATCGATTTGATGAGGCCCTTTTAATCCTCCTTTTGTCTCAAGAATGGAATCCCACCCACGCGTCCATATACTAGCTTGATCTTGCATTAGGAGGAGAAATAAGTGGGAATGGATCTGAATCGGATCCTCATGCATTTATTACAAGAGGCTCCTTGTGCAGTGCGATGGCTATGTGTCACCTAGAGAGAAGGCTTGTTGTTCACTGAGCTCGAGATGCATATGGATCGGTTGTGTGGTATTTGTGATGACGGTGTGATGGCATTAACAACCTTTTGCATTTATGGGGCTTGATGACAAAGGCTAGTCGACCACCTCTTACACCTATGAGTCTCCAATGTGTGTCCACCTTGAGACAGCTGTAGTCGACAGAATGCAGATAAACGTCCTCTTGTCTTCATATCTGTTGGAGGATGGGGAGCCTTTTGAGAATGTTAGTGACGACATGTCTGACAGTTCCAGTGACAGGTGTTCATTCCCACGCTTCTTCACCAGCTAGCATGGGGTCTTTAGATATGGAGCGAGGTGTCCTTCCCCCTTTACCCATGCATGTGGAGTCCCCCGTTTGTGTGGGTTGTCCAAGTAGGCTATCACGTGAGAGCTCTCTCTCCCACGTGTGAGTTAAACCCCTGTTCCCCGTTTCAATAGGATTCATTTCATACCCCGCCCTCTTCCTCCCTTCGCTTCCATTCAGAGTCTCCATCTAGGGTCAGTCGGGATATCTTGTTGGGTGGTAATGGTATGGGAAATGGTGTCTCTTGCTACAGTTCCCTTTCTCGCCTATCAACCCTTCTTGGGCTACAATTAAGGAGATCGGGGATGTCTCCTTCGAGTGTTAGTCTAGGTTTCCTCATGGTAAAGTGGATTCTTTGGATGTCTCACCTATTCAGGCTATCTGTTTTGAGGACGTTCGGACCCCTTCAGGGCATTTCTATTCCTCGATTCTATCCTTTGATAGTGTGGAGGGTCTAGTTGCTGTTGTTAGTAGTAAAAGATGGGTTAGGGACGCTATTTGCCATGTGGGTAGATTATTTGGGGTTGTTTCTAGGGACATAGATGAGAATTGTGTGGCTTTATTCCAACTTATGGTTCAAAAAAGCGTTAGTTTGCCGTCAGGGGATGTTCGTAGGAGATCCTCAAAGTCTTCGAAGGGGTGTAGGGAGTTGATTAACCTAAGGGTTAGCTCGGATGGGCCTCTAGATGTGGTTCCTCGTAGTGAGAGGGGTAAGATCAGTTACCCAATGAAGAGACTTTCTTGGAATGTGCATGTGCTTGGTTGCCCCCAAAAGTGTGTGATAGTTAAGTCGGTTTGTAAGCTGTCTAAAGCCAGTATTGTTGTCCTCCAAGAGTCCAAGCTTCAGTCTATTGATAGGGGCATTGTTTAGTCTATGTGGTCGTAAAGTTGTGAATTGGGTGTCTTTTGATTCGATAGGGTTATGGGGGGTATTGTGGTGTTGTGGAACCCCTGTCTTTGGCACAAAGAGAACAGTTGGGTGGGGGTCTTTTCCATTAATATTGTTTTCCGAGAGGTGTCTTTTGGATTCAAATGGATGTTCTCTAGGGTGTATGGTCTGAGCCACCCTTCTCTCTGCCCCCTTTTTTAGTATGATTTGTCTTGTCTTTGTTAGATGGTATCTTCCATGGTGTATTGGGGGGATTTTAATGTTATTCGGTTTGCTCACGAGAAGCTCCATGGCGGTTGGGTCTCTGCTAGTATGAGAGGATTTATTGACTAAGCCCTTAGTCGTAGCTTGGTGGATATCTTGATGGGAGGGGCGAGATTCACTTGGTCCAATGGTCAAGTGTCTCATTTTATGTCTTGGACATATTTTTAGTGTCTCCAAAGTGGATTCAAAAGTTCCCTCTTACCCATCAAAGGGATCTACCTAGGCCAGTGTCAAATCACTGTCATGTTTTGCTGGATATGGATGGAGATTAATTGGGGTCCTAAGCCCTTTCCTTTTGAGCTAGCCTGGATGGAGGTTGAAGGTTTTTGAACCTTAGTCTCCTATTAGGGGTCGTCCTTTGATATTGATGGGTGTGCAGGTTTTAGGCTTTTCAACTAGTTGAAGATGCTTAGAGCCAAGCTCTCATCCTAGAAGCATAAGTGTTTGGCTTCAGGGAGCTCGAGATGGAGTTACTCTGAATGACATTTAGGCTCTCAACATTAAGGAGGGTGGTCTACTTTCAGATTTTGATCGGGCTATGAAAGATAAGTTATCTTTTGATTATTATGCTAGGGTCAAAGAAGAGGAAATCAAGTGGCGCCAAAAGGTCTCAAGTGGTTCGACTTAAAGAGGGAGATAAAAATACCAATTTTTTTTCATGGTATAGCTAACACTAGGGCCAAATCCAATTGTATTTCCTCCTTTGTTGTTGACGGGAATAGGTAATGCCATAGTCAAATTTTATGAAGCCTTGCTCTCGAATGACGGGATCTCGAGTCCATCTTTAGACAATCTTGCTTTGGATTCTCTTTCTAGAGGAAGCTAAGGCTTTTGAGGTTCCCATCAGCTTGGAGGAAATCAAAGCTGCCATTTTGGACTTGGGAGGGTTAAAGCCCTGAGGCCAGACGAGTTTTCAATAGTTTCTTCGTCTTCTTTTTTTCAATCTTTTTGGGCTGTTAAATCGAATCTTTTGGATTTTGCTGAGGAGTTTTATGATTTGGGTAACATTGCATCTAAATTAGGATGTTCTTTCTTGGTTCTTATTCCCAAGCCAAAAGGTGTGGATAGCCTTAAGAACTTCAAACCTATTAATTTGATAGGGAGTCCCTATAAAATCTTAGCTAAAATTCTTAGTTAGAGAATCAAATTGGTTCTTTATAAGGTTATCTCACTCTTCCAGATTGTGTTTGTAGCCGGGAGACGGATCCTTGAGAGTGCCCTCATTGTGCATGAATGTTTGGATTTTTGTCTTAAGGAAGGGATGAAGGCTATTATTTCTAAACTGTACCTTGAAAAGGCTTATGGCAACGTAGATTAGTCATTTATTGATTACATGTTAAATCATATGGGTTTCAATGTCAAATGGAGGAAATAGGTTCATGCTTGTGTCTCATCAGCTAAACTCTCAGTGCTGATCAATGGATCCCCTTTTGGTTTTTTCAAATCTTCCTGGGGCCTTCATCAAGGAGATCTTGTTTCTCCATTTTTGTTTATGGTGGTGGTTGAAGCCTTCAATAAAATGTTGTCTAAAGGTATCTAAAGGTCTTTTTAGAGGTTTTCATGTCCCCAATTTCCCGTAGGAGATTAACCATCTCCAGTTTGCAGATTACACACTTATTCTGTCAAGCTTCTGAGCTGATGGTGTACAACTTGTGGATAGCTATCTTGTGGTTTGATGTGATATTAGGCCTTAAAATTAATATTGAGAAAAATGAAATCCTGGGTTTTAATATCCTTCAGGCCGAGGTGGTCCAACTGGTTGAAACTTTTGGTTGTCAATCTAGGTCTTTCCCTTCTTCCTACTTGGGTGTTTCCATGTGTTTGGGAAAGCCAACTTTGCACCTTTGGGACGAGGTGGTTAAGAGATTGGAGAGAGCTTTCATCGTGGAAAAGTAAGTTGCTCTCCCCAAGTGGGAGGATTACTCCCATTTAAGCCTTCCTCTCCAATCTCCCTATCTATTTCTCGTCTCTTTTTTAGTGTCCTAAGTCGGTTTTGGTCCGGATTGATATGCTTAGGAGGGAATACCTATGGCAAGGTGGCTCCCCACCAGGAAGTTTCACTTGCTTAATTGGAAAGAAGTTTGTTGTCCAATAGAGGAAAGTGAAGTGGGCATCAAGTGTCTTGATGTAGTTAATTCGACCATGTTGGGCAAATGGGTGTGGGGTTTTGGGGTTGAGGATTCTAGCCTTTGGAGGAGAATTATTGCTATCAAGTATGGTTCCTCTCCCAGGGGTTGGTGGATTAGGGATTTGTCTCTCTATAGGGCTTCTTTCCTGTGGAAATCGGTGGCTCGAGTTGCTCCGCTACTTCCTGAGGGTCTAAGTTTTGCTATAGGGGAGGGGACTAGAGTTAGATTTTGAGAGGATGTATGGTGCGAAGAGCAAGGTATTCCAAAACGGTAACGGTGGCCGTAATGGCCACCACCGTTATCGTTATGACAAGGGTCCTATTGGCCGTTACGGCCCTCGTATTGGCCATTATGGCTGTTTTTTATTTTTTGAAAAAACTATTACGGAACCGTTGCGGGGCCATTACGACCCATTTTTCTGTAATGACCGTTTCGACCCCGTGACGAATAAAAGTTGTGACCATTACTGTTACGTAACCGATTTTGAATACCTTGGCGAAGAGCCCTCCCTTTGTGCGTCCTTGTCCCTGCCCTAGCCAACCTCTGCCCGATAGCTAATATTTCTATTGCAAACCGTTTTTTCCGATTAGGTTTCCCGTGCCATGTGGCTTCCTCCTAGCTGCTAGAACTTGAATGATTTCGAATTCGTTGATGTGGCGGGCTTTTTATCTCGTTTGCAGGGGATTTCGCCTACTCCTGAAGTGGAAGGATTCCCTGGTTTGGCGTTTCAGCAAGTCTAGAATTTTTTCGGTGTGCTCGTTCTACGTGAAGTTGTCGTAGGCTATTTTTGGAAGTTGCTCGAGTCATACCGCTTTCCTTTGTTCCTATTGTGCCCCTCCAAAAATCACGTTTTTCATGTGGCTAGTTGGAAGGAACCAAATCCTCACAATTGATAATTTGTAGAAAAGATCTATGGTGTTGCCCAATGCTTGTCCTGCTTGTTTGGGCGCTAATGAGTACGTTAATGGAGGTGGAAATTGACGATCTAGCTGGCCTTCTAGATCTTCTGAACAATGTTACGCCTGCAATTCCAAAGGAAGACAAGATCCTTCTATCAAAACATCCATCCGGAAAGTTCTCGATGAGCTATTTTTTTACTCTCGTTTCCGAGATGCCTCACCATTAGGGCCCGTGTCACCCTTTCATCATTGGTTTTGTGGAGCCCCTCACATGGCAGCCTTTGTTCGGTTGGTAGGGCGGAAGAGAATTTTCATGATTGACTGACTACCTACAAAGGAGATCGCATATTCTTCCTCCCAATATTTGCCTCATGTGTATGGATAATGAGGAGTCAATCGATCATCTATTCATTCACTGCCCGCTTGCTACCAAAGTGGACACACTTCCTTATGTCACTTTATACTGATTGGGTCATGCCGAAGACAGTGGAGGAAGTTTCTTTGGGCTTGGCACGGAGTGGGCAAATCCGGCAAAGCTACATGGAGATTGTTAATCATGGCGGTGTTCTGGGTCATTTGGGAGGCTAGGGATGGTCATTGCTTTCAAAATGAGCGGGAGCGTGAGAAGGCGGCCATTTCTAGAGTTTAGGGGTCTTGTTTTGGGGTTGGGTGGTCTGTGTATGTAAAGGCAGCTTTGGCTGGCCATAGCTTTGGGCCTTTTTTATTTTCTGCTTTTGGGTTGTATTCTTCCCTCATGTTTTCACGAGCTTTTTAATAAAGTTTTGTTGTTACCTCTAAAAGAAAATGACCTCCTCTTCATTTATTGTTCTTTCTCCTGGGTTGTGTAGTCCGGTATCCTCCATTCCAAAATATGTGCTGGCCTAGTTTGATTGAAGGTTTATTCCGTTCTTTGTGTTCTGGTGAGGGTGGCTCTCTTGGGACTTCTAGATGGAGGATTGCATTGCTGGCCCTTTTGTGGTCAATTTGGCTTGAAAGAAATGATCGTTGCTGCTGTAATTTGAGTGGTTCTGAGATTGGGGTTTGTAATTGGGTTGCCTTGTTTATTAGGGAATGGGTTCCTTGATCCATTTCTAGGGTTGGTTAGGTAGGGCTGCGCTTCCTTGTTGTATTCGAGTTTTGTTCTTTTTTCTTTTCTTTTTGGTTTTGTTCTTTATTCATTTCTTTTTTGGTTTTATTCTCCTTTTGGCTTTCACCTTTGAATAATATTGCATCATCTTTCCAAAGAAAAAAAGAAGAAGAAGAAATTATCCTTTGTGAAGCATCATGTTCTTAATTTGGCATCACAAAAGCAATTCTAAGATGTTCTGAAGCTATATTGGGCCTTCAAATTAATGTTAGTAACGGTGCCATCACCAGGATATGCATGTAAAAGAATGAAGCGGACTCATTCCCATCCTCTGTGGGTTGCATTTATCACTTCCATGTGGAACTTGATTCAGAATCTAACAGTTGGCCCAGTTCTGGTGTACATTTAAATTTTGTAGTGGGGAATTAGATGTTAGATCTGTAATACTTTTGTTAGTTACTCTGTACTTTGCTTCACTTTATTATAACATTTACATCTGATCAATTCATATCTGTCAATTTCGCTTGTTTGAGGTTCATTTTCCATACTTGACCAGAGCATTCGGCATTCTGGCCATTCTGGTGTTCCACTTCAGTGAAGATCCACAAAAAGCAAATAAATAATAAGGACATACTCTATTTACCTGAAGAGTCTCTGGTATTTCTAAAAGCTCAGTTAATTGAGAAGTTTTCTTCCTTCAATGCATCTTGATAAGCCAAGATGACCTATAAAAAACAATTTACAATGTCTTATAGGACACGTTTTGGTTGGAATGGACCGAAACAAGAAAAATAGAACTAAAGTCAACTAGAGTAGGAACTGAATACATCTTCTTAACTGTACAGGCAATACCTGTACCAGTTCTTTTGATACAAATGTTAATTACCATTGAAAAAGATGGAAAATGATAAATAATGCCTTTTTAATTATCATTACTGCAATTTCTCAGGCATTCCTTAGATTAGCCAAATCATATTTGGAGATCTCGCCTCTCTTCATTCATCATCATCATAGCCTTGTCCTAGCTATTTGGGGTCGAGTTATTTAATGATCACATGGCGATACCTGACGTAATACTCCTTTACGCAGCCTGGGGACAGGCTGGCACACCGCTTCCAGGTGGAGTCAAGGTAAGAAATAGATGGTTAAGAAAGAAAAAAAACGTCTAGGGTTAACAGTAAAACAGATCAAATAACTGTAGTAAGGAGGATTTTTTGGTGTATTGTCTATCCATGGTGAGATCCATCATAATATGCAAGGTTTGGATCACTGAACTATGATCCTTATACAGCTGAAGAACCAAACATCATTTCTTCCTTTTTCTTGTAAGAAATTTGAGAAAACAACTGCTAGTAATTTCCTTGTGAAGCATTTTAGGGGAAAGAAATCTTGTGAGTATGCTTGTATTTAGCTTACAAGCCAGCCATGTACTTTTGGCAAATGTAATTATGTAGTCATGTTTTGGATCTCAAAAACCTACTCAAATTGTAGAACTCCACAACCCATCTTAGAGGCATTCTGCAGTTCTTTATTTTAATTGTTTGGTGGTAGTTTTTTAATTCAGAATCATGATTTCTTTCTTACCATTGTGTCATGTTCTCATACAGAAAATTTTCGACAATATACTCAATCGTACAATACCTTGGCCTCGGGTACCTGAAGAAATGAGTTATGAAGCAGAAGATCTAATTGACAAGTAAGACTAGCGATTATCCTTGTCATTTTATTTCAATTTTCTTAGAGATGCTTTGGTTTGTACTTTACCAGAAAGTAATACGTATAATTTAATTTGATTTAATTCCATTAAGGGACCTTTGAAGGTGTAGCCCTCACTTGCAAGTTTTGACAATTTGGTCATCTTCATGTTGAAATGGCTGGCCTCATGCCCGATCATTAAATAGACTTAAAAGTTGTCTACACTATTACTTTGTTCCTTCTAGAATTGTAATACTTCACTACATTTCACTAAAACTCCCTGTTTCTTGAAATTTATTAATTTATACCGTTTACTTTCTATTTTTATTAAAAAAAGGTTTGACAACTGGGCCTGGCAAGATAAATACTGCAGTAATAGCTTAATAACTTGATGAGCTGAACTGACTCTGTATCTTGTCTGAGCTGAATTGTCTTGTCAGGTCATGAGTAAAGTTGAATTGACTACACATCTTGTCCAGAAACTAGGTTATTATCATTATTATATTTTTTTAGTCGATTGAGTTTGTGCTTGGTTGTACAAAACTAGGATGCAATGGAAAATGAATTTTCATTTCTTCTCCAGTTATCTGGGTCTTCAAGGGTTTCAACAGCTTGAAATTTATACGAACACCATCAAAACCATTCTCTACCCTGTTTCTCTCACCAAACCCTAGCGTATTTCCTGTTTCAAGTTGTTTTGGGATTTAACTACCCTAATATGTTCTTGACTTCCAATCTTCAAGGTCATCTTTTGTGGTTGTGTGTGTAAAGTTATTACCAACTGTATCTTTCAAAAACAAAAATAGTGGAAAGAGAGATGGAATAGAGAAGAAGAAAGATAGGAGGAGACTGTAGAGTGAAGAATATGGGCTGAAGTTAAGATTCACACTACACTCTCCTTTTATATTATGGTAGTTTCATAGTTACAGAAATGCCATTAATAACAAAATGAAAATCCCCTCTATTTCCCAGACCAAAATAACCCATTTAAGTGGGCCTATGTAGGTCCATATTACATCTATTAACACTCCCTCTCAAGCTGGAGAAAGCTTGGAATATATATATATATATATATATATATATATATATATATATATATATATATATATATATATATATATATATATATTAGAGATTTTGATGGAGAAAGCTTGGAATGAAGAGCCTTAGTGAACATATCAATAAGTCGCCCATGAGATCGAACATATGTATTAGAGATTTTGCCACTGGAAACTTTCTCATGTATGAAGTGACGATGGACTTGGATGTGTTTGGTTCTTTTGTCATAGACCAAATTGTTAGCTATGTATAAAGCAATCTGTTTGTCACAAAATAATTGCATAGGTAGATGCACTATAAATCCCATTTCTTGCAACAAATTATTGATGTGGCCCATCAGAAATACCTCTACAGATGTGGCCCATTGCAAATAATTTGCTCCCTTAAGTTTGGTGGATGTGATCTGAAGATTTACAAACTCAGATAGAGGCTAAAGACTAATCTTTGCTTCATTCTTGGCATCCATATTTGAAAGGGAAATCAAACAAAAAAGGGAAGAACTTATAACTTTAACATATCTAACATGAATCTTAAAAGAAAACATATATCGTATATCAAAGAACATGATCAATAGGTAGCATCACTTGCTTCAAAACTTGCACACGTACACTTGCTCTTTAGTCCTCTTGCCACAACCAACTTTCACATGTACCTTCATCTTTAAATATGACCATAGATCTGACCAATGCGCGATGGCCCAATTTGGTCCATCACAATGGTCATATATGAAGGTGGGCCTCACAGGTATTCAAGGGACACGAATACACAACCCACCATATGGTGGTTCAACAAAGATGAGAGAAGATTTGTGTAGATAAGCCCTCAAACGATTTACAAATCCACCTTAAAAAAATAGAAGACGAAGAAGAAGAAAATAAACATCAAACTAAGAGGGAAAAACAAATCCCATATCTAGTCTATGATACTATGTAAACTTGATAAGAAGAAGAAGAGAGGGGAGAGAGAGAGAGAGAGAGAGAGAGAGAGAGAGAGAGAGAGAGAGAGAGAAGGGTTAGGGTTTGGAATGACACACGTTCCCACCCCTCCCTTTTATATTAAAGTTTACGAGTAATGACGAATACATCCTTTAAGTAACAGAAGCAAAAATACCCCCTATATCCCTAAATAACAAATGCAAGAATACCTAATGGAAATAAGTGCGCTATATAGTGGTACAACCCACACCCGTTAACAGTATTCACCCAATAATTTATCTCCTTGGTGAAGCTTGAATATTTCTTCATATGACTGATAAGTGCGACGGATGTTTTTATCAGATGAATACATCTCTCATTGAGCATCCCATACTTCCTTGGCCTATCCAAAAACATGACATTTGCACTTATGGAGGGTTCCGTACTATTCTATAACTAGGTCATAATTTGTTTGTTTTCTTGGATCCATTGGTCATAAGTAATGGATTCTTCATGGATTGTGAGAACAACTTGTATTGACTAAGATCACTGTAAATAATTTATCCCATTTAACTTAATAGAGGTTTTCTGGACCCCTAAATAAATTAGATGGTTTTATAAACCCATATTTCGGGTCACTTTTTATTTCCATAACAAATAAGAGTACCCCAGAAGTATAAATGTGTGTTGATCTAGCACAACACTTCACACGATGCACATCTCGAAGAACTAGCCCACAAGTCCACTACTTCCAACCGGCCACGAAGGAATATACTTAAGAACATGGCATCCAACACGAGCAAACTGCCTACACGTTTGCAATGATCACACATGAGGTGATATCTTTCAAGAAGTCAATGTCTTCATTCCCCTAATCACACACGGACCATTACAAAAGGCTTGACACACGAGAAGAAAAGAAAAGAAAAGAAAAAAAACCCGAGGTTTATTAAAAAAATTTCAGCACAAGCAAGGTAAGGGATACCAATGGATAAATGAAAGGGGAGAGAGAGAGAGAGAGAGAGAGAGAATGGGCTACGTTAAACCCCCCCCCCCCCCCCCCCCCCACAAAAAAATAATAATAAAAAAATAAATAAATAAATAAAATTATGAAAGTTTCATAATTACAATCTCTAGGCCCATATCACATTCATTAACACCAACTAAAGCGAACAAAACCATATGGTTCAAAATACACTCTCTAGTACCAATAACAGTCATGTAATGCAAGACAGAATGATCTAACATATGATGCCATGAAATTAAAAGACAGATTAACTAGAGTAATTGAGCAACAAAATAAAGCTAATTTATCATAAATTCAGAAATTCCATATTCATGACATGTCCACATTCAACCCTATGACAGTCCCGTAATGCAAATCTCATAAATTACTGATTAATTGGGACTTATGGGAGATAAAACCCCCATCCCAGCATAGGGTTAAATCTAAATTCAATGGAAATCATGTGTCTTGTAAGAGTTTTGATGTGTTATGGCTGTTTAAAGGCTAGGGAATGTGGGAAATGGGTTTGGGGTATCTAGGCTTAGATGAATTAAGGTTTGGAACATTAGGGTTGAGGTTTTGGGAGGTTTCAGGTTAGGATTTCAGATTTTGGGTTTAAAGGATTTAGGAATTAGGGTTTCTAGAATTGGGAATATGGGTTTCAGGTTGTGGGAATTAAGGATTTATGATTTGGACAATGGATTTTCATATTTTGGATATAGGATATCTAGGGTTTTGATAAAGGGGTTGAAGTTTAGGATTTTGAAATTTCGGATTTGTGGATTAGGGTTTGGGATTCTAGAATCTAAGTTAGGGTTTTAGGGAGACAAGAAAATTTATAGGAGAGAGAGATTGGGGAAACTAGAGAAAGAGAAACGAGAATAGAAGCGGAAGATAATACCCTGTTGAGAAAAGAGGAGTAGAAAAAATAACCAGGGAATCGCTCACTGTGGCTTCGCACCACCAATCCAATCAAAGGATGAATTTTTTGCTCAATCTCAAAGAAAAAGGAGAGAAATCTCTTTCATTCATAACATGCATAATGGCTAGGGTGGAGACGTCCAACCCTTTATAGTCTCAGAAACAACATTTTTACAAAAAGACGCTCTCAGATATGATTCTCAACATAAGGACGCTTAAAGAATTAAAAGTTATTCCTAACTCCCTAATCTTAACACAAATACGAGCCATACAAAAAATAACGAAACATGTAAACAAAATAAACAACTAAACTATTCCGCGGCCTATGGGGGTCCACGATTAAGATGTCCATTGATGATAATCCAACCGTTAGAATGGTCCATGGTCAAAATCCAAAGGTCCGATGTGTCTATCAAGTTCCTATATGCGGTCCACCTGCATCTTCTCATTTTGGGGTCTTCAAAGATGCATGAACATGCATGTGCGGTCTTCTAACGCGGCTATGAATGTGAATTGGGATAAGTGGGCCCCATGTACTGGTCATCTAGCCATAAGGAGACTGGCTTAACCCCCCTCTAGTATAGTGCTCGGATGTCCTCATCATCATGCCTTCAATACATTGAAGATTTAGTTTCTTTCATTCTTTTCAAATTCCCAATGGCAGTCCATATTCAAGATCAAAGGTTTAGGATCTTCTGATATGTGAGGTTTCTGGCCAACCCTATCCACAGTGGGCCCATCAGACAACATCTGGATTACCGCATGGGCTGTTGAGGCTGAGCACCCATTTTCCTTAAAGCATGGAAGACAAATTCATCTTTGTCATGTTATATATGAAGTGAGGTTTGTTTCGAAGGCCTGCCAGATCCGGCTTCTGCAGCCTTTGTAAACAAATGGGAATTTGAATTTGTGGTGCTGCATTTGTTCCTGGGATCTCATGTTCTTGATTTTGTGATAGCTGTTTCTATATCTAGTCTTCTGCTTTTGTTCCTTCTGTAATGTTCCTGTTGCTCTGGACTTGGAATTTCAATATGCATTCTCTATGTTCTAGATTGTTGGCAGAAGATCCTCATCAGAGACTTGGAGCCAAAGGTGCTTCAGAGGTATACTTGTTGTTCTGTGTAATGAAACTAATCATCATGTCACATCAATGTGTCCTGTAATTCAGGAGGAACTATTTGATTACCTGAGGATATGCATACTATCGATCCCAAGTCTGTAGAGTGGGTTATGGTTGGATGATCCAATCCATTGATCTGAGGGACCCTCACCCTACTATGGATAGGTCACACCTAAAATCTTCTGATTGGACAATCCCTACCTCTTCATTGGAGGCTGGAATGAGCCAAACCTCAGTTGGTTTGCGCCCATATTTTAAACTGGACAGTCTGGGCTTATTGAGCCATGCTAGTTGTTTGGCCCGGCCCAGCTCATTAACAGACCTACCTCCGCCGGTGGCCTACTAGGCTGTTCAGAAAATTATGTTGGTGGTCCACTTGCAACATAAAAAAAGGCTGAAGATTTGATAGTAGGATGTTTAATCTGGGAGATTTTTTGGGGCGTATGTCCATCCAGAGTAAGGCAAATCAGATGGGCAATCTGGACCACCCAACCTTGTGCCCCACTTGTACATAGTCTACAGACTCAAAACCTGATGTTACTACTTTTCATATCCTCATGTTATAGTGTCCATGATGTCCAGCTATTCCTACTAAGATATATCAGTCCTCAAATAGAACTTGTGACCCAGGTGAAGCAGCATTCATTTTTCAAAGATATCAACTGGGACACGCTCGCCAGGCAAAAGGTGACACCATATTTACATGTTTTAGTTCTCCCCTCCGATCTGTATGCACATTTATGCAACACTAACACTAAGCATATTTAAACCATGCAATTGCCACTGCTTTCACAGGCTGCATTTGTTCCAGCTTCAGATAGCGCACTTGATACGAGCTACTTCACTAGCCGTTACTCCTGGAGCCAGTCCGATGATCGTGCTTATGCAGGCAGTGATTCAGAGGATTCTGGTGACAGCGACAGCATGAGTGATAGCAGCAGTTGCATTAGCCGTCGTCAAGATGAACAGGTATTGAACTTATAACTCATCATTCTTGCATATGTTATGTATACCATGCAAATAACTTATATGGGGTGGTATTCATTGCAAACAGGGGGATGAATGTAGAGAGCTTTTTGAACCTGGCTACTCGTTCAGTAATTTTTCATTTAAGGTATGATTGTGCTTGGTTGTATTGAGTTCACAGCCCCACCCTGTTCGGCATGGCTGGAAACAAGCAACAAGATGTTCTTTTTTCTTCTTCTTCTTTCTTTCAACGATTGCATGTGCTTTTGGATTTTGCATCAAGCGCACACCAAACATCTTCACTGTAAGCATGGCACTTTTAAGGTGGTACTTGTACAAGGGATCAGGACCATTGATTTGCTGAGCTATCGTGTGGATGGGAAATGAAAAAGCAGGTCATTTGGACCACAGTAGCTATTTGATCACTTGTAACTGTACAGTTAAGAGTCGAGCTTCAGTCCACATTCAAGTAGTAAACTCGAGTGATGGGCTGGTCAGGATTATCCAATTACAGTGATTTTTGGATGGGCCTATCCTTGTGGTGGCCTGCCAGATCAATGGTCTCTCTCACTATCCATGTCTAGCTTATCAATAAAAATAAGGAGAAGAAGAAGAAAAAGAAGGAGAGTAGGAGCAGGAGCAGGAATAGCAGGAGAAAGAGAAGAAGAGCGATCAGAAGAGTTTAGTTGTGGAAATCATCTATCATATTGAATATCCATCACACTGGCATTGTGGGGTGCATCCAAACACACTCATATTCTTTCTGAACAAGTGTCTAGAAAGCAAGAGCAGCGTAAGTTTGGAGTAACAAACGGCTACCATAGCTCCAAGTCTCCCTCAGATGTGATGAGGCGCACACAGCTTCAGTATCTTCATGGCATATGTGCCATATCAGGGACATTTGTCTGGTGTGGCCCACATTGAATGTGCCCTGGCTGAAAATTAGGCGGCCCACTTGCCTAGTAGTCCACACTTGTGCACTGATTCTGGATTATGTGACATGCATGACCCATGTAAGCATGAGAATAGCCTCCTTTTTTTGTGTCAGGGAATTAACAAAAGTGGGGCCCATGTGATGAGCAGCTTGGATTGTGCTCACTTGTGTCACACTGCTACAAGTGAGAGCCCACTACAAAGAAAGTGGACAAACTCGTGTTTCCATTCCTCTATCAAGATCATGAAACCTGTTGTGGATCTAACCATATTTTGGCATTTTTGGGTCACCTTTTTACGGTTCCTTCCATCATCTTTCATTGGCTCATCATGAATCCTGTGTTTCTAATTTGCTGCATTTGATGATCAGAATCTCTCTCAGCTTGCATCAATCAACTACGATTTGCTTGTCAAGGGCTGGAAGGATGACCCCCCGGCAAACCCCAGCTTGTAGTATATCCTTCTATTCAATACCAGATGGGTTTCTCAATCGGCATGTGAACACGAGGGGCCTATCATTGCCGTGTTGCTTGTTTTGTACAAGTTGTAAATGTAAGGAAACTAAATCTCTGCACATTTGATCCTGAGAAATGCCTTGGGAGTCGTGTCTTCTTCGCAGCACACGTGGAAGATCCAGCCGTCCATCAGGCGGGGCCTATTGTGAAAATGCCCTCGAACAAAACTCTAGTTGGACCATTAATCAGGTGGCTGCATGCGTACAAGAAAAATGGGCATTCAGATGAAAAAGAACAGGAAAAAAGACGAATTCTCCTTGCCCAATGTACACATTTTGCCCACCTGTTTAGTGGACCATACTGATTTTTTTGTGCCAGGACAATTTCATGGTGGGCCTGTCTTGTAAATGGCCTGGATGTCACTCACGTATTCACTGTGATGCTTGCTTATGTTTTCAGATATTTTCTCTTTTGCAGAGACAGAAGATCGAAGAGTGGAGATTTCGGGATGTGCCCTTTTCTTGTAGGACACTGCTCTATTATGTAGGGTCCAAATTTTAGTCTTTGAGTTATGTGGTTTAGCCTACTGTAGATGAGCCCAGCGATGGGTGTACAATATCAGTTCTTGGCCTTCGGATGAGGAAACATGGTTCCCTACCCGAGCAGTAATGAGATCACATCCCATTGTTTTACTATCCTTTTCCTCAATGAGAAACATGATAGCATCCTTTGCTTTGGTGGAAGCTTTTGCAGAATTTCCCAAGAGGCATTTGGAAAGTCTTTTGGTCCCCATTTGATTGATTCGTGATGATGTGATTGTCCATCTAAGAATTTCTTACCAAAATGCGCTGTTTGTATGACAATGCTCTAACAAAATGGTGTTTTCTATTCAGCCAATGATAGTGTGACCTGCCTTCTTGACAGTCCAAGATGATCATATCTGGATCCAATCATGAATTGATGACTCCCCATGAAAGACTACTCTGGTTTTTGAGTTTTCCCCATTGAATGAGGTTGCAGGCCATCTATTGAACATTTTGATCCCTTGGATGAAAGGCCTGGATTCCCAAAAGGTGAGCCCCCGCTTATGAAGTCATTGGCAGATCATGAAATACTTGTGCTGGGATGGGGATCATGAAGAGCATGCTCCTGCTCCTTTGCAGGTGTATTCTGATGCAGAAGGATTCTGCTACATGTGGACCCCATAGTCCGATGATTGAATCTATTGATCGGATGGACTTAAACGTTTATGAAGAAAGTCCCCCCAGAAATATTCCATGTTGAAGACCACTATCCTTTGGTACTGTGGCCTGACAGTTGAATAGAATACTCAGTAACAATTGTTTTTATTCAAATTCATCAGAAGAATGCTCAGCGGGGCCCGATCCTTTTTGTTGGTTCCCGCCTGAAAGGTTGTACATCTTTGGCTGATTATAAATAAAATTCCTCTTCCGAAAAAAAAATCATCAGAAGAAAGGAAGTTCCCTGACAAAGCCTCTGTAAAGTTGACACCAACGATTCCAATAGGCAAAAACTACCACCACGACTTGTGGTGGTGACAGGCTATTGTGAGGCCCACGTGGTGTGTGGATCAGATCCGCCTCATCCATTGTGTTTGGCCCCTGATCTTCATTGTAGTACCCAACCATCAGGCAGTTTCAATTTCATTGTGGGTCAACACTTTTTTTTTATTTTTTTATTTTTTTATTTTTTTTTATGGCTTGGTTTTGTTATGGCCCTTCATCCTAGTGAGCCGTGTCAGATTTATGGACTAGATGGCATTGCTATAAACCTTACCCTTAGGGACTAGATGGCAGTGCATCAATAATATATTGATACACTGATATTTTGAATATATCGTGTAAAACTCTCTAGTATAACGAAAAGAAAAGAATTGGGGAAAAATTTTCTCAAAAAAGTTGTCCTTAGATTTCCTAGAAGATCTCAACCAGTCCTTGTGAGTTGTTTGAGCGGAGGATTTAGGTAGAAAAAATGAGATAGGAGAGTGGAAATGGGTTGGAAACCAATTAATGAATTCTTTTTTTCATTTAAAATGTTTTTTTTAAAAAAAAAGTTTTAATGGTATATAATCAGTGGAACCAACTTAATCATCATGAAATTGCCTGTTTTGCAAAGTCAATCATGAATTTATTTATTTTTTACCTCCAATTTTCAATTTTGGAGAAAATGGAGGAATTAGGAAAAAGTCTAAAAATGTTAGTAGGTAGAGTTTTTTAATTAAAAATGTTAATAAATAAATAAACACTATTTTTTAAAAATATTGTATTACACAGCCAAATTTGGTTCCTAATATATTTATGTATTGATAATTGTATGTTAATCATCATATCGAGATTCTTTTATTTATTTTGGGTCCTTGCTCTTACCCGGGTGGTAGACTCCTTGGAGTTTCAACACTGGGTCAAGGGTTCGAGTACCCATGGTGATGAAATCCCACTGTGTATGTGCGTGTGGCATGAGTGTGTGGGGGTGCGTGTGCGTGTGTGCGTGTGTGTGTGTGTATATATAATTAATTTAAAAAAAAAGAGACTCTTTTATTTATTTTAAAAATACATTTAATTTTTACAAAGACTTACCAAAAAGTAACTTAAAGAATATATATTTTTTAATACATGCACGGTACATTGTCGGATAGATTTAGTGCAACCAATTAATACATTCAATGTGGTAATAAATTATATATATTATAGAAATATTTGTGATTTTTTATATTTATTATTTAAATATTTATTTTAAGAACGATTATAAATATAAAAGTATTTGAGATGATACAATTTGGAGTCCGGATCCTATGTTATATCCTAACGGGGATCCTCTACTTGTAGCTTTCCTATTGGTCCACGTCATCTATTATTTTAAAAAAATAAATAAAGAAAAAACAGTTTCGAAAATATTAACAAAAGAAAAAAAAGGGAGGGGGGGGGGGGGGGGGGGGGGGGGGGGGGGCGGGGGAATAAAAAAGAAAATGAAAAATAACAAAAGAAAAGAAAGAACCTGCGTCGGCTTCTCTCCCAACTCTTCCTCTTCTCTCCCAACTCTCTCTCTTCCCTCTCAACTTCTCTCCCAACTTTTCCTCATCTCCTAATATTTTTGTTTGAAACAGAGGATCCAGACTCTCTTTCTCTCCCAACATTTCTTCTTACTACAAATAGAGGTTCGGACTTGTGCACTGTCGAGGCGACTTATGCAGTCGTGGATGCATGCTAATGCGGAACAGGTATGTGTGATCTTGGCCATTCAAAACTCCAGTGGTCCATAGAATATATAGGATTTAGGGTTGATTTTTGTCTATTGCTCTTTATAATGACCCCTTAGATTTATTCAATGTGTTTTTAGATTTATTTGAAGTGTTTTATGTTAGATGATGCGCCGAGTCTCGGTTCAACATTGGTCAGATGTTGAGGTCAATATCTCAACATGGTGTATGTAGCATGATGATTCTCATGATATACTTTTCAAGAATATCATGTATCTTTTAGAATGTGAGATCTTTAGGCTAATTGCTTTGGGTTGCATGACTGAATCTCAGGGTTGATTGGTTCTTTGGGCTGCATGACTGAATCTCAGGGTTGATTGGTCCTTTGGGTTGCATGACTGAATCTCAGGGTTGATTGCTTTTCTTTGCATTGGCTTAATTCTTAAGTGATGGTCATTCACTTTAAAATTTGCACTATGTCTTGTTTGACTTACTTCTCGACATGTTTGTTCTCTTAAACTTGCAGATAGAGACTTTGGTAACAACCGTTGCAAATGGGTACCAATGTTGCTTGGTTGAAGTGATGTGTGAACAAAGAGGTTGGAGATAGTTATTTATATTGGCCAAGCTAGGAGTGGACCACATGGAGGATTTTTTCTAATGTATTTAGATAATTTTCAACTTGTTGTAAATATTATTTATCTTTTATTGTAAAATCATACAATATTCGTTTAATATTCATTTGTTATTGTACTGCAACATTCTTTGGGTCTCAGAAAAGGAAATTCACTTTCGAAAGACATGTTCTTATATTTGTGGGAGCAAGTTTAGTAGTATGGTTTGCTTTTGAATGTTTAGGTTTGGGTTCTCAAAACTATTTTTGTACATAATGTGATGATTTGATTGTATGTATGTACCGATTTATTTCATTATTTGTGCAAAAGTTTTCATTGTTGGTAGTTCTGTGCCTTGCATTTTAGAGTCTTGGGATCGGGTGTGGAGACTTGGGGATATCTCTTTTATATATCTTCTACAATGTGATTTACACATGAAAAAATATCCAATAAAGATGACGTAATTTGTGCTCTCTCATTGACAAGGTGACACATGGCACAAGTAAAGATGGATGATGGTATATATGGAACATTGGTGCATGTGGGGCATTGGATAGAGAAGATGAATGGTGGAACATGTGGCACACATGTGGGGTGCAATAGAAGATGGAAGGCAGCACCATTTTAATATATTCGGAATCATTTTTAACTTATTATTATTAATGTTATATTTTTTTATTATAAAGTAATATAATTGTTGTTTAATATTTATTTTTAATTATGTTGTGCAACATTTTTTAGGCTTTAAACATGTAAAAAAAATACAAGTTTAAATCAAATATAAATAACAAAATAAAATAATTTTTTTAAACAAGCGAGAAGTACATATATCGGCGTTTTGGTTAAGAGAATTTTATAAGTTGTTCATCGGGCTAAATGTGGTGATTCGGTAGGTTCATACGGCGCTTCGACATACTTTAAAAGATATTTTTTAGAAATTTACCGGCTCTTTTTTAAAATTTATGTGTTTTTTTTAAGGATTTGATGGTGTTTTTTCAAGATTTTTCGGGGATTAGTAAAAGTATTGGAAAAGGCCGCTAGCTGCCGACAAAAGATTTAGCGATGCCCCATTTTTCGGCATTTGTCTAGCCACCACAATAACTTTTACCAATGGTTTTTGTTTTTTACTTTTACCAGCATTTTTGACCACCGGTGAAGGTCATTTTTCTTGTAGTGCTATGTGATGAGATTGTACTTGAGCATGTGATATCGTAGTGTGTAATGCGATGAGGTTACACTTGAGAATGTGAAACAGTTTATATACTATGTGATGAGATTACATTTGAGAATATGATATGAGTGTGACAGTGTGATGAGGTTATACTTGAGAATGTGATGCAACCAATGGAACATATGATGAAGTTACACTTGAGAATATGATTGGTTGTATGATAGTGTTAAGTAGTTATGCTTGAGAATGTGATATGGCTAATGGACTACGTGATGATATTGAGGATGTGATATGTTAGTGTGATAGTGCGATGAGGTTACACTTGAGAATATGATATAGTTGATAAACTATGTAATTAGGTTACATTTGAGGATATGATATGGTTGTGTGACTGTGAAGAAGTTCTATTGGAGAATATACTACAACTGATGAATTATGTGATGAGGTTGCATTTAAGGATATAATATGGTTGTGCGATAGTTCGATGTGTTTACACTTGAGGATATGATACGATTGATGAACTATGTGATTATGTTGCACTTTAGGATATGATATGGTTATGTGACAATGTGAAGTAGTTTCAAATTGAATAATGTCATATGGTTGACGGATTATATAATGATGTTAAACTTGAAGATATGATATAATTGTATGACAATGTGAAGTGGTTCCGTTTGAGAATGTAATACGATTGATGGACTATGTGATGAGATTGTACTTGAAGATTTATGATATGGTTGTGTCAAAGTGTGATGTGGCTCCACTTGAGAATGTAATATAGTTTATGGATTATATGATGAGGTTGAATTATGTGAAGAGGTTACACTTGAAGATATGATATGGTTGAGTGATAGTATGATGTGGTTACACTTGAGAATATGATATGGTTGATGGACTATGTGATGAGGTTGTATTTAAGAATATAATATGGTTGTGTGATAGGGTGAGTATATCCACTTAAAAATGTAATAAGGTTTATGAATTATGTGATGGAGTTGTACTTAAGGATATGATATAGTCGTGTGATAGTGTGATAAGGTATATCCACTTAAGAATGTGATACGGTTGATGAAGTATGTGATGATGTTGCATTTAAGGATATGATATGGTTGTGTGGCAGTATGATGTGATTCCACTTAAGAATATGATACTGTTGATGGACTATGTAGTGATGTTGCACTTGAGGATGTGATATGGTAGTGTGATAATGCGATGAGGTTACAGTTGAAAATGTGAAATAGTTGATGGACTATGTGATGACGTTGCACTTGAGGATGTGATATGATTGTGTAACAGTGTGATGTGGTTGTTCCACTTAATAATGTGATACATTGATGGACTATGTGATGAGGTTGCACTTAATGATGTGATATGCTTGTGCGATACTGTGATGTAATTCCGATTAAGAATATAACAGGGTTGTTTATTTTGGCAAAGATTATAGTTTTTTTTTATATATTCAATTTTCAATATTCATTCATTTAAATCTCTCAAAAGAAATAATCAAAAAAAAAAAAAAAAAATCTTAGGTCCTAAAGAAAAAGTAGCAGTTACCTAAATAGATTCAAGTAATAATTTTGAATTAAACGTAGGGTCACATCACTTGGTGAATAAAAGGCCGTATTTGAATGTTCAATTGAATCATAACAATACAATGCAATAAAGTAAATAACGAAAGTGGCACAATTAAATTATAACACCATGTTGAGATATTGACATGAACATCTGACCAACGTTGAACTGAGACTCGGCATGGTGTGTGTGGCACTTGTTTGCACGCATTTACATAAGTAAATTTCAATTAACATATATGATTCTAAGATCTATGAGAGTAAGCATATTTTCTTATTAATCCATGGTTTCAGTTACTTTTAAGCATATTTTCTTATTAATCCATGGTTTCAGTTACTTTAACTTAGATGTATACTCTAACTGCATCACATTCTTAAGTGCAACCAACTCACACATTCATTTATTTTCATTACACTTTTAAATGTAACTGTATCACACTTTCTTAAAATGCATATCATATCTTCAAGTGCAATTTAATCACACTATCTTTAAACCCCATCATTTCTTAGTCTTCAAACCTTTTCACATTCTCATGTATAATGTAAATATTATACCTCAAAGTGTATAATCAAAATATACAAAATGTGGATTAAATATGTAATTAAATTTAAATATGGATTTTTTTTTTTTCATTTTTTTCAAGGATTGCTTTAAGTTAAGATTAATTTATTGTTATAAATGAGATCTTCATGAAGGTGAACTTCATTTGAATTATATGTTATGGAAGGGCAATTTAGTTGTGGATGGGCTTGCGTAGATAAGAAGTTTAAGTAACAAAAACTTCTTCGTTATATGCCTTGAGAGGATAATTCGATTGTGTCAAGGATCATCGTTCAAGTCAAAGGATGCTCATATTTTTGCATGTTTCAAGAACTCAAAATGACTATATTTTTTATCTATTTATATCAAATGTATATTTTGTATTATATACATGTATTATACGATATGTGAGGTCTTTTTTTGTGGGTGTATCTTAATTCATGTACATTATGTGCTTTTTAGATGCATAATATGATAAGTGAGAAAGGTAAACCCCATTTATTTTTTTGTTAGGCCCGCTTGAATTCATGTACATTTTGTGTTGTTTAGGTGCATTATACGACAGGTGAAGCTTATTTCTTTTGTGGGTTTGTAAGAATTCATGTATAGTAATTTTGAAAAATGATGAAATTAAATATTGAAATTCCATTTATAGATGCATTGGAATGTCATCCATATATTGAAATTTCAGTTTTGAAATGTGATAATGACAAAAAAAGTTAAAGTTATACAAGTGACAAGTTTGGAAATTGTTAGAGGCTCTTGTGACTCTTAAAATGAGTTGGTGTTTACTTTTGATGATTTATAAACACATCTCAATGCTTAGGTATTGAATTGCAGTTAATGCGAGCTGAGAATGATATTTATTAAGATGCTAATATGGAAGGGTTCTCAGCAAAATGGTAAGTTAAATGTCTGGTCATTTCGGAAGTTGAACATGCAAGTAACCACAGTAAGGTGTAAGTCCTTGAATGTGAAAGGAATGGAGCTAACTATTAGCTCCAACTTTGTTGTTTTGTAACCATAATAACATCGACTATGAATGGAATGAAACCCACTTTCGTTATTTACTTTATTGCATTGTGTTATTATAATTTAATTGAACATTCAAATATGACATTTTATTCACCAAGTGATATGACTCTACATTTAACTAAAATTTGTCGCTTGAATCTACTTAGTAGTTGCTACTTTTTCTTTGGGCTAAGAATTTCTATTTTTTTTTTCTTTTTCATTATTTATTTTGAGAGATTTAAATGAATGAATATTGAAAACTGGATATATAAAAATAAACTATAAGCTTTGTCAAAATAAACAACCCTATTACATTCTCAACCGGAATCACATCACAGTATCACATAAGCATATCACATCCACAAGTGCAACCTCATCATATAGTCCATCAACCGTATCACATTCTCAAGTAAAACAACCATATCACACTGTCACATAATCATAACACATTTTCAAGTGGATCAATCACATCATACTGTCACATAATCATATCACATCCTCAAGGGCAACATATCACATAGTCCATTAAATATTTCACATTCTCAGGTGTAACCTCATCACGCTATCACATTACCATTTCACATCCTCAAGTGTAACCTCATCACGTAGTCCATCAATCATATTACATTTTCAAGTGAAATTACTTCACACTATCATACAACCAATCATATCCTCAAGTATAACTTTATCATATGGTCCATTGGTTGTATCACATTCTCAAGTGTAACACATCATGCTGCCACACTTATATTATATTCTCAAATATAATCTCATCACATAGTCCATCAACTATTTCACATTCTCAAGTGTAACTTCATCACATTGTCACACTACCATATCACATGCCCAAGTACAATCTCATCACGTAAAATTATAGGAAAACGACCTTCACCAGTGGTAAAAAATGCCGGTAAAAGTTAAATATATATTATAAAAAAAAAACCACCGTTGAAAGTTTTATGGTGGTTAGATAAATGCTGAAAAATGGGGCATCGCTAAGTCTTTTGCCGACTACCAGCAACCTTTTCAAGTGCTTCTACTGGTCCCCGATAAATCTTGAAAGAGCGTCAGCAAATCCTTAAAAAACACATATAAATTTAAAAAAAGAGCTAGTAAATCCCTTTAAAAAAAAGTCTTTTAAAATCCGCTGAAGTGCCGTATAAACCTACCGAATCACCACATTTGGCCTAATGAACAACCGGTAAAATTCTCCTGACCAAAACGTCAATATATGTGCTTGTCGCTGGTTAAAATTTTTTATTTTATTTTGTTGTTTATATTTGATTTAAACCTGTATTTTTTTACACGTTTAAAACCTTAAAAATGTTGCACAACACAATTAAAAATAAATATTAAACAATAATTATATTAATTACTTTACAATAAAAAAATATAACATTAGTAACAATAAGTTGAAAATAGTTCCAAATAGAAAACAAAATGGTACCACCTTCCGTCTTCGATTGCACCCCATGTGTGTTCCACATGTTCCACCATTCATGTTCTCTATCCAATGCCCCACATGCACTAATGTTCTACATATACCATCATCCACCTTTACTTGCACCATGTGCCACTATGTCAATGAGAGAGCACCAATCACGTCATCCTTATTGGAAATTTTTTCATGAGTGAACCACATTGTAGAAGACATATAAAGGGGATGTCCCCAAGTCTCCACACCCAATCTGAGGACTCTAAAATGCAAGGCGCAAAACTACCAATAATGAGAACTTTTGCACAAACAATGAAACAAATCAGTACATACATACAATCAAATCATCACGATACATACAAAAATAGTTTTGATAGCCCAAAACCAAACATCCAAAAGTAACCCATATTACTAAACTTGCTCCTACACACATAAGAACAGGTCTTTCAAAAGTGAATTTTCTTTTCTGAGACCTAAAGAATGTTAAGTACAATAACAAATGAATATTGTATGACTTTACAATAAAAAATATATAATATTTACAACAAGTTGAAAATTATCCAAATACATTAGAGAAAAAAAGACCTCCATGTGGTTCACTCCTAGCTTGGCCAATACAAATAACTATCTCCAGTGTCTTTGTCCACACATCGCTTCAGCCAAGCAACGTTGGTACCCATTTGCAACGGTAACTACCAAAGTCTCCATCTGCAAGTTTAAGAGAACAAACATGTTAAAAAGTAAGTCAAACAAAGCATAGTGTAGATTTTAAAGTGAATGACCATCGCTTAAAAATTCAGCCAACGAAATAAAACCAATCAACCCTGAGATTCAGTCGTGCAACTCAAAGCAATTGATCCAAAGATCTCACATTCTAAAAGATACATGATATTCTTGAAAAGAAAATCATGAGAATTATCATGCCACACACACCATGTTGAGATGTTGACCTCAACATCTAACCAACATTGAACTGAGACTCGGAACATCATCTAATATAAAACACTTCAAATAAATTTAAAAACACATTAAATAAATCTAAGGGGTTACCTTAAAGAGCAATGGACAAAAATCAACCTTAAATCCTATATATTCTTATGGACCACTGGAGTTTTGAATGGCCAAGATCACGCATACCCATTCCACGTTGGCATGCATCCATGACTGCATAAATTGCCTTGACACTACACAAGTCCGGACCTCTATTTGTAGTAAGAAGAAATGTTGGGAGAGGAAGAGAATCCGGATCCTTTATTTCAAACAAAAATATTGGGAGAGAAGAGGGGAAGTTGGGATAGAAGCTGAGAGAGAAGAGAGAGAGTTGGGAGAGAAGAAAGAGAGTTGGGAGAGAAGCCGACGGAGGCTCTTTCTTTTCTTCTATTATTTTTCCTTTTCTTTTCTATTCTCTTCTCTTTTTTCTTTTGTTAATATTTTTAGAATTATTTTTTCTTTATTTATTTTTTAAAATAACAGATGATGTGGACCAATGGGAAAGCTACAAGCAGAGGATCCCTGTTAGGCTATAACAAAGGAGCCGAACTCTATTATTTGATGTCTATAAAGTTCTTTTTATCTAACATAAAAATGAAAGTAGAAAATGTCTTAAAAAAATGAGGCAGCTCGACATTGATTGATAACATGAGACACTTCTTCCTAACAACCAACATGGGTTCAAGTGCAACTATTCACAAGTATCAAAGAGTTGTAGGGTGTCCTATTTGAAGAAATACCTAGTGCAGGAGGATCGAAACATTATACATTGTACATGTGTTCTAAAGCAAATGAAAGTATAAATAAATAAGTTGTTGTGGAAAGGGGTGAGTGCGTCTGATACGAAATCTTGAGGCATTAGAGGAGGAGGATGAAGATAATGATTCATATTATAAATGAGCTATTAAAGAGTCCTTATAGGAGGATTGGGATAATGACTTGATTAGATAGTTACATAAGAGACTGGTGGCGGAGTGGAGCGAGGAGCAGCAGTCAAGGGGGTGATGGTAGTAAAAGAGAAGGTTGGGGACTAGGTATGTACACGATAGTAGTGCGAGGATGCCAAATATACCTTCAAATACAGTAATGTATAAGTAGGAAAAAAATAACTGAAAGATTTTTGGAGTGGAGAGGATGTGAGAAAATTTGTGTCGAGGTTTTTCATATAAGATAGTTGTGAGCTCACACTTTAAGAATATAATTATTGAAGTATAATGTAGAGGCATAGTTGTGGTGACATCTACACCATATGAGATTATAGGGCCTAACCTAAATGATGAGGTTGTTGGAATGCATTCTTCTATCGATGAATTGAAGCTGTCTTGGAAAACTTACGGGGTCACACTGATGTATAATAGATGGACGAGGCCAAAAAAATTGTCTATCATAAAATTTTGATTTAACATGAAAGGAAGACCATATATTTAAAGTCCATTGATATGTCTTATGAGCAAAATAAATATATAGGTTGATAAAGTTTGTGATAAAAAATGTAAAAAGAAGAATGCAATGCAGTTTGTCACAAACAATAAAAATACATTCGTAAAGGTGGGATGATATTTAAAGAGGTATGACCTATGTTGGATGTCATGTGTAGCTCATTGCATTGATTTGAACTTAGATGCAGTATAGGACATGCATGTTGTTAAGAGTGATTATTGATGCATAGGAAATTATAAAATTTTCATTTATAATCACACCTAATTATTAATTGAGATGCGTGTGAAGTGTTATGGTGATAGAGTGTGGCCTAGGCAACAAAGTTTGCTCTAATTTCATCACCTTAGAAAGCCTCTCAAAACAAAAGCATGGAGTGAAAAACCTATTTAAGTCTACGAAGTATGAAAATTGAAATTAAAGTTGTAATATTCTAACGACAACGATTGAATGGATCGTTATGAGCAACTCTTTCTAAAGCCTATTCATAGAGTATTAAGGATGGTGAACAAAAAGATATATTTGTCCAAATGTGTTATATATAAGTCTATCAATACATGAAAAATATCATTAAGGTAAAAGCCTAAAAACATAGAAATGGATGTATAAAATCATTGATAATGGATAGAGTACGACTCTTATACACCCACTTCACTGTTGAGAATGTGGAGCCACATCTAAGCCACCTTCGACCGGTCGTAGGACGTCTTCGACCGGTCGTAGGGGCTTGCTCGACTGGTCGTGGACCGGCTCGACTCAAAGTCCAGCGATGCTGTTTTTTACTGTTTTGGGGCCTAGGACTGGTCGTAGGGACTATAAGACCGGTCGTAGGGATCCTACGACCGGTCGTAGGTTATGCAGATTGTTTTCGAAACTAATACGGATTGCGGATTTTGGTGTCGCCTTTCGCAAGGGTGTGGAAGGAAAGTTACTTAAACTATAAATAGAGGTTCTTAAGGCTTTTCTAGGTAGATGAGAAAGAGGAAAAAGTAATTCTAAGGTGTGGGCTATGGGATTTCTCTGTTCTTCCAAGGGAGAGGTTAGTATATTGCCTTGTAATCTTTATTCTTCTTCATAGTGGAAGTTTGCATCCGTGGTTTTTTATCCTAGTTTGGGATTTTTTCACGTATATCTTGTTTTGTGGTTTGTTTGGATTGCTTTGATCTATTTCTAGTTTATATTTTCATCCGTTTATCGTTTGTGGGTGAGGCCTGAGATTGGATCTCGGCCCACTGCGTTGTTGGCGTGCTGCGCAACAACTGGTATCAGAGCTATTGATTTAGTTCTATTGGGAGCGATGGTGAAAGATGGAAAAACTAGAATTGAGAAGTTTTATGGTTCAAACTTTACTTTCTGGAAGATGCAGATAGAGGATTATCTGTATCAGAAGGACCTCTACATTCTTCTAGAAGGAAAAGAGAAGAAACCATAAAATATGACAGATGATGAATGGTTTTTAGTGGATAGGAAAGCTTTAGGAATGATCCGACTCTCTTTGTCTAAGAGCGTCGCCTTCAACATATCCAAGGTGAAAACGACAAAAGAATTTATGGAAGCCCTAGCCACCATGTATGAAAAATCCTCAGCATCCAACAAGGTTCATCTTATGAAACAGCTATTCAACATGAAGATGTTAGATGGTGGGAGCGTGGCTGAACATCTAAACGAGTTCAATACAGTCACGAGCCAGTTGGAATCCGTTGGTATCATTTTTGACGATGAGGTCAGGGCGCTATTGATCTTATCCAATCTTCCAAACAGTTGGGATGGTTTGGTGATTACTGTGAGCAATTCTTCAGGGTCGACAAAGCTGAAATTTGATGATGTTGTCGGTCTAATTCTCAACGAAGAATCTAGCAGAAAGGCATCAGGAGTTTCAGGGGATTCAGGGAATGCTCTAAACGCTGAAGGAAGAGGAAGATCGCAGAACAGAGGAGGCAATAAACATGAGCATTTTAAGTCTAAAAAGAAGTTCAAGGGACCGAAAGATAAAGACGGGTGTAGGCATTGCGGCAAGAAGGGGCACATGAAACGTGATTGCAGGGCGCTCAAGAAACAAGAAAAAAGCTCTCAAGGTGGGAAGGATTCAGTGAATCTGTCTGAGGAGAGCGACACAGAGGCGTTGATCTTGTCTCTTGATGCAAGGAATGAGTCATGGGTTATAGACTCAGGTGCTTCGTTTCATGCTACTTCATGTAAGGAAGTTCTGCGTAATTTTATATCAGGTAACTTTGGAAGAGTCTACTTGGGTGATGATGAGCCGTGCAGTATTGTTGGAAAGGGTGACGTTCAGGTCAATCAGAAAGATGAAACGATTTTGAAACTGAAGGATGTCAGACATGTACCGAGTTTGAGAAGAAATCTGATCTCAGTGGGGCAGTTGGCCGATACCGATTATGTGACGACATTCACTAGTGATTCCTGGAATATCACAGAAGGTGCCTTGGTGATATCTCGAGGCAAAAAGGAAGGCACTTTGTACGTGACTTCAGGATCGTATTGTTCACTCTCAGTCGCATCAACTGGAGTGAATGGGCAGTTATGGCATCAGAGGTTGGGACATATGAGTGAGAAAGGGATGAAAGTGCTATTGTCCAAGGGAAAGCTACGAGGGCTGAAGTCTCTTGACTTGGAATTCTGCGAGGACTGCATATATGGCAAGCAGAAGAGGGTAAGCTTCAAGAAGACAGGACGCGCTCTAAAGACGCATCTATTGGAGCTTGTACACACTGACGTGTGGGGACCGGCACAGGTATCATCTCTTGGTGGCTCACGTTACTTTATTTCATTTATTGATGATGCTAGTAGAAAACTGTGGGTTTATTTCTTAAAGCATAAATCTGATGTATTTGATGCGTTTAAGAAGTGAAAAGTTATGGTAGAAAATGAGACAGGTAAAACAGTAAAGTGTCTCAGATCTGATAATGGGGGAGAGTATTGTAATAAGAGATTTGAGGAGTATTGTGCAGTAAGTGAAATTAAACATTAAAAAACGATTTCAGGGACACCACAACAGAATGGTGTGGCTGAACGCATTAACAGGACCATCCTTGAGAGCGCCAGGAGCATGAAGTTACATGCAGGGTTGCCCAAGACCTTTTGGGCAGATGCTGTAAATACAATCATCAGAAGCAAGGATGTAACCTTCAATGAAAAAGTGAGGCATAAGGACAGTGTGCAAGAAAATAAGGACGAGGAAAAGGAATTCGTAAAGTTGGAAGAGTTACCGGACATGGGTGTTACAACACCACAAGATGATCGTGCACAGGAGTATTATGAGGCAGATCCATAAACACCGGTTATGAGGAGGTCTACTCGGGAGAGGAGACCCACGGTCCGATACTCATCCTCCTTACATTATCTACTGCTGACAGATAATGGTGAGCCAGAGTGTTTTGAAGAGGCATTACAGTCAGATACACGGGTTAAGTGGGAGCAAGCCATGGATGAGGAGATGGACTCTCTTGAGTCTAATCGTACATGGGAGCTAGTCACTCTACCCAAGGGTAAGAAAGCTCTTCATAACAAGTGGGTTTACAGACTGAAGGAGGAGTATGATGGTTCGAAACGATACAAGGCGAGATTGGTTGTAAAAGGGTTTCAACAGAAGGAAGGTATCGATTTCACTGAAATATTTTCACCGGTAGTGAAAATGTCTACGATTCGCATGGTCTTGAGTATAGTGGCTATAGAGAACTTACATCTAAAGCAGCTAGATGTTAAGACAGTCTTTCTTCATGGGGACCTTGAAGAAGAAATATATATGCATCAGCCGATAGGATATGTGGCACCAGGTAATGAGAACAAGGTGTGCAGACTAAAAAAAAGTCTATATGGTCTGAAGCAGGCCCCGAGGCAATGGTACAAGAAGTTCGATAGTTTCATGTCGGGAAACGGTTTTAAGAGATGTCATGCAGACCACTGTTGTTACTTGAAGAAGTTTGATACGTCATACATCATCCTTCTTCTGTATGTTGATGATATGCTTGTTGTCGGTTCAAGCATGAAGGACATCTCAGATCTCAAAAGGTAACTGTCTAGAGAATTTACCATGAAGGATTTAGGAGCTGCAAAATAAATCTTAGGCATGAGGATAAAGCGTGACAGGAAAAATAAGAAATTGGTTTTGTCACAGGCAGAGTACATAGCCAAGGTACTTGATCGATTCAATATGGGACGTGCTAAGCCGGTTAGCACTCCATTAGCCAACCACTTCAAGCTATATAAGGAGCAAGGTGCAAAGACGCAGGAGGAACGAGACTACATGGCCAAAGTTCCATATGCATTAATGATTGGGAGTCTCATGTATGCCATGGTAAGCACGAGGCTAGACATAGCTCAAGCAGTGGGAGTTGTTAGTAGGTTCATGAACAACCCCGGGAAGGAACATTGGGAAGCTGTGAAGTGGATCCTCAGATACCTGGTAGGTACTAAGGATGTAGGGTTGTGTTATGGTGGATCAAAAATCAAGCTACAAGGCTACGTGGATTCAGATTTGGAAGGAGATATCGACAGCAGAAGAAGCACTACAGGTTATGTGTTTACTCTAGGTAATACTGCAGTCAGTTAGGTCTCTCAGTTACAGAAGATACTATCTATCAATACGACAGAAGAAGAATATGTTGTGGCTACAAAAGCATGTAAGAAGATGGTGTGGATGCAAGGTTTTATGGAAGAGTTGGGTAAGAAGCAAGTAGATTGCAAGCTATACAATGACAGTCAGAATGCAATACACTTGGCTAAGAATTCAGCCTTTCATTCAAGGACCAAGCATATTGTCATCAGATATCATTTCATACGTTCGTTACTGGAAGATGGATCGATTGTTCTAGAGAAGATTCATACAAGTGAGAATCCTGCAGATATGTTGACCAAGGCGATCACAAGAGAGAAGCTGAGGCTCTGTTCAGCTTTGATTGGTCTTCAGGCTTGAAGACGGGGAGGTGGTGCACTCCGGATGTAGAACACAAAGGTTTTGACGATGTGTCTCCAAGTGGGAGATTATTAAGAATGTGGAGCCACATCTAAGCCACCTTCGACTGGTCGTAGGACGTCTTCGACCGGTCGTAGGGGCCTGCTCGACCGGTCGTGGACCGGCTCGATTTAAAGTCCAGCGATTCTATTTTTTACTGTTTTGAGCCCTAGGACTGGTCGTAGGGACTGTAAGACCGGTCGTAGGGATCCTACGACCGGTCGTAGCTCTCCTAGGACCAATTGTAGGTTACGCAGATTGTTTCCGAAACTGATACGGATTATGGATTTTGGTGTCGCCTTTCGCAAGGGTGCGGAAGAAAAGTTACCTAAACTATAAATAGGGGTTCCTAGAGCTTTTCTAGGTAGATGAGAAAGAGGGAAAAGTAATTCTAAGGTGTGGGCTAAGGGATTTCTCTGTTCTTCCAAGGGAGAGGTTAGTATATTGCCTTGTAATCTTTATTCTTCTTCATGGTAGAAGTTTGCATCCGTGGTTTTTTACCTTAGTTTGAGATTTTTCCACGTATATCTTATCTTGTGGTTTGTTTGGATTACTTTGATCTGTTTCTAGTTTATATTTTCATCCGTTTATCGTTTGTGGGTGAGGCCTGAGATTGGATCTCAGCCCACTACATTGTTGGCGTGCTGCGCAACATTCACAAGATTAATAAACAATTAAAATTGATAATTAAATTAAATTTGCTATGTATTTTCATACTTATTGGTTGCTTGTATAGTATGGGTTGTGTGGTTATTAATAAATAAATAGGTGCATCTTGATAAAGTTTTAGCATACTTCCTAAACTATAAATACCACTTCAGTTGTAAGCTCAGCGACGACGATGACTTAAAGAGGGCGGTGTGTGAAGTATACAAGGAATTATTTCTTAATTTTTAAGGAAAAATTTATTTTGAAAATAATGTAAACTATTATAATTAATTATTATTTAAGTTCTTACTATAATATATTACAATTAGTATTAAATGTCACCAACAGATTATTAACTTTCGAGATGTGAGGGGCTTATTTAGGTATGAAGTTGCGATCAAATTAGAAAAAATAATGATATCATGTGAGTTGTTTTACATGTAGGCTTTGAATTTTTAATTTTTTTTTCAAAGACTGTATATTTGTATTGATGAGACAATGTACATCCATTCATAAGGGGCCATGAAAGACGGGAAAAACACAATCAGGGCCCAACTATCATATACCGAAATCAAAAAACAAATCTAAAGAAGAGCGAAGCCGTGACAGGGAGGGAGAGGCTGGAGCAGGGCAGCCTCGTCACTAAAAAAATGAAGTAGAGAGTGGCTGGGTGGATGGGAAGGAGCGATTTATCAAACTCCTTTCTTGATTTTATGATGTCTAGCACAGCCCATACCAGCTTTATCCAAGATGAGGTTTGCTCTAATGAGACGGGGAAGATCTGATGGCTTGAGATACAGTCTATCAGAGGAGTCACTACTATCTAGGTTAGCAAGATCGTCTGCCATAGAGTTACCTTCACAGAGCGTATGGGAGTAGCGAAGGTTCAAGGGCTGGGATTGCTGGTATATGTAACCAAGGAGGTACCAAAGGATCCAGCCACAAGAAGAAGAGGAGGATGAGGCCACATCGAATAGAGTGCGGGAGTCCGTTTCAACAATGATGGAGGACAGTTCCATGACTTTACACAGATGGATGCCATCAGTCATGGCATAGGCTTTTGCCACCATGTTAGAAACCTGGCTGAACTGGTTGTGGAAAGCGAAGATCATATTGCCCCATGTAGGTTTTGAATTAAAACTTAGTTTTATGCTTTAAATTTACATATGAAACTAAAAAAACACCCATGATCAATTTGCAAGCAAATGGTGGTCCATATAAAGGAGTAAGCATGAGATATTTTAACAATTAGCTATCTGCACACTCGTATTTATAGCGTCATTATCATTGTGTAAATTGAATTAGAGCATGTTCTCACTTATTCACACAAATAAGCGAAACAAGCTAGGTTATAAAATGTTTCAAAAGCTAATATTTTATCACTATAATATGGAGCTTCGAGAGAAACTACTATAGGAATGAAGTGTAAGAAAAGTAGAAGAAGACCCACTAAATCTTATGATGATTAATCAAAATACATTTTATAAAAGGAATGCAAATGACCCAGTTTACAAGTAAGTTAAATTAGTTGACGTGGATCTACTAGATAATTGATATGATCCTAAAATAGTAGAGAAGACAGTATCATGGGGCATTCACATTGATACATTGTAGAGAATGTGATCTCCTACTGAAGCTTTTAATATAGTGTTGAGGGGTGTTGGAGTAGCCAAGCATCAAGATCTCATAAGACAAGGCTACATTCTTCAACACCGACAATGACATAAAGATAAATGGAGATGACAATAATAGTAATGATATCGATAATAGCAATGGGGATGACAAATATGATCATGTTTGTAAAGATAATGAGAGTCAAAGGCCTCTTAACCTGCTTACAAGAGAGAAGCATATCATTCAAGATGAAAAGTATGGTTCTTGTTTTATATTTGTAAACCGAGAGGAGCTGAAAGCTTGTCGACAAGTAATAGTTTGCCAACTAGAAAAGAGTAACGTGCAGAAGTGAGGGACTTGGTGAGAATGTCGGCAATCTAATCATGGGATGCAACATGTGGAAGAGAAATGAGCCCAGATTAAAATTTTTTACGGATAAAATGACAGTCAACTTCAATATGCTTCGTTCGTTCATGAAAAACTGGGTTAGAGGCAATCCGAATGGCACTGAGATTATCGACATGGAGTGGAGTACGATTCTTTAGAAGAATGCCCAAGTCTGAAAGAAGTCCACGTAACCAGAGGAGCTCACTACACGCAGCGGACATCACCCGATACTCAGCTTCTTTGCTCGATTTGGAAACAGTGGCCTGCTTCTTACACTTCCAAGAGATGAGAGAAGTGTCGAGAAAAACACAATAGCCAGTGGTAGATCTTCGTGTGAGAGCACAACCGGCGCAATCAGCATCTGAATAAGCATGAAGGTCCAGGGTCGCCGTGGAGGAGAAGAACAAGGATCGATTTAGAGTTTCACGAAGATACCGTAGGATGCGCAACACTGCAGTCATATGAAGAGTCCGAGGAGCAGAAACAAACTGACTGACGACTTGAACAGCGTAGGCAATATCAGGGCGAGTCATAGTTAAGTAAACCAGACTTCCAACCAAACGGCGGTATAAGTCAGGCTGTGCAAGTAGATCACCATCGTCAAGGCCATAGTGAACGTTAAGTTCTAATGGAGTCCGAACTGTCTTCTGATCTATTAATGATGTCAATGCGAGAAGATCCTTGGTATATTTACGCTGGATTACCAGGATCCCACGGTTGGAACGTAAAAATTCAAGTCCAAGAAAGTATGTTAGATGGCCGAGATCTTTCATCTTGAAGGATGATTGCAGAACTTCCTTTAAAGCTAAAATGCCAGTAGCATCGCTACCAGTCAGGAGGAGGTCGTCAACATAAACCAGAACAATGACAATTCCGTGAGCAGTGGTGCACAAAAATAAAGATAGGTCATGACCACTTTGAGTAAAGCCAGCACCCGTAACAACATCGTGAAAGCATTGGAACCATGCCCGAGGTGCCTGTTTGAGGCCATACAGGGCTTTCTTTAGGCGACATACCTTATTGTCAGGGATCAAAGAGCCAGGAGGAGGTTTCAAATATATGGTTTCTTGAAGGTCTCCATGAATAATTCACATCCATCTGAGCGACTGGCCATGAGCGAACAGCAGATATAGCCAAAAGAGTACGGACAGTTTTCATCTTGGCCACGGGAGCGAAAGTCTCATCATAATTAATTTCGTATTCCTGTTTGTATCCCTGAGCGACAAGTCGAGCCTTATATCGATCTAATGATCCATCCAACTTGAGCTTGAAAGAATAAATCCATTTGCTACCAATTAGCTGTTGGTCAGCAGGTCGAGTGACAATGTCCCACGTATGATTATCATCTAATGCCTCAAGTTCTTCTGCCATAGCCTTCTTCCAACAATCATGAGTGACTGCCTGAGAGTATGAAGTAGGAATAAAAATAATATCCAGAGTAGCATTCATGGCAGACATAGAGCATATCAAGCGATCAGGCGCTCGATGTTCACGAACGGAACGACGATCGAGATAGGTTCGGGATCTATAACAGGTACAGTGGGTTCGGGTTGAGTAAGAGGTGGTGAATCTGTACGTAGTCGACGTGAGTAAACCTGCAACGGACGAGGGAGAGTACTTGAGGAAAATGAAATTTCTGGGAAGGCGGTTAGACCAGGAGAGTTTGGAGGGTGTGGACACAGCAAGCACCATATCAGATGAACTTGGAGTTGAGGAAGGAAGAGACAGAACTTTCAGTCGTTGTTCCTCAGCCAATAAATCATTAATAACCGAATTTAATGAAGGTGTAGGGCTACGGTTCAAGAGAGCAGCCCGAGAATGCTCAAATTCTGGATGTAGCTTCATAAGAAACTGACGAACTTGCGTACTCTCATGCATAGTTTAGAATATTTTAAAGTCATAAGAAAACATTGGATCCAGCATAGCCATCTCGGTCCAAATCGTGATAATTTTGGAGTAAAATGATTGAATACTGTCGTCACCCTGAGTAAGGTTAACGAGATCCTATTCCAAGCGGTATAACCAGGCCGCATTACTCTGTTGATAAATCGTCTGGAGATGTTCCCACATCGCCTGAGCAGTGCGATGAGGTGTGAGACCAACAACAATGGAACGATCGACTGAATCAAGAATCTAGATAATAATCTGTCCATTGTTCATTTCCCAATCAGCTAATTTATCGGCATCGATAGAAGTGGGGATAGGAACAGATCCATTAATTAGTCCCCACAAACCACGACCCTTAAGGAAGCGCTGAAAATGGATGGCCCATAGAGAATAGTTGGTACCATTAAAACTACAACATGGGGCGTCTTGACGTGATGAGTTCTTGTCCATCGAGCTGAAGTATTATAAAGCACCCAAGGAGTTGTAATAGAAAAAAGTTTTAGATGGTACCGTACAGCAACAGCAACAGCAACAGGTTCTGGATCTGGATCTGAATCGGGACCAACAAGAACAAAATCGGATCTAGAACTGGTGCGGATTGGGACCAACAGCAACAGTAACAAGTTCAGATCTGAATCTGGCAAAATCGGATCTAGATCTGGTGCAGATTGGTACTGTACAACAACAGCAACAGGAACAAGAACAAAATCAGATCTGAATCTGGTGCGGATTGGTACCGTACAGCAACAGCAACAAGTTCAGATCTGTATCTAGCAGACACAGACGCAGATGGACAGATGAACAAAGGTGATGCAGATGATCTGGATCAGATGGTGATGCAGATGAACAGAGGGCTCGGACGATTCAGACACAGATGGAGGTGTGCAGATGGAGGATCGAGCAGATGAACAGAGGTGCGCAGATGAGCAGATGAGCAAATCTGGAACAGATGAACAGAGGGCAGAGGAGCCGGACGAGCAGAGGTATCGGACGACGCAGGGGCGGTCGGATCTGACAGGTGGTGCCGGTTTTGAATCAGTGATGCTCTGATACCATGTAAACCGAGAGGAGCTAATAGCTTTTCTGTATTTGAGACAACCCAATGGGGTTGAATATATAGAGATTACAACCATCTATACAAGGGAAACAATAAACTCAGAATCCTCTACCTATGGAAATAAACTATACAAGGTATACAAGATATACAAGGTATATGAGCTGTCTAACAATATTAATACGAGTTTCTCAATTAAAAAATAAGTAGTATTGTCATAAGAAGAAGCAACGTACTGGTGTTGAGGAGGGAGTCCATGAATGTTAGTGGCAGTTAGGGCAACTATAGTTTTGTGCCACAATATAAACATGGATTATAGAATTATAAATCTCATGGTTATACGGCGGACAATTCCAGTAGTTATGGTATATAGATGAAGTCATTCGACTATAAATATAGGTAGGAATAGTCTAGGCATATGAATAGGGATATCTAAGAGTGATATATATATATACTCAGTTTGAATTCAACTCCAGATCTACATCAACCACAGATGATGATGATTACATATCACCAACGGATAGACATACCGATCTAGTTTGGAGAAAATAAGTATTAGTAACATCTGAGAAAGTATCTAAGTCGTATCATTCTACTATAACATGGGCACAATATTATTGATTCTTGGAGTGACAATACCATGTCAACCCCAATGGAGATGGATATGATAACTTTGAGCTACCTAGTAACTCTATGGTATTTAAGACACAACCACACAAGTATAATGAAAGCAGACATATATTTTTACTTCTTTTTTAGTTTTGAATATATTAGTTATATTTTCATACTTATTTTATATAATTTATAAATAATATACTCATTTTGAAAATAATTCATCACTTCTATCGATGAGTGTTACTCATTTGTTGTGATCTTTTAAGTTCTAAATATGTAATAATATTTTTTTAACATCCCATGAAATTTCATTGAAAAATATGATTAATTCTCAATGTTTTTGAAAAATAGTGGCATATTCCACGACACATGCAATATTTTTCATACGAAATTGATATATTTTGCTTTCTTAGGGTGGCGATAAATGCATCAATACCAATATTTAAATTATTGGGTAGATAGCATGGACACATCAAATGGTTGTGGCTAATGGGCGAGGTAGATCTACTGTCTATATTAGGTTGGCCCCTTAACGACTCTCATACTACGATGTGAGTATTCTCCAAACAAATTTGTAATGGAACATCTTAATGGAACATCTTAAATTTTATGGCATCATGTGCAATTGAGTTTGTCTATGGCCGGTGAATATGTGGTTGTCATTTATCAAAGATATTTCTTAGGTTTCTTTGATGTGATGATATGTTATTAAGCATGCCTTTTATGAACCTAGCTGATATGCCAAAAGCCCTAAGACTAACGGAACCTGTCAAGCTAATCTCTTAAATCACACGAGGATTTTAACATACCACCACGTTACAATTTTACGCGATAATCTATCATGTGGCAACAGTCACTCTAGCCTATCGTTGAGGTTGATAAAATAGATTATTAAATTAAAAACATAATTCAATCAACATTATAGCAATAACCATATGGACACTATATAATGGAGAAAAATCACAAAACCTATTTCAAACATTTAAAGTAAAAAAATACACACATACACATATTAAAGTTCAATACCAAATAATATCCTATAAATTAAAGACTAAGATACCTAATACATGGACGCTAGTTTGGGTTAGACCTTGGGCCAATTCTATAAATTTTATTGAGTCTGACTTGTAACTACCTTGAATTGGGCTTAGGTTGGGTTAGACCTTGGACCAATTCCTGAGCTCGAGTTGGGTTTAGGTTTACCATTAACTTGACTCAACTTGCCCATGTTGCACCCCTAATTAAAACCCTTTGAACACCCTCTAAAATGAGATGTTCCTAGAATCATCTTCTTCTTTTTTGTTTTTTTTGTTTTTTCTTTTTATGTCCTTGTGCCTACCATATCAAAATCTCCATTTCTATTTTATTTTTTTTAACACACGCGCACGCACACCCCCACACTGTCACGCTGCAGTGGGATTTCACCGCCTATGGATACTCAAACCCTTGACCGGGTGTTGAAACTCCCGAGAGTATACCACCTGGGTAAGAGTAAGAATCCCCCTTTTCTAATCTTTATTTGGAAGAGAATCAAAAATGATGGCCGAAACCAGGAGGGCCGCCAAAATCAGGATTACGAAAGAACGACGACTTTTTATAGTAATCTGTCTGTCCTTCACGTGATTATAAAAGCATAGAAAATTCAAACAGGCATTCTCCTTTTTTTCATTTTTGCGAGAGTACATGCTACACGTTACAGTATGATACGCCAAAAGTATAGCCATTGGATCTGAGTTTGTTTATTAATGATCCAAACCGTTTATACGATGGGCCTCACTTTTGATGGTAGATATCTTAAAATAAATAATCAATAGGAGTTCCTATGTTAGGATATTTTCAACCCACCAATAACCAAAGGTTTGAAATAGTCTGGTATAGTTTTAGGGATATCTCCCATCCAAGGATAATCATACAGATGGTTGGGATCATTGAAAAGGACCCGATCCGAGTCAAAGACGTATTCCAGCGAACCTTCCGTTTTTTTTTTTTCTCTGAGAAATTTCCAACCGTACGACCAGTATATGGCACACAACCTTTTAAAGCCCACTTGCTTTTTACCTCCCAAGAATGAGCCCCAGCTGTACGGCCCCATTTCTCGGGTCGAAAATGCCCCTGCTTTCCTTCCTGTGCCGGATCGCCTGGTGCTCGAAGACGAGCGCTTACGCTCCTCGAACTCCGAGTTGTACGAACGGTTCAAAAGATATCAAAGTTACATGGGCCCCACAGTTATGTATTTATTATATCCACAACGTTCATTCATATTTCGAGATCATTTCGGAGCATTATCAAAAAAAAAAATCATACCCAAAGATCAACTCGACCACGCCAAAATGAGCAGCGAGAAAATTAATTTTCACTGTTAAAAATTTTGTAGGGCCCACCATAACATTTATTTTCCATCCAATCTATTCGTAAGGTCACAAAGACCAGGATGAAGAGGAAAAATAAATTTCATAATGATTCAAAACTCCTATAACCCTAAAAGGGATTCAATGGTATACATTCAATTCCCCACTGCCTTTTACAGTGTGGTCCACTTGAAGTTAGATCTGTCTTATTTTTCGCCTCAAGATATGAGTTTGCCAAATAGATGGACGGTTTGGATATAACACAGACCTCATGATAGGATCCACAAAAGGAACGAATTTTCCACAGCAAAAAAAATGAAAAAAGCGGCTAAGATACCGCTATAGCTACGATTATAATCCGTAGCCATAGGCATTTTGTTTGCACCAGCAATAAATCATGAATTCTACGATTCCACCGCAGCTCATTGTACTATTTGGAGATGAATCGCAGAATCCACGATTCATCGCCGATTCAAACAAAAAACCTATAGCTACAGATTATAACCGTATCCTGTGCACTTTTTATTTTTTTACATGGAGAATTTTATTTTATTTACATTTTTCTCTAACACATATTTATATAAATATGTATATTTAAGCATATAAAAAAATTTCTCTCCTTTTCTCATTTCTTTCTTTATTCATATAACAAGAATATCTTCTAAACTAAGATTAATTACTTGATGTACCTTATATGATTTTGAGGTAGGAGAAGCAGCTTTAGCCAACCAACCTGGTTATTTTTCAAAATTTCATCAGGACGATGGTTAAAAATGCATGGAAATGACCGTGAAGTGAAGGAAATTGACCGTAAAGTGCATCAAAATGACCATGAATCTAAATGGAATTGCCGAAATTGACCGAGCAATGCATGAAAATGACCATGAAGTGAAGCGAATTGACCGTGAAATGCATAGAAATGACCGTGAAGTGAAGCGAATTGACCATGAAGCGCATCGAAATGACTGTGAATCTAAATGGAATCGCTGGAAATGACCGTGAAATGCATGGAAATGACCGTGAAGTGAAGCGAATTGATCGTGAAATGCATGGAAATGACAGTAAAGTAAAAAAAATTGACCGTGAAGTACATGGAAATGACCGTGAATCTAAATGAAATCACCAGAATTGACTGTGAAATGCATGAAAATGACCATGAAGTGAAGCGAAATGACTGTGAAGTGAAGCGAATTGACCATGAAGTGCATGGAAATGACGGTGAATCTAAATGGAATCGCCGGAATTGACCATGAAATGCATGAAAATGACCGTGAAGTGAAGTGAATTGACTGTAAAATGCATGGAAATGACCGTGAAGTGAAGTGAATTGACCATGAAGTACATCGAAATGACCGTGAATCTAAACAGAATCACCGAAATTGACCGTGAAATGCATGAAAATGACCGTGAAGTGAAGTGAATTGACCGTAAAATGCGTGAAAATGACCGTGAAGTGAAGCGAATTGACCATGAAGTGCATCAAAATGACCATGAATCTAAACGGAATCGCTGGAAATGACCGTGAAATGCATAGAAATGACCGTGAAATGAAGCGAATTGACCGTGAAATGCATGGAAATGACCATGAAGTGAAGGAATTGACCGTGAAGTGCATGGAAATGACCATGAATCTAAATAGAATCGCCGGAATTAACCATGAAATGCATGAAAATGACCGTGAAGTGAAGCGAATTGAATGTGAAATGCGTGGAAATGACTATGAAGTAAAGGGAATTAACAGTAAAGTGCATCGAAATGAACGTGAATCTAAACGGATCGCCAGAATTGACCGCGAAATGCATGAAAATGACTATAAAGTGAAGCGAATTGACCGTGAAATGCGTGGAAATGACCGTGAAGTGAAGCGAATTGGCCATAAAGTGCATCGAAATAACCGTGAATTAAAACGAAATCGCTATAAATAACCGTGAAATGTATGGAAATGACCGTGAAATGAAGCGAAGTAACCGTGAAATGCATGGAAATGACCATGAAGTGAAGGGAATTGACTGTGAAGTGCATGGAAATGATCATGAATCTAAATGGAATCGTAGGAATTGACCGTGAAATGCATGAAAATGACCGAGAAGTGAAGCAAATTGAACGTGAAATGTATGGAAATGACCGTGAAGTGAAAGGAATTGACCATGAAGTGCATGGAAATGACCGTGAATCTAAACGGAATTGTCGAAATTGACCCTGAAATTCATGAAAATGACCGTGAAGTGAAGCGAATTAAACGTGAAATGCATGGAAATGACCGTGAAGTGAAGGGAATTGACTGTGAAGTGAAGGGAATTGACCATGAATCTACACGGAATCGTCAAAATTGACCGTGAAATGCGTGGAAATGACCGTGAAGTGAAGTGAATTGACCGTGAAATGCGTGAAAATGACCATGAAGTGAAGCGAATTGGCCGTGAAGTGTATTAAAATGACCGTGAATCTAAACGAAAACGCTGGAAATGACCGTGAAATGAAGCGAATTGATCGTGAAATGCAAGGAAATGACTGTGAAGTGAAGCGAATTAACCGTGAAGTGCATCGAAATTATCGTGAATCTAAATAGAATCGCTGAAAATAACCGTGAAATGCATGGAAATGACTACGAAATGAAGTAAATTGACCGTGAAAAGCATGAAAATGACCGTAAAGTGAAGGGAATTGACCGTAAAGTGCATGAAAATGACCGTGAATCTAAACGGAATCGCCGGAATTGACCATGAAATGCTTGAAAATGACCATGAAGTGAAGCGAATTGAACGTGAAATGCGTGGAAATGACCGTGAAGTGAAGGGAATTGACCGTGAAGTGCATCGAAATGATCGAGAATCTAAATGGAATCGCCGGAATTGACCGTGAAATGCATGAAAATGACCGTGAAGTGAAGCGAATTGACCGTGAAATGCGTGAAAATGATCATGAAGTGAAGCGAATTGACCATGAAGTGCATTAAAATGACCATGAATCTAAACGAAATCGCTGGAAATGACCCTAAAATGCATGGAAATGGCCGTGAAGTGAAGGGAATTGACCGTGAAATGCATGGAAATGACCCTGAATCTAAATGGAATCACCAGAATTGACCATGAAATCTATGAAAATGACCATGAAGTGAAGCGAAATGACCGTGAAATGCGTGAAAATGGCCGTGAAGTGAAGGGAATTAACCATGAAGTGCATGGAAATGATAGTGAATCTAAACAAAAATGACAGTGAAACTAAACGGTCAATTCCCTTCACTTCAAGGTCATTTCCATGCATTTCACAGTCAATTCTCTTAGGGGCTGTTTGATTTAGGGGCTGTTTGATTTTTAAATTCCTCGTGTAAATACATTGAATTACCTGATTATTACTTACCACACCTGTTTGGAAGTCACCGGGAATTACGTTTCGAAAATCAGTCCATATAAACGTTTTTATTACTAATTTAAATATGTGGGCCCCACCATGATATATATGAGTTATCCACGCCATCCATCCTTTTTAAAAAAATACATTTTAAGGCATGATCCCAAAAATGAGAAAAATCAAAAGCTCAAGTGGACCACACCTTAGGAAATAAGAATCATTAAAACGTCAATGGTTGAAAGTTATTTTCTCCCTAGGGCCCAGAGTGATGTTTATTTGTCATTCAACCCGTTAATAAGGTCACACGGTCATGGATAAAGTGGGAAAAAAAATATTAGTTTGATCCAAAACTTCCAGGGTCTTCAAGAAGCTTTCAATGGTAAGAGTTCAATTCTCATTGTTTCTAGTAGTGTGGTTCAATTGATCTTTGGATTTGCCTCTTTTTTTGGCTCATGCCCTAAAATGAGTTGGCTAAAGGGATGGACGGTGTGGATAATACACAAACATCAAGGTGGGCCCTACAATTTAACTTTTTTCTCCTCGAGTGACGTGATGAGTGCTATTAATGAAAGCTAGCGATCAAATCACCTTGGAAATTCAACCAGAAACACAGAGGTAAATAATTATTACCCATTTACCTTGAATTACACCTGTAATTAGAAAATCAAACAGGCCCTTAACTTCACGGTCATTTCCATTTATTTCATGGTCATTTTCAGCACTTCTGTTTAGATTCACGGTCATTTCGATGCACTCACGGTCAATTTCCTTCACTTCACAGTCATTTCCACGCATTTCGTGTTCAATTTGCTTCACTTCACGGTCATTTTCATGCATTTCATGGTCAATTCCGGCGATTCCGTTTAAATTCACAATCAATTCTATACAATTCACGGTCAATTCCCTTCACTTCACGGTCATTTCCATGCATTTCACGGTCAATTCGCTTCATTTCACGGTCATTTTCATGTATTTCACGGTCATTTCCAGTTATTCCGTTTAGATTCACGGTCATTTCAATGCACTTCACAGTCAATTCACTTCACTTCATGGTCATTTTCACACATTTCATGGTCAATTTGCTTTACTTCATGGTCATTTTCATGTATTTCATGGTCATTTCTAGCGATTCCGTTTAGATTCACGGTTATTTTGATGCACTTCACGGTCAATTCGCTTCACTTCACGGTTATTTCCACGCATTTCACGGTCAATTCGCTTCACTTCATGGTCATTTCCATGCATTTCACGGTCAATTCGCTTCACTTCGTGGTCATTTTCATGCATTTCACGGTCAATTCCGGATATTCCATTTAGATTCATGATCATTTCGATGCACTTCACTGTTAACTCCCTTCACTTCACGGTCATTTGCATTTTCGACCATCAACCTGATGAAATCTTGAAAAATAACCAGGTTGGTTGGCTAAAGTAGCTTCTCCTACCCCAAAATCATATAGGGTACATCAAGTATCTAATTTTGGGTTAAAAGATATTCTTGTCAAATGATTAAAGAAAGAAATGAAAGCAGGGGCTACGGTTATGGCTACGGCTACGGTTATAATCCGTAGGCAATAGGGAGGCCCAACTTTCCAAAATTACATTTCTTTTGTGGGTCCCATCATGAGGTCGATTTTATATCCAAACCGTCCATCTATTTGGCGAGCTCATATTAAGGCTTGAGACAAAAAATAAGATAGATCTAACTATCAAGTAGACCACACTGTAAAAGGCAACGAGGAATTGAAAGTCTACCATTGAAACCCTTTTAGGGTTTATATAAGTTTTGGATCATTATGAAATTTATTTTTCCTCTTCATCAAGGTCTTTGTGACCCTATGAATGAACTTAGACAGGGAGGATTTCTCACAAATATCACAGTGGCCCCCAAAAAGTTTTTAATGGTTGACGCTCATTCAACACTGTTTCCTGTAATGTGGTACACTTGAGATTTGGATATACGTCATTTTTGGTCTCATACCATAAAATGATGTGGAAAAATATATGGATGGCATGGATGAAAAGCATACATCATGGTAGGGCCCATAGACACTGACCATCCGCCATTGGCCTATGGCAGGGGGAGTATCCAATCCATTTTCAGGAAAGGAGGGGTATTTTCATCCTCAAATTTGCTGTCCGTAGGAGCAGGTCTAAGTTCCCAAACAGGTTTGTATTGCTTCATAAAACCTGCTGGATAAAAGGTGGGGTCCACAGTCCTAAATTTCTTTTAAAAAACCCTCAATGGCTATGATTATAGCTACGGTTATCATCCGTAGCCATAGGAACTCCAGCCTTCAAGCACCAGCCGTCCGCTTGAAGGAAAAGGCAGGGGCATTTTCGACTTTTGGCAAGTCGTCTGCACACAGGGGAGTATTCTTGGAAGCTTCAAAAGAAGTGGGCTTAAAATGGCGGGTGGGCCATCAATGGGCCGTACAGTAGGAAATTCCTCTTTTTCTCTTTCTGGGGATGACGCTTGATGCACAGGCACTCAAAGATTGTAAACGTGTCATATTCACTTTAAGCAGATGAAAATGGGAAATCTAATATTTCTAAGTCAGATCCACAATATTAGTTTGGTTGAACAAACTCAACCACTGAGGGACACTTGTTTATGGATATAGTACCATTGTATAGTTTAATTTTTGACCGTTCCCTAAATATTCAACAATCTTTTAATAATATAATAAAATAATTATAAATTTTTTCATCATGATATATCCAAGCTGTTCCCATGATTTGAACGGTTTAATTTGAACTAATTTTATCCCACATATGCTATTTCTAAGAGTACGGTGGATAATAAGCAGGCAGTTGCATTAGTACACGTGGCATACATGTGACTGAAATTAAATCTTCCAAATCATTGGGATCCTTTGTTGAATGGTTATAGACCTAAGATAATTTTAATTGAATATTGAAATGCTGATGTATGAAAATCTTGAATTTCCCATTGCCTTTTACCGTGTGGTCCACTTGATAGTTAGATCTATCTTATTTTTCGTCTCAAGCCTTAATATGAGCTCGTAAAATATATGGACGGTTTGGATATAACACATACATCATGATGGGACCCACAAAAGTAACATAGCAAAAAAAAAAAAAAAAATTCAGTTTGCCCCGCTCAATTTCCAGTTTCCCCCACTCAATTTCTAGTTTGCCCCGCTCAATTTCTAGTTTGCCCCGCTCAACTTCCAGTTTGCCCCGCTCAATCTCTAGTTTGCCCCGCTCAATTTCCAGTTTACCCCGCTCAATTTCTAGTCTACCCCTCTCAATTTTCAATTTACCCCGCTCAATTTCGAGTTTGCCCTGCTCAATTTCCAGTTTGCCTCGCTCAATTTCCAGTTTGCCCCGCTCAAATTTCAGTTTGCCCCGCTCAATTTTCAGTTTGCCCCGCTCAAATTCCAGTTTACCCCGCTCAATTTCCAGTTTGCCTAGCTCAATTTCCAGTTTACCCTGCTCAATTTCTAGTTTAGGTTTAGGTTTAGAGATTTGAGTTTAGGTTATAGGTTTAGGTTTTGGGATTTGAGAATGGGTTTGGGTTTAAGTTATAGGTTTTGGTTTCAGTTTAGGTTATAGGTTTTGGGATTTGATAATAAGTTCCGGTTTAGGTTATAGGTTTTAGTCTTGGTTTAGGTTATAGGTTTTGATTTAGGTTTAGGTTATAGGTTTATGTTAAGGTTTAGGTTTAGGTTAAGGTTTAGGTTTAGGTTATAAGTTTTTGGATTTGAGAATGGGTTCAGGTTTAGGTTATAGGTTTTGGTTTAGGTTATAGGTCTTGGGATTTGATAATGGGTTCTGGTTTAAGTTATAGGTTTAGGTTTTGGTTTAGGTTATAGGTTTTTATTTAGGTTTTGGTTATAGGTTTTGGTTTTGGTTTACGTTATAGGTTTTGGTTTAGGTTATAAGTTTATGTTATAGGTTTTTGGATTTGAGAATGAGTTCGGGTTTATGTTATAGGTTTTGGTTTTGGTTTAGGTTATAGGTAATAGGTTTAGGATAAGGTTTAGGTTTAGGTTTAGGTTATAGGTTTTGGGATTTGAGAATGGGTTCGGGTTTATGTTATAGGTTTGGTATTGGTTTAGGTTATAGGTTTTAGTTAAGGTTATAGGTTATAGGTTTAGGTTAAGGTTAAGTTTAGGTTATAGGTTTTGGAATTTAATAATGGATTCGGGTTTAGGTTATAGGTTCTGATTTTGGTTTAGGTTATAAGTTATAGGTTTAGGATAAGGTTTAGGTTTAGGTTTGGGTTATAGGTTTTGGGATTTGAGAATGGGTTTGGGTTTAGGTCATAGGTTTTGTCCCGCTTAAGTTTCAGTTTGTCCCGCTCAATTTTCAATTTGTCCCGCTCAATTTCCAGTTTACCCCGCTCAATTTCTAGTTTGCCCCGTCATAGGTTTTGTCCCGCTTAAGTTTCAGTTTGTCCCGCTCAATTTTCAATTTACCCCGCTCAATTTCCAGTTTACCCCGCTCAATTTCTAGTTTGCCCCGTTTAATTTTCAGTTTACCCCGCTCAATTTCTAGTTTGCCCCGCTCAATTTTCAGTTTGCCCCGCTCAATTGATAGTTTGCCCCGCTCAATTTGCAGTTTGCTTTGAGTGGGGCAAACTGAAAATTGAGCGGGGCAAACTAGAAATTGAGCGGGGCAAACTTGAAATTGAGCGGGGTAAACTGAAAATTAAGCGGGGCAAACTAGAAATTGAGCAGGGCAAACTGAAAATTGAGAAGCGATTCCTAATGTCATTTTATGTTTAAATGCATATTTCAGATTCAAGCATCTGGTACGTCTCTTGACTCAAGAATGCACATGGTTGGAGTAGTCTGGCCATTTGGACAGACCGTGTTTATGTATTTACTCAAAATTGATGGAGCAGACCCGGATGTGCGTCGGAGCTCTTCCGGATAGCTCCGACGCACATCCGGGTCTGCTCCATCAATTTTGAGTAAATACATAAACACGGTCTGTCCAAATGGCCAGACTACTCCAACCATGTTACTTTTGTAGGTCCCGTCATGATGTATGTGTTATATCCAAACCGTCCATATATTTTATGAGCTCATATTAAGGCTTGAGACGAAAAATAAGATAGATCTAACTATCAAGTGGACCACACTGTAAAAGGCAATGGGAAATTGAACGTCTACCATTGAAACCCTTTTAGGGGTTACAGAAGTTTTGGATCATTATGAAATTTTTTTTCCCTCTTCATCCAGGTCTTTTTTACGCTATGAATGAACTTACACGAGGAGGATTTCTCACAAACATCACAGTGGGCCCCCTAAAGGTTTCTAATGGTTGACGCTCATTCAACACTATTTCCTGTAATGTGGTACACTTGAGAATTGGATATATCTCATTTTTGGTCTCATACTATAAAATGATATGGAAAAATATATGAATTGAGCGAGACAACCTACGAATTGTGCGAGAGAAGCTAGAAATCCAGTGAGGCAATATATAAATTGAGCGAAAGAGCCTAGGAATTAAGCGAGACAACCTATCAATTGAGCGATGCAACGTAGAAATTCAGCGAGGCAACTTAGGATTTGAGCGAGGTTCCCTCGCTCAATTTCAACGTAGCCTAAACCTCGCTCAATTTCTAAGTTCCCTCGCTCAATTTCTAGCTTTCCTCGCTCAAATCCTAAGTTTCCTCGCTCAATTTCTAGATTCCCTCGCTGAACTCCTATATTACCTCTCTCAATTTCTATTACCTCCTTCAATTTCTAGCTTCCCTCACTCAATTCATACCTTGTCCTACTCAATTTTTAATTTACTCACTCAATTTTATATTTGCCTCGCTCAATTTTTAATTTGACCATGAAATGATTGAAATTGATCGTGAAGTGAATGAAATGTATTTTCGACCATCGACCTGATGGAATCTTGGAAAATAACTAGGTTGGTTGGCTAAAATAGCTTCTCCTACCCCAAAATCATATGTGGTATGTCAAGTAACTAATTTTAGTTTAGAAGATATTCTTGTTAAATGAATAAAGAAAGAAATGAAAAAAAAAAAAGAGAGAAAAATTTATATATATATATACACACACACACACACTCACACACATATTTATATAAACATGTATTAAAGAAAAATGTAGGTACAATAAAATTCTCCATGTAAAAATTAAAAATAAAACATAACAAGAAAAAAGAAAAAAAAATTTCATAGCATTGTAGTTTTGGCTACGGTTATAATCCGTAGCCATAGGCCGGTCGACCGGGTCAACCCGGTCGACCCCAACTTGCTGTCTTCTTTTCACTTTTTTTTTTTCCCTTTCCTAGTTGTAATCCCCACTGATTTTTGTGGGTCCCGTTATGAGGTATATGTTATATCCAAACCGTCCATCTATTCGGTGAACTCGTATTAAGGTTTGAGATGAAAAATAAGACAGATCTAGCTATCAAGTGGACCACACAGTAAAAGGTAATGGGGAATTGAATGTCTACCATTGAAACCCTTTTAGGGGTTGCAGAAGTTTTGGATCATCATGGAATTTGTTTTTCCTCTTCATCCACGCCTTTGTGACCTTATGAATAGATTGGATGGAAAATAAATGTTATGATGGGCCTTACAAAAATTTTTAATGGTGAAAATCAATTTTCCCGCTGCTCTTTGTGGTGTGGTCCATTGATTTATGGATATGATTTAATTTTTTTGGGATAATGCTCCGAAATGATTTTGAAATATGGATGAACGTTGTGGATATGATAAATACATAGCTGTGGGGCCCTGTAACTTTGATCTCTCCTAAGCCGTTCGTACAACTCTCAGTTGGAGGAGCGTCGGCTCTCGTCTTCGCAGTAAAAAGGAGGGGTAGTTTCGTCCTCAACGTCGCTGTCCGCACGTGCTAGTCTAATTTGATAACTTAAGTTTCTATTCCGCGATAAAAACCGCTGGGTAAAAGGTTTTGTCTACAGTGGTCATTTTCTCAAATTAAATCTTCCAAATCATTGGGATCCTTTGTTGAATGGTTAGAGACCTAAGATAATTTTAATTGAATATTGAAATGCTGATGTATGAAAATCTTGAATTCCAACCATTGGTTGTTTTTCTTGGGGACATGGTTGGGAAAGTTACAGTCCAACACCTATCAATCATTAAATTACACTTATATCATAAAAAATAAAATAAAAATTTATATCATTTTCTTTTATACACATGTCATTTTAAAGACCAAAATACCTTTTTTCTATTTAAATAAAACTAAAATGATTTCATTACTCTTCCAAGTAGTCGACCATTTGCTATGTGGATGAGATCTACCCAGTCAAATAGGTGGCCACCCCATATTAGGCCTTGATCCCGGTTATCACAATGATCTAAAACTCAAGTGGGCCTCACCGTAGGAAACAGCGTAAAATCCACCTAAAATGTCAAAATTCAGTGTGGTCGGCCTAAGTTCTACATTAGTGTGATTTTTTTAGTTTAGTTTCATCTTAGTAAGTAGAATCATATGAATGGATTGGATGTCATATATAAACCATGATAAGCCCATAAAAAACTAATGGAAAGCGTCCCGTCCCAACTCTTCCTTGCGGTGTGGGCTACCCAAGTTTCAGTCAAACCCAACTTTTGATTTCCAATGTGAAAAGAGGCAGCGAACAAGATTGACGGTGTGGATCGCATACTTTTACATTATTCTTATTGGGGTGGCCCATTTGAGTTTTCTATGAAACCAACGGTGAACATAGGAGTTATCAAATGATGGACGTGTTAGATGTCAACCATTCATCATGTTGGCCCAACGGAGAGAGGAGGGAAACTTAATGAGGTAATGTAGATTTTACTTAAAAGAATACATTTTTTTTATATATAACTGAAACGGAGTTTGTTATTAACTATTTAATCAAGTATATAATTAGAAAGTGTTGCAAAATTCTTATAATGTAAGTGTAATTGGATAAATAAAATGTGGACAACTGTAATTATACAATAGAAATAGATGTTTGACTGTTATTTTTTCTTTTATAAAGCTTCTAAAGTGGGGGCCACCATCGGGGCAGTGTAATTTAAGTTGCAACCAAACGTTAAATAAGTGAGAAATGATCAGATTACCATTTTCTCCCCCCAACATATAAATGTGCAGAATATCAAATCATTGTGGGCCATTCCAAATCGCATTATAAATAATCTGATACAATCTGACATGACATATCAACTGTTTATTTAAAAAAAGGGGGCTGATACAGCTGTTGGATGTGATCACATGTGCTACTCAAACAAGTCAGAATAATTAATAGGAATTACTTATTTCGTTGAGTCCACATGTTTTAAATGTAAATTTTATTTTGATCACCACGTTTTATACTCAATGTTAGGGCAAAAGGAAATAGTTTTCTCTCTTTATTTGCATTTCTATTTGCTATAGTTCACTAAAATTTTGAATTGGGCTAGAAATCTAGCATATAGAGTTTCAAAGGTTCCCCATCACATGGACTGTTCAGATTCTATGCCCATCACACGTGTGCAAAGGTGCTCATGGGTGCTCACGTGAGAAGGTGTAGATGAGCATTTCTCTATATGTGTGTGTATATATATATATACATGACTTTTCTGCTTCGCTCCAACAGCTCTCATGGTCCATATCAAAGGAGGCCCACATGGCAAACTGTCTATATTGAAAGTGGGGCCCACACGGTGGATGGTCCACATAAAAGGTGGGCCTCACATGATGGATAACCCCTTATTAATGTGGGCCCATATATGGATGGTCAACATCAAAGGTTAGCCCATAATAATAAGAAGGCCACATCCAAAGGGGGCTTGTATGATATACAACCTATTTCAAAGGTGAGGCCTACATGATGGACGGTCTACATCAATGGTGGGCTCCACTTGATGGGCAGTAGACATTGGGCCTCACATAGTGAATGACCCATATTGAGGTGACCCCACATGATAGATGGTCCACATCAAAGATCAACTCTTAATGATGAATGACCTGCATTCAAGATGAGCCCTGCATGATGGGCAACCCACATTGAAGGTGAGGCCCACACGATAGACAATCTACATCAAAGGTGGGTTCCATATGATGGGCAATTAATAATGGTGGGCACCACATGATGGATAATCCATATCAAGGTAGGCCCCACATGATGGACAGTCCACATCAAATGTCGGCCCTAATAATGAGTAGCCCATATCCAAGGCAAGTCCTGCATGATGAACGACCAACATGATAAATGTTCCACATCAAAGCTGAGCTCCACATGATGAGCGATGGATATTGAATGTGGGACCCACATGATGGACAATGACATTGATGGTGGGCCCCGCTTGATGGATTACCAACATTAAAGGTGAGCATAAAGCTGGGCATCGAGTCGAGTCAGACCAAGTTAGGGTTGACCCGACTAATCTGGTTATGAAATAGACCTAACCCAACTTGATACCGAGTCCAGCATGTCTGACCCAATATGAGTTCGGGTCTAGCCTGGACTAATTTAGATCGAGTCCGACCCGGTCACAAGTACCAAGTCGGGTTGAGTCGACACTGAGTCAGGTCAAGTGCAGTGCGTATCCACAAGTTGAAATCACAACTCAAAACTTAAGTGCACTGGTGAATTGCAGTCTCTCCATTACACGACATCTCCACGTCTTATATGAGTGTGTGTGTGTGTGTGTGTGTGTGTGTGTGTGTGTGTGTGTGTGGATACGAGTCAAGTTTCGAATCAAGTCGAATCAGTACTGACTTGGATTTTGGGTCGAGTAGAGTTGAGTTACTGGGTGACCCGAACTTGACTCAGTTTGAGTTTGGATTGGACGAAGTCTAGTCAGTTCGTATTGACTCCCACTCAATTCAGATCGAGTCGAGTCTGAACGAGTCGGACAAGTCGAGTTTGTCGAGTCAAGTTGTCTCATTCCTAACTTTAAGTGAGTCTTACATAATGAATGGTGCACATTAAAGGTCGAGCTATAATGATAAATGGCCCACATCCAAGGTGGCCCCACATGATGGACGACCCATATCAAAGGTAGGGCCCACACAATGACTAGTTCACATTGAAGGTTAGCCCCACATGATGGACGGTGGATGTGAGGAGGACTAAATAGACTTTAGGGATAGTTACTTATAATGTTGGAAATCAAACATGCTTATTACTTTTTTATTAATAACTGTATTGGGGCGTCATCGGCGCCATATCACCGATCTTAGCAGATTGCATCGTCTTTGACCGGTTGCTTAACTTCATTCTAACATTGAGATTGCCGCCATATCCTCAATAGCCGCTTGATTTTTTATGTACAATGTGCTTTGTTGTAATCTCCCCTTTTGTTCCAGTGTTTTGGGTGTTTTTTTTTTGTTCTGGTCTTCCTCCCGACAGAGATGTGGACCTTTCCTAGTGTTGTTCTCCTCCCCAGGATGTGGGCTTTTTCTTTCTCACTCTCCTAATGTTTTAGAAGAAATCTTTGCCTTGCTTTTTTCTTGATATTAGTAACTCTTTTATATATTTTTTAAAATTTGTTACCTATTGAAAGTAATAAATTCTAAACTTACCTTCCAAAAAAAAAAAGTATGTTGTTTAAACAATATACTTAGAGATTAAATAAGTAAAAAATCAAGATAAGCTACTTTTACCATGAGTAGTTTATCCAAAGTAACTTATGATCCAAATGCCTCGTTGGTTTGAATCATAAATTACTTAAGATAAGCTACAATAAGCTATTTATGCAATTAAATATTTTATCTTGATTTTTCCTTATTAAGGATATAAGTATGTTTCATTAACAATATATTTATGAGCGAAAAAATAGAAATGCATGTTTGGTTTTCAACATCACATGTATTTTTCTCTCCAGTATACTTGGTCTCCCCATACACCCACCATTCAAGTATGCTTGGTCCCCCTTACATCCACTCTCCATCATGTGGGGCCAACCCTTGGACCATCCAGCGGCAAGACCCACCCAATTTATTTGTCTCATCACTGCCGTCCATCCATTTTTTTTTTTTCCAAATCATTTCAAGGCTTGGGCCCTAAGGCGTGGCAGACCCAATGCTTAAAGTGGACCGCACCATTGAAAACGGTGGTGATAGAGCACCTGCGGTTGAAACTTTCCTTGAGCCCACTATGGCACGTGTGTTGGAAACACACCGTCCATCCTACTTTCTAGCCCAAGTGGTGTCAGGGAACAGCCAAAACACAAATATCATCTATTTGAAAATCTCAAGTGGGACCCATCTCATGTATCCGTAGAAACACTCCGGGACCCACCGGGATGCTTTTTTTTTTCTTTTTTTTTTTTGGCTATCAAACGTGTTTATTAAGGTCACTTAGACCTGGTTGAAGTGAAAACATAAATGTCAGCTTGATCTAAAAGCTTTGTAGGCCCCCACACGATTTAAAACGGTGGTGATTGTACTCTTACTGTTGAAAGCTTCCTAGGGCCCACTTTCTTTCACGCCGGGGGGGCCCACCTTGATGAATGAGTTTGTCACTCACCATCCAGCCATCTGTACCAGCTCACTTCAGGGTACGGGCTCAAAATCAAGACTTTCAAATTTCAGGTGGATCATACCACAGAAAACGGTGCTGGCTTTTTCACCGTTGATGCCCTTTTGCGGGGCCCACTGTGATGTCTGTCTGTCATTGAACCTGTCCATACGGTCACCTGGACCTGGGCTAGATCCAAAGCTTGATGGAACCCGCAGCAGAAGCTACGGTGGTTTTCTCTCCACCGTTGAAACTCTTCTGTAGGGCCCACCATGCTGTTTTTGTTTTTTCACTGACCAGTAGGAATGGAAGACATAAATGTCAGCTTGATCTAAGCTTAAATGGACCCCACCATAGGCAATTATGGTGATTGACTACCACCGTTGAATCTACTTGTGGGGCCCACAGTGATGATGATGTGCCCTCTCACCTGTTGTCATGGTCACACAAACTTGAGAGAAGGGACAATACAACCATGAGCTTGATCCAAAACCGTTGTGGGCCCACCACAAGAAACAGTGTTGATGGAACATCCACCGCAGGAAATAATATAGATGGATAACCCACCGTTAAATCTTCCTTTGAAGCCCACCATGATGTTTATTTGACCGTAAGGTCACTCAGGCCTGGTCGTGGCCCGGCCACAGAAAGGAAGTAGACTCAAAGTTCAAGTGGGCTCCACCCCCATGAAACAGCGGTGAGTGAATGTCTACCGTTGAAACCTTCCGAGCCCCACACTACCATTTATTTGCCATCTAACCAGTTGATCAGGTCACACAGACCTTGATGAAGGGAAATACAAGTATCAGCTTCATCCACAAGCTCCAGTGGACCCCACTCCAGAGAGCAGTGGTGATTAAAGGTCCACCTAGCCAAACTATGCCAGGTGTGCAGTTAGAGTCACCACCATGTTGGAATGGTGGTGAACTATCACCATGGTGCATTAGATTTGGATCCTGTGCTTCGTTTCTCCCGTCCATGGTGACCCCCCGACTTATCAGCCGCTGTAGAAAAGTAGAAAAGCTATATATACATAGAGGAATGCTCACATCTTTGCACACATGTCATTGGCACAAAATCTGAACGGTCCACTTAATGCAGCACCCCTTGAAACCTCACGAGCCTAATTTCCAGCCTGACCCAAAACCTTAGTGGGCCATAGCAAAGACAAATGCAAATCAAGAGAGGAAACTATTTCCTTTTGCCATGGCCCACCAGAGTTATGTATCCTGCTGAAAGTTGATATATAAATTTGAAATATTTAAGTAATTTTTAATAAATAAGTGATAATTACTTATTAACCAAATCTACTTATTTTAGATAATTAACTTAACTAATGCCATTAACAAACAAACTAATTAAAAAAACAAAAAAAAAAAAAAAAAAAAAAAAAAAAAAAAAAATGATTCCATCCAAATGAGCAAGTCCATATTACATTTGAAAATAAAACACATGAAACAGTAATTAATACACTTTTACTTTTCTTTTTCTTTTTCTTTTTTTTGGCTCAGTCTGTTTGCTTTTTGAGGTAGGAAAAAAATCAGCTAGATTCACAACTCAGATGGGCCACACCGCTTTAAAGGTTGGAATGTAATGTTGACTAGGTTTATATGTGGGCCATCATGTGGTGTATCTTTCATCATACCCTTCACGCCTAACTCACCCAAATGAAGAGAAGATACTAAGATCTGCCCTATAAAAAAACTACTGTGAGGCGTTTTAAAACTCAAGTATGCATGCCTGCGTAATTTGAGGCTTTGGGCATGGTTTTACATGATATGGCCCACCTGCTTTTTATTGGCCTGATTTTTGGGATCCCTGGATAACATTAACGGGCGACGGATTTGATGTCATTTATGCATCACTGTGGGTCCCACATACTGTGAACATGAACTACATCATAGATATTGATCTGAACCGTTCAAGTTTTGCATTATATGCTACATGGGCCATTTGAAGAAATATTATTGGAGTGATTTTGAGTGAAAATGAATATGGAAAATTGAATAGCAACTTTCCTAGTAGATCATATCCAAATGCAAGATTCAACTGTCGGGATTATCAACAAAGGATCGGGATCCTTACTCTTACTCAGGTGGTACTCTATGGAGTTTTAACACCCGGCCAAGGGTTTGAGTATCCATAGGTGGTGAAATCCCATCAAGGGTGGGAGTGTTTGGGGGTGTGTGTGCGTGTGTAAAATAAAATAAAATAAAATAAAATAATTGTTTTTAAAAAAGCATGATTACGAGAAAATAGCTCCCAATATTGAGAACATAAACGGTTCAGATAGACTGAAGGATGAATTCTGTGATGAGGTTATTTGACCCATCGTCAACCGGTCGTGGGCTTGTGTTCGACCAGTCTTGTAGTCGAGTCCTAACTCGATTCAAGCGAGTTTGGACTATTTTTCTCCGGAGTGCTCGACCGGTCGTAAGAGGGTCTCGACCGGTCGTAGGTGGCACTCAACCGGTCGTTGGTAGCGCACGACCACTCGTAGTTACATAGATTCATTACACGATTTTGCGCGGATTTCGTTTCGCAAATCCTTTCGCAACTGGGATATGGAAAGAAGTTTTCTAAAACTATAAATAGGAGTCCCTAGGGTTTTTCTATAGGGATGAAAAACATAAGAGGGCTATCAAAGGGATAAGAGAGAGAGGAAGTTTGTACAAGGGAGGTTATGTTCGTAAAGGTGATCTACCATATCTTAGCGCTTTTACGTCCTCGTAATCGGTGAGATCTCTCAGTTTTCTTTGTTTCTCTTATTGTTTATCCATTCCTGCGTGAGTGAAGGTTTGATTATAGTAAGGTGTTCTTATGATCGGTTGTAACGTTCCACTTCATAGTGGATTGTTGATCTGGACGAGGTCCCGTGGTTTTTACCTCTTTAAGGGTTTTCCACGTAAAAATCTCTTATGTGGTGTGTGGTTGTTACTTTGATTTATTTCATTGCTTTTATTACCTATAATTCTGGTTTGTTCTGAAGGGCTAGATCTTAAGGTTTTGTGCAAGGCCCCCAACAAAGTGGTATCAGAGCTAAGTTCATTGAATGGGTAGGATCGGTTTGGAATTACGAAAGGTGGCTCATCAAGGATGATCAACCTCAATTGTTCTAACTAAACTATATGAAAGGCTAAGATGGAGGACTTATTTTATTGCAAGGACCTATATTCTCCAATTTAGGCATATCAGCAAAATTCAAGGATATGTCTGATGATGATTGGAAGAAAATGGACTGAAAAGTGGTGGGGTTTATTAGACAATGGCTGGATGATTCTGTGTTCCACCATGTGTCTACAGAGACCTCAGCTGCTAACCTATGACTGAAACTAGAAGGGCTGTATGAGAGGAAGACAACCAGTAATAAGATTTTTCTGATAAGGCGACTTGTGAATCTCAAGTTCAAGAATGGTGGTTCTGTGACCGAGTACATGAACGAGGTCAGCAATATAGTGAACCAGCTCTCCGCTCTGAAGATGTTCCTGAATGATGAATTACAGACTTTACTATTGCTTAGTTCGTTGCATGACAGTTGGGAGACATTGGTGGTGTCTATAAGTAACTCCGTGCCATACGGAAAGATATTCATGGAATAGGTGACTAGCTGTATCTTCAATGAAGAGACAAAGAGGAGGTCTCAGGGGTCTACTCAATAAGAAATTCTTGTAACATAGGAACGGATGAGAGGAAAGAACAGGAAGGGCGAGAAGGCCCAAGATAAATCAAGAAGCAAGTCGAATAATAGAAAAGATGTTGAATGCTGGAATTGTGGCAAGAAGGGCCACTATAAGCATGAATGTCGTAAGGCTAAGAATGACAAGAAAGGAAAAGGAAATGAGAAAGAATATGAATCAGATTCCACTGCGGTCGCTTCAGATGGCGACATTGTAGTTATTCTTTCTGCAGATCATGATGTTTGTCTCACGGCCACGAGTCAGGACACTGACTGGGTGATAGACTCAGGAACTTCTTTTTATGCGACTCCACGCAAGGACTTCTTCACAAGCTATAAGTCAGGTGACTATGAGACCGTGAAAATGGAAAATTCTGGGGTATCGAAGATCGTAGGGGTCGATGATATTTGTGTGAAGACTGATGTGAGCTGCACATTGGTTCTCAGGGATGTGAGGCATATTCTAGACCTTCGCCTCAACTTGATGTCGACGGGAAGGCTGAATGACGATGGTTATGAAAGCCGATTTGCTGGTGGGCGTTGAAAGCTCATCAAGGGTTCATTGATCGCAGCCAGAGAAAAGAAGAGTTGCACCCTTTACAAGGCATGTCTCAGTGTATGCAAGGGTGGGTTGAACGCAGCGGAAGATTCAACTATTGGCATATGGCACAAGCATCTAGGTCACATGAGTAAAAAAGGCTTCAGCTACTAGCGAGGAAGCAGCTCCTTCCAGATGTGACATGTATACCTCTCAAAACCTATTTTGATTGTTTATCAGGAAAACAACATAAAGTTTCATTTGTTAAATCTGTTTCTCATGTTAATAAAGTGAATGCATTAGATTTGGTTTATTCTGATGTTTGTGGTCCTATAAGGATAAAAACCTTGGTTGGGGTATTATATTTTATCACTTTTATAGATGATGCATCTAGGAGGGTTTGGGTTTATGCTTTGAAATCCAAGGACGAGGTCTTTGGTGTGTTTAAATTGTTTCATGCTATGGTCAAGAGAGAGACAGGTAGATTATTGAAGTGCATCCGCACTGACAATGATGGTGAATACATTGGCGACTTTCATGAGTACTGCAAGTTCCTAGGTATACAACATGAACAGACAGTTCCCAAGACCCCCAGCATAATGGTGTAGCTGAGCGAATGAATCACACAATTGTAGAGAGAATCAGATGCATGTTATCCCATGCGAAGTTGCCTAAGACGTTCTGGGGAGAAGCAATGCACATGGCGGTGTATTTGAAAAATAGGTCTTCATCAGCCCCGTTGAATGGATAAGTATCTGAGAAGGTGTGGACTAGACAAGATCCATCGTACGGTCATCTCAGGGTGTTTGGATGCAGGGCATCCGTTCACGTACCAAAGGACGAGAAGTCCTAGCTCGATATGAAGATCAGGTAGTGTGTGTTCCTTGGGTGCGGTGATGAAAAGTTCGGTTACAAATTGTAGGATCCGACCGATAAGAAGCTCGTCAGGAGCAGAGATGTAGTTTTCTTTGAAGATCAGTGTATAGAAGACATTGGTAAGCTAGAGAAGAACCAGCCTATTTCAGGTGAGCTAGAGGACATAGATCTGATTATTCCTCCCGTGGTGCCGATGACGGGGGAGTACAGAAAGGTGCAAAGGACGAGGGAGTTCCTACAGAAGATAGACTGGGGGAGCAGCCCCCACTTGATTTACATATTGAGCCACAGGTGAAGAGGTCATCTAGGGACAAACAGTCATCCAAGAAGTACTCGCTATATAAGTATATTATACTAACTGATGGGGGAGAGCCAGAAGACTATTCTGAGGCCCTAGCCGACGAGCATAAAGAGTAGTTGAAAGTTATGCAAGAGGAGATGAAATCCTTGCATAAGAACCACACTTATGATATGATGAAACTGTCTAAGGATAAGAAAGCTTTAAGCAACAAGTGGGTGTTCAGAAAGAAGGTTGAGCAGAAGAATTCACAAACGAGGTTCAAGGCCAAACTTGTGGTAAAAGGGTTCGGTCAGAGAAAAGGCATAGACTTTGAGGAGATATTCTCACCAGTGGTGAAGATAACATCCATACGGGTATTGCTTGGGTTGGCCACAAGCATGGATCTAGAGATAAAACAGTTAGACGTTAAAACTGCTTTCCTCCATGGTGACCTGAAAGAAGAGATCTACATGCACCAACTAGAGGGGTTCGAAGTCAAGGGCAAAGAGCATATGGTGTGTAGGCTGAGAAAAAGCTTATATGGGCTGAAACAAGCTCCACGATAATGGTACAAGAAGTTTGATTCGTTCATGTTACAACATAGGTACGACAGAACGGAGTCGGACCACTGTGTGTTCACGCACAAGTTCTCAGATGGTGATTTCTTAGTTCTGCTGTTATATGTTGATGACATGCTCATCATGGGAAAAAACATCAAGAAGATCAACAGGCTGAAACAGGAGTTGGGCAAGTCCTTTGCGATAAAAGACTTGGGCCCGGCTAAACAGATCCTAAGAATGGAGATAAGCCGTGACAGAAGCAGTAGGAAGCTTTGCCTGTCACAAGAGCGGTATATTGAGAAAGTCCTAGAGCGGTTCAATATGAATGCAACGAAGCCGGTTAGTACTCAATTGGATGGTCACTTTAGATTGAGCGACTGACAGTGTTCCAAGACGAAGGCAGAGGTGGAAGAGATGCAAAAGATATCCTACACATCAGTTGTAGAAAATTTGATGTATGTTATGGTGTGTACACACCCAGATATAGCATATGCGGTTGGTGTTGTCAGTCGGTATCTTGTCAATCCTGGTAAAGAGCATTGGGCAGCGATGAAGTGGATACTATGGTATCTAAGAGGCTCATCCAGGTTGAGCCTATGCTACGGTGACGGTAAACCTGTTCTAGAAGGCTACACAGACGCAGATATAGCAGGTGACATAGACTCCAAGAAGTCTACTTCAGGTTTCATGTTCACATTTACAGGGAGAGCGGTTTCTTGGCAGAGCAAGCTGTAGAGGGTCGTAGCATTATCGACGACAGAGGCCAAGGACATTGTAGTCACAGAGGCATGTAAAGAAATGCTTTAAATGAAGAGGTTCCTACAGGAACTTAGCCTGAAGCAGGAGGAGCACGTGGTTTATTGCGATAGTTAAAGTGCTATACACTTGAGCAAGAATTCAAGTCAGCATTTCAAGTCGAAGTACATAAAGATTCGGTATCACTGGATCAGGGATACCTTGAAACAGAAGGTGTTACAACTTGAGAAGGTCCACATGGACGATAATTGGTCAGATATGATGACCAAGGCTTTGCTCAAGGGCAAGTTTGAGGTTTATACAAATTAGGTTAGCTTGAAGAAGGTGAATCCCTTCTGGATCAAAAAGGGAGAGATTTGATGGGGTTTTTTGACCCGTCGGCGACCGGTCGTGAGCCCTGCACGACCGGTCGTGGGCTGGTGTTCGACCAGTCGTAGAGTCGAGTCGTAACTCGACTCAAAGTTCAGTGAGTTTGGACTATTTTTCTCCGAAGTGCTCGACCGGTCGTAAGAGGGTCTCGTCTGGTTGTAGGTGGCGCTCGACCGGTCGTAATTATGCAAATTCGTTCCACAATTTTGTACGGATTTTGTTTCGTGAGTCCTTTCGCAACTGGGATACGGAAAGGAGTTTTCTAAAACTATAAATAGGGGTCCCTAGGATTTTTCTATAGGGATGAAAAACACAAGAGGGCTATCAAAGGAGTGAGAGAGAGAGGAAGTTTATAGAAGAGAGGTTATGTTCGTAGAGGTGATCTACCATATCTCAGTGCTTTTATGTCCTCGTAATCGGTGAGATCTCTCAGTTTTCTTTATTTCTCTTATTATTTATCTACTCCTGTGTGAGTGAAGGTTTGATCATAGCAAGGTATGCTTGTGATCGGTTGTAACGTTCTACTTCATAGTGGATTGTTAATATAGACGAGGTCCCATGGTTTTTACCTCTTTGAGGGTTTTTCATGTAAAAATCTCCTGTGTGGTGTGTGGTTGTTGCTTTGATTTATTTCATTACTTTTATTATCCCATAATTCTGGTTTATTCTAGAAGGCTAGATCCTAAGGTTTTGTCCAAGGCCCCTGACAATCTGAGGATGGAAACCGGCCACTGTACATATGTTACTATGCTACAGGAGCAGCGTAACATATCAAAACTCATTCACATTGTTCCGTACATACTCCCCCCATCACACAACGTCGTGTTGAAACCGTGGCCACAATGAAGAGTTATTAGTATGGCTAAAAGTTGGGCGGGTTCAACCGGATCGACCTGTGACCGGCCTGACATTGGGTTAGGTTCCACAAGATGTATCGGTTTGGCCTCGAGCTTGGGTTATACAGACACCAACTCGATAAAACTTGGGCTAAGCTTATATTGTGGTCTCAGGTTGCCCGACCCAATCTAAGTCCGATTGATATGTATGTTACTTATAAATTATAATTGAGTGTGGATCATTTATGTTGAAGGCACATGAAATTTCAATCTCGTCAGGTCTCATTGGTCCACATCATTTCCAATGACTCAAGTTAACAATATATGCCGATTTCTTTCTCCCAAATGGATTGCATGCTACACAACCCAACTTTTAAAGAAGTAATTGTCATATATTTTAACTTGTTTGTTTAGAAAAAATGAAGTTCTTAATGATAAATATATTGTTGATGCAAAAATCCAGTCGATCCTTCATCACCTCTTCCTAGCCGAAGTACCTGTGATTTAATGAAGAACAAGGGAAGACATTGAGGGCACCGATTAAGGCTAGAGACCTTCTGACACCTAAGTCAAGATAGGTTTGCAGAAAGTGTATAAGAATCGAAATATTTTTCATACCTTTTACTGTAGAGGAGGCCTTTTATTTATAGTCTTTGTTCTCAGAGACGTATATTGTTGATGCCTCTTGGAAGGTGATTGTGTATTACGGAAGAGATCTTCCTCCGGATGTGTCGTGATTGATTTCCCGAGATCCTCAGTGAATATCTTGAAGGATAATCCTATCTTAGTATATTGTAAGTGTATTTGTATTCTAAGGTAGTGGTCAATATCCGAGGTCAAAGGTGGTACCCGAGGTCGACCTCTGAGGTCGATGGTGGTACCCGAGGCCGAGGCGAGTATCTGAGGTCGAGGTTAGTACCCGAGGTCGAGGTCTGTATCCGAGGTCGACCTCCAAGGTCAAGGTCTTTGGTCGAGGCGGACGTGATTTTTCGACCCTTAAGCAATCTATAGCCTTCGAGTCTGTACATCTGGTCGGTCCATTTTTGCCTATAACAGTAGCCCCCTACTTCCGAGTATTCTTCAGGAGCTCAGGAAGTAAGTTAGCATAAACTGACACTGTGTGATGCCTTCCACCAAACAGGTCGGGAGGTCGGACGGAATAGAACTAGTGGGCTGAGCAATTGTAAGATTGATAAGTCGATTGTTCAATGGTAAAATGCGCATAGTAGAATTAATAGGATGAACTTTTCTTCCCTTCAATTGAGGAAAGTCCTAGTCGTCGACGGGCGATGTAGAATTAATATGAGCAACTTTTCTTCCCTTCAACTAATGGAAGTCCCTATAATAGATTGCGCAATCCAAGTAGCGTTGCCAATTAGTGGTCCGACCTCTTCTTTAAGGGTCGGATGACTAGTGAGGGGACCGTTTTTCCTTGTATTAAAAGAAGTCCTCGGTAAACCGTGTAGTTCGAATAGTCAAAAAATCATTTAAAAGAATTTCCTTCCACTAACCCAAGAAAGTTATTTTATTGTAAAAGCTCATAAAGTAATAGAAAACACAATAGTAGAATCACGAGTACATTTTTTCCTTTTAAAAAGGGAGGTCACTCTTAGTTGAGTAGGTCGGGGTTGGCCGACGAGTCTTATTACTGAACTCAGTTGATTAATTTAGATCGGTTATTAGGTTTTCTTGCTCAGCCCAGCTTCCTCAAGTGCATGCTTTGGCTTAGTGTTTAATAGAGTGTATCGATGGAAGCGACTTTCCGAATGTCAGTTGGTACGCTGGCACGGGTCTTGGTTGTCCTCTTTCTTTCTTTTGGCATTAACGGCAAAGGGCTCCCCTTCTTCCCTTCGCTTCATATCCTTAGCCGAGTTGTTTCCTTCTCGAGCAGCTCTTTGTAAACTAAAGAACTCATCGACATTGGAATATTTTTGAGCTCGGTTAAGTAATTCAGCGAGAGTAGTCAAGGGGTTTTTACCAATAGAGAAGATGAACTTTTCTCATTTAAGGACGACTACTATGGCGGACAGATCTATCTAGTCAGAATAATCATCGACCTGGACAACTTTAGCGTTGAAACAGATGATGCAGTCCTTCAATAGCTCGTCTTTTGCACCAATGAACTGGGTGATAAAGGCTTTGTTGAGTTGTGTGAAGGAGTTAATGGATCTTGGCTTCAGCTGCATATACAATTTTCATGCAGTTCTCAACAGAGTCAGGGAGAAGGCTCAACACATAACTGAGCTCGACGCGTCGTGGAGCTCAATCCATGCCTTGAGCGATTCAAAATGCTCGGTCGGGTCGCCAGACCCAAAATAGGGGGCGATTTGTGGTATTCGAACTTTGGGCGGGATTTGGGTTCCCATAATATCGTCGGTAAATGGAGGCTCAGTCTCCTCTAGCATAGCCTCGATGGAAGTTGGTATTTGGGCTCGGTAGACTTGGAGGATATCGTCGATCTAACCTCGCAATTCCTTTAGTTCTGCTTTCCAAGGGCCCTCGTTCTTGACTACCGCCTCAAGAGCCTTTCTACGCTTCTTCTTTTTCTCCAACGTGTGACACAAGTCGGAGTCGGTGGGAGTGGTTGTTCTCGAGATGTGGGAGGTCGCGTGGCTTAGCTACCCGGGATGTTGCTTGATTCTCTGCGAGTCGACTGGTGCTTGAGGTGGTGCAAAAGACCTCAATGGTTACCTATGTATCTATCCCGTAGTCGGGAAGTAGGTTTTGTCTCTCCAAAAATTGCATTATTCGATTAATGTTACTGGTCAATGCTTCGACTTGATGTTTTAGAGAGACAAGCTGACCTCCTCGGTTTCGGTGATCGCTACACAGGGCCTGCAAGCGTAGAATCGGCCTAGAGTTGGGAAGACGGATCTCCTTGGTTTGCGGATTGTTCCACTGATGCAGGAGCAGTTGCAGTTGCAATAATGGCTGTCAGAGCTTTCTTTCTTCCTTTCTCCATTGTGGTTTTCTGGTAAAGCAGGAACGACTTTGATGTCGTTCCTATAGACAGCGTCGAATTGTGTAATGCAGAAATCTGGTCAATCTTGTCTCACTTCCTGCTAGCCAGAGTACCTGTGATTTAATGGAAAACAATCGGAGACCTTCTGATGCCTAAGTCATGATATGAATTTACAGGAGTAGTAGAATAATTGGGTGTCGTAAGTGTACCTTTCATCGTAGGTCCTTATTTATAGCCTTTTGGGAGTGATGGCGCATGTAACAATGCCTCTTGGATGGTGATTGCATATTACGGAAGATATTTTTCTCCGAACATGTCGTGATTGATTTCCCGAGATCCTCGAAGAATATCTCGGAGGATAATCCTATTCTATCTTAATATACTGTAAGTGTATTTGAATTGTAAGGTTGAACTTCAAAGTTGGTAACCGAGGCCGAGTTCAATATCCAAGCCCGAACTCTAAAGTTGGTTCCCGAGGCCGAGGTCAGTATCCAAGGCACCGAGGCCGACCTCCAAAGTTCGAGGTCTTTAGTTGAGGTGATTTTTCAGCCTTCAAGTAATCCATAGTCTTTAAATCTGTTCATTTGGCCAATTCATTTTTATCTATAACAATTTTAATTTTAAAATTAACGTGCTTTGGAATTCTATTATTTAAATTGTTTTGAAAATTATATGAATTTACAAAACACAAGTACGATTAAACACATCAAACCCGCGATATCAAAACATGGTGACTTATTATTAATCCACGGCAGTGAGCAGAAAATGGGTGTAAATAAAGGGGTCAGAAGATATGCAACATTATGCCGCCGGGTAGAATTGTGTTAGGTTGGCATGGACATGAAGCTCTTCACTTTTAGTTTTATTTATAGAGATGTGAAAGTTGTTGGCACGTAATCTTATAAATCCCTTGTCAACATTCTCGCCTTAATCAGCTAGTTAATTAGTGGACGTAACCGATTACCTTCTACCAATTCAATCACTGTCCACGGTCTGTACGCAATCAACCAGCCATTGATCCGTGTGGCAAATTACATTCTGGCATATGTAGTGAAGAAAACAAGTGCAGTTAGTCATGCGATTGCGCGCACTCTTCTGAGCTATTATACAAACTATACCTTCTTATATTCCGCCACCTGCTCGATTTAATTCCTATGATTGTGTGACACGTATTCATGGCGACGTGCATCTGTCTCTACGTTAATCTTCCTTCTACAGATCACATTGGCTGTAAGGATTTCATCGGGATCTTCCATATAATGGTGTTATCATGTGTAGACTTTCTAGCCGTAGATGTAAACACATCCATCATATAAATTTTATCACCTAAATAAAGCTTTCTCTACAGACAAAATTCATGTTCTCACGTTTCACACATACGTGACGTACGTCTAAGACAGTGCTATTGGGAAATATTGAGATTGTGCAATGAATATAGGCCAGGTACAGTCCATGAATTAAAATGGATGTATAAAAACTAAGCAAACGTCATGGGAACTTAGATCAAACTGGACCCATTCTTGGGAAACATTATTGTACGGTGAGACCCATTTTATGGACCGCTTGGATCTTGAACACGTGTGCCAAATTGGCACATGAGTTCGATATACACACGTGATCGCAATGCACATGGGAAGCTTGCTAACGGGGATCCTATGTTTTAGTCATGAGTTAAATGTTTAAACTGTTAAATAATATTTTCTTTTTACAATAAAAGGTGTTAAATGATTAAACTTTTCTTCTTTTCTTCTTTTCTTTCTTTCCTTTTTTTTTTTTTTTTTTTTTTTTAATCTTTATTCTTTTGGCCGCTTAAAAATAATAAAGATATTTTAGAAAATCCCATTTTCCCACGAGCAAGCACGTGACTTTTATTAGCTTCTATACAGGGAAGCACGTGTGTTAAAGTGGCTTATGTGCGAGATCACAGCTTTGCAGCAGGTGGGCCACATTGATTTGATCTTCTTGCTGAAAAATCAGCGCCTTTCACTCTCAAGTGTGCTAAACGGCACAAAAGAAACCAACAGCTCAAAAGATATTCTAGCCATCCATTTGTTTTGTAAGATGTGGCCCACCTAAAGAATGCCCAGATTTAGCACGCATGTGGCATATTGGCACACGTGCTTGCATGTAGAAGGACGCGGACTGCGTCCTACCCCGCCCGGACGGTAATCCGTCCGGGCAGGGCTCCGTGGGGCTCACCGTGTTGTAAATGTTTTATCTACGCCATTCATCGTTTTTCTCGTATCATTTTAAAGCATGAGCCAAGAAAATAGTTAGTAAAAATGCTTAAGTGGACCACAAATATGGGATTGAAGGTCCACCATTAAAAACTTCTTAGGAGCTGGAGAATTTTTGGATCAAGCTGATATTTGTTTTTTCGCTTCATCCACGTCTACATGACCTTATTAATAGGTTGTATGGTAAAAAAACATCACGGTGGCCCTTAGAAAGGTTTTAACGGTGAGTGTCATTATCATTATAGCTTCCTTTGATGTGTTCCACTGGAGTTGTGAAACTACTTAATTTTTTATTTCATAACTTAAAATGATCTGCGAAAAACAATTAAAGGCGTGGATAAAACACTTACATCACTGTGGCCCCACAGATCCCCACCCGGACGGATTGCAGGACGCAATCCGCGTCCCATGTAGAAATAGTTTGGTGTGGAGTCCCACCTAACCTTGCTCCCCTACAAAACTGACCATATTCACCTTTGTTTTTCATGAGCTGTGTGGGCCCTACCATTCTGGAGTTCAGTCATGTTGTTTCCACCTACATTACATCACATAAGCATGGTATTCCACTTCATCATCATATCCCACGTGAACAAATGTGCAGTAACGCCTGTGTTCCTCTTTCCACGGAAAGAAATTTGAGCCCCCACAGGACCACCCAGATTGCCTTGCCCGAAAGCTGTGTGGGCCCACAGATATATCTGTGACAAATCCACTACGTCCAACAGTTTCAAGAAACCAAAATAGGACGGGAGCATAAAAATCAGGTATGTCCAAATCTCAGGCCAGCCATGCCACAGAAAACAGAGGAGATTGAACGTCCACCATTGGAAACATTTGTGGGGCCACAAGTTTTGTATCAGGATGATATTTGTAACTACAGTTGATCTGAGTGGTAATAGCCCTGTGAACAGTTTGCATGTATATAAACATCATGGTCATATCCAAAAAGGTTTGGTTTCCACCGGTGGACGTTCAAACTCGCTCTTTCATGGCCCACACGAGTTTTGGTTATACCTTATTTTTATGGGAAGCGGATTGGCTGGTGTACCTCAAACCACCGGTATAGTTGTTGTATTGACGTACGCAAGTTGAATGGGTCTAGGTATGTGATATATCCTAACCGGTTTAATCACGAGATATGTGTTATATCTAAACTGTCCATCCATTTGATAAGCTTGTATTAAGGCTTGAGATGAAAAATAAGATAAATTTAAGTATCAAGTGGACCACACTGCAAAAAGCAGTGGGGGATTCAACTTCTATCATTGAAACCCTTTTTGGGGTCACGGAAAATTTGGATCAATGTGAAATTTGTTTTTCCTCTTCATTCAGATCTTTGTGACCTTATAAATAGATTGGATCGAAAATAAATACTATAGTGGGCATACAAATGGTTAAACGGCGAAAATCATTATCCATGCTGCTATTTGTGATGTGGTATAGATGTTCTTTGGATATTATTTATTTTTTGAATAATGCTCTAAAATAATCTCTAAAAATAGATAAACGTGTAGATATAATAAATATAATATTGTGGGGCTTATGTAACTTTGATCTCTTTTGAACTGTGCATACAACTTGAAACTCGAAGGGCACCGATGATCTCACGACACCTACCAACACCAGCTATATAGTTGGTGTGCAGCCATTCCACTTCCACTTTTATGTCCTTATCCTGTTGTGGCCTTTTGAAACCGAAGTGAATTAGTTGCGGTACCACACACCACCTATATAGCTGATGCTCTCCGAGAGCTCCAAGTTGTGCGAACGGTTCAAAGGACATCAAAGTTACTTGGCCCCATAGGGATGTATTTATTATATGTATACTATTCATTTATTTTTAGAGATCATTTTAAAGCATTATCCAAAAAAATGAATCATATCTAAAGATCACTTGGACCACATCACAAATAGCATCGGATAATGATTTTCACCATTGAACAATTTATAAGCCCACAACAATATTTATTTTCCATCCAATCTATTCATAAGGTTACAAAGACCTGAATTAAGAGGAAAAATAAATTTCATATTGATCCAAAACTTCTATGACCCCAAAAAAATTTTTAATGATAGATGTTCAATACCCCATTACTTTTTACAGTATGGTCCACTTGACAGCTAGATTCATTTTATTTTTCATCTCAATACATAAGATGACCTCACCACATAGACGAACAGTTTGGATATAACACATACCTCATGATTAGATCCACAGAATTTGCTGACGTCAATACAACACCTGGTGTGTGGTACACAATCCGTTTCCTTTTGAAACTGACGGACATAGTAAATTTATCATGGACATATTTGTGGGCCCCACAGCTTTCGAGCACAGGCAATCCACATCCAAATACATGAGAAATAATTCAGTAGATGGCACTCATTGAAATTCACAATCCATATACCACCGACATTCAACCGTACAAGTGGCTTTGTTTTTTTGTTTGCTTGTTAGTACACCTACGTCGACGTCCAGACCTCAGTCTATCACTTGAGCTATGGATCTGGGTGTCCGTACAAGTGGCTTGAAGATCTGAGAACGGGTTTTCCCAAGTCTTCTTTGTGGTTATGATAAAGATTTAGAGAGTGGTTGGGTCCCACCCAGATGGATCTAATAAGGAGCGGCCATCTGGTGTCCATGCATGTTTGAATTTACACCAACAGTTGGGAATGCATTACTAACATCCCACCTATTTATCAGATGGGCCTGATTTTTAAAACAACTACCTTTATGGTGATGGTGGGATATAAACAGTTGAATCTTGTTAACATGCCACACCTTTTTTAGTGGGCCCGGAACGGGAACTCCTGACCCTGTTTGGATCAGGGGAGAGTTGTGTAAGGACTGTTAATTCATGGCTATGCTATTGGGATAGCTGGTCATGGCTATGTTGCTGTTGACTAGTTGTTTGGTCCTTTTATTTTGTCAAATACTGTGAAAGACAGATTTAATGGATGGATCCTTACTCTCTCTGCTGGTAGACTGTAGACTCTCAGGAGTTTCAACGCCCAGTCGAGGGTTTAAGTATCCATAGGTGGTGAAATCCTACCACTGCGCGACTCTCATTGAAATTTTTTAAAGTGGCATAACACTTTGTACATGTACATATTTAACACGTGTCATGTTCTTTAATGCTTGAAGATTGATGTAGCATGTGTATATATGTGGGATGTTTGAACCGGTTAAACAGTTTCATACATTGCACATTACAACATGTTATGTATGTACACAGGTTTCTCATGTGCAGTGAGACCATAGTGCCACTGACAAGTAGTTCTAATTGACCACCAAAGACACCTAATTCATAGTCCAGTAGCAATATATCCGCATCTTGTCTAGAAGTTTATTTTGCATATGCAAAAGAAAGTTAACAAACCATAGACGTGTATATATAGAGTTGTACATGAGCCAAACCGGGTTGAGCTTGGTACAATCAAGCTTTCGAGTTGAGTTCCGGTTTGGGCTTTCGAGTCAAGTTCTAGTTCAAGCTGTCACGCTGTCAAGTTGAGTTCTTATTTAGACTTGTTTAAAGTATAATGAAGTCGAGAATTGTGGAACCCAAATACCTAATATGTAGTGTACATAAAATCTAATACTTAAAATTCAAACCTACAAATGGAATTAAATAGAAAATATTACAATTTACAAATATACAATGTTCGCAACATCAACTTAAGTGCCTTCCTGTCATATAACCATAACCGCGTCCATAATAATTTCATCCTGCATCTAAACCGGATCCATCACTTTCATCGTCAATCTATCTTTAGATGCATTTTCTTTTTTCTTTTTTAAATTACAAGAAATTCATTTGTAAAGCTCAAGCTACTATTTAAATTTTCATATAAGTACTCATTTACCTCTCTTAAATCAGAAGGTACAGAGAGTTTTCCATCGTACTCTTATATAATTTTAAATAGATTTTACAAACTTTTTTTTGTGAACGAATTTTATGGAATATATAACACCCTATAAAATACATCGAGACTTTAGAAAAACTTCAATATTGTGTTATTCTTTTTCTTTATTCCTGTGCTTAATCTTGTTTCAACATCATATTCTCTTGAAGGACATCATTGATGTATACAAGCCTCTTTCATACTATGTTTTGAGGCAAATTGTAATTGTTCATTTTTCAATACTAATAATCTAACTTACTCATTTTCATTTTACCTAGTAGTTCTCTTTATTCTTCGTGTATTAGAACTTTTGTTAATTACAACTCTTGTGGAAAGTTTGGATGGAGTAAAACCTTTTTTATTTAAGTCTATAGGAGCTTGAAAAAAAAAAAAAAAAAAAAAAGTTGAACTTTATTTTGAGCTTTAGGACATGGTTTTACATTTTCACCTCGATATGTCAAGTATAATGTAAGCCGATTAATTTTGTAAACAAATTTTACCCCACACAAATGACATATAATCTTTATTTTTTCAGAACTTAGGGATTTGACTAGGGAATTGTAATTTTAAATGTCGGTCGATGAATCATATGACGACATATCTACACAATATTTTTTGAAAAAATAGTATTTTGACACAGTTAGAAATTAAACAAAAATTAGAAATGAATAACCTGACATAAAAAACTAAACAAAAACAATATGATTATCAAAAGCAATAATGAAATATGTTATGATATAAGCATAATATAAAAATTTTGAATAAAAGTTATCACATTCCTTCAGATGTCTAATACATTTAACTCAAGTACATAGTACACCACTTTTAACAGAATAAAAAATAAGTTATAACTTCCTTTATGTAGCTGTTGTTGCATGTACAGTCTCTTCTTAAGACTCGTTCTCCTTCTCATCCTCATCGCCAAAATTATTACCTCTCCAAATTGGCCGTAATCAATCTTATGTATAAATTCAAACTTCTATTGGTTTTTGGTAAAAGTGAGCTTCAATGCCTGTTCACAACCCTACTCCTGGTGCTCAAAGCGGATTTTAATGCTACTGCTTTTTTTTTCTTTTTTTTTTGTTAGCTTGTTAGTACACACCCATGTCAGTGCACACACTCCATGTTAGCCACCCCCACTAGGGATCAATGCCAAGACCTCAAGTGTTGAAACGAGGTATCTCCACTCATTCTGCCAGTTGATCTATGGATCTGGGTGTGATTTTAATGCTACTATTGAATTTGGAATAGGCAACATGTTTCGTGCCATCACCAATAGTATATGGTGTTTTGATTCACTGACTCTCATCTTCCACCTGCTCAAAACATCAAAGTTTGAATCTGGATGCTTTACGATTAACTCTTTAAGATACAAGTATAGTTCTAATTCATTTGCCTGATCTTTTATTTCTTCTTATATTAAGAAAGACAAACATGTATTCATTAATCACATTGTCATCGCTTATATAAAAATTTGGACTCTAACTCCTTAGCATTTGTTGTGAAGAAGTAGAAATATACCAAGTGTACAATTCTTTAATTATGTCGCGAACTTTAAAAGTTTCAATTACCACCCTTTTAATATAATAAATCTTCATAAAAATAAACATAACCAAGCCTATTTTGCAACGATGATCAATAACAAATTCTAAAGCCATTAATAAATGTCATTCATCCCAGTACTTATCAAATTTCATTTGCATACCAATTCTCATCATCTGTATAAAATTCGGATCGTAACTGACGTTTTATAGGGCTTTCTTAATCTTCCAATAGGTAAAAGAAACATATTTATGGTGAAATACTTATTTTTAGAAAAAATCTTTGTAGTTATAGAAAACTTTGAGAAACTTGTAAATCATCTTTGCTTTGCTTCAATTTTCTTCATTTAGTAACTGAAAATGCATTTTGTCACATACCGCATATTCGGAAAATGTAAGCTCTTATTCTATGGTTGAATCTAACATTTTAAAAGTCAAATTCCAATGCGTACATACATCTAATTTCAACATTTTATGAAATGTCACATTTAAATGTTGCATTATATCACTTCATATGCTCAATCTCGAAAGTGACACCCTTATATATTTTACACTCTTATATTTTCTATAATGGTGTCAATTATTTTTAACTATTTTCTGAAGGTACTAGAAATAACCTATTTGGTGTGATGTAGTTACATGTATTTTCATAAAATTTATTTAGAATTAACATTAAATGTATACATCAAACAATACCACCTACATTTGAAATGAAAGAACAATTGTCCCATATCAGTTTCACCATAATTCCAAGTCAAAGCTTGGTGGCCCCACCATGATATGTGTTATATCCATTCCATACATTCATTAGTATAGATCATTTTAAGACATGTGCCTAAAAGTAAACATATTCAAAGATCAAATGGACTACAGTACATGAAATATTGGAGATTAAACACTAACTCATTTAAATGTTCTTCCCATAGTGTAAGCTAGTTGAGCTTTGGATCCGTCTTAACTTTTGGAGGCGTAACTTAGAATGAATGGACGGCATAGATAAAATATATAAATTATGGTGGGACTCACTGGGCCCATCTCATTTTCCATACCTAAAAGTTGTTGCTGTGAATGTCATACAGCATCCCTTGGGGACAAATTCTATATAATTAATGCTTAAAAAATATAAAATACATTGTAATTCTCTTAAAATACATCCAACAAAACAGCCCTCAATAGATAAAAAAATAATATGTATGCTTAAATTAAAAAGCTCAAACTTATATGAGAAAAATGATTTAATTTTAAATAAATAAATTTTACAAAAAAAAGGCTCAACAATTTAAACCTAACATATATGATTCAAAATACATGTGTGGCTCACTTGCCAATTACACTAACTGATTTTTGGTACGGATATAGCCTGCTCACAATGACTATAACTTGATGAATGGCTTAGCTCCCTGTCACATGTATGCCAAAAGGTCATTATCATATTTTTTTCTGCCACCTGACGTTAGTGGCCCTTCATTGACGTCATTGCTAGAATAAATCCCTATGTAGTTGAGCAAGGGTCGTGTTCAGTTATCCAAACGGTTTAGAACTTTTAAATTGAAATGTTCCAAAACATTGATTTTCATTATCTTAATCTGAATATTGTCATCTGGTGAATCACATGCATTGTTGTCCGCCATTAACAATGATGCACGAGCTTAGTGCAGAGAAAGGTGAACAATATTTCCATTCAAATCTCCCTCCTCTTCCTTAAAATTAAACTAAACTACTTTTCAACTTTTGGTTGAGCTTAGATAAAACTAGGGGTGTAGGTCAGTTAGCTTGCTCGACTCGACTTGGAAAAGCTCTATTGGAAGCTAAGTTCCATCCGAGTCAAGTTGATTTTTTGAGCTCTAAAATGAGTTGGAGCTAGGGCTTAGTTATTTTGATATTGATGTTGCTCACCAAGTGCTTGATGAAATGACTCAACGAAGTGTGGCCGGTGGCAAGGAAGGTATGTATATGAAACAAATATTTTATGTTTCTTAAAAGGTATTTGACAAAATACATGTAAAATCACTGTTGTTGTTTTATATATACTAAGATTTTGAAGGTACAGTTCATGTGTTTGTGAATATACTGCATAGGCGAACTCGTCTCGATCTTGGCTCAAACTAACTTGAGCTAGTGACTGAACCGAGCCGACCTGGCCAATCAAGCTCAAGAACCGAGCCGAGCTAAGTTCAAGCTGGGATAAGCTAGTAGCCAAGCTGAGTCGAGCTGAGGCCGTAACGACTCGGTTCGACTCAGTGTACACCCCTAGATAAAATCATCCAAGCAACTCAAATATCATTTAATTTTTATTCTTTTTACACAACTTGAACCCATGACGCTGTGTTGAAACTCTCCTGAGTCTACCATATAAGTTAGGACCCAAGAATCATTGAAAATTAAAATATCAGAACTCTAGACACATTTCAGAAACAATGGCTGGACCGGATCAGCAGATCTGGGACCAAACAAATTAGATCTTAGTCCACATTCAGACGCTCTTGAAACTCTAATTAGCACTTTAAAATTGTATTTATTGAACAGTAAACTATAGTAAAACAATAAAATAAAATAAAATAGCCGAACTGTTATTAATGCGGACTATCAAAACCTGCCTGTCCGACCCTGCTGTCAGTGTACGATCTGGGGTGGGGGACCAGCCAATCTTTAGAGGGCAGTCCCGGTCCAATCCGGTCCGGGAGTAGAAACAGGGCTCTGGACATGGGAGCGGATCAGGTGTTGCCCGGGTGACACCGTAGCGGGTGTTTCCATGACAAGGGGACCAACCTTAATATAAAAAAGTTTATATCCACGCCGTTTATAATTTTTTCAAGATCATTTTAGAGTATAGTATAAAACATGTAGTAGATCCAACTCTTGAGCTGGCCACACCATTGGAAACGGTGGTCATTAAATGCCCATTATTAAAAACTTCCAGGGATAATCTTTATTTTCCATCCAACCTTTTTATAAGGCCACACAGACATGATGAAAGGAAAATATGAATAATAGTTTTATCCAAAAATTTAGTATCCCGAGGAAGTTTCCAACGGTCAATCACCGCTGTTTTCTCTGATATAGTCCACTTGAGATTTTAATCTGATTAATTTTAATTTAATTACTTAAAATAATCTGAAGAAACAGATGGACGGCGTGGATATAAAACACGTACTTACAGATGGGCCATGGTAAGGGAAACACCCACTTCGTTGTTTCCCAGGTAACACCTCATCCTCTCTCGTGGACTACCGTCTCTCTTTTCGTAGCGCGGATTAGGCGTGGCAGGTGTAACAGGTTAGAGGTGGGAGATGCCGTGACCGTAGGGCCCACCTACATGTATGTCTGTATATCCACGCCGTCCATACGTTTTCCAGATAATTTTAAGCCATCACAAGGCAGATCCAAATCTCTGGAGGACCACACTACAAGCAAACAGTGGTGATTAAATACTCACCATTAAAAAATTCCTAGGACCCACTGTAACATTTATTTTCCATCCAACCTGTTGATCATGTCACATAGGCCTGGATGAAGGGAAAACATAAATATCAGCTTGATCCAAAGCTTCTATAAGCTTTAATGGTGTGAATTCAATCCATACTGTGTGGTCCACCTGAGATTTTTATATATTTAATTTTTGGGAACTAGCGCTAAAATGAGTTGGAAAAACGGATGGACGGCGTGGATATATAATACATACGTCGGGGGTGGGCCCGCCTCCTCCTCTCACGTATGACCCTTCCCTCACCAAATCCCGCTCTTTTCTTATTATTTCGCAGGGATTGGGCGTAACTTGCCAGGAACCTGTGAATTGAAGTAGCCAGTTGAAGCGGTACGCGCCAACCACAAACGCCCTACACGTGCTAACGAGGTACTCGAGCACAAGATCAAGACCGCTTGTTCATGATGGCTCACGTGGAATGTTCCAAGGCCAAACTTCTGAGTATCACATGCATCAAGTGAGCCACGCTTGTACGAACGTACAGACAACTTAGAAAAAATCCAACGTCCCTCATGTGTGGACAACCTGAATGAGTCTCCAGCATCCATTGGCCGAGGCCCGCGAAGTGCCCTGATCATTCGCACGATTGTCAGGACCGCACGTGCCTGGGCTTGTGGTGGGAGATCTGAGAGTGCGACGGATCTTCTAGATATTAGCTACACGTAGACATGACGTGGATACAGCTAGGTCGAAAGGAATAAACGTGAGTAATTGTACCTCTCCCTGGCGGGTTTCGCACGTGTGTTTGACTGTGTATGGCAAGGGTTCACGCGTGTGGGCGTAGCGAAAATTTGCATACATGTCCAGATCGGAGGGAGTTGGTCTGAGACGGCCGCACTGAAGAATTTTAAGTTGCCGTCGAAGCGTTTTCCACTGCCATGTTCGGACAAACCATATGGACGGTTTGGATTTACTGACCGTAAACTGACATGAACGGATGTTGTGGCAACGAACGAACACAGGTTCCGCGCAATGTACACACGTTCTCAGCGGACTTCGTTCTTCGTACGTGGATTTCCACGAAAGCCTGTGCAGGAAGTTACTGCGCCGGAAACTAAGATAGGTCCCACCGTGATGTTTATAATAAATCCACCCCATCCATACGTTTTGTGAGATTATTTTAGAACTTCAATTCAAAATTGAGGAGAATCGAAATTCAAGTGGGCCACGCTGGAGGAAAATATGGGTAGAGAAATTCCTACCGTTGAAACCTTCCTGGTGTCGACAGTAACGTTTACGTAACATCGAACTTCCGTTGCCCCGCGAATATTTCAACCGTTGACTTTCAATCCCCACGTTTTCAGCCCACCTGAGTGTTATATGCGGCTCAAATTTTAACCATATGTCCTGTAATTAGCTTGTAATTAGCTTACAAAAGGGATGGACCGGAAGCGGAATGCGTAGTAACTCACTACGCTCAACGTGATGAGTAAATTCTCCGAGGTCTATCATGATTTATGTATTTCATCCGCTCCGTTCGTTCATTTTACTGGATAATTTCAGGGCTGGAGCTCAAAAATGAAGTCTATGCAATGTTTAAATGAAGCCACGAAGGTTTTGAATTAACTTTATATTTGTGTTTTCCATCCATCCATGTCTGTATAATCTCGTGAACAGGTTGGATGATAAATAAACATCATTGTGGGCCTAGCAAGGTTTCAACTAGGGTTGTACATCAAGCTTAGACAAGTCGAGGTAAGCCAAGCTCGGCTTGACTCATCCATGCTATACTCGAGTTCGAGCTTGAGCTCAACATCGAAGCTTGGCTTGTTTGCTAAAGCTTTCGAATCGAGTTCGAGTCGAGTCGAGTTTATCTCGAATCGAGTTGAGTTTACCTCGGTAGAGTAAGGGAAAGAAAAAGAGGGAATAGAGACGAGTAGGGTCAGGTAGGGTTTTTTAGTAAAAACTTTTAAGTTTTAACTTCTTTTTTTTTAAAAAAAAACTTATATATATATATATATATATATATATATATATATATATATATATATATATATATATATTATTTAATATTAATATATATTATTAAAATATATTACTCAAGCCGAGTCAAGCTCAAGCTTGAGCTTCAAGTCGAGTCGAGTTGAAATACACCATGGTCAAACTTGGCTTGAACTCAACTCAAGCTTTAGTAAACAAGCTTGACTAGCTTTGAGTCGACCTTTCAAGCCAAGTCAATCCAAGCTAAGTCGAGCCGAGTCGAGCGAGCTTTTCGAGCTAGCTAGACTCATGTACAACCCTAGTTTCAACTGTGGATATCATTATCGTTAGTATTTCTTGTGGTATGATCCACTTGATCTGTGGATATGCTTCAATTTTGGGCTCAATCCCTTAAATTAGATAGAAAAACGGCTGGACGGCGTGGATAGACAACATACATTCAAGGTGGGCCCAATTGAGTTTACTCAATACGATAAGGCGTACTGAGTAACTCATTAGGCAATCCGATTTCGTCCACCCCTCATTAGGGGTGTACACGAACCGAGCTAGCTCGGTTAGCTCGCTCGACTCGACTCCAAAAGGCTCGATTTGACTCAGTTCGAAGCTAAGTTCGAGCCAAGTCGAGCTGATTTTTTGAGCTCAAAAATGAGTTCGAGCTGAGTTCGAGCAGGCCCTAGCTCGACTCGACTCGGATTGAATCTCGCTCGAATTGAACTAGTTCGGTGACTTGGTTACTTTGCAATTGATGTTGCTCACCAACTATTTGATAAAATGACTCAACAAAATGTGGCTGGTGGCAAGGAAGGTATGTGCATGAAACAAATACCCTTTTTCTCTTTATTTTTCTTGATTTTTATGTTGCTTAGAAGGTGTTTGATAAAATACCTGTAAAACCCTTACTTTTGTTTGTAAAACATTGGGATTTTGAAGTTGTAATTTAGGTGTTTGTGGAAATGTCTCAATGGCGAACTTAGCTCAATCTTGGCTCAAACTCGGCCCGAACTGCTGACCGAACCGAGTCGAGGTGGCCAATCAAGCTCGAGAACCGAGCCGAGCTGAGTTCGAGCTAAGGTCAGCCAGTGGTCGAGCCGAGTCGAGCTGAGGCCAGCTCGACTCGATGTACACCCCCACCACTCACAAACATTACAGTGGGCCCCACTTAGGTTCATACAAAAGGCTTTGTCAGGAAATCCGCGTCCTCGTCCTTCCCTTTCTATTTATTTATTTAATGGGAAAAAGGACATTTGCAACATCACATACAATTTGGAGAATGATCCACATGTGCGTGTTTTGGATACTACCCCCACCCTTACTTAGCTAAAGATGGAGGCGCTTGTCAGGGGCTCTGTGGGTCCCACCATGATATATGTGTTTTATATAACCGGTTCATAAGGTCACACAAACCTGATTAAAAGAAAAACATAAAATTAGTTTGATCCAAAACTTTTGTAGCCCTCAGGAGAGGCATTAAATCTCTACTGTTTTTCATTCGGTGGGTCAACTTGAGCATTTGATTTGCCTCATTTTAAAACTCATCCTCTGAAATGATTTGTAAAAATGGATGGACAGTATAAGGCTTGTGTCCTAGTACCATACCATTCCTTAGGACCTGACAATCCTCTCCGTCAAATTTCGACAGCCCACGACCTATAGACAGCGTCTGCGAATGACCTTAAGTCGCATCTCGTATACCCGAGTCGACTCAACCTGAAACCTATGCCATTGCGACCGCACTATCACTGTGGTTCCAACACTGCGTCTCATGTGCAATGTAATGCCTAGACTAAGAGATATGACTCGCGCATAATCTCAACCATAAACTGCACGTTGCAGGGCTAAAGATTTCAAGTAAAGTAGATTACCTAAAAGAGCAATTATGACTACGACATCATCCTAGCCTACTTATACTAGGATGACATTACCCTAACCACTGATGCCTTGCTAGTAATGATGACCAGCATGCCCATTCTCTCTTACAACACCATGATTACCTTACAACCTAATCCTCATCATTTTTGAAATTACGGTGAAGGCCACTTTAGTTGAAGTAGGACTAGGTCAGTATATCCTAGAGGGGGGTGAATAGGACTTTTTAAAGATTTATACGTTATTTTTTAGTCATATCCCACTAATCCTATCACAGAGTATAAATTAGGATTATTCAAGAATTAACTCTATTAGCTTTCGAGCCTAATAGAGGATCCAATCACAACCTATTTAAAAGACAAACAATGTAGATGAGATTGTGATGGATATGACTGTGTGTGCATAGAATGTGATCATATATAAAGACATGCAAGGCAATCACATGAATGAAAGACAATATCAAACTCAAACACAGTCATTTTATAGTGGTTCGACGACTTGTCTACTCCACTCCCGGCTTCCACACTCAATCCTTGAGTGACTGAATTTCACTAAGGAGGTTTCTCATGGTTCACCTCAAACCTAAGGTTTTAAATCAGGTTCACCTTCAACCTTTACAGAGGTTTCTACTCAGTTCACCTCAAACCCTAGAGTTTTACTGGCGTACTCCTAACCAGATGTTTATGCCCACACAGGACAAGGGTCCACACAATGCACCCTGAGGTTTTTACTCGGTTCACCTCTAACCCTGGAGTTTTACTGGCGTACTCCTAAACAGATGTTTATTCTCTCCACAAAGCAAGGGTCCACACAACGCACTCCACACGTATACTCTCGTCGGAGGCCTCCTTCGAGGACTTCAAATGGTGAGCAACACTTAAAACCCAATCCTAAAAAGGAATGATCGCAAGTGTCCTCTGGACTCTTAGTACTTACAGATAAGTTGATGAGTCCCTTTCAGCATAATGATGAAGACCTTCTACTTGTTGATGAAGAGTCTTCAGCTCCCTTGATCCGCAACATGAAGATGTATATATGCTAGGCTTAGGTTGGGTCAAGGTTATGATGGACTACCACTCTCTAAAGGTTTTCCTATAAGGAAGATAGAGAGGTTCCCATCATCTATGCATTCAAGGCATCCCAGCTTAATGATATGTCATTAAGGTAGTAGCTGAAGGATCCTTGAATGCAGAAGTTCATTCTCCAATCCACTCTATAAGATATCAATGATGAGGGTGGATTGGAGGATGAACTTTTCGAGAGAAAGGGCTTAGGAAAATGATAGGAAGGTTAAAACACACTAAAACACTCTCTTCTTTGTCTACCAGTAATGAAGACAACTCTCTCTACTTATAGGCAAAAAGTTTCAACGGATATAAACGGTCATATTTATGACAGAGTTCGATATCATCGATCAGTCGTCGATATGATCGAGTGTATACTCTCGATTGTATCGGCCGACCTCTCGATGATAAAAACTCAATTGTCATTTCGCTTTTGGAAACCTTCTGCCGACTAGTCGATGGGATCGAGACATGCATCGATGTTATCGAATTTCGAACTCCGATTCCATCGAGTGATGGTTCGATTCTATCGACAGTTGAAAAATAAAAGAGAAGTCTTGAAGAATTTCAGGATCATAGATATGATCGGGGAACCAGTCGATGTCATCGGAATTTGTACATCGATCATATCGGCGACCATTCGATGGGATCAAAAATCGTATAGATTTTACATGCAAGCTTGCTGGACGAATTATGTCCTGACTCGATCCAATCGACTTGGTCTCGATATGATCGATATATGAATATCGATTTATCGACAGGCACCCCGATCAACATTAAAAGTAACTTGAAATTCATGCTAGAGAGAACATGCGCCCCACAGTCGATATGATTGACTGACTCCCGATATGATCGATATTTGAGTTCAGATTGAATCGGACAGTCATCGATATATCGAAGCAGATGATAGTTTTCTTTAAAAAAATAGGGGCGCCGGAAGCAGTCTGTCGATACGATCGATCCACTTCAGATATGATCGATTTTCGAATATCGATGATATCGACTCGAAGGTCGATATATCGATAAATCGTCCAGAAGAGTGTTTGATTGCTGGACGCTTTTTGTCCTCACTCGATTGTATCGATTGATATGTCGAGGACATCGACAGATCTGGTCGATCATATCGAAAGGGGAATCGATATAATCGACAATGTAAGAAAAACTTAGAAAATTTTCTTTTGGATAAAAAGTTTTCTTACACATAAACCCTAAGATGTTCTAGTTCTTTTTAAGGGTTTAATCACCTGGTGTTTTGGGACATGGGATGTGAGGCTATGATTTACCTTTTGTTAAGCTTCCACACATCCAGATGAGGCAGACGCTTGACTTGATCTTCTTGTTAGGTGTTGTCGTCCAACTGACTCAACATACAATGTAATTGACAAACCAGGGCACGTAATAGGTGCACTTTCAATTTCTTTCCTATACCTCTCTCTCTCTCTCTCTCCCTCCCTTTCTTCCTCATTTTGCAACCAAGAGGCCTTGGATGTCCAAGAAAGAGGAGAGAAAACCCATCTCACCAGCCCTCTTCCTAGCTAAATCCCACCCAATCCAACCATAGTAATCCCATCTCCACCATTAAAGAAAAACCCTAGGAGCTTGAGAGTTCAAGGGAGGAAGAAGAAGGAAAGGTGGGTGCTCATTAGAGAAGATTTCCCTATTTTCCATGCACAGGGCAAGTGAGGCCTACCAATCAATGGTAGGGATCCCATCTTGGTCCCTAGGTATGGCCAATGGCCCACCTTGTTTGCATGCATGTATCCATGATGGGGTCATTCTTTATGGATGTAACGCCCTGACATTCGGGGGTTGAGCAGAAGTTCAACTCCCGAGTTCCAACACATCACTTATGCAACATAAATAATGATAATTAAATGTTGTCTGTATTAGCACATTAAACATGAATAGGATTACACTAAATCAACATATCATACTCCAGAAACAGTTAAATTACGTAAGTGGAAGACTGTGATAGATATATAAAGCATATAAGTGGTTGTGAGTCCCCAGAGTATGAACATGTCACCAGGTCAAATAATTACATGTATAATTCTTGAAATAATAAAATGATAAAATGTGATATCTCTATCCATATTCCTGTAACCCCGATGCACAACTCCAAGTGTACATAGACCCACCAGAGAGTTGCATGTAAGAGAACTCCTCGCCATCATAAAAATCTGGCTCTGCCTCGTAAGCATCGCCCTCATCTGCAACTAAAACAGAGTCTGGTTGGTGGTTTAAAATACCGTCCCAGAACGTGAGAGTGAGTGATTAACTCAGTGGAGCTATAAAGTAAATGTTAATATGTTATCAATTCAGTCAAGCATTAATGATAAAACAGTACAACACTCATGTCCTAAGTACTCTTGTTAATGTAAGGATGATATGCGATAATGATGTATAGCCTCGCCTGCACTCCTTTTGCGACATCATCTCACGATTGTGGCATGCAATACTCCCACTGTGCTCAACTCCAATGCCAAAGGTACATGCAATATGGTGCATGTACATAATTAGTCAAGTTCTTAATTAAACTTATTCATACAGCAGGTTTGAGAAGCTAAGGTACCCTCCTTTATACAATTGACCTAACAATGATCCATCTAGGGTCGTCAATCCTAGTTAATTACATACGATAGGCAAGTTTGTGAGTTTACACTATAGGTTGCTACGGGAGGCTCGTCATCTCAGTGTAGGCTTAATTCACACTTGAGGTTACTACCACCAACCCCCTACTAACTGGCAGTCTATTTTCGAAGGCTCATCACCAACCTAACTGGGGACCACAGCCAGGTTGCACCGGGGTAGGCTTGTTTCATACTTAAGGTCACTTCACCAACGTCTTACCAACTGATAGTCTATTTTCGAAGGCTCGTCACCAACCCGACTGAGAACCACGGTTAGGCTGTTCCAATGTAGGCCGACAGTTTGAATACAGTGTCTTATACCACCTTATTCGACTTATAAGTTTGGGTTACTCACTAATCACTACGGGAAGGTTCGTCACCCCAGCGTAGGCCGACTGCTCGACCACGGTGTCTCATACCACCATGTCCGGCTCATGAGTCTTAGCAGATCGTGGTACCATAGTTGAAACATGTATTTACATAGGTAATGGGTACCTTAGGTTCAAGCAGTAGTGTTCATACATGGTAAACACACGGTAGGCCAATCGGGTTACTTAAAAAGTTCGATTAGTACGAGCATACGCTGAATAAATCGATATGGTACCACTGTCAATAATCATCGTACGATTCGGATTCACCGAATGCATTAAATGTTGTAAGACTAGTTTCGGCCACTTAAAAAGAAATTGTTACCGATTGCCTGGACTACGTAGAAGTCCCAATCATAATCAAATGCAGCATATGGAGACATGTGATAATCATATAGGCATTTAACAAACAATCTAAGTACAACACTCATTTAAGCATTTTATCAAACACATAGTGCACATGTTAACATACATATGCATTTCATCCATAAATCACATAATAGCGACATAGGTTACATGAAGAAAATTGTAACTATAGATAAGGCAATTGAGAATCCTATTTCAACACCCTCATTAAATACATCTCAACAAGCATTTTCTCATTCAGGCATTTTAACAAACACTTAGACTACACATTTTCAAGTATATAAGTTAGACTTACTACAACATAAATTATGACAATTCACTCCACCACATCGATCATAAAGTATATAACATACGTGCATCTAAGATTAAAAATCATAATAAGTACAAATCAGGATTTTTCATTCATTCAAATATTTCAACAAACACATAATACATTTCATATTTACATAGTTCACACACATATGTTTAATCGAATACATCGTAACTAGGGTCATATGGCAGTAATCAAGTCAGAAATAAATCATTACTGACATTGAAAGCCTTGAAAACCATAACCTAAACATTTAGTCTGCACCTTTCGCCGGTAAACTCGTAACGAATTCAGTTCGAACACTAACTCTTCGTGTACGGCACAATGACAACCTATAGTATGAAATAAGTTAGCTATTTCACCATTTACTATATTTGAATCCCTAAAACAGATTAAAGTTAGAATTTCTTACTTAAGAACAGGATTAGAATCACTGGTATGGCGATACAGATAGGCCGATTCATCACGTAGAGCAGCGGGATCGAATCCCAAGAACGATCTCCCACTTTCTCTCTCTTTCCTTCTCTCTTTGTTCTCTTCTCTCTCCTAGTGTTTAAAATTTGTATGGAATGAGAGAGGGGTGGGTAGAGGACCTTATATAGGCCCAGGACTGATGGAAATGGCCTAAGAGCCATGGTATACTTAGGTTATAGCCAAAAGTCGGTTGTTTCGATCCAACGGAGCACATCTGGAGACCCATTTTCTGCATACGATCGGGAGTAAGTCCCCTGACATTGGATCTAGGTCAAGCTAAGTTCTCGGTCCGATCGGATCAGTGGATCGACCACGGAAGACCTATTTCAGTTCAACGGTCACTGTTATTCGATCAGGGCCACAAGTACACTGACATGTGTTGAAAATTTTTTCTGATCTGAGGGTGTAATTAGGTCAGATTCTGACGGTCTGAATCCTTAGATTTGGTCTGCAAGTGAACGAATCAATTCACTTAAGTTTCAGTTCATTTCGTAAAGATATTTGCGTTTCTCACACACTTCGCTCTGGGCTCAAATCGTGCGTTTCTGGACACCTTTAAGATTTGATTTCTGAGATGGTTGTCAAGTCCAGTATGGCGGATATAACCGTATAATTTTAGAGTAATTGTACTTTTGACACGCGGCCCAGGTCTGATACGGAGTTTTATGATGCTCCCGAGAGCAATTGGGTTTTGAGATTGATCCTAGGTTTTTAAGCGATGTAGCGTTAGCGAGTCTGCTAGTTTTGGGTCTTGCAATTTGTATTTAAAGCAGTTAGAGCTAATTTCACAGATAATCTAGTTTAGCACTTAATTAATTATCGTCTAATTTCTAAAGGATTTGGTCCTTAGTGATTTCTGTCGGAGGTAGTACTTGGGTCTTTATGCGAATTTTTTTTTCGGGACATTATATTGGACCCCATCATGATGTCTCCTTAATGCCTAGCACGTAAAGGTCATCTAGACCCTTGATTTATGGTGGGGATGTCATCCCCACCTTGATTTTTTGATCTGAGGGCCCACATAATCCTGAGACCCATCTTGATGTATGCATTATCATAGAAGGGAGCTCATAGCGGCAAAGCTCTCTCCATCACCACACGTCTCTCTCTCTCTCTCTCTCTCTCTCTCTCTCTCTCTCTCTCTCCGTCTCCCTCTCTCTCCCTTGTATGATGGCCCACCTAATGATTTATGAGTATTATCCACATTGTCCAAATGGTGGACCATATGGCTCTCCAAAACCAGGACCCACCTTGGTGCCCGTTTTTCAGGCCAGCTCGGATGAAGGGAAAACATAAATATTAGCTTGATCCATGAACCCCACCCTACGTGTATCCCATCCACACCGTCCATCCAGTAGCCAGGAATGCTTACCGCTGGACAGACTGTCCAGATCGTGGAGCTGGTGGGCCACCACGTGGACCCACCTTGATGTATAAATTATATCTCCATTGTCCAGCTGCTGGATGGTGGGACCTACCTTGATGTATCTGTTTCATCCCCACAATCTAGCAGGACAATGGGACACACTTGATGTATATGCTTCATCTCCACTGTCCAGCGTGGACGGTGGGATCCACCTTGATGTATGTATTCTATCCACACCATCCAGCTGGGACGGTGGGCCCATGTGATGTATCTGTTTTATTCACACCGTCCAGCTGGGACGATGGGACATGTGATGTAGGTGTTATACCCACACCGTCAAGCTGAGGACGGTGGGACTCACCTGTTGTACATTTAGGGCCCACCTGTTGTACGTGTGGGACCCACAGTGATGTTTATTATATCCAGACCGTTTTGCCATCCATGGACGTCCAGTTGGGGTTCGAACGCTGCTGGACTGGTTGTCTAGTTGCAGGCTCACCCTGATGTATGTGTTGTATTCATGCTATTCATTTGGTGGGGCCCACTGTGATATATATGGGCCACCATGAGATATGTATTTCACCCAGATAGTCCATCTGTTGAATGCTCAGTAGGTCCAGATGGTTGAGAGGGCTGGACGTCCAGCAAGGGCCCAACTTGCTCCATGATATTTCTTATTATAAAGTCATGAGACCCACCAGGTTGAAAGTGTAATACATACACACTATATCTTTATTTTTTTGAGATCATGGGCCCCATTAGTGCCTTATAAGTCCAACCTTCCATCTGATAGAATGAGGACCAGATCGTCCAAATTTCTAGATGTCCACCAGGCCCAGATGGGCTAGACGTCCAGCTTTAGATCCCACTTTAATGTATATGTTGCCTATCCATTATGATGGATTTTGTGGGCTGTTTTGTAAACCACTATGATGTATGTGTTGTACACCTTACCCAACTATTTTCTGGAGCCTATGGGCTGCCCCAAGAGGCCCACCATGATGGATGTGCTATATATATCCTGCCCAACCATTTTGTTGGGCTATGGGCTACCCCATGTAGCCCACCTTGGTATATGTAGACCATGGGCCGTCCCTTGAAGCCAACCATGATGTATGAGATAATATGAATGCTGCCCATTTATTTTTTAGCTATTGTAAGGGCCATGGGCCCCATCGTGAGATAGTTTCTATAACGGGCCCCACTCTAGGAGGTAATGGTGGTTAAATGTCCATGTTGTAAACCTCCTTAAGGCCCATTCTCATCTTCTCTTAGTTGGTTAACCCAAACCGTTGGGTGATGGTGCTTCCACCGTGTCTGATAGATTTTTCCAAGCCATAAAGCTCATCTTGTGCTTATTGGGCCCCATAGGAACCCAGTTTACTACATGATTAAGAGGGTGAGGAAGCTCACTCTTGTACTTAGGCTCATCCTCTTGACTTCCCTTGTTATATACATTAGACTTACCCATGAGGCCCATTCTTGATAGGAGTATGTCATTTAGTCCATCTATTGATTGTAGGAGAGTACATCATCACCGCTGGATATGCCTAGCATAACATCATGATACATGCCCATGCACATCATTTATGTGCTTATTATAAGGAGTGATTAATCATAACATGTGCCATTGAGCTGATTGTTTATGGGACTCCCTGAGAGATCGAGTTGCTCCACATGAGCACGCTGTACACACAGGATTAATGCATGACTGAATAATATGACTCATGCGTCTCACATTTATGTGATACGATCACTGTACACCCTAGCGACATCAAAGTTGTGGCTTCCATAGGCATATCGTGGATGGCAGGATTGAATACTAAAAATATTTGGTTCTAGCACTACAACACTTAGGATGTCCTTAGGTGAAAGTCCCAAAACCCTTATGGTACCAGGAGGATGCTCCAATGTCGTTACCAAGTAGATACATGAGAGCACGAGTGCCGAATACTAGTAGGCCGCATCTTTCACCGTGTCATGGTCGGTTGAAAGAGGGTGTGGCCTTATCCGCCCAAGGATTAGAGAGCAAAGCTAGGCTAAGTTTGACCTACTCAGAAATGGGCCTGCTACTGACGAGCTGAGTAGATATTGACTGACTACTGACCAGAAAGGTAGTGAGGTCTCTTACACTCACTTGGCTATGTTCCTAGGGGAGCGGCAGTCATTGTAGAGTGCACTAGACCCTAATGATATTACAGAGATAGACTGTACTGATATGTGGATCAGCTGAGGACTGGTATGCTTTCGTCGCATCTTGCATATGACATTTGACCATGTAGGCCTTGCATCGCATAGCCTTGGTACGGTTGAAGCATTCATGGGCTTGCCATAATCTTTTCGTATTACTCTAATATTACATACTTGACACATACCTTATGCACACACGTATACCACCCTTTAAGCTTTTTATAAGCTTATGCACAACCGTTCCCTTTATATGCGTTGTACTCAAAAGTTTTTTTTTTTATAGTGGATATATGGTGATGTTGTTGTTTGTGTCTAAGTTATACTTATGGTTATTCTTCTTTTAAAAAAAATAAATTCATGCTGAGATTTTTGCTCCCCCACCTAAGACTTCTGCACCCTTATCTGAGACTAGCGTAGCACCAACTGTGTCCGTGAGTGTTGACCAGCTATAACAAATCTTGCAGGCTATGACTACTGCCTTCTAGGGGTAGGGCAGGGGACCCGTTGAGACGCCCAAGCAGGCAGCGCGCGGGTGCCCTTTTACGATAATTTACTTGGCTTGATCCCCCACGATTCCAGGGAGAGCCTGACCCTACCGCAGTAGAGAGATGACGCTCCCAGGTGGAGAAAATTTTTGACACCATGAGATGTACAACTCAGGAACGAGTCCCGCTAGTGATATTTATACTTCAGGACGAGGCCGAGCATTGGTGGGCCTCAGTCACCCGTGCTGCAGGGGCTGATTTTGTATGGATGTGGGAAGAGTTTGTAGACTTGTTCGATCGAAAGTTTTTCCCTAACCACATCCGACAGCAGCGTGCACTTAACTTCGAGACTCTAGTGTAGGGGGATATGACAATATCTCAGTATGAGGCCTACTTTATCACGCTGTCGAGATTCGTGACGTATCTGATTAATGATGAGGAACAGAAGGCCCGCTATTTCGAGAATGGCTTACATTTTGGCCTCCGGGGCCGTGTCGTTGGGCACATGCTCCCGATTTTTGAGCATGTAGTGTAGAGGGTCCAGATCTATGAGGCAAAGTGGGATGATTCGCAGAGGGTTCGTGGTCAGAGGGGAGACCGAAAGAGGAAGGCTCCCTCTGGTAGCTCTCAGCAGCAGCAGCACCAACCACGACAAAGGCGTGCAGGCCGCCCAGCCACCTGAGCACCAACAGCACCTCCCACACTTCCATATGAATTTTCCTGTAAGTGGAGAGAGAGAGGAGAGAGTAGAGAAGGAGTAGAGTGTGAGGAAGAGCTCCAAAAGGCTAAAAATTAGGGAATCTCCTTCCCCTTTCTCAATTCCGCATCGGAGCTTGCAACCCCACCACTGCGGGAGTAGCTCACCAGCAATCGGAAGTTATCCTTCCAACTCTCTTTCAATTTTAGTGCATTAGGCTACTTACGTGTGTCCTAACATGCAAATCATATTGGCACAGGGCTCCAACACATGAATTAGTGGGACCGGCACCTTGGAAGCGGCTCTGCAAGCCGTCGAACCATACCTAGTTGCGGACCATTATCCTTAGGTGGCCATTTATCGAACTTAGGCTAAAATTAATGTTTGTGTGTGCAAAATTTACTTTGCATGTTGATTTACAAGGAATCCGTTAGTAAATAGTTTGCTATAAAAATGCCTAAATATGTTTAGAGTAAGAGATGCTTAATTTCATGTCAAATTAGACTAAGTCATTATAATTTTTTCTTCTTTTTTTTTCCCTTGTTTCCCTTATGTGAAACTGAATATGGTTCATCCCTAAGTCTGAAGTAATTTGGGAAAATTGTACCGCATGTCTCCTATGCAATTAAATTGAGTCAAATACTTGTGGATTGTTTGCATGCATGCCTGAATTTTTTGAATTTAGGAGTAGTACATGATCTTCTTATGATGATAAGCAATTTGAAACTTATTTACATGCATGTCTGAAATTTCTACAATTAGAAGTAGTTCATGAGTTTCTTATGATATTAAGTAATTGAAACTTATATACATGCATGCCTAAATTTCTACATTTAGAAGTAATTCGTGATCCTTTTTATGTCATCAGGTAAATTTAAATCCCTTTGTTGGGTTGGTCAATGGGTTGGTCAATGAAACTTCAAGGTCTGTACAGGCAGCCCCACCAGTTAGGCCGCCTAGCGACCAATCTAACGAATTTAGGTCAAACACGGGAACTCGGCAGTAGTTGGACTTCGTGGGTTGCTCGCAACCAATGCCGTATGTCCCGCAATTCGCTTGAATTGGACGAATTGGTCAACTAATTAACCAACCATGTGTGTTAAACATGTATAGTCACACCTGCATGAATCTAAGGCACCCCTTACCTTTGAGAGGCCTACTGATAACCGTTATTGATTTAATTGACTCATGAGCTGGGCATGGTGGAATGGGACACCATGTTTGATCTGTCGGTTTATGTTGGGGTGACGAGCCTCCCCATAGTGAGTAGTGAGTAACCAAGTCTCAGGAGCCGGGCTTGGTGGAATGGGACACTGTGTCTAAGCCGTTGGCCTACATTGGGGTGACGAGCCTCTCCGTAACGACCAACAAACACAGGAGGTGATAGGTCCTTGTTCGAATGACCCCCGTCAAATTACTTAGTCGATGGTTCCGTGCTAGAGTAGCATTCGAATGACTTGGGCATGAATGGAATTAGGTGACTAACCATTCCATATGATGATTTGGTTATGTGACAAGCCTGTACCTCGAAACTGAGTGATCATACTCAGTGTTTAGGTGACGACCCATACCGAGTTGATCCTCATACTTTTAGGTATCATGCCTTACCCTTGGAATTATTAATTTTTGAGACAAATGGATAATAACTAAATTCGAATCATGGATTGCAGGCTCAGAGCCGCTACAGCCGCCTTGGGCCAAGTGATCTGGATAAGTCCATTGATTAAATAGAGGTGTTTCAGCTTTCTCAATTTTGTTAAATGAACGAAATTAATTAAATAATCGACTAACATAAATATTCACGGCATTGCATTAGCATGGGCTGATGACTTGACAGTCGAGGTCACATTGAGGAAGTGTTAGGCATTGCGAACATAAGATGGTGTCGTTCGAGGGAGTGTTGGATGGCGAGGGCATGCATCATATCATAATAACATGAATATACATTAAAAAGAGTAGTTAGGAATATTGTGTTTGATGTTTTTCATTAATTACACCTATGGAATTAATAACATGTGTAACTTATTACTAATAAAATCCACTGAGTTGATAACTCACTCCGACTCTGGGACGGTGTTTTAAAACACCAACCAGACACTTTTATAAATGCAGGCACTAAGAATCCAATGCGCTGGACGAGGCGTTCATAGACTCAGAGGAGGAGCTCTCCTATTGCCAGCTCCTGGGTGGGCCACCGTAGTTGCCCTAGGGCTAGCGATGGGGCCATAAGATAGGGTTATTTTTGTATATTTTTTGCACATTTGTATATTTTTAGAACTGTAAACTTTCCTTAGTTGTAGTCCTATATTTTGGATAGACATATTTCACTTGTCAACTGATTTACTTGCATTAAAATTTATGTTTATTTTAAGGTACATCGCATAGTATATTTTAATTATACGAACTGCTCAAATGCCAGGTGAAACGAATTTCAAAATCTCGCTTCCACAAAACATAAGTGGAACTCGAGAAATTCGAGAACTGAGTATCACTCGGTCCTCAAAAATCCGAGGCGTTACACAATATGCTTTCACCATCAGTGGATAGGGACACTGATTGGTACTACCCTTGTTGCCCCGAGCTTAGCATAAGCAAGGCTTACAAGGGCGGCATGATGCATGGGTTTTATCCACACCATCCATCGATTTTTTATATCATTTTAGGAATGAGCCAAAAAATAAGGTAGATCAAAGGTTCTCAGGGGCTATAGTAAAGGAAGTATACAATGATAATGACCCGTGTTGAAACCTTCTTGAGGCTCACCATGATGTTTATTTGCTATCCAACCTGCTCATTAGGTCACATGGACCTAAATGAAGGGAAAATATAAATATCAGCTTGATCCAAAATACTGTGGCTAGTAAGAAATTTTTATTAGTGGGTGTTATACACTTTAGCCTTAAATCTCTGCATTTTGAGCCTTTTGAGCTTGTGCCATTGAATACTTAGAGCTCATGCCAGTGAAATCGGATTGCATGCATAGCATCAGTGTGCTTTTTATCATAGTAAACTTTGTTGGGCCCACCGTGAATGCATGTGGTTTATCCATGCCGTCCATCCACTTTTCCAGCTTATTTTAGGGGTTAAGCCCCCAGTTGAAGCATATCCAAAGCTCGAGTGGGCCACACCATAGGAAACAGTGGGAATAATGATTTCCACCATTAAAACCTTCTTAAGGCTTATGCTGATGTTTATTTGTCACCCACCCTGATCATAAGATTACACATACATGGATGAAGGAAAAAATAAATATCAATCCAAAATTTCCATGGCCCCCAAAAAATTTTCAATTAATTTACATTTTTTCCAATGATGTGGTCCACTTAACTTTGGTTATGCTTCATGTTGGTGTATTTTTATGAGTGAATCTTTTGCTCGACCCATCCCTCGCCTGCACAATAACAAATACAAAGGGGACCCTAGCTAGAGCCGGGGAATCTCCGATGCTTAAGTCAGTCTCGGGAACAATGGCAAAGGATTTAGAATTTTTCTGTTGTGTACCTTCTACCGTAAATGAGATGATCCTTTATAAGCTTGGGAGAATCCTATCGTATGAGGATTCTTTTTCTTTATCTTCGGAGAATTGATCCTTTTGACAAATTTCACCCGATCCCGAGATCCTCGGGATCGGACACCTGTACTTCTGAATTTTCGGGACAGTATTTGTATTCACACCGTCTTTCCTTGGCTCGGCTCAGCCGTTACTGACTCTAGAAGAGTATCGGCTGGCTTAAGAGAATTAGTTTTTTTCCTTCTTACGGGCGGAATAGTCTCGATATTTATCCATCATCCTTCCTTACTCCGTGGCCGACGCAACCAACTAATCAAGTCGGTTTCTCATTATCGGTCGAGTGACTTATAACTTATTTGGCCTTAGTCGGCTTACACTGACGTTGCTAACTCATCAACTGAGTCAACTTAGGTCACCTCTTCCTCCTGGCTTCGTATACCGGTATCTCGGACCTAGCTGCTTTCTTCGAAGATCGGGAAAGTAGGGGTAGAGTTGGTTCACTCCATATCTGAGTCTTCGGACTTGGTATATTTTTCACCAACAGTAAGCCCCCTTACTCCTTGTGTCTCTTGCAGCACTAAGGAGTAACGAGTTTTTAGGTCAGTTTGGGACCGAAGCCGAGGTTATGATGAGACAATTAATGCTCTTTGGGTCATCCTTAGCTTGTGACAATTCGTTTCCCAAGGTTGCACGAGCTGTCAACCGCCAAGTCATTATTCCCGCGAATGGACGTCGGAAGCGTGGCGAAGACATTACCGTCATCAGACGGTGTGCGAAAGGTGTCGAGCAGGGGAGTCGAGGCAGGCGTCATTTCGTCTACCCATTAAATGCTCTTGCCATATGACAAGGCTATAAAAAAGGATGGAAGAAGCATGCGAATTTTATTTTCACCATTCGCTCTCCTGCTCCTCTGTTCTCTTCCTGTTTTCCCCCTTTCTTCTTCTCTTCCTCCGCGATTTTTCGCTAAGCCTTCGCTCGTGCCATTTTCTTCTCAGTCATCTTCTTTTGCGTCCATTACTGCCTTCTCCGGTGAGTTTTCTCCCTCCCTCTCTATTAATATTAATGGCTATGCATGGCTCTCAGAGCCCCCGGGAGGGAACTTCCAATGATGAGGGTGAGTCGCAACATTTTTGAAATGTTACGGAGCCACCCTCTTTGCTGGCGGAGATCGCCATTGATGCGGACGCTGCTTTCTGACTTGTCAGGAGGGCCGCTGAATCGTCGGCAGAGCGTCCTGCTCTGGTCAGTCCTTCTAGTGGCGGGTCATCTCTGGTAACCCACCCAGGGAGACCCAATCCCGCGTTGAATTTGCTGGAGGAGGAAGAGGGAGAAGATGAAACAACGATCCCTGAGAGAGCCGCTGTGTCGGCCCCCGTGACTCGGTCAGCGCAAGCTTCTGAGTCTTCTTTCGAGGATGATCTGAGCGGTCTCGTTGCATCAATTTTAACTGAGTTTGATCTAAACTGAATCCGAACCGGGTACCATATCCCGAACTCGGTTATAATTCAGCTTCCTCGTCTGGATGAGTTTCCTGATCATCCCCCTGCTGGGATGGTTACAATTTTTCAGGTCTCGATGCAATGTGGCTTGCGTCTGCCTCTACAGCCCATTGCCTGAGATTTTTTATCTCGTGTCAAGTTTGCTCCCTGCTAGATAGTCCCGAATGGGTGGAGGAATTTGTTCGGGTGCACAGTGTTATGGGCTGAGCTTGAGTAACCCCCACTGACAGTCGATGAATTCCTCTACTTGTACCAAGTAAAACCGAATTTAAATTTTTTCGGTTTTTACTTTCTGAGCATATGGCGAGGTAAGGGTGGTTCTCTTATAACCGACCCACCAACTTCCAACAAACACTGAAAGGAGAGATGGTTCTGGGCATGTGGACATTGGGAGACGACTGATCCTTAGTCCTTTGAGTCTCGAGTCTTCCGATCAATTCGCAAAGCAGGTGACTCGGCTTAATACCTTTTGTTTCTCCACGTTGTAATGCTTCGAATCTGACCTTATGGTGCCGTGTAGATATCTCGAAGAAAAGGAGGAAGCTCAGATCCAGTGACCTAGCTCGGATCAGGGATCTGAAAAAACTAAGTGCGGAGGATCGGTCTTGAAAGTTGCTGTTGCAACCAGAGCGTCTTCACCTTGCAGGTTTAGACTCGTTTGTATCAGGTAACTCCTACTACATTTTCATGTTCTCTCAGCTCTTTGTCTGACTCGCCTTTGTTCTTCTTTTCAGATCTACCTGAGGCTCGACCCTTTCTTAAGCCGGCCTCCGTAAATATGGCTGAGTCTCGACCTTCCCTCAAGCCGCTCTCTAAGGCGAAGGCTCCTCCAAGGTCGGCCCTTTTATCAGGGATTCGGCCTTCAAAACAACCAAAGACAGCTCCAAAGGCAAAGGAGCTAGCTGTCTCATCTGCCTCTGTTCTGGCTGCTCCGTCCGTGGTTGTGCTCTCTGACCCTGATGAGAGGGCGGAAGAGGTGGATGCAGCGCCTCCTGTGTTCCAGTCGGCTTCTGAGCCGAGACTCGTTGTAGAGGAGGTCCAAGGCAGAGAGAGGGGCCGAGTGGAGAATCTTCAAGAGGGGAGATGACTCAACAGGAGTCATCGCCCTTCTAGAAGGTTATCTCGGGGATGATCCCTTGGGCCATCGCTCACGGGAGTGAGAAAGACTTCGCCAGCTTCTACAATGCCCCCACACTGCAGACCCTTGGTCATACGGCGAGGTCACTCTTTGAGGTAATATCCTTTCTTTTTTTCTCTGTAACTTCTGATTTTGGGCTCTCGTTACAACTCGCTGTTTCCTGTTTGCAGTTGGCCCCTGTATGGTCAAAGCTTGCTCGGAGTTGTCTGCGGCTCAGAAGCTTGCGGTTGAGGCAGAGACGGCTAAGAAACTTGCGACCGAGGCACAGGGACGCCGCGAGATCGCCGAAGGTCAGATTGGCATTATGACTGGTGACTTGTCACTTGTCAGGAAAGCTGTCGAGGATGCGAAGACCGCTCTTGAAGACGCTAAGGCTGAGAGTGCTCGTTTGGTGTCTCTTCTGTCAAAGGCCATGGAAGAGAATCGACATCTTCGTCATGTCCATGGTGCTTACGAGAGCACCTTAGCTCATGCCAAAGCCGACGCCGCGACACTCATCTAACAGACTCAAGAGGAGGCCAGTCGAGCCAAAGAGGCTCAGGACCGGGCCATAGATGTCTTTCTCGAGTCTTCAGATATTGAAGAAGAGAGATATCACCTTTATTAAGGTGGTTACAAGGCCTACGTTTTAGAAATGAGGGTCGCCTTCCCCGACCTTGACCTCTCTACATTTGAGGCTGATAGTCTGGAGGCCGAGGCTACCAGGGATGGTAGTGCCGATGCCTCTACAGATGAAGAAGCTCCCACTGCTGCTGTTGCTGGCCGCGAGGTCGATCCCTCTGGGACTGCTTTGGGAGTAGTCCAATCTGGGACTGCTTGGGGAGTAGTCCAATCTGGGACTGCTTGGGGAGTACCCCCGTCCGAGGGGTAGTGGCTCTGCTTCATTTTTGGCACTCACACCAGCGTAATTTCGGCCGAGCCTGAGCTTCTTTTGGTACCATCATCAGCTCCTCAAGCTGACTTTTACCCAGGGTCGATTCAAGAGCATCTGTAACCTAGAGAGACCACTCCCTTTGTCGGAACTAACTATGTGCTTCTTCAATGTAATCGAAGTAGAGTCTGATGTAACTCGATGTAAAACACTTAAAAGTGATGAATGAAAATTCTCAGTTTTATTGAATCGACACCGTTTACATTTCTTTTTCACTTTTTTTTTATGGCCATCTTAAGGGTAATAGATTTTGAGATGCTCGGTGTTCCAGGGGTGAGGCAATAGTTGTCATTTAGGTTTTTCAACCGATACACTCCAGGTCGGATGGTACTCGAGACGACATAGGGTCCCTCCCAATTGGGTCTCAATGTGCCCGCACCAACTTCTTTTGTATTTGAAAACATTTTTCGGAGGACCATATCTCCGGCACGGAATCGTCTGACTTTGACTCGGGTGTTGTAAAATCGAGCTACTCGTCTCTGCCGAGCCATACTCGTAACCGAGCTTCTTCTCTTTTCTCTTCCACTAAGTCAAGCCCGAGCGATAGGAATTCTTCATTTTTCTGTTCGCTGAATGAATTAACTCGGGTAGAACGTATCTCGATCTCGACCGGGGCAACTGCCTCCTAGCCATAAAAGAGGGAGAAGGGAGTTTCTCCGCGACAGTCCGAGCTGTGGTTCGGTAGGCCCACAATATATTCGGGAGTTCTTCAGCCCATGCTCCTTTGGCTCCATCGAGCCTCGTTTGGAGTAATCTTATTAATGGCCTCGACCTGTCCATTTGTCTAAGGATGATGAGGCGAAGCGTACATGTTTCGGATCCCGAGATTACTGCACATCTCGCGGAACTGTCTATTGTCGAACTGCCTTCCGTTATCAGTGATAATAGTCCGCGATATCCCGAACTGACATACGATGTTCTTCCAAACAAAGATTGTAACCTTCTGTTTAGTTATCTTTGCTAATTGCTCGACTTCGGCCCATTTTGTGAAATAGTCCACCGCAACCACGGCAAACTTGGCCTGGCCCTTTCCCAAAGAAAATGATCCGATGATGTCAATCCCCCACTGTACAAAGGGCCAAGGACCAATCATCGGGGTCAAGTCCTCGGGGGGCTACCTCGGGACAGCTGCGAATCGCTGACACTTATCGCACCTTTGGACAAACTTCTTAGCGTCATGTTGTATGGTCGGCCAGTAGTATCCCTGCCGCAGGACTTTGTGGGCGAGTGAACGTCCTCCTGAGTGGCTTTCGCATATTCCTTCATGTACCTCCCATAATACGTAGTCGGCTTCATGGGAATTCAAACATTGTAGTAAGGGAGCGTAGAATCCTTTCTTGTACAGTACCCCATTCAAGATAGTGTAGTGCGATGCTCGGATCTTTAGCCGCCGAGCCTCGGTGCGATCTTCAGGTAGCTTTCCCTAGTTGAGATAATGGACGATAGGGTCGAATCAGGTGGGTTCCAACTCAATGGCATGTATAGTCGAGTCGATCGGTTCATTGATACTCGGCTTAGCCACGTATTCGATCGGAACTGATCTGGGTATATCATCTTCATCGACTGAGGCAAGCTTCGCTAACAAGTCAGCTTTGACATTCTCAGTCCTGGGGATCCGAATTACTTCGCATTGCTAAAATCCTTCGATTAATTCTTTGGCCTTCTCCATGTATGCTTTCAGTTGTTCTCTTCCGTGTCTGGTAAATACCAGTGACCTGGTTGACGGCTAACTGCAAATCACTGAAGACATTGAGATGAGTTACACCTAAACTCGCGGTGAGTCGAAGGCCAAGTAGCAAGGCTTCGTATTCTGTTGTATTATTTGATGCTTGGAATCCAAGTCGTAAGGCATATTGCATACAGGTTTGATCGAGAGTCTCTAATACTACCCCAGCCCCGCTTGCCTTAGAGTTGAAGGAGCCGTCGACGAATAATTTTCAGGGGGCAGGGCCGGGTGATGGGTCGAGGGAAGAGGACACCGATGCTCCAATAATTTCATCAGACTTAGACATTGTGTTGATCTGTGGAGTTACTTCGACAATGAAGTCGGCCACGACTTGTCCTTTAATGGTTGTTCTAGGCCTGTACTGTATATCGAACTTGCTCAATTCGATAGCACACTTCGTAAGTCGGCCGAAAGCTTCTAGTTTCTAAAGGATCCGATGCAATGATAGGTCGATCATGATGATGATGGTGTGAGCTTGAAAGTATGGCCGTAGTCGTCACGAGGATACTTCCAGGATCAAGGCTTATCTTTTTAAGGGGAGGATATCTTGTCTCTGCCGGTAGTAATGCTTTGCTGACATAGTACACTGGTAATTACTTTTCGTCACATTCTCGTATGAGGGCCGATCTAATCACTGCGTCAGATACAGCCAGATATAATAACAAAGCTTCTCCCGACTCGGGTTTGGATAACAGGGGTGGAGACCCGAGATAAGACTTCAATTGCTGAAACGCTGCTTTACACTCTTCCGTCCATTCCATTGACTGTTGCCCCTTCAATTGCTTGAAGAACAGGAGATATTTATCGGTGGCTAGGGGTTGTAAACGGTTGAGCGCGTCTTCTCGTCCAGTTAGCCTTTGTATGTCTTTAATCGTCTTGGGAGACTATGTCAAGTAGAGCATTGATTTTCTCGGGATTCGCTTCGATTCCTCGCTGACTAACAAGGAACCCGAGAAAATTTTTCGAGCTTACACCGAAAGTACACTTGCTCGAATTTAACTTCATTTGTATTTGTGAAAGGTCAAGAACATCTCTTCTAAGTCCGCTATATGGTCGGCCACGTGTATACTTTTGACGAGCATATCATCTATATACACTTCCATGGTTCGGCCGATATGTTGAGCGAACATTTTGTTCACTAACTTTGATATGTCGCTCCAGCATTTTTCAAACCAAATGGCACACTCGGTAATAATAAAGACCTTTTTCAGTGACAAAGGTAGTCTTAGATTTATCGAATTGATGCATTACAATTTGATTATACCCAGAGTAGGCATCCATAAAACTAAGTAATTCATGTCTTGCGGTACTATCTACCAACTGATCAATCCGGGGAAGAGGGAAGCTGTTCTTGGGGCAGGCTTTGTTCAGATATATATAATCAATACAGAGACGCCACTTTTCGTTGGCTTTTTTCATGAGCACGACATTAGCTATCCACTTCGAATAGTATATCTCTTCTATGAATTTAGCTTTGAGGAGTTTGCCGACTTCCTCTTTGATGATAACATACCTTTCGGGGCCAAGAGGAGGTCTTTTCTGTCAGATTGGCCGGTAGGTCGGTTCAATGTTAAGTCTGTGAGTCATGACCAAGGGATCGATTCCAGACATATCTTCATGGCTCCATGCGAATACGTCGGCATATCGTAGAAGCAAAGCGATCAAATTATCTTTGAGAGGCGACTTCAGGGATGAGCCAATTTGTACTACTTTCGATTCGTCTATCTCGGTTAATGGTTCCGAAACAAGCTCTTCTATCGGTTGCCTCCGTTCGTGAGATCCAACTCGAGGGTCTAGTGACTCAATCAACGATATCTCCATCAGGACTTTTACTGTTGTTGCATAGCAGCGTCGAGCATCTTGCTGATCTCCTTTTATGATTCCCACTCCCAACTCGGTCAGAAATTTCATGGAGAGGTGGTACGTGGATATCACGGCTTGTAGGAGGCTTAGAGAGGGTTGATCGAGTATGGCATTGTAGACAGATGATTGGTCGATGATCAAGAAGTCAACCATTATAGTCATCTGGTGCGGAGGACTCCCGGCGGTGAGTGGTAATAAAGCGAGTCCACCAGAGTATCCTATGAGTGGGGTTCGGATTGGGCGTAAAGCCGATCGTCCAATGCCCATCTTTTCGAATGCCTGAGTGAACAATATGTCCACAGATGACCCAGTATCTACAGTACGCGAAACACATTCCTGTTAGCAATAATGAGGGCAATGACCAGTGCATCATCATGAGGATGATGAATACCTCGGGCGTCGTCTTCAGTGAATGAGATACAATACTTCTCTCTCCTCTTTTCTTTTGAGGGCCGAGATAGCAGGAGAATCTCGGACTCAGGACGATTAATGCTCCTGACATGATTCTTCCGAGCGTTATTAGAGTCTCCCCCACCTCGAGGCCCACTGATAATAGTTTGGATCTCCCCTGTGGGTCAGTTTTCACTCTGGAGTTCTTCTACAGTGTCGGCTCCTTCCACATGTTCTCCGAATTGGCCCTCTTTAATGAGCCGCTCGATTTCATCCTTTAAGTGATAACAATTACTTATGTTGTGACCATGATCACGATGATAGTGACAATACTTATTTTTACTCCGTCGATTCGGATTCCCTCAGAGTTTCCCGGGCCAGTTAATAAAGCCTTCATTCTTGATTTCCATTAACACCTACTCCTGAGATTTATTTAGAGGGGTGTATGTAGAAAACCTTTTGTTGGGTCGTTTGCTCGACTTACCGTCATCTCGCCTCCGATCGTCTTTTTACTTCTTTCCTTCAGCTGAGTCGGCTTCTTTCTTGGCCGACTCTTTAGCTGAGGGTTTTGTGTTCTGAACCGTCTCACATAAGAGTCGCGTTTCTTCAGCATCCGCATATTTATCCGAGCGAGCCATAAACTCGCCCAGGGTCTCCAGTGAGTTTTTATCTAGGGATGCTAGAAAGGGCTTATCTTTGACTCCTTGCATGAGCGCATTAAGTTCCATCTCTTCCGAGTATTTTCGAACCTGAAGAGATTCGAAGTTGAAATGCTTGATGTAATCCTTCAATAGTTCTCCTTCCTTTTAGACTATGTTGTTCGGATGTGTGGGCGGCTTCAATTTCTTCTTCCCGCCGATGAAGTTAGTAAGGAAGGCATCGCTGAGTTCTGCAAACGAACTGATAGACCTTAGTTTCAATTGTTTAAACTAAAGTCGAGCCACCTCAGTCAAGGTGAGGGAGAAGGCTCGACACATAACAGCATCCGAGGCATCATGCAACTCCATATAAGTTTTGAAGCATTCAATATGCTCAGTTAGACCAGTTTTTTCGGTAAAAAGAGCAATCTGAGGTAGACGGAACCTTTCCGGTAACCAAGCCTGCATTACTTCATCCATAAAAGGGAAAGCTTTTGCCTCAGAATTGGTCGGATGTGTATTCCGACCATGCTTCATATCCGCCATCTCTCTCTCCATTTCTTCCCATACTTCTTTTTTGAAGTCCTGGATATCAGCTCTCCAAGGTTTAGCACTTTCTGTCATTTCCTCCACAGGAAGCCAACTGCGCCTCCTCTGATCTATTCTATGATGTAAGTCTGAGGGGGGCAATGTGGTTGTTGCTGAGCTAGCTGGCGCTGGTTCAGCCGGATCTTGGTGTTGGTTCGGCTGATGAAGCGATCGTGGGGCAGTATGCTGAGCACCAGACGCTGGCGGAGAACTTGTGCTGTCTCGTGATGCTGCTGTATCTGTTGATTATACAGCTGCTCCAACATCTGTTTCATGACATTCATATCGGATCGCATCTCTTGAACCTCTTGATCTAGTCGTGCATTCCCTCGGCCCTGCCGACGGTTGGTCGCGGCAGATGCTATGGGCGGAGCTGCTGTTGGTGCTGCTGGCGGGGCTCCTTGAGCCACGCTGGTAGTGGCTTCATTTGTTTCATTCTGTTCCACCCTTCTAGTTGTCACCATTAGAATTTATTTTTCAGCTTTTCAGATAGAGCGTGAGAAATGACTTTTTGCACGTTTTCCACAGACGACGCCAAACTATTGGTGTATTTTTATAAGTGGATCTTTTGCTCGGCCCGTCCCTCGCCTGCACAATAACAAATACAAAGGGGACCCTAGCTAGAGCCGGGGAATCTCCGATGCTCAAGTCAGTCTCGGGAACAATGACAAAGGATTTAAGGTTTTTCTGTTGCGTACCTTCTACCATAAATGAGATGATCCTTTATAAGCTTGAGAGAATCCTGTCGTATGAGGATTCTTTTCCTTTATCTTCAGAGATTTGATCCTTTTGACAGATTTCACCCAATCCCGAGATCCTCGGGATCAGACACCTATACTTCTGAATTTTTAGGACGGTATTTGTATTCACACCGTCTTTCCTTGGCTCGGCTCGACTGTTACCGACTCTAGAAGAGTCTTAGCTGGCTTAAGAGAATAAGTTTTTTGCCTTCTAACGAGCGGAATAGTCTCGGTATTTATCCGTCATCTTTTCTTACTCCGTGGCTAACGCAACCAACTTATCAAGTCGGTTTCTCATTGTCGGTCGGGTGGCTTATAACTTATTTGGCCTTAGTCAGCTTACACTGACGTTGCTAACTCGTCAACCGAGTCAACTTAGGTCGCCTCTGCCTCCTGGTTTCGTATACCAGTATCTCGGACCTAGTTGCTTTCTCCGAAGACTGGGAAAGTAGGGGTAGAGTTGCTTCACTCCATATCCAAGTCTTCGGACTTGGTATATTTTTCCCCAACACTTCATTTAAGGGCTCAAACCTTAAAATTATATGGTAAAATGGATGGGTGAGTGAATAAAATACATAAATCACGGTCAGCTAACTGTCTTACTTGGCACGAAATTCGCTTCTCAAGCCTTGCCGAGTTCGGGATAGCTGGGGTGGTACCCGTTCTACGTCTATACATGTTGGACGCTAGCGTACTGAGTAAACTCTGTAAGATTCACAAGTGATGTATACATCTTATCTACGCCGTCCATCTATTTTACCATATCATTTTGTGGATGAACTCAAAATTTTAGCATATCCAAAGCTCAAGTGGACCACACCACAGGAAACAGTGGGATAATGATGTCCACCATTGAAACCTTTCCAAGGCCCATGGTGATGTTTATTTGTCATCCTACCCGTTCGTAAGGTCACACAGACATGGATTAAGGGGAAAAAAAATAATATCAGATTGATCCAAAACTCCTGTGGCCCCCAGAAGTTTTCAACGGTAAACATTCAATTCCCATTGTTTCCTATTGTGTGGTTCACTTAACTTTGTATATGATTCAATTTTGAAATTATAATCTAAAATGATCTGATAAAACGGATCAACGGCACGGATAACGTACATATGGTGAGCCCCACACAGTTTACTCAGTAGGCTATAGTACTCCGAGTTAATACGCAATCCGCGTCCGTCTCTATCGTGTTATAGCAGGTTCAACTCTCTCTGTCATATCAGTCTTCGTACATGACTGTTGACGAAGAAATAGTAACACGAAACTAAATAGAAAATCATATACGATGAGACCTACCGTGTCTACTAGGGCCGACAGTCGAGTGGGTTGGGTCTGATTGGTGCTCAACCTTACCTCAACCCTAACCTAGCCAACCTAACCTTTGGTTGGGAATTCTCAACCCAAGTCCAACCCAAGCGGGCTGATTGGTTGGCTAGGTGAATATATGATAATATTTTCATTATTATATTAGTATACTTAATTTCAGTACATGTCCTATTTTTTATATCTATAGTTTTATTAATTATATATATGTAGTTATTTATTGTAAAAAAAACTTCACTTCTTTCTAAACAAGCAAACTAAAGTACAAGACAACTATTCCTTAAAAAAGTTGTGCTGTGTAGCAGGCAATATATTTGGAAGAGAGAAATCTAGTATATCTTGTTAGCATGAGTCATTGGAAATGAGGTGGACCAATGAGACCTAACAACATTAGAATTTCTTATACCTTTAACATAGATGCTCCACACCCAATTATAATTTATTAGCAACTTATATATTGATCGGGTTCGAGTTGGGTTGAGCAATCCGAGTTTGACCCAAGTTTTATCGGATTGGTGTTTATATAGCCCAAGCCCGAGATCAGACTCGATGCATCCTACCCGAGCTCAACCCAATATCGGGTCAGTCATGGGTCGGTTAGGTTGAACCGGCCCAACTTTTAGCCCTAGTCTCTACTACGGCCACCATTTTCACTATTCATATTAAATTGTAAACAATTTATTTTAACCATGCAAAACTATGCCCCACAATGGACGGTTAAAGGTGCTCCATCGTGTTATGTTAGATATGATGCCACCTATTGTTTATTTATTTATTTATGGAGCCCGAGTGCGTGGTGACATGTCAAAAATCTGTAGGGCTCACCGCGATGTATATGTTTTATCCACGCCATCCTTCCTAGCTCATTCCAAGGCATAAACCCAAACTTGAAGCATATATAATGCTCAAGTGGACCACACAACAGGGAAGAGGTGGGGATTGAATGCTTACAGTTGAAAACTTCTTATAGGCCATAAAACTTTTCAATCAAGCCGATATTTGAATTGGTTGGATGACAATAGTGGGCCCTTGGAAGGTTTCAACAGTGGACATTATTATCCGTGGCGTGGTCCACTTGAAATTTGGATATGCTTTAGGATTTGAGGGGATTTGAGGGGGTTTTAATTTCCCCATGGGTTTCAAATCCCCAGAAAGAGGGGGTTTGAAATCCACGGTAAGAGCTCGGATTACACCTAAAATTATTTAATAGTTACATGTGTAACACGTGTGTCACCATACTATTATTCTATTGGGCCCATGACCCACTAATGATATCAAAAAACAAATAGGCTATCAATGACATCACTATTAATTATTTCAATATATGATCAACATCCTTCAAACATTGTCCATGTAAATCAACTATTAAAATTGCTGATTACTCACTTGGACGTATTCTTGTGCTTATGACCCATTTGAGATTTGGAATTTCATTATTTTACAGCAAAGCATATATTCGGTGGGCTTATTACAACCATTGTTTCAAACACTACCTATGTCACTAATTAGAACTATTAAAGTTGATTTAGTAATTAAATTCAAAACCCCATGACCATGAATATGTCATAATACACAGCTACTTTTGGATTAAAGTTATTCCCAATCCAGGGTGCCAAATCCAATAAGAGGATTTCAAATACAGGGGTTTCGAATTCAAGGTTCCAAATCCAAGCTCCCAAGCAGGCTCTTAATTTTGATTTCATTCACTAAAATGATCTGAAAAAAAATGGACGGACCGCATAGGTTTTTTTTCTTTTTTTAAAGGGGCCAGGACGCAAAACGCGTCCCTTTGTCTGAACAAAAGAACGGTTACATGATGCTCAGCTTCGTATGACGCTTGACACGCAGGCATTCAGAAATTGCGCATGTGTGAAATACATTAATTAAAATAAAAGATTGTCCAATCACAGTAGCCAAGTCACTTGGCTGAAAAATCCAAACCTCTAATTCGTGGAAACTTCCTATAAAAATAGTACATTTGGACCGTCCAATAGATGTCCACCAATCCGATAGTCAGATGATCAAATACATCTACAAGGTAACCATAATTTGGGCAATTTAATTTGACTACTTAGGTTCCACGTGTGCAATTTTAAGTGCTGCTTATCATCCATCACTCTCTTCCAGAGTATGAAAGTTTTTCTCAAGAAAAAACAGCCATCGCGTGTTTTTCTCCTTATTTAAATTCCCCCCCTCATTTCAGAGCATTTGCAAGAACTCTCCCTTCTCTGTCCGTCTCTCCCTGCTGCAATGGCGTCGTCTGAAAGTGTCGTCGGATTCGTAGGCTTTGATGATCTGAGCTTAGAAATGGCCTCTCTCCTCATTCAAGCAGGATTTAGAGTCCAGGCTTTCGAGGTTTTTGACTTGCAATACTCTCCTTTTTCTTTTTTTTTTTTTTCAAACTTCCTTTATTAAAGTCCTTCGAAGAGCCATTTTTATTTGATTATAAATCGAATTTTCTGTCTGCAGGAGTCGGAGGCTGTTATGGATGGTTTTGTCAAGCTGGGTGGATCAAAGTGCTCAAGTCCTATGGAGGCTGTGAGAGGTTAACATTGTCTTTTTATTTATTTATTATTTTTTATAATTATGGTTTTTGGTGTCTTGTTTGGATGTTCATAATTGAATTGATTTGGGAAAATTGAGTTGCGGGCTGGATGTTCGGTGTTGAATTGTCAGTGGACTTGTATGCCAATCCAGCTTGTCTAGGTTGCAGGTGCTATCTTGGATGTAGTCGTGGCATTCTAATGGACTTAACTAATTGAATTACCCTTTTAGATGGCTTTTTACCGTTTTCATTTTCAACCATAAAAATATCGACCGACCATTGATCTTGTGTTCACCAATTGGATGGTTAGGATGGTTTGGATTGGTGTACTTTTTGGGTTTTACTTGATCCGCTGTGGGCCCCACATTTTCATTGGTCTGGATTGAGGTATGCATTCTGATGGAGACTGGTTTACTTTCTGGGTTTTGCTTGATCCGTTGTGGGCCCCACATTTTCGTTGGTCTGGATTGAGGTATGCATTCTGACGGACTCAATGAACTGAATTCCCTTTCCAGGTCGTTTACCATTTTCATTTTCAACCGTAAAAATATCAACCGTCTATCTTACATCCCCCCAATTGGATGGTTTGGATTGGTGTACTTTCTTGGTTTTGCTTGGTCCATTGTGGGTCCCACATTTTCATTGGTCTGGATTGAGGTATGCATTCTGATGGACTTAACGAACTGAATTCCCATTCTGGATCGTTTACCATTTTCATTTTTAACTGTAAAAATATCAACTGTCTATCTTACGTCCCCCAGTTGGGATGGTTTGGATTGGTGTACTTTCTGGGTTTTTCTTGATCCATTGTGGGCCCCACATTTTTCAACCATAGAAATATAAACCGTCTATCTTATGTCTACCAACTGGAAGGTTAGGATGGTTTTTATTGGCATACCTTTTTGTATTTTGCTTGATGCATTGTGCGACCCACATTTCCATTGGTCTGGATTGAGGTACATGTATGCGACATTCATCCACCATTTTCGTGGTGGATGAATTGTAGTTTAACAGACGGTGGAGAGGGCACACATGATAATCTAGCCCAAGTTTGCTGGCAGCTGAGACTTTCAGGTTTCACCCATTTATCACTATTTATAACCTCGAGAATCATATCATGCGGTAAATCCTGTTTTATTGGTGAAAATAATTTGAATATAATCATTTAGATAAATTTTATTTTATTATTATTATTAATTTTCAGATCTTAAGATCTTTTTTTTTATAAAAAAAATAAAAAATTCTTGAAAAGCTAGCAAAAGGCAGTGGCAGATTTATCGAGCCAAGCATCGAATGTAGTGATAGAATCAGTCAATATATCATATTATGCAAAGGTCAGAGACAATGTGCAAGAATGATATTTTTGACACTGCAAGCGAGTAAAATGTCCAACGTTTGGTTTACTGAATCTTTATTCAGAGCAAATTATTAGTACTGGATTCTGATTCATTGTAGGTTGGACTTGAATCAAAATGGGTTGGGTTTGGATGTACCACAAATTGCAGGCTGAATAGGCAGCACATTTTGGCACAGCGTGGAAAACAGAACTGCATTATGTGTGATTGGATTTTCTGCTTTCATGCCCCAAATCGACATGCATTGCATTTCAGTTTAGAACTGAAATGCAATGCATCCTGTCTGTGTGCCTGCTGTATCTGGGAATGCCCAACTGTTTCCTAAATGATTATAATAATTATGTAACTCGACAAGATAAATAGGCATTTCTTGTTTCTGCAAGAAACGGTGCAGGTGAGGCACATTCTTCTGTGATCCAGACTGTTCATCTGGTGGGGCACGTTATGGATATGCAGTGCCTCCAAAATCTCCTCCATCTGTCAGCCTTGTCTAGTTGTTGGGATGAATGATGGTTTAGCTGATGCTCAAGAAATGATACACTATCTCATGGGTAAGAATCTTTTGATAAAGGTGATCTTGGGAGTGACCTATTATGTTGGGGTCCATCAGATGAATGACCCAGATAACACACATGCAGGTTCATCAGTACGACCATGTTTGATATTGCACATGATATCACAATCTCGAGAATGGGAAGTATTGCACTTTGCGTGGGGAATATCGCAGATACTGCTTAAGGTTTTGCAGTCGGAAGGGAACTTTAGGAAAATGGTGTAATTTTTCAATGGAACTTCTGGAGATGTTAAAAGACACATGATTTCACACTAACAACTAAAAAAATACCAAAAAAGAGAAAAAAAAATGCATAATAGTTTTTAAATTATCATTTTGGTAATGAAACTGTGCCCTCTCGTGCATAAGTGTTGCAATTATGTCCAAAATGAGTTCATATCACCCCAAGAGAATGGTTTGTTGAAAGGAAATATCAGTCTCATGTTCCTTTTTTTCTTTATCAATCACATTTTTGCCTTGTGATGTACCAAAGAGAGGGATTGAACTACTACTTTTTTAATGTATGGGGTTTTGAACTTGAATTGAGGGGAAAGGTATACATACCAATTGTAGATTCACCACTCTTGCCATATAGTGAAGAAAATTCCAACAATTGACCATGGAATTAATTTTCAGCACACTTCTAATTTATTCAACTAGAAACAAAAGGATGACAATCTTCTATAGAATGAAGGATTGAAATCTGGTCATGGGGGGCATGGTCCCAGGAAATATCATAGATATAGCAGGAAATATCATAGATATAGCAGGAAATATCGAACATATTGCGGTAAATACCGGGAATATCATAGATATTATGATATACTGGTCAATTTTGACGATAGTATCATTGATATCTTGTAAAAAGTGTATAGTAATGTATCATACCTGTCGTGGCTAAACCAAGATATCAGCTGAAATTTCAATAATTTGAACACTGTTGTAAGGTTGTTGGTGCAACAAGGAGCTTGGAGTACCTTCTAGGTCAGTCAAGCATTGTATTTTCCACTTGTAATATGGAGATACCATTATTTCTAAATGAAATTTTATGATCATTCCCACTTTGCTGGGACTTCCAAGTTTTTTATAAATTACTTGAAAAATGTATAGGTGGGGAAGAGGGTTTAATACTCTGAAATTGCTTAGTAAAGGAGTTCATTGTAAAAAACAGTAGTTATGCATGTTTCGATTCATGTATTACCTATAATCTTTAGGTTCCTTCTCTTATTGTATGCTATTCCATTGCCTTGTGGATAAACTTCTTTTATTTGTAGAATCTAGAATCATGTTTGTTGGTGCAGATACTAATGTACTCATGTTTCTTGGTGCAGATGCTGCAAGTGTGATAGTATTCATCTCTTCTGCAGACCAATTAAACAAAATATTCTCTGGGAATGAGGGTGTTGTGAAAGGTTGGTACAAAATGTTTTGCATGCTACTTTGGTTGATACATGGATCCCATCTCTAATATATTGATTTTTTAAATTATTATTTTGATATATGGTTATGCAGGGTTGCCCAAAGATGCAGTCCTCTTGGTCCGGTCAACAATATCACCAGCTCATATTCAGAAGTTTGAGAAGCATATTATAGGCAAAATTTACTTTCTTGATTTTGTGTTGCAGTTGTATGCAATAAACTCCATTCCTATAGTTGATTTGTATTAACTATTCCATTTACAGGTTTTCTATCATATTTTATCGGTAATTCTTTTAATGCATCTAAGACCACACACAAGTCATAAAAAGATGTCTAGGCCACACAAGTTGTTCAATCGAAATCAAGCCATCAAAACATATATCACGCCCTGATCAAGCCCATCAAGTGATCTTGATCATGTATTGGACTGATCCAACTATCCAGATTAAAGATCTGGACTATTTAACTAATCTGGAGCATTTCAAATCCTCAATTGATTAGATCACATGCGGACCAGATCCATGGTCGGATGGTGTATGGATCTGATTCAATGGTTTGATTGATTTGTGTGGTCTATTAATACGATCAGATGGTGTTGATGGAACATACATATTGCTTGTATTTAATGGGATATTTTGGGTATTTACTCATTTAGAATATTCTTAGTTCCCTCTTAGATGTAGAATCTTTTGAATAATTGTCTATTGATGCAGGCCCATGACCTATTACAGGGCCCAAACTGTTTATCTATAGATCTAGGGCCTAAATATCAAGATTTGCAATTTACCATTTGTGGAAAATATGGAGGCTGATTTAAAGATGTGATTGAAGATATGGGGAGATGTAATTGAAGATATAAGGGTTAATTTGAAGATGTGATTGAAGATTTGGAAGATGATTTTCTAGATTTATTTATACTATTGTTAGGCTTTTACCATCTTAGGTAGATTAGATTGATTTGAATCAATTAGGCTGATTTGATTTCAAATCTATCTTTTTTTTTTTTTTTTTTTAGGTAGGGGGGGGGGGGGGTTTCTGTGTATTGTAAGAAGTTTGATATCGAAACTCCGTGTGTCAAATCCATTATGGTTTTTTTTATGTCATAGGTAGTTTTAAAATAATGAAGTCTAGATATGTGTAACATCTCTTTAGATCTTTAACTTTTTTTTAAAAAAAATTAATTAATAATTTATTTTGGCTTATATAAGGACCTTGAAGGCCCTATGTAATTAAACAGTTGATGAATGTTTTGAATAGTGAATGAAGAGTGTTTCTTCTTCTTTTCTGGCGATGGAAATTGTTAATTTGGTAGAGTGATTCTACGTAGTTATCTTTTATTTTTTCTGTTGCATCATTTGGGTATTAGGCAAGTCTTTCCATGGGATTTGTTCCTTTTTTTCCCCCCATTTTGTTCTTAAAAATTTCAGCCCATAGCCTGTTCTGAGCCAACCCATTCATCAACATGGTGATGTCATCGAGAAGTGAATATCTGTACGCTTCGTAAGATTATTCATGTTCCCACTCCAACCCTATTATGAATGCCCTTGTCCTCTATATGATTCCTAAGTTACACTAATTATCATCATTGCCCATCCTATAATTCCAATCCCTATTCATCATCTTGTGACTTCAATGACGAGTCACGAGCGATATTGATATCCCTCTTCTTGCTTCACGCATATATGTTGGTTATTTAGAGATGCTAACTTGTAGTGTAGAGTCACATGGGGAATCAAAGAAGGATGAGATGAAGAAAAAAGGTGGAGGTGTTATTTGAAACATGCGAGAAGGTACTTTAGATGATGATAGAAATCAAAGAAGATACAGTAAAAATTAGTGAGTGGCTCCAGAACTATTTTGATCATACCCATTAAAGGAAGGTCATGTTGGATCTCAATTTCTTATATCTGAAGATCTGACGAGAGTCATGTTTGAAAGTGTTGTCATCTATGAGAAGTCCACCATTTGATTGATCGATGGATCCATAAATAGATCTGTTGAAGGATTATATGGATCGATAGATGAAGTGACAAAGAGGTTCACCGAGTTAAAGGGAAAGTCGACATTTGAAGTGATCGATGCATTAATGTTGGATCTACACTTGAATTCATTAGTGGATCATTCGATGGATCCATTGACGATGGCAGTCACTTTGATAGACATGCAAATAGGTCTCAAAACTCAAATTGAAGCACCTTTGCAAATGATGACTGCGGCACAAAAACGGGGCAAATGTTTTAGGATCCACAAAAAACTTTGAAGTTACGACATGAGAGTTGGCTTCCACAAAAGTGCAAGTGAAAGAGACATCGTGTACAATGGACTATAGAGAATGTTAGTGTATAGTTTTTTAATGTGCACATTGATGCGGACATCAGACCCTTCAAAGTTTATCAAAGATGAAGGCGGTCGACGAATACATCTTTGTGGCTCGATGATAGTTCATGGCACAACCGAGGATGATTTTGAAGATATGGTTAATTGCACAAGTAAATGATGATTTTGAAGATCTAGTTAATTGCAAAACTAAGGATGATTTTGAAGACCTTACACGTGTCCTCGGATTAATTGAAGGCCCCACATTAGGAGGGTGCACATGTAGGATGAGTTAGAAGACTGATCTGTTACGCATGATTTTCTTTTTTTTTTTTTAAATTTTTTTTAGAAAACTTTGTTTTGCGCGTTTATTTTTTACTTTTGTTATAGGGTATTTTAGTCATTTTCTTTTAAATCCGAATTTTATAAATAGGGTGCTTTCTACCTTAAACCATATAATGATGTTTTTTTATGAAAGCTTGGTGCCTCATTTTTCTTTTCTCTCTGTGGTAAGTTCTTCTCTTCTCCTAATCTCTTCTTCTTCCAACTTCTTTCTAGCTCTCCTACCCTCTTCTTCTCTTCCTATGCCTAGTCTTTTTTTTTTTTTTAGTTGCTATTGATCCTGAAATTCTGAGAATTGATCCCAATCCTCTCTTAGATTTTCCAGCCGTCCCTATTTCAAAAATCCTTTGATTTCTTGTACAAGAGAAGCTGCATTGATTGTTGGATTGATACTATGCAAGATTGGGAGGTCCCATCCCTCGTCAGATCCAATCTACGCATGATTTGAATACGGTACCGCAAGATTGTGATGATGGTCTGCAACCATTGCATGTTCCCTTTATTATTATCTTTACTATGATGTGGAATGTGAATCTTTCAATTGATTTCCTTAGTTTATTTCGCTGGATCGTTTTTGTGCTCACACATGCATTCTAGTTTAGACTGTCCTACATCAAATTTGGTATCAAAGCTTTAGGTTTTGCATGGTTTTTGTTAGATCGAGTTATCTGAACGTAGGATCATCCATTTTCTCATCTGGAATTGTCTAGATAATTCCAGATTTACATCCCACAGAAATTATGAACCTGATTTTTCAGATTCATAGTCTTGTGAGATATAAATTTGAATTTCCAGATTTGTGTTTTCATTCTAGTTAAATATGAAAATCTGCAGCATTCATACATCATATAGAAATAGGATCATACATCCATATTGAGGTCTGTTCAAACCTTAAGAGTTGAGTTTGGGAAAATCGAGTTCGAGTTTTTGATGTATGCTCACTATAAGTGGTGAGGGTTTTGGCCAACACCCCATCATGAGTAACGAGCAATTAAGCAACCACCTCACTCAATTACTTTAAGGTTTGAACAACAAAAATATCAAACGAAAACTAACCACCACCAAGGCTAGATTTGAGTAATTAGAGGCATCCTAAAGGGAGAACCCCATTGTTGGGGGAGATGCACAGTCGCAGGTAGGTGGTGTTGGTTAGGGGCTAGCCCCAAGATAAACCTTCACCAATGACAGGCATGTGGGTAGAGAACGGGCATATCAGGACCGCTTTGATCCTGACGAGAGGGCCATGAAGAATGTCATTATTGATGCCCCGAGCTTTGATGGTCGCTTTGACCACAAGGCATTCCTTGATTGGTTAGTTGACATGGACCACTATTTTGAGTGACATGAGATGTCAGAGAACCGATAAGTGTGGTTTGCCAAAATGAAGCTTGTAGGGCAAGCGAAGATGTATTGGACCAATAATGAGCGTAAGATTGAAGGGGTGGGAGGAGCTCCCGTTACCCAATGGAGCGAGATGAAAACTATGCTAAGAGAGAAGTACCTCCCTCTCTCTTATCCCCAGAAGCTCCTGGAACAATGACAATCTTTACGCCAAGGATCCATGCTTGTCACGGAATACATCGCAAAATTTGAAGAATTTATGATGCGGTGTGACATTGAGGAAGATCCTCTAGTAACGCTCATGCGTTTTAAGATAGGCCTTCGATCAGATCTTCAGCGTGAGCTTTGGGCTCGTCCCGTGACAGACTTGGACAATATGTACTAAGTGGTGTAGGAATTAGAGTAGTATCTGAAGACTCCTGTCACAAGACAGTTCGATTCCCAAGACTCTAATGTTAGGGCTGGTTCTTAGGGAACTAGACCCAACAATGGTAATCAACCTAGGGCACAGGTGAATGTTCCGCTTAGGCCTAGGGATGACAAGGGAAAAGGTGTCCTTAGTGCTGGTCTAAGTGGAGGATAGAATGTGCGATGTTATGAATGTGGAAATATTGGACATTTTGCAACTCAGTGCCCCACTAAGAGCAAAGGAAAAGCCTTGGTTATAGGCGATTCCTAGGATAATGAGTATGATCAAGGCGACTTTGAAGTCGAAGAATATCAGCCCGTAGGATCATTGAGTGATGAGGATGAGGTGGGTGAGGATGCCACACTAGCAGTTGTCAGGTGTATGCTAGCCTAGGTTAGAAGTAGTGTTGACTGGCGTCACAACACTATCTTCTACACAATCACCAAGTGTGGCGAGAAAAATTGTAAGGTGATAGTGGACAGTGGGAGTTGCTAGAATGTAATTTCCACTAGCACCTTAGGCCATCTAAAGTTAGAGGCCACCCCTCATCCTAACCCGTACAAAGTCTCATGGTTAGACAAGACTTCCATTCATGTCACCCATCAATGTTTTGTACCCATCGAGTTTGGGTCTTCTAAGGAGTCCCTCTGGTGTGATGTGTTGCCCATGGATGTAGGTCACATCATCCTAGGTAGACCGTGGCTATTCGATAACATGATCTACGACTGTTCCAATGCGTGTACCTTCATGCATAACGGCAAGAAGATCAAAATTAATCCTATGCCACCACAAAACACTGCACAGAAGAAAGGTGAGAAGGCTAGTGAGCATAAAGAAGTGAGGAAATCCACACCCAAGTCTCTCCACATCGTCACAACTAAAGAGTTTGAAAGAGAGACTGAGGAGGATTCTACGGTGTATGCCTTAGTGGCTAGAGAGGCTACACTAGAGGTACCAGTAGGGTTACCCCGCGAGGTAGCCCCGGTCTTAGAGGAGTATAGAGATGTATTCCCTGAGGATTTGCTAAATGAGTTGCCACCCATGAGGGACATCCAACATGCCATTGATCTTATCCCTGGGTTGACTCTACCAAACCTTTCTCACTATAGGAAGAACCTTACAGAGTTGAAGAAGCGGGTAGATAAGCCCGTGTGCCGTACCCGCTTTACTAACACCTAAGAAAGACGACACTTGGCGCATGCGTGTGGACAGTAGAGCCATCAACAAAATCGCAGTCAAGTATAGGTTTCCCATACCTAGGTTTGATGACATGTTAGACATGATGGCTAAATCTACCATTTTCTTCAAAATAGATCACAAGAGTGGTATCACCAAATCCGTATACGCCCCGGTGATGAATGGAAGACAGCCTTCAAGACAAAGGATGAGCTATATGAGTGGTTGGTCATGCCTTTTGGCTTGACTAACGCAAACACTTTCATGTGGGTGATGACCCAGGTCTTGAGTCCATTCATGGGAAAATTCTTAGTGGTGTACTTCGACAATATCTTGATCTATAACACCACTAGAGAATCACACCTTGAACATTTGAAGTTGGTCTGTAGCATCCTTAGGGCGGAGAAATTATACGCTAATCTTAAAAAATGTTCGTTCATGTCTAGTTAGGTTGTGTTCCTAGGGTTTATAATGTCCGTAGAAGAGATGTGTGCAGACCCAGAGAAAGTTAAGGCCATAGTTGATTGGCCTGAACCGAGGAACATCCATGAAGTGCAAAGCTTCCATGGCTTAGCCACATTCTATCGTCGGTTCATTAGGAGTTTTAGCACGATTCCATTTTTGTTGTTGTGGACCGCTTCTCTAAGATGACGCATTTCATCCCATGTTCTAAAACTTAGGATGCGTCTAATATTGCTAAGGTCTTTTTTGATGGTGTGGTCCGACTCCATAGTTTACCTAAGACCATAGTGTCTGACCGTGATGTTAGATTTACCAGCTATTTTTGGAAGACACTATGACACATGATGGGAACACGTTTGCAATTTTCTACTGCATACCACTCCCAAACTGATGGCCAGACTGAGGTGGTTTATCGTAGCCTTGGAAATCTCTTACGATGCTTAGTAAGTGGTGAACATGTGAAAACTTGGGATTTGATTCTACCTATAGCCAAGTTCGCGTACAACAGTTCAGTTAATAGATCTACAGGGTTGAGTTCATTTGAAATTGTTAGTGGGTACAAACCTCGGATGCCCAAAGACTTGTTACCCATGTCAGTTACCCAAAGATCTTCTGAGTCAGCTGATGCATTCGCACGACACATTCATGATTTGCATGCCCATGTTAGATAATGAATAAATGTGAGTAATGATAATTATAAATGTTCAACTGACCAACATCGTAGGTGGACATAATTTAATGAAGGGGATTATGTAATGGTTAGGATTAGACCAAAGCGATTTCTTCCAAATTTCGCTAAGAAATTACAAGCTCGCAGTACTGGACCATTCAAAGTATTGCGTAAAATTGGGTTTAATGCGTACAGGGTAGACCTTTCTCCTGAAATGGGAATAAATCCAACGATCAATGTGGAAGATCTAGTCATCTGTCCTAACCCTTCCATTGTTTCTTCTTCCCACCCTTGGCCACTTTCCGACTTTGGTTCTCAACCCACTTCACCCCTTCCACCATCCATTGACCGTAAGGAAGAGATTGAAGGGATAGTGGATGAGGAGACTGTTTCCACACGATATGGGGGCTTCCAATGGTACTTTGTCAAATGGAAGAACAAGCCACCATCCGATTTAATATGGCTTACAGAAGTGGAACTACAGTGGATTGATCTGGATCTTCTCAAGAGGCACAAAAGATTTATCTTGTTGGAGTTGAGTTCTTCTCACTCGAGGGGAGTTGATGTGGACATCAAACCCTTCAAAAGTTTATCAAAGACGAAGGCAGCCGATGAATACATCTTTATGGCTCAATGATGGTTCATGGCACGACCAAGGATGATTTTGAAGATATGGTCAATTGCACAACTAAATGATGATTTTAAAGATTTGGTTAATTGCAAAACTAAGGATGATTTTGAAAACCTTGCACGTGTTCTTGGATTAATTGAAGGCCTCACATTAGGATGACACACGTGTAGGATGAGTTAGAAGACTGATCTGTTATGCATGATTTTTTTTAGAAAGCTTTGTTTTGCACGTTTATTTTTTACTTTTGTTATGGGGGTATTTTAGTCATTTTCTTTTAAATCCAAATTTTATAAATAGGGTGCTTTCTACCCTAAACCATATGATGATGTTTTTTTTATGAAAGCTTGGTGCCTCTTTTTCCCTTTCTTTCTGTGGTATGTTCTTTTCTTCTCCTAATCTCTTCTCTTCTTCTAACTTATATTTCTAGCCCTCCAACATTCTTCTTCTCTTCCTATGCGTAGTCTTTTTTTTTTTTTTTTGGTTGCTATTGACCCTGAAATTTCAAGAATTGATCCCAACCCTCTCTCAGATTTTTCAGCCGTCCCTATTCCAGAAATCCTTTGATTTCCTGTACTAGAGAAGCTACATTGATTGTTGGATTGAAACCATGTAAGATTAGGAGGTGCCATCCCTCGCTAGATCCAATCCACACACGATTTGAATACTACTGCAGGATTGTGATGATGGTCTGCAACCATTACATGTTCCCTTTATTATTATCTTTACTATGATGTGGAATGTGAATATTTCAATTAATTTGCTCAGTTTATTTCACCGGATCATTTCTTTGCTCACACATCCATTCTAGTTTAGACCATCCTGCATCACACACTTTCCTCTTCTCCTACGGTGTATTATATGCTCTATTATAATAAAATATTATGTGTTAGGGCATGTTGAACCTAACACAACATATTTCCCAAAACTCCTCTTTCCTTTTCTTTTCTCTTACTCTTCTCCTCTTTTCTTCACATTACAATCATCAAACCATTCTCTACTTGGTATCAGATCATATATCCAGGCATTTTGCATCCAACAGGCTGAGAGGCGACATATCACCTTGCTGACATCAGCAGTTGTATGGACACATGGACTCCATTTGAGCTAAAGAGAATGCTAGTGTATAGTTTTTTAATGTGCACACTTTCCTCTTCTCTTGTTGTGTACTATATGCTCTATTATAATAAAATATTGTGTGTTAGGGCATGTTGAGCCTAACACAACATCTTTCCCAAAACTCTCCTCTTTCTTCTTCTTCTCTCTCTCTTCTCCTCTTTTCTTCACATTACAATCATCAAACCATTCTCTACTTGGACTCCAACAATGGTTGTGCCAAGCTGATGTGTAGGGTTGCACCACTAGCTTCCATTGAAGACGAAGAAGATTTGTCATAGAGGTAGTACAAGTCCAAAGGTTGATATTGGTTCCCAACTTGATGAGGAGCTCTTTCAAAGCTAGGGAGAATTGATGCATGCAAGACTATACACAAGTAATAAAAAGATGTCTATGCCACACGAGTTGTTCAATCAAAGATCAAGCCATCAGAATATACATTACGCCCCAAGGCGCAATCAAGCCCATCTAATGATCTTGATCACGTAATGGACTGGTCCAACTGTTTAATTAAAGATTTGGACCATTTAACCAATCTGGAGCATTTCAAATGCTCAAATTGATCAAATCACAGATGTGGACCAGATCCAGGTTTTGCTCATATATGGACGATTCAAATGTCCGATTGGTTTGTGTGGTCTATTAATACAATTAGATGATGTTGATGGAACACATGTGGCTTGGACTTGACAAAATATTTTGAGAATTTTCCAGTTTAGAGTTTTCTTATTTTCCTCTTAGATGTAGAATCTTTTGAATAGTTGTCTATTTCCTGTTTCGGTAAAAGTCCACATGTCATATCCTTTATGGATTTTATTATGTCATAGGTATTCTAAAAATAGTAAAGTGAATATGCGTGAGATCTCTTTAGATCTTTTACTCTTTTTTTTGCCTATATATAGACCTTGATGGCTATGTAATAAAACAGTTGATGAATATTTTGAATAGTGAGAGTGTTTCTTCTTCTACCGCATTCTTCTTAATTTGGTAGAGTGACTCTACATAGTTATGTTTAATTTTTATGCTGCATCATTCTTCTATTCTAATCTCTGTTTTCTTTTTTGTTTTTTTGGCTAAGTAATCTGTTTACAAATGTGCTGGTTTGTTTTTCTTTAGTGCCTATTGTTGCAGTAGAAAGTATTCTAGAAAGGTTGTTGGCTTAGTAATTAATTGCGAGCTAGACATCTCATCTTCTAAGTGGAGGCCTAGTTGGTTGGACAATATTTCTGAATTTTGAGAACTTTGATTCCTATGCTGAGTGAGTAAAGTTCTATTATTGCATAAAGGTGTTTATTATTAATGCCAATTGCTTCTATGGACGGACTGAAATATCTTCAACTCCAATATGAATTAAATGTATGAAATCTTAGAGCAAAATGATTAAAGTACCTTCTCAACATTATATGCATGTGTATATATTGGAAACGATCACATGGTAATTGTAATGGGCCACGTTGTGAATGTATGACATCTGAGCCATGCATCATTGACCAAGTGATTTTATGGGGCAGGATACTGGAAAAAAAAAATCAGGCTGATCCAATTGTTAGGTGGTCCACCATGGGGAATAGTGAGGGTGACGTGCAACATTGAGAAGCCCAAGATTTAGCATGGTTCCCACCAAGGTTTGTATATGTCATCCAACTTGTGCATCAGGTGCACTCCACCAATGATGCAGGACCAATGCATGAAATCAAATAATGAGTGAGATCAATCAACAAAATTAAATTAATTGATGAAAAACACGAATCTTGCTAACATCATCACAGATATCAAGTTTCTAAGAGAAAATCATGCATAGTTTAAGCCCAAATTGTCAAGCATCGTCCTACATGATCATTAGACATGGAAAACTAGGATCTAATGGATGTAGAGACATCCAAATAGCATAGGGTCAGGTCTATTGTAAAAGGGTAGGTCTAATACTACCTAGGGTTTACTAGATTTGAGTGTGGGTGAAGCTCGGGTTAGGTAAGTTTGGGGAAAAGGGTGAAATTAGGACTAAATTGGGGAATTGATGAAAGGATTAAAGGATTTAGGTATTATGAGATGGGAATTACGGTTTTGGATGTAGGGAAATTAGGGATTTTAAGTTAATTGAAGGATTTGTAGATTTAGGATTTGGGAATTTGGGGGAAATTGGGAGCTTTGAGATTTTAGGGTTAGGGTTAGGGTTTTGGACATGGGATGATGGGGTTTGAAAGGAAGGATCAAAGATGCAAGGGGGAAGGAAAAAGTAGGCCGTATGGACTACCCGTGGAGCTCGCATGGTGTGGCTGTACGGTCACATGTGTAGGGTCCGGTTGGCTTAGGTTTGGTCCGTAACCATAGGGTTTTGATAGAGAGGCTAATGAAGAGGGAAGGAAGGTGTTTGGATGGTTTGGGATGAAGAACATAAGAAATTTCAACAAAACACTGCGAACAAAGGAAGATTCGAAGGTGGATAACTGGAAGCCTTGCACTCCCATGATTGAAGATAGGCATCGCACTGATCTTCATTCCAAATTGCATGGAACAAGTCTTCAATTCTTCATGAAGAAGAAGAAACAAAGAAGTTTTTTTTTTTTTTATAATTATTATTATAGAAATCCATTACAGAATAGTCCATGCTTTGTCTTTTAACCAAAATAACCCTAGTATAAGAAAAAACATATAAAACCACTCATAAAGTGTCCAAAGGCATAAATTAAACACAATACTAAATCCTAGAACAAATATATGTTCCATAATGAAAAATGGTCCATGATCAACGGACCGATCATGTAATCCGTGCAATCCAACGGTTCGATCGTCGCGTCCCTCAAATCTAACGGTCCAAATCACTCTTTAAAGCAACAAATGTGCATCTTCCCAGTGTGGGGTCTTTCAGATGCTCGTATATGCACTATGGGGTCTCAACATGGATACTTGCCTAGCCACAGAGTGACTAGGGCCCGCCTCCTCTGATACGTGCGCAAAGGCATACGTGATGTGATGTCCTCATCAACCAAGATAATAGGACGCTGAAAAATTCAGATTAATCCAGCCTTGACATAGGCCCTACCACATGAATTTGTGTAGATGAGGCCTGTTTTGCAGTGTTTTCTATGGTGTTTTGCCCATATTCTTGTGTGTATTCCATCCATCCCGTGCATCAGATGCACGCCACCTTGAGGATGGGATGCCCCCAAAATCAGTTCAATTCAACGATCAAGTGGCCCCCATCACTTAAATTGGTAGATTTCGTGGCCGTTTATGCCTTTTTCTAAGGCGCAACTCACATGATGTTGGATTTGCCTGATTTTTTAGGTTTCCAATTTTCAGAGTTGGGGGCACCTATTGGATGGATCGAATGTTATACATGTAGGGCCTCATTGTTGGCCGTTACCACCATAAGTTATAGCGGTGATGTTATTATGTGATCATTGCCTCACACACATTACACACATATGGTATGGTGTGTTAACAATTTTGGCAAGACACATAAGTAAAGAGTTGTAAAAAATTCTAGATTTTAACTTATGTAGGATCCTCATATAGATACAATTAATTCCTAAAATACAAACAAACCAAGGGTGGAGATCTTACTTATAATTTGTCCTTTCAATCGTTGATGTATTTGTTGCCGCCAATCCTCTAATGTAGGTGGTCTTCCTTTGATCTATCCCAGTGCGCAGAGAGCGGAGGAACAAGTAGAAGCCCTAAGGTAGGGTGGGGCATACCACTAGGTGGGACCCACACGTGTGATGAGGGAGGAGAGAGGGAAACACACACCCCCCTACTTTAATTTCTTCTTCTTCCTTTTTTTCACACTCTCCAAACATTCAAGGAGGGGACGTCCAAACTAGTCTCTACCTCTCTATCGTGGGATGGGATTCTCACTCTACTAATTTTAGTATGCCCCTCTGTAATAGCCCGAAATTTCACGGCCAGAGTATATACTCATGCCTGAGGAAACTGGGTGTTAATAATGTGAAACTTGGATGCTTTAAAAATCGCACCATATACACACACACACACACACATTTGGATTACATCCAGTTACATTTATGAAGGTAATCATTCATGAGAATAAAATCAACTGTTTTGATTATTTCATCAGAGTGAGAGGATACATTAAATAATCAAATGCTTTCTCAATGGAAGCTTATTACATTATCGGAGTTCACAACGGAAGTATAACTCTAATTAAATAATCTAGCTTCAAATTTTTTCAACGTAGTCTTCTACAGGAAGCGGCCCTCTAAGTCTTTAAACCTGTACGTCACCTGTATAATCTGTACTGTTGGGAGAGGATCAATGCCCTACTCATAGTGAAGGTTATCCTTTAAGATTAACAATAATTCAAGAGATTCATAACAGGTAAAGGGTCTGATACGTCCAGTGCTCCACTAACACGAGGGTATTAGCATGCGCAAACAACCTACTTGAGATGCATGCCTAGCAAAGTATGTGGGGCTCATCATACGTAGTGATCATCATAATGTGGAATACGATATATAGATAACCGGCTCGACCCGCACTCTCACTATACGGATATTCGCCGGCGTGGCCAATGTTACCATGGATTTACAAGAACTCCTCAGAGCGCACAACACATGAGCTGGGTGAATTACGTGCAACGATTTGTTCATGAAACGACTATTTGCGACATCCAATCCCGGAGTGATGTGACATTGCATTTGCGAATTACACATCGATTTGTGCACTGCTACCCGAAGGCTCAAGGACTTACGTGCCCCAAGAGGGTCTCTACCCAGAGCGCATTGCGTCCATGATAGAATATTTGAATCACTAATTATGATACATCTTACACATCACTTGCACTTGTGGAAAATATAAATTGAATCATAACGAATATAACTTAATCAGAATCATAAAGAATATCAACTGAATTATGGAGGTTATGGAATAGCAAGACATGCCCAAGCCATAAAGATAGATGGCACGAGGCCAAAATAATAAAGAGAAGAGTGACGAGGGTCAATTCAACATAAGCGGCAATGGCTAATCATAATCAGAGAAGAGTGAGAAGGGTCAACTCTATAATAAGGAGACTGGCAGTGGCCAACTCAAATAAAGAGACGAGTGACAGGGCCAACTCAATAAGTTGATAAGGCAGGGGCAAGGCTTGTATCATGGCCTCACATAAATTCAAAGAAATCCCTTATAATTGACATGATGTCATAATCCCAGTAGGGCCAATAATTGTAATGATAACAACTGAATCAATTGATAGGATAATTCCTAAAAAAATATAAACATGGAAGGCGGAACATTTCGCATCATTAAAGATATGAAAATGCAGGATAATTCACATTGTAAAAGGCACGAAATGATATGTAATTGATGGTAAAACATATAATAGCATGGAAGATTCAAAATGATATGTAAACGACCAGATAAAGTACATGTAAAGGCAATATCATATTCATGAAGGCACGCATAAAAGCAGGGTGACTTTAACAGCTTAAATTAATATAAGCTCAAAGGATAAAACCCTCACCTCGAACTCGACCCAAACCTAGCACAGACTCAGTCCTAAGACTCGGTGAGTCGACTCATCGCACTATCTCTTTCTCTCTCTTTCTCTCCCCTTTCTTTTCTTTCTTTCTTTCTTTCCTTTTTCTCTTTTCTTTTCTTTTCCTTTCTTTCTTTCCTTTCCTCTTTCTCTCTCTTCTTTCTTTATCTTTCTTTCTCTTTTCTTTTCCTTTCCTTTCTTTCCTTCTTTCTTCTTCTCTTTTCTTTCTCTCTCCTTCTTGCCCAGCAAAGTTGCTGGACCAAGAATCAGATCCCGGCTCGATTAGTGACTCGATCAAGTCAGCCTGCATAGCAGCTCCTGAGTCGAATTCTCTCTCTCTCTCTCTCTCTCTCTCTCTCTCTCTCTCCTGTTCCTTTCTCCCATTCAGGTTGCCTGGCTGTGAGACGCCTTTTATAGGAGTGTGACGAGTCTTTCAGAACCTTTGCGACAGCTCTTGCACTCCCGTTCGCGCCCTCGGTTTCTTACGCAGCGAAATACGGAAGTTCCTTGCATCAAGATTGGGATCGACACAACTGTTGGTGCGATCCTCCTGATCTGACTTCTTGGGGGTGGTCGGGGCCTTCCTGACTTGGGTTTGGATGGCTCTTATCGGCCCAGACATCCCCCAATAGTTTCTCTAACACTGATGACTTGAAACCGCACCGATTCTCTTTGGTGTAGCTTGCAGATGAGGCTGTGATTTAGCTGGGAGTGAAACGGACCAGGGTTTGATCGAAATCGACCTAGTAACACGATGGACGGTGCTGATCATTCATGCGGATGATGGTAAGTCCCAAGATCTATTACAGCAGTCGGACGCTGTTTGTTTAAAATCCAAAAACTGCGGAAAGACTTCTTCTTCTTCTTCTTCTTTTTTTTTTTTTTTTTTTTTTTCCGGTTTTCCTGATCTAGATCTGAAGCGAAGGAAATGGGCATTCATTATTTTTCCCTTTCGCACAAGATGGATGGTTTGGATTATCCAGCCGAGGCCGTGATGGTGGCCCACAATCCCATCAAAACGAATGCAGATTGTCCATTTCACGCGGGCGGAAAGGAGAGAGTCCTCTCCTTTTGTGGATGCAAGTCAGGTCAGCGCCCTGCTGATCGACTCTGAGTACAGTGTTCCGCGGGAACACTTGTGTACATGCGCTCAACATCCGAGGTGGGGTCCACCTTGATGCTTCTGAGAAATCTGCACCAACCACTCATTTTTCCATCTTATTTAAGGGGTTGAGCCCGAAATTTGAAGGATATCCAAAGGTCAGGTGGTCCCAATCGACGGTTACAGCTTTTTCCTCAATTTGGGCTACTTCTATGATGATCTAAGGGCTGAGGTTTGATGTGTACGGTTATTTTATGGTGTAAGGGCATAGTATGAGATCTCACATTGAATGGACAGTGGGAATAATGTGATCTTGAATTTAGAGTTTGGTTTAGTGGTGTTTTTGTAATTACTGCGAATTAATGAGTTTTTGTGAAATCTGATGGGTTTACATGGTTATATGCACCTTTCCAAACAATCCTTATAAAAGAACTTACATCTACATCATTATGGATAAGGAGTTATTTGCCAATTCCTTCAAGGGGAGGTACATACGTCAAATCACATGATGGTTGGTCTTGTCTCAAAATCAGCAGTCAGATTGCTTGATCTATGAATGAAGATCATTCCCAACGGTTAGATTCTTGTTGGCGAATGGATGTAAGGTTAGGATAGCTAGGTCGGTGTCGCATACATGTAAATATTATGTTACCTTTCACGGTAACGCTCGAGGACTATCAATACTTGGTATTGAAAAGTTTGGGGCGTTACACCCTCTCTACAAAAAAAGTTTGTAAACTCACCTTATCCAAGTACCCCAATTGACTTAATCACTCCACTCTTTGTGACCACCATCATTGACCTAATACCATGCCTTTTTAAGACATGGATCAACAGATCTCAACCATTAGATGACATATCATGCACGATCAAAACATTTTAACTATTAACACCAAAAGATCAATGGTTAAAATAAATCAATAAAACATATAATATAATACATTTAAAATGCGCTAACCAACTTTAAAACCACTTGATGGATGGTCCAAATATCAAGATTGGTCCATTATACTTATCCTGGGATAACCAAGTGGATCCCTTCTTGGAGCATATGGAGTTCTAATGCATCCTAATGGGATGCATGCAACCCAATCACACCCATATGTTAGCCACCAATGTAACCTCACAGGTTGAGTCAAAGCTCAAAACTAGGATCATGAAGTCCCTTCACGACCCCAAGTCTAAATATTAGTCAAAACTACTACATGATCAAGTTGATTTGGTCCAAGCATGATGGGTCTCTAGAACTAGAGACTTGACACGAACCCCCAATGTGTCTAGCTAGGCCTTGACATAAAAACCAACATTCCATGAACACACTCGCATGTGGGGTAGGGCAAGGCATTAATAGCTTGATGGTGGAGATGTTCCATCACAACTTCTTCTTGGTTCTCACACATAGGATGACCACTTAACCATTTCCAGATTGTCCAATATTGCTGTTATGGTTGTGGAATTTAGGGTATTGAGATCCATGAAGCACATGTTATAGGAAAATATAGTGATTATGAGGGTGAATGTTGTCCATGTATTCCTATGGAGCAATATATGTTTCTCTCTCTCTCTCTCTCTCACACACACACACACATGCACACACCAATGCTCAGCTGCACACCAGTTTTCACGTGTTCTCATGAGAACTTTTTGAGAACTCATTCCACGTGATGTGAGCCCAAAATTTGAATGGTCCACATGATGCATCACCCTATGAAACCCCCAAGGCCCAACTTTTACCTTGATCCAAAACATTGGTGGGCCATGGCAAAAGAAAACATTTTCCTCCCTTTATTTGCATCTCTCTTTGCTATGGCCCACCAGAGTTTTGGATCAGGGTGAAAATTGGTCCCTGGGGGTTTCATGGGGTGCTGCATCACATGGACCGTTTGGATTTTGGGCCCATGACACGTGTAAAGGTGAACGTGCGTAAGTGAGAATGCCTATATATATAGGCATCTGTGTGCCTATCTGTGCACATGTGTGCACGTGTCTGTTAGTCTTTTGTACTCACATTAGACACTACACTTGCTGTCCTAAACTTCTCTTCTTCTCTCTTTCATTCTCCTTTCTCTCTGCTCATCTCACCACTTTCTAATTGGTATCAGTTATTGCATATTTGAATATGTGTTTTTTGTTGATGTCATTGACCATATGGATGATGTTAGCATGGTAAGGTCCAATAGCCATCTAATGTAGAAAAGTATGGGATTTGGAAGAGCTTTATTTTAGAAGATTTATGGTCATTTTTCTTCATTTTTTTATTATTTATTTTTTATATACAAGTTCTTGGAGGTTTTTCATGCAAAATAGAGAAGTCAGGAGATGGTCTAGATTTTATTTTTTCTGTTATACTAATTATTGTGAGGTTTTTTTTTTTTTTTTTTTTTGGTGGAGATTTTTCACATAGATTAGGTATGGTTAGTTAATTAGCAATAACCAGAAGCAAGAATTGTGAAATTCTGTTGAGATTTAGGAGTGCTATGGTGTTTATATATATATATATATATATATATATATATATATATATATATATGAGAAATAGGTGCTACATGGCCCTTGTTTGGAGTCCTTTTGCTGATATTTCCTTGTTTCTTCATGTTCTAATGTCGTAAGGTTATGAGATGAAGTGTGGATATATGTTGAGGATGGTGGTTGTGTAGTTGGTGTTTTTGTTATGTGCTTTGAGATATTGTGCACACAAATCGTTCCCTTTCCATTCATCATTTCGTCTTTTACTAGGTCCTTGTTATTAGTTGTGGGTGTAGTTCCACTTACATGTTGTGTATGCATGTCTTTACATGCCGTTGTGGGTGTACCTGCCTCTCAGCCGTCTGTTACATGTGTCTTTAAGAGAATTTTGCATGTGACTAGTAGTTTGGTGGCTTAATGGTTGTCAAGTTTGGATGGCCTACTATTTGAAGAGAAGGTTCAACAATTACAGAAGGCCAATCTACAGATAAGCAACAATTGAAGATCTTGTATCTAGTGTTCAAAGTATCAGTATCACTACAAGTTTCGCTAGCCAGGGATACGGAAACAATATCGATTATTGCCAATAATATCACTGATAATCGGAAATGTGGAGAAATATAGGCATGACGATGGAATTTTTAGTGAAACTTCAAAAGATGTTGAAATGCACATATTTGCATATTTAGAAAAAAAGAAAAATTGTAAAAAAATGCATACATAACAAGTTTCCATTTAATGGGGCCTTAAAAGCTTGTTTTGTTGTAAGAAATTAGTCCAACCATCCTCTCCGGCCTATTTAACCATCCAAACATCCATCTATATTGCGAAATACCAACAACGCATGATATTTCACCAAGAAATCATCAACAATCGGAAAGGAAACGAAAGATCGTGGTCTTAATATCTCGCGTGTTGCGATATCAATAATATCGAGATATTATCAATATTATCAATGGCAAATTGAACACTACATACAACCACGTGCCCATGAAAAAAATTTGAAATAGAAAATTTTCTAATAAACAAAATTTTGATGATATCAATATATTGGCAATATTATTGAAATATCATCAATACATAGTATGATACAAGCATTACCTAGAATTAATATAGTTGAAAATATTGTTCATGCATTGTTAATACAAGCGACACCTAGAATTTACATAATTGAAAGTATTGACGATTACATTTGCGATATTGATACATTGGCGATACTTAGCGATATATTGCTAATACCTGGGATTTTTGATACTACCAATGTTATCGGTATCGCTACCAGTGTTATCGGTATCGTTGAGCTGGAGATAAAGGTAATATCGGAGATATTTCGAAAATATTGGAGATAATTCGAACAGTGCTTGTATCCCACCATTTTGTGTTTGAGGGGGAGTTGTGGCCTAAGCTGATCGCCCAAGCTGATCGTCATTATCTTCTTCATATGAGTTACAAGATGGGCATTATCAATATCTATGCTCCAACTTTAGGGGGAATGTAGGAAAATATAAGTAATTATGTGTGTGTTTGTGTGTGTGTGGGGTGTGCATGTGTGCATGTGTGTGTGTGTGTGTGTGTGTGTGTGTGTGTGTGTGTGTGTGTGTGTGTGTGTGTGTTATCCATGTACTTATGTAGAGCATCATATGTTTCTCTCAAGTTAATATATTTGTGTGTTAGTTTACAATACCATTTTTTGCCTTGACTTTCTATTCTTCTTTCTTTCTCTCACCTTTCTAGGGGTGGCAATGGGTTGGGTTGACCCATAGGTCAATTGGTTTGACCTGCTTCAAAGCCAAGTTCAGGACAAGTCAAGTGAAGTTGCAGGTCGAGCTCGTTTTTAGGCCAACCCAACCCAACCCAACCCAACCCAACCCAACCCAACCCACCCCTATATTGAACCAATGGGCTGGGCCAAATAACCCTATCCAACCCAACACATAATCCGAAACAAAGGTATCTCATAGACCCAGTAATGGGTCGGGGTCAGCCCAAGCCCGACCCATTTAATTAACCAATCAAGAAATTTTCCTTTAACCTGACCCGATACTCATTACTCAATTAATTGATCTGACTCACTTAAAATTTCTAGAGCTCAAACTTGACCTGACCCATTCAATTGCATTCGGGTTTGGGGTCAACCGACTTGCCAACCCGACTCATATACTAAATGTAATATCTCATGTTAATTTTCTTGGCTCTTCTTGGATTTTTCATGCGTATGGAGCTCACCGTTACACATTAATAGCCCATCCACGGTGGATCCTACAAACCAATGGTTTGGATTTCTAAACCGTGAGCCCACTTGAATTCTTAAACATTCATTAGTTCTCTATTTTTATAATACAAAAACAAAATAAACACAAAACCGACAACATTTGTTGTGATACAAGTGGTAAGCAAATTGCTAAAAAGTCTAAGAGGTCTAGGGATTGAAACTATAACAAAGATAATTTTGTTATGGGTTATGGGTTGGGTCGGGTCATTTGGCTGGGCGGCCTATTAATTCAATATATGGGCAGATCGGGTTAGGTTGGCCTAAACTGGAGGCCAACCCATTAATCTAAATGGCCTACCCTTTTGGCCCAAGTTTGACCCTCAATTTGACCCGACTGGGCCTAAACCCGGCTTAAAAGTGGGTTTGGCCAATTGACCCGTGGGTCAACCCGGCCCATTGCCAACCCTGGTTATCCTAATATACATGTGTGATTGCTCTTTTGTGAATATGTAGACGAGATGAACCACACGCGTGGCATGAAAAAAAAAGCCCAATTCGAGTGAGTACTAGTGAGCTCTATGCAAATGAAAACTCCAAGAATAGTGAAGAAGTCTAATATGAGAGACCAAAGTTAGTGTATAGGTTTGGTTGGGTGAGTTGGTTCAGCCCGACGGAACTACAATTAAATGGGTCGGGTTCAAGCTCTAGAAATTTTAAGTAGGTCGGGTTGGGTCACCGGGTAATGGGTAGCGGGTCAGTTTAGGGCCAGATTTCTCGACCCATTTATTAAGTGGGTTGGGCTTGGGCTGACCCCGACCTGGACCAAACCCGACCCATTGCAGGCCTACTCCTTTTCTCTCCCTCCATCCCTCCACTTTCTACTCAACTCTCACTTGGCCACTAGCCATTGTGTGCAAACTCACCTTCCCTTATGACAACAGGAAGAATCCCTCCCATTAACCCGTAATAGCATAGCTAGCAATAGCATACAATTTCCCACATATTAATTATGCCATCTAAGGTATCTACCAAAATAGGTGGTCATTAAGATCCATAATCATAGTCATATTGGCTTTCTGGCGATACAATACCAACACAGTGGGCCACACAACTCAAATGTATGGGAACTTCAGGGCCAAAATCAGCCCAATAGGAAACTTAGGTGGGCCACACCACATGGGACAGTTGGGAGGGGATGCCTAACAAATAAAATCTTCTTGATTGTGTCTGGTCCACTGTTGTGTGTATGCCATCAAATCCGTTCATTAGATGCGTCCACCAAAATCAAGGGGCACTGAAAATCAGTCCATTCCAAAACTTAGGTGGGCCATATTACATAAATTTAGAGGTTTTAGGCATGATTATATTGTTCCCTATGGTGTGGCCCCACTAGAGTCTTGCATTGGCCTGATATTTGGGCTTGACGGTGAATATGAGCAGCCCCCCCAACACACACACACACACACATACACACACACACGTGTGGGTACTACCACCATGATGCGTTTGGGCAATTCAACATGTCCATCATTATTGGGTTGTGGGGAGCTAATGCGCACCAAAGTATTCAATGCTGACTGAGTACACACAATCTTTTCCATATTAGATTTTGCTTCAGTGAATTAAAATGCTTTTGGTCATTTTGTCATTTTTGTGGGTTCTTAAGCAAGTTTACGAGTTATGTAGGAATTATTCAGCAATTAACTCTCTTTTTTACCCATCTTGCAGAGGGTGGTGCTCAATTTTTTGTAGATGTGCATGTGTTTAGGGGAGTTTCGAAGTCTTTAGATGGAAGAATTGTGGTGAGATGAGTCTTATATAACATCTTATGTATTTTTTTTAGCAAGTTTGATGGCGATGGAGAACATGTCTTCTTTTCCTTTGTAGTCATTTAATTTCAGATAGTGTGCTGAGGTTTTAATTACATCATGTTTAGATTATTGCATCTGGAAGGAAGGAGGCAATTGCAAAGGCAAAACCTTTGCTCTCTGGTAAAACACATGCATACCACTTTATTGAAACACATCTTTATTTCGTAGAGGTTCTTCTAAACCCACATGAGTTTGCATCCTAGCTCATCATCTCATCACCATGTGTGCAAGATCCAAGCTGCCCATCAGGTGGACCCTGCATGTTGATGCCCTGGCCCAACATCAGGCCAATCTAATCATCAGGCAGGCCACACTAGATGAAGAACGAACAGGTAAATAATGGTTTGCCAATGGTCCACATTCAATGTACATATGTGGCTTATCTGGTGGTTGGACTGTCATGATAACTTAGGCCAGGACACGTATATGGTGGGGCACATGTGATGTGATATATGACATGGTTCTCACACATGTGCCATTCTGCATGTGGATGGGCTTGGTTCACATTCATTTGGGCTTAGCAAAATTCTCTTTGGGCATTCTTGAAAGTTGGAAACATTGTATTTCACTATTTTTATATAAATGCGTCTTTTCCAATCTAATTGCTGGATTTTGTTAACAGCAATGAGCGTGAAGCTTTACATTCTTGAGGGTGAAGTTGGTGCTGGAAGGTGTGCTTTCTTAGTTTTGTTGACTGTCCAGTCATCTTAACATCTAGCGCAAACTATGATATTCGTAAACTGTGATATTCGATAAGTCTTTTCATGATCTGTGTGTGTGTGTGTGTGTGTGTGTGTGTGTGTGTGTGTGTGTGTGTGGAAAAGGAAGGATAAGTGCCTGTTGAGTTATATTAATGGTGTAATCTCTGCTATGGTACTTGAACATTAACTCAACTATGGGAAAGATGGTGCACTAGTGCTAGTTGATCAATATAAATGCTGATGTTCAATATCTATGTTATGTGGTTCTTATTTCTCTTTTCCTCCTGCAGTAAAGTGAGAATGGTAATCGAGCTGCTTGAGGGCATTCATCTTGTCGCTTCTCTGGAGGCTATGTTTCTGGGCACCCAAGCTGGACTACATCCATGGATTCTTTATGACATAATCTCCAATGCTGCTGGAAGCTCATGGTGATTGCTTTATATATGCCATTTCACATATGCTTAGTGAGACATTTTTGTTTTTTCAGCAATTTGTGTTTCCCGCAGTTCTCTTTTGCATCCAAGATGCTGGAAACATGGATTTTGTCATTGAGAGTAGTTTAGATTGCTGGTTAGGTCAGCGTGCCGTTTCTTCTCTCCTTTCTGTTTGCAAAATTACTGTTGTGTTTGGGTAATCTTTTTTTTTTTTTTTTGGTTCTTTTTGTTTTTGTTTTGTTTTGTTTTTTACTGAAACGGGAAACCCAAGTTAGTGAGACTTGGTCCTGGGTCTACTGCCTAAGAAAGGGTTTGCACTCACAAACTCAGCTTGCAAACTGGATGCATGTTTGGATCCATATGAATCAAATTTCACTACAGCATCTTGGCATTCATATTTGCATTTGCAAACACAACTACTTTCACCAACTCCCTTGTGTTGCAGCATCATGTGTTGTAAGGCTTTTTTTTTTTTTTTTTTGGACTTTGAGAACTCAAGGCATCTGGTTCTAGTTCTCTATCTCTATGGTCCATATACATGCAATACTAAATTATCCAGGTGGTATTATAGGACTAACAATGGGTGTATCTCTATTAGCTTGTAGGAGATTGGATTATCACTAAGCTCTTGAATGGATGAAGTAAGCTGCAACTAAATAATCACTATTGTTGTTGTGGACTTGTAAATTCGTAATGACTTTCCAGTTGCGTTATCCTTGTCATTCTAAATACTATGGAAGTAATTGGAACTCTACACATTATGTTTTATTTGTGATGCCTCTAGGCTTTTGCAAATTAGAAAAAGCAGATTTTGATTCTCTATACAATTTCAGTTAATGGATCTCAAGTTGGGAGTTTATTTAATTAATTAATTAATTAATTAATTTTTTATTTACATCTGTTTGCTCTTGGAAAGGGAATATGAATCCATGCTTTTTTGCATTGGTTATGGATGAATTAACAAGGCATTTGTAGGAAGAGATCTCATGGTGAATGTTGTTCATAGACGCAATAGTTTTGTTTGACAGGACAAGCGAGGGCGTAAATAGTAAGTGGAGGAATGCTTTAGAATCCAAAGGATTTAAAATTAGTTGAACTAAAACAGAGTATAGGGAGAGCAATTTTAGTAACAATCGGAGTGGAAATGAGGAATTAGCTAAGATCTCTGACCAAGAAATATCCCAAATGACTACTTTTGATATCTTGGGTTCATAATTCACAAGAGTGGAGAGATTGAGAAGGATGTTGCCATAAGAATTTGAGCTGGGTGGAATAAATTGAGATGTGCCTCTAGAGTTTTATGTGATTGTTGTGTACCAATTAAACTAAAGGGGAAATTTTATAGGATAGCTATAAGACCTGTTATGCTTTATGCGACAGAATGTTGGGCGGCTAAGGGACAACATGTTCATAGGATGAGTGTGGCTGAAGTGAAAATGTTGAGATGGATGGGAGCAAAGATGAGGAAGGGTTGAATCAGAAATGAATGCATTCGAGGGAACTTGGAAGTAGTGGCAACATGTAATTAGAAGCTACGACTACCAATTGCCAAGCTAAGAAACGCCGATCAATCATGAGAACTTGAGGCAGTATCTGACATCACTTTCTGGTGACTCTTTTCTTGCCAAAGCAAAGCAAAGACTGTGCCAAGAGGAGGAAGTGGCTCCTAACTAAGAATCTGAGTGAGAATGTACTCATGCTCAGGATTGTGTCCGACAAGAAGTTAAGGATATATTGTTCTTCAATCTCAACCCAACGCTCCTGAACACAACATTAACAGATTGGTCTACGTTGTCTCAAATCAAACCACATCCCTCTAAGGGCCGTGTAGTAGTTTCCCGAAGACCTCTCTCCTTGACGAAAAGTTGCAATCTCATGGGTCAACTGAGGGTTTGACCCTTGATAGAATGGAATGGCGGAACAAGATTCATGTAGTTGACCCCAAACAATTGGGATAAGGCTTAGATGATGATGATAATAGGTCAACTGGAAAACACGAGCAACATTCTTTGTCTTAGATCTGCAATAGTGCCAAATCTCTGGCACTGTCTTACAACACGTAAAAGTGTCACTAATATTGGGCTTCATAGAATGAAGCAACCGCCCCATTATCATCCTGTTGTCCTCTCCCAATCAACATAAGTAGGATTGGATTTTTGGGGTTTTGGAATCGTCTTATCCAGGTATCTAAGCCTTTTACGGCCCCAATGAACATACAGGTAGACATGAACCAAGCTAGATAGTTTCCACCATTGAACATGGTGGTAGTAATTTTCCAACTAGGATATTATCATTAACGCCAAGTACATTTGCAACCCTTAGCATCATTAAGGAACTAGAGATATCACTCGCCCGTGAAGAGATATACCTTCTATGATGATGACAAAGTACTCCAACCACACCAAAAGTACTCAACCACATAGATAGGGGCACATAGCCCGAAAATACTACCCAATAGCTCTAGATGAAGGAATTAGTCAATGGCCAATGCTTTAAATATCAATAGTATTGGATGATACTATCTATATCGCACATTTAGGATACAAAATGAGGGGGGAGTTATCAACTTCCTCGTGTTGCACGAATTGTTGTAAAATATCACACTGTATCGATGATATATTGACGTAGTCTGATATTTTAAATTATCGCAATATAAAAATTCTCCATGTCATCGATACATGCCGTATGTATCCACGACATGAGTAGACAATGCCCCTTTTATAGAAATTAGAAAATAAAAAATCCCTCAATCTATTTTTTCTCAAAATTTTTTAGGGATAGCTTTCTGAGAGGATTTCGATCGCTCCTTTTGAGTAGTTTGGAGAGAAGAAGATTTGAGTTGGGAAATCGAGATCGGAGAGTAGAGAGTAGAGATGGCTAGGAACCTATTCGTTTTTTCTTGTTTAAATGGTTTAGAATTAGTGGAACCAAGTTAATAATCCATATTTCATGGTCATGATGGATTTTTACCTCTAATTTTCAATTTCGGGAAGAATGAAGGAATTTGGGAAAAATCCAAAATTCCCCAATTTCACCCATTTAATTTGCTGTTAAGAGTGTCAAAAAATCATGTGACAGTGCTTGTGAGCTTCAGATCAAGGAAAGTTTATGAAAATTTTGAAAAAATTATTTTTAATTAATTAAAAAAAAATTATATTGACCAATGCTGATCTTAATGTCAGGTACTCTTTTATTTATTTTCAAAATAAATTTAATTATTTTTAGAAAAATAATAAAAAATAAATTAAGAATATTTGTTAATAAATGCACTATAAATAGTAAGACAACTTGTTTTTGTCTTTTGCATGTTTTGGTTGTGTTTTCATACTTTTCTTGCATGGCTCACAAATGATATGGACTCATCTTTTAGATATAATTACATCATTGCTATTAGACAGTACATAGTTTAAAACCCTATACAAAGGAAACTTATTATGTGTACTTGTTTTTTGTGATCTTTTGAGTTCTAAGTGTGTAATCATGTCTCTTTTAACATCCCTTGAAGTTTCATTGAAAATTTCCATCATTTTACCTATGTTTCCAAAAACAGCGATACATATGTGATACATTCTTTCATTCCATCATGGCCAATGCTGGATAATGTTAAGGATCTCTTGTGGGCTTGGCATGGAGGAGGTTTGGTTATGAGGAATGGGGCTCATTGGCACATTTCCCTTCTGGCTGTTTGGGCAGAAAGGAATGGTCGCTGCTTCTAAAATTCCTCTTCTTCTGTTGAAGTGGTTGAAGGCCATATTTCAGCCCTCATTTCTTTTTGGGCTTCCCTTGTGAAGGACTGATTGTCCTCCTTTTCTTTCCCTTTCTTTTTCTTTTTCTCTTTGTATTCTTTTCTTGCGGTTCTTCTGTGAGCCTTTTAATAAAAATCCATTATCCTTAAAACAAAAAAAGAAGTGATACATGTGATATTTCCCATGCGATACCGATATGTTTCTGTATCCCAAGGGTACGATACATGCATCAATATCGATATTTAAATCACTGTTTACAGCAATCATCTCCTCCAAAAATCATCATATCATAACTCTCTCAAGTTGCAACAAATGCAACAATTTCTTTTCTTAGAGGTTGCAATTAGGCAACTGGACCAAATCCAATCAACAAATCCCCAGAAAAATGGTGAAAGAAGAAAATCAAACCGGACCCTTCTTTTGGATTTTTTCTATTTTCGAAAAAATACCTTAGAGAACCTACTGGAAAATTATAACAATCATTATAATTCTTCTAAAATCATGTTCTTTCGGATCCCCCACTAGGGCAGTTGACCGTATACTGCTGACATCATCTGTACAGACTGGTGATGTCAGCAGTGGGCCCCCCATATGTCTTCTCCCATCAGCACCAGATCAGCTCTAGTAACCAGAAGAGAAAGAGGGGGGGGGGGGGGGGGGGGGGGGGGGAGGGGGAGGAAGAGAGGAGAGAGGTTAGGGCACAAGTTACTTGCATTAGTCCGAAGAGGGCTACTGCTCTCAAATTGACTACAACACATGATGGTACCCCACAAGTGTACCTTAGATCAGTGTTTTAAGTATCGACGATATCGGCCGATGTATCCCACTTGTGAGATACGAAACGCACAAGTAGTGGGATATATTCCACATGTTTGATCCATTAAGCATTTTCAATTTTCAATCCCTTTTTTTTTTTTTTTCTTTTTCTTTTTCTGTAAATCATGTTAAATCAGTGTCAAATTGTTACAAATCTATGATTTTTCATATTTTGTATGAAAAATCATGGAATGGGAGCTTCGGTTTGGAGATTTGGATGATATGGGCCAAGTTCCAGAAAAATGAAAAAATAAAAAATTCTCAAGTTCTCGCAAATCGGTTGCAAATTTTGTCCAAACATAAAATCAAACATGTATGTAACCTAATCTAGTGATTCTTCTTTTGCTTTTGAATGCATTCCTTGTGTTTCCACACGTCTTTTTACATTTATAAATTATATGAATAGACTTTGAATATACTTGCATCAATTCAGTTAGACAGAAAAAACCTATTATGTGCATTTTTTTTAATGTTTTGATATCGACGTCTTTTTTTAACAATCACTGAAGTTTCATTGAAAAATTTGACCAATTTCTCAATGTTTCCTCATGTTTCCAACACCAGCAATACATTACACGATACAACCAATATATCCCATGTGATAAATGATACATATCCATATCCCATGGGTGCGATACGTAACGCGATACCGATATTTTGAACACTGCCTCAGATCACACACACACAATTACATATATTTCCCTACAGCAACAATGTATTGGTGTTGGTATTTGATATTTTACTTTGTCAGAAATGTACTGTTGACTTCATATAGATGGCTATGGTTGCAAGGAGGCTTACCTCCTTATCTGATTGTGCTTGCAGCTATCAGCTTACAAAATGTGCTTAGGCTTTTGGCATGCCTACTATTTTCTTCTTAGAGTTCCTGTTCTCTTGGCAAAAAGCCTGTTTGTGAAGAAATAAAATTTTCCATAGTTTTTGCCATTTGCTACTGGTTTCCTAATGAGTTAAATTTTTGGTCAATATATGCAGGATTTTTGCAAATCGTGTTCCCAGAATGTTAAAAAGCAATCAAACCAAATGTCATTCTCTTGAGACTTCTGTGGACAATCTGGTAAGATCGACTGGATTAGATATTTGTAATGGTTTCTGTTGTGTTATTTAGAAGGGAATCTCTACCACTATTTTTGATCTCATATATGATTGTATTGTACATATGATCATTCAGTTATAATCATAAATTTTTTCATCCTATAGCTGATGTAACATCCTTGATATCCTGCCTAATAATACTTGGACCATAATATGGTAACATCTGCAGGTGTAATACTAAAGTGCAAATCTCGTTTAAGACCTATTTTGTTTTGTAGCCGATGCAGTTTGTAATCACATCATCTCACAATTGTTATAAATCGAGCTACAGTCCCTCCCCTGTAACACCTTTGTGGCATTCGTATGAGCCGATGGAAATAAATGCAACACTTAAACTGTAATCAAATAAGATGATGTGACTTGATCAGTATCATAGTACGCAGATGCTTGTTTACTCTATAGGCTTAGTTGGATGCATGGGTTTTCTTTACATGCTTGTACCGTGTGACTGCATAGGAAGATGCTAGTTCTTGAATAATGCCCAATTACCTTTGCAGTGTTTCAGGCACGCAATTTATGTAGTGTGTGCTTCTCATTCATTTTATAGTTGCAAATTTAGTCTCTCGGGCTCTGCATTTCTGATTTCTCCTGTGTGCAATTTTGAAACTTTAGCCGGTGTTCAAGTGTCCCAATATGTGAAAGACTTTCTTTGAGTTTTTAAAGGAATTGTGGTTTTGTAGTTGGAATAAATGTAGGAATTATTGTGTCAAATCTTCATTTCTTGTGACATAAGTATTACATGCACCCATAAATGTTGTTTACTATGTACAGATTGCAATTTCGTTACTACTTTCAGTCAGGTGTGGCAATGGGTGGGGTTAGCTCAAGCCCGGTCCTCCCCCGACATGGGGGGCACTAGGCCATGCCTATGCTGGGGTTGGTGTCACAAGCCCAAGCTCCGGTAGATTATAGCTGAAAGAGGCTATAAGCCCAAGAATATAGATACACGTAACATAGCCGCAATCTACTTGTGGCCTAAGAACATGGATACACGTAGCCATCTTCCTCGCATATCCCAGGAAACCACCATCCACTCGGAGTGTGTAGGCTCGAGTTGGTTGTGAGTTGTGAGACTACTTTATTCCCAACTTTTGTTAGTTGTCAAAGGATCATGAGAAATTAGAAATCTTAAAGCCGTTCCCCAAATATACAATTGTTACCTAGAAACTCTTTGGCTGCATATACACATTTCACACTTTAAATTTGAGCATAAATGGCATTTCCAGCCCATACCAAATTTCATACTCAGGTAACATGGATCCCAATGATTGGTTTTGGAACTTTTTGCCCATTTACTCTGAATTTTATAATGCCTCTTTATCCGAACATTTTGTTTATTGTGTGTAAAATGATTGGAAAGGGGTGAAGACTGAAAGGAATGAAAATAACTTTTGAAGAGGCTCATATTTATGTTGCTTCATATCAGTTCTGTCAGGTGCGACTCAAAGGTCAAAGCACACTTTCTTTCTTTCTTTCTTTTTTTCATTATTTGTTGACCACATGCTTGAATATCTTACTTGATTTGCCTTCGTGTGACTTTCTTTTTGGTGCACCTGGAAGCCTATATCCCCAATCGTTAACCATTGTTATTCGAATACATATGACAACAATATTGCTTCTTTTTAATCGATTTTTTACATTGTATATCTCCAATTCTGATTAGCATTTGTCCTTCATATATTTATGTTGCATTATTTTGTTTCCTTTGCAAACTTCGCATGATTGGATGTCATCCTAGTGTCCATATTAGATCTTTATTTCCCACTCTTATCAAGCATGGATTGTCATGTTACACTATTCCTTTTAGTCTCATATATTGATCAAAAGTGCGCTGGCGTTAAAATGTATTGTAAAATCCTCTCTTTTATATCTAAGAGTTGTCATTGTATTTCTTACTTGTATCAAATATGGATTGTCAGATTGTCACGATATGCTGTATTTTGGTTCCACTTTGGTCATCGAATTCTCCATGAATTAATGCATCTTGGTTTAATGATGTATCATAAAATGCTATAACATGTGGTGATTCCTTACTGGTTTTCTTTTTATGGGTGTTTTGGTACTTTATTGTGGACCTAGTTAGCTTACATGTATCTAATAAATAGTTTGTTATGTCAATAAGGGCTTTGTATTAGATATGGCCAAATCCCTTACATTTCCTCTTCCACTTTTAGCAGTGGCTCATCAACAGCTTCTTTACGGTACATACTTTTCATTATTAATTTTGATTTCCATTATGTGCCTTTCAAATAGAGGATAATAAGTGAGATAATGTAATTGGCATCTTTTAATGGCACTGAAGCAACCTAATATTATTTGCTCAATTGTCATACACTAAATTTTCAGGATCTTCATGTAAATCTGGAGATGATGACGATGCTACACGAGTAAAGGTCTCTTGTAGAAGCTTTTGTTTGTGCTTCAATTTCAGTTTATGTCATTGGTTGAATTGTTGGAAGTCATGCTCTGTGATTTATTTTGTCAATCATCTGTTGGTTCGTATTCACCATTATGTTATTCTTGTACAGGTTTGGGAGAAAACACTTGGAATCAGTGTTATAGATGCATCGAATATGGAATCCTATAGCCCTAAGCAACTTGCACATCAAATCACAACCACATCAGATAATGTTAAAAGAATTGGTTTTATTGGTCTTGGAGCAATGGGCTTTGGCATGGCAACACACCTGCTAAGATCAAACTTCTGCGTTATTGGTTATGATGTATACTTCATTTCCTTCACTAACTAATTTGTAGGGGTTCACTTCAATTCCTTGAAATTTTCTTTTCTAGAAATTCTCTTACAATTGAAATGTAGTATTGGCTCTCTAACGTTGATATTTCATACTTATTGTTGTTACAAAATCGGTAATTGGCTCGCTCAGTATTTCTAGTTCCTTCTCAACTTAAATTTCATTTGTTGACATGCTCCCACCCATCATGTGGGCATCTTTTAGAGACGTATAGACTATAGTATAGATTAGAGTGAAACGAAAATTGGGTCATGTCGCGAAGCATTGGGTTGAGGAATGATTCTGAGGGTATTTCATTCTTTCTTATCTTGTAATACTTGTATTCGCATTGACTCATATATCACAAAAACCGATGGGCTTGATGACTTGAAACTATCCTTCTTATGGCATTGTTTTTTATTTCCAATTACACTTAAAAGTGCACTCTTTAGAGTGGAAAGATGAAATGTTGTAGATTGTTGCACAAAATTCTCTATTCTAGCAAAAGTCTTCATTAAATGAACAATGGTGAAATTACTAAAGAATTACCTCTATTAACAAGTCCATAGGCTTGGTCTTGCACATATAGCTCTAGATTTAAGACGGTGTTCTTCACCACACTTGACAATCATGTAGATTGCAGAGTAACAAGTGTTATGTAACATATCGTGGTTCACTTACTACACCTTATGTAACATATTGTGGTTCACTACTTACTCCCATTGGGGTGAAGCTCGTCTATTTTTGTGCATGTTTGATTATGTATAGGTTTGATGGTAATAGCGGCTTCCAAGCTAGCTACCCTTGTGAATAACTAGCTCAGCCAATTGATGGGAAGGATCTCGCCCAAATGTAGGCACCTCCAAACTACGCACAAAAAAAAAAACGAATAACTAGAATTTTCATTCATTTTCAAGATGCCTTGATACTACTTATGCCAGGCTCTTAAATAAGCTTTGAGACGTATAAAGAAGAGAGGTTTTTAATGTCATTGACAACTAATGACTTATTGCAGAAATGAAAAAGTAGATAAGAAAGATGCTTAATGGATAAAAGATATCTAAGGAGATTCTATTGCATGACTAGCTGATTGATTTTGCCTAACTAGTTTCCGAATTAGGAGACTTGGGCCTCCATACTGATGGGCCAATTGTGGGGCTTGGGCTTGGTTCATGGATCTCTAATGAGGACATCCGAACGCTAGCAGTCAGAGTATACCAGATGAGGAGAGCTCTCATTTCTTTATGGGTAGATGATGCATACATGGGCCCTGTGGGCCCAATTCGAGTGTCTAGCTTGTTGAAGACCCCATATGCATGATTATGCATCTTTGAAGGCCCCACAATGAGAAGATGCATGTGGGCTACTTAGTTGGACCATTCCGACCCTTGAATCATTGTCATTGGACATCTTGATCGTGGGCCACGAAATAGTTTAATTTAGTTAGTTATTTATATGTTTGTTATTTTTTTGTTTAACTAATATTTTTGCTGAGTTTAGGGTGTTAGGAACAAATTTTATTTTATTGAGTGTCTTTATGTGAAACTTTTTATTAGAGAGCTTTTTTTTTTTTCTTGTAAAAACTCTTTTCTGAGACTATAAAGGCTTGGACGTCCACACCCTAGCCCATTATTGAATATATGAAAAAAAAAGAAGTTCGTCTTTCTCTTTGCTTTGAGATGAAGCAAGTCTCGTGTGATTGGAGTGAATTGGTGTGATGCCATGGAGTGAATCCAAGTTGTCTTTCTTTCTCATTCTCTTAAATAAAAAAGTATTTCTCTCTTTCTCTTTCTTTGCAGATCTCTTTTATTCTTTCTCCCACAACAAACCATCTCCATCTCCATCCTTATTCCCTTGTTCCAATCCATACACTCGCAACACAACTTGCCCCAAATCCTCAATCCTAACCCTAGATTCCTAAAACCCTAACCCTAAAATCATAAGTCTCAAACCCTAATTCCTAAAATCCTAATTCTCACAAACCTATATCTCCAAAACCCTAACTCTCAAAACCCTAATTCCTCATAACCCTACTTTCAAACCTTAATTTCCAAAATCCGATTCCCAAACCCTATAGTCCTAACCCTAACCTACCCAAACCTTCACAAACCAAGTGAACCCCTTTGAATTGAGAGCAACCCCTATGTTTAGATGGACATCCTACCTTCCATAGATCTTGATTATTTACTATTTTATTGGATCTACATTGCGGGATTGTCATATGGCTTCAATTCGAACATGTTACATTGCTGTTATTTGTTTATTTATTTATATAAAAAAAATTTGTTTTATTTAATCCATTGATGATCTCATTGCATCATTCTAGGCTAGGCCATCTGTCCTGCATCAATTTGAGGCACAGTTAAGCCTGCATCAGTCCTCCTCAGCTTGAAAGAACTTAACTTCAGTGAGTTAATGGCCCGATATGGCTCATAAAGGTCAGGATTCAAGCACTAGAAGTCAGTAGCTCTGATACCAAATTGGGACAACTGACTAATGGGAAGGATCTACCAAAACGTAGGTACCTGCAAACTAAGCACAAGAATGACAAACAAAGTAGAAAAAATAAATAGAATTTTCATTCATTTCCAAGGTTCCTTGATACTACTCATGCTAAGCCGTTAAATAAGCTTTGAGACGTACAAAGAAGGAATGTTCTTAATGTCATTGACAATTGGTGACTTACTACAAACATGGAAAAGCAAATAAGAAATATGCTTAATGGATCAAACATATCTAATGAGATTTTATTGCATGGCTAGTTGATTGGTTTTGCATAGCTAGTTGCCTAATGGATCTCGGGCCCAGTTCAACCTGAATTAATGTTGGAAGGGATCCCTACCAATTTGTTTGTTTGAGGTGCCCTTTGTTAACATTCCTCATTGATTTCATGCTTGGTCGTTTTTCTTTTGTTGAAACTTGAAGAGGACTGTCAAAAATCAGAATTAGATGTGGTCCCATTCTCAAACTGCCTGCATTATTATGATTGCCTCCATTAAATTAAGATCCTCAAAAGGCATTACCATCGGAAATTCTGGAGTATCATAATTCTGGGCTATGCAAGATACTACGGTCATATTTTTGGTCTCAATGAATATGTTATTACGTTTTGAGCACCATTACCCTATGCCGATGATGGCCTTGAGCTAGCCTATAACTATATGCATCTTTGAGTAGTATTTGATGGTACCTCTTATTACTAATGCCTCAGAGTTTATACTTGATAGTTGATAATACAAGACTACCAGTTGATTGATACTTGTATCTATATACATCATGCTTGTGATTGCAAATTGTAACATGTATTGCATTTGTAGTTCACGCTTTGTAATCGTTGCTTGAGTCTTGACAAACTTGCAACCTATAGAATTTAATTGTTAAAACACCACTAAAGAAAACATCATTGTGACCTGTATGTTTTGTAGCCAAATAGAAGTGAATGATATTAACCCATATTTAGACATTTGTGTGCATATTGATTTGATCTTTAGAGAGGTTCATACAAACCTTTGGGCTTATCTTGAGTGCTTTATTGAATCATCGTGGTTCTAGTATGAATCTGAGGTTTCAATCGATTAAAAGGGTCTCCACAAGAGAATTCAAATCAATAGTAAAGAAAACATACAGTAAATCCGTATTATGCACAAACAAAAACAGAGAATGCTAGATTTTTACTCCAACTTGAGGTGGAGAGTTAAACTGGATTTTACTTTGTGTTCTTATGTCCTAAGATGGAGTTTAGCCCAATTAGTTATATATTTGAAAAGGCTATTTTGGCCTTTCTACTTCTATTCGAGCCTTTTGTGGTACCTTTGACCATTATTTGTTAATGCAATGAAGGTTTTCCTTCCCTTTCCAAAATTTTCACTAAGATGGTATGGTTAGACATTTACTGGGCTTATCTTGGGTGCTTTATTGAATCATCGTGGTTTTAGTATGAATCTGAGGTTTCAATCAATTCATAGGGTCGCCACGAGAGAATTCCTATCAATAGTAAACAAAACATACAGTAAATCCGTATTATGCACAAAGAAAAACAAAGAATGCTTGATTTGTACTCCAAGAAAATCACTATGGCTTTTGAAAATAATTTCTTCTGTGTTGTAGCTTGCATATTGGTTTTCGGTATTAATTGTTCCTATTGATGAAGTTGTTACACTTTTTCTTCCTTTGTTCTTAGGTTTATGGGCCATCACTATCTCGGTTTGCAGATGCTGGTGGTTTAGTTGGGAACACTCCCGCAGAAATATCTAAAGGTAATTCAACTTCTAATTCAATGTTACTCATTTTCTCTTATTGCCAAATCGAGAAAACCATTTTGGGTGGCAATCCTTGGAAATTTATAAGAACTGTCTCCTGGACTGGTTTTGAGGTATGAGATTCAAGAGTGGTAAGATGGTGAGCCTCAAGACTTCCATGTGTGACGCTAATGGGTCTTGTATAGAAAATATGTATAAACTAGACTTGTTAAATGAAGCAAATCCTTTTGGGTATGTTTCTGTTTTGAATGTGAATTCAGTTGGTTTTAATCTGTGGCATAAACATTTAGGACACAAACTATTGCAAACTCAAGGATATCTTGAGTTGGGTCTTTTAACCATACTAACGGATGCATCTTCCAATTCCATGTGAAATTTGTGTTCAGTCAATTCTCATTAGAAAGCCATTTACAAAAGGTACAAGAGCAGGAAAATTACTTTAAATAGTACACACTAACAATGTGGTAGCATAAGTCCAAGAATTAGTGAGGGTGCAGACCGTCAAATATTTCATCATGTTCATTATTATAAGATTACCCTTGGGGACATTTGGATGCACAAACAACTCAAGAATGTCCATTTATGTGTTTGGACGCATGCACGGCGTTGTTCGTGGATTTTGCTATTTTGCATTTGGGTGACCCCTCCTAGACAACCTTTTATTGAAACATGATTGCAGGAGCACATATTGAAGACGCAAGCTGTGGCACATGTGCCAATATATGGAACACATGCGTAAGACCCGTAATAATAAGTTGGTTAAAAAAGTGTAGTTACATCATGTTTGAAGCACACCCTAGGCGCAGCTGACAATGTAACTCCTGAAATGCCTAGGTGCACACCTAGAAATTGAAGTGAATTTTTTATGTACTTTATATTATATATGTTCTATATATTTACATATTGATTTTGTAATAGTTTTAGCTCTAATATAAATTTTAAACAGAGAGAGAGAGAGAGAGAGCGAGAGAGAGAGAGAGAGAGAGAGAGAGAGAGAGAGAGAGAGAGAGAGAGAGAGAGAGAGTTAGATACCACTTCCAAAAACTTACACCTACTCAAACATTCCCATGAATCCACGTAATCTAGAATTGCTAATTACCCCAATTTCTCAAGGCTAAGAATCCTAATTTCATAAAATTCCCAATTCTACTTAGCTCAAAACCATCGTATCCTAAATTCCACCAATTTTAAATCATAATTTCCAACTTCCCTAATTTCCTGATTTTCACAAATTCCCCAACCTGAAGTTGCATTTTGCTAAAATCGCTAAATATTTCAAATACTAAAATCCTATTTCTGAATATACCTAAATCATCTCCTAAATTTTCCTATTCCCCCAAAAATCCCCAATTCCTCTTCTATCTCTTGTATGGTACATATGGAAACTCAAAGTGCTTTTAAGAAGTCCAATGCAGTGCTTAAAACACTATAGAAGAAACAAATCAAGATCTCATGAGTTTATGAAAAACTTGAGGAATTACAGAGGAGGTACTTTTCATAAATCAAAGCTTTTCTCTAAAAGAAATGGGGAAATGTGCTCAAAGTGGTTTATAAGATGTCTTCCAACCCTTAATGGGTGTCAAAATATCCAAAGTAACTTTCTCTGAGGTCCTTAACGATACCTTACTACATTATGTTGATGGCACCCAAGCTGCCGTGTGCATCTAGGCACCTTGCTCCAGGCACTCACCTGGGGACAAAGCCTCATTTGCGGCTAGGGTGAGGCACAAGTTGCCCAAAATGCCTTGGCATGTGCACCAAATGCCTTTGATTACACTTTTAAAATGTGAACATGCTCTCTGAAAATCCAACCCATTTAGTGTAGGGTTGCATATCATAGACTATGCTTGCAATTATGGATGTGTATTGGAGAACATTTTTTTGGACACTTGTCTTATGTAGCTGGATTCCAGCGTACCCTCATTGGCAACATATTCATTTTTTGGACAACCTTGTCCAAATGTATAAGCTTAAGTGAATACTAGATGCAAGGACAATTCAGGCTCCTTCGACAAGGATATCTTTGTTTTAAGTGAGTTTTCCAGGCATCCAAACGACTTCTTAGGGAACAAGTGATTACTACAATAATGCGATTGGAGCTAGTGGATTACATATTGGGGTTTTCTTTACTTGTTTCTTGAATGGATGTCAAGAACAACATATGGATAAAAAATTCAATCTAGTCTGACCACTTTTCAATTGAATGTACATTAGTTTATTAGCCTGCTCCCAAGTGTTTTATTCTTCAGGCTCTAATACTCTCAAGTTCACATTGTAGCTTGAATTCAACCTATCTCAAAGAAGTACTATTTTGTTAACTCTTCTATAATCTATGTTCTAACTAAATCAGATAGTTAAGTCTACATGATTCAATATTCAACTTTTTGAAGTTCCTATATGCACTACTAAAAGTTGCTTCATTGCGTAGGATCAGTTCATTAATTCCTACTTGAATAAACAAAATTGATGTTGCATATACATTGATTCAGTGAGGGATATTTTTAGATTCTTTTATGATTCAAAATTTTCTTTTATCATTTAAATAGTCCTTGTTTATCACACTATGGCATGAACCAGCTCTAATGTTTGCATTCCTCCAGATGTAGATGTGCTTATAATTATGGTGACAAATGAAAATCAAGCTGAAAGTGTTCTATATGGAGATAACGGCTCAATATTAGGTACTTTGAACTATCTTTTGTGCACTTTTTTCATCAACTACTCTTACTCTTTCTTTCAATTTTCTTATAGCCCTTCAAGCTGGAGCATCTATTATACTCTCATCTACAGTCTCTCCTGGATTTGTGACCAGGCTACAACGACGCTTGCTAGGTAATTCTCTTTCCCTTCCAATGACTTGTTTTTCAATACATAGAGAATTGGGTTTTGATATGGATCTAAGATTTCCAAATTTTATTTTCATTCTCTTCTTTTGAGTACTTAACTGTGTATGTATGTATGGACGCACGTATGTATGTGGTGGGCTCTTGTGGTACTAGCTAATGATGGTGCTTGGCTTATGTGAGTCCCATGTGACATAGTGCCACCATACCACATCAGCCAATGATATATACATCATGTCGGCCCCACATCAGCCCAATACCACCATAAGCTTATGGTCATATTGGTAACACCGGAACGTGCCACATACCCCTACAAACATACATACATATGTATATGAGAAATGCTCCAGTGTTCTCAGAGCACTATAAGTTATAGTGCTCCTAGTTTTATTGTTTCACTTAGATAATCCAATCATTTTATCTGAGTTGTCCATTAACTCCAAAAGACATTTCAAGGTCTACTATGCAAATTCACACTAATCGGATGATGCAATACATCTTTGACATTAACTTATTTTCTATAGCCATCCTTTTTCCAAGCAATGGATGGGATGGTTATGTTCACCTAACACAGGTGACTCTTTAGCCAATAGATGGATCAAATTGTTGATTTGACCTATTCTTGTGTAAATGACTTTGATTGAACGTATTAAGGGCTATTTGATCAAAAGGTTAATATTTGTCACATCAATGTGATGTTTGCATCATAGGCCATGAAATGTGTGTTAGACCTAATGAACAATCTAGATTAATGGATTGGACTCTCTAAGTTTCCTAGCGTAGCTAGGAGCACTATTACTTATAGTGCTTTGGGAGCACTAGAGCATCTCTCTTTCACTCTCTCTCTCTCTCTCTCTCTCTCTCTCAGTGTATTTATGTGTGAGTGTTGGTCTGTATATGTGTTTGTGTAATATTATTTGTTGTAAAAGAGAGAGTAGGGAGGAAAGAGAGGAGAGAGAATGGAAAAGAGGAGAGGTTAGGGTTTTACACTTTATTTACAACGTAAACCTCAGAATATACAAAATATGCATAAGAAGTGGGGTAAAAGGATAAAAGAGGAGAACAAGTTGGGTCATATGATCATATGGCCCATATGATCATAAGAAGAGGGGTCAAAAGATAAAAAGAGAAGAACAAGTTGGGTTGATTGATCATATGGCCCAAATTATTCAACTTTAACACCCCCTTAAGTTGGAGCATAGATGTCATTGATCCTTAATTTGGAAAAGATGCGCTTAGAATGAAGCAAGGTATTCCATAACGGCAACAGTGGTCGAAACGACCACCGTCGTTACTGTTACAATACGAGCCGTAACGGCGGCCCCCATAATGGCTTTTATGGATTTCTTTATATATATATATATATATATATATATATATATATATATATATATATATAACATCCCGAAAATCAGGGGTCGAGCAAAAACTCCACTCCCGAGTTTCAGAACATCATTTATGCAACATTTTCAATGATGGATGAATGTTGTTCATATTAGTGCAGAAAACATGAGTGGGATTAGACCAAAACAGTATATCATACTCCAGAGACAGTTAAATTAGCAAGCGGAAGAATGTAATAGATATATAAAGTGTATGAACTGTTGTGGGTCTCCAGAGTGTGAACATGTTACCAGGTTAAACATATACATGTATACTCCAAAAATGATAAAAAGAATATACATGGGTGTGAAAGAAAAGGCAAAATACCAAGTATATTGGCATCTAATCAGTAACCCTGTAACCCCGTCAATCAGAACCTGCATATAGGAGGGATCCTCATCATCATCAAGTCCGGCTCTGCTTCGCAAGCATCGCCATCATCTGCAATTAAGATAGGAACTGTTTGGTGTGCGCAACATCGTCCCGTAATGTGAGAGTGAGTAATTAACTCAGTGGAATCATAGAGCAAGGATTAGCATGTTATCAAATCAATCACGCGTTAATAGTAGAGCAGTCAATCAAACATTCCTAGATACTGTTGTTAATGCAAGCATGAAATGACATGATGGATGCCCTCACCGACATACTCCCTCATGCGGCACCATCTGCGTCCACGGCATGCTTTCTTTCCGCAGTGCTCCACATCTTCCAGGCACATGCAATGCGATATGGATAATGATTACCGGGTTGTTATTAGTCCTTTTCATACAGCAGGATTGGGAAACTAAGGTACTTTGCTTATATTAATCCCAACACAGATCCTGTCTAGGGTTGTCACTCCTATTAATCTCATACAATGTTATATTTGTAGGTCGCTGCAAGGGCTGCCAGGGCTGTTGCTCGCACTCGTTGCACCGCTCCCCCATCACCTTATCAATACAGGCCTAATTATCCTTAAGACTGCATCAGGACTCGTCGCCCCCATGCGGTGTCAGGATAAACTCAAGGTCACTACAAAGGGCTCGTCACCAATCAGTGTAGGCCGACAGCAAGAATATAGTGTCCCATACCACCATAATCTGCTCAGAGTAGGGTGCTCACTGGTCACTACGGGGAGGTTTGTGGCCCCAGCGTAGGCCGACAGCTCGACCACGGTGTCTCATACCACTATGCCCGGCTTATGAGTCTTATTGGATCAAGGTACCATGGTTGACGGGGTTTTCAATGGTAAGTTTAGTACCCTAGGTTCAAGCAGTTATGACTCATACATGGTGAACATACAATGGCCAGTCGGGTTACTTGACGGGCTCGACTAGCACGAGCGCATCTCAAGTTGAACGACATGAAGTGCATGAAACACTTCGTGTGGCCTAACCACTGCCGCCAACCCAAACACGACTCGCGTTCATCGACGCGTCCTCTGTGGTACATAGAAACCAACCACGAATTCGATCCATTACCGACTGCCTGGACTAGGTCATAGCCCCAAGCATTAGTGCATCAACATCAATAAGCATAGGTGAGTAACAGAAATGAAGTACAACATTGTAAGCATGTTGACACATGTTATAACATACAACTTAAGAAAATCATCCAACACATGCGTTTCATACATATAATGAAATCAATACCTATAGCCAACATGATGGAAATCATTTACATCAGCGTATTACTTGAGAATTCAATCTCAAAACTCATTCACAACACCATATACTCAATACATACTAATGCAAACATTTATACAAACACTTAGTCTACACACTTAAGTCTACATAGTGTATGTCGGCTCAAAGTGCGCATTTGGGCGAATCTCTTCGCCAAACCAATTATGCATGCATTCCTAATATCCTAATGCGACAAATAGCCATGACAACTATTTCAGCAAAATATGCATGTATACAGTATTTCCTACAAATGACTAAAATGCCCTAAATCTCATATTTTCCGTACATTTACGAAACAGAAAACGGACAGCATGTTGTACATGTCAAACGGCGTTGCCATCGATAATCTACTATTAAACGACATTGAAAGCGTTGAAATCAATCAATCAAAGGGTCTAAAATCCTCACCTTTCACTTTAGATGTGTATCGTTTCGAACAGAGCGTATACGCTTCGTCAGCGGCGTACAGGCGACCTAATACACAAGTTGTATAAGCTACTTTGCTATTTGAATCGACGGAATGCTAAATCAGCAAGTGTTGAGGGTTTTACTTACCTAGAAATGCGTTGAAATCACCGGCAAAGTGATTGGGATGCGTTGCTTTACCACGTGCAACAGCTGCAGCAAGTGGCGAGAAGATCTCTCCCACACTCTCTCACAATCTCTCACTTTTTCTCTCTCTTTTCCTAGGGTTTCAAGTAAATTCGGATGGGAGGGTTGTGAGAGGGTTTAAAGCCCTTTTATAGCCTAAAACCTTCCCAAATTAGGCTTGGGAACAATGTCTACTTGAGGTATAACCAAATCGGAGCTGTTTTGGTCCAAAGAAGCACTTCGGGAGGTCCCCTGGCCAAACGCGGTCGGACTTAAGCTCATGGTCACTGGATGTAGCACACATCAAGTTTTTAGACCGGAAGAGTTCGCAAATCACACGTGGCGGTCCAATTTCAGTTCAGCGGTCATCGCACCTAGATCAGGTCTACAAGTCTCATGATATGAAAAAGACATTTTTCTTGATCCGAGGGTGTAATTTGGCTGAATTCTGACGGTCAGAACGCTTAATAATAACGCGCCAAGTCACATGCCAGATTTGGATTAAAATTTTCAAATTTAACCCTTTTCTCACTCTCTTCACTCCAGGCTTAATGAAATAGCCTCTGAACGTCGATTGGCCTTGATTTTTGAAACGATTGTCAAGTCCAGCCAAGCGGTCATAACGGTCTAAGATGGTAGATATCGGACTTTCGACGCGCGGTCTAGATCCAATACAAAGTTTCAAAGGGTTCCCGAGAACAAATCGGTTTAGAGTTTGATCCTGGATTTTAGGGTATTATAGCACCATCGATTCTACAAGTTTTGGGTCTTGTAGAACGTATTTAAACGATTTTAGGGTATTATATCACCATTGAATGTTATTCGTATTAGTGCATTAAACATGAGTGAGATTATACCAAAACAGCGTATCATACTCCAGAGACAGTTAAATTTTGCAAGCGGAAGACTGTGATAGATATATAAAATATATAAACTGTTGTAAGTCTCCAGAGTGTGAACATGTTACCAGGTTAAATATATCCATGTATATTCCACAAATGAACAAAATGAATATACATGGGTGTTCCAAAAGTGCAAAATAACAGGTGTATTGGCATCTAATCAGCAACCCTGTAACCCTGTCGATCAGAACATGGTCTACATAGACCCACCTGATAGCTGCATATAGGAGAAACCCTCATCATCATAAAAGTCCAGCTCCGCTTCGTAAGCATCGCCATCATCTGAAACCAAAACAGGGTCTGGTAGGTGTTTAAAACAGTCCCGTAGCGTACGAGTGAGTGATCAACTCAGTGGAACAATAAAGCAAAGGTTAACATGTTATCAATTCAGTCAAGCAGTAATGATAACGCAATACAACAATCACGTCCTAAGTACTCTTGTTAATGTAAGAATGATATGAAATAATGATGCATGCCCTCGCCTACGCTCCCTCAGCGAATTCATCTCAAGATTGCGGCATAAAACACTTCCTCAATGCTTGACCTGCTGCGCCAAACGCACACATAATGCGGTGCATGCACGTGATTAGCCAGGTTCTTATTTAGGTTTATTCATACAGCAGGATTGAGTAGTTAAGGTACTTTCCTTATATCAATTCCCAAACAATGATCCATTCTAGGGTTGTCACTCCTAGTAAATCTCATACGATGTTGTGATTTTAGGTCACTACAAAGGGCTCGTCACCTGATCAGTGTAGGCCTGGTTTATACTCTAGTCGCTACGGAAAGGCTCGTCGCCTTTACGCAGCCTCAGAGTTTGCTCGAGGGCACTACAAAGGGCTCGTCACCTGAACAGTGTAGGCCGACAGCTCGAATACAGTGTCCCATACCACCGTATTCGGCTCACAAGTCTGGGTTGCTCACTAGTCACTACGGGGAGGCTCGTCGTCCCAGCGTAGGCCGACAGCACGACCACGGTATCCCATACCACCATGTCCAGCTCATGAGTCTTAGTGGATCGAGGTACCAAGGTTAAACGCGATTTTCACTGGTAAGTTGGTACCTTAGATTCAAGCAGTAGCGTCCATATATGGTGAACACACAATATGCCAATCGGGCTACTTGACAAGTTCGATTAGTACGAGCGTACGTTGAATTAATGAAATGGAGCTCTAACCACTGTCGATAATCATCATACAACTCGGATTCACCGAACGCATCAAATGTCGTGAGACTAGCTCGACCACTCAAACAGGAATTGTTACCAATTGCTTGGACTACGTCGTAGTCCCAATCACAGTCAAATGCAATAGGCATTCTTGTGTACTAATCAAAACAGCATGTAGCAACCAATTCAACTATAAATCCCATATAAGCATGTTAACGAACATGTAGAGTACATGTCACCATACATAAGCATTCATCCATAAATTACGTAGTAGCAAGAGAGATTACATAAAGGAAATGGTAACTATATACAAGGTAATTGAGAAACCCATCTCAATGGCCTCATTAAATACATTTCAACTGGCATTTACTCATTTAGGCATTTTATCAAACACTTAGGCTACAAACTTCACATACATATAATAAATTTGTTAAAACACGTATTATAGCAAATCCTTTCACAAGGGAGTTGCCACACGTACAACAATCATATATTCTCAAACATCAATCATAACAAGCACAAATAATCATTCCATATTCATTTAATCATTTCAACAAACACCTAAAATGCATTAAAATCAACGTAGTTTACATATATATGTAATATAAGGAAAACATCGTATCTAAGCATATGTGACAACAATCAAGTCAATCATAAACCATTACTGACATTGAAAGCCTTGAAAACCATAACCAAAACGTTTATAGTCCGCACCTTTCGCCAGTAGACTCGTAACGAGTCGGTTTGAACACGATGTCTTTGTCTATGGCACAATGACAACCTGCAGCATAAAATAGGTTAGCTACTTCACCCTTTACTCTATTTGAATTCCTAAAACAGGTTAGGGTTAGGATTTCTTACCTAAGAACGGAGTCGGAATCGCCGGAATAGCGATACAGAAGCAGTGGTTAAGCACGAGGAGTGGCAGGGTCGAATCCCAGGAACAACTCCAACTCTCTCTCTCACTTTCTCTCTCTTTCCTTCTCTCTTTGCTCTCTTCTCTCTCCTAGGTTTCCAAATTCGTATGGAATTAGAGAGGGGTGGGTTTAGGCCTTTATATAGACCCAGAACTGATCTCAATGGCCTCAGGGCCATGGTATACTTAGGTTATAGCCAAATACGGGCCGTTTCAGTCCAACAGAGATGTTCTGGAGGCCCCTTTTCTGCATGCAGTCAGAGTTAAGCTCTCTGACCATGGATCTAGATCAAGTTAAGTTTTTGTTCCCATCGGATTAGTGGATCGGCCGTGGGGGACCAGTTTCAGTTCAACGGTCACCAGTACTTAATCAAGGCCACAAGTGCACTGACCTGTGTTAGAAATTTTCCTTGATCCGAGGTGTAATTGGGTCAGATTCTGACGTTCCGAATCCTTAGATTTGGCTTGCAAGCGAACCAACTCAATTCACTTAAGTTTCTGTTAATTTCCTAAGAGTATTCGCGTTTTCTCACACACTTCACTTCGGGCTCAAGTAAATAGCTTAGGGATACTATCTGGACTTGATTTCTGAGATGGTTGTCAAGTCCAGGAAGGCGGTCATAAATGTATAGCTTTGGGGTAATCAGACTTTCGACGCGCGGTCCAGGTCTAATACGGAGTTTCGGCGTGCTCCCGAGAGCAACCGGGTTTTGAGATGGGTCCTAAGTTTCAGGGTAATGTAGCGTCCACGATTCTACACGTTTTAGGTCTTACAGATCGTATTTAAAGTGGTTCGAGCTAATTCTATTAATTGTTCAGTTTAACACTTATCTAAATCGTGCCCTAATTACGACAGAATAAGGTCCTAGGGTAGTTCTACGTCCCTTTCTAGCACTTTTAGTTGGTATATTATTTTAATTATTTTTCTAGTAGTTCGTCATCAAGTCCACTTCATTCCTACCAAATTTCATTAGATTTCGTGTCGTCAAAAAATTCTAAAAATTCCAGAAACAGCAACTTTCCAAACTAATGATTTTCGGACAGTTACCATAACGACCTATATTTAACTATATTAAATATTTTATTATATTTTTTACTTATTTTTATATGAAACTAGACTTATCAAGCTTCAATCTGACTTTTGAATCACCTAAATCAGAGTTATAACGAGGGAGATATGACTTTTTTTTGAAGTCAAACAAAAATTGAAGGAAATGGGTAAAAAGGGGATTTGAGACTTTGGGATTGAGTTCCGAGAAGTCAATTAAGGTGTTATGATCGACTCATTGCCCAAGGACGTCTATTTCCAAGTTGGCAAAAATCCGGAATGTTACAGATCGATTGCTTCATAAATATATCTCATGGCTGGCCTTTCATCCGAATCAACCAACCTTAATACTTTAACCTATGGGCGAGTAGTCTTCCCAAAAGTCTATGTCAGCTAAGACTGTGCCGCATGTGCTTTCCCTTTAGGGTCTTAAAAAATGGCTCTCATCCCATTCCTTCAAGGTAAACATTGACCTCCATCTGATCATATGCTCATTTGTATGCTCGTCAATGTTAAATAACATGTCTCAAACCAATCAACCATGAGCGGGGATGTTTTTTCGCTCTCATTTTATAACCAAGCTCCATAAGAGCATTTTCAAATATTATTCTTCTCAGGAATTTTCTCTGTCAAAGCGTTATAAGAATTCACTGTCCTAATAACATTAGTTATCATTTAAGAATACATTGGATACATGTCACAGATGAACAGAAAGATTTGAAGTTGGTGGATGCTCCTGTCTCTGGTGGTGTTAAGAAGGCAGCAGATGGGACACTCACGGTGCGAACAGTTCGTGATTTCTGTTTATGTTTCTTTCTTTTCTGCACTATCATGATGGGTAGATATTTATTATAATATAATTGTAATCAATTGAGGGTACTAGTGACACTCAATTCCTCTCTTTTCATTAGATAATGGCTTCAGGTACAGATGAAGCTCTTAAGTGTACTGGTTCTGTCCTCTCAGGTAATTGGAGTACGGATACATATCAATTATTGGGTTGATCATAATTTAGATAAAAGTTTCTGATAATTAGTTCTTAAACGCAAACAGCACTAAGTGAGAATCTCTACATCATCAAAGGCGGTTGTGGAGCTGGAAGGTACTTCAGAGGCTGTCCTTATCTTAGTCTTCCAGTTCAATGTTTTCAGTCCTCTGTGATTAGCTTATTTTGAAGATCTAAGGCCGCTGTTTTTTTTCTTCTTTGTTTTTTGCTAGTTGTGTAAAGATGATCAATCAACTGCTTGCTGGAGTTCACATAGCTACAGCAGCAGAGGCCATGGCATTTGGAGCTCGATTGGGTTTAAATACTAGAATGCTATTTGAAGTTATTACGCACAGTAGAGGAACATCCTGGTATTTGTCACATACTATAATGTGTTATTTTAATATTTTTTTTAAAAAATATTTTTTGGTAATGGTTCAGACTAATATATGATGTCATCATGCAATATTTCATTTTGAGAAACATATATAGATGAATGTAGGTAGCATTATAACTGTATCTGAGATAAAATTTTCTTTCTTGGGTAAGTTATTTTGATAAAATAGTGAACGTATCTTATAGTAGTCATCAGCTTTGTCACATGCTTATTCTTTGTTTCTCCCAAAGTCTACAGAAGAGCAACATCTAATTCCAGAGTCAGCATTACAATGAACTGCTTTCGAACTTTGAAGTACACCATTTAAACTGAGGATGTTGTTCTGCTCATCACCATGAAGAAAATTTATTGAGGATTACACTATTGTCATCCAGATCTCATGATGGATGAATCGCTCTAAAAATTGGACAGCTTAGATGATCCTAACAGTCCATCACCCACTCTTACCTTAAAGCTTAAGCTTCAGCCTCAAAAGGCATCACCCCACCAACGACAGGTTCCGAAAATGATGGATATCCTCGGCCACGTCTCTATGAATGCCTCCAATGCTGCATCTTTCGGCATTGCCAATAGAGGATCTATCAAAGCTAAGCTTCCAGGCATTGTCAGATGGGCTATCACAAACTTGCTAACTCTTTAGTCCCTTTGCTCATGCAGCACTCATGAAATGCTCGAACACTACTCAGGTGAAACTTCAACCATTTGCACTACCAAGTGTTAAAGACCAAGGTCTAACTATGATGCAAGAGAACACAAATGAATGGGAAAGCTTTGCCTTGCACTATGGAGAGAAGGTTACAACGTTGAGGAGTGAGCCTTGCACCATGGTGAGAAGGTTACAATGTTGAAGAGTGAGTCCCAGAGAAGGGGAGCTTACGTATATATGGGCCTAGGAAGTCTTTACTTGTGTGCATCAATGATTAGGATTATGTCATGTGGCATCCATCTAAGTATCAAGAATAGAATCCTTCTAGAATCTTCCATACTAATCTAGATACGTTACTCTAATAGAAAACGCCAAAACATTCCAGATATTTTTACACTTCTCTACAAGACTAGCTTGTTCTAGAATAAGTCTCTACATCCTGTGTAAAAGCCTCTTATTTACAACAATACAAGAAGCCCAAAAAATGGTAAAGTATAAGTTAAACTCCATGTTTATAGTAATTCTTGCCCACCTATTGCATCGACAGCATCATTGAGCCTTCATCAATGTACCTCTGCATCTGGCCTGTAAATTGCCGGTGTTGTCCAGCATTTGTTACCCCATTAACAGTTTGGAGAGGTGGTGCCCAAATTCCCCACTCCATTGCAAGTTACAGGAGAATTGTGCCACATTCAGAAGTTGGACTCGATCCATCTAATTGCAATTCACAAAGTGCTATAGATATTCCTCTAGCAACATGTTGAGTTTCTCTATGTTCATCCATGTGAGGGTGGTCACTTATGGAGAAGTATAGTTTTGTGCCAAGCAACCTAAACGCCTCCATCCTACCCTTGATATGCTCAACAGCTCAAGCATGCTTCCCCAAGTGAGTTTGGCTATCACTACTACTCTAGCTTAAGTGAGGCCAACATGCCTTTCTACTTGGCGTATTGGCCATTTGATTTGTTTGTTAACTCCCCCATGTCCTGCCAACGTGCTTGCTTTGGACTTTAACAGCGTTGCTCACAAGTTCGATGACTCTTTGGGATCCCTTGTCATGTTCAAGCACTTAAGGTCAAGTATCCTTAGTTTTGTTGTTGTCCTTGAAGCATGCCCATCACTGACCATGACCTTCTCCATCATGATAGCCCTAACATGTAAACCCTCAATCTTCTTTTCAGTTTCCTCACGATCTCAACAATTTGGGCCTTCAGTGCCTCCACAATACCTACCATGTCAACATCAATTTGATTCATTGCATCATTATACACTTATTGGGCACACTCCAATTTCCCAAACCTTTTTATCTCCTTCAGCAATTGCAAGTTCCAATTTGCCAAATCAATCCTACAATGAACTAAGGCTCATTGGACCCCTTGTGTTAGTGCCTTAGTGGACCTCACCTCCTATGATGCTTGGACAGCTCATGCCTCTTGGCATGCTTAGTTGCAATCACCTCCAAGGTCGACATGATGCCCAAAGAACCAACTATTCTCCAATACGAATTGTAACAGACTTGTTAATTCCTTAGCCATCTCATCTATGCACACTTGTGCAATATTCCAATGTTAAAGCCCGCCTTGACCCATTTGCACCACCAAGTGCTAAACACCAAAGACTACTAGGATGCAAGAGAGCACGGTTGTATCAAATTACTCTTTCTATTGCACTATGGAGAGAAGACTTTGAAGTCCCAAATTAGGAGAGTTAGCCTATTTATAGACCTAGGAATTCTCCAGAGATGTGCATCAATGATTAGGATTATGCCATGTGGAACTCATTCAACGGTCACGAACACTTCAAAATCCTTCTAGACTCATCCACTCTCATCTAGCTACAAGACTTTACCGGAGAACTCCAGAACATTCTAAAGATCTGTGCACATCTCTGCAAGACTCTAGCCTATTGTAGAAGTCTCTACGCACTATGTACAAGAAGAGCCAAAGGTGACTATGTCAATGAGTTAACCTCCGTGTTCGTGACAAGGTGCTTCTTTCAAGTCTTGATGACTTTTTTTAGAGGGGCACCATCAACAACCACAACACAATCTCTCATAATGTCCGCCATGGAGATCCCATGGACCTCAGTTTTGACAATGCAGTCTAATAAGTTTGATGTTCTCTCAATCGGTGTTCGAAATATCGGTATCGCATTACGTATCGCACCCTTAGGATACGGATACGTATCAGTTATCATATGGGATATATCAATTGTATTGCGTACTTCATTGTTGTTGTTAGAAACATGGGGAAACATTGTGAATTGGTAGAATTTTTCAATGAAACTTTAGTGATTGTTTAAAAAGACATCAATACACACTTATAAATTACAACATTATAAAAAATAAGTGCACATAACATATTTTCTTTGTATGGGGTCCTAATCTATGTGTTGTATAACTGAATTGATGCAAGTATATTTAAAGTCTATTCATATAATTTATAAATGTAAGAAGACGTATAGAAACACAAGCAATACATTCAAAAGAAAAAGAAGAATAACTAGATCAGGTTACACACGTGTTTGATTTTATGTTTAGACACAAAGATTGCAACCGATTTGGAAATTTTGATTTTTTTTTAAATTTCCCAAAACTTGGCCCATCTCCTCCAAATCTCAAAATCGAAGCTCCCAATCCATGATTTTTCATGGTTTTGTAACAATTTGATACTAATTTAACATGATTTACAAAAAAAAAAAGGATCAAAATAAAAAATGCTTACCAGATCAAACATGTGGGATATATCCCACTATTTGTGCATTTTGTATTGCATAGGTGGGATACAAGATATATCATGCAATATATCGGCTGATATCGTCGATACTTAAAACACTGCTATCAATAATCTTTTGTAATCATAGGAGTGCAACATGAGGACTTCCTCAGAGATCAAACATCCTAATACTATAGAGCATTCTTAACTGCAGAGCTTCAATAGGATCCGGTGTGATAATGCTGCTTCCTGATTTGTGCATGTTTGCATATTCAACCATTGCCAATATTCTTTCGTACTATCCATTTTACTTTCCAATTGCATCTTTAAGATCTTCCAATTTGTGAGCTTTTTTCCATATCTATTCCATTGTGGGACCCATTCATCACATATGATGAATGGTCTGGATCATGAACTATTGGTCCATATGTCTCAATTGAGGGAAGCATACCAGATGAAGAAAGTGGTTTGCTGTTTTTATAAAGTAGCACATCCATTGAAAAGAATGCCAAAATCTCTTTGTATTTGACCATTCAAAAAAATACTTTTTGTATTTGCAACAGAGTTCTATACAGCTGTTAGTGGTTAGAAAGAAAAAGATCAAGCATGTTGCATGGTTTTCTTGTTTGTAGTCCATAGACCATCCATCTTTCTTTCTGGATACTAGTGATACTTGCAAGGTTCATTCCTAAGTATTGCATGCCAAATTTCAGCAGCCGTACATTGTACTGGCCTGTCAAGTTTAAACATATTAAACTAAATTGAGATCCGGTGTTTTATCACAGGATGTTTGAAAACCGTGTGCCACACATGATAGATAATGACTACACACCATACTCTGCACTTGATATCTTTGTGAAGGATCTGGTATGTGGTGATCTCTCTCTTTAGTATTTTTATGACTGTATAATGTCATGTCATTCTGTGCATGCTTGTTTTTGTTTACAGGGCATTGTGACTCGTGAGAGCACATTCCGTAAAATTCCACTACATATTTCTACTGTTGCACACCAGCTGTTCATTGCAGGTGCGACAGAGTGCATGTTTGTAAAACTCTTTCTTTATTTAATTCTGTGGAACACGGGTTATTATTGGTAGTTTACTGGATATCCATCCCAATATGAGCTGATGATAGCTTATTATTATTGAGCTGTTGAGCAGGGTCTGCTGCTGGCTGGGGACGGTGTGATGATGCTGGAGTAGTCAAGGTATGAATATATATATATATATATATATATATATATATATATATATATATATATATATATATATATATATATATTTGTTTTCATTTTAAGACTCTGCTTCTAGCAGGGTACAGAGATCAGTCGGGGATGTAATAAGGGTTTTGGGGATGAAATATCTGTGAAACTATTCCTTGTCAACTAAGGAACAGGCCCAACTCTCTCCCCCCTAAGTAAGGACTTAATTATATTTCTGGAGGTACTGTTTTGGAATAGCACTAGTTGAAAAACTCTGATATGAATTAGTTTCTGTTACTGCACAAGTTTTCTGCTTGCCATTATTAGGGTACCATAGAGTAATGTTAGATTTTTAATGATCAAGAACTTCGGTTTATCTCAATCATTCTGAAGTTCACCTACAGTGTCATTGTTCTGATGTTGATCAGTATTTACTGTTTGATGCATTCTTGCATTTGAGACCACTGGTGGCCAACTCTTTCAGCCAACTCGACTTTTTTGTCTTTTGAGAATGAGTCTGTGAGTTTCAATGCCAGAAATACAATTTTTTTTCTCATTCATCAAATCAAATGGTTTTGCTAGGCTAAATCAGTTATAAATCAGTAATGATCACACAATTTCTTGAAAATTAAAATAAATCAAAATGTAGAAAAACTAATAAGACATGAAACAATAGATGAAGAAAGAATAGAATGAGAAGAGGAAGAGAGATTTATTGTACGCACTCTCTTTCCTTCCTTGATTCTTTATTTATAATCTTAATCCCACTATAATCTCAATTAGATTACAATAAGGATACTTAAAAAGATAGAAGCCAAATAGGATTAGAAAACTTAAGCTAAATCTCCTCATACTATACACTGAAGATGCATTAGAGTTTGTGTACACCATCGGTATTGTGTACTCCTCAGGTGTACTCACACTCTGTGCACACTAACACACCCCCTCAAGTTGGAGCATGAATATCGTTCATCCCACGCTTGACACCAATGTCGTTGAGATGCACTGTAGATGTGGCTTTGGTAAAGACATCTGCTAACTGATCTTTTGAACGAACAAAAGGAGTATGCAAAAGCTTGGCGGCTAATTTTTCTCGAATGAAGTGACAATCAATTTCAATGTGCTTTGTACGCTTGTGGAAGACCGGATTAGTTGCAATATGGATGGCTGCTTGATTGTTGCAATGTATTGGAATTGAGGAAGATGTTGTGAGTCTCGTGTCTTGAAGAATAGCTTTCACCCATAGTAGTTCACAAGCACCATGGGCCATTGCACAGTATTTGGCCTCGGCCGAGGAACGGGCGGCAATGGATTGCTTCTTGCTTTTCCAAGTAACTAGGTTTCCTCCTATGAATATGCAATATTCTATAGTGGAAAGCCAATCAAAGGAGGAGCCAACCCAGTCAGCATTGCAGAACCCTCTATTATTCAAGTGACCGTGATTTGAGTAGAGAAGACCACGACCAGGTGCAACTTTTTAAGTAACAAACGATTCGATAAACTGCCTCATGCTGACAAGGTCGTTGAATAAATTAGTTTACATTTCCAATAACATACGAGATGTTTGGTCGAGTAATGCTGAGATAAATTAGACGATCCACTAAACGACGATACATGCTTGGATTATCAATGTTGTCTGATTGTCTCTCATGCAACCTGTGATTTACCTCAATAGGTATGTCAACCGGGCGAGCATCAAGTAAACCTACCTCGGTTAGCAAATTAAGCACATACTCATGTTGGGATAAAAATATTCCTCCTTTTTAGTGAGCTACTTCAATTCCAAGGGAGTACTTCAACATCCCTATATCTTTCATCTCAAATGATGAGCCCAAGAATTTCTTGACATTGTCTATCTCAGTTATGCTCCTGCCAATCAAAATAATATCATCAATATTTATGACAAGAATTGTCGTGTTACCATCCTTGTGTTTAACAAACACAAAGTAATCAAATGTGCTTCTGTCAAATCTGATGTTGTAAATCGTATTGCCAAGCTTTTCAAATCAAGCCCGAGGAGACTGTTTGAGGCCGTACAGAGCTTTTCGAAGACGACAAACTTTGCCAGTCTCCAGTCCCTTCTAGGTTGAAAACTGGGAGGAAGGGCCATATCCATATATATATATATATATATATATATATATATATATATATGTCTCCTTATGAAGATTGCCATGTAGAAATGCGTTTTTGACATCCAATTGATATAGAGGCCATTGACAATTTATGACAATAGACAATAGATACGAACATAATTTAATTTGGCTACCGGGGCAAAGGTTTCATCATAATCTTCACCTTGCGTTTGAGTAAATCCCTTGGTAACTAGCCATGCTTTGTATCTATCTATTGAACCATCGGCCTTGTATTTAACGCTAAAAACCCATTTGCATCCAATAATATGTTTATCAGGTGGAAGAGAGACTAATTCCCAAGTATTTTGTTTTTCCAGGGTAGACATTTCTTCTTCCATAGCTGCTATTCATTTAGGGTCATCAAGAGCATCTGCAACCTTGGTTGGGATAGTGATAGATGATATAGGGGAAAGGTATGATTAGTAAGAAGGAGGGAGATTTTTGTAAGATACAAAGTTACCAATGGGAGGATTTCTGCATGACCCGGTTCCTTTGTGAAGAGTAATTGGGAGATCCACCAGTTATGATTCGATCGTTGAAGAGTGGTGGTGCTCGGAAAGAGTAGGGGTCTTCTTATACTAAGGGTAGACTGTAAGTTCTCTAGATTCAGTGGAGCATGGTTCATCTTCAATCCGGGATTTATTTATAACAAGAAGAGGAAAGGGTGCAAGAGTTGTACCTTCATGTAAATTGAAATAAGGCACATTTTCAAAGGAGAATGTAACCTCCTTTGAAACATGCCTTTTTCGATTAATAGGACTAACACTTGTATCATTTCTGAGAGTTTGAGTACCCTAGGAACACACATTTAATTGACTATGGTCCTAGCTTTGTGTGAGATGGTCCAAGAATATGGAAAAAACAACTGCACCCAAACACTTTTGGTGGTAGGATAAATAGGGATGCATGAGGTTGCAAAACTTGCAACAGGTAGTCACCCCTGAGTACCTTAGTTGGAGTTCAATAATTATATATGTGGCAAGAAGAATGGCTTCATCCCAATATGCTTTTGGAACTAACATGTCAATAATGACCTAGCAACCTCTAACAAGTGCCGATTTTTTGTGTTCTACCACTTAGTTTTGTTGTGGGGTATACGGGCATGAGGTTTGAAGTTCTATGTCATGGTCTACAAAATACTTTTTGTAAATCACGGTGTAAATATTCCTGAGCACTGTCAAATCGAAAGATTTTAATGTTGGCATTGTATTGAGCAAAAACCAATTGATGAAACATCTTGATAATTGATGGGACTTCATCACAACTTTTTAGAAGATAAATCCATGTATATCATGAGAAGTCATCAATAAATGCTACGAAATACTTGAAACTGAACATAGAGATTGTAGGAGCAGGTCCCATACATCAAAGTGAACAAGTTGAAATGGATGTAATGTTTTTGTGTTAATCAAGGGAAAAATAGTTCGATGGTGCTTGGATAACTGACAAGTTTCACATTGTATGCTATCATTTTTATTAAACTTTTCAAGAAATAAAAGATGTGATTGCAAAGATAAATGACCTAAACGGGTGTGCCAGAGGATCACTCGATTTTTATTCTCAATGACAGAGGTAGAGACATAGGCAGAGCGAGATTGTTATTAGTTAAGAAGGTAAACCTCCCGATCTTCACAACCACCACCAATCATCTTCTTCATTACCAAATTTTGGATAACTCAATAAGATGGATAAAAAGTAACATAACAATTTAGTTATTTGGTTAAGGAGCTTACAGAAAGAAGATTAGCTGGAAAAGAGGGAACACGGACAACATAAGAGATGGATAAAGAATCAGAAATATGTAAGGTTCCCTTTCCGAGAGCTTTAGAAAGTGAATTATTGGAGATAGTAGAGTAGGAAGTGTAACCATTGGTCGTACCCGTCATATGATCAGGTGCTCCTGAATCTATGATCTGGATGTCTAAGACACATGGTTGGCAGTTGCAGATGTACCTGACTTCCCTATCTTATCAGCAGCGGAGATGGAGGCTTGAAATTTTGTCCCTTGCAGACACTTGTTGTTGTAGCTCACTAATAGTTTTGTCCCTTGGATCTGGAGCACCATAGCTGGAAGTTTCATCAGTGATGCTTATATTAGTAGAAGACTTTGTTTTGATGTCCTTTGGCCAAAGGTGAAGATGAAGAACCCAACAATATTCCTTTAAATGTCATCTTTTTCCAAAATGTGTGCATCAAAGTTTGTCTTTGTGCACATTTCCATGTCCAGTCCCTTGCCCTTTGGTATTTTTAGATTTCGTAGTCAGGGCGGATCGTTCTGGAAGGATGGCAGGAGAGATGGCATTCCGTCATCGAGCCTCTGTGCGTATGTAATTATATATGGATTTAAGGGTGGGAAGAGATTCTCTATTAGGGGTGCACATTTAACCGGTAGAACCGTGGAACCGGACCAAAACCGACCAAACGGTCCGGTTTGGTCCGGTTCTAGGTGCACTGGTTCCGGTTCCGGTTCCAAAAATCAAAGAACCGTTAACATCGGTTCGGTTCTCGGTTTGGGGGTATGTAGAACCGAACCGAACCGTGAACCGATCCGTAGAACTGAACCGTGGATCCGATCCGTAGAACCAAACCGTGGAACCGAACCTGTAACCGAACTTGGAACCGAACCAAGAATCCTTTGATTGTTTCCATATTTGACTCATGATTTATGGTTTATAATGCACCATTTAATTATTTTCATAAATGTATTTTTGCACACCTTATACAATATCTAAACCATTCATCAAATGGACCACAATATGAATTGACATGGGCTAGATAATAAAATTAAACATGTAATTGGGCTGGATTTTAAAAAGCCCAGAACCGTGGAACCGATCCGGAACCGAACCGGTTTTAACGGTTCGGTTCCGGTTCGGTTCTAGGGTGCCAACGGTCCGGTTCCGGTTCCAAATTTCCCAGAACCGTTAGGAACAGTTCGGTTCTGGTTTCACCCCAGAATCGGTCCAAACCGAACCGTGTGCACCCCTATTCTCTATCAAGAATTCGTATACGTTGAGGTTTGAAATCCGAACGAAGACCATCAAGGAATTTAAAGATCTGCAATTGTCTAATCTGATTTTTCAAATCTTCCAATAGTTGTCTAACAATTATCTAGTTCTTCCCATTTTTATTTTTATTTTAAATTTAAGTTAACAAAATATTCTTCTACAATTCCATCACCTTGTTCGAGATTGTTGATCTCAGTGTGAAGTTGATAAAGATGCGCCAAGTCTTCCTGATGGGAGTGCATTTTGGCAACTTTTTCCCATATATCCTTTGCAATTTTCAAGAGATAAAGGCCTTGACTAATATTGGGTTGCATTGAATTTAGCAACCAAGACATCACAAATCATTTTTCACTTTCCCATTCATCATAGGTGGGATCATCCCGATTGGGTTGTTTCTTGGCTCTTGTAATGTATCCCAGTCTTTTCTGAGCTCCAATATACATTTGGGCCGCTTGAGACCACTCCAAGTAATTTGTGTCATCTACTTTTACTGTAGTGATAGTAAGACTAGGGTTATCCATATGTCTAGATAGAATTTGGGCTTTGTTTATTTTCTCCCATTTAATAGAAAGGAAAAGGAAAAAGGAATACCAAGAAGGAAAAATCACTTCTCAGTTTCTGATAGATGTCCAGGGGGCTCAATGAAGTTCGAATGAAGAATTGGAGTTCAATAGGTGGCCCACAAGGCACTTCCAGCGAGATCTGGTAGCCTTAGATGAGTCGAGGGGCAGATCTAGTGTGAAAAATAGACCCTGGAGGGGTTTCCGGCAAGATCTGGCACCTCTAAAGCAATTTCCGAGGAGGTCATGAGCCACCGGAAGGACTTCCGGCTAGGTTCGGCACCTCTGAAGTGGTCTGGAGTCGGACAACGCCCCTGGAGAGAATCGGGTGTGATTTCGGCGACACAGGATGTTTCTGGAGGAGATTCTCGCGAGGATGAATGGCGTAGAAGCAAATCGATTTCCGGTAAGTTGAGTGGTTCGGGAAGGGGATTCCAACAAGATCTGAAAGCGTTGGACTGTTTCTTGTGCAGATCCGGCACAGGAAATCAGATCTGAGAGGAGTTCTGGCCAAATCTGGGGTCGATCGAGACTACTCTGGTGAGTGCTTCTTCTAGAGAGAACTTCCAGTGAAAGAAAAATTCCTTCCGGTTAGGGTATGATTCTAGAATGGCATCTGTAGGAAGATGATGAAGACTATCTCTCTTTCACCATCCTACTGAGAGAAAAATAATGAAATCTGATCAATTTCAAGATCAGAGACTCGCTGCAGAGATGAAGTTGGGAAGAAAGAAAGAAGAATTATTTGAAAAAAAAAAAAAATGGATTAAAAAATATCAGATACCATGAAACAATAGATGAAGCAAGAATAGAAAGAGGAGGAGAGAGAGAGAGGTATTCTACGTATTCTCTTTCCTTCCTTAATTCTTTATTTATAATCTTAATCCCACTATAATCCCAATTAGATTACAATGAGGATACTGACAAAGATAGAAGCTAATTAGGATTAGAAAACTTAAGCTAAATCTCCTCACATTGTACACTGTAGGTGCATGAGAGTCTGTGTACACCATCAGTCTTTTGTACTCAGGTGTACACACACTTTGTGCACACTAACAAGACATTATCAGTGAAAAATTATTAATGAGATAACCATGTTAACTGTAGGCAATGCCTCACAGGCTCATTCTCAAAGGATAAACGAGTCCATCACAGAAATATTATTTTTTTAACAAACTAGTCCATCACAAAATATCATTCATCTAATCAAATGGTTTTGGTAGGCTAAATCAGTTATGTTCACACAATTTTTTGGAAAATAAAATAAATCATAATGCAGAAGAAACTAATAAGATATTAGCAATTAGAGATAATAGGCATTGCCTCAAAGACCCATTCTCGAAAGACAAACGAGTCGGTCACAAAAATAGCAATTTTTTCTCATTCATCTAATCAAATGGTTTTGGTAGGCTAAATCAGTTATTATCGCAATTTTTGAAAATTAAAATAAATCGTAATGCAGAAAAAATTAATAAGACATGATCAGTGAGAGATTATTAATGAGATAACGATGTTAACTGTAGGCATTGCCCCACAGCTGTAGAAATCCCAGGCGTTGTAGAGATTGCTTATTTCAATTTTTTTTTTACCTTTATCTAGTGGTATCCTGAATATATCTTTTAAGAAACCAAAATTCAAGAATCTCATGTGCCAAGAAATGGCGAAGAATGAGATTTGTTACTATAGTGTTACAGACGGGCATTCCATGGACATGGCTCTTATGCTGAATATTTTTGTGCTGGACATGTCTAAGGTTGCCTTTCTGGAGGGTCTAGCAAAAGTGGCTGCAGTTGCATGACTGGACCCTTATATAGCTTGTTATTGGAGGAAAGTGAGAGTAGTCTTATTTGCAGTTTGGTCATCTCTTTGCAGGTGTATGAGAAACTCACAGGTGTTGCAGTTGAAGGAAAACTTCCAGTATTGAGGAAAGAGGATGTCTTGAATTCCCTTCCATCTGAGTGGCCCACGGATCCCATTGAAGATATTCAGAAAATGGAATCTCAAAGTTCTTCAAAGGTTTTAGTTGTTCTAGATGATGATCCAACTGGAACTCAAACTGTTCATGACATTGAAGTCTTAACAGAGTGGTAGGTTTCCTATTTTGATCATCTTTGGACGTAATTTGACTATTTATGATGATGGTGTGTAGAGCAAATTTTCTTGTTCAGAGCAACTTTGGCATCTGAATCTCAAACCCATCTTACTGCTATTTCGTTGAATTTTTGTCATGGTTCTTTTATGATTGGAAGTGTATTCTTCATTCTAGGCAACCCCAACTAGTTAGGATATGGCATAGACAGATGAAAATGATGATGATGAAATGTATTCCTCATTTTAATGAAAAAAAATGCCTTAATACCTTCACATTCAGACCTAATTCATCATTTCTTCTTGATTGCATTTTTAGTGATGCCATTTCTGTTTTATTTTTTTATTAATCAGGAATGTCGAGTCACTGGTTGAGCAGTTCAGTAAAAGGCCAACGTGTTTTTTCATTTTAACTAATTCTCGGTCACTGAGTTCCGAAAAGGTTAAGTCTTCATGAGATTTGACAGATATACATTTTTACATGATTATTATATGATTTGTTAGTCTCTGTGCTAATATTATTCTTTTTCATTCTACTAAAGATGAAAATAGCAATGAAATATTGTTTGAGAAATCCCATTGCTCACCTCAGAGATTTGAACTTTTGACAGGCTGCTTTGTTGACAGAGGACATTTGTAGAAACATAGACATTGCAGCTAAATCAGTTGAAAACATTGGCTATACTGTGGTGCTGAGAGGTGATTCGACTCTCCGTGGTCACTTTCCAGAGGCAAGAATTGTCACTCATTCTAGTTTTATTTTTGAGTTATGAGTTGCCTCTTTCCATTCTACTAGATTCAGATATCATACTTTTGAAAGGCATGCACATCTTTGAAGATGGATGTTTGATTTTTGTAGGAAGCAGATGCAGCTGTTTCAGTTCTAGGTGAGATGGATGCATGGATCCTCTGCCCTTTCTTTCTCCAGGGAGGGCGTTACACTATTGAAGATGTACACTATGTTGCTGCTTCCCATAGGTTAGTCAGCATTTGGGTGGGAAATTATATGATCCTCGAGACAGTGACATCCATATTGTCAGTTTGTCCTAGTGGCCCATGGTTTGGTTATGCTTGCTGTTGATCTGATGGGTCTCATCGTGGATGGACCGTACCCCAGATAACCTCCTAGATTTGAAGATCTTAGCCATCCATTTTTGGTCCTTTCAGTGGAATTAGGACTCTTTCTGCATTTGTTTTCTTAACCTTATATTTGCAGACCACAGAAATGGAAGGTTTAGGATTTTCATGTTACGTATATTTTCAGCAATGATTTATTGAGGAAGCCATTAGATCAATGATCTGGTTCACCAAAATAGGGGTCTGACTTGTACAAACAGAGGATCTCAGGATGTGATACGTATAATTACGTCATGGATTATGTAATTCCTACATTTGGGCATTGTATCTCACAGTTTTGGTTCGAGTGATCCTGAGGGATAAGGCTTTGATGAAGATGATGATGATCTAGCAGTTTTGACTTGACCAATCAAATGTTAACACTACTAATAGAGATTGTCCTCTGTTCTAGGCTTGTTCCGGCAGGGGAGACTGAGTTTTCTAAAGATGCTGTGTTTGGCTATAAAGCTTCCAACCTCCGCGAGGTGTAATTCAATACCAAGAATTTCGTGAATGACATGGTATTGTTCTATGCTAGACAACACAGGAGAACTGAATTGTATTTTGCTTAATCTAAATGTTAGTGGGTTGAGGAGAAAACAAAAGGCCGCGTACCAGCCGCAAGTGTTGCTTCTGTTTCTATTCAGCTTTTGCGAAAAGAAGGACCAAGCGCCGTTTGTAAGCAGCTCTGCAACTTGCAAAAGGTACATGTAAATACCACTGATTCATTGAATTCATCTCCATATCTAGGATTACGTAGTTCCTCGTAAACCCTTAGTTGTTAAACCAGCGCATGTGTATTCTATTGTTATATTCCTGTGGAGCATTCTATGTGTACATACATGTATATACCTTTTTGTGTGTGTGTGTGTTGGTCAAGATTAACACGAGTTTTGCATTTCGCTGAAAAACCTCTTATTTTTCATCTTCTCTCTTCTTCCTCACACTTACTCTCCATATCTTTCTCTCTGTGGTAGGATGGCCTAATCCAACCCTAAATGAATGTGATATTTGAAAGTGACAAATTTATGCAAAAAACTAAAATAAATTTGAAGGTGGTATTTGGAAGGGGCAGATTTATGTGAGCATTGACAATAAAATTCAGCATGATACATCATAAACCAAGAAGGAAATAAGGAACATTAAGTAATGATCATAGTCATCCATCACAAACATGTTGTATTGAACCTTAAAATCTGAATTTAGTTGGATCCGGCACAATGAGTCCGTCTAACGATTCAAGTAGATTTTCTAATCCAGGAAATAGGAAAATTCTGGATTAGGAAATTTGAAAAATTCAGAAAAATTGATGATTCTTCAAATCTAAGGCCTTGTGTGATGGGATTTGAAGAAGATCAAAATATGTAAATCTAGGACTGAAAATCTTTCAAGATTTAATGATTTGGATTGAGAAAAAAAAGGCTTGGCTTCTAGATCTAGAGAATTTAGAAGAAAAAGAAGAAAGAAGTTTGAAGAAGAGAATACTTTGAGAAAAGAAAGAAGGAGAAAGAATAAGAAGATGACAAATCACTTCCTTGGGCCTTACACCCTCTTCCAATCACTGGAAGTCGAAGACGAAATTGTCTAGTGTTGAAGAAGCAAAAGTTCTATTTCTTTTCATAAACATAACATAGAATTCTTACATTTAGAGCAAAACACCCTTATAAATTCATAATTACATTAAATGACCAAAATACCCCTACTAAAAAAAGTTTCAAGAAAAGAAATTTGCACAAAAAACTGTGCATACACTGTCTCAAAACTCGAATAAATAAAATATTCATAAGATAAACTCAAATCCAATATGCTCAATGGGCCCCAATGATAACACAATGAAAGTGGGTCATGACAATCCAACAGTCCAATCACACCATCGTCGCAATCCAACGGTCCAAATATCTCCTCCAAGCAACTTACACATGTCACGAACACAAGTGTAAGGTCTTCAACCTCTAGAGACCCGACACGTACCTTTCATCTAACCACATTGACATAAGTAACGCACGCCTCATGTGTTGATGTACTTTAAATGGTTTGGTGTCCACATCACTCTCTCCCCTCTGTCGCTCTTCTTTCTACTCCTTGGTATCAGAGCATGATTTCTGTGCGGATTGAAGATCTTTTTTGTGGGGCCCATTGCAGACGTTATCATCTTATGAGTGACGTCAATGTTGTACGATCAGATGGGCCCATGGTGATTTTTTATTTTTTTTAAATTTAAGTATGGGATCTGGAAGAGCACAATTTTAGAAGATTCATGGTGATTTTTATAAGGTTTTTTGGTAAGTTTATTAAGGAATTTTAGTCAAAATAGAAAAATTGGGAAAAACCACCTGTTGCTATTTTTTCTCTCTACATTCTTTAAAGGATTTCTTGTTCTATTTTTTCAACACACATTTAAGCCACCATTTTCTTGTTGTTTCTGATGCAATTTCCTCAAATGGTGGCTTAAATGTGTGTTAAGATAGTTGTTGCACTTGTATATGTGGAATTGTGGTAAACCTTGAGTGGTTCCAAGTTGCTTGGAGTGGTGGCCAATAGCGTGCATATATCAGAGTGTGCTTAGGTGGTCTCTAGTAGCTTGGAGTATGTTTTAGCAAAATAGAAGGTGCATTTTCACATTCAAGCGATATTTCAAGTTCCTCAATTATTCTAAGTGGAGTTAGTGTACCTGGAATAAGTGAGTCTAGATTGGCAAATTGTCAACGTTAGATTTAGGTGTACGAATTATTTATCATATTACCAGGTCAGCCTTTCTGTTTATCAAGGGTTAAAAAAAATTAGAATACTTAGATGGGACCATTCCAACACCTGAGAAGTCAAACTCTTCTTACGTGGATTGGGAAGCCAATAATATGATGATTATGGGATGGTTATTGCACTCAATTAATGCTGAAGTCGGTGATACTCTTTGAAATTGCTATGAAACTACTAACTAGATCTAGATGTGCCTATTCTTAAAAGAAAAATGTAACTCTGGTTTTTTAGTTTACCCAAGAGATTTAACATTCGTCAGGAGGAGAGATCTTGAGAGATTGATGCGAACATCAGTGGTGCACCCTTTAGAGTGTACTAGAGGAGGAGGCGTCGCCGATAGAGTATTGGAGTGGGGGAGTTGACGTGGATGGACGTTGGGTCTATTGGACCCTTTTTTTGGCATGCTACAACTGTAGGAGCAGCATGACCGCCCATGGGGCGAATTTCACACCTTGTTGCGCAGGTGTTTTAGTTTTAGATTTTTTTGGTTCTTTTTCTTGTTTTTAGGGGCTTTAGTGCACCTTTTCTTATTTTTTGTCTTTTTGTTATTTTTATTGTTTTTAGGAGCTTTAGTACACTTTTACTTTTTCTATAACTTATATATACATTGTGAGAAACCCTATTTTATTATTATTGAATGAAAAGAAATTCGTATCTTTTCTTCCTCTTTTATCAAGAGATTATGGTTTCAGGATTGGCCCTTGTGTGTTGAGGATTTCACTCCGATTTCAGGTTTCCTTCTTCCTAAATCTTCGAGGTGCGGGAAAAGGTAAGCAATCCGCCATCTTTTCTTGTGATGACAAAGGACTCATAGTTTCTTCATCTCAAACCCTCCCTTCTCCATCCCCTTTGTTCTTCTAGACATTCCCTCTGATTTAAACGGAAAAGAGGGATGACTAGTCAATAGAATCAAATCCAAGCTTTTGGCCATGGACTGACTTATGCTAGATCTAGGATATCCTCATATCCCTAGGTCCTCCCTTTTTACTGTTCATGTGATTTTATGCCAAGGGGCATGATCCTGACGGAATGATCTCATCTCTATGTTGAGATTTGCTTAATTCCTTTGATTAGAAAGCAGTTGGTTGATTAATTTATTTATTTGAATCTCGTCATCTTGATTATACATGCATCTAGGGTTAGGCCATCAGATGTCCCTGCATCAAAGATCATTATACAGCCTTACGAGGATTGTGTCTAGTGTTGGGTCATCTTAGACCAATCTATTCCCTTTGTGCTCAAGAGAGATGAGTTGAGATCGAGGAATAACAATTTTTTATTTTTTATTTTTTCTTGTAGGGATTTATTTAAAATATGAAACCATTCAAGCATAAAATTTTCAGTAAGAACCTCTTCCTTCACTTGGGATTAACTCCTCTTACTTAAGCAAAAGGAAAATTGCATAAAAGTTATAATGGATACTAACCTCAGTTCTCATGATCAATCTACCCTACCTAGTTTGACTATTGGTAGTTTTCATGGACAGAATAAAGGAGACGGTGCCAAAGGTCACTCGGATCAAGGTGATCATTTTGGATCCGGTGGTTATAGTTTAGGGTAGGGTGATTCTGGTCATAGTGTAGGCCTTGGTGACTCTAGTCATGGCTGTGGAGTTATGGATCATGGTTGTACTAATTTTGGAAGTGGCGGGAGCAAATATATCAAGTGATGAGCGTAACAAGTTAGTTTGTCCTTATTGTGGATGTCGCAGGCATACTAGACATACTTGTTGAGATCTCCCACGAGTTAGTTGCCTATTGATGAAATTGCTGACTTGCATTGTTGTTTGGCTCTTCATGAAGGAGTATTTTCCTCTCAATAGCATTATTCTACTCTATCAGGTGTACCAGCTTCCATGCATTTAGTCTTTGGCTCTATTGTCAGTCCGTCCTAGATCATTGATTTTGGAGCTTCAGATCATATAATTGGTATGACTTCGCTGTTTCACTCTTACTCATCATTATCCGCATCTAACAATCATATAAAATTTGCAAATAACTCCTATACTCACATTAAGGGGTTAAAACCATCAATGTCTCAGTCTCTTCACTTGCCTTTTGTTCTCCATGTCCCCAGATTATCTTGCAACTTATTATTTGTTAGTCATCTTACCTAGTCTTTTAACTATAGTGTAACCTTCTTTCCTTCTCACTGTGTTTTTCAAGACCTGACGACTTGATAGGGGATTTGGGCTAGTGGATGGGCTTTATCTTATTCGACCTTCGAATGATGTTGAATTGGTTCTCCAGAAATTGAGTTCATCTTGTTGAGCTACTTATCGACTTTCATATTGGCATCGTCAACTTGGTCATATACCGATTAGTAGTCTCATATTGTTACTCCCCTTATGTTTTAGTGTAGAAGTGTAAATTAATGATTTTATGAAACATGTCAATTGGCTAAACATTGTTGATGATCCTATCCAACTAATCCCAATGCAAAAATGCAAAGAGTGATGTCCATTTCACTCGTATACACTTTGATGATTGGGACCCTTCTCCAATGCCTTTTATGTTTGGGCTTTCATAAATAGTTGTACTTGAGCTACTTTAGTCTATCTTATGAAATCCAAAGATGAAGTTTTCTCCATCTTTTGAATATTTCCTAATGTGGTTACCAACCAATTCATGGCTATAATAAAAATCTTGCATTCTAATAATGGTGGTGAAAATGGTATAGAATCTCAGACCACATGCCCTTGTACTCTTGGAAAAAAAATTAAGTGGCCGAGAGAAAGAATAGACATCTTCTTGAAGTAACTCGTGCCCTTTTCATAATGTTCCAAAAAAATTTGTGGGTTGATGCCATGTTAAGCGCCATGTATCTAGTTAATAGGATGTTCACTAGAACTTTGGGGGGAAGGCTCTATTCAAGTTTTGCAACTAAAGCAACCATTATTTCTTATTTCCTCCAAACTGTTTGGATTGTATGAGCTTGTTCATGTTCCTAGCATCCACCAAGACAAATTAGATTCCAAGGCTATCAAGCATATCTTTTTAGGCTATTCTCGTAACAAAAAAGGATTCAAATGTGATTTCCCTGGCATCCTCAGAAAGTGATTTGTCTTGATGTATATAATCTTCTTTGAAGATATTCCATATTATTTCTCTCCAAGAAAGTCTCTCAATTCTCCTCTTCAGGAGAAGTCTACAATGCCCCATTGCTTGCATATTCCAATATTTGATTATTCCTCTCCATCATCTAGTATTTAGTCCTCGACTATCCCTCCATCTTGTTAGTCTCTTCCTACTCAATAGATTGGTGGCCTTATAATATATATTCAAAGGAAGAAACAAGGTAATGGCTTCCCATCAAAGGCCCTCTCCACTTAACTGTTCCAAACTCAAGTATGACTTCTTTAAATAATCCTTTTGATCATGCCATTGCTTTGCATAAAGAGAAGCATTCATGTACTACTCATCCCCTTACCAACTTCATTTCACAAGATTATCTTTCACCATCATATTCCGCATTCCTTTCCTATGTCTCTTTTGTCACAATTCCTTAAGAGTGTTCGTCAAGCTTTTCAGTTTCCTCTTGGAAACAAGCCATGTTGGAGGAGATGCATGCCTTGGAAAAATATCAAACCTGAGATATTGTTAAGTTGCCTTGTGGAGAAAAGACAATTGGATGTAAATGGATGTTCACTATCAAACATAAACCAAACAGAGAGGTTGAACGCTACAATGCTTGTCTTATTGTAAAAGGTTTTACTTGGATCTAGGGGTTGGACTTCCACAAGACTTTTACTCCAATTACTCTATCCGCTACCAATTTTTCATGGCCTCTCCATCAACTCGATGTCAAGAATGTCTTCCTCCATTGGTACCTACGTGAAGAAGTGTATATGGCACCCTATTCAGGTTTCCTACCAGATACAAGGAGGTATTGTGTTTGTAAGCTCGGCAAAGCCATTTCTGGTCTCAAGAAATCCCTATGGGCTTGGTTTGTATCTTTGTTGTTATTGTATATGTGGTTCACATAATTGTCATCGGTGATAACAGTGAAGCTATCAAGTCATTAAAGGCATTCCTCAATGCAGAATTTGTTATTAAAGATCTTTGGTCTCTTAGATATTTTTTTGAGGATTGAAGTTGCAAGATGTTGACGTGGTATTGTTATTTCTCAAAGAAAATATACCCTTGATCTTCTGTGGTCTTCTTGGTACTAAGCCTGTAGACACCCCTATTGAACAAAACCACCAACTCCATCATGATAGTGGCGATCCTTTCTCTTTTGCCTTGTCAGCAACTCATCTATTTGAGTATCACTCGTCCTAGCATTGTATATGCAATTAGTGTAATCATACTCCCAACAAAAATCACTTGGATGCAGTTTACTGTATTTTTTAAGTGTTTCAAAGGTTCCCCTGAATGGGAAATTCTTTATTCTCCACATGGTCATCTTCATGTTAAGGCCTATACTAACACAAACTGGGTTGGCGCTCCTTCTGATTGCCGATCTACTTCCAGTTATAGTACTTGGTTGGTGGGAATCTAATGACACAGAAGAGCAAAAGTGCAATCTGTTGTGGCCTGCTACAGTGCTGAAGCAAAGTATCGGGCAAGGACTCATGGTGTATGTGAGCTATTTTGGCTGAAGACCTTTTTGGCTCAATTAGGTCTCACAGTTTCTTCTCCCATGACTGTACACAGTGATAATCTTCTATCTATTCACATCTCCTCTAACCATAGTTCTTAATATCGATATCGTATTGGCCGGTACAGCCATGTTGTATTCGTATTGGCTTGATACGATATGCGATACTTGTGCATATTGGTCCATTACAAACAAATCTTCACCTTGTCGGTGCGTATTGGTCCATATTGGTATCGATATTTCTGTACCCGTATCGGTTAGACTGATAAGGGTACAAAAGGCCCAAAACTGCATTGTTTTCTCCACCTTTCCCCTTTCTTGCTTCTCCTTTGTCAATTTCTTCAGCAAGGGATTGGTTTAGGCCCATTTCTGACCACAATTATAGCATTTTCGAAGATTTAAACAACGCTTGAAGCATTGATTTCAAGATTTGAAGGCCCAATACCCGATTTGAGGATATTAGGGAAAAAAAAAGTAAAAAAACCTTTTTTCTTCTTCTTCTTTTTTATTTTTTGGTTATTTTTACTAAAATCTGATTGATTTGGTTCTATGACACTAAATTGATGAAATGCGGCATGATTTCAACTCGATTTGGTGTTTTTCAATTTCTTTTTTTTTTCTACTTGCATTGTATTTTTTAGGCATTTTCTAGAAATAACTAAAAAAAAATATAATTGTTTTTTACTAGAATCTTATTGATTCGGTGTTATAACACCAGATCGATGAAATGTTGCATGATTTCATCTCAATTTGGTCTTTTTCCACTATTTTTTTTCTATCATCACCAGAATTTTTTGCATTTTTTGGAATAACTAAAAAACCTTTCTTCTTTTTTTTTTTTATATTGGAATCCGATTGACTTGGTGCCGCCAAATCAATCAAATGTTGCATAATTTCATCTAAATTTGGTTTTTTCCTTTCAAAAAAAAAATTTTATTTTTTCGCTAGAATTTTTTCCATTTTCAAAAAATAATTAAAAACCTTTTTTTACTAGAATCTAATCAATTTGGTGCTATAGCACCAAATCAATGAAATGTGTATGATTTCATCAATTTGTTGCTTTTTCCTTTTTTATTTGTTCTATTTTCTTGGAATTTTCTGTATTTTGTAGAATTTTTTTCCTTTTAACTTTTTCCAAATGGAAGGTTTGGTGATGCATGATCAGTGTTTTAAATCTATAGATCTACAAATTTTGCACATAGATTGATTAATTTTTTATTTTTCAACATTCTTTTTCTGTTTTTTGGTTAATTTTTTGGGCATTTTCTTTTTTTTTTTTCGAAACTAATTTCAAGGAAATGATGCGAAGGATAGATTTGATCATGGTAAATCTTTTTGTTTAGAATGATATGAATGATGCATTATCTATATAAGTTATAAACTTATACTTTTAATGTCTTATATATGTTTTACACTTTTATTATTATAAGTTGATTCATACTTCAAAATTTATACTTAATAGTTAATAGTTCAATGGTTGATAGATAATTATATTAGCAATATATGATATCAATTCATGGCATAAACCAATAATTTATGCCCAAAAAAATGTACATCACACCTTACAGTAGGTTAACCCAACATACAACATTCTTATCAAAGAATGGTCCAATTGAATACATGGTTAAAACACACACACACACACACACACACACAAAGAAGGATAAATTCATGAATATCTCATTTTTCCTATTTTTAAAATATTTTTCTGCTTTTTTATTTTCTTAAAAAAAATTGTCTAATATAGGCTAATATGCGTCAATACAGGCCCAATAATGATACAAGATGTTGTGTTGTATCAGTTTTTGGCCGGGCTGATCTGCCGTTGATACTAATATTCAAAACCATGCCTCTAACTTAGTTTATCATAAGCACACCAAAAATATAAAGGTTGATTGTCATTTTATCTGGGAGGAAGTGGCTTTCAAGGATGTTTGCATGTCATATCAAAATTTGAATGATTACCTCACCAATTTTCTAACCAAGGGTAGTGGTAGTCACCATCTTCTTCCCTAATCTTCTAAACTAGGCATGATTGATATTCATGCTCCAACTTGAGGGGGGTTGTAGGAAATGTGAACGTATATATGTAAATGTGTTTTGTATTCTATTGTTGTATTCTTGTGGAGCACTGTGGTGTGTGCACATGCATGTCTGTCTCTGTTGATCAAGAGGGATCGATGTTTGCAGTATCGATTGTATCGGCCAATGCTATTGGTATCACAGGTCAGCGATGCAAAATTAGCCCGAAAGTTACCAAACTTCTAGGTATCATGCAAAATATCAGTAAATATTGCAATGTATTGATGATAGATCGATATTTTGAGATATTTTGAAGATATCGCCGTTATGACTTGCTATCGACAATACTATCAATTTGTATCGTTGATACCCAGTCAACGCATTCCCCTTCCAAAAAATTCAAAAAAGAAAAATCGAAGAAAAAAAATTGAAAAGAAACCATTTTTTCTCAAACTTTTTACTTTTAGTCCCTTGTCTAATTTTGACCAACCCTAAAGCTTTCCAGCACCCAAAACCTAGAAAGATTTTCCCTTGCACAACCCCACTTCGACTCCCATAGAGAATAATATATACCCTGTACATAGAATCACCCAAAATACCCTATTTGGTTGGGCCCGGTCAAGTTTGGTCTTCGAATTGGGGGTGCTACCACCGAACCTCTTTGAGGTGTAATGCACCTCAGACCCAAGCAAGGGGGCAAGCCCCCCAACCCCTGGTTTGGCCTTTATCTATTTCTCTTGCATTGTTCCGCAGAATATGAAACACCTATCATGACACTTGTTAGATTTATAAATGGTATGAACTGATTTTGAATAGTTTCATTACTTCTATCAGACAATGCATAGTTTAGGATCCTATACAAGCACTTGTTTTTTGTGATCTTTTAATTTCTAAGTGTAGTGATGCCGTTTTAAACATCCCCTAAAACTTCATTGAAAAATTCAACCTATTTACCAGTGTTTCCCAAACTCAACAATACATTACGCTATACATTCAATATTTCTCATATGATACTTGGTATGTTTGTTGAAGTGATAAAGTCCCTTGATATACATTGATACACCACACTCTGACAGCTTAAGCTTTTAGAGTAAATGGTTGTTTGACATGGTACCAGAGTGGAAGGTCCTATGTTCGAATCTCGAGAGCAGGAAATATGCCTCGCTAATATATTATTCTCCCACGAGGGGTCAGGAAAAATTAGATCCGGCCCAGGGACCGGGAAATCAAGCCCGACCTATTTATGGTGTGAGTGTCCCTCTACCCTTGTTAGTATGTTCCCGTGCGGAATTCCCACCTCGCACTTGCAGGGGGTTGTTGAAGTGATAAAGTCCCTTGATATACATTGATACGCCACACTCTGACAGCTTAAGCTTTCAGAGTAAATGGTTGTTTGACAATGTTTTCATATCCCAAGAGTGCAATACATCCATCAATACCGATACTGAAAACATTTAGAGGGAGTAACAAAAGTGTTGCATCTCTCTCTCTCTCTCTCTCTCTCTCTCTCTCTCTCTCTCTCTCTCTCTCAAATGTGAATGGCCTCACCGCAAGGATCACCAAGTGAAAAATATCAGGACAATCTATAAGGTGAAGTCCACCAACAAGGAACTTAAAGATCCTATGTTATTCAGATTGCTTCTTTATTTCTTCAACAGTGCAAGCCAATGGCTGACACAGTTCCAACTCTTGCCACTCTATCTCATTACGGCAAAGTATGTTTCTACTACATGTCTCCATGTTTGCATATTTGTTATCTGAAGATGGGGTTGATAAAAACTTGTTGAATCATCCCTCTAGGAATATGTTCTTGCAACAGTGCCCCATATCTCTTTTGCAGTCTTCAAAATAAGCAATCAATAACTGATGTAATGAAGGAGCCATGACATCACTATCAAGTTTTCACTTCACCAATGATTTGGGATGGATCATCTACATCACACTCCTTTTTGTTTCGAGTTGTGTAGCTCAGTTTTCTTGCTACCAATATACATTTTTGCAGCACCACATAATTTTTTTAATCAGGTTTTACTGTTGTAATTTGTAACCCGGGATTATCACGATGACTACTCATTGGGAATGGTGCCTTTTGATCATTGGTACCATCTGTCATTCTCAATAACTATTTTCAAGAAATAAATAGAATAATAGCTTGAATCACCTTTGTCTGGATCTGTCTTAAAAAATTAATCTGCTGAGAGACCCGTATGTGCAATCCGGAGATTCTAAAGACCTCTGTTGGTTGATCTGACTAATCTGTTCACTGAAGGGCCAGCTGATCACACCAGCGTGATGATCCTAAAGGTCTATAGAGTTCTATTGGGGCCATTCTACACACTGATGAGCTCTGTGGAGCCCGTGGGTCACCCTGGTCAGACAGTGCAGCCTGTTGGAAACTGTTGCAATAGGGGGCACACTGGTAGTGTAGCACGTGAAGGGCACAAAAGTTTGAATATGGCATATTTGCAGCACTTGAAGATGGGCGATAGTACACTGGCACACATGACACGTGTGTACACAAGAGAACAGTTCAATCTGCACCATCTAAGAAGAGCCCTGCAACAGTCAAAATATTTGACTTGTCCTTCATTTTTTGGTTTCTATGCAGACAAGTAGAAGACAAATCATCTGCAAGAGGCTTCTTGCTAACTCCCTTCTCCCTGACTTCCTGACTAACTAGTCAAGGACTGAATTTTTTTTCTATTACCAAACAGCCCCTTAGTCTCTTATTTGCAATCATGGGGAGATAAGAACTAATACATGAAGGTACAAATAGTTACAAAAGATAAGTAAAAGCATGTGGTGCTCTGCAGGAACATCAAAGATAGTGTACACTGTGTGACATTTCTAACAGTCGTAAAGAAGGGGAGGGGAAGTCCATATTTGCACCTAATCTGAAACTTTATAAAGACAATCTGAATTTTAACATTTTCCTCTCTTACAGGACTAAACTTACAATACAACAGTGAAACAATAACAAACATAAACACAATAATAAATCTGTATTCTCAGCAATGAATAGTGGGATGTCGGCTATCTTAACAACAGTCCTTGTTGAAAAATAAGGGCATAGGAAGTGGCTGCAAAATGAAAAAAAAAATCTGAAAGCAATTGGCAGGTTCTGTAGATGTTAAACAAATATCCAATACAAGTGTAACACATACACCATGTAATAATATCTTGATTTTTTTTTCTTGATGAGACATTATATCTTGAAAAAATGCATAATGAGTTTTCCTTTCTCTTTGACTTTCACTGGTCAGAAATGCTTACCTGTATGATGTTTCCAGCTCCTTACTGAAATGCTCTTCTATCCATTCTATTAGCTGCACTTTAACTTAGTCTTTTACTAGTTCAGAATTACACTATTTTCTCACTAACACTCTTGGTTCCCTGTACTGAAAACAGGGAACAATTTGTATTGTTAATGCAGCTAGTGAAAGAGACATGGCTGTATTTGCAGCAGGAATGATTCAGGCAAGCTACCGTGCTACTTTGTAGTCTCTTGATTCATGCTCCTAACCAGTTTACTGGTTTTTTGCTACAGAACTATAAAGCAGTTTTGTTCAATTTGCAGGCGGAGATGAAGGGGAAGCGTTTCTTATGCCGCACTGCCGCTAGCTTTGTATCTGCTCGAATTGGTATAAAACCAAAGCCTCCAATCTCTCCAAAAGACTTGGGGATAGATAAAGAAAGGAATGGTGGTCTCATAGTTGTAGGATCATATGTTCCAAAAACCACAAAGCAGGTTTGAAATGTGATTTCTGATGGTTTGCTTTCTTTCTAATTCATTTCCCATATAATGACACTAATATAATTAAGATCTCATATTTTGCAGGTTGAAGAGCTTCACTCACAATGTGGCCACTTCCTAAAAACAATAGAGGTGATTTAGAGGCTGTATACATATTTTTCTTTTGGATAATAATTATAGATTTTGAGGTCATTTTAGGGGGCCTTTTGGATGCCCAGAAATTGGGTAACAGTAAGGTAGGTCCACTAAATTTCTTGACTCTATGCATCTAGATCATTTTGTGAAGTTCAATGTATTCAATAACAGCAATGGTGGCCATAACAGCCAGCCTTACAATAGGGGCTGCAACGGCCGATATGGCCCTGTAACAGTCATTTTCTTTTAAAGAATGAAATGTAATGCAGGGGCATTTTCACACCAAGCTCAAGTGGGGTGGCCTATGGGATGCAAGGGCACACTCGGGGTGGGCGGCCCGTGTGAGACAAGTGGATCATGTAAAGTGAGGCCCTCAAGGGGGGGGGGTTCGGACGAGGTCCTAACCCATGAGATGTGAGGCCTGGGCTATGAGATAAAGGGATTAATTCACCATGCTCTATCTATTCGAGCTTTTAGAACAAGTGATTAATTGTCCTGCATCAAATTGGTATTAGAGCAAGAAGTCTCGTGTTCTAGACTCTTCACCAGAGGTGATTAATGTAGGGGCATTTTCATACCGGGCACGAGTGGGGTGGTTTGTGGGATGCAGGGGCACACTCGAGGTGGGTGGCTCGTGTGAAGTAAAACCTGTGTGAAGTGGGGCCTACACACTCGGGGTGGGTGGCCCGCGTGAGGCAGGTGGCTCGTGCGAAGTGGAACTGTAACGCCCTGAAATTCGGGGGTCGAGCATAACTCAGCTCCCGAGTTCCAAAACATCACTTATGCAACATATTTGATGATAATTGTATGTTGACTGTAAGAATGCATAAAACATGAAATAGATCAAGCCAGATAGCAGACACAATTCAGGGATATTAAGGAAATGCGAGCGGAAGACTTAAATACATATATTATTCAAAATAAATCCCCAAATGATGCGTGCTTTGCCCAAGGCAATATACATACATCTGTATCTCAAAATATATATATATGAATTGTTCAAACTAATCCAATACATATACCAGAAAATGATCCCCGCTGGTCAGGACAAGGCTCACATGAACCCGCCTGAGAACTGCATGTAAGAGAACGCCTCCTCATCCTCGTCAAAGTCTGGCTCCGCCTCGCAAGCATCGCCATCTCCTGGAGCTAAGTAAGAGTCTGGTTGGTGTTTAAACACCGTCCCAGAACGTGTGAGTGAGTAATCAACTCAGTGGTACTATATAGCAAAAGTTAACATGTTATCAATCCAATCAAGCAGTAATGGGAAGGCAGTACAATCACACAGGTCCTATATCTCTTGTTAATGCAAGGATGATATGAAGAATGATGCATGCCCTCACCACAATCCCCTTTGCGACATCATCTAACATTCGCGGCATGACTCACTTCCTCAGTGCTCTATCACCAACACCGTTAGCACATGCAATGTGGTGTTATGAATATAATTATCAAGTTCTTATTAGTCCTTTTCATACAGCGGGATTGGGAAGCTAAGACACCTCCCTTGTATCATTTCCCAACATTGATCCATTCTAGGGTCGTCAGTCTTAGGAATCTCATACGATGTTATGGTTCTAGGTCGCTGCAAGGGCTGTTGCGCGCAATCGTTGCTCCTCTCCCCCATCACCTTATCAATACAGGCCTATTTATATCCTTGAGACTGCATCAGGACTCGTCGCCCCCATACGGTGTCAGGATAAACTCAAGGTCACTACAGAGGGCTCGTCACCAATCAGTGTAGGCCGACAGCAAGAATATAGTGTCCCATACCACCATAATTTGCTCAGAGTAGGGTGCTCACTGGTCACTACGGGGAGGTTTGTGGCCCCAGCTTAGGCCGACAGCATGACCACGGTGTCCCATACTACCATGTCCGGCTCATGAGTCTTAGGGGATCTTGGTATCATGGTTAAGGGAGTTTCACTGGTAAGCTTAGTGTCTTAGATTCAAACAGTAGCGACCAAACATGGTGAACAAGTATTGGTCAATCGGGTTCGTTGATAAGCTCAACTAGGCCAAGCGCACGTTGAGTTGAACGACATGGAATGCATAAGCACTCCGTGTGGCCTAACCACTGCCGAATAACTCAAGTACGACTCAGATTCGCTAAACTCATCTTGTGTGGCAATAGCAACCTCAACCACGATTTACAGAACGTTTTCCGATTACCTAGACTGTAGTACAGTCTCATCCACAAACAAAGCTAATAACCAGCATATGATTCATATCCTGCATTCATATGAACAATCATGGAATACAACTTGAATGTAAATACAGTACATGCAGGAATTCATACACTCATTTAACATGATTCAACTAAGTACATAATCCATGGAGGAAAACATACACTCGTTTAGCATGAATAACCTAAGTTACATGATTCATGGAGGAAATCATACACACAGACCTTATGGTTGAAATCCATATCTCAACCACCTTAACAATCACATTCTAATAACTACTATCTCATTTAAACATTTAAACAAACACTTGGCTTATACTATTCAACATACATCACGTATGTTGACACCGTCGCATATTAGGGCAAGACCTTTCACCTAGGAGTTGTCGTACACATATCAAGCATATAACAATGATCATGGCAAGCATATCAACAGATTTTATACGCATACGTGTATTCTAATATGTACATGAAATACGGTATTTACAATATAAAGTATACGTATACGGAAGACAAAACAGATAGCACATTTGGCATGTGTAATTGCATTCACAACATGAATAAATCATTAACTATCATTGAAAGTGTTGAAAACCATAACCTAAGCACATATAGTCTGCACCTTACGCCGGTAAACGCGTAACGAACTCAGTTTGTTCACTCACGCTTCGTCTACGGCCCAACGGTAACTTATTATATGAAATAGGTTAGCTATTACATCACTTTAACTAATTGAAATCCTAGAACTGATTAGGGTTAGGTTTTCTTACCCGATAGTGTCTTTAAAATCACCGGAATAGTGATTCGGTAACGATGTGTAAGCACAAGGAGTAACGGGAATCGAATCCCAGGAGTAGCTCCCACTTCTCTCTCACTTTCTCTCTCTTTTTCTTCTCTTTCTTAGCTAGGGTTTCAAAATTCGTATGGTGTATGAGAGAGAGGTTATAAGGTCCTTATATAGGCTAAAAATTCACCAAATTAGACCCAGAGCCAAGGTATACTTATGTTATAAACAAATCGGGTCTGTTCCGATCCAACGGAGCACTTTTTGAGGTCCTCTTATCAAATGCGGTCGGACTTAAGCTTACTAGCATCATATCTTTAGTAAGTTAAGTTTTCAGTCCAATCGGATTTTCAGATCGTCCGTGGTGGACCAGTTTCAATTCAACGGTCACCGAACCTAAATCAGGGCGACAAGCTCTATGACATGAAAGGGTCAACTTTCCTGATCCGAGGGTGAAATTTGGTTGAATTCCAACGGTCAGAACGCTTAAAAATAACGCGCAAGTGAACCGTGCCAGATTTCATAATAATATATTTAATTTTTTAAATATTTTTCCTTTTCTCACTTTCTTTACTCCGGACTCAGTAAAATGGTGTCAGGACATCAGTTGGGCTTGATTTTTGAAAGGATGGTCAAGTCCAACTAAGCGGTCATAACGGTCTAAGATTATAGATATCGGACTCTCGACGCACGGTCTAGAATCAATACAAAGTTACCAAACATTCTCTAGAACAACTGGGTTTAGAGTTGGATCCGAGATTTCAGGGTATTATAGCGTCATTGATTCTGCAAGTTTTAGTTCCTGCAGAACGTATTTAAAGCGAATAACACTAATTTCACAGCCAGACTAACTTAGCGCTAGGTAACTTAGGTTCAATTTCTAAGAGAATTAATCCTAAATGATTTCTGATCGAGGTGGTACTCGGTTCTTGGTACGGAATTTTTCGAGTCGTTACAAGAACCCATGTGAAGTGGGGTCCACGAGAAGGGTTCGGTTGAGGTCCTAACCCATGGGATGTGGGGCCTAGGCTATGAGATAAGGGGATTCATTAACCATGCTTTATCAATTTGAGCTTTTAGAGCAAGCAGTTAATTGTCCTGCATCAAAATATATTGGGCCTGTATCAAACCATTATGGGCCTGTTGTGGGCCATTTTTTCAAAATGGGTGTTACAACCATGTATTCCGTAATGGGTCACACCATTACTGTTACAGTTGTCATGTAACCACTTTCGAATACCATGGTCAAATTAAAAGAGTTCATATAAGCAAAATCAAGTTCCCCGACAACAAATAACTTTGGCCCCATGCGAAAAAGTCATGGTGTAGAGTTGCACACATCTTGACCTCTGGTCATAAGGTGCCTTGTACAATTGCAAAACATCGGGCATGGTGGCCATTGCACATGTGACATATAAGAACCTTGATGCAAAGCATCTGACAACAAAAGTAGTGGCAAATGATGTCTTAGTTGTCTTATTTGGGGCCATGAAATGGACAGTTGATAGGTAAATGGCCAATGGTCCAAATTCAAGAACAATTATCCAGTGGTTAGAAGTTAGGATCACTAAATCAATGTGAGGGCCCATCTAGACTGGGGCCCAAAAAATGTATTGATGTACATGTATGATGGATTTGGGTTGCAGGCTATATTGTGGATGTGTGTAGAGAGTTCATTTTGACAAAGTATTAAATAACACATCATATGTACAACAATGAAAGATTATAAAACAAGGAGTCTCTAATCAATGCACGTCATAGTCAACTCAAGCATCTGAGTAGCCAAAGACAAACCGAAAATGTATATAACATGTGTTTGATACAACACATACAGCACCTACAACACCTAAGCTTTGTGGGTCACATCATGTTGTATGGGTGACATCCACTCCATCCATCAGATGGGAACCCTTAGGTACACTAAAAGTTTTTTTTTTTTTTTTTTTTTTTTAAATGTACCTCAAACCTAAGGATAATGTAAATCCATTAGATGATTAAAAAAATTCAAATGGGCCACGCCATGGGGAAAAATGTAAATTTGTGCCTTAAATCTCTGTAGTTCACGTATTGTAGCCTACTTGTGTCTTGGATTAGGGCGATTTTTTTTCCCTTCATCCTAATAAGTCGCCTCATGAATGGGTTTGATGAAATATATATTCCATGGTGGCAGCACACACAACTTATGGTTGGTGTCCCATACTGTTGTTTTGTGGTGTGACCATTGTTCGAAGCAATGTTTTTAATATTGACGAGATCAGCCGATATATCTCGTATCCCACTTGTGCGATACGAAATGCACAGGTAGTGTCGATATATCCCACATGTTCGATCTGGTGAGCATTTTCAATTTTCGATCCATTTTTTTGTCAAAATTATGTTAAGTCGATATGAAATGGTTATAAATCCATTGGTTCTTTATGTTTTGCATGAAAAATCATGGAGTTGGAGTTTGAATTTTAATATCCATTGGTTCTTCATGTTCTCCATATTTTTGTTTGAAATTTTCCTTCAACCAACTATCAATTGAGACTAATTTCGAAATACTTAAAAGTATTTGATGAAATAATTATCACATACACTCTTATTTCAAAATTTGAGTGTAGGTGGTCTGATTTGGGGAAGATTGGGGAAAATTCAAAATTTCCCCAATTTCTCCCAAATTGCTTACAATGTTGCATTCCAAGCATGAAATCAGGTATTTGTGAGGGCTGGTCTACTGATTTGTTAAGTCCTTGTCAATTTTCGGAAAATAAAAATAATTTTTTAATTAAAATTTTTAAAATTTTTTTTTTTCAAAATTTCCCTTTAACCAGTTGTCAAGTAGGAGTGTTTGATGAAATGATAACATCTATTCTAAATGTTATGCATTCAATTTGAATATAGGTGCATTAGTTCAATTACACAACACATCACTTAGAACCTTAAACAATGGAAACCTAGTATGCGCACTTCTTTTTTGAGGTGTTATGATTTATAAGTGTGTATTAAGGTCTTTTTTAACAATCCATGAAGTTCCATTATAAAATTCAACCATTTTCCCAATGTTTCCCCATGTTTCCCAAACAGTGCGATAAATTACACGATACAAATGATATATCCCGTGCGATAACCGATACGTATCTATATCCCAAGGATGCGATATGTAACGCGATACCGATATTTCGAACACTGGTTCGAAGTATCCCCAATATTGTCGAAATATCCTCGAAATTATCTGTATCTCTAGTTCATTAATACCGATAACACTGGTAGCAATATTTATAGCATTGGTAGTATAAAAATTTCCAGGTATTGGCGATGTATCACCAAGCATTGCCAATGTATCGATATAACCAATGTATCACTAATATTTTTTACTGTGTAAATTTTAGTTGTTGCTTATATTGTCAATGTATCAATATCACTAATATTTTCTACTATGTAAATTCCAGGTGTCGCTTGTATCGCCAGTGTATTGGCGATATTTTGATAATATCGCCAATGTATCAATATTGCCAAAAATTTGTTTATTTAAAAAATCCATTTCAATTTTTTTATGGGCGCATGGTTGTATGTAGTGTTCAATTTTTCAATGATAATATCGATGATATCGCGATATTATCGTTATCACAACATGGGCGATATTGAGACCACAATCTTTCGTTTTCTTTTCAATCATCGAAGATTTCTTGGTGAAATATCACGTGTTGTTGATATTCTGAGATGTCGATGGATGTTTAGGTGGAAGGTTGATTGGTTGGATGGATGGGATGGTTGGACTGATTTCTTATCACATGCTTTTAGGTCCCCATTCAATGGAAACTTATTATATATGCATTCTTTTTGCAATTTTTTTATTCCTAAATATGCAAATATGTATTTTAGCATTTCCTGAAGTTTCATTGAAAAATTCCTCACCATTTTCCCCATGTTTCCCCACATTTCCAGTTATCGGCAATATTGATATTATTTCCATATCCCCGGCCAGCAAAACTTGGAGTGATACCAATACTTCGAACTTTGGGTGCGGCCCACTTGAGTTATGGATCAAGTTGATTTATGGCACAAGGCCTAGCATCAAATGGCTCACTCGATGGACGGAGTGGATATCCCACAGACAACATGGTGGCCCACATATGTACGTGCTATGTAGAACAAGTGTTGCAAATAATGCCAGTCCACCAGAGGTAGCTGACTCATGTGTGGGCCTGTTAATTAGTTAAATAAATTCTTACTAGCAAAATTAAAACATCATCATCCCAACCAATGTTCAAAGTATCGATATTGTTACACTATAGATGACTAGGGATATAGAAACATATATCAATATCACCAATATTATTATTGTTGATCCTCGGAAAAAGGCCATTGCCTAAGGGAAACATTGGGGAAGCATTGGGAAATAGTGGAATTTTTCAGTGAAACTCCAGGAGATGTTAAGAGACATGTTTACACATGTAAGAATCAAAATATTGCAAACAATAACAATATATAATAAGTTTCCATTTTATAAGGGATTAACCATGTATTGTCAAAAAATAAGTATAAAATAAATGTATTGTCAATCCCACTAGGAACGCTCACATGTGGGCCAAATTGGATCGGGTACTATGCTCCCAGGATTGGCTTGCTATGTTCCCTATTTTTCAAGTTATTCATCTGCCTTGGCTAAATTCGGATCATGCTCCGTTGCTCCTGTCCTGCCCCCAAGCCCCTCCTAGCCCCCCAAAACCGTTTAGGTTTCAAAGGATATGAACGTTGGATGAGTCCTTGATGTAGTGTGGCAACTTGGTCTTCGAAGGAGGCCAACAATCCAATAATCTCCCTATGCTGCAAGTTTAAGCAAATGAAGGAGGCCCCAAGGAGATGGAATCGGTAATGTGTTCCACAACATTAAGCAAGCGGAAGAATCATTCAACCCAGTAGAGGATTTGGTCAAAATTGCCCTAGATTCGGAGAAAATTCAAAGGCAGGACGAAGCGGAGCAAGTGTTGGATCGCCTTGAGCTTATGGAAGAAATCTTCAGGAAGCAAAAAGCAAGGAATAGGTGGTTGGATGAAGGGGACAAGAACATTAAATTCTTCCACAGCGTGGCTAATGATCGAGTGAAGCGAGCTGCTATTTGGGAAATTGAGCTACTGAAAGGCGAAAAAATGTTAGATCTGTCCAAAATCAAAGAGGAAGCAGTGGTGTTCTTCCCTTCCCTTTTTGCAGCTAACCCAATGGAACCGGTAGGAGATTTCTTGAATTCCATCTCGTCCGCGGTCTCTCTGGAAGATCATGCGGCCCTCTTAATTGTTCCTACGTTTGAGGAAGGTAGGTAGGCAGCCCTTTCGTTGCGATTAACAGGGCACCAGGTTTGAATGGATTCTCGAGAGCCTTTTTTATCTCTTATTGGGACATAGTAGGGAAGGACATCTTCAATGCAGTGAGCTTTCTTTTTAGGGGTGGTAGAATCCCTCGGGCTTTTACGACTTCTCCCATTTGCCTCATTCTAAAATCGCCTTCCCCACTGAAATTTTCTGATTTTCGCCTTGTAAGCTTATGTAACTGTTTCTATAAGTTGTTTTCTAAAGTGATTGATTCCAAGTTGAACCTTTTACTTCCCAGGCTGATTTCTAAGGAGCAGGCCGCTTTCATCCAAGGTAGATCGATTACAGAATCCATTGTCCTAGCTCAAGAGTTGTTCAGAGAGATTGATAGGAAGACTCAAGGGAGCAACATCATCCTGAAGCCAGACCTGGAAAAAACTTACGATAGGCTGGATTGGGGATTTCTCAGGTCAGTGCTGTTCAAATTCAGTTTCAGCTACGAGTGGGTGGCACCGGTAGAGAAATGATGGGCCAATTCTTGGTTCTCAGTTCTAGCTAACGGTCATTCCTGTGCTATTTTCAAATGGTCACAGGGATTACGTTAGGGGGACCCGATTTCTCCAAGCTTATTCATCCTTGCAATCGAAGTGCTCAGTAGAGGCTTATCCAAACTGGTTGAGGGGGGGTGCATGTCTTCCTTTCATAACCAGCCAGAGCTGCCCAAATCTCCGATCTTTTGTTTGCGGATGATATGCTTATCTTTATGAACGGCAACTCAAGGTCCTCAAAGGTGCTCAATGATTTCCTTTCTAGGTTGTAAGCAGTCTCAAGTCTTCAAGCAAACAGGGGGAAGAGCAACTTGTTCATTTCCGCCAAATTGGCTGAGGGGCGAGTCAGGGACATGGAAACGAAGCTAGGGATCATAGATCAACAACCCACCTCACTTACCTTGGAGTGTTGATCGTCAAAGGTAGAATCAAGTGCTCTTTCTTTCAACCTATGATGGACAGGATCCTTGGGAGGATTTCAGGGTGGAAAGGGAAATGTCTCAACCAAGCTGGTAAAGCCACTCTCATCAACCAAGTTATTTGAGTTTGGCATGCAAAGCCTCCGCCTAAAATTTCTTAGTTTATCTGGAAAATCCTCATGGGCGTGGTCCAATGGACGTCAACGTGAAGAAGAAAGGAGTGCAAAATGCGTCTATTGCATGCTAGAACGTTATTTTGTAAAAGAGTCCTAGGATCACTTGTTTGCAGAAGGAGAACTCATGACAAAGGTATGAAAGTTATTTCCCCCTTTGTTTGATATCTCCTTGGGGGGTCAATCGGTGGCAAACCGACTGACCCAATGGTGGAGCGTGGCAACAGTGATGGGGGGTTCGGGGCAGTTTTGTGGCTTTGTCCCTTGCTTTGTTTTGTGGGAGATTTGGCTCAAGAGAAATGGAAGGCGTTTCAAAGGGGTTCAAGAAGGGGGGAATATTATTTGTCGGGTGCATAGGTGGATGCACTTAATCTTCCCCAAACTTACTAAATCTTCTAAGTCCCCTCCGTCCCTTTTGCTTATGCTTCAGGTGCTGAGGATTAACTCGGAGCCTCCCAAACCTCCTAGATATCGTTTAGTCCTTTGGGCAAAGCCTAATGAGGGGTGGGTGAAACTTAATGTGGACGATTCGGTGTGTGGCAAACCCGGGCCTTCAGGAAGAGAGGGAGTGTGTAGAGGAGCGCAAGATGAACTTCTCTTCACCTTCTCGTTTGGCTATGGCTCGAGGTCTAATGTTCAAGCTAAGGCTAAAGCCTTAGCCAAGGGGCTCGTGCTTTGTGTGGCCCATCGTTTCCCAAGGATTGTAGTGGAGAGTGATTCGCAGACTATAGTTGATTTGTTTAACAGGAAGGGCCTTTTCCCTTGGCGCATTTGGTATTGAGAGCTAGTATCGATTCGTTAAGGGGAGCAGCCCAAGTGCGGATTTTTTTCATCCCAAGGGAGGCCAATGGAGTCGTGGATTGCCTAACGCAATTGGGGAGTTCCTCCCAGTCGAATAGGTTGTCGTTCCTTTCCTCTTCTGAGCTTCCTCTAGGTAGAGGGGCACTTTTCCTTGATCGGGTTAGCCTCGGCTCTCTCAGGTACATTGGAGGCTTTAATTGTATTTTGTTTTGTTTCTGTAGTTTTTGTAGTGGGAAGGGTACATGATAGGTGAGCCCAAGTCTCTTTTTTGTGATTGGTGGGTTCGCCCGAATCTCATTATATAGCTATACCCCCTCTTTGGTATATATGGAATTTGGTTTTAAAAAAGTATAAAATAAATGTACAAAATTTGTAACCAATCAAGAGATTGGCCAATACTCATTAATATATTAAATTTTCACATTAATTAATAGTGAAAAACATATATTTTTCAATATAAAAATGGAAATTTTAAGATTTCACCAATTTCCCCCATTTCTCTCTTAAATGTTAATTTTTCACCACAAATCTATGTCAATGCGTGAAAATCATGCATAGACGTGGATTTTGATTGCAATTCATGCTATCATTTGAAAATAATAATAATAATAATGAGGTTATTATGGATTTTTCAACACTTTTTTAGTTTCAGCCCATCTTTCTTATGAGTTGAGATTTCTCCCTAGATCTAAAATTTGATTCAATAAAAACCAAGAGATTAAAATCACTTAAAGAACAAATTAGAAGGGGGAAAAACAAAAACAAAAAAAAAAAAACAAATCAAAACCTAAAAATGGAGATTTTGGGCTTTTTGGAAAAGTTTCAATTTTCTGTCAGCTTTCACTTACGGATGTTTCCATAGTATCAGGGTTATTAATTGCTGGTGTCTGAGACATTATTGATGGTATCAAAAATACCAGGGAACTTTTGTTAGGGATTCTTCTCAAAATATTGCTGAGATTATCGAAAATATTATTGATATTTGAAAATTTTTAAACTTCCTGCAGTTTCAGTATCATATGTTGGGCCATAATTTCAGTTAAGCCATAGGTTATCAAGTATCTTGTTACTACCTTCACCCATATCCTTTTGGGCCTTCCCCTTGCTCTTTAAGGGCCTTCAACTTACACCAATTCACTCCTTCCAACCAATGTTATTCTTGGTCTCCGTTGCACATAACCAAACCATCTAAGTCTACTTTCCTCATCTTATTGCATATTGGTGATACTCGGTGTTCAAAATATCGGTATCGCGTTACGTATCACACCCTTGGGATATGGATATGTATCATTTACCGCGTGGGATATATTGGTTGTATCACGTAATGTGTTGATGGTGCTGGAAACATGGGGAAACATTGAGAAATTGGTCAAATTTTTCAATGAAACTTCAGTGACTGTTAAAAAAGACATCAATACACACTTATAAATTAAAATATTACAAAAAATAAATACACATAATAGGTTTTTTCTGTCTAACTAAATTGATGCAAGTGTATTCAAAGTCTATTCATATAATTTATAAATGTAAAAAGACGTGTGGAAACACAAGGCATGCATTCAAAAGCAAAAGAAGAATCACTAGATCAGGTTACATACATGTTTGATTTTATGTTTGGACAAAGATTGCAACCGATTTGGGAGAACTTGAGAATTTTTTATTTTTTCATTTTTCCGCAACTTGGCCCATATCCTCCAAATCTCCAAACCGAAGCTCCCATTCCATGATTTTTCATGCAAAATATGAAAAATCATGGATTTGTAACAATGTGACACTGATTTAACATGATTTACAAAATAATTTTTTTAAAAAAAGAAAGATCAAAAATTGAAAATGTTCAACGGATCGAACATGTGGGATATATCCCACTACTTGTGTGTTTCGTATCTCACAGGTGGGATACAAGATATATCGTGGGATATTTCGGCCGATATCGTCGATACTTAAAACATTGGTGCTACTCCTAGCTTACCTTGAGGACATTCATTTCTAATTCTATCCTTCCTCGTCTTTGTACTCTTCCATCTCAACATCCTCATTTCACCCACACTTGTCCTATGACCGCATTTTTCCTTAACTAGCCAATTTTTGCCCCATAAAGCATGGCTGGTCTTAGAGCTATCCTATAAAATTTCCCTGATACACAACAGTCACATAAAACTCCAGACGCATGCCTCCATTTCTTCCACCCTACTCGAGTTCTAGGGCCCTATTAAAAAGAAATTAAAACATTGTTCATTTTTAAAGGCAAGGAGTTACAAGATCCTTGAGCTAAGGGTTTCTTTATTTTTGATAAGGCCCATTGTTTGGAGTATCCCTTATATTATTGATAATATCCCTAATATTATCCGTATCTCCAATTCAGCAATACCAATAACATTGGTAGCATAAAAAATTCCAAGTATTGGCAATATATCACTTAGTATCACCAATGTATCACTTTTGACTGTGTAAATTCCAAGTGTCGCTTACATCGCCAATGTATCCCCAATATTTTCAACTATGCAAATTCCAGTTTTGCTTGTATCACCAATATATTGGTGAGAGTTTGATAATATCGCCAATATATCACCAATATATCTATATCACTAAAAATTTGTTTATTAAAAAAAAATCCATTTCAAATTTTTTAATTGGTGCGTCGTTGTATCAAGAAATGCATGTCTATATATGTTTATATGTATGCATGCATAGATGGATGGATGGATGGATGGATGCATGGGTGGATGTATATATGAACGGTTGTATGGACGGATGTATATACATACATGTGTGTATGCGTATGCATGCGTGCAAGGATGGATGGATGGATCATGCATGTGTTCTTGTTTGGATGTATGTGCATGCATGGATGGATGGTTGGATGGATGGATGGCTCCACCATTTTTCCCATGTTTCCCCAAGTCAACGACGCATGCTTTTAGGCCCCATTAAAGGGAAACTTATTTGATTCCTAAATATGCAAATATGCATTTTTATTTTTTTTTCACAGTTATTTGATTCTTAAATATGCAAATATGTGTATTTTAGCGTCTCCTGAAATATCATTGAAAAATTCCACCATTTTCCTCGTGTTCTTCCCTGAGCAATACATGCTTTTAGACCCCCATTAAAGAGAAACTTATTATGTATGCATCTTTTCTGCAATTTCTTGGTTCCTAAATATGCAAATTTGTGTATTTTAGCATCTTCTAAAGTTTCATTGAGAAATTCCACCATTTCCTTGTGTTTCCCCAATGTTTTCCTCAGTCAGTGATACATTTCCGGTTATCAATGATAATACTGGCAATATCACTACATGCTTCTATATACTCAGCCAGTGAGACATGTACGATACCAATATTAGGAACACTGGTAGGGCCCACTGATCGGTAATCCTGACCATTGTATGTTGTGTTCTGATGTGGATGGACCTCTCCAAAAATCTCCAATATTTGAAAGATCCGGACCACCAAGCGATGGATGTCTTTCCATTGATTGTGGACAGATGATCTCCTGTTTGGTCTCCTGTGCCTGGTCAGATTCTGATGATAAGTGACTAGGAAATTGATGAGAGGAGTCTACAGTAAATATGCTGTTGCAGCATATGCGCTAGACCTGAGCTATTCATTGGGCAGGGCCCACAGCTAACAAACAATAGATCAAAAATCACATGGCTCACTCATCATGTGGCTTGCTACCTGTGCTAAATATAGACCAACATTCAATATGGTGCATGTGTGCCACATCCCCCCTTGTAAGCAAATTAATCTTTCTGTAAATTCCAGGGATACCAAGATCCAAACACAAAATCCCAAGTACAATCAAATGGTAGAGTTGTCAAGCAAACAACTTTAACCTGACTTCCTGGAAAAGTCTTCTTCCTTGAAGTTGAGTTACAGGGGCAGGGATCTAGGCTTTGCAGTATAACCCACTTCTGGGCATCCAAACAATCCATTGGGTAAACCAATGTCACAATAAAAGTTGCAAGCTTGTATATCATTTGTACTTCTGCAAATTGTGGTCAGCATCTTCAATTTGGTGGATATTGTGTATCTAAGTTCTCTTTTCTTCTGTTCTTGCAATAGATATCTGTTGACAAACTTGCCATGAAGTCATTGGAAGAGAGAGAGGAAGAGATCAGCCGCACAGCAGAGATGGCAGATGTTTTTCTTAGAGGCCGGAAAGACACTCTTATAGTGACAAGCCGCGAGCTCATTAAAGGAAGCTGTAAGTCTCCTCTTTTGTTCTCCTTTTCATTTCTATCCTCGAAGCTTGAAACATAAAGCGTAACCAATTCTACGAGTTCTTTGCAAGAAGATTTTTTTTTAACAATTCTCTTATATGACTGTTAATGAATGTGATACGGGCCTATATCACATTCATTAACAGACACCATTATGTCTAGCCTTCAATGCTTCTAATTTCATGGCATTGGTTCTTTTTAGTTTTTATTATTCTAGATACTACTGAAAATCTAATATGTTACGGACATTTAAATATGATTTCGAATTATTTTTTGACCGAATATTTCCAGACTCTCTCACCTCTTATTTTTCTTATGATTGTGGCTTGCTCTTCAAATCCAATGCTCTATAGTTCTCGTGCAACTAGCACACGACCACTCTCAAAAGCATGGAGAATTTTATTCTGTTACCACTATTCTTTCTGTTAACATCAGTTTTTCATAGTTCAATATGCGACTGTTAGCTTAGATCATTTTTGTAGCTGCTTTAATAATGTAAACAGCCAGAATGTTGGTTGTATGGTCACTCTTACCATTAGGATGAAATAGAGATTTTGTTACTGAATCATAGATGTTACTAAGTTCCAGATGAACTACAGGTTGGTGAACTTTTTTTTCTATCAATCTACTAATTTGAAAACTGGAATCAAACTAGAGATTTTGTTACTCAGATGAGAATCATGATTGTATTCATTTATAACACACTTATCCTTGAAACCTGTAATGAATGCTCCTATGCTGAAAGAAATAGCTCAAGCACAAAAGTCAAGTTGCAAGTTTTAATACCTCAAGTTCCAGTGTCCTTGATTATTTGAAACTTTTTTCTTTTATTGTATTCTATTCTATGATTTTCTTAGCTGGGACAAGTTTGACAGTGATGATTGCATTTTTGTTTTTTCTAGTCAGGGAGCTGCCTATTAATTAACCTTCTTTTTCTTTTTCATTCTGTAGCTCCTTCCGAGAGTTTAGAAATAAATTTCAAAGTCAGCTCAGCATTGGTGGACATTGTTAGACGGATAAATACACGACCTCGTTATATACTTGCCAAGGTAATCAGATTTCCATGAAATTGTTGTAGAAGCACCAATGTTCCATCTTATGTTTCAGAAAAACAGAGATATATTATTATTATTATGATTGATCCTTTCAGACAATTTATTTTGTGTACATAACCACGTACAAGTGGTTGTTACTATTGATTCGTGTGGTGCTAAATGATCCATTTGTGAGTATTTTTTTTATCTATGATTGGCATTGTAATTATTATACAAACATGTAATGTGTATGTATGTACTTTTCCTTATTATGGCTGGTAGATTCTTAGAGAGCTTGGTCCACTATCATTGTCAGGAAAGAACTGCCACTCACATGACATGACCCCTTCCTACACCTCTTCCTTGGACATAGATATGGAGAAATGAGTGTGTGTCTATACATGCATTTATATATATGTGTGTGTGTGTGTGCATGTGTGCGTGTGTGTGTACACACATCGATGAGATGTACGTGGCTGGCTGCATTCCAATTATGTTTAGGTTGTTTTTTACTGCATGCAAAGTATATCAGTCAACAAGTACGATAATTGCATGCTGTTAATGTATTCAATGATTTTTAGAGACCACAATGTGTAATTTTTATTACACAGCTGCAAACTGATAACCTAACAAGTGATCAGATTGATCCACATTCCTATCTCTATACGAGAAACCGATCCTATAGATGAAACTGATTACTACCATCATTGTGTGATGAAGCAAGACTTAGTAACGCTACACTGGTGTGCATTCACAAGATCATGGATGATGTGGGCAGGTCAAAAGCATATTATGAAAGCAGTTTATTGGTGTTAAATGTTATGTGTGCACGAAATTGTTTGACTACACTCAAGATGGGGTATGCATTATGATGCTTATCCAAAATTTCAAATTGTTTGGTGATTTGTTAAGAATATTGTGAACTGTTAAGAAAACAAGTATCTGTATCCTTATGAATCAAATATATCTAAAATGGTAATTGAATTGAACATAAGTGGATTACCTGATAAGTGGATAAGAGAAATGCCAGTCTAGATTCTGAGTGCTTATGATGAGGACATCACGTACACCTTTACGTACGTATCAGAGGAGGAGGTGGGCCGCACCTATTTCTCTGTGGCTAGGCGAGTACCCTTGATCATGTTGAAGACCCCATGTGCATGTGTAAGCATCTGGAAGACCCCACACTGGGAAGATACACATGGGTTGCTTTATGGAGTGATTTAGACCGTTGGACTGGAGGGCGTGACAATCAGGCCATTGATCGTGGATCATCCACATTAGTTTTTAGACTTTATCATCTTTTATGATTTAGTTTTTAATTATTTTATGTTTGGACACCTTAGGAGTGATTTTAGTTGATTTTTTTTAGACTATGGCCATTTTCATTAAATTTCACCAGACAAGGTTGGAATTGTAATTTTTGAAAGTTCTTGGAGTTATAAAAGATTGGGGGTGGGGGAGCTTTCTTCTTCTTTCATCTTCATGTGAATTGGAAGGGAGATTGGTTTGAAGTTGATCTTCATCGATGGAGGTGCAAGGTATCCTTCTATCCCACATTCTCATCCATTCATTCCCTATTAAAGGTATTTTTCTTTTGAAGCTCTTCGATCTTCTCCATCCCAAGCCTTCACCTTTCTTCTAATCTTCATTTTCCCTACCTATCAACAAGCCAAACCCTAAAGGACCTAAATCCTCCCAACCTAGCCCCTCGGGTTGGCCGTATGGGCACACTTTTGTCCCTTTTGGTTTTCCATCACCCTTGAATCAAAACCCCCTTCTCTTTTTTCCTAAACCCTAACCCTAAACCTAAAAATCCCTAACTTTCCTATTTCCCCAAATCACTAACCCTAGATCCTCCCATTCTTCAATTAAGCCCTATCATTACATTCTCTTCATCCAAAACCCTGATTTCCCTATCCGAATACCTAAACCTTTTAATCTCTTCATCCAATTTGATCTCATGAACCCTAATTCCTAGATTTCCCTAACTTCCCTAAACCCCAATTTCACCCTAGGTATTATTAGATCTTCTCCTTTGAGATAGGCTTTACCCTATACTAATTGGATGTCCCTACATCCATTAGATCCTAGTTTTCTTTATTTAACGATCTTGTTTAATGATGCTTGGTAGCCTAGGCTAGGATTGTGCATGATCTTCTCTTAGGTTTTTTGGTATTTGTGATGATAATAGAAAGTTTTATGCTTTTCGTTAATTACTTTAATTTTGCTACTTGATCTTACGCCCTAATTGAGTTCATGCATCAGTCCTACATCAGCTTAGCTTGGTTTTTCAAATGATCTAGGTAAGGATTAGGGAAATGGAATATCCTTGCTGATATTTCTTGAATTCAATACAATGATTCCTTAGAGAGGGTGTGAACTTAGGAGGTAAGCATGTTTCTCAATTTTACTAAGGAAGCACCAGAAGATGGTACATCAGCAGACATATTAACAAATTTGATTTTAACAACCTACATGTCCCACATAATAAAAGGGTATTTTTGGATGAAAATTCTCAGATAGAGACCCTTGGAGACTTGGGATTTCTTCCCATTTCTATAAATAGGGAGAAATATAAATCTAATATTAGGAGTCTAACTTTCTTATTCCTTCCACTTTTCTCCCATTTTTGTGTGAGTTAGAGATAATTTTTGTGTTGAATTCTTTCATTTCTTTACTATTGTTTGTCATAATGTACCGCGGGGCATCAAATTCTAACACTAACTTGCTTACAAAGGAAGGTGTTTCTTATTCCTATCTCATTATTGGCAGCCATCATCCATTCTCTTAATGGAAAGTTGGATTTTTTGTTTCCTTTAATAAAATTCTTGTTAATGTATAGTGTCTCTTTCCTGATCGGTGGTTGGAACCTCATTATCTTTGGTTATCTTTCCTTGTACTCCCACACACTCTTATCAAGGCTATGAGGCATGATTAGACTTTCGGGAAAATTTTCAGAGGGGGAATAATTTTTCTTTGCAACCAGAATGAGATATTGGAGCCCAAGCAGTTGTAGCTTAGCTCCAGATATCAACTTTTGTGCACGTGCATCACTTGCAACATGGCCGTCACGTTTGATACCACGTTGTGATATCATGGAAGTCATACTTGGAGGAAATTACACTAATGGTTCAATTATGTAATTTAAATAAATGAGAAAAAACTTTGTTTTAGTTGAAGGAACCCTCTTCCAGGTGCTTACACTTCGAACTCGCTTTCCTTTCCCCGCTTCCTAGATGTTTATACTTGCTATCACATGGAACAAGATGCTTTCCCAATTCCGCACCCAAATGGCCAAATCTGCTGCCGCTTCACACTTTTGCAGCTATATTTTTTGCCAACTTCCTCTTATCCGTAGTTATTTGTGAATATTATAATTTTTTGTTCAAATAAAATTAATAATTTTTTGTTATTTTGGATAAACAAAAAACATTTGTTGGTTTGTTTCATTATCAATGCCTGAAAATTTTATTTAAAATTTTATTTGTTCTCATTATCGTGATGTTTCCATGCTAGGTTTTTAAGATTTGTTTCATTCATTTTCTATGGAAAAATCAAGGGCAAAAAAATGATTCGTTTGTTGTAAATGTCCTCAGGGTGGCATTACCTCATCCGATCTCGCTACAAAAGCTTTAGAAGCAAAGCGTGCCCTAGTAGTTGGACAAGCCTTGGCCGGTGTTCCATTGTGGCAGCTAGGTCCTGAAAGTAGACGCCCAGGTGTTCCATACATTGTTTTTCCAGGTAATTCCTTCTTTAAAACTTCAAAATTACATCCGTATTCCTGTTCTTGAAAACTATAACTGCACCCCATATTGGATCTGACAATGCTGATGCTTGCCTTTTGTAGGAAATGTTGGTGATGATAAAGCAGTGGCAGAAGTAGTGAAAAATTGGGCTTGTCTTGTTAGACCATCAACAAAAGATCTCCTCCTCGTAAGATACCTCTCCTAGAAGTACTAAAACATTTATCTTCTTCGTACACTTACAATATTATTTTCCATGAAGAATGCGGAAAAGGGTGGATATGCAGTTGGAGCATTCAATGTATATAATCTTGAAGGGGTCGATGCTGTTGTTGCTGCTGCAGAAGCAGAAAAGAGCCCTGCCATTTTACAGGTGAAAAAGTTGGTTAAGGGGTAGTTGTTTGTGGAATAGTTCTTTAACAACTACCTGGTTATGTTCTTTATTTATGTCGATGGAAAACTCAACATTGAATTATTGAAGATACCCAATAATCATTTATCAATGATCAGTTTTGAATTTTTATTTCTTTAATTGTGTTTCTAACATTTTTGGGCCTTTTAGCTAATAAATTATGTTGATTTTGGCCATTCTACCCTAAGTTTCATGCTTGGATTGAAACTTGAGGTATGCATCCAACCATTAGAAAAGGAGATAGGCCTCAGTATTTCACCTGTCAAAATCATAAAGATGAAGTGAAGAATGTTCTGCAATAAACAGTTACCTGTCTGCGGAAAAATCTGTCTGTAAAAAAATCTAGCCTGTCTGTCTAATTTCTGCAGTCTCAGATGTTGCAAGGGTTCAAGATTCTTTCACCTCTAAAGAAAATTCAGACATGTTTCAAATCTACTCCTAATTGTTAGGAACTCCAAAGAATTTTGTTTTGTATCACAGACCCATATACATGGTGGGTTCCAGATTAATTGCTTAGTCCATGGAAAATGATCTAGCTTGCCATTGTACAGTAACATGATACTAGGAAGGGAATACTGTATGTTTACAAACTACAGAAGCATTTACACTGACATACTTCAATAAAATATTAGTAATCTTACTTGGGCCAAAATCTTCTCTTTATTTCCTCAAAATATATGTCTGTGTGCGCGTGTTTCTAGTGGGCTCTTCAAGTTAAGTATATATTTTGGTGCAATTTGTGGGCTTTAGCCTTCTACAGTTTTTCAGTTGTGAAATTAAAGTGAGTCAGGCTCTTTCATTTCTTCATGTTTAAGTAGCTAGTTCAAAATATGATAGATTCTGTCTTTCTAGTCCAAGACATTTTTTTTTTTTTTTCCATTTTTCTGTAGCCATGGATTCTATGTGCAAAGCATACATGAAATTGTGGCAGACTGGCAGCATTCTTTTTTCAATCCATGAGTGCATGTTAGGTGGAATGCTGATATACTTGTTTTATCATTTTCTAGTAGGGGTTTGCAAAAGATCTGAAATTCACCATGTTATGTTTTCCAGATTCATCCAAGTGCACTCAAGCATGGAGGAATCCCCTTGGTTGCATGTTGCATCTCTGCTGCAGAACAGGCGAATGTAAGAGTGCAGAAAATACAATTAAAGAGAAACCATATTGTGTGATCATGCATTTATTCTTAATTTCTACATTGCCTTAGATATAAACACAACAAATATGGTACTTGATCACCTAAGAGTGAATCCTATGATAATTGATCATAAGATCCCAATGAAGTTGAGAGCAAGTTGTGGTGCTCTGAAACTCTAGGGTTACTTCCATTTTCTTCTCGACCGTGTCCTGCATCTCCATGGGTTCAGAATAGACATGAGAGCAAATGACCAAAATGCCCCTTCCTATTCAGGTCACTCTAGCATCTGTTTCTGATTATTCAGGGCTTTTTGTGAAAGACCGCAGGGAAAATTTTCACGTGGGGTAACTAAAGGGATGTAAATGTGGCCTTTTCTACACATGCAAATGTACATGTGCATTCATATACATATCTACCCTTAATATGTTTGTATGTGTATAATATTATTCACCCGGAACCATGCTGTCCTTTTTTGACATGACAATCTCAAATAATTAGCTGAACCATGTGCTGTTTCTCAAAGAGTGGGGAGTATTTATGCATTTGCTTTGAGTCGGCTGTCATTGGTGAATCTTGCATGATACTTTGTTATCACTTAGTACTTGTGATGTTCATGGGATAAAATCAATGTCAATTGTTGTTATCTTGTGATCAGTATTGGTGTTAGGTGTTGTAAGGATCAAGATGTCATGCTTGATTTAGGATGTAAGGACTCAGCTATAATTAATATTTTGACATTATTTGCATTGAATTTTTTTTACACAGGAATGGTCTAGTGCTCCTAGTCATATATGACTTGTGGACAGTCAAAACAATCAATCTGGACTGCCCATTAGGTCCATCCCACACTTCATGGGCAACTGCTCAAAAACTGCACTGATCAGATGATTCTAGCTATCCAACCAATAGCCCATAAAATTACTGATCAATATTTTCAAGCAAAATGGGTTCAATTGACAAATTAAACCATCCATTTGGTGGGCCCCATCTTGGATTGCTTATAGCTCTAAAGAATCAGTTTGATCAAGCAATCATAAGCCTCCCATCCATGGGTTGGAAAACAGGTGACTGAGGAAAGGACAGAACAACTTTCAGATGGATAGGATCATATGATTGGTATGGTTTTTGAATGTTGGCCCATGAATTGTGGGTTGGATCTTATGGGCAGTCCAGATTGATTGATTGGACTGTCCACATCCCTACAAAACTAGCAGCACCGGATTGTTTCTCCTATTTTATATTTCAACATAAAATAATGAGCTATAACTGAGCCTTATACAACATAGATCCCATAACCAAACCATGTCATGTCATGTCCAACATGGCTAGCTCAGAGGCTTTAAGAGAGACATATACCAAAACCACCAAAATATAACCGCTGATGGCCATCCTTTCTGAAATTTGTTTTGGAAGATCTTTTTTGTTAGCATCTGTTGTTTATAGCCATAAAATATTTTTAATGGATCGCAAATGAACTGTTTTACATAACAGGTGCCGATAACGGTTCACTTTGATCATGGAAATTCTAAGGTTGAGTTGTTGGAAGCTCTTGAACTGGTATGTAGAGAAAAATATGAGCACTGTTATTTCATTTAACTGTTGGATTGAATAGTGATTGAATAATGTTCATTTCCAATTCAAATGGTTTTGCTTATTTGAGATCATGCAGGGATTTGATTCTGTCATGGTTGATGGTTCTCATCTTCCTTTCAACAAAAACATTTCATACACAAGGGACATATCATTCTTGGCCCGCTCAAAAAATATGTTTGTGGAAGCTGAACTCGGGCGGTTATCAGGAACTGAAGATGACTTGACAGTTGAAGATTACGAAGAAAAATTGACTGATGTTACACAAGTAAGCTATCACCTGCAGTTGTAACAAATAGTACTTATGAAGTTATCTGCTTTCATTTATAATATATTTTACATGTGAATTTCAGGCACAAGAATTCATTGATGCAACAGGTATTGATGCTTTAGCAGTATGTATTGGAAATGTTCATGGAAAATACCCGACAAGTGGCCCCAAACTCAGGCTTGATTTGCTAAAGGTAAACTATACAGGTGTCGAATTCATTTTTGACATATTCAGTCATGGATGTATCTATGTGGCTAGGAGTACCATGGACTCAACTCCATGTGATCATTCTCCATCCATACATAAATATGTGTGAGAGATCATTCCTCATACATGCACGCATACATATATATAGGAAAATGATTCCAAAGAGTCTACAATACCATGTAGTAAGTAGACTGTGTACCCACCTTGATATGTGTCAGACATCCAAAATCGGTGCATCAAACAAGCCCCTCAAGAAAATGGATGCCCCAAAAAACAACCGAATCCTATTCTCAAGTGTGGATCCACCATAGCGAACAGTGCTAATCATGCCTGAAGTATCTAAAATCACCTGATGGGGCCCACAATGAACGGCTGGATGTCGTATAATCATAGTGGGCACATGACCAGCAGTGTAGTAAAAGATGCCAGGGGCATCTGGCATCTGCCCCTATAGTGTCCAAAATGCATAGACGCGCCTACGTGCATGCCTAGTGATTCCAAGCACATTTTTTTTATTTTATATAATAAATATTAATAGCTAATTATTTATTAATATAAGTTGATTTTTTTTAAATAATCAAAGTCAAGCACATTTTTTAAATTTATATAAAAAATATTAATATGTAATTATTTATAAATATAAGTTGATTTTTAAAAAAAAATAATCAAAGTCAATGCCATTGAATTCCTCTTAGTCCAAAACCCAATATCTCCAATTTTCCAATTGTAGATCCTAATTTTCTAATTTTCCCAATTCCTAACCCTAAATTTCCCATGTTTCTTAAATTCACCAATCCAAAACCACAATTTAGCCAAAATCCCTATATTTTTTAACTTCATAGTTCAATTTTTCAAAATCCCAAATCCTCCAACCTAAATTTTCCAATCCCCCAAAATACCCTATTCACCTTAAATCTCTTGTACGAGACCAACAAAAGCTCAAATTGCTTTCAAGAAGTCCAATGCGATGACCTTAACACACTGTTAGAAAAACTTCAAGACAGAAATGAGGAAATTGTTCAAAATTGGGGGAAGAATATTTTGAATTTAAATCTCAAAAGAAATGAGAAAATTTGTTGAAAATGGCTTTTGAAATAGGGCTTAAAAGCCCTTTCTTATCTATTTTCACCCTTATTGGTTGGTAAAATACCTAAAGAACCTACCTATGATGTACACACATAAAAAGCCGTAGGTGTCACGAGCGAGCCAAGGCGCACCCAGACACTAGGCACAAGCTTTAGGTAATTGCCTCATTGGGGTCCAAGTGAGGTGCAACAGGACCAAAATGCCTAGGCATGCGCTTGGAATTCCTTTTAACTACACTGCACATAGGAACTAATAGGGGGTTCACATAAAAACTCATATGAGCAAGGTATTCAAAATCGATTACATAACGGCCGTTACGTAACGGTAACGGTAACTGTTACGCGTTACGAGATCAAAATGGTTGTTAGAGAAAAACAGACCGTAATGGCCCCGTAACAGCCCCGTAACGGTCTAGTAACAGTTTTTTCAAAAAATATAAAATGGCCGTAATGGCCATTACAGCCCATATCATAATGGTAACGGTGGTGGATGTTATGGCCACCATTACCATTTTGGAACACCTTGCATATGAGGCATCCATGTAAAAGCCATAGGTGTCGCAAGCACACGCTTGGGGTAATCGATTCACATGGGGTCTAGGCAAAGCTTAGGACCAAAATGCTTAGTTGTGTGCTTGGAACTCCTTTGACTACACCGCACACCGGAACTAATAGGGGATTCGCCTTTGTTATTTCTTTTGTTGTGGGGCATCGAGGTTAGTGATCAAGCTGATTTTTAGGCTTTGGCCTGAAGAGGGTTTCTTAGGTGGATGGACTGGATTTGCATTATACATCAGCATATGTATCTATAGAAAAGACTAATTGCCCTCGAGAGAGTGGAATGGCATAAGGACATTCATGTAGCCAACCCCAACTATTTGGATAAGTACGCACACACACGCACGCACACAAAATGGTTCTATGCGGTCAACCTCATGGGAACTTCCCATGAGGTTGAGTTGTATGGGCCCCACCGTGATGTGTATCGAACATCAACACCGTGAATTTGATGGGTCCCCTTTAAATTATGGGATATCCCAAAAATCAGCCGTATACGGAACTCAGGTGGGCCATACCATCTAAAATCATGTGAAGACATGCCTAAAACATATAAAAGCACTTGGTGAGACCCACTTGGAATTTAGATGCGTCTTAAACTTGGTCTGACCCCTCATCCAAGTGGGATACACATAATGGATGGATTGGATTTGTGAACCACATCTCAATGGGCCCAACAAATGATTATGAATGTTTTAATGGGAGGGTAACCCCTCTCAACTTTTGTATGTGGTGTGGCCCACACAAGTTATGGATTGACTTGATTTTTAAGTCCGAGGCCCACCATGGAATGGTGCATCTAACTGATTGGGTAGATGTTTGACACGCATCATGGTGAGCCCACACATCTCGACCTCATGGGAAGTTCCCATGAGGTCGACCACAGAACCATTTCCGTATATATATATATATATATGTGTGTGTGTGTGTGTGTGTGTGTGTGTGTGTGTGTCGTGTTAAATGAGAGCATAAGGATATGAGGAATCATAAACTCAAATGAGGCCTGTGATCATAGAGACTTTCATAGAGTTAGGATATTTGGAGTAAAAGAAGCTTTGAGAAAGATGAGGATAGGAAAGGCCCTTAGATCCATATGGTATGCCAATAAAGGTTCGTAAGTGCAAGGGAGATATTGGTTTATTTTTATTGACAAAAATGTTCAGCAATGTTAAAAGATTGAAGAAAATTACACAAATGAAGGAAATGTGCCCTATACCTATTTACAAGAATAAAAGAGACATACGGAGCTGCACTATCTTGGGATTAGAGACATAATTTGAAACTTTGAGGGAGTGGTTGAGCAAAGATTAAGGCATGAGATGGATGTATCAAAAATCAGTTTGGATTTACACCACAAAGGTTCGAGGTTATTTTCCTACTTAGACGATGGAGAAATATAAGGAGAGGATGAAGGATCTACACATGATCTTTAGGGCTTGTTTGTTTTTCCATTTTCCACCATAAATGTTGGTAATCAACAATGATTACTTTTCACCACCGTTTGGAAGAGAGTAAAATAATTGGCTAATTACACCTCGAAAACCATATTCCAAAGTTGGACAGTCATTTCATGAGTAAAATAAGTGTGTCCCACCGTGATGTATGTGTCTAATCCACACCGTCCATCCATTTTACCAGCTCATTCTAGGGCATGAGCCCAAATTGAGGCTGATTAGAAGCTTAAGTGGACCACATCGTAGGGAACAGGAAGGGTAATAATGTCCACCGTTGAAAGCTGAAACCTTCCTAGGGCCTGCACTGATGTGTATCTGTCATTCAACCAGTTCATACAGTCATCCAGACATGGATGGAGGGAAAACATAAATATCAGCTTGATCCAAAACTTCTGTGGTCCACAAGAAGTTTTCAACGGTCGGCATTCAACTCCCCATGTTTCTCGTGGTGTGGTCCTCTCGTGCTTTGGATCTGCCTCATTTTTGGGATCATGCCCTAAAATGAGTTGCTAATATGAATGGATGGTGTGAATCAAACACATACATAGCGATGAGCCCCACAGATTTTACTTTTCTCATGTTTTCCCTTCTTGTTAGTAGCACAAGAGCTTTTAAACAAGAGTAGCTGTGAACATCGTATGAAGGCAATTGGCATGAATTCCTAAAGTAAATAATCATTACTTATTTACCTTGTATTTACACTGTAAACGGAAAAACAAACAGGCCCTTATTGAAATAGAGAAAGCATAAAACAGGGTCCCTAAAGAGATAATCTGGTGGGTTTTCATAAAAAGGAGTCTTAAGAGGATATATTGGCATTATTAAGGATATGTACAAGGAAGCGGTAACAAATTTTATGACCATCAGTGGAGAGTGGTGACGTTCTAGTCACTGTAGGCTTACACCAAGGATTAGCATTGAGCTCGATCTTTTTCATTCGCTGTAGACGAGTTAATGAGGCATTTACAAGAGTTCCTGTGTTATATGTTGTTTTCCAATGAAATGGTTTTGATTAATGAGATGAGGGAGTAAACAAAAAGCTAGAACTGCAAAGGGATACTATAGATTTGAAGGTTTTAAAATCATTCGGACTAAAACAAATAATATGGATGCACTTTTAGTAACAAGAGGAGGGAGAGATGAGAAATTAGTTATGATTGTTGATAAAGTACTCCAAGATGACCATCTTCAATGTCTTGGGTTGATAATTCATGAGGGCTTAGAGATTGAGAATGATGTTGCTCATAGAATTAGAGCTAGGTGGATGAAGTGGAGATGTGCCTCAGGAATTTATTTGATCACCAAGAATTGCACTTGCCTAGGAGTTTGTTGTAGTTGTTACAAGTTGAAGGCTCTAAAAAGGGTAAGGAGAAGGCCCAAAAGGAGATGGGTGGAGGTAGTAAAAAAGATTCGACCCATGATTTATTGAAGATATGGTCCTTGATAGAGTGGAATGAATGTAAAGGATTTGCGTAGCTGACTGCAATTGGTTGGGATAAGGCGTAGATGATGAATGATGACGATTACATGACATGAGTCTATATATATATATATATATATAGAGAGAGAGAGAGAGAGAGAGTCTCAAGTCCAACTGGTTGGACATCCAACCATCTTCGAAATTGGCCATTAATTAATGTGTAATTAATGGTAATAAAGACATGGAAAGAAGGAGAAGGGGTTGCACATTCGGGTGCGCCCCACCATAGTGCTTATGTGAAATCCTCCCCAACCATCAGGTCGATCACCTCATGCTAGGTCCAAAGCCAAAAACTTAGCCCCATCCTTGATTCATATGGACCCATGATTAGAAACAACATACGGGGCAACTGTCACCATCCAAACTATTTCCCTTGGACGGACCCACATGAATCACGGATGGATCTGATTTTTAGGCCCGGGCTTAAACTTTAGTTTTCCATCTAATGGCCGGAGTGGATTGCATATAATCATCACAGTGGACCCTGTAAAAATAAAGGGTGGACATTTGTTTCCCTTGGTGTGGCTCACCTGAATCACAGGCGAGCATGATATTTCGACAATAAGCTTGATATGGGATTGCACATCTAATGGTCAGATTGAATCTTACATACGCATCATGGTAGGCCCGTAAAAAATAAGGGCCAGACATACTGGCCAAAGTCTTTCTTTCTTCTTTTTTTTACTGGAAGGTTTAAATTCAATATGTTGGACTGTAGGTTAAAGTCCAACCTAACTTGCAGTAACATCCATCCTTCTATGTGAATAGGTTTGTCTTCATCATGAGCAATACCTCTTGAAAAAATTTCTCAAGAGCCACCCATTGAGTGGATCTCACTTATGTTTCTCTGTTTACTAATGTCTGGGAGTTGTTTTTATGATGCGGCCTATTGAATGTGTGGATAGGATTGTAAATTGCACCACCTGAACCATGGTAGTGAGGCTAACATGTTGGAAGGGTGAGATCTGACATGCACTTGGTACTTTAAAAGTTGTTATATAGGTGTTTAACAGCTTGTGGTGCAACCCGTTGGACTTGAGCTCCTCTGCAGCTCTGCCTTTTGTGAAATATCACTAGTTTCTTGGGGAACGGGTATCAGACGAAAGCTGGCCTTGATTTTTTACAGGGCCCACCATGATGTGTATGTGAGATCTAGTCCAGCCATTAGATGTGTAATCACATGCAGGCTTATTGTAAAAATAAATAAATAAAAAATAGGGCTGACTTGTGATTCAGGTGGGCCACACCAAGGGAAATAGTTGGGAGACAGATGTCTGCCCTTGATTTTTATAGGGCTCACCTTGATGATTATATGTAATCCACTCCAACTCTTAAATGACACAGTACAACTTAGGCCTAGTGCCTAAAAACCAGGGCCATACATGATCAGGTGGGCCACACTAAGGGAAATAGGTGGGAGGGTGATTGTTGCCTCATGTGTTGTTTCTAATCATAGGGTCCACCTGAATCACGGATAGGAGCTGAGTTTTTGGCCCTAGTCTCAACATGGGGTGACTCGCCTAATGGTCGCGGTGGATTTCACATAAAAACTACGGTGGGGCCCACCCTAGTGACGAATCCCTTTTCCTTCTCTCTACATTTATTAACATTAATTAATCTTCATTTCCTATGCCAGTTGAACCAAAGGTATAGTCCAATTGGTTGGACTATATATATATATATATATATATATAGGGAAAAGGTACTATACGCTCGACCTCACGATAAACTCCCATGAGGTCGAGCCGTGTGGGCCCCACTGTGATGCGTGTCGACCGTCAAGACCGTGCATTTGATGGATACCCTTTAAATTATGGGATATCCCAAAAATCAGCCGTATACAGAACTCAGGTGGGCCATACCATCTAAAATCATGTGAAATACCGTTAAAACATATAAAATCACTTGGTGGGGCCCACCTGAGTTTTGAATGCTGCTGAAACTTGGTCTGAACCCTCATACAAGTGGGACACACATAATGGATGGGCTGGATTTGCAAACCACATCTTTTATGGGTCCCAAAACTGATTATGAATGTTTTAATGGTGCACGGCCCCTCTCCACTTCTGTAAGTGGTGTGGCCCACACAAGTCACGGATTGACTTGATTTTTGAGACCTAGGCCCACGATGGAATGGCGCATCTGACTAATGGGGTAGATGTTCAAAAGGCATCACGGTGGGGCCCACACAGCTCGACCGCATGGGACGGAGCTGTGAGGTCGAGTGCATTGTACCTTTTCCCATATATATATATATATATATATATATATATATATATATATGTATATATATAGCCGAATGCTCAGCTGCGCACCAAATCGCACGGAACTCATGCGAACTTTTGAGAACTCGTCATACATGATATGATTTGCATAATCTGAACAGTCCACGTGATGCAGCACCTCATGAAACCCCAAGAGCACAACTTTTACTTTGATCCAAAACTTTGGTGGACCATGGAAAAAGAAAACAGTTTTCTCCCTCGATTTGCATCTCTCTTCGCTATGGCCTGCCAGAGTTTTAAATCAGGATGAAAATTGGTACCTTGGGGTTTCATGGGATGCCGCATCACATGGACCATTCGTATTAGACACCCATGACACGTTTGCAAAGGTGCGCACGTGCATAGGTGAGCATGCCTCTCCCTCTCTCTCTCTCTCTCTCTCTCTCTCTCTCTCTCTCTCTCTCGATCTCGATCTCGACTATATATGTAATGAAATGCTCACACAAAATCCAAACGCTCCGCTAGATGAGTCACCTCATGAAACTGGTTCTCATGGGAACTTATGAGAACTTTTTGACATGTGATGTGGGCACGAAACATGAATTGTCCACTAGAAGAGTGACCTCATGAAACCCCCAAGGCCTAAAGGTTAATTGGATAAAAAAATTGGCCTAAAAGTTAGCCTAATAAAAAAATCGGGTGGGTCATAACAAAGTGAGAGGTAAATGTCCTCATGAATTCCCCCTCTCTCTCTCTCTCTCTCTCTCTCTCTCTCTCTCTCTCTCTCTCTCTCTCTTGTGCCAATATTTCCCACCTGTTCGATCCGGTGAACATTTTCAATCCTTTTTTTCTTTTACTGTAAATCATGTTAAATCAATGTCAAATGGTTACAAATTCATGATGCTTCATGTTTTGCATGAAAAATCATGGATTTGGAGCTTTGATTTCAAATTTTGGGGAAGATGAGCAAACTTTAGGAAAATTGAAAATTTTTGAAATTTTCCAATTTCTTACAAATCGATTGTAATTTGTGTCCAAAAACAAAATCAAACATGTATGTAACCTAATGTAGTAATTCTTAGTAATTTTGGAATTTTTTGGAAAAAATATTTAATTAATTAAAAATGTTTTTAAAATATTTTTTTTCAAAATTCCACTTCAATCAATGGTTAATTGGCCCCCATTTCATAGTATTCAGGAGTATTTGATGAAATCATCATCACATACACTAATGTTGGGATTTGGAGGACAATGGGCCGATTTGCGGAAAATTAGGGAAATTCGAAATTTTTCTAAATTTTTTGAAATCGTAGAGAACGAGTACCCATGTTATGTTAGAGACTATCTTTGTCGGTATCATTTTACAATGACCTAGGCATAGTACTATTAGTTTTTAGAGCAACAATACTATGCCCAACCCTATCGAGATGGAGATGATGATTTTGAGCCACCACACAAGTCTTTGTGAGTCTAAGCCACAACCACACATTATTCACAGGTGTATTCTAGTTTTCTACTTGTTCTTTTGATTTTGAATGTATTGCTTGTGTTTACATACATGTCTTTGTACATTTATAAATTATATGAATAGACTTTGAATATACTTGCATCAATCCAGTCAAACAGCCATAGATTAGGACCTCATACAAATGAAACCTATTATGTGAACTTGTTTTTTGGGATGTTTTGATTTATATGTATTGATGTATTTTTTATGATACTTGAAGTTTCATTGAAAAATTCAATTAATTTTCCAATGTTTCTCAACAATAGTGATACATTACGCGATACAACTAGTATATCCCATGCGATAACTGATATGCATCCATATCCCAAAGATGCGATACATTACACGATAACGATACAGAAACCATTGGTTCTTAGTATATCCAAGGTTCCATTAGGTTAATCTAGCTTTTCCATGGATAGATCCACGGCTTTGGGTGGTAGATCTAGTTATTACATATAAATGTATTTTCAGGGGATTGACCAGAGGTTTCAAGTACACAGTTGACATGGATCAGCTAGAATGGTTTAGAATTATCAATGGGGATATTGTCAAAACATTAAACAATATTGACTGGAAAGTGAATTAGTAGGAAACAGGAGTGCACATCATACCAACAGCTTGGATCACTGAACCATGTGACCCCGACTGTACAAACCTGAAAACTCGTGCATGATGCAGAAACTCAGGCTATGCACTTTATACTACCCTATAATCTAGGGGGCATTTCATTCCAAGTATAACTATCGATTGCCATGCAAGTCTTGATGTAATGGTTGTGGGTCCAGCTGATTGAATGGAAGGTTATCAAATTGATTTTCGTAGAAATTTTATAGGTTGGGGCATGTTCAACAGCTTCTTTCACTTTCTAACAGTATGTTTTATATGGGTTAGTTGATGCAAATGTCTCTTTATACCCAGGACCTTCATGCAATGGCATCAGAAAAGGGAGTAGTTTTGGTTCTTCATGGAGCCTCCGGTTTGCCCAGGGAACTTGTAAAGGTACAGCTGTTCCTTTAATGTAGTAAATTGGCTCATGGATTTCTGGGAGCCACTATTTACACCAAATCCATTTTCCATTTTGGGATTTGAGATTCTAAAATTTTTACTAATTTCAAATCCCAAAATGTAAATGGTGCCTGAGCAAATCAATCAGGGGGTGGGTGCAGATATCAGGATCTTTTCTTTACTGACAGTTACTTGATATTGTGATGGAGCACAATCATTAAAACACATGCACTGGCTTCTGTCATGTGTATACGTGCCACAATCTAATACAACCAAACTGTGTTCCTGTTGTCATGTGGCATACATGTAACACAATCTTGGATTATTCTAGCCTCTTATTGAAGGAGATGTTTGTTGAATTGGATTGTTGAATACTCATCATAACTGTCCATTTTGTGGCCCCACCAGCCGGACAGTTCATGATTTTTAAGTGTGATCGTTGGGCTATGATACAAGCAAACCATCTCAACATTTGACCAATTTAGATTGGGGTATATGTTATGTCACATGTACAGTGGATGTGTGCCCGCATATGGATAGTTATACTCTGCCAGATTATCGGAGTTACCATTTTAGTGGAAAGAACTTTAGATGTGGGAGAGTGAGTTCATGAAAGTAGGGAGAAGAAAACAGTATTCATATGAATGGTTTTGGGACTACCTATACTTACAGAATGAAACTGATTATGAACAGGAATGCATCGAGCTCGGTGTCAGAAAGTTCAATGTGAACACCGAGGTCAGAAATGCGTATTTGGAATCCCTACGTGATCCCAAGAAAGATCTCATTCATGTAATGGCATCAGCAAAGGAAGCCATGAAAGCAGTGGTTGCAGAGAAAATGCGTCTCTTTGGTTCCACTGGAAAGGCAGTGTTGTGACGCGACAGATATGCCCATGAATTCTGAAATTTATATTGTTTGGGACCCAATGAAATCTTGGGACCTATTTATTGTGCAAATGGTTGATTTTATCTTTTAGCATGTTTGGTTTAGAACCCAGCCCAATTGAAAATTGTTTGTTTAATACTAGCAAGCTAAGTTCTCATCAACTAAATTTGCCTCTGTTGAGTGAGTATTGGCTCTGATGATTTATCAGCACTTCAAGTGTCAAGATGCAACCCAGTCCATGCAAGTGCAGTTTGATGATCGCCAGGGTGTTTGATCTGATGGGGCTCAGTGGACGTGGGTGCCCTATTAAATAATAAAAAAAAAAAGATGTCCTCCAGATTTGAATATTCTAGATATCTGATATTTGCCTCTCTGAAGAGTTGTTGTAGGCCACCGTTTCCTTTCTCTCTGTATGTTTTCATTTTCTAATCCGGGGGCCTTTGGGGGCATTGCCCATGACAATTGGGCCCACAGGAGAAATGGTTTGGCATCAGTTGATCTAAAACTAGTCCATAATGATACTTAGGTGCATTGCCTCACGTGCATGTATATTCCCCAAGCCTTTTTAAACAGCACCCAGGGTGACATATCCTTGATTTGAACCAGTCATTCATTCATACAGCTGAGAGCAAGTCAAATCAAAATGTTGAGTTAGAATCATAAGAAATGCAAATCTATTTTGGACCTATTTTGTTGGTCCTTTCAATCTTGTCTGTCCATTTTCATGCTATTGATCAGAAGCTTAGGATCTCCAATAATAGGGCAGGTCAGAAGTTGCAAATCCATGGACCTATTTTCTTGCTCTGTTCAATCTTGACTGTCCATTTTCATGCTATTGATTGGAAGCTTAGGGTCCCCAAATAAGGTGGAGCAGGTCATAAGTTGCGCACAAAACAAGCAGGTGCATTTTAGAGCACCTCGGCCCATTCCTTATGCATTCTTTCCTCTACCAAGAGGACATGGAAGCAATCTACCAAATGGGTTTGCAGCACTGCAGGCAATCTAAAAAGGGCATGGTCCATCCATAAGAGGCAATCCTAAACGTAGGAGTGCAAATTAGGTTCAGGTTGACCCAAGCCAAGTTGAGGTCAGTTTGTTAGGGCCTCAGGTTAGGTTCAGGTTGAAAATCACCAAACCGATTTGAATTCAGGTAAGACTGGTAAAGCACATCTATCTCAGGTCTTGGAATAATCACATTCATTTGGCTTAGAATGGGTCGGGTTGAGTCAAAAGTGCAAAGGAATTCTAGTTGTATTCGGGTTAGGCACCTTAAAAGAGGTTGGAATTTGGCTCAGGTCAGGTTGTGGGTTGGGTCGTCTTGAGGTCGGGTTGGTTCAGGTTGACCCTCAAACCTGAGCCTACCTGCCCAAGTTGAACCCCTTCCCTAATAAGATAAAGCAGCACAACACTGGAATTTCATATGCTGTATGACAGAGGAGAGGACCCACACACTTATCACTGTTGATCTTTGATAACTCCAGGTTCTGAGCCTCAGCACCAGCAAAAGCTTTACTATTGTGTCATATGCTGCGTTTTCAATGGGCCAGGCCAGGCCAGGGTAGTTCAATTTGGATACTTGATCGTAACATGCATTTGAAATTCATTGGCCCAAGTCAAACCCACCCCACCCCAACCATTCAACCATAAAGCTACGAAATATAATACAGCACCAAGGTGCATCGTCTCAATTATCTTCGAATATTCATTCCATGAAGATGATTAGAGCACCTGCTGTCAGCAGGTGCAGCCCAGTCTGGACTGTAAATAGGCCGTCTGTTTGGTCCAAAATGGGCCAAACCTGAGCTGAGTTCCACAGCGCCACACCATACGATGTCGCAACAATGATCCAAACAAAACAGTCTTGCCATTAAATAAAAAGAACAAAACAAAAGTAGGAGCACCTCCTAAAAGTAATCCTGGTTTCCAAACACTACAGAAAAGATTTAAAAAATAAAAATAAAACAGCTTTCCAACATATTAACTAAAAGCCCCAACAGATTAGTACCAGCCCCTACTCATATCAGCAACATCGCTTTTTACTTTATTTTTAATTTTTTTACTTCTTCCCTTTCTTGGCTCCCCTGCAATGCAAAACAAACACCAAACTCACAAGTGGTTACTGACTTCCATACCAATCATGCTATAACATAGAAAGAAGAAGAAAACACAACACAAATCAAGGGGTTTATGAGAAATAGAATATGATTACTCTGCAGATTGTGTTGCAGGCACTCTTTCTCCGGGACCCTGTTCCAAACCAACCAATTTTAAACACATCATGAGTAATGTTTTGAGTACAAAGCAGGCAAAATGCGGTGTGGTGTGAGTAACAGGCGTAGCCACACCCATGCCAGTATGTTAGATCTAGGTCAATCATCTCCAGGCACTCCCTCACCATATATGTGAGGTGGCCAGAAAGTCAGGTCAGTCGGGTCATCAAGCAAACCGTGCTGTATAGAGAAAAAGGATGTTTCCACATTCAATATGCCCACATGCAGCCCACCTGATGACCAGACTACTGGCTTTTGATTTCAGGCCACAACAGTGGGATCACCAGATGAACAAGTAGCCAAAGAGTAGTGTCATCACTCTGTCCATTGTATAGTAATATTAGAACTAGCTATTGGAACAAGATGAACAATGCTGCTTCACCACCTTGCATGTCATGTGGTTCCATGATGCATGCCAAAACATCTCTATCAGCGGCTTGACCAAAGAACAGTCGGTCATCCCAAAAATCAACAGTCCAAATCACCATGCAACAAGGACATAATAATAGCATTCCTCTTTTGACATAGTACAAAATATTGAAATAGTACCATTTCTCATTCCAACATCAAAGGAAATAATCTCAAACTAAGTTAGCATGCACTCACCTGAGCCAATCGCTCCTCCCTCCGGGCAATCTTCCTCTCCCTGCTAGCCTTGCTCTTGGCCCTCTTGGCCTCAAACTGATCACTGAGAGTCTTCTCTCTCGCCTTCTCAGCCTTCGACTTGTGGATGCTCTCCATCAGCACACGCTTGTTCTTGAACACGTTACCCTTGACCTTCATGTACATGTCATGGTACATGTGCTTGTCTATCTTCTTGGACTCCCTGTACTTGCGCAACAAGCGCCTGAGCACCCTCATCCTCCTCATCCAGAGCACCTTTGTTGGCAGCCTCGCCTCCCTCGTACCCTTGCGCTTACCATATCCAGAGTGCCTCCCCTTCCTCTTTGCCTCCAAAGCCCGACGGGCCCGCGAACGGGAGTGAATCTTCATTGGCTTCCTGATGATAAAGCCATCTTTCACAAGCTTCCTAATGTTTTGCCCTGCATGGCATTTTGCCAGGAAATAAAACAGTGAATTACCATAGTATAACTGTGACAGCAACATTGAGTATATGACTTGACACATTGAATCTAGGCCATAGGCTAATTTCTTTCTGATCATTTGTTGGATGACCACATGGACAAGTCATGCTTTAAAAAGTATCATGACCTCTGCTCATCAAGTTGAATACGAGGCATTGAAAATGTTGTTTCCAAATTTCTATATTCTTGTGGTGGTCAAAATCATTCGTTATCAACATAAACTTCTTACTGTGGCCAGTATACAGTAGAATCTATAATCTGTACTACTCAAATCACCAAACCGTCAAAGCTTTTCAATTTTCTCTATAATTGTGGTGATCAAAACAATCCATCTAATGTAAACTTCTTACTGTGACCAGTATAGAGAAGCATCTATAATATGGACTACTCAAATTGCCTAACCATATAACATATGACCACTCAAATCACCAAACCATATGACACACGCTCACAATCTCTCCATCAATTCCACACTCATTTTCTTCCAAAGAGTCGTGGAAAACAAACTGGGACCTCTGATACACCTCTTTTACTAAGCCCATTTTCTTCCAAGCTCTTTGGGACACACTTAGTCTCAAGGCCCAAGCCCAAAATTCAGCTATATCATATACTCGTGGACCACACCACATGGAACAATGGGGATGATATGCCAACCATAGGTTTGTTTGTGAGGCCACCATGGTACTTATCTTTCTCCAAACCCATTCATCATGTTTGCATCACCGGGATGACAGTAAAGATACGAAATCAGCCTGCTCCAAAATTCAGGTGGACCATGGCTGGGACTATAGCTACTAGGGCTAAGCGTTGCATGATAGAACGGGCCTCTAATGTCAAGGATCTTTATGGTCATGATTGTTTCTTTTTAGGCGTGTAGCTGTGGTCTGCCTTCTCAGCAGCCCTTCTTTTTGTTTTTGCTTTTGCTTTCCCTTAATGAAATCCTTCATCTTTCAAAAAAAAAAATTCAGGTGGACCACAACACAAACTTAATTTTAGGCGTAATTTTTCATTGTTCCCAATGGTGTGGCACATGTGAGTGTTTTACCAGGCTGATATTTTGTATGAGCAGTGAAAATAAGGTTTATCACCTGATGGAAGGAGTGGATTTAAATATATACAGCATGGTGGGCCCCAAAGAGTATGAAGTTTTTATGCACTGCATATGATAGGGATGTAGGCTATTCCGGTCCTGTTTGAACCATGTTTCTCCTCTCCCCTGTATCTTGTAGAATGATAGTTCACCACCATATAAAATATGTAGTGAATCATCCTCTTCACATGTGGCACTTATGTAGGGCTAGCCTCGCCATTCAAATTTCATGCCACATTGTGGATGGACTACATCTCTAGAATCATCCTGATCAAGTCATTAAACTGATGGCCATCAAATGGATTATTCAAAGAAACAGTGGTCCAAATTCTATGGGCAACATCAGATGGCTACAGCTATCTTCTCGGCGCAGTTTGCCATTTTTATGTATCCATAGTTTGTCAACCATTTGGATGGTCTGGGACCAATTTTAAAGGTGCGGTCCCATCTCAATTGTTCCCCATAGTGTAGCCCCACCTGAGTAATAATTCGGCTTGATTTTTGGGCCCCGGTCCAAACAGAAGGTAGCGAACCCAGAGGGGGATCTCATCCCATCCATGTTAGCAGAAGTAACCCTCCTCGTATGAGGACACAAGAAAAGCAAGTGTTTTGGCTACAAAGATGCAGTAGAACATGTGGGTACTTTAAGTGGTTTGTTAAGGGTAGTTTGGGCATGCAGAAGCCCTAAAAAAAGCCATATTTTCTTATATATAAGTATTTTAAAAAAATCTTGAATGGCAACTAAAACTTCAGTAGAGAGATAGGGGCCAAAAAAAAGGCAGAGTGGCAATATACTAAGGAGCACCAATCCCCATCAAGATATTCCACTAATCGTTCCTCAGGAAGCTCCTCAAACACGCGGGACCAAGACTACCATAAACTACCTCTGCTCCTAAAGAAGGATACACAGGGTTATGTTCAAAAATTGAAGAAAAATAGATGGCCAGATAGCACCTCATAGCATCTCTCTATATATGATGTAAAGATGCCTGATCCATCCCTCCCTTGCTTTCTTCTAATCAGTACTACCATCTATTTCTCACACTACCCAATCCCCGTCCAATTAATCAGTTCTCCTAGCAACACCAATTTACTTTTGTGACTGTTCTAGTCCATCAGTGCCATCTTCTGGATTCCAAGCTAATGATGAATATTTTGAGAATCTCTGACAAGAATAGGACCCAACCTTCAACTTTTAAGAAGCCAAAGCACAATGCATTAAAACATCAATGCCAACAGTGTAACATAAGCCACAGAAATTCTAATCTACTAGCTACTAAGCCAACTGTCTGAAAATTGACAATAAACTTGGAAATGAAAAGAAGTGCATCAAGCTAAGTTTCTTGATGTGCCAAGCAAGGTTAACCATTCACCTGTCAATCTAAAATATCCACCAAAATTAAATGAGTAAATAAAAAGAAAAGGACTCACTGGAATTTGCCATTGAGATCTCGCTGGCTTCATTTGGATCAAGCCAGACCTTGCCCTTGCCACACTTGAGAACACTAGAGGCCAAGCGCTTTTGCAACTTCAGTGACACCATGGTTGCCGCTAGAAATTCTGTAAAACCAAAAGAACAGACCATAATTGACTTGTAAAAGCATAAATCTACTGATGTTTTTTTAACCAACTTGCTTGATAGGACAAGCAAGCTCCACCAGTTCAACCAAAAGTAACAAACAAGATCTTCAAGACCACAAAAGGAAAAGAACTCGAGAGTTGAAAAAAAGGAGAGAGACACGTGTGCGCGCACACACACAAGAGATTTATAATCCCTCCTTACCCACTTCAAAGGTCCTCGTGTATCAGCTTGTATCATGCCTAACCTACAAAGCCCTAATGCCCTATATATCTTGAACAATTAAATTATATCCAGTTGGAGCAATATATTCTTAGTTAGGGTCTCCATGTTACTAATTGAGTTAGGCTAGGGTAGAAATAAGCCTTATCTTCCAACTTTCTAAACAATTGGTATCAGATCATATTATAGCTTTTCAATATGGCATCTTATCACTAGTTTTCTTGCTCAAATAGTAGTCGAAGCATTTCTTCGAAAAATATTTTCGATAAAAACCATGTAAGTCTACCCATTTCTTGCACCTACAATGCATATCTAGATGATCAGGACTCTAGATGTCATAGCCACTTCATGGATTATGATCTAAAAAACGTAAAACCAAGATCTTTTTTAAGATTGTCAAAGAAATCTTAGACATCGCATTGTGGAAAACAATGATCCAGAATAAACAGTTGGTTGAGCAGAAAATGAGCAGCGGTCCATATTTCATCAGTGAAATTTGAAACCATCAAAGAGCTAAGATTATCATGCAATTTTTAGGTTGTTCACATCCACATGATTTCTCAAACCCAATGCATAGATGGTCCCTAACACAACTAAAACGAGCCTTGATGTGCCAGTTTGTGCAAGAGCAGTTTTGTTTAGTGATCCAGATCATTGATCTGATGAGCCCGATCCTGACACCTGTCAGAAGCACGCCAACAAATTGAATTAAATATAAGATAATGGCCCAATCAAGTATCAACAGACCTAAAACTTCACCATCACGTGTTTTTTGTGAAGACGAGTATGGTGAATAGTTCATATTTTCATAAGCATCTCATACTTAAAACACGTGTAAGGGGCGGTCAAGCATAACCCAGTAAGGCCTTTTTCATTTCTTTTTTTTTTTCTTCTTTGAAAGAAAGGGGGAAGCAGCTTTCCTGAATCCTAACGTCTGCATGTCCCTTCCATATTTATGAAAAATGAAAAATGGGTGACATCCAAATACAACCTAAGATGTTGTATCATACTGGGGGACACACGTGAAACCTGCACCAACCCAGCCTGCGGACCCTGGATGGGTCACAGCCAGTGAAAAAAATACACCATCCAGAAGATCCTAACCATCCAATCAGAGGGCTTTTAAATATTACAAATGGATGATTGAATTAAAAGGCAGACCAAAGGTCCACATTCAACGTGCAAAGGTCATCCTATCAGGGGGTTGAGATCATCTGACCATATGATGTTTAGGGATAAGCCCACCAGATGAAAGACCCAGATCTCATACATGCATGCCACCAGATGGAAGGCCCAGACCACATGTACCAACACCAACAAATATCTAAGAAAACAAATCCACAATTAACACAGCACCCTTCATTGTGATCAAGTGCGGCCAGCTATGGGAAAAAATCATATCCACCATCCATCCAAGAGGATCCCACTTGAACCTTTAAGATCAAGTCGGGCCCACTTCTCAGGGCCTGTTTGGATGCCTGTAACTTTTTTAAGTTGTAAGAAAGTTACATGTAACTTACTTATAGGTGTAAGTAAGTTACAGGTAATCCTGTTTGGATATAAGTTGTAACTTACTTACAGGTAACTTATTTCTTGTGTTTGGATAACTTGTAACTTTATTACAGGTAATAAGTTGCATATTCACACTAAGTAGAGCTTGAAATAGGGAATCGTTGAAAAATCAAATTTACACGTAAAAAATATTAGATAAAATTATTCCATTTTATCAAACCCATGAAAATGAATAGTTTGGTTGATTCGTAGGCTAAATAAATCAACAGGTGGGCCATAAAAGTTGGCTCACGTTTTCAAAATGCTTGTAATATAGGGGGAAAAAAAAAAAAAAACTTGAGGTAAGATATCCAAGCAAAAATTTCCCACAGGAGTGACTCTTGTTGGCAAGGATCGGTTAAAGAGAAATCACAAGCATAGGAAGCTGCTTCCACCAAATTCTGCATTAGTAGTTAAAATCTCAAAGTGGGACATTATTAAAATGGACCAATATCAAGGGACTGTTTAAAACCAGATATCATAACACTTTGATGTACCCTCGATTTCTCACCATTTGACAACAGGCAAGAATCCAGATGCAAATGGAACTTGGAACTCTTTGAAAATGGATATGTTAACAATGCAGTGGGCACTCAATTTCAAAACACCTGAGGACGTGAGGAATCTCAATGCAAATAGAAATTGGTAGTGTTTAAAAAACCATATGTTAAAACAGATTTGGGACCTACACGGGGACAAGTTGCACTGACCAACAAGCCCCACTTATACAAAATGAATAATGGAATGTGGGGCCCACTATGATGTATTTGTTTTATCCACACCATCTATCCATTATTCTAGATCATTTTAAGAAATCAACCCAAAAATAAGGTACATCAAAATCCCAGGTGGACCAAATCACTAGAAACAATGTTGATTGAATGCCCACCATTAAATACTTTTGGTAGGCCACTGATTGAATGCCCACCATTAAATACTTTTGGTAGGCCACTGATGTTTTGGATCAAACTGATATTTGTGTTGTTCCCTTCATCCAGGTCTTTCTGACCTAATCAACAGGTTGGATGTGAAACAAACATTACAGTGGCCCAAGGAGTTTTAACAGTGGACTTTCAATCATTACTATTTTGTGTGGTGTGGTCCATCTGAGATTTAGATATGCCTAATTTTTGGAATCAAGCCCTAAAACAATCCAAAATAATGAATGGACGGCATGGATAAAACAAATACAGGATGGTGGACCCCACAGACCATCTGACGTTACCCACGCCTCTAGCCAAACTGCCTCAGTCAACCCCAACGAAAAAAACCAAAAAACAAAAAAAAAAAAAAAAGAAAGGGGTTTTCTAACCCTGCTGAAGCTAGATCGGAGAGAGAGAAGGAGACTGGGAGAGGGAGAATGAGAATGAGAGAGGGAAACGGAGGCCTTCACTCCGTCCGAGAAGGAAGGTATGCTTCTTCAATGCAGGTGCGATTCTTCCCAACGATTTTCATTTCAAAAATTTCAACTGATACTTGTAACTTAGTTACAGGTAACTTGAAAAACGACTCCAGCGCCTGTAAGATTTTCGGCTCTTTCTCCTGTAACTTAGTTACAGGTTGAGAGAAAGTCACCTGTGACTTTCCTCCCGCAAACGCCAACTGTAACAAAGTCACCTGTAACTTACTTACATTTTAGAAAGTTACAGATCAAGATCGAGACAGCGATGCGCCGATACGGGCGTTCCACACCATATCATTTCCAAAAGAAATTCAAAAACTAAACAACTGCTGTTAATGCATTTTTTAGCAAAAATCTGGAATTAATACGAAACCCTAAAACCCTAATGTTTCATCTACTGCATCTGCTAACGTACGCGGCGATGCGAAGTGAAAAACGACATGGGAAAGGAAAAAGGAAGGACATGAATCAAACGAAATCAGTATAACAAATTGCTGCGACTGATAGAAAACCTTGCAACCCTAATATAGCATCTACTGCAGTCTCTAACGTACGCAGCGATGTGAAGTAAACAATATAAAAAGGGAAAAACATGAAAATAAGGAACATCTGATAGAGAAGATGGATTAGGGTTTTTACTTACACGCTGTGGGTGCGTATGATAAGAAGCTGGAGCACCTGCAGTGTAAGATAGCAAACGGAGGTTTGCTGATAAGAGGCGGGGAGAAAGAGAGAGGGGTCGGGTTTTAGGGTTTTGAAGAGGTTATAAGGAATGAGTCGCCCTTGTACCGAGCGGCTGAGGTTTAGGAAGAGTTTAGATTGACCTAAATGCCCCTGGTTTCTGAACGTAAATGAGTTCACAAGGGAAGCGGATTGCCTAGTGAGCAACTTACTGTTGTTCTTTGGGTACTGAGTAAACTCTTTGAGGTCCACCATGATTTATATATTTTATCCGATCCGTCCATCCATTTTAACAGATAATTTTAATGCTTAAGACCAAAAATTAGGGATATCCAATTTTGAAATGGACCACACCAGGGGAAACAGTTGAATTGAACTATACCGTTGAAAAATCTTGGTACGGTATACAAGTTTTGGATCGTGTGTGTGTGTGTGTCTTTTCCCTTCATCCATCTCTGTATGATCTCATGAACAGGTTAGATGACACATAAACATTATTGTGGGGGCCTAGAAAAGTTTCAATGGTGAAAATCATCATCTCTGTGTGATCTTATGATCTTATTGAAGGCTTGAAAATAGATAAAGAGTTACCCTTCTCTTTTGACACATCTGAAATTGGACATGAAAATGATAATTACGAGCCTTCTACATTGATCAAGTGGGCCATACAATGCATAACAAAATAGACATTTAGAGGAATGAAACTATTAGTCCGCAAGAGGACTTGCTAGACCAAGTGGTTCTAGCCCACGGGCTGAAGGTAAGGCCGGAGGACAGCCCAAGGCAGATATAAACACTTAGGGGCCCAATAATAAATAAAAGCCCAACCCATTATGGGCTTGGCTGAGAGCCCACCCAAGTAGTTGGATGGCCCATTGACAAACATGATAATCTAGACGCAGGAGGTTTTGGGGTCCACCTAAATCAACAAGGCCCAGGGACAAGGACGTTATGGTAATTTTATCAAACAGTTGAATAATTCAATGCCCACCTTATACTAATATTCATTAACTTGGGACCCAAGGTACCATACCCTCTTTTCTCATGCGTTTTAATGATTAAAAAATTGCCTAAGCATCTTCACATGTTGCATATGTTCATGGCAATCAGGACCGTTGATCAGTAGCCTAGCAAAAGTCTATCATAAGGAAGTTTACCACACCAGTGTTCAATGGTCCACAATCAATGGACAAATATCACAGCAATTAGACAACTAAGCTTTTTTTTTTAATTGGTGTGCTATTATTGAATTATGGCCCATCTAATCAAATCCCTAACTATTAACGGTAACAACAGGTAGACACGTGTATGCTGGAGTAGGGTGTACCATGACCCGGTCTAAGTCATTGTATGATTCTTTCTCCTTTTTTTCTCATTTCTTTATTTCCTTTACACCAGTCCCAACATTTTGAAGTTGGTATTTCTTGGGGAACAAGTATGGAAATTTTCTTTGGATGGTCTGGATCCATTGGCTGGAATTATCATATTGGTATTGTCCTTATGACCAATTCATCAATCCCATCCATTGGATGGTCTGGATAAATCAGGAATGGATCAGTCGTCTTTAAGGAAAGTATTATATTTAGAGAGCTTTGCTAAGCCCACACGTGTAAGGCATATGATATACTTGCCATCACAGGCGTTGGGATGGCTGACGGGTGCAATATCCAAGCGGTCCATCAAGTGGGACTTACCTTGTACATGTTCTCGACCCAAAAATAAATCTGGTCCGCTCAGCTGGTGGGCCACAGCTCAGGGGTATCCCCGTGATGAGGATTGGATCTATTACTAATGTGCCATGCAGAACATCTGTGGCGTGCACATAACCTGCTTTGTATGTGCATGTCGGCTTAGTTGAGCTCATGTTTGAAAATGCTAATATGGGATGTATGTGAACTTTCATGGCAGCCCTAGTTCTCTTCATAGTGCCATGTGTGTTGAACATCTAAGCCGTGCACAAGTTCGGTCCCATGGCCAAGATCACCTGACAAAAGAATCAGGCTGATAGACTCACTAGGTGGGCCACACCCTTTTTATTCATGAGTCTAATCATCAAATGTCCATTGATTTTAATGATGGGGCCAGCACAATGAGCAAACTAGCCATACTTTTCAGGCTAAGTGATCTTTACATTGTGGCCCACCTTTCGCATGATCATTTTTCATTCATTGGGGGTATTGCACTTGCTTGCATATGGAAGAGAGTAAGGGAGATAAAGGAAAAGGAGAAAAATACATGGAGGTAAAGGAAGCAATTCCACATTACATGGAAAGAGAATGTACTCCTATCCACATTTTCTATTGATATAGCTCACTTGAGGTATAGTTTTGCCTTATTTTAGGGCTAATGCCCTAGCATGAGGACGCACAATCAATTCATACAGTGGATTTCATGTTATGGTGGGTGGGTCCTATATAATCTTTGTTGAATATATCCTTAGTATTAGTAATAGTATGATGGGTCCCATATAGCTTTTGTTGCATGAATCCTTAGTAATAACATTGTAGTATTCTACTCATAAATAAGAGGAGAGGAATGGGTCTTTACTCTTGCCCCGATGGTAGACTCACAAGAATTTCAACACGGTTGTTTTGAGTACCCATAGGTGGTGAAATCCCACTACGGAGTGAGTGTGTGTGCGTGTGAGAATATCTTGGTATCAGGGCAATCCAAGAAACAATATTTTGTTGAGGCATTTTATCAAAGACTCGGTGAGTAGCATCAAGATAAAAATGCCTCTGTCATAAAGTTGATTCAAACTAAGTCGGGTAGAGCTTGAGCAAGGTCGAACTCTGCTATAAAAAAAATTCTCATTATTTTCTTTAGTGTGGCAACTAGTATCACAAGTCAACTTGATTTGTTGGCTCTAGCTTAAATTAGGATTATGCATCTAATGGTTAGCGTGGATTTTGCATGCCCATAAGGGTGGACTCCGTCAAAAGCCAAGTTGTGTCTATGCAACTCTACTGAGAGATTTTTTTATTATTTTTTTTCAAGTGATTTGCATGGGAGGCTGCCCTTGATATCGACCATGGTGCTTATGTAAGATCCACTTCACTCATTATATATTTAATCTCATATTAGGCTCTGAGAAAAATTAGGCTGACTTGTGACTCTAGTGAGACACACTAAAGCAAACAATCTAGAGAATAAATCCACACCCATCTATGATTTAATTGGCCTACACTGATGGAAATAGTTTGGAGGGTAAGTGATGCCCCGTGCATATGATCCGCCTAAATCACATAGATAGCTGACTTTTGGGCTCTTGGCTTAACATGGGGTAACACATCTGGTGATCGAGGTGGATGTTACATAAACATCACACTGAGGCCAACCTACACCATCGATCCGTTTGCAGGCACGATGGCTGTGGAAGATAGTGGGATGATAATTACATGGATTAATGAGGAAGCATTTTGAAAACCTTTTGGAAAAAGTTACAAGTATATAAGTTCCATAATAATTAAGTAGTTTTTTTTTTTCTTCATAAAATTCCTTTTTTTTTAAATAATAATAATAATAATTAATGCTACAACACTTATTGTAGTGATTAACTCTAAACAGCAACACATGTTCTTTAATAAGTAAGTTGTGCTCAAATCACAGACCTAATGTTGAAACAAGACCTGTTTGCAATTGAAATAGCAAAGGAACTAGGGCTGTCAACAGGGCGGGCCTGTTGGGGCCAGGCCTGACGGGCTGGGTTCAGATGTTTATCCTGTCAGATCACGGTTTGGATGATTAAAAAAGATACAAGTTCCAAAGACTACAATCCTGGCATATCCAATAACAATACACAGTTTGTTTCGAATTTCAGGGTTTTTGGGCAGCTGTCCCTTCTTTTCTATCACATGGTCCACAGCCCATATAATGATTGGATGCGCATAGAGCCACCTTATTTTCATGATTGGGCTGTGCATCATACAGGGCCCACCTTTGACATGGACCATTCATCATTAGGTGCGACCTTTGATGTGGACCATCCATCATATGTGGTCCACCATCAATATTAATTGTCTCCCATGTGAGGCCCTTCAATGTACATTGGCCATCACGTGGAGACCACATTTGATGTGTCCATCGTGTAATCCCCACCTTCAAAGTGAGTCGTCAATCACGCGAAGCATTCATCGTTAGGGCCGCCCTTTGATGTGAACCGTCCATTATATGGAGGCCCACTTGACATGGGCCGTCCATCACGTGAGGCCCACTTTTGATGTACACCATCCATTGTGTGGAGAGCACCTTCTATATGGATCATCCATCATGGTCGGTCACTTTGGATATGGGCTGTCCATCCTGCAGGACATCAGATATGGAACATCCATCAGATGGGGCCCACTTGATTTGGACCGTCCATCACAAAGGCCACACTTTGATGTGGGTCATCCCATCATCGTAGGTCACTTTGGATATGGGCTGTCCATCCCACAAGACCTCGGATATGGACCATCCATCAGGTGGGGCCCACTTGATGTGGACTGTCCATCACAAAGGGCACACTTATATGTGGGTCATCCACCATGTGAGGCCCACTCCGTACATTATGTGGAACATTCATCATGTGAGCCCCAACCTGATAGATGAGTTGTTCAACATGTAGGCCCACCTTTGATGTCAACCGTTCATCACGTGGCCCACCATCAATATCAATTATCCATCATGTGAGTCCCACCTTTGATGTGGACCATTGATCTGGTGGGCCCCACTTAATGCGGATAGTCCATGCAAAGCCACACTTTGATTTGGGACATCCATCATAAGGGCCCACCTTTGCTGTGGACGATTTATCATGGGGGCCCACCTTCAATATGGGCCATTCATCAAGTAGGCCCATACTTGATGTCAACTTTCCGTCATGTGGGCCCACCTTCAATGTCCACCATCTGTGGATTCCACCTTTGCTGTGGATTATCCATCAATTGAGATTCACTTGATGTGGACCATCAATCATACGGAGCTACGCTTGTTGTGGGCCATCCATCATGTGGGGCCTACCTTTGATTTTAACTGTCCACTATGTGGACCATTCATCAGATGTGGACCACTATGAGGGAGGGAGCTCAAAAAAGAAAAAGCGAAGACTCTAGCTTATGAAACTATAACTTATTTGCTCATTTATAAATAAATAAACCATATAATTAAGCATTTACCAAACAATCCAAAAGCTTATTTTTATAGAAATAAGGCAACAAGCGCTTATTTCTAGAGATGTCAAACAAGCCCATGATATATTTAGGCCCCATGGATCATAAGTTAATTGAGTTCCTAATGATTTCTACTTGCGAAATAGATAAGTATGTTTGGTTAACAACATACTTTTCAGCTTCTCCTCTCTTCTGTCTCTCTTGAATCTCTCTTTAACCATTTATGGAAAAGTAGAAAAGTAAGAAACTTTAAATAAATAAATAGCTGAAGTTATTAACTTCTAAGGAAAAAAGTTACTTATAACTAAGCATAAACCAAACTTACTAATCTCAAATAAAGTTACTTATCTAATGCTGCAAGAAGCAAAAGTAACTTATTTGGTGGTGTCCAAACGGGCCCTTAGCTTTGCTACACCAACATGCTCAAGGCAGGTAATACGGCACCACAGGGATTGGCATGACTGACAGTTAACAGTATCCAAGCAATCCATCAGGTGGGACTTACCTTGTGATGTTCTCGACCCAAAAATAAATCTGGTTCACTTAGCTGGTGGGCCACAGCTCAGGGATCTCCTCTGATGAGGATTGGATCCAGTACTAATGTCCCAGCTCATGTTGAAACTGCTTACATACATGTGATGTTTGTTGACCATCCAAGTTGGGTCCCGCGGCAAAGATCACCTGACATAAATATATATATATATATATATATATATATATATATATATATATATATATATATATATATATATATATATATATATATCAGCCCAATTGATTCAATAGGTGGGTCACAACCTGTATATTGAGTCCAATCATCAGCTGTCCATTGATTTTGATGTTGTAGCCAGTCCAAAGACCAAGCTAGCCTGTTTAGGTCAGGTGATCTTTACATTGTAGCCTACCTTTTGCATGATCATTTTTCATCCACTAGAGGAGAACTGTACATGCTTTCATGTGAAGGAAGAGGGAAGACAATGAAGGGAAGGGTGCAGTCAGTGTTCAAAATATCAGTATTGCATAATGTATCACACCCTTGGGATAGAGATACGTATCAGTTATCGCACGGGATATATCATTTGTATCGCATAGTTTATCGCACTTTATGAGAAATATGGGAAAACATTGGGGAAATGGTTGAATTTTTTAATGAAACTTTAAAAATTGTTAAAAAGACCCTTAGTACACACTTTTAAATCATAATATCTCAAAAAAAAGATACACATAATAAATTTTCTTTATATAGGATCCTAAGCTATGCGATGTTTAACTGAACTAATACAACTATATTTAAATTGAATGTATGATATTTATAAATATATCATAATCATATGCATATTGATGCTCATATCTCTGCCCATATGCAGAAGTGAACTCCTGACCATGGTTAAAAAATGATGTGTCGTAACTGCTGGAGTCACTCGTCACATATCCACTAGGTCCATATCCATGTCCATACTATGGCACAAAACTCGAACTACTCTTATATGTTTGTGATCCAGATTCATATTATGGCCTGTAACTCAAGCTCTCCTCCCTCGTCCATGATCTACATCTAGAACTACCTCGCCTACCACGAACGCTTATATCCCTCATGCATTTTTCCAGCAGCTGCTCCTCAAAAACTTAAAGTTTATGAGTCTACTTTTTCTGCAGTAGCTTTTGACGCGTGTATGTCTTATTACAAACAAGATGAGTTCGCGGTTCTCCTGGACAAGAACCGTGGTCAGGGTTCTATGTGAAATGATTGAAATTCTCTTCCCCAATAAAAGGGCTAAGAGGTCTCTTATCCTAACTCCCACCCGCGTCGCCACCATCCCCGTCGCCGCCACCACCACCACCATCATCATCATCATTACTATCATCGGAGTCATCGTCACCCTTATCGCCGCCATCATCATCACCAGACTTATTTCCCGCATCACTCTCTAACTCAGTCTCAGTGTCAGACAATGTTTCCCCGTCACGTGTCCCGCGTGATAGTGACTGCCGCGGGCTGCCCTCCGGACTCCTCATCAATAGGTCAAATGCTTCATCAGGAGACTTCTGCTGCTCCATATATGCATCAACATCAATCCCTTGTGTTTCTGCTTTTGCCGTAATATGTGGCTTTGGTCACCCATTCGAGATATCTAAGTCATCCAACCTAGTCCACTAGTAAACTGGGTCATCCTCCGCATCCTCAGCATATGCATGCTATCCGACCGTCATCAGGTCTAGTGGGTCTTCCTGCGCTTTTCTTCTTCCTTCTGAGCAGAGCAGCCTCTCTCGTAACTTCATATTGTAGTGAGAATACACTAGCTTCTGAAGCCTCTCATACCATATTCTATTACGTTTATTTGTATATATGAGGGAGAATGTAGTCCAATTCCTTTCACAGGGTGACGAGGACACCGTTTGTACAAGCACACGGACAGTCAATTGTTGTAAAACCTCGTAGTCAGTCCCATACATGGACCACCATTCACCTGCATATCATAAGATTCTTTAATTATCCTAGATTTTCTAAAATAATATAAAAGTTAAGTTTACTACAATGACTCACATGTCATCATGGCATTCCTTGACTTTACCGCAGGGTAACACCTAAACATTCCAACCGCGTTGCGGAATTTAACAATCTATTGATAGCGTATAGCAACCAGAATAAGTATTTAATTATTGAGATGAAGATAAGGAGAATGTAAGTGCGAAACATATTTACCTCACTACCAAAGGTATCTTTCCCCGGACAGTCGGGGAATAAGTGATCGTACACCTCATGTACAACCCTCTTTAATGAATTATCATCAAAGAGGTTCTGGCTATACTGGTATTTGAGATTCAGAAAATACGCTAAAAACCAACATATACACATCAGTACAACCCTCATTTATTATTGCATATGGAAAAAAAATTCATATAGATACTAACCAACCTAATGTAGTGGGTGAGAAAGTATCATTTTTCAATGGTAGTCTATTATTGCATACACTCACTTACATGCATTAGGAGTTTTAACCATAATGGCCTCTTTCATCAGCTGTATAGACAGATACAGCAACCCCATTGACGGATTTGTCTCATTGTCCATCATCCTCAACACCACATAAATGAGCTCTAAAATACCCACAACACCACGCACTTTATCCGAAAATAAATTTCTCAACACCAGCTCCTTAATTCTATAGGTTACTTTCGCCAACCTCTTTTTCCATTCTACGTAATCGTGAGAGGCGATAAGCTCTCATAACCCCTATTTGTGTTTGAGAATGCTATTAAGGCGATATAATTTGTGGCGAACCACGTCGCTCCGGGGCGCTATATCCCTACTGCACCTCTCGCATATTTTGACTAATAACCAAGTGTGGTTATATAAAATTTGTGATGAGCCGTGCATCAGTAATTACATTCTTTACCAACTGCTTATCTCCGATCCCCTCCAGCATGAGATCGATGTAATGGGTTGTACAGGGGGTCCAATACATATGATACTTACTCTGAATATCATTCCCCACCTTAAGAAATGCACTCACGTTATCTGTAACAAATTGCACAATATTTTTCCTCTAAACATCTTGCATGACGTTGTGCATTAGTTTGTAAATGTAATTAGAATCTTTGATCTTACTACTCGCATTTATACTCTTTAAGAACACGGCTCGTCCCCTGGAATAGACCATAAAATTTATAATCGACATCTTCGTCGGTCCAGTTCAACCATCACAAATGACGCTGCAACCGTACATCTCCCATGACTGCCGATACGAATCAACGTATGTTTTCATTTCTGCATGTTCATCATCCAAGTATTTTCTCATGATCTGTGTGGGTGTGGGTGGCTGCATACCCTCACCCCCACACTGCACTTCACTTATCATATTTTTGAAGTACGGGCTTGCTGTAGCATTTACGGGGATTTGATCGTATATAAAAAAATTTATTATAAATTTTTCAACTTTTTTCCTCACATCACCTCCACAAAACTTCTCTTTTATTTTCTTTTGTATTCCTCCTACCTCTTTGTACATCCTTGAATCTGAAAGTAAATCTGACACCTGCATGCTACTACTCCTGTCCATGCCCCATATTCCTCCCCACCTACTACCCTCCCTTAACACTCTCCTCTGCTTTACTCCCCCCTGCTCCACTCCCCCCAACACGCTTGTGGATAGACCTCTCAAATCTAAGCCTACTTGTGTCCCACCTCCTATCCTGATCCCTCTCCCACTGATCCCGTATGGACTCTTAAATTGCGTGCCTGTATTTGAGATCATCATCATTATCAAGATCTACTACATCATCATCACCTGCATATGATGGCTACCCCAACTCCTCCCTAATCTCCCTCTCTCATGCATGTCGTTCATCTTTTGTCTTCACATTTTTTTTCAATATGGTCCCCATCTGTTCTCACACATCCTGTGGGCAGTTCGGGCAATCCACAACATTGCGATAGCCTCCCGCTAAATGCTCTTTTAAGCGGGTTACCCCACGACTCCTCGATACATGGCCACATAAATTGTAAATACTCCCGAATCGATTATCGGGAATGGGCCGACTGTACCTCTACCCTATATCAGGTTGCCTACCTCATCTTCCTCCCGACATATTTTATCTGTAAAAAATATTATATTAGTACTTGTGTAACGTCCTGAAAATCGGGGGTCGAGTAGGAGCCCAACTCCCAAGTTCCAATACATCACGTATGCAACATAGATAATGATGATTAAATGTTCTCTGTATTAGTGCCTTAAATATGAGTGGGATTATACCAAATCAGTATATCATACTCCAGAGACAGTTAAATTACGCAAGCGGAAGACTATAATAGATATATAAAATATATAAACTGTTGTAAGTCTCCAGAGTGTGAACATGTTACCAAGTTAAATATATACATATATACTCCTAAAATGAACAAAATGAATATACATGGGCATTCCAAAGTGCAAAATAACAAGTGTAATAGCATCTAGTCAACATCCTTTTAACTCCGTCGATCAGAACATGGTCTGCATGGACCCGCCTGATAGCTGCATATAGGAGAACTCCTCCTCGTCATCATAGAAGTCAGACTTCGTCACGAAAGCCTCGTAATCATCTACAACTATAACAGGGTCTGATTGGTGTTTTAAAACACTGTCCCAGAGTGGGAGTGAGTGATTAACTCAGTGGAGCTATAAGGCAAAGGTTAACATGTTATCAATTCAGTCAAGCGGTAATGATAAAGCAATACAACAAGCATTCCTAGGTTTTCTGGTTAATACGAGGATGATATGTTATAATGATGCATGCTCTTGCCTGCACTCCCTCTGCGACATCATCTCACGATCGCGGCATGCACTCCTTCCTCTATGCTCAACTCTAACGCCAAGGGCACATGTAATGCGGTGCATGTACGTGATTAACCAAGTTATTAATTAGACATTCATACAGCAGAATTAGGAAGTTAAGGCACCTCTCTTTATATCATGTACTCAAACAATGATCCATCTGGAGTTATCAATCCTAGTTAATCAGATACGATAGACAAGTTCGCGAGTTTATTCCATAGGTTGCTACGAGAGGCTTGTCACCTCAGCGTAGGCTTATTTCACATTCAAGGTCGCTACGAGAGGCTTGTCAGCTGATCGTACGCCTATTTTATACTCAAGGTCACTACGGCAAGGCTCGTCACCTTAACGTAGTCCTAGTGTATACTCAAGGTCACTGTGGGAAAAGCTCGTCACCTTAGTGCAGGCTGACAACTCGAATACAGTGTCTCATGCCACCGTATTCGACTCACAAGTTTGATTTGCTCAATGGATACTACGAGGAGGCTCGTCGCCCCAGCGTAGGCCGACAGCTCGACCACGATGTCCCATACCACCATGTCCGGCTCATGAGTCTCAGTGGATCGTGGTACCAAGGTTAAACAGGTTTTGCACTAGTAAGTTGGTACCTTAGATTCAAACAGTAGCGTCCATATATGGTGAACATACATTAGGCCAATCGAGTTACTTGACAAACTTGACTGGTATGAGCATACATCGAATTGATCGACATGAAGCGTGTAAGCACTCCGCGTGGCCTAACCACTGTCGACAAGAAGCATACGACTCGAATTCCTCCAACCTATCTGGTGTGGTGAAACGACCTCGGCCACCAACTCGAAAATCATTTTCAATTGCCTGAAATACATCGTAGCCCCAAACATATTTCAAACAATAGCATTCACATGTGATAGTCACAGACAACATGTAACAACTAAAACTAAATATAAATCTTACTTGAGCATTTCAACAAAACACATACTGCACATGATACCATACATAGGCATTTCATCCCTAACTCACACAGTAGTAAGATAGAATACATAGAGGAATCCGTAACCATAGATAAGGGAATTGAGAATCCTATCTCAACACCCTCATTACATACTTTTAAACAAGCATTTTCTCATTCAGGCATTTTATTAAACACTTAGACTACACATATCACACACATGTAATAAAATTAGTTTAAAACGCATATTATAACAAATCCTTTCACATATGAGTTGCCACACGTACGACAATCATGTATTCCCAATTAACAATCATAACAAGCATAAATCATGATTCCATACTCATTCAAACATTTCAACAAACACATGTAGTGCATTAAAATCAACATAGTTTACTTATATATGTAATATACTAAAAACGTCTAAACTAATCACGTGTGACAACAATCAAGTCAGTCATAAATCATTACTGACATTGAAAGCCTTGAAAACCATAACCTAAACATTTATATTCTGCGCATTTCATCGGTAGACTCATAACGAGCTCAGTTTGAACTCTATGTCTTTGTCTACGGCACAACGACAACATATAGCATGAAATTGTTAGCTATTTCACCATCTATTCTATTTCAATCCCTAGAACAGATTAGGGTTAGGATTTCTTACCCAAAAATGGAGTTGGAATCATCGGAATAGCGATACAGACAGACCGATTCAGCAAGTAAAGCGGTGGGATCGAATCCTAGGAACTCTTTCTCACTTTCTCTCCCTTTCCCTCTCTCTTTGCTCTCTTCTCTCTCCTATGGTTTACAAATTCATATGGAATGAGAGGGGTAGGTTAAGGCCTTTATATAGGCCCAGAACTGATGAGATTGGCCCCAGGGTCATGGTATACTTAGGTTATAACTAAAAGTCAACTGTTTCAATCCAACGGAGCACATCTAGAGGCCCCTTTTCTGCATGCGGTCGGGAGTAAGCTCCCTAATGATGGATCTATGCCAGGTTAAGATCTCGGTCCGATCAAATCAGTGGATCAGCCGCGGGAGACCTGTTTCAGTTCAACGGTCACCAGTACCTGACATGTGTTGAAAATTTTTCTTAATTCAAGGGTGTAATTGGATCAGAATCTGACAGTCTAAAACCTTAAAATTGACCTGCAAGCGAACGGCTCAATTCACTTAAGTTTCAGTTCATTTTCTAAAGATATTCGCATTTCTCACATACTTCGCTCCGGGCTCAAGTTGTGCGTTTCTAGATACTTTTAAGACTTGTTTTCCGAGATGGTTGTCAAGCCCAGTAATGCGGTCATAACCGTATAGTTTCGAGGTAATCGGATTTTCGACGAGCGGTCCAGGTCCGATACGGAGATTCAATACGCTCCCAAGAGCAACTAGGTTTTGAGATTGATCCTAGGTTTTTAGGCAATGTAGCGTCAGCGATCCTACTAATTTTAGGTCTTGCAGTTCGTATTGAAAGTTGTTCAAGCTAATTCGACAGGTAATTTAGTTTAGTACTTAATTAATCTTAGTAGGGCCCACCTTGGGGCATGTTCTATATATCCATGACACTCATCCATTTTGTCAGATTATTTTAAGGAATGGTCCATAGAGCACCATCCACATGTACAGTTGTTCATGCATACAACAGTACCACATGTAAAGATGCTAGATACCCTAAGCGTACTGAGTAAATTCTGTGGGATCACCTTCATTCATGCATTTTATCCAACCCGTTCATCCATTTCACCATATAATTTTAAGTCTTTAGCCAAAAAATGAAGCTTATTAAAAAATCAAGTGGACCACACCAAGGCAAACGGTGTGAATTAAATGTCTACCATGAAACCCTTATTAGGGTCACGGAATCTCTGCTGCCATCTGTGGTGGGTCCAATTGATCTTTAACGGTGGCTTCACGAATTGTTTAATGGTGGAGATCATATTCTTCGCTGCCATCTGTGGTGTGGTCCAACTGATCTTTAAATATGATTCATTTGTTGGATAATGCTCTAATATGATCTCTAAAAATAAATGAACGGTGTAGATATAATAAATACATCACTTTAGGGCCCATGTAACTTTGATCTCCTTTGAACCGTTCATAGAACTGGAGCTTGAGGAGCATCAATGCCCGTCTTTACACGACACGGACGCAGATTTCCTGCGAAAGCCTTTCTTCCTGCATTAGAAACCTAGGTGGGGCACGACGTGATGTTTTTGAGAAATCCACCCTGTACATCCGTTTTTTGAGCTCATCTTAGGACTTGAGACCAAAAGTAAGAAGAATCCAAGACTCAAGTGGGCCACACTAGAGTAAAAAGGGGGTAGGAAAATTCCTACCGTTGAAAACTTTCTGGGGGTAGAAAGTGATGTTTACATGACATCCATACCGTTAATAACCTCATTCCTACTTGGATGAACTGAAAACAGAAATATTAGCCTGATTCAAAACTTCTGTGGCCCACAAATATTTCAACTGTGTACGTTCAATACTCACATTTTAGGTCCACTTGAGTATTGGATACTGCTCATTTTAGGCCTATAATGTTAAAAATATCTTAGAAAACAGATAGTTGGGACAGATTTCTCAAAAACATCACATTGGGCCCCACCCATGTTTCCAGCGTCATCATCCTGCGAGGAAATGGGCGTCCGCACGACACGCGAATTGCGTCCTACCCCTGCCCGTCTCTAGCCCCGAACGAGCAGTTCTGTGGGTGGGCCTACCGTACAGTATCTGTACATCCAGGCCGTCAATCCCTTTTGCTCATATCATTTTAAGGCTTGAACACAAAAATGAGGTAAATCCAACGATCAAGTGGACCACACCATATGCCAAATAATAAGCTTGGTTGCATTTAATAACCATGTGTGTGGTCCATTTTAGCATTGAATCTGCCTCATTTTTGTTTTCATGCGTAAAATAATCTGAGAAAAAGGGATAGACAGCTTAGATGAAGGGAACAAACAAAAATCAGCCTGATCCAAAACTTTAATGGCCCCCAAAATGTTTTTAATGGTCAACGCTCATTCAACATTGTTTCCAGTAATGCAGTCCACTTGAGATTTGGATATACCTCATTTTTAGTTTCACACTGTAAAATGATCTATAAAAAATAAATGGAAGGCATGGATGAAACACACACATCATGGTGGGGCTCACAGAGCACTGACCACCAGCAAAAGGCTAGTGTTGCGTGGAGTAGCCAATCCGTTTCCGCCAAAAATCCTGATGCAGATTACTGAAGTGACTTCACCAAGTTACGTGGGTCCCACCATGATGTATTTTTTCTATCTACACCATCCATCCATTTGAATAGATCATTTTAGGGCACGAACCAAAAAATGAGTCAGATCCAGAGCTCAAGTGGACCCCACCACAGAAAACAGTGGAGAGAGTGACGTTCACCATTAAAAATTTCTTGAGGGCCACAAGAGATGGATGGTCAAGATGATATTTATGTTTTCCATTATTCCATATCTTTATGGACTTACGAGCAGATTAGATCACAAATAAACATTATGATGGGCCCTCAAGAATGCTACGAGTTTCAATGGTGGGCGTCACTCTCTCCGCTTTTTTCTGTAGTACGGTCCACTAAACACTTGTATCTACATCATTGTTTATGCCATGCACTAAAAAATTATTTCCAAATTAATGGACGGTGTGGATATGACACAAACATTATCGTGGGACCCACAGAACACAGACACCACTTTATGCGATTGTACAGTGAGGAACTCACTACGCTTAGCGTACTGTGTAAACTCATGTGAGAACCACCACGATTTGTGTATTTTATCCACTCCATCCATCCATTTTACCAGATAATTTTAGGGCTTTAGCCCAAAAATAAACCATATACAATGTTTAAATGGGTCACACCTTACAAAACAATTAAATTAAACATCCACCATTAAAATACCCTTTTTGGCCACAGAAGTCCTGGATGATTAGATCAATATTAAATTCATATTTTCTCTTCATCCACGTCTATATGATCTTATTAACGGTTTAGATGACTAATAAACATCACTGCAGGGCCCAGAAAGGTTTCAACGGTGGAAATCAGTATCACCACTGTTTCTTGTGGTATGATCCACTGCCCGTTCTAAGTTTTGGGATCAACCCCTTAATTTAGATGGGAAAACAAATGGACGGCGTGGATAGACCACATAAATTAAAGGTGGGCCCAATCGAGTTTACTGAGTATGATAAGAGCATGCTCAGTAAACCAGCTCCCGCACCGATCCCCATTTCACGCCTCCCGCCTCATCTCCTTCATTTTCCCTCTCCGTCACGAGCGTTCTCCCTCTCCTTCACGCGGCGAGGGTTCCGAAGGAGGATTTCTCGTTCTGTTTCCTCAAATCCAGCCTAATTTCTCGCCGAATCTCTAAGAAATTCGCACAGGCACGCTCCAATCAGCAAAGAAAGAGAAAAAATGAAGAAAATAGCGAGAAAAATTCAAAGAAATGGATACAGATACTTACATGTCGAATGGCCCACCTCCGATCACCACTACAGCCTACGGCTACAGGTAGAGGTGTGCATTTGTGACCCAATTTGGCGATTCCGACCCTATCCAGCCCGTTCCGAACAGAACCGACGGCCAAGATTGGGCCTGATCGGGTTGGGATTTCCAGATCCGATCTTTTTCGGGTTGGGTCCGAATAGACCTCTGTCCGGACCTATCCGACCCAAATACCCGAACCGAATGGACCCGACCTGCACCAAACAGACCCGGACCAAACGGCAGGCGAGTAGTATAAAATATATTTTTTATTTTTTATTTACCCTAACTTTCCTAACCCTCTTTTTTCTTACCGACTCTCCCTTGCGGCCAGCTCAGGACTTGCTTCCCTCTTATCTCGAATTCCCATTTCACGGTCAGCAATTCCTCTCCATTCCCACCTTGTCCTCCTTCGAAGAAAAGTCATCGTAGAACAAACAGGCTTCTTCACTGGAGCAAAAAGGAGAAGATGTGTGCTTTGTGGAGAAAGAAAGAGGAAAGGGTTTCTAGGGTATCTGAGAGGAGAAGAGATGGGATTTCGAGGGTTTGCAGTTTTGGAGGCGAGGAGACGGGTGAAGGAATCCAGAGTGGAGAAGATGAAGATGAGGAAGAAGAAGAAGAGACGATGAAGGCTTCCGTTGCACCGGAGAGATAGAATGTTTTGAGTCTTGGACAGGCCATGGTATTATTTTTCCTTTTCTTTTTTTCTGTTTCTTTTCTTTGATTTGTCTTTGAATTATTTTTGCTAGTTCTTTATGGGATTTGACATTGACACCCCCCCTATTGATAGATACGCCCTTTGTATTCTTCTTATGGTAAGATAATAGTACAAGTCTGTATTGTTGTGTTACCTAAAGGAAATGGCAACAAAATCAGTATATAAACAAAGGTGCATTTGTTATATTTGTATTTGTTGTATAGAAACCGGTGTTACCTTAACTGCGTGGGGCCCAAATTGATGTATTTGTTGTATATCAAGTGTCCATCTTTTTTTCTATATCAATTTAGGACAAGATACTAAAATTTAAGAAAATTCAAATATCAGGTGAACCATTCCACTAAAAACAGTGATGAATGACTATTAAAAACTATTTGCAGGTCATACAAGTTTTGGTATAGAAGGAAAACAACCAATCCGAACCTGGCCCAATCCAATCCAACTCAGTTTTCCTTACCAAGTCGGACTCCAATCGGTCCAGGGCAGCATGTGTTAGGATCGGATCAGGTCAAATGACCCGGACTCGGTCCCAGATCAGTCTGAGTTCGGGTCAGGCCGTGCAAAACTCAGACCAGGTCGAGTTGGACCCAATCCGATTCGACTCAGTCCGATGCCCAGCTCTAGCTACAGGTAGTCTCCGATTTCTTTCTCTTTTTTTTATTTTTTTTCTAATTCAAAATTTTTTTATTTTCCACAACCCACGGCATTGGTTTTTTATCGTTGTAAGTGGTTTTTTATCGTTGTAAGTCGTTGGCTACAGTGGGACTCATGAGTCCCCTACAAACACACTCATGAGTATCCATGACTCTGTTTGTCAATTTTCAACAATAATGGAGGCAGAAGTACCGCGATATCACACGGTGTGGGTTGTATCGGCTATATCGACGATATATCCTGCAATATCTAAATTTTTGAATTTTCAATATCTTCTGAGAGTTATTGGAGGAGTTTCGTCTCACTAGGGCCCGATACCAATAATATCGACCGATATATCGGCCGATAGTATCGATATTTCAATCACTAGGTGCATTTACACAATACATAAAGAAAGATGGAATGTTTTCATCAATGGTTGTCTCATCATCACATTTTCTGGTGCTATGGCCCACTCAAGTTTAAAATTTACTTCTCTTCTCAATAGGTGAGTGCAGTTTATGTAGAGGTGGGTGGATCCTTGCGGGGCCCACAATGATGTATGTGGCTTACATCCAAGCTGTTCATCCGTTTTGACAGATCATTTTAGGGCATGATCCCAAAAATGAAGCAGATCCAAATCTTAAGTGGACCACACCATAGGAAACAATGGTGATTGAATACCGGCCTTTGTAAACATCTCGGGGGGCACTGGAATGTTTATTTGCCATCCAACTTGTTTATAATATCACAAGCACCTGGATGAAGGGACCAGACAGTTATCAGCTTTATCCAAAACTTTTCTGATCCACATTTTTAATGGTCAATCCCCACTGTTTGCTGCAGTGTGGTCAAATTGAGATTTGGATCTGCTTCATTTGTGGAATCATGCCCTCAAATGAGCTGTGAAAACAGATTGACACAATGGATGTATGGCACATACATCACAGTGGGCCCCCACAGTCAGGGATCCACCGAATCCAGGCCCCTTCTAAACTAACATCTTAGCATGAGGGGGCCTGTTTGATTTTCCTCGTTTCACCTGGAAATGGTAAATACCAAGAAATGGGCAATTATTACCGTTTCACCTGTTTGAATATTCACGGTGATTTCACTTCTTGAAACCGGTTCAAAAGTAGTAGTGAGCATTTTAAGACTCCATTTTGATGTACATGATATATCTACTCCATCCATTCATTTCATCACAACATTTTGAGATATTAGAAGAAAAATGAGTTAGATCCAACACTTAACTGCCCGTACCAAAAGAAATAATGGCCACATGAAGCTTTTAACGGTAAGTATTTAATTCACATATTTCTATTGCGTGGTCCACTTGAGCATTGAATATGCCTTATTTTTTGGCTTATATCATAAATTTATCTGACATAATGGATGAACGGTGTGGATATATGATATGCATCATGGTGGGTCCCACAAATGTTTTATAATATTTGCCATTTTAACCTGCAAAAAGTAACCGTCAAATCAGTTACGGGGATGCGGCAACTACGGAGCGGAATAATTATTATTCTTTCTCCAGGCATCATGGTGAGACCCACAAATATTTTATAATATTTGCTATTTTAACCTGCAAAAAGTATCCGTCAAACAGGGGCGTGTTTGATTTTCCAATTACGGAGGTAATTCAAGGTAAATAGGTTACAATTACTTACCTCTAAATTTCCGGTGGGATTCCCAAGGTGATTTGACCGCCACCTTTCATTTATAGCACTCCTCACATCATCCGAAGAGAAAAAAGTTAAATTGTGGGGCCCACCTTGCTGTTTGTGTATTATCCCCACCGTCCATCCCTTTAGCCAACTCATTTTAGGGCATGAGCCAAAAAAAGAGGCAGATCAAAAGATCAAGCGGACCACACCACTGGAAACAATGGGAATTGAATTCCTACCATTGAAAGCTTCTTCAGGACCCCATAAGTTTTGGATCAAACTGATATTTTTGTTTCCACTGTATCCATGACTGTGTGACCTTGTTAACAGATTGGATGACAAATAAACATCACTTTGGGCCCTAGGGAGAACAAATTTCAACCGTTGACATTTTAATGATCATTTTTTCCTAAGGTGTGGTCCACTTGAGATTTTTATTTTCCTCGTTTTTGGGTTGATGCTTTAAAATGTTTTTTTTTAAAGGATGGATGGTGTGGATAACTCATATATATCATGGTGGGGCCCACATTTAAATCAGTAATAACAACATTTGTATGGACCGATTTTTAAAACGTAAATCCTGGCGACTTTCAAACGGGTGTAGGTAAGTAATAATCAGGTAATTCCATGTATTTACCGGGGGAAATTAAAAATCAAACGGCCCCTAAATGCATAGCATAGAGTGAATTTCATGCAATAACCATGATGGACCCGCAGCCTTTGTTGCACAGCTCCCTGATAGTACAGTGCAACAAAGCTCCACGCAGAAAAGGAGAGCCAGCTACCCACATGAAAGAATGGGTTGCTTTTTGCAAGTAAAATCAAAGCCAGTTAAAAGCATATTACAGAAGCAATCTGAACCGTACAATGGACAATAGCCACATCCAAAATATCCTCAACTCCATCTAAAATGTCTTTTCATGCCCTTCAATATTTAAAGTTCTCTGCATCAAGAAAACTTTTTGAGGGAAAAAATGTGCAAAATAGATTTATTAAAGATTTGAAATGCCCTAGTTTTTTTTTTTTTTTTTTCAATAATGCTGCTATGACATGAGAAACACCGACATGGTGATGATTTACTCTAAAACAGCAGCTTTAGGTTTTTAATAGATCAGTGGGGCTCAAATCAAAGACCTCAATGTTAAAACCAGCCGTCTACCATTGAACTATGCAGGAACCCAAATAATAACACGTTGGCTGAGAAAGAGGATTAAAGCATTTATAGATGATTGCATTTTAAATTTCCATAAAACACAATTTATTCCCACCAACATACCACTTAAGAAATCCATACCATACGAAAGATGGGTCCCACAATAAAAATGACTAGTCATAAAAATAGCAGACCACACATTTCAGCATAATGAAGAACTGACATCCTATGCAATTTATGGGTGTGGCTGTCCTAATAATCAAATCCAGTTCACTCCTCTAGGCAGTATGGTAACTGGAGCTGTCAAGCTAATAAAAGGACTCTCCCATGGCAAGCTACAATTTAAATGAGAGCAATTAAAAGATGGAAAGATGTTATATATCACTCCTCTAGGCGTATAGTAACTAGAGCTGTCAGTGGGTCAAGTCCTATATTACCCATACCCATGCTAAGCAGGACTAGATCTTACCTGGTCCAGGTCTTTTTAAACCTAGTGTGTAGTTCTTGAAGACCCGGACCCAGATCTGATCAAGTTTTAAGTACCCATTGGGCCTTTGCATCTACGTTTCAAGTTGAGTTCGGGACAAATAGATAATTTTCGAGGTTGAGCCCGCCGACAGATGGATTAGATTGCATACACATGTGCCACGTTACCACTTGAATGGTGGGTAAATGATCTCTCTTACACTATATATATATATATATATATATATATATATATATATATATATATATATATATATATATATAACAAACTTTACTATTAAAACTAACCGGACATGACCAGACCTGAAGTTAGGAAACCCATCATCTTGAATGTAGACGGTTTCATTGCTCAAAAATGTCTATATTTTTGTGCGAGTGACCTACTTGATTAAGAGATAGATTGGGAACATTCAAGTGCGAAAAAAGAGAGTTTATCAATTTTGAAGGCTGACCAGTCCAGGTCAACATTTATTAGATTCAACATACGATGTTTTCTGCAACCTAGTTAGTTTACTTTTGAGTTAAGGTTTCAGAGTCTCTGTATCGAGCTTCATATGCTGTCTAGATATCAAATAAATCCCCATTTTGCAAGGCCTTTTGGCCAATTGAATTGGAGCAAACCATTCCAAAAAAGACCAATTCACATGAGGGAATATTTTTGTGCTGGAATAGCACATAACGTGTCAGAGATCTGGGCATTCATCAAGTATGGTAACATTGAGAACATTGCCATGGACCAAAAATGATGTTGGCCAACCGATCAGTAGGTCAAACTTGTATGAGAAATTTGGGCAATTAAGAAAAAAGTTGGAAAAAGAAGCCCAACAATCCACCATTGTCCTTGAAAAAACACTTTTTTTGTTAGTTATGCTTAATAAACAATTAATGCATGCCTCCTCTTAACACAATGTGATTGTCCCAATTAAATGGAAGCAGCTTGCGTCCTGCACTGCCTGGAGGATAATCCATCCAGGCAGGGCTTTGTGGGGCCCACCATGATATATGAGTTTTATCCATGCTGTCCATCCATTTTTTTCCATATCATTTTAGATACGAGCCCAAAAATGAGGCAGATCTGAGGCTCAAGTGGACCATACAGTGGGGATTGAAAGCCCGCCATTAATAATTTATTGGGAGCCGCAGAAGTTTTGGATCAGTCTGATATTTTCTTTCCCTTCATCCAGGTCTATATGATCTCATGAACAGGTTGGGTGGCAAACAAACATCACGGTGGTACCTAGGAAGGTTTTGACGGTGGGTGTCATTATCACTGCTGCTTCCTGTGGCGTGGTCCACTTCAGCTTTGAATCTGCCTCAATTTTTGGGCTCATACCCTAAAATGATCTGGAAAAATGGGTGGACGGAGTGGATAAAATCCATACATCACAGTGGGCCCCAAAGAGCCCCTGCCTGGATGGATCATCATCTAGGCAGGGGCAGGATGCAATCCACTGCCCAATTAAACCCACTATGCTGGAGAAGTGCACGTACAGTGCAATAATTTCTTCTAAAGCTAGTTCTAGTGGCTCTTTAATTGTTACACATAATCATCCATTAAACCGATTATTGATAACTTCTGCCCTATACTAAAATATTTTCCAATCTTATTTTGTTTTATCAAACCTTCAAACTAAAAGACATCTAATGCATCATTCCAACCAGACCTGGTGTGATCTTGTGTAAGTGATGAGGGAGTTGCAGACATCTTGCACTAGAAGAGACTAACAATATTGATTTTCATAATGGCAATGAAGGCTCTAAAAGATCAAGAGGAAGAACCCAAAGGACATGAGTGGAGGTAATAAGAAAAGACTCAGTGATCTATAGTCAAACTAAAGTTATGGCCCCTGATAGAGTGGAATGGCAGAAAAAAGATTCAAGTAGCCAACCCCAATTAGTTGGGATAAGGCTTAGATAATGATGATGATGATGATGTACAGCACCATAGATGACAACAGAAAGCACTACACAATACACTTCTCCATTTCAAATTCAACAAAGGCTTTAACAACCATTCACAACCAAAATCAAGTAAAAAAAAAATATATAACAGTAGATCTAACATAAACTTTTTTTTTCTATTAAAAAAATCTCACTGGCTAAAACCAAAACAACTTTACCACTCAATAATCATAAAAGTTCAAAAAGGAACCAATCTATTTATATTGAATTACGCTCCATTTTCTTCCCCAACACCATAGCATAGCTGATTTCGCACTGATAACAATTACAAGAGTATCTATATCTCAATTGCAATCATGTTACACAAATTTCCCACATCTCATCATTTCTTATATGAGTTATCATCTATTGTGCATGGACCCAACACTTCTTCAAATGATAGATTTTTTTGGATCTATTCACCAAATACCCAATCTTCACATCCATTTTCAATTTGAATGCAATTGTGCAACATGCAACATGCTAGGACCAACCTGACTTACAATTTAACAGATATGAAGAGGCTATTTGAAATGTCAGAACCATTTCTTTAATACTCAAAACAATGAAGCCAATTGCATTAATAGGAGATGAATGCCAGAGGTTGAATCACTCCTTATTACAGAGCTTGATTACCACACCCAAATTCTTCATGGGTTGCAATGCCAACAAGAAAGATAATGTTGCAATGTACCATTTTAAGAAAAAGCTGGTGACTAAACAACATTAGTTGGGCCAGACATGTATATGATGGATGATGGTTGCAAAGAAATACTAGGGGGTCTATATCATATGCGCTTAGAGTGGCTCACCTAGCAAGTGGATTTGACCTGATTTTTGGGCCAAGGCATATAAATAATAGGCCTTGCCAAATACAATGGATGGATATGCATGTATCGTTTTTTTTGTTTGTTTTTTTTTTTTTTCTGAAGAATGAAATTTTTATTCAAGGGACCGAAGATGGTCTGGAAACAAAACATGACAACCAAACCCAAAAACAAAACAACAAAGAAAAACAATACAACTCGAGACCAATGCCTGAAAAGGGCAACTCGAGCTGACAAAGAGCCAAGCTCAAAACACACTACTCCAGCTGCTGAGAAATCAACGACCAGCCAGCTGGAGAAAGCACACTCATCCAGGTTTTGATGTTCCAAAGGGCAATGCCAGAGACTCTAGCTAGGGAAGAGAAAACATTCGGAAGCAATGACTGTTCCTTTCTCACTAAATATCCCAGAGAGTCGCCAACACTGCAAGCTGCCAAGCTTTGGAAAGGCTTCTATCAGAGCTGAAGAAGTGACAGGCATAGAGCAATGAAGACACCCAGTCCGGCATAACCCAGAAGACTTTGAATTTGGAGAGAATGGCAGACCACACTTTGTGAGCGAAGGGGCAGTAGAGGAAAAGATGACTGATGGTTTCCTCCATCTCCATACAGAGAATAAAAATGTTGGGGAGAATGAGACCCCTACGCTGGAGATTGTTGACTGTCAGGGTTCTCTCCCTAGCAAGAAGCCAGGTAAAAGCTGCGACCTTCAGGGGGCTGCCGTAAGACCAGAAGAAGGGAACCAGGTCAGAGGAGGTCAGTCATCTATTTGTACTATGATCAGTTATGGAAGGAAACAGGAGAGTTGGCCTGTAGAATAAAGTTGTCCAACAAATGAACACACAAAAGAATCGTATGAATTTACAGCTGTTTATTTTACTATAAGTCACACTGAAAAGAGATTGGAAAATAAAAGCGAAATTACACAAAGTTAAGGAGTGCTTTGATTGTAAAAAGGTTGGCCAAAGAAAAACACGAGCAAGGGGGGTTTCACTATCATGGAGGGATCTGGGCAAACAACACAAGCAGGTACACTGCCACAGCTAAACCAAGGGAAACCTTTCCTGAGTTTGAGGGAGAGCAGATCGGCATAAAATTCCACAAGACATTGGCTTCTGTATGTGAATACACGCTCAACGAAGATATGGAGCCTTTAATTTGGGGTGACACATTGGAGCAGATACAAAAAGTAATTCATGCAAGAAAGAAACATCAAAAGGCTGAAACAGACAGAAAAACAAATATTAAGCAGCCAAAACAGAAAGATGATTGCTTACAGATTTTTAAGGATGAAGTATTAGCACGAAGGTGCCTATTCAGCTTATTCCTTGGTACGGTCTACCTTTGACGACCTTTTGGAAGACAAAAACCTCCACGATAGAATGAGTTGTCAATTATCTAAGGGTGTGTTTGGATTCACGTTTTGGTTGTATTGTATTGTGTTCCAGTACTGTTCACGTATACGTTGGCCGATATTCAGAATACATCCGGTAGAAACGTGCCACTAACCAATGTTTGGATAGGACGTATTGTTGTAGAATGTATACAATTTCATGTCAGATCAATGTTTGGAAACGACGTAAATGGGCCACACACTGTATATACATATAGACATTGGTAGTCTGAGTACTACGAAGCATATTAGTACATGCTCAGACATTCTATCTCAAACGGGGCCCAGTGTTGTTGTTGAGATTAATCCGTACGGTCCAGAACGATCTGGGAGATGAATGATGATCGTTCTACTAGTGTGGCCCACATTAGTTTCTGATCTTCCAGAACGATCTGGGAGATGAATGAACGCTCACTATTCCACGATGAAGATCAAATATAGTGAATATATTTCACTATTTGGAAATTTGAAGAAAAAAAATGCCAAATAGTTGAAAAAAATGAATAAGGAGAAAAACCTGCTTGAATCTGATTTTCAAATGTTCTTTTCAAGATCAAAGATCAGAACAAGCAGTATAACAAATAAAAAAACCTAAAAGAGAACGTTCAATCTCAGTCGTTCCTTATTTCTTGTATTTTATTTTTTCCTTTTAAAACTCACATATCAGAAAAGACGAAAAAAAACAGCAACTGATTTCAAAAACCTATATAGCAAAATGAGAAAAAAAAACAAAAGAGATGGACTTTATTCTTCTTCTGCTTGCTAGATTTGAAGAAGAAAAACAGCGCAATCCGATCCTATTCACCAACAAGAGATGGGAAGAAGAGATTTGAAGGAGAAGAAGAAAAACTATTTGAGTTTCAGCTATTTTTTTTTTTCTCAGAGAGAAGGAACTCCTTTTTGGAAGAGATAGGCATGAAAACCGGCGAAAATACAGGGTAATGAATAGGTTGTACAGATGGCAGACATGTACGTCTGATGTTGTGTACAATGGCTACGTTTTTTTGGTTCTGCATTGTATTCGCGTGCATGGTTTTCCATGGTCTTTAACTCCAAACCAAACATTGTATATGTCACATCAAACCTTTTAATACCATACAATACACCCTAAAACGTCTATCCAAACAAGCCCTAAATCATCATAGAGATGCATAGGAGTATGACATTGAGCAATTACTGTAAAAATATGTCATGCCCTAGACTCGGTAACCGAACTCACAAGGAACCCGATAGTCAGTTCTAACCACAACAGCCTCCGTAGTACTCCATTTTTAGCTCCTGAGGCAGGTTCCGATCATAGGATCCTACAAGGAGGATTTTCATAACCGTATAATTATTTCCAATACGAGCACACCCAAGATCACAGCAAGTAAATCTTAAAAATAACAAAAGGACACATCACAAAATCCACTACAAATTTGAACTTTTACAAGTACATAGCTGAAAAGAAATACATCTAATAACAAAAGGAGAAGGAAAAAGATCAGCAACACTGGGGTCCTCGGCTCAACTCTAATCCAAGCTCAGCTGCTACGACGCCGCCCTATGATCTCCTACACGCATCAATCGTGCATAAGCTTATAGAAGCTTAGAGGGTGGTAGAAGTGTGTGATAATGGTGTACAGAAGAATAATAGGAGGTACAGGAAGGGAAACATAATCAATGACAATATCACTAGCCTTACCGAGGCTTAACATGAATACAATGCAATGAGTACCGAGCGTCATACCAAGGCGATGCATAGAGAGGCTTATATAGCCTATGCGAATGCAATGCGAAGTGATGCCGGTGCTCATATCAAATCCACATATCAAGTACATTTCCATCATAAGGAAATCACCAGGGTCCCGTACACTGCTGGATAACTACCACTTTCCAGACCCGCACAGTCAAACGAGCGTAAGTGAACTCGCTACCCGCCTATGGACAATAAATTACAAACAAGGCTCGACGGCAGCAGACCCATTTATGAGCTGATCAGACTCAGCCTAACAATGTCTTCTTACATCAGGCGGGTAAGGCCACACCCCTACCCAACTGACTATAAAACAGTGGGAGTCGCGGCCTATCGGTGTAAGGCCCTAGTGCGCTCATAGTTTTCACTCGGTCAAGACGTTGGGGCAGATCCTTGGTACCATGGAATTTTTGAGAATTTCACTCATGCGCATCCTATGCACCCAGTATGCTCAAGTAACATGTCCGGTGTTCACACATATGGCCATCCACGAATGTCTCTGTAGAGGCAAGGCCCTGATGAAGCAAGGGCGGTATCATCATAAAATGCGATGCCAATGCATAAGTCACGCATACAGATCACACGCTAGCTTCAAGCACTCGATGTGCACAAGAGGAGAAACTTCATTCCTCTGTCATGACAACCCAATGACCACACACAATGCAATCCATTCACGCAGATGATGCATATGGGTCATAATGGTGTAAGTATACTACTCAGCGATGATGACGTGGAACATATTCCTCCTTCCCAAGGAGGGACAAGGTCTAGATACATTGACATGTACTCCAAGGAGAAGTCCTCTAGTGGGGGCCCAATACTTTGGGGTAGCCCACAAGCTAAGAGGGTCATAAAAGCCCAAGGAAGAAGCGATCCTAATAAGGGTCCAAGGTAGGCCTTCAACCGCCTATAAGAACCCTTAAGGGCCTACCTTAAGGCCACCAAGGAGGACATTCGACCTCAACTGGGTCCCAAAAAGGTAGCCCACTACCTACATGCATATAAAGCAAAGCCCAAGGTCTAAACAAATCATGGGCCTTGTGGGCAAACATATAAAGCCCAACTCATAAGCAATATGATGGGCCCATAGGCAAAGTTTGGGCCCAACTATGAAGATCATAAACTCACATATTGTGGTGGGCCTAATGGGCAGCCCGGTAGTCCAACCATATGGGCAATATCATAACTTTATCCAAGTGAGTTGGGCCTCACAACTTGGCCCTTATACAAGGTCATTTTGATGGGCAACCAAGGGCCCAACTACTTGCACTTATGACCCACAACCCATCATAATAGATGGTGAAAAACAGGCCCAAATGGTGAAGGGGCCTAACGTAGAAGATCCAAGGTGACTTGGGCCTACCAAGGCCAATCGAAACTATGAGTACAATTTCAAAATAAAACTCAATGGAAGTGGGCCTCCAAGCATACATACATGAAGCCCAAAGACACCTCAGAAAGGGGCAATCTTATGTGCACAATTCACCCTTAACCTGGTGGGTCAGGCCGCCCCAAAATAGTCCACTAGGGGCAGCCAGTTGGGCCCATTGCTGAATTTCCAGCCGACCTATATCCTGGGCCTACTGGAGCCCAATAAATAATTTTAAAAAAAAAATCAAATATAAGTTCCCTGGTGGCCCACATATATCTCTGTGGGTCCCACCAGATGGGAGGACTGAATTACACACATAAAATAGGTGGACCATGCTGCTGGACTGGAAGTCCAGCAACAGTCCAATGGGCCTAAGCGTCCCAAAGTGAACGGTCCTATGGGCCTGGGCAATTGGCCCAAAAACACATTAAATTAGGTCCAAAAATGGAAAATTCTTAGGAAGGTAGGCCACGTCCTACGTGGACCATAGATGGATGGACAATGAGGTAACAAATACATCAAGATGGGCCCACAAGGGGGAGTGGACGGCCCAGCCTGGGCGTCCCAGCCTGGTGGGCCGGTCCAGCCCTGACCACCAAATGCACAGGGGTCCATTGGCCCCGAAACTTTGTAGGTGGGTCCTACCATGGGTGGGCCACCTCTTTGTAAAATTTCAGAATTTTTGGAATAGCAGAAGTAATTTAATTAATTTAAAGAAAACAGACTATCCAGAAAATCTGCTTAACCCAAGCGTCCCAACCTAGTGGGCCGGTCTAGTCCTTGCCACAGTGTGCACAGGGGTCCGTTGGCCCTAAAAATTGGTAGGTGGGTCCTACCATGGGTGGGCCACACCTTTGCAAAATTTTAGAATTTTTGGATAATCAAAAATATTTTAATTAAATTAAGGAATACAATCTATCCAGAAAATCTGCTAAGTGCAAAATTCTGGATAGACCCTGATTGACCACCCAACAGGGTGGGCCCAAGGTGTCCAAAATTTGAAAAAAATTGATTTATACATCCCCACATGTATGGTACAAGGTAGGTCCACCGAAGTGGCCCACCTGATCAGAAATTTTTTTATATTTTTAAGTTTCCAAACTGTAATGTTGCTGAAATTACAGCAGAAAATCCAACAAGGTATCCATATTGGCCCACTCTTTTGAAGACCCAAATGAGGTCAGTTGAGGCCGAAATTTGGCATGCTTATAGGTGGGACATGTACCTTCAAAAATCACATATCACTTGGTACAAAACTCACCACCAAAAGCCTCAAAATCTAGCCTTAAGTTAGCCCAAAAATCTATCCAGACAGATTTGGACAGCAACATGTAATTGAAAAAAATTAAATATAAACATCACTTAAGATAGGATTTAACCCCCAAAAATAATATTGTGGACCACCGCAATGGGCCCCACAAATATCCAAACCTTCCCCATCATCAAAAACCCCTTGCATGTGCCCCATTTAGGTAGATTTTGGGACCACATGTTTAAGGATGGACCGCCATAGACATCCAACCTCCATGGATGGTCTGGATTTTTGTTGGTCCACAAGGTGGGCCACACATGCCTGATCAAAATACTAACATAAAAAATAAAAATAAAATAAATGAAGGATCGGCCACAAAAGAAGGGGCTCCGCCACATTGAGGCCCTCCCCTTTATCAATCACACCACACATTCCATTGATTTACATGATACAACATAGATCAAACACATGCATATCCTAGAATCAAGATCAATGGTTGGGATACCATCTCAACCATGATTCTAAGGTCTAAATGACCTTGGAATGGTGTAGTTCATGAGATACATCATGATGGGTCCATGGATAATGGCCCCATCAAGGAATATTGCATGCATGAAGGATGGGCCAAAGGCCACATCCATGGGATCAAATGGGATCCCCACCATGGATTGGTGGGTCTCATATGTTTCATTCATGAAGAAATAAGAAGATTAAGATATAGAAAAGAAATCAGCAAATGATAATCACCCACATGCAAACCAAGTTCTCAAACTTCCACACAATGTAGATCTTGGACCAATGAAGAAATTTTAATGGTTAAGATGTGTTTTCAAGGGTGGGATTGGAGAAATTTTGGAGCTTTGAGGGCTAGAGAAATGGGAGATTTTGGAAGAGGGACTTGTATGCAATGGAGAGATAAAGAGAGTGTAATGATTTATTTGTAAGAGAAAGTGATGATTGCCTATGAGAGGAGAAACTAAAGCTTGTAGAGTATGGTAGGCTTTGGTGGTGTGTAAGGTGGGTAGTGTGAGCTATGAAATTTTTATGTGCAGTGTGTTTTGAAACTTGTACCAAGAGTGGTGGTCCACATGCACAACACCTAAGTGGGCTACATGATTAAGGGTCACACAATGAAATGTACACAACTTTTGATGTATATATCGGATGGACGCACGAGACACGTCGTTGGAACCGCAACGATGATGCGAACAAGATGGCATAGGTCTTGGGCCGATCCGAGTCGGGTCAATGTGACCGGAGTTAAGGATGACCGCAAAGGCTATCTGAGGGTCGCGAATCGCCGGGATTCTACCGGTAAGACTGTGGGCCCAAGAGAAACGAAATGCATACCTACACACACAAGAAATGAAACGTAGTTAGATGAGCTTCGGGAGTTGGGTTTCATTCGTCCCATCAGTTCGCCTTGGGGAGCCTCGATATTGTTCATGAAGAAGGATGGCTCATTGCGGCTCTGTGTGGACTATCGTGAGCTCAACAAAGTCACCATCAAGAACCGATACCTGCTTCCCCGTATTGATGATCTGTTCGACCAGTTGCAGGGTGTACAGTATTTTTCCAAGATAGACTTGCGCTCTGATTACCATTAGATTCGGGTCTAAGAGGAGAGCATTCCGAATACGGCTTTCCAGACACGCTATGGTCACTTTAAATTTCTGGTCATGTCGTTCGGACTTACCAATGCGCCCGCCGTATTCATGCAGCTGATGAACGAGATCTTCTGGTCGTTCCTCGATCAATTCGTGGTGGTATTTATTGATGACATTCTTGTATATTCGAGGACCAGGGAGGACCATGTTGAGCACTTGCAGATTGTGCTGGAGACCCTTCGTGCCCACCAGCTATATGCGAAGCTGGAGAAGTGCCGAGTTTTGGTAGGAGGAGAATAAGTTCCTCGGTCACGTGGTAACGAGGGAGGGTGTCATTGTGGACCCCTCGAAGGTTGATGCAGTGTGTCGGTGGGGCCAACCCATGAACACATCCGAGATCCGTAGCTTCCTTGGTCTGGTAGGATATTATCGTCGGTTTATCGAAGGTTTCTCTCGTATTGCTACACCGCTGACCCGGTTGACGCGGTAGGGCGTTGAGTTCATCTAGAGTGACACCTGCGAGGAGGCATTTACGGAGTTTAAGGACACCTCACGTTCGCTTCTGTTCTCACTCTTCTTAATGGGAGTGAGGGTTTTGTTGTTTTGTTAGACCCAACCGGAGTTCTTGTGTGTGCATGTGTAGGCATGCATTTCATTTCTCTTGGTCCCACGGTCCTACCGGTCGAATCCCGGATACCCGCGACCCTCGGATCGTGTTTGCAGTTATCCTTAAATCCGATCACGTTGACCCGACTCGGATCAACCCAAAACCTGTGCCATCTTGTTCAAATCGTCATTACGGTTCCAACGACGCATCTTGTGCGTCCATCTGATATATATATCAAAAGTTGTGTACATTTCATTATATGACCCTTAATCATGTGGCCCACTTAGGTGGTGCATGTAGACCACCACTCCTCTTGGCACAAGTTCCAAAATACACTACACACCACATAAAAATTCCATAGCTCACACTACCCACCCCACACACCATCAAAGCCTACCCTACTCTACAAGCTTTAGTTTCTCCTCCCATAGGCAATCATCACTTTCTCTTACAAACAAATCATTATTACACTCATTATCTCTCCCTCATTTTCTCTCCATTGTAAGCAAGTCTCTCTCCCAAAATCCACCATTTCTCCAGCCCTCAAAGCTCCAAAATTCATCAAATCTCAACCTTGAAAACACATCTTAACCATTAAAACTTTTTCATTGGTCCAAGATCTACATGGTGTGGAAGTTTGCGAGCTTAGTTTGCATGTGGGTGATTATCATTTGCTGATTTCTTTTCTATCGATTAATCTTCTTATTTCTTCATGAATGGAACATATGGGACCCACCAATCCATGGTGGGGATCCCATTTGATCCCATGGATGTGGCCCTTGGCCCATCCTTAATGCATGCAATGTTCCTTGATGGGGTCATTATCCATGGACCCCATCATGATGTATCTCATGAACTACACCATTCCAAGGTCATCTAGACCTTAGAATCATGGTTGGGATGGTATCCCAACAATTGATCTTGATTCTAAGACATGCATGTGTTTAATCTATGTTGTATCATGTAAATCAATGGAATGTGTGGTGTAATTGATGAAGGGGAGGGCCTCAATGTGGCGGAGCCCCTCTTGTGGCCGATCCTTCTTTTTTTTTTTAGGTTAGCATTCTGATCATGTATGAGTGGCCCACCTTGTGGACCAACAAAAATCCAGACCATCCATGAAGGTTGGACGCAATGTTTCAAATAGCGCCCGTAGCATAGTGGTAGCGTACGCTACATAGCGTAGCGTGGCCGTAGCGCTACGTAGCGTCCCAAATAGCTTAAATACCCTGTAGCGTACGCTACAGCTACGTAGCGTGTAGCGTCCGTAGCGTAAGCTACGATGTATTTTTTTACTATTTTTTTTCACGTTTTCTTGTTTCTAATGTTGAGGAATGTGATACTTGTATTGTACTTGATACTTTAACCTATGGGATTTTTATTTCTTTTCATAGTTGTGGCTTATGGTTTCAATTAAACATTATTAATTAAAGTGGTTTGCTTAGAAAGTTGTTGATGTGATAATTATTTGATTTGTCTTATATATGTGGATTGGCTTTTGATAAATGATAACTAATAACTTTTTTGAACATGCTTATAATTGATAAAATGAATCATCTTTTAGGCATTTTTATATTTTTCCCATTTTTTTCACTATTTATTATATTTGTCCTATTTTTAAATTTAAAAATAGAAGTATCGTGTAGCGTAACGTATTTACGCTACACGCTATAGAGAGCTGAGCGCTACGCATCACGCTACCGCTATTTAAAACACTGGTTGGACGTCCATGGCGGTCCATCCTTAGACATGTGGCCCCAAAATCTACCTAAATGGGGCACATGCAAAGGGTTTTTTATGATGGGGAAGGTTTGGATATTTGTGGGGCCCACTGGGGAGCTCCACGACATGATTTTTGGGGGTTAAATCCCATCTCAAGTGATGTCTATATTTAATTTCTTTCAATTACATATTATCCAAATATGTCTGGACAGATTTTTGGGCTAACTTGAGGCCAGATTTTAGGAATTCTGGTAGGAGTTTTGTACCAAGTAATATGTGATTTTTGAAGGTATATGTCCCACCTATAAGCATGCCAAATTCCAGCCTCAACTGACCTCATTTGGGTCTCCAAAAGAGTGGGCCAATATGAGTACCTTGCTGGATTTTCTACCGTAATTCCAACAACATTGCAGTCTGGGAACTTAAAAATGTAAAATAATTTCTGATTAGGTGGGCCACTTCGGTGGACCTACCTTGTACCATACATATGTGGGGATGTAGAAATCAATTTTTTTCAATTTTTGGACACCCTGACCCCACCTTATTGGGTGCTCAATCAGGGTCTATCCAGAATTCTACACTTAGCAGATTTTCTAGACAGATTGTATTCCTTAATTTAATTAAAATATTTCTGATTATCCAAAAATTCTAAAATTTTGCAGAGGTGTGGCCCATCCATGGTAAGACCTACCTACCAATTTTTGGGGCCAACGGACCCCTATGCACACTATGGCAAGGGCTAGACCAGCCCATCAAGCTGGGACGCCCAGATTAAACAGATTTTCTAGACAAATTGTTTTCTTTAAATTAATTAAAATACTTCTGCTATTCCAAAAATTCTGAAATTTTACAAGAGGTGACCCACCCATGGTAGGACCCACCTACCAAGTTTAGGGGCCAACGGACCCCTGTGCATTTAGTGACCAGGGTTGGACTGGCCCACTAGGCTGGGCCGTCCACCCCCCCTTGTCGGCCCATCTTCATGTATTTGTTACCCCAACGTCCATCCATTTGTGGTCCACGTGGAACGTGGCCCACCTCACTGAGAATTTTCCATTTTGGGGATCTAATTTAATGTGTTTTTGGGCCAATTGCCCAGGCCCATAGGACCCTTCACCTTGGGACGCCCAGGCCCATTGGACTGTTGCTGGACTTCCAGTCCAACAGCATAGTCCACCTGTTTTATGTGTAATTCAGTCCTCCCATCTGGTGGGACCCACAGAGATATGTGGGCCACCAGAGAACTTGATTTTTTTTATTTATTTATTGGGCTCCAGTAGGCCCAGGATATAAGCGAGCTGAAAATTTAGCAATGGACCCAACTGGCTGCCTCTAGTGGACTATTTTGGGGCAACCTGGCCCACCAGGTTAAGGGTGAATTATGCACATAAGATTGCCCCTTTCTGAGGTGTCTTTGGGCTTCATGTATGTATGCTTGGAGGCCCACTTCCATTGGGTTTTATTTTGAAATTGTACTCACAGTTTCGATTGGCCTTGGTAGGCCCAAGTCACCTTGGATCTTCTAAGTTAGGTCCCTTCACCATTTAGGCCTGTATTTCACTACCTATTGCGATGGGTAGTGGGTCATAAATGCAAGTAGTTGGGCCCTTGGTTGTCCACCAAAATGACCTTGTATAAGGGCAAGTTGTGAGGCCCAACTCACTTGGATAAAGTTATGATATTGCCCATATGGTTGGACTACCGGGCTGCCCATTAGGCCCACCACAATATGTGAGTTTATGATCTTCATAGTTGGGCCCAAACCTTGCCTATGGGCCCACCATATTGCTTATGAGTTGGGCTTTATATGTTTGCCCACAAGGCCCATGATTTGTTTAGACCTTGGGCCTTGCTTTATATGCATGTAGGTAGCGGGCTACCTTTTTGGGACCCAGTTAAGGTTGGATGTCCTCCTTGGTGGCCCTAAGGTAGGCCCATAAGGGTTCTTATAGGTGGTTGAAGGCCCACCTTGGACCCTTATTAGGATCGCCTCTTCCTTGGGTTTTTATGACCCTCTTAGCTTGTGAGCTACCCTAAAGTATTGGGCCCCCACTAGATGACTTCTCCTTAGAGTACATGTCTATGTATCTAGACCTTGTCCCTCCTTGGGAAGGAGGAATATGTTCCACGTCATCATCGCCAAGTAGCATACTTACACCATTATGACCCATATGTATCATCTGCGTGAATGGATTGCATTGTGTGTGGTCATTGGGTTGTCATGACAGATGGATGGAGTTTCTCCTCTTGTGCACATCGAGTGCTTGAAACTAGTGTATGATTTATATGCGTGACTCATGCATTAGCATCGCATTTCATGATGATACCGCTCCTTGCTTCATTAGGGTCTTGCCTCCACAGGGACATTCGTGGATGGCTGTATGTGTGGACACCGAACATGTTACTTGAGCATACTGGGTGCATAGGATGTCCATGAGTGAAATTCTCAAAACTTTCATGGTACCAAAGATCTGCCCCAACGCCGTGACCGAGTGGAAACTATGACCGCACTAGGGTCTTACACCGATAGGCCGCGACTCCCACTATCGTGCAGTCGGTTGGTAGGGGTGTGGCCTTACCCGCCTTATGTAAGAAGGCATTGCTAGGTTGAGTATGACCAGCTCATAAATGGGTCCGCTGCCGTCGAGCCTTGTTGGTAATTGACTGTCCACGGGTGGGTAGTGAGTTCTCTTACGCTCGTTTGACTGTACGGGTCTGGAAAGCAGCAGTTATCCAGTAGTGTACCGGACCCGGGTGATTTCCTTATGATGGAAATGTACTTGATGTGGATTGGATATGAGCACCGGCATCACTTCGCATTGCATTCGCATCGGCTGTATAAGCCCCTCTATACATCGCCTTGGTATGGCGCCCGGTACTCATTGCATTGTATTCATGTTAAGCCTCAGTAAGGCTAGCGATATTGTCATTGAGTATGTTTCCCTTCCTGTACCTCCTATTATTCTTCTACGCACCATTATCACACACTTCCACCACCCTCTAAGCTTCTATAAGCTTATGCACGATTGATGCGTACAGGAGATCCTAGGGCGGCGGCGTAGCAGCTGAGCTTGGATTAGAGTTGAGTCGAGGACCCCAGTGTTGCTGATCTTCTTCCTTCTCCTTTTGTTATCAGATGTATTTCTTTTCAGCTATGTACTTGTAAAAGTTCAAACTTATAGTGGATTTTGTGATGTGTCCCTTTGTTATTTTCGAGATTTACTTGTTGTGATCTTGGGTATGCTCGTATTGGAAATGGTTATACGGTTATGGAAATCCTCCTTATGGGATCCTAGGATCGAAACCTGCCTCAGAAGCCGAGAACGAGGGTACTGCGGAGGTTGTCGTGGCCAGAACCGGCTATCGGGTTCCTTATGAGTCTGGTTACCGAGTCTGGGGCGTTACAAAATACCAATTAATTGATTGGATCACGTTTCAATTATGTTTTCAAAGACCTATAGAAACTAAACAATTATTCATATATTGAAAGCCAAGCATGCCAAAAACTTTAATTTTTAATTTGTTGTCAAAAGTAATATGCATTTACTTCGCAAGCTCGCAAAGAAATGACTTTGCAGGTGCGCATGATCACAATGACCCATGGGTCTTCGATGAATTTCTTGAACCCCACTCAGAGAGTGGATTGACCGCAGCCACTGAAGCAGGGACCGCTTTTGTGAACACTATATTAAAAATACTCGACGGTCAAGAGTGTCGACAAGACTCCAAGTATTCACCAATTTTCACCAAAAAGGAAAACGTTCCAATGGTCATGATCACAAACGAATTACCGAGACGCATTAAGTATAAAGGACCCTTTCAGGAACGGTTTATGCGCATGAGGTTCTTCTCGAAATTACAAAAAAAAATAGAAGAAGCGCATCTAATTGAAACTCTTTGCGGATGCATCCAAAGGCAAATTCTAAATAGTCCCTATACTCGGCAAAAAGGCATACCACATTATGTAAACCTAGACAACTCATCTAAATGCATTCTTACATCTGCATCCAGATATGACAAATTTGGGTAGTGTGTTATCAAAGATTACAATAAAAACATCCAAAAGGAAAATATCATTGCAGACAGAACCATGCTAACAGAACTAGGAAAAATGTGAGTGCTCCAGTGTGTAATGAACAGCCAACCAATAGAAGATCCAAAGGGAAATAAAATACAAAGACCAGCAATAGTTATAAACATCGACCCAAGTTATAGAAGTGAATACCTGAAAAAGGAAGAAAAGGGGAATGAAGCTGACTTCTCTTTATTATACTATGCAATCATACCTTTGAAGAAGGTCAACCAACAATATAAACAAACGCCCAAATACATCACTATATAATCAGGACAATGCTTTTTTGTTAGCATCAATAAACATGCTTCAAGTGTATTTTGACGGATGGCAACCCACTTGGTATTTACCTTTATTTAATAAAAAGTTTGGGCCTCTGACCATGTGGAGGGATAAATTAAAGGGTTGCGGGGATTACGCAACTTGGCCCATGCAATTAGCGGCAGTAGTGGAAGATCAGAGAATCATTATTCCAATCTTTATAGAACTATTCCAAAAGAAAGCCACTAGAAAGGATGAAAGAAAAGATAGAGAAGATGGGGGTTATGTTATGGCAAGGTTCCTCGGAGAATTAAAGGAAAAAGGATGTAGGGATAAATTATTAAGCACTTTGTTAGAAAATGCTGGGATGCCCCAAAACTATGCAAAAACTCCGAGTTATAGATAGGGGACAACAATCACAAGGGGGAGTGGAGCAATGACGACTGAATGAGCAACAAAGAGGACAAAGTTGATTTGGAATGGCACTTGAATTAGAATGGCACCATGTAACAGGAACAAAATCAGAGAAATGGTGGTTATTACCCAATGCCAATATCCCGTAGAATCAGTTGTTATTTCACAAGCAATTCTCCTTCCTAAGCCCCCTAAAACAATTGATTCTCCGAACCCCCTACTGATGTGGAATCGGAGTACTCTCCCTCAGGAGACGGGGTCTAGGATCGGGAGTCAAGAGTAGCCGGATTGGGCTGAATTCCATGGAGAATATTCAAAAGCTCCAGCACGAGGTCTTCTACAGAGAGGGCACCAGACTCCTGAGCCAGAAGCAGAGAATGCATTAGCTACCGAAGAATTGATGTTAGAGCTAACTATGGCTAGGTTAGGGAAGGGAGAGAGAGAGAAGGTCTGTCGAGGAGCCACCTATCTAACCAGAAATGAATTATAGAGCCATCACCTAAATTAAAAGAAACCACCTGAAGAAAGAGAAGCTTAATACTCATAATATTTTTCCAAACCAAGGAAGCTCTATGCAAGGAGGAAGATCTGGAGAACCAACCCATATTTGGCAACAAAAATGGATCCTCCAATAGAAGAAATCCTCTTTGCCAAACGACAAAAGCCATTTGCCCAGGAGTGAGGTATTAACTGTCGATGGCTCCCTGATACTAGTTCTCTCTTCCACATAGGGTTTAAAAGCCTCCAACCAATTGAGGAGGTGGAATTTAGCTGTCAAAGTTACCATTCCATAAGAAATCTCTTCTGAGTTTACCTATTCTAGAAATAATGGATTTAGGGCAGCAAAAAAGCTAAAGGAAATAAGAAGGAAGATTTGACAATGTTGTTTTGATGGGTGTGGGTCGTCCCGCAAGGGAAAGGTATCTACATTTCCAAGGTTCCAATTTTCTTTCAATTCTTTCTATGACTTAGTCCCAAAGGTGGATAGAGGTTCGCACAGAGGGCAAACCTAGATAGGTGGAAGGGTACAATCTATGCTTGCATCCAAACAACTCTACATAGAAAAGAAGAGAGACTTTAGGGGAGTTGATAGGTAACATTTTGCTTTTGAAGGGATTAATTTTGAGGCTGAAGATGGCCTCAAAACATCAAATTATTTTCCTAAGATTAGCAACAGCTTGAACAGAGGCATCATAGAACAATAAGGCGTTGTCAGCAAACTAAATGTGAGTGACAGAAGGGCTATCTGGACTCTGGAGACAATTTAAAACCATTTATTAGGCCAATTGACTCACCTTGTCTTAGCATACAATTCAAACCTTCTGCAACTATCAGGAAGAGGAAGGACTTGAAAAACCCTTTAGGGGAGAAAGAAATGAGCCAAGGAAATGCAAGAATGGATCCAACCTCATCACTTAGATCCAAAACCAAGGCGAAACAAAACATAATCTAGATGGTCCCAATCAATGTGATAAAACACTTTTTCGACATCCAGCTTACAAACCAAGCCACCCTCACCTTCCTTGAATTGAGCATCCCTACAGTCGAGGCACAATCTAGAATTTGTCTATTGACCAAGAAGACCCCTTGAGCCTTAGAGAGGACTTTGGAGAGGATTGGCTTGAGTCTAGTAACAAAAATCTTGGCAAGGATCTTGTAGGGCAAGCCTAAGAAGCTAAACGGACGAAAATCTTTAAGGTCTGCATCACCCTCAACTTTAGGGATCAGGGCAATGAAGGTGGCTCCCATAGCCTTCGAGATGGAATTGTTATAGAAGAAATCTGAAATAAAATCATTTATGTCCTTTTCAAGATGTCCTAAAAGTACTGAAAAGGGGCTATGGGAAAGCCATCCAAACCCAATTATTTATCTTTACCTAAAGAGAAGAATGCCGTTTTGATTTCCTCAATGAAAAGAGATTCAATTGTAGTCCTCTTTTCAACAGAGATTTGAGAGAAATTCAAATTATCCAGCCTGGGTCTAACCCAATGTTCACAAGAAATGAGACAAGAATAAAATGAAACTATATGGTCACATACCCAATGCTTGTCAGAGATTGTGGAACCATTGGAAGAAATTGAATTTATTGTATTGGATTTGGCCCTGGAGCTGGCGATGCCATGAAAGAAAGTTGTGCTTTCATCGTTGGCTTTCAACCAGTTGGATCTGGATCTCTATCTCCATTTAATCTCCAACTGCTTGGTTGTTGAAGCATAAGCAAGTCTATGCAAATCCCTATCGACTTGGTCTTCAATAGAAGGGAGGCCGCGTCTTCCTACATATCCACCGCTTGGATAGTTGTCAAAGCATTAGAGATGGCAACCTCCAAATCATCCTAAGTCTCTTTTGCAGCTTAGGACGACAATAGGGGAGCCAGAGATAGAAAAGGAGGACCACCAGTCGAAAACCAAAGATGAGAACCCATCGATCTCGAGCCAAGATAATTCAAACCTAATAGGTTTAGGTCATCGGCTTTCTTCAATAGGGTCAAGGAGGATAGGGCAATGGTTTGAGGCAGGCTTGGGCAACCCATGTTGAGAAACTAGAGGAAAAGCCTCAAGCCAGGTAGGAGAGAGGAGGAGTATGTCAAGCCTAGAAATAATGAGAAGCGAATGACTGTTAGTCCAAGTGAACTTAACTCCCAGAAGAGGGTCAAAAGGCTGATCGATAAGATTGTTGTCCCCAACCCAATTAGAGAACAACTTCATCCTCATGGAGATATATGACCCCCATTCGATTTCTCAAAGAAGCGAATGATGTTAAAGTCTCCCTCGAGACACCGAGGAAGGGTCCGTTTGAGCTTGATGGCATTAAGATCATCCCAAAGGAGATGCCACTGAGAAGCCTTACAGGAACCATAGATTGAAGAGAAAACCTATTTCAGGCCAGAAGAATAGTTTTTTAAAACTAGAGAAACAGAAAAGCCCCCGACATACAGTCTTCTTTAACCCACGCATCGAAGTCCAAAGCAATCAAAATTCCTCGATCCTTCCGCTCCCAGATAAACCATGTCCTTGGGTCAAATACCCCGAATTGAATTGAGGTCCAAAGAACTTATCGATCGAAGCTTTATTTACTGAATCGCTATAATCTAGGGTTTGTATTTCCAAAGCACATCTTTGACTTGAGACCTTTTCCTGTCACAAGCCAACCGTGAACATTCAAGAGAGGGTCATCATGGGCTAACTACCAATGCCCTTCAAACTCTTGCGAGGACTTAGAGCTTGAGCCCACCTCGTAATTGAATGATGAATTAAGATTAGAAAGTTCCCTCCATCCCTGAAGGGACTTGAGAGTTTTCTTGATAGCAGGGCTACTCAAGCTCCCCTTTCCTCGATGAAATGATACAATGTTATATAATCCTCTTCATTTTCCCCAAACAGCATTCCCACCAATTACCTGAACTCTATAATTGTCTCTTTAGCTTTTTGAGGATCTTTGCAGTGAAAAAGAATAGAGGTGGTCGTCAAAGATATGGTAGACCTACGATTGCAGGGGTTTGAAAAGGGAATGTTGTCCAAGACAACATGAAGCAAGGGAGTAACTGTGATTAGAAAAGAGGGGGGGGGAGTTTTGCAAGGAAGAGGAATATATCTTCTTGTCCCATTAGCACCATGGACCAATGAAAGGATTGCCCTTGACAAGAAGAGGGAAGAAGGGTAGCAAGGAGATGACGAACCGAGATAGCCGAGAAATGAAGGGAGGATTACAGGAGAAGAGGGAGGTGAAAGATGAGAGGAAGAGGGGAGGAGCTAAAAGAAACCGAAAAGGGGCAAAGGACTAAGGACTGGCCCTCTAGGAACACATCAGAGGTAGAACCTCCACATGTTGCTAGAAGAGCGGACGAATGACTAGAGGGACATGAATTCTTCAATGTTAGGGGGGGGGCGAACCATGTGACATGGCGGGGTGCTTGAGGCTTGTCAAAGGCTCCAACGTCGACAGAGTTAACTAGGTATACATGGCATAAGGTGAAGGGATGAGAACATTTCTCGAATCGATATCTCAGCCAAAAGGAGCATGAGACGAAGACATGTCATTAACCAACCTCCCACTGCTGATGTAATCGTCAGATTCAAAAAACGAGGAGGAAAGGGAGGCGTTAAAAGGGAGCTATGTCGAGCCATGTGTAGCCACCCGATTCACTTCCAAGGCGTCCAAAATTAATTGACCGGGATCATCAAAATCTCCCGGTGATGTCGACAAAGAGAGCGACTGACATAAGCAGATTTGGAGATCAGTAAAGATCGATCTTGAGGCGCCACATTAAGCCTCACCTCCCCTAAAGAGACGCGTCCTCCCCATCTCTTTCTAGATTGACGATCAGTGCCTCACAATGGGAGATAGGGGTTGGGCGTAAAGAATGCACTCATCTATAAGCAGAGAGAGATCGACACGTGTGAGCGTCTGGGTTTCCAACGAACAATCAAGTTCGTTCGTTGAGGGCCCCTCTGCAATGGTTGAGATATGTCACTCGTTCTCGGGAATTCCAGCCTATCGCACGTGGGAGAAGAGAGGTACGTTTGGGGCTTGCGGAACAATGCGAGGTGACATGTGGAGCTGTACACGAGCCAATCTAGCTTGAAAAGCTCGCTCGGCTTGGCTCGATCTAGCTCAACTCAACTCGAATATATATTATCTTTTATATATATATATATATATATATATATATATATATATAGAGAGAGAGAGAGAGAGAGAGAGAGAGTAATGGTCTCCTGCGAACAAGGTGTCCCATATCGGTTACGTATCGGCCGTATCGGCCGATACGTAACGGTATCGGTTAAGGCCGATACACGTATCGGCCGCGTATCGGCCGTTACCATTTTTTGTGGTTACCATTTTTTGTGCCCGTATCGGCCGATACGGGCCGATACGGGGCCGTATCAGACCGTTACGGGGGCGTAACGGTCACCCGTAACGGTCAGAAAACGGTCACTTTTTTTTCTCTTTTTAAGCACTTTTTTTGCTGTTTTTTCCAAACTTCTTGCTTCCAAACTGTTTTTCACTCCTTCTAATAGTAATTTCGACCAACCTTGGCTAGTTTTTTGGGACAAAAACACATTATATTACGGATTTGGTTGAATCAAAGCTCGGTGGGCCATTTTTCAGAAATTCTTCAAAAATAGGTATTTACTTTCTTTAATATGTTTTTCTGTTTTAATCATGCCATATGATGTGTTAATCATAGTAGAACATGATAATGTGCATTTTACAGATTTGGGGTGCCATTTAATATTTTTTTTATATTTTTTTCTATTTACGCATGATTTTTGGGCCCTTTTTTTAAAATTCAAAAAATCAATTTTTAATAGTTGTTTTGCTGTTTTAATGATGCCATATGATGTGTTAATCATAGTAGAACAGCTTAATGTGCATTTTACAGATTTGGGGTGCCATTTTATATTTTTTTTATATTTTTTTCTATTTACGCATGATTTTTGGGCCCTTTTTTTAAAATTCGAAAAATCAATTTTTAATAGTTGTTTTGCTGTTTTAATGATGCCATATGATGTGTTAATCATAGTAGAACAGCTTAATGTGCATTTTACAGATTTGGGGTGCCATTTTATATTTTTTTATATTTTTTTCTATTTACGCATAATTTTTGGGCCCTTTTTTAAAAATTCGAAAAATCAATTTTTAATAGTTTTTTTGCTGTTTTAATGATGCCATATGATGTGTTAATCATAGTAGAACAGCTTAATGTGCATTTTACAGATTTGGGGTGCCATTTTATATTTTTTTTATATTTTTTTCTATTTACGCATGATTTTTGGGCCCTTTTTTTAAAATTCAAAAAATCAATATTTAATGGTTGTTTTGCTGTTTTAATGATGCCATATGATATGTTAATCATAGTAGAACATGTTAACGTGCATTTTACAGATTTGGGGTGCCATTTAATATTTTTTTTTATATTTTTTTCTATTTACGCATGATTTTTGGGCCCTTTTTTTAAAATTCGAAAAAACAGTTTTTAATGGTTGTTTTGCTGTTTTAATGATGTCATATGATATGTTAATCATAGTAGAACATGTTAACGTGCATTTTACAGATTTGGGGTGCCATTTAATAATTTTTTTTATATTTTTTTCTATTTACGCATGATTTTTGGGCCCTTTTTTTAAAATTCAAAAAATCAATTTTTAATGGTTGTTTTGCTGTTTTAATGACGCCATATGATATGTTAATCATAGTAGAACATGTTAACGTGCATTTTACAGATTTGGGGTGCCATTTAATATTTTTTTTTATATTTTTTTCTATTTACGCATGATTTTTGGGCCCTTTTTTTAAAATTCGAAAAAACAGTTTTTAATGGTTGTTTCGCTGTTTTAATCATGCCATATGATGTGTTAATCATAGTAGAACATTTTAATGTGCATTTTACATATTTGGGGTGCCATTTTATATATTTTTTATATTTTTTTCTATTTACGCAAGAATTTTGGGCCCTTTTTTTAAAATTCGAGAAATCAATTTTTAATAGTTGTTTTGCTGTTTTAATCATTCCATATGATGTGTTAATCATAGTAGAATATGTTAATGTGCATTTTACATATTTGGGGTGTCATTTTATAAATTTTTCTTTGTATTTTCGAATTAGCGACTTTATATTTTTATTTGCTTATATTGGACAGGTTTTGGAGCTTCTTAGGGTTTAGTTAGAACATAAAATTATCTTTATTAACATAGGTCATACACTCATACTCATATCCTAAACCTAAAGAAATGTCTGGGTCTGGCCAACAACAAGTGAGTGAGGATATTGGATGGCAACATTGTGAGAGGGTTGGTGGTACTAGGCACCAAATAAAGTGCAAGTATTGTGATAGGATAGTGTCTGGAGGAATTACCCGTCTCAAACAACATTTGGCACATCGAAAGGGTCAAGTTGCGCCATGTGTCAGAGTACCGAGAGAGATAATGCTATTAATGCAAGCTAGTCTGGATGAGTCGAAGGGTAAACGTGCTGCTGTACAAAAGAAGAGAGATGATACTTTAGAAGCAGCTCGACAGGAGGTGTTTGGTCCTGAATATATGGGCGTTCGTGATGAAGATATTATTGATTCTGACGAAGATTCAGATCGGGAATTAACCATAGCTAGGAGAGAGAGCGTGCGTCTAGCTCGTGAAGAGGAAGAACGTCACCGCATGTTTGGCACGCATGGGTCAGTGCGTGATACAGGAGGGGGCAGTGGGAGTGGGAGTGGGACAGGGAGTGCAACTGGAAGTGCAACTGCTTCTGCAGCTGGGACTGAGGGTAGGGGGGGTAGGTTTGGTGGGTTACGACGTATATTTGGGAGCCGACGACAGACATCTTCACGTGATGCCCATATACATTTGGATGAAGAAGTAAATGAGCCTAGGAGACCCTCTATTGATCCAATCCTGTTTAGGAAAGAATCAACTAAACAAAAGAAGATAAAACAAATGTGGAGTAGAACTTCCGTTGAGAAATTAGGTAGAGCAGCAGCAAAGTTATTTATACATGCTAACATACCTCCTAACGCGGCCAATTCTCCATATTGGCAGGTGGTAATTGATGCAGCAGCAGAAGCAGGTGAAGGAATAAAAGCTCCCACGGCTAAGGAGATTAGAGGGAAATGGACAGATGCAGAGTATGTGGATGTGAAAACATACGTGGCTACCTTTAAACCTGTATGGCAAGCCAGAGGATGCACGATCATGTGCGATGGTTGGACTGGCCCAACCAGACGCAGCATGATCAACTTCATGGTGTACTGCCACTTGGGAACTATATATCACAAGTCAATTGATGCCTCAAAAGTAACAAAAAATTCTGATTATATTACTGGACTAATGGATAAAGTTGTGGATGAGATTGGAGAGGAGAACGTAGTTCAGATTGTGACAGATAATGAAGCATCATATAAGCTTGCATGACATCTGTTGATGAATAAGAGAAAACATCTTTTTTGGTCACCATGTGCTGCCCATTGTATTGATCTTATATTGGAAGATATTGGGAAGAAAAAGAATGTTAAGGAAATGGTCGAAAGGGCAAGGGAAGTAACGACGTTTATTTACAATCATAATCAAGTAGTCGCAATAATGAGAAAGTTCACGAAAGGACGAGAATTGTTGAGGCCTGCGGCGACTAGATTCGCAACAAACTTTATAGCATTAGAGAGTTTATTCCAGCATAGGGGAGAGTTGAGTGAAATGTTCGCTTCCCGACAATGGCTCAACACAGAACATGGGAAGAAGACATCAGGGACACCTGTCGACGTTGTGAACACCATACGGGACAACAAATATTGGAAGAAGGTTAAGGCGATCCTAAAGGTGATGGAGCCACTAATGAGGGTACTCCGTCTTGTTGAAACCGATGAAGCACCTACCATGGGCTTCCTAAATGATGCCATGGATAAGGCAAAGCTTGCAATTCAACGTGATTGTAGAAGCTGGGAGACTTATTGGAAGATGATCGACAGGAGATGGACAAAACAACTCCATCACGATCTTCATGCAGCAGGTTATTACTTAAATCCTAGGTATAGATATGCCCAATCATTTGTTGCGGATGATGAAGTTCGTGTCGGGCTAAAAAATGTGATAAAGAGATTAGAACCTGACTTAGATCTGCAAATAAAGGCGTTGAATGAATTAGATACATTTGGAAATCGCCTTGGTAGTTTTGGAGATGCTCTTGCACAGCATGCAGTATCTAGGTTGCAACCGGCCGAATGGTGGATTAATTTCGGAGAGAGTACGAAGGCTCTCCAAAAAATTGCAGTAAAAGTTTTGAGCCAGACAACATCTTCCTCTAGCTGTGAAAGGAATTGGAGTTGTTTTGCGCTCATTCATTCAAAGAATAGGAATAGATTGCAGACTAGAACATTAGATAGACTTGTCTTCATGCACTACAATATAAAATTAAGAATGCGGCGACATCATAGGAGCATTACAGCTGCCGATGACGGAGACTACTGTCCAATAAACTTGGACAATATTTATGATGAGGATGACCCACTTCTACCTTGGTTGGAAACAAGGGAAAAGCAAATTGAAGAGGATAGTGAAGAATTGGAAATTGATGACCCAGAAATACGCAAAGCACAACAAGAGAGTCGTGCAGATGTGTTGGACCCAGTAAGAGGGGCAGCGTTTATGACACGTACGGAAACGCCTCGAGATCAACAAAAGAGTACGAGTAGTGGTAGCGTGTCCGTGTCGGATGATGATGACGATGACCCCCCTGCCTCTGGTGCTGGCACTTCTGGTGTTGCTCAACGCCCTATTCAGCCGTCTACAGATCGCGATGCCGATGAACATCGACGAGGTGGTACACGAGGTCGAACCTATGAGTGTACCGAGTCACGATACAGCCAGCAGGAGGGTACATCTAGTAGTGCACCGCGTCCGGGAGGTCCGGAACATCAGCAGGCTCATGGTCTTGGTTATTATGATGGATATTCTTATGGTCAATTGGATTATAATTATGATGGTTATACTGAGCCCGTTCCATCACATTCATGTTGGAGTAGCCCTCCCGATCAATATTCATATGATTATAGATATCCAGATCCAAATCCAAGTTACTCATCACAGCAGACGCACTCTCAATCTCAAGATTCTCAACAGCCTGAGTATGGTTACCAGTATGGCTATTCGACGGGCACTGGTGGATATCCTTACTCAGGGTCAGAGTCGTTACCTAGTCAGGATCAGTCATCCTCTGGTTTCGTTGATCTAGTATTTCCTTCTGGCACTGGATATTATGAATATGCAGAACCTACACCTATTGGACAGCCTCAGCCTGATGGTGACGATGACGATGATGTGGAGGTCGAGCAACCACAAAAAAGCAGATTTTCATTTTGGTGGTGACTTGTGATTGTGAGTATATATTTGTATTAAGGTAAGTATTTGCATTTTGCAGCAGACAGCTCACAAGTATTATTGCAAGAAGCCATGCAATTATGCACACACTTGACACTGCCGAACTTGTATTTAAAATAGCTCCCCTGACAACCAATCAAGTAATCCTTAATCAAGTTGCAGGGGAGTATATCAGACACTACTAATTTTATTTTTTTTAATATTCTTGACTTGAGGATGACAGGTCATAGACATGAATCACAGTCACCTGCACACTGCACAGGTATGTTCGAGAAATTCCTCAAAAATAATTGCAAACACACACCTAATGTAAGATATTTACATATTACATTCATTCTAATATATCTATCATTGGTAGTAGATAGTTAGAAAATTAAATATATGAATTTTGTAGTCAAATTCAGGTTATCTGGTTCATAAATTCATCAAACAGTCCGATACAACTTCTCACCAAAGAGTGGACCGTTACGCCCCCATAAACATGTTCCATTTTATAAATGAATGCATATTTGGAATGCTTAGAATATTCTGGATTTAATCCATATTTTTTCATATTTTTTTGGCAAAAAAAATTTTTTGCGCCGTTGCGGGCCGTTACGCCCCCGTATCGCCGTTATGCCCCCATATCCGTATCGGTTTTGGAGGTCACCGATACGCCAACCGATACCGATACGGGACACCTTGCCTGCGAACCATCCCGCAAGCTACCTTGGTGCGGTCCAATTCCCACCGCAGGCTACCAAGTTCTGTGGACCCCACTATGATGTATGTGTTGTATATACAACGTCCATCCATTTGGAGAAAGTATTTCAAGCCATGAGCCAGATAATGAAGCAGATCCAAAGCTTTAGGGGACCCCACCATAGAAAACAGCGGGAAGATCGATGCCCACCGTTGAAACCTTTCTAAGGCCCACCATGATATTTTTTCGAAATCCAACCCGTTCAAAAGTTAACAAAGACATTAAAGAAGGGAAAATACAAATATAAGCTTGATAGAAAACTTTTGTGGCCTTTAGAATTTTTTAACGGTGGCGTCACTCTCGCCACTATTTTCTATGGTGGGGTCCACTGGAGCTTTGGATGTGACTCATTCTTTGGATATTACCCTAAAATGATCTCTCCAGATGGATGGACGGCGTGGATACAAAACACATATCATGGTGGGGCCACAAAATTTGGTGACATCACTTCTTACCCTGTCAATAGCCAATCCGCGCCCAAGTCTCTTGTGGGGAAGCAAACTGCGTACTGAGTAAACTCTGTGGGGGCCTCCGTGGTTTATATATTCCATCCACTCCTTGCATCCATTTTAACAGATAATTTTAAGGCTTAAGCCCAAAAATGAAGTATATCCAAAGCTCGAGTGGGCCACAACACATGAAACAGCGTGAATTGAATGTCAACGGTTGAAAATTTTCTTGGGGTCCACAAGTTTTGGATCAATCTGATATTTGTGTTTTCCTTTCATCCATATTTGTGTGATCTCACAAACAGGTCGATGACAAAAACACATCACTATAGACCTTAAAAAGGTTTCAACGGTGGAAATTCTTATTCCCAATGTTTCTTGTTCTATGGTCCACTTGAGCATTGGAAATGATTCAATTTTTGTCTCAACCATTAAAATGCACTTGAGAAACGGATGGACGGCATGGATAGACCACATCCACTCACACGGGGCCCAACAGAGTTTACTCAGAACGCAATCCAAATTTGTTGTTTGCGTTGGGAATTAGACCACACCAAGTAGCCTGCGGGATGGTTCGCAGGAGACCATTACTCTCTCTCTCTCTCTCTCTCTCTCTCTCTCTATATATATATATATATATACACACACACACACACACACACACACACACACACACACACATATATATATATAAAATAAAACTTATAACCCTACCCTACCTACCCATCCATCCATTTCTTACCCTTTTTCCCTTCCTTACCCAACCTGATGCGCCAGAGCTCCTCTCTCTCTCTCTCTCTCTCTCTCTCTCTCTCTCTCTCTCTCTCTCTAAGCACCCACAAGTACAAGGTACCTCTATCTAATATTATATATATATATATATATATATATATATATATATATATATATATATATATATATATATAAAATTAAATATTTGATTTGGGGGTTGGGTTGGGTCGGGTATGGGTGTTGGGTCAGGTTGGTTGGGTGTTGGCCGCTGGGTTGGGTCAGGTTAGGTGCCGGTTGAGGTGGGAGCAGGCTCGACTTGATCGACTAGCTCGCCTTGAAAGGTTTGACAAACGAGGTAAGCTCCAATGTAAAGCTCGAGGAGAGCACGGATGAGTCAAGCCAAGCTTGGCCCACCTCGACTCAACTCGGCTCGATGTATAGCCCTAGTGACATGTTGATTCGAACCCCACTGAAACAGGATTGCAAGAGATTGGCGGGGTGAAGCAATTTCTCCATATTCGAAACCTTGCTAAGTGGAGGTCCCCATCCTAATTTAGTGGATACATCAAACTGAAGAATTTCTACTTAGAGGAGCCCACCGCTAATAAGAATGCATGGTTCCATAGATCTAGGGGAATAGAATACTGAAAAAGAGCATTGTCCCCCACATGTGTATCACATTGCTCACATATTTGGTGAAGGCTTCTCCTTGCATGCCAATGTGCTAAAAGTGAGAATTAAGTATGTTCCTGGACCCAAACTTGGCTTGCTTGCTCATTAGGTGACCCACGCTTGTAAGGAAACATTAACAATTAAAAATCGGCCAATAATCCACAGTCAACGTACACACGTGAATCAATTGACGAGCTAAGCACCAAGTTTTTGGGTTGGAGTAATCTACATATGGTGTCAAGTCTCATCGGGTGATCCCCACTATATAGCTGCCATATCTCAAAATCAAAAGGATCTTACCATCAGGTGTGCCATGTGTAAATATAATTTGAATTGGTGGTAATTTTCTTCTAGTTGTTCATCCATTATGTACACATGTGGTCTTCTAAGGATGGTAATGGCCTGATTTCTGAGAGATGGCATCCACATGGCAGATGAGCAGGTCCAATATAACACATGTTCACCATCTCCAAGTGTTGGTCAAGTGCGTTAAAAAAGTTGTCTTGGTCAATTACGTCTGCATCCATCTTGATTGACAAAATGCTTGTTCTTTCCTACTCATCTTGTTTGACAAAATGCTCATTCTTACCTACCCATGCCATTGTATTTTTTGGATTGCTGAAGATTTCGAAAGGGCGATGTTCGTGCACCATCTTTGATGAGTCTAGTAATATGCAAGTATGGACCAAATGAACCATGGTGCCATGGCCTAAGCACTTCCCCAAGCATATGCAATGTGGCACTCATACACATCCCCTTTACAAATAAATCAATCTAACACTCAAGTTTAGTCAAGCTACTTGGAAGATAAAAAGACCTTGTACCACACCAAAGAACCCTAAAAATTTAGTCAATCGGGAGAACCCGGTCCATAATAATATCCCCCATCTATAAAGTCAACCACTGTCAATGAGCTCTCAATAATCTCCTTCTATACAGGTTAAATTGTCATATTATCTTACCTTCATGAGAAAATCCTATTAGGCCACTTCCCATTAAGTCATGCACTAACCTTTCCCAGTTACAATCAAGCATGCCCCTCTTAACTTCCACTACCACATGCTTGGCCCCATTCTCCTTGCCACCCTCAGCTAGTTGCAAGGCTAAGATAGTCACAATCTTAGCCTTCCCCTTACAAACCAGGACAATGCACAAAAGTTCCTCATCCATAATGCTCACCACAAAGGTCAGGTATGGGAATTGCCTTGGTATTAGCAAAGAAGTCCATGCCCCTTTTTTTACACAAACTCACACCCACACACACCACATGGGCACTCGAACCCATGACCTCAGTGTTGAAGTGCAAGCTGTCTACCATGACTATAAAGGTGTCCAGCAAAATAATGAAGAAAATCGACTTGCTAACCCACCCACCAACAAATAAATCCACATCCTCCACCACACCTTAAATGGGTTTGGCTTCTAATGATTGCCTTCATTCTAATTAAGCCCTTTGCCAATGTCAAAGCTAATTGTCTTGCCTCCTCACCTAAGAGACACGAGTTACCCACGTGTCCACCATCATTGGCATGGGTATCCCATTGATCTATATATCTAAGAACATCAGTTGTTGCTCAAGTGGCTCAACCTCTTTTGCCATCTTTCACTAAATTCAGAAACCTAGGCCTAGAGCCCTTGTCATCCTCCTTCACTTAGACCAAGTCCATTGGCATCTTTTGTGGGCACTCTTCACCCTATGATCACCATTCCTAATTAAGCAAGTTTAGTCCTCCTACCTCTTGGGTTAAACAGCCATAATATTGTGTGGCATCCCCCTAATGTGTAACTCCTTATTACCTCCATCTTTTTCATCAAACTTTACTGCAAGAGACAAGAGAGCATCTCATCAGCCACTCCCTAGCCAAATGAGGCCTACTGTAAATGAAGCACTTAACCTCACGTGGCTTGGAGGTCCCCTTTATCCTTGACATCAATTTCTCCTAATGGCTTCTTAGATTTCTCCTTAGGGGTCGTTGGGCAGCATAGATTCGGTGGTAATTGGTGGTAGCAGGAAAACGTAGTTGTGTTTGGAATGTTGTACAGCGGTGGTAAATGGAATCGATTCAGCCGTTTCGAAATCATTAGGCAAATGCGTAACTGCAAAACCCATCACAATGGAATCCACCAATAGTCGGAAATCTGGCCGTTGGACGCTTTGCTTTTTAAGCACAACTCCTCTTAGTCTATCTCTCTCTCATCGTCATAGAGTCACTATGTTTATGAACTACATTGCCACAATTTGCATCCTCTCATCCTTAGCAAGATGGCCTCAAAATACTGCTCCAACTTCGGTATAAAGTTGGATCCAACTCCATGGCTTGGTGGTAGACAGGCTCTGTTTCAACACTGAGATGATGGGATCGAGTGCCCATGTGGTGTGTGAGTGTGTGGTGTGAGTGTGTAAAAAATAATAATAATAATAATCTAAAGTCATCTAGCTATCATCCCTCAATCCATTGAAAGTCTTAGGATCAAGCATTCCAGCCTTGGGTGCTGACCTCAAGGACGCATCATCAAATCCCCATTACGCATAACTCTGTTCTAATAGATCATCCCCATCATTAGCTCACCTTGACTTGCTTGCTCCCATAGCTTAGTGAGGGTCTCTAGCACCTTATCATGGGAAGCTTCCCTTTTCCTGACATTAACTATGGGTCAACTTGTTTAGTTCACCAAGCATCTCCCCTTTTAAATTCCAAAGCCAGACCCTGATCCTATTACCCATCAATTCATGTCAATAATACCTATTAACCACAACAACCTCCAACCATGCTTGCCATGCCTCCGTAACACTGCCAAGTAATGGGACTTCTCCATCCTAGACTTGCTTGGACCACCATCATTACCACATTCTTGGTTGTTGTTAGTTACCTCCAACAACATCGTGTCTCTCTTATCCCACAAGTGTCACAAAACCCTTTATGATCAGGATCTGATATCATTTATAATAGTCTAAGCATTTCCCAAAGCATGGATAGCGCAACATCTAGGGGGAAAAAATCCTCTTTCTGAACAAGTCAACTAACCACCCAAGTGTAGCCAAGCTATTTCAAAGAGGAGATTGCACACAGGAATGACTTGAGGGCAAGAGCACTTGTATCGCACTAGGGGATTCAAGAGCTTATAACTTTTGAAGTTTATAAGGTTGGTTACAAATGAAGCGCCCTCCTTATATAGACCTAATAACCTTCTAGTCTACTTGCACCAATTTATAATACAAAGTCATGTGGCATTCATCCAATGGTTAAAAACTCTCCAAGCCTTGTAGGTAAGGTAATTCTACAAAGATCCTCACTACGAGACCCTACTAAAAAACTCTAAAAAGTTCCGAAGACCTCTACAAACTTGCATCATTTTTTAGCATTTTCTATCATTCTCTACACACTTGTAAGTAACTACTGGTGTACCACAAGAACCAATATTGGCTAAATCCCTATAATAGCCTCTTGAGAATGCTCAATCTATGGCAATGGAACCCCCACTCTCTTCTAACCAAGAGCATTAGAAATAACTCCTATTAGGAAACCATAAGGAACTAATGCATTAGGCTGTATCTTGTATACCAGTATGGTTCTACAATCCAAACAATTAATTATTAATCTGATGTGCCCAGCTTGGGTGGTCGATGCAGTAAAGCTCCACTACACTGGAAGATTCAAACCAGTGAGTGAACTACAAACAAATGGTTAAGAAACATATAACAAGGGTGCAATTGCAAACAAATGACAGAAGTTTGTCTTCCCATACAAAAGATTTTTTGGGCCATTCTTATCCTTGTGGTGGCCCCACAGGTCAACAATCTAGATTAACTAACAATTTCCTCAATTCATACTAACTAAGACCATCATGACATTACTAAAGAGAGTTTTAAGAATAATAATAGTAATTCAAAATTTACAAAATTAAAAAATAAAAATCAATCCTTGTGATACTGATTAGAAAAATGAGTTCTTGACTCTCTCGAAATTTTCCACAAAAAATTCAAACTCCTCCTTTGAAAGCTATATTGGGCAGCCAAAATTGCAGATATATGCATAGAGAAGATGAAGAAGAAGAAGAATGAGAGAGAGGAAGAGCATGTGTGGTAGATTCTATGGTATGGAGATAGAGGAAGGATAGATATACACAAAGAGGAAGAGGAGGAGGAGAAGAGGAAGGAGACAACAAGTGTGCGCACGTGCACAGAGCCCATTTATACAAAATGGTAGAGGGGGCCCACCAACCTCTTCTTCCCAATATCCTAGGGCACAGGGACCGAAGCACATGACCAAATCAAGAGGTTGGGGTCCCTATGCCCCTATGCAAAAGCACTAGCCCGGTTCATTAGTCCACATGTCAATGGAGTGTGTGCACGCACACACACAGAGATTAGGTTGTTGATGAACAGAAACTCTCCTAGGGAATAAGGAGAATAGTGGTATTGGTAATTAAGATTTTCCAAATCCCAATTATAAATAAATAAACTTTTTGAAGTTCCCTTCTTAATTTTGCATCACAGAGCCATAGACAAGGTGGGGTCCACATTAATTGTTTAGTCTGTAGAAAATCATCTACCTTGCCATTGTACAGTTACATGATATTAGGAAGGGCACCCTCCCCATGGGTGGCGGTGAGCGGGTTGTATTCACAGCTGCTGGAGATGCGTATTAGTAATGAAAAATATGAAAATGGGTTTTGGTGGAAGCAGATGGAATTTACGAGAAAATAAATAGAACCTATGCTGCAGATATGTTCAAATGTTATAAAACCTATCTTTAGCCATAGGCTGTAATACATTTCACATCTATCATTAGTGATAGGTGAAAATAATTTTTTTATTAAAAAAAATACAAACGAGGAGTAAATAGGTCTTTTCACTCCCTGTCTGTATAGTTAGCGTCTTATTATGGTAATTAAGAAATATTTAAGTTTGTTCTCAAAAAATCCACCTGTTTTCAAGATTTTTCTATGGAAGTCCAGAATTAATGAACTTGTGATTTAAAGTAGGCTAGCCAAACAATCAATGAAACATTAAAAAAATGGACAAGATTTTATTTGATTGAGAAGGATATATTTTTTACTTATATAAAGTTATAATTAGGAAAACTTTGTCCAAGGACCCTCACAGACAAGTAATTTTAGCACCTACAGTGGTGAAAGAGAGAGCAGTTTCTTCATCAGTGGAGGAAAGTACAAAGTGATTGAAAAAAGTTTCTTTTTGAAGGTTTGCCATCATACATCCTGACCTATTCTGTTATGATTGACCAGGGCCTATTGTTATAAGATAGGTAGGGGCCTATTGGGTCTGGGATCATGCTTGAATGATCCAAACCGTTTATATGATGGGCCTTACCATGGAGAAATGCTCATATTGGAAATTTCAAACCCTTTGATCAGTTAACTCTTTTTCTTCGAATATGAATTGCCTCCTTAACTATTGTTTTGTGGGCCATTTATCAAAAGTTTAGGATCTTTCAGTTATGAAGATTTTCCAAATGGCCACAGTCAAATCTTTATCCTGTCAGATCACGGTTTGGATCATGAAAAAAGATCCCAGATCCAAAGACTACAATCCTGAAGTATCCAATAACAATACACAAGGACGTACCACAACCAGACTTGCTTTTGGTGTCACTTATGGCACAGCTTCATAAATGACTAATTATGGGTATTTTGAACTCTCATTATTACAATAAATACCAAGGAATGCTAAGGGTCTGTTTGGGGCGAAGGATTAGGGCAGGGATTTGCGAAATCCATAGATTTTAAATCTCCCCTTTTGTTTCGAATTTCAAGGTTTTTGGCCCACATAATGATTGGATCGATATGGGGCCACCTTATTTTCATGATTGGGCGACCTTGTTGGATGAATTGGATGTCATACATACATTACGATAGGCCCCACATGCAGCTAGTTGCACGTTTTTCCATCTATAACTAGTCACACAAATGTGACCTTCCCAGAAGGTATTTCCTTGCAATAAATGTTATACCATTCAATAAACGCTCCCTAAATCCATGGTTTCTTGTTTGATTCCCAAATAGTGGACTGTGAAGCTTGCCAAATCCAAGTCCAATGCAAATCAGTGAATTTGACAAGTCCAATGCAAATCAATGAACTCATGAATTTGACAAGTTCTCATTTCCTTGATCCCAAACAGAGCCTAGGTGGACTTTGAACTCAGATCACAAACGGAAAAATGGAACACGTTTTGAAAGATTGGATCTGCCTATTGAGCATCTTCATCAGACCGATTCAATCATTGGTAGGATAAATATGTGTAAAAAAAATTTTAAAAAAAAATTACCAATGTTCCAAATTCAATGTGCATGACCCAAATTTGGATCAAATCAGCCCAAGGTTCCAAATTCTGACCCACCTTTGGATCAAATCAGCCTGAGATTACAAATTCTATGCATGTGTGACCCATCTTTGAATCAAACCAGCCTGATTTTTTAGATATGGCATCTGAACAGTAGATTACCTGATGCAGAGCTGGCTCAATCTATCAAGCATGTTCATAATGAGCTGCTAGCACCAATCTCCCACACTTGTTCCTCCATGTATGAGGCAAGTACACTTTACAACAGCATGAAGGGAATCAACCTCAGTTCCGCGAAGATGAAGGCAAGAAGGAGCAAATTTGGGGGTGTAAGAATGAAAGCATATGCTTCAATATGCTAGAGTACATGCTTAGAAGTGGAACTTGAGTCCAAAGTGGGGCCGCACCTTGGAAAGAAGGTTCGTGTAACGATGCAGATAAGCTACGCTAGTATATTTTTATGGTAAGGTCTACTACAAAAGTCAAAAACTTATCATTACGATGGCTGATGACTATACAGCCTTACTGATAAAAGAAGACAGACCCTTAATTGTCTATGTATAGACTTCCCACCCTTCGCGAATAACCTATTTTTCCATTATTCATGAAATGCAGGAAGCCTCCCACAAAATGACTAAAAAAGACAGAAGTGACACCCACAGATCCCAGCCCCCTGCCTTGAATTTTCAGCACCAACATCGTAGAACCACGTATAATGTAGTACAACACAGCTACGACAGACCCAATCTCGATTACCAAGCTCCTCGTTCAAAAAGAGGCAATAAAGACTTTGAAGAGGCTTCAAACTTGAAGCTGTTTTAGGCTGTGTTGGGATGCTTGATTCAATTGCATTACAAGTTTACAACAATTCAACTCCACTGAGGAAAATGACCAAAGTGGGGGTAACCCCACTTTCAGAGATGAGCAATTTCTTCAAATGTGTAAAAAATAATTCAAGAAACAATTCCGGCCTAGTGCAATTGATGGATCAATAAGACTCTTCTTGGTTAACATTACAAGTTGCTTTTTAATCAAGATGGGGCTACAACACAAAATATCATTCTTATGAGAGAAATGAGAAATTTGCATGCCTCCCATTACATAATAACAAAATCTGCAACTGCATCTAACCCAACGAAAAAAGTAACCAGCAACTCTTTTGTAGGCTAACATGAAAAGAGAATGGCATTTAACTTAAAATTTCAGAATTGGATTTCGAACCTTTGCTGCATGGATAAACGCGTTGCATATTAGAAATCCCAGTTTGAGAATGATAGAAGAGATTGCAGCTGCAGCTCATGCATGTTGATAATGATGCAACTTATACAAAAACACCTTCCCAGCTGCATTTCCTACAGCCATGAAACCGCTGCCAGGACTGAAATCCAAACAGCGAGGATGCTGCAAGTTGTGTTTTGATGAAGGCCAGTTAGAGAATACATTGTAAGATGGTACATGCACCAATTTTAAGCTGTTCTTCTGCATACTCGAAGTAATAGCCAATATCTGAGCATCGTGATTGAATTTCAAACCATCAATTTTTGTGACTAGATTGTCAATGGTCTTAATTGGTTTTCTCTTGCCACCAAGAAACTCATCTCTGTTATAAATATTCACGATTCCACTACTCGAACCCGCTGCAAATAAACGGCTGTCCAGGGGAGTACAAAGGGCGGACCCACTTAAACAACCTTCATCAACAGCCTTATGAAAGCACTTCCGCATCCTTAGATCCCAATGATAGACATGCCCGTCACCACCAGAGCTCAAAAGCTGCCTCCCATCGTCTGCAAATGCCAAAGATCGGGCGGTTCCATTCATTTTCAGAGTTCCGATCAGCTCCTTCGTTTTGGATGAAACCAACAGAATATAACCTTCGTTACCAACAAATGCAATCGTATTAGAATCCGGAGAAACTTCGAAGACTTCCAGGCTTTTCTCGTCTCTACCAGTCAACGGACCAATCTTATCAACCCTTGCTTTCACCAAATCAAAGCTGTAAAAGAACTTCCTTCTAGCACCAATGATCACTTGGGACCCGTCTGGTACGAAAGCCGCCTTGCGGATGGGGCAATCCTCAAGGAAAATGCTTTGTATCTTGGTGTTGCGTTTTCCATCAATCTGGAAGAGTCTCAACCTCTTGTCCAATCCAGCCGCGAGAAGCAACTGGGCGTTTCTATGAAACTGGACCGAATTTATCGGTCCATTAGATGGGTCCTCGGCATTTGCATCCATAAGCCTTGAGTACTCAAGGAGTCCTGGCAACAGCTTTGTATGGCTTTTCACAACCAGATCTTCATTAGTTCGAAGAATATCATCATCATCAATAACTCTGTCCTCGTCGTCTGATTCATCATCAGACCTATAAACCCCCAATTTTGGGCCAAGTTGGGCCCACTCTGTCCCAGGATTCAGCTTAATATGTTGGGCCCTCAATCTAGACACATAATCCGTACCCGAAATCGAACTCTCATCCTCTTCCCTTCTAAGCTTCCTCAATCTATTAACTTTCGCTATATCTACTTTCGTCCTTTCCTCTTCGTCATCGATCCATGCAGGTTTCCTCTCCAACTTGGGCTTTTCACCATCACTACCACCTTGAAGCACAGCATCCTCTTCAAAAACCGACACATCCGCATTTGCAGACCTATCTGTAAAAAACAAAGCAGGTCCCGTTGAAATCTCCTTTCCAGCTTCTTCCTCCACTTCCTTGCCGAACTCGACGGGATCATAAAGAGATCCAAACAAGAAATTCTCCAGCCTCTTCATCTCATTTTTCTGCTCCACTTCTAAATGTTTTTCATCTAAAGAAGAATCTTGTTCCGTCCTTCTCTTCTTTCCACTTGAAATAACTGAGTTGGGTTTGTCTGTCAGTTCCGATTCATCGTCCCTTTGAGGGAGCGGAGGCCCATCGGACTCCTCTCTTCTAACCTTACCCAACCGTTTCTTTGAGGGCAGATTTTGAGAAATTAAACTCATTATTGGTAGTGACTTTGAACTAACTGTGCCTGCAAAAACTACAAACAAATGAGAAAGTAAATAAGCAAATCTGCTGCAAATGCTAAGCTGAGATCTTAAGCGTACGCAAAGAAAAATTATATAATCATATTAAGAGGCATGTTGTAGACAGAAGAGGATTGTGTACTGAGTAAACTTTGTGGGGCCCACTGTGATGTGTCTTATCCATGCCATCCATCAGTTTTACCAGCTCATTTTAGGGCATGAGCTGAAAATGGAAGCATATCCAAATCTCAAGTGGACCACACCACAGGAAACAGTGTGAATTGAACACCTACAGTTGAAACCTCCTTGGGGGCCACAGAAATTTTGAATCAAGCTGTTATTTGTGTTTTCCTTTCATCCATGTCTGTGTGACCTTGTGAACGGGTTGGATGACAGATGAACATCACTGTGGGCCCCAGGAAGGTTTCAACGGTGGATGTCATTATCCCCGCTGTTTCCAGTGGTGTGGTCCACTTGAGCTCTGGACATGCTTCAATTTTGGTCTCATGCCCTAAAATGATCTGGAAGAATGGATGGATGGCGTGGATAAGACAGATATATCCACAGTGGGCCCCATAGAGTTTACTATAACGTACTGAGTTATTCAGTATGCAATCCGTTTCCGTTGTAAACACCCATCTGTCATCGACCAAAGCATTCTGTCTCAGGTTTTCATAGACGGCTTGAACTGATACAAAACCCTAATCTTCCATCCAATGCAGCCTGCGACGTTAGCAGCGATGAGAAGTAGGAAAAAAAAAAAAAACGACATGGAAAAGGAAAAACATGAATCAAGGGAACATCTGCCGGAGAAGATGGATTAGGGGCCGTTTGGATGTCTGCAACTTGTGTAAAATGTAAGAAAGTTACAGGTGACTTTCTTACAGTTTGTGTTTAGGGGAGAAATGTTACAGGTAACAAAGTCTCAACCTGTAACTTTCTATCAGGTAAGATTGCAAGAAATGTAACAGAGGAATTAGGTGCTTTTCAAGTCACAGGTTACTTTGTTACAGGCAACGGCTATCCATTTCGATTTTCGGAGAGGGTGGTGGAAACGCAGCTGCATTGAAAGTGCGCCTACCTGCTCTGACCCAACGTCTCCTTCTGCCTGTCTCTCTCTCTCTCAGCGTCTCCTTCTCCCTGTCTCTCTCTCAATCAGCGTCTCCTTCCCTCTCTCTGCTCTGGCAAAGGAAGCCCTAACCCTAACCCTTATTCGTTCTTCTTTTTTAATTTTTTCCTCTCCTCCTTTATTTTTTCCTTCTGCCTAAGTGCGGAACTCAGTTGGGCGCACCTTGAATGTAAGTGATCTATCCACTCCGTCCATCTCTTTTTCCATCTAATTTAATGGGTTGAGCCCAAACTTAAAGCATATTCAAAGATCAAGTGGATCATACCACTGAAAACAGTGGGTATAATGATTTCCACCGTTGAAATCTTTCTAGACCCCACAGTGATGTTTATGTGTCATCCAACCTGTTAATAAGATCATACAGAAATGATGAAGGGAAAAAACAAATATAAGCTTCATCCAAAACTTCTGTAGGCCCCATGAATTTTTCAACGGTAGACATTCAATTCAACTATTTTCAATGATGTCCTTGATTTGAACATTTGATATAATTCATTTTTGGGATCAAGCCTAAAATTATCCGGTAAAATAGATGACGGAGCAGATAAATTGCATAAATCATGGTGGACCTCACAGAATTTAGCCAATACACTGACCGTTGAGCTGGGTATCAGACCGAGTCCGATCAGATTGTATCCAACTCGGTCCAATTGTAAACTCAATGGCTTGATCCGAACTCGAATCGATCCGGGACCAAGTCCGGGCCACCTAACTCGAAATGATCCGAAATATACATGGATTGGTCCAATCCAAGTTCGACTCGGTCAGGAAAACTGAGTCGGATCGGATTGGATGCGATTTGAATTAGGATCGAGTGATTAATATTGTGCATCCAGGATCTTCCAATCTATTAAAATTTTGGTGAATTCGCCGCTTAAGGTTTTCCATCAGTATCATATCAACGGTTTAGATCAATAGTTCATGTGCCCACACATGTAGATCTGAAAGCCCAAACGTAACGTACAATCCCTATCATAACACTGTATGAAACGTCATTTGATGAGACTAAGGCCCTGTTTGTTAACGCTGAATTTTTGCACTTAATGCGAAATTATAAAAATATTTCGTGTTTAGTGGTTTGTTAATGCATTGTTAACGCTGAAGAAGAAAAGTGGTAAGTGGTTTTTCACTGAATTCTTTCCGTGATAGGAGTTTGGCTTAATGGTGAATGTGGAATGCGCTCAGTGAATTTTTCATTAAATAAAAATCTTTGCTTCCAGAATTACCCATTTCCAAGTAACTACGGCAAAAATTTCTACTTAGAATGTTTGCGCAACACAAAATCAACTTTTAACCTGTGAAACTTCTTTATGCTCCACCATGATGTATGTGTTTCATCCATTTTTAAAGGTCACTTTATGGCTTGATACAAAAAATGCGAGGAATATAAATCACAGGTGAACTATACCACAGGAAAACAATAATGATTGGATATTTACTATTAAAATTCTCCTAAAGCCCAATATACTGTTTATTTGACATCCAATTTGTTAATTAGGTCATATACACCTATATGAATTAAAAAACAAAGATCAGCTTAATCCAAAACTTTTATGGCCCCCAAAAAGTTTTTAATGGTTGTTGTTCATTCAACACTATTTTTCGATAATGTGGTCCACTTGAGATTGGGATATACCTCATTTTTTGTCTCATACCATAAAATGATCTAGAAACATAGATGGACAAAATGGATGAAACACATACATCATGATCGGACCCACAAAGCACCAACCATCAACCATTGGCTTCCCCAAGTGGAGTAGCCAATCGATCTCTTCGGACGCAAATTGGACACCGACAAGTTGAGTAGCAGGACTTGCCTACTGGGGGTATGTTACCAAGTTATATGGGTCCCATCATGATGTATGTTTTGTATCTATGCCATCTATATATTTAGAAATATAATTTTTGATAAACATCCAAAGAATGAGTCAAATCCAATGTTCCAATAAACCTCACCATAGAAAACAATGGGGAGAGTGACGCCCACCATTAAAAACTTAAATAAGCCACAAAAGTTTTTGATCAAGTTGATATTTATTTTTTTCCCTTCTTTCATGATTGTGTTAACTTGTGAATTGGTTGAATTTCAAGTAAAAATCACGGTGAGCCTGAGAAAGGATTCAATGGTAGGCATCAATCTTGCCACTGTTTTTTGTGGTGGGTCAATCGCATATTTGGATCTGGCTCATCTTTTAACTCATGTTCTAAAATTAAATCTTCAAATAGATGGGCAGTGTAGATAAAACACGTACATCATAGTGGGCCCACGTACATCATAGTGGGCCATAGAACTTGATGACGTAACTTTGATAGCGAATCTCGCCATTCAACCCGTCATAGCTAATCCGCGCACAAGTAGGATGCGCATGCGTATTTCCGGGCGTGGATTAGATACTGGCACGTCGAGTAGTGAGTTGGCTACTCCAAGTTTTGTTGGCCCCATTATGATGTATGTGTTCTATCCATACCGTCCATTCATTTTGTAATATTATTTTAAGGCAATTGCTATTTAATGAAGCAGATTAAAAGCTATAATGGACCCCGCCACAGAAAACAGTGGGTAGAGTGACTCCCACAATTGAAACTATCCTAAGCCTCACCATAATGTTTATTCAAAATCCAACCTATTCAAAAATTAAATAAGGCATGAAATAAGGGAAAACACAAATATCACTTTGATCTAAAATTTTTGTGGCCTTTAGAAGTTTTTAATGGTGAGCGTCACTGTTCCCACTTTTTCCTGTGCTGAGATCCACTGGAGCTTTAGATTTAACTCATTATTTGCATATTGCCCTAAAATGATCTCTCCAAATGGATGGAAGGTGTGGATATAAAATATATATCACGGTGGGGCTCACAAAACTTGGTGTTGTCACTTCAGTAGCAATTCTCGCTACTCAAACGTCCTAGCTAATCCGCGCCCGGATTTCCTGCGTAAGCCTTTACCAAAAAGTTCGTACGCTGGAACCCAGGTGGGACTCAAGGTGATGTTTGTGAGGAATCTTTCCTGTCCATCCATTTTATGAGTTACTTTATGAGGCAAAAAATGAACTATATCCAATGCTGAAGTGGGTGGAAAAGTGGTAATTGGACGTCCATATTTCATGGGGCCACAAAAGTTTTGAATCATGCTAATATTTGTGTTTTCAGTTCATCCCAGTGGGAATGACGTTATTAACGGTATGGATTGCATTGCATGTAAGCATTATTTTAGAACCCATGGACGTTTCAACAGTAGGAATTTCCCTAACCACTTTTTCCTTTAGTACGGCCGAATTATGTCTGGTATTTTACTCGATTTTAGTATACTCTCTTAAAATCAACTAACAAAACGGATGAATAGAGTAGATTCATGAAAACCATAACAGTGAGCCTCACCACAGTCTCCACCCCAAGAACTTCCTGCTAAAGGATACGTTGAGCAGCAGTCGGCTACTAAAGTGACATCACCAAGTTTTGTGGACCCAATTATGATGTATGTGTTGTATCCACACTGTCTATCCATTTTTAGATTTCATTTTAGGGTATGAAACAAAGAATAAGTCAAATAAAAATTTGTAGTGGACCCCACCAAAGAAAACAGTGGGGAGAGTGATTCTCACTGTTCAAACTATCCTAAGGCCCATCATAATGTTTATTTGAAATCCAACCTCTTCAAAAGTTTTTTTTTTAAAAAGACATGAAATAAGGAAAAACACAAATATCTACTTGATCTAAAACTTTTGTGGCCTTTAGAAGTTTTGAATGGTGGGCGTCACTGTCCCACTGTTTTCTGTCTTGAGGTTAACTGGAGCTTTGGATTTAACTCATTCTTTGGATATTGCTCTAAAATGATCTCTTCAAATGGATGGAAGGTGTGGATACAAAACATACATCATAGCTAGGCCTATAAAACTTGTTGATGTCACTTCAGTGGCTAGTCTCGCTACTCAACCTTTCGGTAGCTAATCCGCGATGCGGATGATACCTCACACTAGATATATAGCTATTGTATTGATGTCAGTATATTTTGTAGGTCTTATCATGAGGTATGTGTTATATACAAACCATTCATTTATTTGGCAAGCTCGTATTAAAGATTAAGACAAAAAATAAGCCGCAAAAAATAGCGGGGGATTGAACGTCTACCATTAAAATCCTTTTTAGAGTCACAGAAGTTTTAGATCAATATGATTTTATTTTTTCCCTCTTCATACAGGTATTTGTGACCTTATGAACATATTGGATGGAAAATAAACTTAAATAGATCGCAGAAATTTTAGATCAATATGTTTTCATTTCATCCAATTGGGAATGACCTTATAAACTGGTTGGATACCATATAAATATAAAGTGAGCCTTATTTGAAGGTTTTGTTGTTACTGGAATTTAATCTTATACAACACATAGTAACAACCTTCCCCTAATAGGAATTGACGGCCTTAGGATGATATTTTAGTTTTTATTAAGTATTTTTGTTTATTTGAATTAAATATAAAAAATTTATTTTTATTTAATAAAAATAATTTCTTTATAATGTAAAACATTTCCAAACAAGAGATAGAGACAAATGTGTCAAATTAACATATTTCAGACATTTACAATATTTGTTAACAAACAGTTTGTTTCAGATTCAGTACTTAATTTTTAGACTTCAGCCATGATTATCAAACAAGTTTTTTCACTTCAAATTTCAGATTCAGGCTTCAGATTTAAGATTCGGTCCTTAGACTTCAGATTTAACAAATGGGGCCTAAGGATAAGGGAAGATAGTTGAGTTATGCCACCACACGCATGCATAGCCCAGTTCTAATGTGCCAACCTGGTACACGAGAAAAATCCAATCCGTCTATCAAATGAATCCTCCATGTACATGTCATGTACCAAAAAATCAGGACTATAGATTCATCAAGTAGGCTAAGGTGTTCGAAGAAAATAGATGCCCGTCAAATTAAGTATAGCTGTCCTTTTGTTTCACGCGTTGTGGCCCACCAAGCAAATGGAGTAATCTTTACCGCAAGTTCAATTGGTGGACGGTTTGGATGTTCTGCTCATTTTTTGGATCTGTACATGTAGGCATTTGCACGGGCTAGCCCACGGCGTGTGAGTGCTCGCACATGTAGGATGAGAAATCCGTGTGAGAGTGACTGCTCAGGGAGTGGATTGGCTGGTGTACCTCACACCAGCTATATAGCTGTTTTAGTAGGTACGTGTCCTGCAAAGATGAGCAATGACATTCCTCGAGCTCTGAGTTGTACAAACAGTTCAAAGGACATCAAAGTTACATGGGCTCCACGGTGATTTATTTATTATATCTACACCATTCATCTATTTTTAGAGATCATTTTAGAGCACTATCCAAAAAATGAATTATATCGAAAGATCCTCTGGACTGCACCATAAATAGCAGTAGGGATAATGATTTTCACCGTTAAACAATTTTACTTATCAATACATCCGGTCCAGATTGGATAGGTCCGAATCGGATCCAATTGGATCGGATTCTGGATCAAGTTGGTTCGGAACATGACCTATCCGAACTTAACTCGAAAATATTTCGGATCTGGATGGGGCTACCCAATTTAGACCGATCCAAACCGTCGACTCTGTTTGAATCGGGTTAGATTGGGTCTTATCGGGTCGGATCCACCAGATCGGATCTGAAATGCCCAGCTCTACTAACCATAGTGAGTTACTACGCAATCAGCTACCGTGTGGAACGGGGCTATTTTTTAGGGGCAGTTTTAGATGCTTGTGGGGCCCATAGTGATGTACTTTCCTTACATCCACACCGTCCATCCGTATTGAAAGCTCATTTTAAGATATGATCCCAAAAATGAATCTAATCCAAATTTCAAGTGCGTCACACCACAATAAACAATCTTAACTAAATTCCTAGTATTAAAAACATCACGGATCCACTAAAATATTTAATTTCCATCTAACGTAAGCGGTTTGCCTGGTAACTCGGTACGCTTAGTGTACTGAGTAAACTCTATGAGGCCCACCATGATTCATATATTTTATCCGCTCCATCCATCCATTTTTCCCAGAAAATTTTAGGGCTTGAGCCCAAAAATGAAGCATATACAATTTTCAAATGGACCACACCATAGGAAATAGTTGACTTGAACTTCTACCGTTGAAAATTTCTTAGGGCCACGAAAGTTTTGGATCAAGCTTATATTTTTGTTTTCCGTTCATCCATGTCTGTATAATCTTATAAACATGTTCGATGACAAATAAACATTACTGTGGGTGGCGTAGGATAAGGAACTCGAGCACCTCCAATGTAGAATAGTAAATGGAGGTTTGCTGATACGAGAGGAGAAAATGAGAGAAGGGTTTTAGGTAAGGTTGTACACAAATCGGGCTAGCCTGGTTAACTCGCTTAACTTGTCCCGACCCGAAACTGAGTTTGGTCCGGGACGGGCCACTTTCTTCAGCTCGAAACTGAGTTCAGGTCGAGTTCGAACAGGTCCCAGTTCGGCCCGACTCGGTTCGAAACCCGACTTGACCTGGCCCGACTCGGCCGTTTATATATATATATATATATATATATATATATATATATATATATATATATATATATATATATATATACAGAGAGAGAGAGAGAAGAATGCTCAACTATATACCGGTTTACACATCATTACGTGCGAACCTTCCTATCAACTATCAGATAAGATAGGCGGTCGGGATGAAGGCGCCCTTAGCGTGAGCTAAAAAAAGCATGTTTCCTTCTCTCGCACGCCTCTTCATCCACTCTTCGAAGGATGTGGCGGAAGCCTTTTCACATAAAATTCTCCCGCTAGAATGCTAGGTGGGTCCCACCAAGATGTTAGTGATAAATCCACACCGTCCATATATTTTTAAAAATAATTTTATGATATGAACCTAAAACCGAGATAGATCAAATTCTTAAGTGGGCCACATATTGTTGATTAAACTCTCACCATTAAAAACTTCTTAGGGCTACCAAAATTTTGGATCAAGCTGATATTTGCTTTTTTTCACATCATCCAGGTCTATATGACCTAATCTACAGGTTGGATGTCAAATAAATATCATGGTGGGCCCTAAAAAATATTTATTAGTGAAAATCATTATCATTGCTGCTTCCTGTGGTGTGGTCCACTTGAGATTTAGATTTGCCTCAGTTTTGAGATAATGTCCTAAAATGATAAGAAAAAATGGATGGACAAGGTAGATTTCTCAGAAACATCATGGTGAGACTCACCTAGATTTCCAACTAACTTTGCAAATAGCGTGCGTCATCAGGGGACACGGATTGGATACCAACGGAAGGTTGCGGATTTCCTGCGAAAGCCTTTTGCGGGAAGTTCCTGTGTTGAGATCCCAAGTGGGCCCACTGTCATATTTGTGAGAAATCCTCTTCATCCATCCGTTTTTTGAGATCATTTTAGGGAATAACAACAAAAATTATCAGTATAAAAGACTCAAGTGGGCCGCACTAAAGGAAAAGGTAGTTGGGGAAATTTTTACCATTGAAACCTCCCTAAGTTCAACAGTGATGTTTACATGCCATCCATACCGTTAATGACGTCATTTATACTGAGATGAATTAAAAACACAAATAATAACATGATTCAAAACTTTTTTTGCCCCACGAATGTTTCAACTGTGGACATTCAATTATCATGTTTTTGGCCCACTTGAGAATTGGATACAGTTCATTTTTGGTCTCATATCTTAAAATGAACTCGAAAAACGGATGGACGGATAGGATTTCTCAAAAATATGACAATGGGCCCCACCTAGGTTCCAAGTGCAGGAAGGCTTTTGCAGGAAATCCACGTCCTCGACAGAGGTTGAGTAGCTTACCTGGATTGGATACTGATCGAGGTTGAGTAGCCAGAGTCGCTACTAAAGTGACGTCACTAAGTTATGTGTGCCCCACATGATGGATGTGTTATATCCCCACCGTCCATACATTTGGAGAGATCATTTTACGCTATGGTCCAAAGAACGAGGTAGATCCAAGGCTGGGGTGGACCCCACCATAGAAAACAATGGTGAGAGTGACGCCCACCATTGAAACCTTCAAAAAATTCACTGTAGAAAACAGACATGAAAGAAAGGAAAACATAAATATTAGCTTGATCGAGAACTTTTGTGGCCCACATAACTTTTTAATGGTGGGCATCACTCTCCTCACTATTTTTTGTGGTGGGGTCCACCGGATCTTTGGATCTTACTCATTCTTTGGATCATGCCCTAATAGGATCTCTCCGATGGGCGGTGTAGATACAAAACATACATCATGGTGTGGCCCACAGAACTTGGTGACGTTCACTTCATTAGGGAGTCTATTACTCACCCTATCAGCAGCTAATTGGTGCGGGAGGTGAGGGACGTTGGAAATGCAGTTCGCGTTCCCTAATAAGTAATGACGCACACAATTTGTAAAGTTTATTGGAAATCTAGATGTTACCCACCATGATGTTTTTGAGAAATCTGTCCCGTCCATCCATTTTTCCTTATCATTTCAAGGCATTATCCCAAAACTGAGACAGATCCAAATCTCAAGTGGACCACATCACAGGAAGCAGCGATGATAATGATTCTCACCGTTAAATATTTTTTAGGGCCCACCATGATATTTATTTGACATCCAACCTGTAGATTAGGTCATATGGACCTGGATGATGGAAAAAAAAAAGAGCAAATATCAGCTTGATCCAAAATTTTGGTAGCTTTAAGAAGTTTTTAATAGTGAGAGTTCAATCAACACTGTGTGGCCCACTTGAGAATTTGATCTACCTCAGTTTTAGGTTCATGCTATAAATTTATTTTTAAAAATGTATGAACGGTGTAAATTTATCACTAACATCTTCGTGGGACCTACCTAGCATTCCAGCGGAATAATTTTATGTGAAAAGGCTTCTAACGCATGAAGAGGCATGCGATAGAAGAAAACTTGTTTTTTTAAGCTCAAAGGTTCGCACGTAATAACGTACGAACCAGTGCGTAGCTAAGAGTTCATATATATATATATATATATATATATATATATATATATATATATATATATATATATATATATATATATATATATATCCGAAATTCTTACCCTAACCATTGACAACAATCCAGGTCGTGAGTCCCTTTGTAGATGGAGCAAAGTCCCAAAAAATTATGACAAAAGCCCTTTCTAAAAATCAAAGCTGTTTAAGTTACTTGCCAAAGCCTTCCCATGAAGTAGATAAAGCAGAGTCGAAAAATTAAAGCCATCCAAATCGCGGGTTCAAAACTGGCCCGAACTTGCTCGATTGCTGATCGGGCCGAGTTCGAGCTGGGTATGTTGGCCCGGTGATCAGGCCGGGCCGAGTTCAAGTTGGGTTTGGCTGGTGATCGGGCCAGCCCAGGTTGAGCCTAGTTTGACTCGGTTCGACCTGATGTACACTCCTATTTTTAGGGTTCCGGAGAATAGAGATGAGCATGGATGGTGTATATCCGCTGCAAGCAATCGGTGCTGGGGAAAGGTGTGTGGGGCCCACCATAATATATGTATTTTATCCACACCATCTATCCATTTTTTCAGTTTAACTTAGTCGATGAGGTAAAAAATGAGGTAGATCCAAATCTAAGGTAGACCACACAGGAAGCAGTAGGGATAATGGTGCCCACTGTTGAAACTTTCCGAGGGCCCACCCAAAATGTTTATTTACAATCCAACCAGTTCATCAAGTCCCGTAAACCAGGACGAGTGGAAAGCCCAAATATCATCTTGGTCCAAAATTTCTGCGGCCCTCAGAGAGTTTTTAAAAACGGTGGGCGTTCAATCTCCACTCTTGAGCTCTAGATCTGCCTTACTTTTGGGCTCATGAGCTGAGAAATGGATGGACGGTGGAGATGAAACATAGTTGGGACGGTGGATGGACGCCGTATGCAATCCGCATAGGATGGAACTGACGTGGGTTGCGTACTGACGCTGCCCATGACAACTTGCTAGTGGACGGTACCCTATCGCCCCACGATGGATGTATGTGTTTAATCCATGCCGTCCATCCATTTTTCCATGTCATTTTTGGGCATCAGCCTATTTTAGGCAGATCCAAATTTCAAGTGGGCCATACACAGGGAAAAGTAGTGATTGGATGCCCACCGTTAAAAACTCATCAGCGAGATCAAACTTTTGGATCAACATGACAGATTGGCTGGCAAATAAATACTAGACGGAGCCGTAAGGACGTGGATTGCGTCCTACCCCGACCGGACGGTAATCCGTTTAGGCAGTGCTCCATATAACCCACCGTGATGTAAGTGTTTTATCCCCGCACTTGATTGTTTTTATCGTATCATTTTATAATATGAGTGAAAAATTGAGGTTTTTGATCAAGCTAATATTCAGAGAGATCATTTTATGGCATCATCCACCTAATTAGGTAGATCCAAATCTCAAGTGGACCCAGCCATAGAAAACAGTGGGGATTAATTGCCTACCACTAAAAACTTCTTTGAGCCATAAAAGTTTTGGATCAAGATAATATTTTCATTTTCGCTTATTCAGTGTCTTTATTAACTTATAAATAGGTTGGATCTCAAATAAACATCATCCACGGGCCCTAGGAAGGTTTCAACGGTGGGTGTCACTGTCCCACTCTTTTCTACGATGGATCCACTTCAAATTTGGATCTTCCTCATTATTTTTCTTATGCCCTAAAATAATCTCTCCAAATGTATGGATGGTGTCGATACATACATCATGGTGCCCTAAAATAATCTCTCCGAATGTATGGATGGTGTGGATACATACATCATAGTGGGCCCAAGGAACGTAGTGACGTCACTTCAGTAGCTAGACTCGCTACCGTCGGGTTCAGTAGCTAATCCGCGTCCTCGGTTACGCTAACGCGTGTCGGGATTTGATTGGTTTAGCGGTATGTGACATCGGTCACATACGGATGCAGATCGCATATTGCTACTACTGGTCAGTGCTCTGTGGACCCCACATAAGGTATGTGTTTTATCCACGCCGTCCATCCATTTTTCCAGCTCATTTTAGTTTATGATCCCAAAATTGAGGTAGATCCGAAGTTCATATGGATCACACCAAAGGAAAACAGCCATTACCGAATGCCCACCACTAAAACTTCCTAAAGTCCACTATAATGTTTGTTTTTCATCTAACCCGTTGGTTAGGTCACACAGGCCAATGTAATGGGCCCACTGCTAATTAGCTAGACATAGACCTAGACTTACGTCCGCAGATCATGAGCTCCACCTACTGAAGAGCCTGGATCTCATCCATTGTTTCAAATCCACACATATGCGGTGAATGAATCCAGCGTTTACAGGTTGAGCACAGCTTACAAGCCAAATACACAACTGCATTATGACATGTGGCACATGCCCTGGCCTGAATGTTAATCCAGACCATTGGATGGTATGGGCCACAGTTTAGGTCTGGCACTGGTCTGTACTAAGCCAGGTTTAACCACAGTTCTCTCCACCCATGATAATAGTAAAACGATAAAGGGTTTGAAATAGGAAATCGAATGCGTACGCAGCTCAGAACGCTCCTATCCTACTGAGTAAACTCAGTTGGGCCCGCCTTGAATGTATGTAGTCTATCCACACCGTCCATCCGTTTTTTCTTCTAATTTAAGGGGTTGAGCCCGAAATTGAAGCATGCAAAGATCAAGTGCATCATACCACAGGAAACAGTGGGGATAATGATTTCCACCATTGAAACCTTGTTGGCCCACAGTGATGTTTATTTGTTATCCAACTTGTTCATAGTATCATGCATGCATAGATGAAAGGAAAACACAAATATAAGCTCGATCCAAAACTTCTTAGCCTTAGAATGCTTGTCCTCATTCAAAAAATGCACAATTTCGTACGATGTTGTCATGGAAAATTACTGAAATTGTATTTACATTATTCTCATTCTCGGAATTCAAACAAATTAAAATTCTCAATTCTCTGCTGTATCAAAGAGATGAAATATTTTTAAGAACAAGAAAAGCATAATCATTTTTATCTTTTCATGTTGTGCAATGATCTATCAAAATAATCTTCAAATTTAGTAAGCAACCTTACAACACTAATTTTAATGAAGCGCACTCACCTGACTTGCATAGGCACACTAGGTCTTGACTTGTGTTGATTGATTGCTATGCAGGACAAACATATATTTTAGAGCATGTATTAGAATGTATTTGGAATCCAATGTCTATTTTAGAGCATGTATTCAGGAAGAAATTGGAATCGAGAGTATTCCAAATACCTCCATTTGTTGTGATTTAAAAACGTTAAAGGTTGTTTGGCACCGTGGATTTGGGGGTATTTGAAGGGATTTAAAATTCAATGTCTATTTGGCACCATAAAGATATACAGAGGATTTCAAATCCCCTCATAGAGTGGGTTTTAAATCTACGGTGGAAGCTAGGGTTACATTTAAAATCCTTCCATGAGTCGCATGTGTAAATGTGTGTCACTAGGCTAGTAATCTGTGGGGTACATGGCCCGATGATATTTCAAAACGATTAGATTATCAACAACATCACAAAAATTACTTAAATAGGATAATCTGCACATGGCCTGATGATATTTCAAAATGATTAGATTATCCACACGTAAATCGATGGTTAAAATTTGTAGGTTAGTTGCTTGGATGTGATCTTATACGTGTGGCCCATCAAGACTTAGAATTTCATCATTTTCGGCCAAAGTATATATTTCAACGGGCTTATTATAATAATTTTGTCAAACATTGCATATGTACACTAATTAAGGATACTAAAGTTGATTTAGTAATTGTTGATGTTGAAATATAGTCAACCCTCGTTGGACCTTTAAGCACTTGTACACAAAAAAGACAAAGGGGACCCTAGCTACAACAGGGGAACGTTCGATACCTAAGTCAGAATCAAACACAACTAGGTCTAGTAGAGATGAGGGCTCATTGGTTCGTGGAATTAAGTATGCATATTTGTGTGTACCTTTCACCATTGGAGGTCTTAGTTATAGCCTTACGGAGTCAATTATGTAGATAAAAACCCCCCTCAGTTATGAGCGTAGATTCAACGTACGTTTCTTAACCGTTTCACAAGATCTTTGATGGAGATAAGATTAAGTAATCGAGATATGAAATCATGTAGTGGGAACTAAGGCCGAGGCCGACCAACCGAGGTGACCTATGTAGTTGTCCTGAGAAAGAGATGTCTGACCTGGGCCTGCTAGTGGGCCGTGGTCAAGCTCTGAGAACATATGATAAGAAGTCGAGGCCAATCAGCTGAGCCGATCTTTACAACCGTCCTTAGGAAGAGTTCCCTGACTGGACCTTTGATCTGCTATGGCTGATCATTCAAGTCAGGTTACCGACCTACTCACATCTGAACACTGAGACCGAGCTCCCTTTCTTGGTTAAACAAGCGACATCTTGGATGACCGTTCTCTTCATCTTATCATACGAGGTAGGACACTAGGAACGACTGTGGAAGAGCTTAGTGCCCATGCTCTTCAAAAGAAGGTGGAGGCACTTCACTTCTTGGCGAGCAGAGTTGTCGGGTGGACAGGTCTCATACAATAGATTACTGTTCTCAAGTCATTGAGGAGCTCTTTGGTCACAATTTGCATCAGCCGACCATGCGACCTATTCGGATATCCAAGCTGACCTCATACTTCTGACCAGAACACTTTCACCCATAACAGTAATTAAATTCAAATCCTTGTAAATGTATTATGCATAGCTACTTTTAGATTACACGGAATTCTAAATCCAAGGTATCAAACATAACCGAAGGATTCCAAATCCAAGGTATTATAAATTAGGAATATTTAAAACCCACGGTGCCAGACGAGGTAGTAGACTCGAGCTAAGATTCCAAATCACAATTCTCACGATGTATTTACGTGTATTAGCATCGACACGCACATGGGAAGGGAAATTGCCACTACTTATGGGTAAATACTGCTAAGTTGAAGTCGGTTTTTCTAACAACTCAGGCTTTATAACCTCATATCAAGGCATCCATTATCATTTGAATAAATTTAAGCAAGGTTGTCTTCCAAGAGATAAGAAAGAATTGTTCAATCTTTATCATCAAGAAATGTCATTGAACATACATTTGATATTTTGAAAACACGGTTCCTATATTAAAGTCCGTACCAAACTATCTGATAAAGACATGAGTAAAGATTATGATAGTTTGATATATCATACATAATCACATTATTAATGAAATGAGTAATGCACTTCTCAATGAATACGATGATATATGTGACAATGTAAAATTAAACGATGAACACCATTCAAATGTTAATGATTTTCACAATGCAACAATCAAAATGGAGGAAAGTGATAATGATGTCTTAGATGAAGAAATGTAAACTGGAAAACAGAAAAAAAATAAAAACTAAAAAATACTAGCAGTCAATTTCACAATAGTCTTATAAAAGAAATGTATGAAAATTTTAATCATAATGACTGGATGAATATCTTATAATTAGTAACATTGTAACAACCATTTTTAAAACAATAATGAGAACCAAGTTTCGTTGTTTCCTCTGGTGTGGCCCACTCTAGCTTTGGATTAGCCTATTTGTTGGTCCATGCCTTAGCATGGGTGGTCAAAACCGATGGACTGAGTGGATTTGTCAAGTCATCTTTGTGTAGCCCACAATGTTTTTGTAAAAATAAAAAATAAAGAAAGAAAAACGAGAGCCTTATTTAGGATGCCCAGCCTTCCTCTCCCACTTCTCTCCTTTTTCATCGCCCACATTAAAACGACTATGTGCCAATCTTAATTAGACTATCCATTTGGCAATGTTACTTTAAAAAAAATAAAATAAAATAAAAATAAGCAGCATGCACTATTTCTACACGTCACCACTCAACCATGAAGCCATGGTGCCGACTTCGGGATTTTACTCTCATAAACACCTATAAACGTTCTTCCAAAACCTCCATAAGCACACCAACTTGCAAACCGCCATTCGAGGTGGTACCTTCTTCTTCTTCATCAAGCCATCACCTGCTGCATCATGTGATAGTTGTCTTTAGATACAAATCATGCATCAGGTAGGCTCTGAACTCTCTTCAATCACGAATATATGTCATGGAACTATATCAAAAGCAATGAAGCCATCTCTATGTAGAAAGTGTTCTCATGTGAATGACAGTGGACGGGGTATGCACGCAAGCTATAGAGGCGAATTTATTAAACCACACCTGGTTAAATCCGATTTACCACAACCCTCGCTGATCAATCTACGTCGTCAGTAAGGACTATAAACCCCCACTCGATCTGATCGATACCACTCTATATTGCTTCAGTCATACCAATGTGAACTCTGCGAGTCATTCTCTCTTCACAGATAGTTCTTTGAGTTAAAACCTAATTTCATACTCTTTGATATCATTATGAGCCACAAAGAACCTGTCTTAATCATATTAACATCTAGCCAAATCGTATTCGATTCAACCCCAGGTTGTTACATCGAATCGGAATCATATGTGCTACTTAGTCTATAGATTTGTCACTTAGGAATTCGTATTTCTATTTAGTCTATAGATTTGTCGTATTTCTCATGAACTTGCAATCGCAACGGGCAGGTACCCTCTTACTTGCTCTTACTCTGGTGGTAGACTCTCAGGAGTTTCAACACCTGGTTGAGGGTTCGAGTACCCATAGGTGCTGAAATCCCACTACAGCGTTAGTGTCTGGTGGTTTGTGTGCGTTGTCCTCATGACCTATTCATCAATCCCATCCATTGGATGGTCTGGATCAATCAGGAAAGGATTAGCCCTCGCTAAGAAAAGTATAATATTTAGAGGGCTGTGCTACGGCCACACGCTTAAGGCAGATTGCATACCACACCAAGCATGGGTCCCACAACAAAATGACTAGTCATAATAATTAGACTAGTAATCACATTCTTTTTTTTTTTTTTCTCTGTTTTTTTTCTTCTTTTTTTTTTTCAATTCATTTCATGTCTTCTGCTAAATATGTGATGTATTCATCGTATTACTTCATTGATATGGTAATTAGTTGGGATTGAATTGCATTTGGTCCCATGCAAATTCCATCCATTTAGAAATGGGGAAGGATTAATCCAAGTATCATACCATCAAATCCCAATAGTAAATACTATAAGGATTGGATTAATTCAGGTATTTTCTAACTGTATACCACAAATTTCAAGAACAATTATTTACATTGTAGGGGCCTACTACTTGTATAGTGGCAGGTTACCCAGAAAGATAGCTAGTTCCATTTGATAATTTCCTCTTCTTTTTATTCCAAAAGAGTTCTTGCTAAACACATAAAACGAAGAAATCATATGCATTCCACTTTTAGATAACCCAAACAAACTTGAGAAAACAAACTAACAAAAGCTCCTCTCATCATCATCATATCACACTCCTGCTGGCAGTTTGGGAATTAGAGCTGTCAAACGACCTCTGTGGTGGGTTGATGCAGCAAAGTTGCTTGACCCCACTATGATGTATGTGTTATATCCACACTGTTCATTGATTGTTTTAGGGCATCAAATGGATCGTATCATAGAAAACAGTGGGAATTGAACACCTACCATTGAAAACTGCACGGGGAACACACGAGTTATTGGAACTAGCTATAATATCTATGATTTACTTTCATCCAGGCCTGACACCTTATGAACAGGTTGGATAGCAAATAAACATTATGGTGAACACTGGGGCTGAAAGTCGGGCAGGTTGGTGCTCAACCTTAGCCCAACCCAAGGTTCCCATACCTCAACCCTAACCCAATCCAACCCAACATTGGGTTGGCAATTCTCAACCCAAGCCCAACCCATGCGGGCTCAGGTGGATACATGCTAATATTTTCATTATTACATTAGTCTATTATATATCAAATATAAGTCTCATTTTATTTTCGGTACCTATGATTTCATTAATTATAGGTAGTTATTTATCATAAACAGCTTCATTTTTTCTAAACAGACAAGCTAAAATATAGAACAATTACTCCTTTAAAAGTTGTGTTGTGTAGCATGCAATTTATTTAGGAGCTCGAGTCATCGAAAATGACGCAGACCAATGAGACCCAACGGCACTAGAATTTCTAGTGCCTTCAACATGGACAATCTGCACTCAATTTTAATTTATCAGTAACTTATACGTTGATCAAGTTTAGGTTGGGTCGGGCAACCCAAGCCCGACCCAAGTCTTATCAAGTTGGTGTTTGTATAGCTCAAGCCTAACCTGAGACCAAACCCGATGTCAGGTCGGTTGGGTTGAACCTGCCCAACTTTCAGCCCTAGTAGACATTAGGAAGGTTTCAACAACGGGCATCATTGTCCCCACTGTTGCCTGTGGTGTGGCACAATTGAGCTTTGGATCATCTGAGTCGTTCCCTAAAATGATCTCTCAAAATAAACAGATGGTGTGCGTACATAATACATACATCATGGTGGGGCCCAGTCTAGTTCTTGAAGACCCAAATCTGATCAAATTTGAGTACCCATTGGGCCTTTGCAGCTAGGTTTCAAATTGAGTTCCGGACAAATAGAGAATTTTGCATGGTTGGGCGCACAGACGGATGGACTAAATTGTCCACACCTTATTCTTAAGTGAGGACCTTTGCACACGTGTCATGGGCACAAAATCTGAACGGTCCATGTGATGCAGCACCCCTTGAAACCTCACAAGCCCAACTTTGAGCCCGATGCAGAACTCTGGTGGGCCATGGCAAAGGGAAACAGTTTATTCCCTTGCATTGCATTTCTCTTTGCTATAGCCCACTAGAGTTTAGAATCAGGATGGAAATTGGGCCCATACAGTTTCAAGGGATCCCACATCACATGAACCGTTCAGATTCCGTGCCCACGACACATATGCAAAGGTGCTCACGTAAAAAGGTGAGCAAGTGAGCATTCCTCTCTCTATTTATACACACGCTTGCACACTATTAAAACTAAACAGACACAACTAGACCTAAAGTTAGGAAACCCATCGTCTTGAATGTAAACCATCGGTTTCATTGCTCTAAAATGTTTATATCTTTGTGCAAGTGGGACCCACTTAATTGACAGATAGATTGGGAACATCCAAGTGAGAATGAGAGAAATTTACCAATTTTAAGGGCTGACCAGTCTAGTCAAGTTGGGCCCAAAGCCCAACCAATTGTTTCTAAAGGTTAGGCCTTGGGTCTCAAGGGTTGGGCCAGGCCAGGTCTAGCCAGACCTAAGACTCGACCAAATTTACTATACTGGAGAAGTGCATGAATGTTGCAATAATTTCTTCTAACCTAGTTAAAGTGGCTCTTTAATTGTTACAACTAAAACATTTATCTAACCGATGACTGAAACTTCTACCCTATACCAAAACATTTTCCAATATTATCAAAGCTTCAACCTAAAATGCATCACATGCATCATTCCAACCAGCCCTGGTGTGATCTTGTGGCAGTGGAGTTGCAGAGACATCTTGCACTAGAAGAAGATTGGCAACATTAATTTTCATTAGGGCAATAAAGGCTCTAAAAGAGAAAGGGGAAGGAGGTAGTAAGAAAAGTCTCAATGACCTATGGTTGAAGCTAAGTTATGGCCCCTCAAGAGTAGAATGGCAGAAAAAGATTCATGTAGCCAATCCCAATAAGTTGGAATAGAGCTTAGATGATGGTGATGATGATGATGTGAAGCACCATAGATGAAAACAGAAAGCATTACACGATACCTTTCTCCATTTCAAATTCCACAAAGGCTTCAACAAACCCTTCACATCTAAAATTAAGTATTTCAAAAAAAAAAAAAAAACACAACAAGAAGAAGAAGAAGATAACAGTAGCTCTAACATAAGATTAATAAAATACCTAACATCATTACAATCACCTCAACTCTCATCTAAACTTGCACTATACATTTTTTTTTTCTTTCCTTTTTTTTAAAACAATAAATATAGACTAAAAGATATTGTAACGGTGAGCAGACTTCAAGATCTTCACTCAATTGTACCCTGGTCAAACTCTGCATCTTGAAAATTTTGTATATGTATCTCATTTAAAATCTTGTTACACAACAAATTTCCCACATCTCATTATTTCTCATATGAGTTATCATCTATTGTGCATGGATCCAACAACTCGTTTCTTCAAATGATAGATTTTGAATCACTTTGTTGCATTCACCAAAGACCAGATCTTCACATCCATTTTCAACTTGAATGTAATTGTACAACATACAACATGCTAGGACTAAATTGACTTGCAATTTAACAGATATGAGGAGGCTACTTGAAAATCTCAGAACCATTTCTTTAATACCCCAAAAATAAGCCCAATTGCATTCATAGGAGATGAATCCCAGAGATTGAATGACTCCCTAAAATATTGCAGAGCTTGATTGCCATGCCCAAATTCTTTCAAGTGAATCCTCAATATGATGCCTATGAACTTTGGTGTATTGGTTAGCACATCCAGCATCAACAACGCAATGCTTCTTTCAATTGAAAAAGAAAATCAAATGATGAGAAACCCAAATCTAAATACCTTCAAATAAGGTATATAGTACTAAATAGTACATTTTGGAACATGAAAGCCTTAGTTCCATGACCAGAGCATATAAAAATTGAAAGTTGAATGAACATGTTACATATGATATTCTAGGAGAGGAATCCTTTTCTATTGCATTCAGAGGCTTGACCCTTTGTCTTCAATAGTTAAAGAAGCATGTGTACAATTGATCACCTCAAGGTGATACTCTGTGAAATTAGCTACTAATATAAGAATTCAAACATAAAGTTTCATAAAAACACCAGACTACATAATTTTAGATACTTTAAAAGATTCAAATCTCAGTCAATGTTGGATTTCCAGAGGGGTATCTCAATATGGAAGTTGAATGTGCCAGACTTGATAACTCAAAAAATGTCAAGCACATTATTGAAGTACTGATGAATAATTCCACCCAAATGCTCAAAACAGTCTTGAACTAAATGATTATTTGTGTAGCTAAATGCCAGTGAAAAGCAACAACAATAATTCTTTTCCCACTAAAACACAAGTGTCCCACAACAGAGATTTGCTTTTCACAATATCAACAAGCTTCCAAAAAAAAACGATTCTTTCATATGACAAACCTTTGGGCACCATATTGGATGGCCTTAATATTCACCATTTGTATACAGAGCACCGCCTAGGAATGAGTTACAACTCACAACAAGATTCTTTGACAAATACAATTTGTGATACACATGCAACTATTGCAGGCATGGTTTACAAAAACAGTTATGTAACAGTAATGGCCATAACCGTTATGTGTTACAGGGCTGAAATGGCCGTTACAGAAAAAAACTGCCCATAACGCACCCCCCCCCCACCCAAAAAAAAAAAAAAAAACAAGGATGTAACAGCCCGCATCAAAACAGGAACAGCAATGGTGGTTACAGCTACCGTTACCACTATGGAACACCTTGATTGCTGGTGCTAGGATCATTATATGCAACGTCTTTCGACTTGACTCAAAATTGCAAAAATCATGTATACTAATTAGATATTAAGAACACTGCAGTTCATATAATCATCAATCATGTAAATCATCTTCATAGAAGTTCATATCTTAAAATAAAAGATTTATGGGTTTCAAATACCAATGAGAAAGGTATTGTTGCAATATACCATTCTAAGAAAAAGCTGGTGACCGCACAACCTTTTGAACAACATTAGTTGGGTCACACATGCATATGATGGATGATGGCTATAACGAAATACAAGGGGGTGCATAACACGTACTAGAGTGCATCACCTATTAAGTGGATTTGACCTGATTTTTGGGCCAAGGCATATCGACAATGAGCCCTGCCAAATATAATGGATAGATAGAAACACGTGTGTATCACATTGCTCAAATATTTAGTGAAGGTTGCTCTCCTCACAAACAAATGCACTAAAAGAGAACTATGCATGTTCTTGAACCCAAACTTGGCTTGCATGCTCATTTGACAAACCACACTTGTAAGGAAACATTCACAAAAATTGGCCAACAATCCACAATCAATGTACATGTGGATAAATGACGAGTGGAGCACTTGGTTTTAATGTCCATGGTGTCAAGTCTCATCAGGTGATCCCCACTATACAGCTGCCATATCTCAAAATCAAGAGGTTCTTACCATCAGGTGAGCCATGTGTAAATATAATTTGGATCGGTGGTCAATTTCTTCTAATTGTTCATCCATTCTTCACATGTAGTCATCTAAGGATGGTAATGGCCTGATTTCTGAGAGATGGCATCTGTTAGTGCCTCGGTTTTGTCAATGACATGAGCTGGGGTGTCTTGAGTCAGTTGAGCCTTCATAGGGAGAAATTAAGACCGAAGACTCAAAAACTTGAAGCATTAAGGCTAAAGACAACATGTAAATCATGAGGTGCCTTGGTAATCCAAGCCATAGGCTCCCTTAGTTCCAAAACAACCTACCCTAAATGACTTGTTCTAAATAGGAAAACCCTTAGTCGTCAAGTTTATGTCGGCAAGATCGTGTGCAAAAGAGCATGTTCAAACTAAGAATCAAAATGCACAAGTTTGATCAATCTCCGATCAATCGGGCAAACCTTCGATTGGTCTCGATCAATCGAAGGTGAGCAAAAACATCCAACAAACTTTCTGCCCTATTTTGGATTGATGTTTGATTGATCGACATATCAAGTTTGATCAATCAAAGGTGCGCGAAAGTGTTCAATGAGCTTTCCACCTTATAACCGAATTAAGTTCGATCGATCAATCAAAGGGGCCGCTTGATTTGATCGATATTAGCCATTATAGATCTGTTGGAGCTTTTTCTCTATAAAATTTGCAATCGGATCATTGTAGAATTGATGGATTTTGGTGAATTAAAAGCCCTAGTGTATTCCACTCTTCCCCAAACCTTCTAAGCTCTATCCCAAAGAGATCTAAGACTCTTCACTCTAATGAGCATTCCAAGCTCAATTACAAGAAGAACATGATCCCAAGCCCTCTTTATAGTTTAAACATCAATCACATAAGTATATACTAATGTCTATCAACATCTAGAGTGTCCATCTAAGTGAATCCCCATTTGGAAACCAACTATCCATTGGTTGTAGGAGATTCTACCATCCTCCCATTACATTGATAGCCTCATTGGAACATGAAGTGCAAGGTAGCTGATTTTAAGCTCTACTAAGCTTCTACATATAGCGCATGGTGTCATGTTAGACTATCCACACAATTTCAACTTCCACATAGCCAATGAGTGGGTGCAGTATAACACATGTTCACCATCTCAAAGTGTTAAGACAGTGCGCTAACAAAGTTGTCTTGGTAGTTGATGTCTGCATCCATCTTAATTGACAAAATGCTCATTCTTTCCCACTCATTGCAATGCACTTGAGTTGTATTTTGGATAGCTAAAAATTACTAAAAGGTGATGTCCATGCTTCATCTTAAATGGGTTTGGCTTCTAAAATGATTGCCTTCATTCTAATTAAGCCCTTTAGCAATGTCAAACCTAATTGTCTTGCCTTCTCACCTAAGACTCACAAGTTACTTACCCACATGTCTACCATCATTTGCATGGCCTTCCCATTGATCTATACATCTAAGCACATCAATTCTTGCCGAAGTGGCTCAGCCTCTTTTGGCATCCCTCACTATATTTAGAAACCCAAGCCTTGAGCCATTGTCATTCTCCTTCACCTAGACCAAGTCTAATGGCATCTTCTATGGGCACTCTTCACCCTATGATCACCATAGCTATTAAGCAAGTTTGGTTCTCCCGCTTCACGGGCTTATAACATCCATAATGTTGGCTCTTCAACCACTCCCTAGCCAAATGAGGCATGTTGTAAATGAAGCACCTAACCTCATGTGGCTTGGATGTCCCCTTTAACCTTGACATCACTTTCTCCTAATGGCTTGTTAGATATCTTTTAAGGGGTCATTTGGCAGCATGGATTCAATGGTAATCGATGGTAAAAGAAAAATGAAGTTGTGTTTAGAATGTTATACGGTGTTGGTAAATGGAATCCATTTACCACCGATTCAGGCATTTCAAAATCCTTAGACAAAGGCATGAATGCAAAACCCATTATGATGGAATCCACCAACAGCTGGAAATCAAGCCATTGGACCACCCCCCCCCCCTCTCTCTCTACTATTGCAGAAGATAAAGCTGTGTTGAGCTATGGTGAACTGACAATTAATGTTTTTCTTAAGAAAAAAAAAAGGGAAAAGGTATGATTACAAAACCTATTATGATGGAATCTACCAACAATTGAAAATGAGGTCATTGGACTCTCTCTCTCTCTCTCTCTCTCTCTCTCTCTCTCTCTCTCTCTCTCTCTCTCCTTGTATCAACCAAAAGCAATCAAAGGTACAGTTGGGTGGGTCCCTCTCTCTCTATCTCTCTCAAAATTCTCATAAAAAATACATCTCTCTCCATGTATCAACCAAAAGCAATCGAGGACCAATTGGGTGGGTCCCTCTTCCACTCTCTCTACAACCAAAAGAAAACAAAACCCATTGGTGGACTCACACCCTCATAGCTTAGTGATGTTCTAAAGCACATTAACATGGAAAGCTTCCATTTTCTTGACATTAAGTATAGGTCAACTTGTTTAGTTCACTAAGCATCTCCCCATTGAGATTCCCAGGCCGCCTACAACCCATAAATTCAAGCCAATTATGCTTATCAACTACAATAATCTCTAACCATGCTTGTTGCACCTCCATAACACCACCAAGTCATGGGATTTGCCCTCCTAGACTTGCTTGGACCACCATCATTACCACATTCTCGGTTGTTGCTAGTTACCTCCAACAACATCATGTCTCCCTCATCCCACAAGTGTCACAAAATCCTTCATGATCAAGATCTAATATCACTTATCACAATTTGTGTTTCCAAAAGCATAGACAATGCAACACCCAAAAAAATACCCCACTTTTGAGTTTTTTTATTAAAATGGTCACATGGCTTGACCGATGCTAGCCATTAACCCCCAGTTTACATTCCCTTATTTCTTTGGCCATCTAATAGGTTTTCCAATATTTTGGGACCAAAATGTCCCTCTGCAAGGCATAGCATGCGTATGATGGTTGAGTGTTGTGAACATCATGAGACCCCTATCTAAAAATGTGGAGTGGGTCTCACTAAATCACGATTTGGCCCACTCCATAGAAGATTTGCTCCGCTCCGCTCATTTTATTTAGAGGATACTTGAACCATAGAAAACATTGAGTTAAATCTAATTGAAGCCCTCTATGGGCCACAAAATTCATTAACATCGAATGCTCATTCACAACTGTTTCCTTTGTTGTGGTCCACTTGTGATGAGGTATTTCTCCATTCTTGTGCCCCTGCCCTGAAATTGGATCCCCAGTTGAATGAATGACATAAATTTAACTCACAATGACAGGTGGGCCCCATAAAAGCAATTTGTATGGGCTTTTATGGGGCCAAGACTCCCTAGGGGACCCAAAATCATTTTTCAAAGGAGTTAAAAATTCTACTGAGCACTTCAAGGACACCTTTGCAATAACATAGTCCAAAGAGTAGGTTCGCTTTGATAAATTAGACTTGTCATGCATGACAGATAAACTATTAGCATAGATACATTAACAAAACATAAAGTGTGAATTCTCAAGGGCATTTGCACCAAGACCTAGTACAATCCAGAGGCCAGGCCCGATCCACAAAGGCCAAGTCTGATCCACAGAGGCCAGGTCCAATCCAAAGAGGATAGGTTCAATCCACAAAGGCCAAGTGCGATCCACAAAGACCATTTGTGCCAGGATCACTAATGTACATTTCCAGCAACGATCCCCTTAATTAATTGAACCAAGATTGTCGTAGTGCACTCACAGTGACTATTGCCAGTGCACTTCCTGTCTTAAAACCAAGCAAACGCTAGTGACAAGCAAACGTTGTGCATTTCCAACTATTGCCCCACCTTTAATAAAAAAAAAAAAAAAAAAAGGGTCATATTCCCTACACTATCTTACCTTTAGCCACCATATTAGGGACTGGTCGTCTACGAGTTCCAACAATAGCCAAAGAGTGATATATACAAACAAGTCTTTTTCAACCTGACAGTTGATGTGGGTCCCACAACTAAGTGAATAGTTCACCAGAGGCTCGTCAGAGAGTGATCGAAGAGTGTAGTGACCCCACATAACTACCTTCTAAATGTCAAGAACTTTCAGAATGGTTGGTGGTCCCCCCTTTGAAGAAAAAAATTAAAAAAAAAAAAAAAAGTCACCAAAAAGAGTTCTGAATCACATAATGCAAAGAAAATCACCGAAAACACATAAGTGGGTCCCATAAAGGTAGCAACTACGGTCCGGTGGTCCCCTCTTTAAAAAAATTGGAATGCTCGACATGGGTCCTCTATTAGGTCTTAGCCCCACTTTTTTTTTTTTTTCGAATAGATTTTGTTGGGCCCACCGTGAGTAATTGTTGAAATCCACACCAACCATTCAAATGGGGGTTAAATTTCATAGCATAGCCCCTCAAATGAGAGAAAAAGACATCATGGGTGGACCACAATTAAAGAAACATTAGGAATGAAAAATCACCATCATCTTAGTTTGAAGGCCACAGAGGCCTCAAATCAAGATGAAATCTACACCTTCTATGGTTCCAGGATGCCCCGAATAAAATGAGCAGATCAGATCTCCCGTGGTATGGGCCTAATCTAGCTTTAGTGGAACCCACTCCCCCTCTTTTTAAAATGACATTTTAACTTTCACAACACTCAAACATCATACACATACCAACCTTGCAGAGGAGCATTTTGATTCCAAAAAAAATTCAAAACCTGTAGGAGAGCCAAAGGAATAAGAATTGGAAAGTTGGGGTCAATGGCTAGAATTAGTAAAACCATGAGGTCATTTTAATTTATTAAATTTTTTTTATTTTTTATTTTTAAAAAAAAAAACCCTCTTTTCGAACAAGCCAACCAACCAATTAAGTGTAGCCAAGCTATTTGAAAGAAGAGAGTGATCACGAGAATGACTTAATGGATAGAGCAATTGTATTACACTAGGGGACTCAAGCACTTATAACTTTTGAGGTTCTTAAGGTTGGTTACAAATGAAGCACCCTCCTTATATAGACTTAATAACCTTCTAGTTTTCTTACACCAATGTATAAGATGAAGCCAATAGGCATTCAGCCAATGGTTAAAAACAGGCCAAACCTAATAGGTAATTCTACAACGATCCTCACTACAAAACCCTACTAAAAACTCTAAAAGCTTCCAAAGATCTCTGCACACTTGCATCATTTTTAAAAATTTTCTTTAATTCTCTACACATTTGTAAATAACTACTAGTGCACTAGAAAAAGTAAACTTGGCTAAGTCCCTATAATAGCCTCTTGAGATTGTTCAATCTATGGCAATGGACCCCCACTTTCTTCTTGCCAAGAGCATTAGAAATAACTTCTATCAAGAGACTATAAGGGACTAATGCATCAGACTGTGAGTATCATGTATACCAGTATGGTTTTGCAATCCAAACACCAAATCTAATGTGCCTATCATGGGTGGTCAATGCACTAAAGCTCCACCACACTAGAAAATTCTAACCAATGAGTGGACTACAAACAAATTGATGCAGGACCAATGCATAAATCAAATAACTTTTGAAATCAAGTAACAAAATTAAGACAATTAACAAAAAAAGACACAAGCATTGCCTTAAACATCATAAATATTATGAAAAAAAAAAGATATCATGCATAATCCTAGCCTAAGTTACCAATATTGTCACATAAGATCATTAAATAAAGGAAACTAAGATCTAATGAATGTAGAGACATCCAATTAGCATAGGGTATAGTGTATTTCATGGTAGAGGGCTTAATATAACCTAGGGTGAATTAGGGTTAAAGAGATTGAGATATATAGGAAGTAGGGTTAAAGAGATTGAGATATATAGGAAAGAGGGTTAAAGAGATTGAGATATATATAGGAAGTAGGGTTAAAGAGATTGAGATATATATAGGAAGTAGGGTTAAAGAGATTCAGATATATAGGAAGTAAGGTTAGGGTTTAGATTATTGATGGGTATGAGAAAGTGAAGTTTAGAAGAAGATGAAGATTTAGAATGGAAGAATGAAGCACCTGAAGAAAATACCTGGATAGAGGGGAAAAGAGGTGACAGTGTTGAATAGATGGAGACCTCGTACCTCCGTTGATAAAGATTAGCCTCACACCAATCTCCCTTCCAAATCACTTGGAAATATCTTCAAATCTCTTGAAGATGGAAGAAGAAAACAAAAATTTTTCTCTTTTTTTATCACAAAAACTTAATGAAGGAGGGGATCACATGCCCACCCACTTTTTAAAGCTTTAAGAAAGTTGAAAAATTACAAGTAACACCATGTTTTGTGAATTTTAACGAAAATAGCCCTAGTCTAAATAAAATCAACTAAACCACTCATAATAATGTCCAAACATAACATAAACAAAACCAAATCATATAATGCTGATAAAATCTAAGAAATCTAGTGTGGATGATCCACAATCAATGGCCTGATCATGTGATCCAATGGCCCAATCGTCACATCCCTCCGATCCAACGGTCTAGATCACTCCATAAAGCAGCACACGTACATCTACCCATTGTGGGGTCTTCCAGGTGCTCATACATGCACATGGCGTGTTCAACACGATCACGAATACTCACCTAGTCACAGAGAAATCGGTGCGGCCTGTCTCATCTGATACGTACGTAAGGGTGCATGTGAAGTGATGTCCTCTTCAAAACAAAAACCAAAAGTTGGTCTTCCCATACATAAGATTTTCAAGACATTCTTATCCATATGGTGGCCCCACAGGTCAACAATCTAGATAAACTAACCATTTCCTCAATTCATACTAACCAGGATCAACACAACACTACTCTCATTCTAATGCATCATAACCTTCCTAAAGAGAGTTTCAAGGTTAAATTTAATAATAATAATAATAATCTTTAATACCTTTCCATTCATTTTTAAATTTTTTTAAAGTACAAGAAAAATTCAATTCATGTGGTATTGATTAGAAAAATGGGTTATTGATTGTCTCTTGAAAATTTCAACACAAAATTCAAACTCCTTTGAAAGCTATGTTGGGCAGCTAAAATTGTAGATATATGCAAAGAGAAGATGAAGAAGAAGAATGAGAGAGGGAGTGTGTGGTAACTTGTTGGGGCATGGAGAAAGAGGGAGGATGGATAATGATATACACAAAGAGAAGATGACAAAGAAGAATAAAAAGACAACACATGCAGATGTGCACACACACACAGAGGGGGAGGGAGGGAGAGAGAATTTGTACATAATGGTAAAGGAGCCCTCCCAACATCCTAGGGCAGCGTCGTCAACCAAGCACATGACTGAAATCAAGAGGGTGGGGTCTGCCCATGTGCCCTTCACACATAGAAAGGCACTAGCCCAAACTGTAAGTCCACACACACAGATTGGGGTTGTTGATGGAAGGAAATTCTCCTAGGGAAAAAGGAAAATAGTTGTACTGGTAATTAGGATTATTCAAATCCCAAGAGAGAGATTGGGGTTGTTGATGTAAAGAAACTCTCCTAGGGTATAAGGAGAATAGTTGTACTGTAATTAAGATTTTCCAAATCCCAATTATTAATAAATTTTCTTGAAGTTTCCTTCTTAATTTTGGGAACTTTCAAACTTACAAAATTTTCCCACCAAGACCAAACACCTCACTTTGTAATAAGGTTACAGAACAGTCAATTTAATTGATACTTAAATTGAAATCTTGGTATCACCCAAACACACCCCAAAGGCCAATGCCAGTAATAACAGAACCATGGAGCATACTTATGTCTAACATTCTCTAAGCAAACAAAAGAAGCTGAATTACAGTTCAGCTCCAACAACCGGGACCCATACTTCAATATCCCAGAGAACCCACCATGAATGGACCTTGGACAACCTAACCCATTTTTGTCCCCTACAAATAGACAGTTAAAAGAAAAGAAACACATCAATAGTCCACACTCAACTTAAACATCTCCCAAGATGGGTGGCTAGGATCTTCCATGGCATGGTCCATTCATAGTAAGGTGCATCAAACCAACAGTCAGGATTACTTAGAACATGGACCCATATGCCCAAACCCAAAATAAATTAAAAAAAATTTTAAAAAAAAAAAGAAAAAAAGAAAAAAAAAGAAGAAAAAACCAGTATTGGTAATCAACAAACACCCAACACAACACAGTCAATTTGTTAAAATAAGCAGAAGGCCAAAGAAGCCTCAACAGCTCCATAATGTACATGGAATTACAATCACACACTAATCCTAAAATAACATCACTCACAAAGAAAGAAAAAAATCAACAATGTCATCAAACGTCTCAATCAAATCGAGGTGGTTTCGCCTTAGGAGGGCGCCCGCGGGGCCTAGTCAAACCAGCAGCCTCCGGGCGAGCCTTCTTAGGCGGTCGCCCACGAGGCCGTGGCGACAGCCCAGATGCTGCCGCCACGGCCTTTTTAGCCGCCAGAGCCGAAGGATCCTTTGACTTTGGCGGCCGGCCTCTCGGCCTGGGCGAAGAGACCACCGTGCCGGACGGAAGCGGGAGCTTCGGCTTCGGTGGCCTCCCTCGACCCCTCCTTGGGGGAGCGTCGCTCGACCGCATGTAATTGTTCTTGATCATCACGAGCTCCCCAGAATCCTTCATCCTAGAGAGGTGGTGGGCCACCAACGCCGAGTAGCCGGGCGGTAGATTACCGTACGATGACTCGATGTATTTCAAGATGGAGGACTTGTTGGATCCGTTCTTATCGTTGAGAGCTGTAATCGCTGCTAAAATCATCTGAAAAAAGGAAAAAACAAAACGGGAATTAGATGGATTTTGATGTGAGGAAAATCGTGATTTTCTTGGATTTTGATTTCTTTTCTTTTACCTCAGGATATTGATTGAGGGAAGGAGGTTTACTGCCTTCTTCTGTAGCCATGAGAGAGACAGAAACAGAGAGAGAGTGAGAGAGAGAGCTTTTCTTTGGAGACAGAGAAGGAAAGGGATTTAACAGGTGCTGGGGTGTTTGGGATGGATCTGGGGTCGAGAAAAAAAGGTCGGGTTTGAGTTTTTAAATGGACGGCTGGATATGGAGGAGAAAGGTGAGGATCGGACGGTTGGGAGTTGAGGAGGAAGGGATCACATGGATTGCTGGCGTGGAGGCTGGGGTTTTGGCTTTAGGAGAGCGGATTCTGTAGCGAATATAGCGTTGTGAGTAAACTGTACGGGCCCCACCGTGATGTATGTGTCTTATCCACGCCGTCCATCCGTTTTCCAGCTCATTTTAGGGCATTATAAAAAAATTTATGCATTCCAAAGCTCAAGTGGACCACACACCACAGGAAACAGTGTGAATTGAATTTCTACCGTTGAAAATTTATTGGGGATCACAGATGTTTTGGATCAAGGTAATACTTGTTTATTCCCTTGATCCATCTCTGTTCGACCTCATGAACGGTTTGGATGAAAAATACAAAATCACTGTAGGCCCTATGAATATTTCAACGGTGGACGTCATTATCCTCACTGTTTTCTGTGGTGTGGTCTACTTGGGAATTGGGTGTGTTTCAATTTTAGTCATACATACTAAAATTATATGTAAAAACGGATGGACGGCGTGGATACTGACAAATACATCAATGTGGCCCCATACAGTTTTATCACCACGACATAGCGTAGTGAGTTACGACACAATCCGCCATGTTTCTTTGGGGAGTTATTTTATACTCCAGCGGCGTAGGAGACTTTATACGCAGGCAATTAAAAGTGGGCAATGATGCCGTATATTAACTCGAATTAAATCGGCTAATTATGTAACTCAGTAATTTCAATATACAATCAAAATATTAGATCGGTTTCAAGCACTAACTCTCATTCCTGGACACTTGATTGTTGAAATAAGACCGTTGGATACTTTCAATTTTAGCCGTCCAACAAATGTCCACAAATGTGGTAGGGAGATGGTCAAATACTAACTGTAGGTTGAGATATATTTGAAATCACTGTTTTATTTCAATCAACTGTATCCCTTGTGTACAATTTCTGAGTAAACTGTTTGCCTGTGTACCATGCATCACACTCTGCCAGAGTATCAGAGCTCTTCTCCCGACAAAAGCGTAGGTGACTTGCATGTGCCCAACCCACGTGAAGTTACTTTGGTCAGAAGCCAAGTGGGGCCCACAGAAATTTTTGTAAGGAATCCACTCCGTCCATCACTTTTTCAATCTCAGAATAGAATAGGAATTTAAAAATAACACAAATTCAAAATCATATGGCCACACGACAGGAAACACTGAGAATGGAATCTTCCACCGTTGAAACCTTCCTGGTGTTGACCATGATGTTTACATCCAATCCAAACCGTTCATAAAAGTTATTACCACTCGAGAAACTGTTTGAGCAGGTATTATTCTAATTTGAGGCTTCTGTGAACGGCACAAATTTTCCAATGGTGTACGTTGAATCCCCACTATTTCCTGTCGTGTGGTCCACCTCTGTTTTGAAACTGCCTTTTCTTTGGATTTCTTTCTATTTTGATCTTAATAAATTGATGGAGGGATGAGATTTCTCACATGAATCTATGCAGGCTCCACATACATTTCGAAACACACACAAGCTTCCTGTCGCTGGGGACAAAGGAAATTCGCGTCCGACAAAAACTTAATACTCTGGCATAACTTAATATGCAGGCACTTAAAATTTTCTTTCTTAGGATACAAATAAATCAATTTAAACTTTCCAAACTCCGTTTCCTCGTTGAGATGTATCGTAAAACAAACATTACAGTGATTAAAAATATCCAATGGTTACTCGTTTTGGCCGGTTAAAAATATAAATATCCAACGGTTGTATTTCAACAAACAGCTGTCCTTTAATCATAGTTTAAGATTCTTCAATAAGTAATATTTTGATACTGTGACATGTTGATAGAGTTTCACAGGTCCGTTTTTCTTGAGTTAGTGTATGACACGTGTGCAATTTCTAAGGGCTTGCGTACCAAGTAACATGCGCTGCGAGACTATTATATGACTGCCTTTTGTCTTTACCTTTTGCAAGTACTGTTGGTGGCAGACTCGAAGGCACATGCGAGCTATGCACGTGTGGCATGCGCGTTTGGGTACCAGCGTGCGAGGTACCTATCAGTGGATCCGGACTGTACAGAAAATCAGGATGGTCCATTGTCACATGTGAGGGGATTTTTGGTTTTGGTTCACAAACTAATGGTCCATTTTCATGTGCGCGTAGATAATCTGATGCGTGCGCTGTTACTTTTTATTGCTAGAGATCAAATAAATGATACCGTAGATGCGGTTCAACTGGATAATGTAGAGCCATCTCTCCCCAATAGACCCTACTGGGTGAATTATCAAAGGACCATCCATATAAGTGCCAACGCCCGTGACAAAGGATAACCTAGCGGGGTGTTTGGACGTGGGAATAGATGGCATTATGTGAGATGGGTTTAAAAAAAATGTAATGACAGGCTTTATTAAGGAATTGTCTTAATGTCATGGGTTTTGTAATTTCATCAATGCCATGATGTTTGGATGACATAGGATTGAAGGGTTTAGGGAACTCTCATTCTAAATGATGTTTGGATGGAAGGATTTTTACAACTCCCATGAGATGTTTGGATGGAAGGTTTTCTACAACTCCCATCCCACCGGATGTTTGGGTGGAAGAGTTTCAACCGTCCATCAGAACATATTCTTGCCTCTTTTTAAGACGACGATGACGATGATGATCCTTGTGATGGGGGCCCACCTTTTTAACAGCCAGGATGTCCGACACAAGAATTATAGAGATCTTGTTAAGCTAAGCAAGCTATAATTTTATGTGATCATGCAATATATATATATATATATATATATATATATATATATATATATATATATATATATATATATATATATATATATATGCTTATTATATGAGACATAGGTAAAAGATTGAACGGCAATGATCATCCAATCCAACTTTTTAAGCAAGACTTATGCACGTGTGAAAATGTAGACAAGCGCGGATGTCCACTTGTGGTTTCGCTGGATTAGACAATAATGAAATTACTATTTTCTCGAACAATGCGGAGAAAGATATTACCATTGACTATGGCCTTAACGTACTCTCTTAATAGCTGAAGGAAGGAAAAAGGCAAGTAATTGAGGCAAATTTATACTAATAAACAATGTTATTTCATACCAGTCGTTGCATCAAAATAATCAGATATTCTGTTTAGCAGGTCTTGTTCTCTTTAGGCAAAGTACTCCAGAGGACAAACTAATTGCATTCAAAACATTGAGAGTCCATCTATTACAACCATCCATCAGTCTAACCCACTGTTCATGGCCCACCAAACTGAAATCACAATGATCAGATGCACATGACCATTTAACTGATGGGTTGCAATGTGGATACTCCAATCAAGTAATCATTGTTAAGCCTTATCCCAACTAATTAAGCCATGGCTATATAAATCCTTTTATGTCATACGACTTTGTCAATGTCCACAACTTCAGCTCACTACACATGGGTTCTGATGCAGTGCGAAACTAGCTGACACTAGTTCAACCCTTCAACCCATAAAACCACATAATGGTAGTATTTAAATTAATTTCAAGTACAGAAAAATCACGAGAAAATCAGAAGAAGAAGAAACTAAAGAAATTTATCATGCCATTGTTCAAAGAACAAGAATTTGAACTCGGCTCAATTGACCCCCTTAGTCAAAATTAGAAACGTCGACCAGTGGACCCAACTTACTTGTATATGAATTTAAAATTAACTAAAAAAAATCAGATATGGAAAATAAATCTAGTGCTTTCCAAATTTATTTTTAAAAAAAAAAAAACGAAAACAAAGGAATTGTTCTTATATAATTTAAAGAATCATGACTTATCATATTATTTTATCGATACAGACATAAAGATATTTTAAATCTTAAAGAAAATATATAATACTTGATAAATGATATGATATTATGGCAGGCTAATAGTGATGGGATGAGGACATAAATAATTGAGAAACTATAAAGCCCTGTCTCATACATAAAAATGAGTTGATCAAATTTTAGTTAACAAAAATTTATGTATTAGAGATCTTGATCTCTAATACATATTCTCTATTAATATGAGCTCTTTGTCTTTAAGAAATCAAGATCTCTAATACATAATTACTGTTGTGTATAATGAAATTAAATCATTTAAGAGATCAAGATCTCTAATGACCATTAGTCACTTGTCTTAGATTGGGTATAAATCGATGTACTTGTTTTTTTTTTTTTTTTGCTTTGTTTATTCATTTGTATTTAGCACTACCATGGCTCTTTTCTCCCTTTCAATTCAAGTTCTTGTTATTTTTCAGCAAAAAATAAAATAAAATGGAGTACATAAAATAAAATGTTGTGATGGGTGATTGTATGCCACTAAATGATGGTTAATATTGGATCTTAATTATTTGTGATTTTTAGGCAACAACCCATGATAAAGTTGCTCACCAGATCAACTGTTCTGATCATCCCAACATTATCTAGATGAGATTGGATGCAATACAAAACTTTATAAGTTGAGCTTAATGAATAACAGTACATCCAATTGCGTCTAAATACAACATCTAAGTGCATCTAAATACGTTTTGTGAGAGCGTCTAATTTCATCCAAGTGAAACATGCTTGGATAACGAACTATATCTAAGTGCATCTAATTACAGTTTGTAAGTAACTTTAAGTTAGGGGTTGGCTTCTCCTTGGGGGATGGTAGGAGTATCAATTTTTAAGATGTATGGATGTGAGAATCACTGTATTAAATCTGCTCTTATGTATATTACATATCCCTATATAAAATGTCAGTGTATATCGTAAATAGAATTTTAAATGATTCTAATGAAATCAACATTTACGCCAACATACAGTCATTTTAAGAACGAAAAATTCTAATCAAATCAGCATTTCCCCCTCTTTCACAGCTATTTTCAGAATGCAAGATCATATACATGCAACATACCGAGTTTTGAGGATTCCCTTGATTCAGTCCAGGTAGCTGGCCACACCACAAACACCAATCGTCCACTTCCTACTTGTTAGTAGTATGAGTTTGAAGAAGAGGGTTAACAGACAAAAAAGGGTAATGAAAATAAAAAATAGAGCGAAGAAGGAAAAGGGATACCCGAGAGAGAAGACGATTTGAGCTGAAGTCCCTCTAACAGCTCGACCAACATTATACGATAGCCTTCTCTAGGCACAGCCCGCATGGTTTTGTTCTCGGGGTAGCCCCCAAAAAGCTTCGTATAAGGAAGGTTCGAATCACACATATAACCACCATTACTTCGGACAGCGCTTCCGATGTGAGATAATTTTAACCTCTCACTACATACACAGTTCCTGCCAGCACAGTAGCCTGCCAACCACTGGTAGCTCGCTCAGGCCCATAGAACTTGCCCACATCAGCGTCCGCCCACGTGTACCCGCTCACATGTGCAACAGTGACGGGGCATCACAATATCCCCCACCGAGGGCAGGGTCATCCTCGGCTTTGATACCATTTGTAACGGCCCGACCAATATTATACGATATTGTTCGCTCTATACACAGTCCGTACGATTTTGTTCTCGGGTCGCCCCCAAAAGGCCTTGTACAAGGAAGGTCTGAACCACACATATAACCACCATTACTTCGGACAATGCTTCCGATGTGAAAAAAGTTTAACCTCCCACTGCATACACAGTATTCTGCCAGCACAGTAGCCTGCCAACCAATGGTAACTTGCTCAGGCTCTTAGGCCCGATTGTAACTGTGACGCCCCGTCACTGTTACACATATGGGCGGGCACACGTGGGCGGACGCTGATGTGGGCAGGGCCTAAGGGCCTGAGAGAGCTACTAGTGGTTGGCAGACTACTGTGTATGCAGTGGGAGGTTGAACTTGTCCCACATCGGAAGCGCTATCCGAAGTAATGGTGGTTATATGTGTGGTTCAGACCTTCTTTATACGAGGCCTTTTGAGGGCGACCGCGAGAATAAAATCGTGTGGGCTGTGCCTAGAGTGGATAATATCGTACAATGTTGGTCGGACCATTACAAATGCTATTAGAGCTGAGGACGGCTCTGCCCTCGGTGGGGGATATTTTGACGCCCCGTCACTGTTGTACATGTGGGCGGGCACACATGGGCGGACGCTGATGTGGGTGAAGCCTAGGGGCCTGAGCGAGCTACCAGTGGTTGGCAGGCTACTGTGTATGCAGAGGGAGGCTGAACTTATCCCACATCGGAAGTGATGTCTGAAGTATTTGTGGTTATATGTGTGGTTTTGATCTTCCTTGTACGAGGCCTTTTGGAGGCAACTCCGAGAACAAAACTGTGCAGGTTGTGCCTAGAGCGGACAATATCGTACAATATTGGTCGAGCCATTACATCCTCCCACCTCCATTTTTATGGTCCTCAAATCCCTTACCCGTTATACCTGTTACCCCCTACAAGCATTTCCAGGCAGGAATCACGTCGGCCACCAGTTTGTTTGGATTGCTTTGATCTGTTTCTAGTTTATATTTCGACCGGTATAGTTTTCGCTATAGTTTATATTTCTTTCCGTATATTGATCTGTTTGGATTACTTTGATCTGTTTCTAGTTTATATTTCGACCGGTCATAGGTTACGCAGTTTGTTCTGCGATTTTGGGCGAAACTACGGATTTGAGTCCTTTCGCAACTGGGATGCGGAAGAAAAGTTACATAAACTGTAAATAGGGGTTCATAGGGCTTTTCTAGGTAGATGAGCAAGAGGGAAAAGTAATTCTAAGGTGTGGGCTAAGGGATTTCTCTGTTCTTCCAAGGGAGAGGTTAGTATATTGCCTTGTAATCCTTGTTCTTCTTCATAGTGGAAGTTTGCATACGTAGTTTTTTTACCCTAGTTTGAGGTTTTTTCCACGTATATCTTGTCTTGTGGTTTGTTTGGATTACTTTGATCTGTTTCTAGTTTATATTTCTTTCCGTTTATCGTTTGTGGGTGAGGCTTGAGATTGGATCTCGGCCCACTGCGTTGTTGGCGTGCTGCGCAACAACTGGTATCAGAGCTATTGGTTTAAATCTATTAGGAGCGATGGCGGAAGATGAAAAAATTAGAATTGAGAAGTTTGATGGTTCAAACTTTGCCTTTTGGAAGATGCAGATGGAGGATTATTTGTATCAGAAGGACCTCTACATTCCTCTAGAAGGAAAGAGAAGAAACCAGAAAAGATAACAGATGATGAATGGTTTTTACTGGATAGGAAGGCTTTAGGAACGATCAGACTCTCCTTGTCTAAGAACGTCACCTTTAATATATCCAAGATGAAAACGACAAAAGAATTAATGGAAGCCCTAGCCACCATGTATGAAAAGCCCTCAATATCCAATAAGGTTCATCTTATGAAACGGCTATTCAACATGAAGATGTCAGATGGTGGGAGCGTGACTGAACATCTAAACGAGTTCAATACAGTCACGAGCCAGTTGGATTTCATTGACATCGTTTTTGAGGATGAGGTCAGGGCACTATTGATCTTATCTAGTCTGCCAGACAGTTGGGATGGTTTGGTGATTGCTGTGAGCAATTCTTCAGGGTCGACAAAGTTGAAATTTGATGATGTGGCCGGTCTAATTCTCAGCGAAGAATCTAGAAGGAAGGCATCAGGAGTTTCAGGGGATTCAGGGAATGCTCTAAACGTTGAAGGAAGATGAAGATCGCAGAATAGAGGAGGCAATAAACACGGGCGTTCTAAGTCGAGAAAGAAGTCCAAGGGATCGAAAGACAAAGACGGGTGTTGGCATTGCGGTAAGAAGGAGCATATGAAACGTGATTGCAGGGCGCTCAAGAAATAAGATGGAAGCTCTCAAGGCGGGAAGGATTCAGTGAATATGTCTGAGGAGAGCGATACAGAGGCGTTGATCTTGTCTCTTGATGCGAGGAATGAGTCTTGGGTTATAGGCTCGGTGCTTCGTTTCATGCCACTTCATGTAAGGAAGTTCTGCCTGATTATGTGTCAGGTGACTTTGGGAGAGTCTACTTGGGTGATGATGAGTTGTGTAGTATTGTTGGAAAGGGGGACGTTCAGCTCAATTAGAAAGACGGAACAGTTTTGAAACTGAAGGATGTCAGACATGTACCGAGTTTGAGAAGGAATCTGATCTCAGTGGGGCAGTTGGCCGATACCGGTTATGTGATGACATTCACCAGTGATTCTTGGAAGATCATAAAAGGTGCCTTGGTGATATCTCAAGGCAAAAAGGAAGGCACCTTGTACGTGACTTCAGGATCGTATGGTTCACTCTCAGTCGTATCAACTAGAGTGAATGGGCAGTTATGGCATCAGAGGTTGGGACATATGAGTGAGAAAGGGATGAAAGTGTTGTTGTCAAAAGGAAAGCTACCAGGGCTAAAGTCTCTTGACTTGAAATTCTGTGAGGACTGCATATATGACAAACAGAAGAGGGTAAGCTTCAAGAAGACAGGACGCGCTTCAAAGACGCATCTATTGGAACTTGTTCACACTGACGTGTGGGGACCGGCACAGGTATCATCTCTTAGTGGCTCACGTTATTTTGTTTCCTTTGTTGATGATGCTAGTAGAAAACTGTGGATTTATTTCTTAAAGCATAAATCTGATGTATTTGATGCGTTTAAGAAGTGAAAAGTTATGGTAGAAAATGAGACAGGTAAAACAGTAAAGTGTCTCAGATCTGATATGGAGGAGAATATTGTGATAAGAGGTTTAAGGAGTATTATGCAGCAAGTGGAATCAAACATCAGAAAACGATTCCAGAGACACCACAGCATAATGATGTGGCTGAGCGCATTAACAGGACCATCCTTGAGCGCGCCATGAGCATGAGGTTATATGCAGGGTTGTCCAAGACCTTTTGGACAGATGTTGTAAATACTGCCGTATATCTTATCAATAGAAGTCCCTCGGCACCATTGGATGGTGGGCTACCAGAAGAAACGTGGACTGGAAAAGAAGTGAACCTTACACATCTCAGAGTGTTCGGTTGCACTTCATGTGTTCACATTGATGCAGAGTACAGAAACAAGCTGGATGCGAAGTCCAGGAGGTGCACGTTTATAGGATACGGGCAGGATATTTTGGCTACAGGTTTTGGGATGCAGAAAATAGGAAAATCATCAGAAGCAAGGACATAGTCTTCAACGAAAAAGTGATGCATAAGGACAGTGTGCAGGAAAATAAGGCCGAGAAAAAGGAATTCGTAGAGTTGGAAGAGTTACCGGACATGGGTGTTACAGTGCCACAGGATGATCATGCACAGGAGCATCATGAGGCAGAGCCACAGACACCGGTTGTGAGGAGGTCTACTCGGGAGAGGAGACCCACGGTCCGATACTCACCCTCCTTACATTATCTACTGCTCACAGATAATGGTGAGCCAGAATGTTTTGAAGAGGCATTACAGTCAGATACACGGGTTAAGTGGGAGCAAGCCATGGATGAGGAGATGGACTCTCTTGAGTCTAATCGTACATGGGAGCTAGTCACTTTACCTAAGAGTAAGAAAGCTCTTTATAACAAGTGGGTTTACAGACTGAAGGAGGAGCATGATGGTTCGAAACGGTACAAGGCGAGACTGGTTGTAAAAGGTTTTCAACAGAAGGCAGGTATCGATTTCACTGAAATATTTTTACCGGTAGTGAAATTTCTACGATTCGCATGGTCTTGAGTATAATGGCTACAGAGAACTTACATCTAGAGCAGCTAGATGTTAAGATAACCTTTTTTCATGGGGATCTTGAAGTATATATGCATCAGCCGACAGGATACGTGGCACCAGGTAATGAGAACAAGGTATGCAGAATGAAGAAAAGTGTATATGGCTTGAAGCAGGCCCCGAGGCAATGGTACAAGAAGTTTGATAGTTTCATGTCGGGAAACGATTTTAGGAGATGTCATGCAGACCACTGTTGTTACTTGAAGAAGTTTGATACGTCGTACATCATTCTTCTTCTGTATGTTGATGATATGTTTGTGGCCAGTTCAAGCATGAAGGACATCTCAGATCTCAAAAGACAACTGTCTAGAGAATTTACCATGAAGGATTTAGGAGCTGCAAAATAAATCCTAAGCATGAGGATAAAGCGTGACAGGAAAAATAAGAAACTAGTTTTGTCACAGGCAGAGTACATAGCCAAGGTACTTAATCGATTCAATATGGGAGGTGCTAAGCTGGTTAGCACTCCATTAGCCAACTACTTCAAGCTATCTAAGGAGCAAGGTGCAAAAACGTAGGAGGAACGGGACTACATGGCCAAAGTCCCATACGTGTCAGCGATTGGGAGTCTCATGTATGTTATGGTGAGCACGAGGCTAGACATTGCTCAAGCAGTGGGAGTTATTAGCAGGTTCATGAACAACCCCGGAAAGGAACATTGGGAAGCTGTGAAGTGGATCCTCAGATACCTTGTGGGTACTAAGGATGTGGGGCTGTGTTATGGTGTATCAGAAATTAAGCTACAAGGTTACGTGGATTCAGATTTGGCAGGAGATATCGACAGCAGAACAAGCACTACAAGTTATGTGTTTACTCTGGGTAGTGCTGCAGTCAGTCGAATCTCTCAGTTACAGAAGATAGTATCTATCAGTACGACAGAAGCAGAATATGTTGCGGCTACAGAAGCATGTAAGGAGATGGTGTGGATGCAAAGTTTTATGGAAGAGTTGGGTAAGAAGCAAGTAGATTACAAGCTGTATAGTGACAGTTAGAGTGCAATATACTTGGCTAAGAATTCAGCCTTTCATTCAAGGACCAAGCATATTGTCATCAGATATCACTTCATACGTTCGCTACTAGAAGATAGATCGATTGTTCTGGAGAAGATTTATACAAGTGAGAATCTTACAGATATGTTGACCAAGGCGGTCGCAAGGGAGAAGCTGAAGCTCTGTTCAGCTTTAATTGGTCTTCAGGCTTGAAGACGAGGAGGTGGTGCACTCCGGATGAAGAAGATGAAGGTTTATGACAATGTGTCTCCAAGTGGGAGATTGTTGAGAATGTGGAGCTACAATTGGGCCGCCTTCGACCTGTCGTAGGACGTCTACGACCGGTCATGGGGCGTGTTCGATCGATCGTGGGGGAGCCACGACTGGTCGTGGGAGGTGCTCGACCGGTCGTGGGTTCGAGCCCTGGCACGACTCAAAGTCCAGCGAGTTGTGCTGTTTTTTTTCCGGGGCCTAAGACTGGTCGTAGGAGAGCTACGACTGGTCGTAGGGGCTTAGGACCGGTCGTAGCGGAGCCAGGACCAGTCGTAGGTTACGCAGTTTGTTCTGCGAAACTGCGGATTTGAGTCCTTTCTCAACCTTGATGCGGAAGGGAAGTTGCCTAAACTATAAATAGGGGTTCCTAGGATTTTTCTAGGGTATTCTAAGGAATAAGAAATATTAAAAAATATTTCTAAAGGTGTGGGTTAGGGTTTTCTATTCTTTCAAGGGAGAGGTTAGTATTTTGCCTTGTAATCTTTGTTTCTTTATAGTGAAAGTTTGTATTCGTGATTTTTTATCCTAGTTTGGGATTTTTTTCACGTATATTTTGTCTTGTGGTTTGTTTGAACTGCTTTGATCTGTTTCTAGTTTATATTTCTTTCCGTTTATCGTTTGTGGGTGAGGCCTGAGATTGGATCTCGACCCACTGCATTGTTGGCGTGCTGCGCAACAAGAGCAGGACGTCTTAGCAGGTGATTTGAGAAGAAGGCAATGGCAGGGTCAGTGCAGAAATTCGAGGCGAGATTTGGTGGGATTTTCTTCCATCCCCTCCACTCATTTACAATCCCATACAACTGACATCACTACTCTTCAATCCCCGGCACAATATCCAATAAAACTCTTCAATACCTCCTTGAGCCCGTCGCCAAACAATTGACGCTTGGAATAGTTGGATTTCGAAACCCACTCCCACGTACACCCAGCCAATCCCACCATCCAAACACCCCCTAAAAGGATTTATATAGTCATGGCTCAATTAGTTGTGATAATGGTTAACAATGATTACTTTATTGGAGTATCCACATTGCAACCCATCAGTTAAATGGTCATGTGCATCTGATCATTGTGATTTCGGCTTGGTGGGCCATGAACAATGGGTTAGACTGATGGATGGTTGTAACAGATGGACTCTCCATGTTTTGAATGCAATTAATTTGCCCTCTGGAGTATCTTTGCCTAAAGAGAAAGAGACCTGCTAAATAGAGTATCTGATTATTTTGATGCAACGACTGATATGAAATAACATTGTTTATTAGTCTCTACTTGCATCCTTGCTCATCTGAGGGATGAATTTGCCTCAATTGCTTGGTTTTTTCCTTCCTTCAGCTATTAAGAGAGTTCGTTGAGGTCATGGTCAATGCTAATATCCTTCTTTGCATTGTTCAGAAAAATAGTAATTTCATTATTGTCTAATCTAGCGAAACTATAAAGTGGGCATCCACACTTGTCTGCCTTTTCACACATGCATAAGTCTTGCCCAAAAAGTTGGATTGGATGATCATTGTCGTTCAATCTTTTACCTATGTCTCATAGAATAAGCATATGTCACATACAATAAGCATATATATCTTGGATGATCGCATATAATTATAGCTTGCTTAGCTTAACAAGATCTTTGTAATTCTTGTGTAGGACATCCTGGATATTATAAAGGTGGGCCCCCGCCACAAAGATCATCGTCATCGTCATCATTTTAAAAATAGGCAAGAATATGTTTTGATGGACGGCTAATACTCTTCCACCCAAACATCCGGTGGGATGAGAGTTGTAAAAAACCTTCCATTCAAACATCCTATGGGATGGGAGTTGTAAAAACCCTTCCATACAAACATCATGTGGAATGGGAGTTCCCTAAACCCTTGAATCCCATGTCAAACACCATGACACGGGATCCAATAGAATTACAAAACCCATGGTATTGAGACAATTCCCTGACAAAGTCCATTATTACATTTTTTTAAAAACCCATCCCACCAAATGCCATCTATTCCCACAGACCAAACACCCCCTTAGGCCATACGACTTTGTCAATGGCCATAACTTCAGCCCACTACACTTGGGTTCCGATGCAGTGTGAAACTAGCCAACCACCAGTTCAACCCTCCAACCCATAAAACCACATGATGGTGGTATTTAAATTAATTTTAAGTACAAAAAAATCATGAGAAAAATCAGAAGAAGAAGAAACTAAAGAAATTTATCATGTCATTGTTTGAAAAGCAAGAATTTGAACTCGGCTCAATTGACCCCCTTAGTCAAAATTAGGAATGTCGACCAGTGGACCCAACTTACTTGTATATGAATTTAAAATTAACTAAGAAAATAAGATATGGAAAATGAATATAGTGCCTTCTGGAAAAAAAAAAACAAAAAAAAACAAAGAAATTGTTCTGATAAATTTAAAGAATCATGGCTTATCATGCTATTTTATCATAGACACGGACATAAAGATTTTTTAAATCTTAAAGAAAATATATAATACTTGATAAATGATATGATATTATGGCAGGCTAATAGTGATGAGATAGGGACATAAATAATTGAGAAACTATAAATCCCTGTCTCACACATAAAAATAAGTTGATCAAATTTTAGTCAACAAAAATTTATGTATTAGAGATCTTGATCTCTAATACATATTCTCTGTTAATATGAGCTCCTTGTCTTTAAGAGATTAAGATCTCTAATACATAATTACTGTTGGGTATAATGAAATTAAATCATTTAAGAGATCAAGATCTCTAATGACCATTAGTCACTTGTCTTGGATTTGGTATAACTTAATGTACCAGTTTTTTTTTTTAATTATTATTTTTGCTTTGTTTATTCATTTATATTTAGCACTGCCATGACACTTTTCTCCCTTTCAATTCAAGTTCTTGTTAATTTTCAGCAAAAAATAAAATAAAAATGTAATACATAAAATAAAATGTTATATGGGTGATTGCATGCTACTAAATGATGGTTAATATTGGATCTTAATTATTTACGATTTTTAGGCAACAACCCATGATGAAGTTGCTCACCAGATCAACTGTTCTGATTGTCCCAACATTATCTAGATGAGGTTGAATGCAATACAAAGCTTTGCAAGTAGAACTTAATGGATAACAGTACATCCAAATGCATCTAAATACAACATCTGAGTGCGTCTAAATACTTTTTGTGAGAGCGTCCAATTTAATCCAGGTGAAACATGCTTGGATAACGAAGTACATCTACATGCATCTAATTACAGTTTGTAAGTGATTCTTAGGGGTTGGCTTCTCCTTGGGGGACGATAGGAGTATCCGTTTTTGGGATGTATGGATGTGAGAATCACTGTATCAAATCTGCTCTTATGTATATTACATATCCCTGGATAAAATGCCAGTGTATATCGCAAATAGAATTTTAAATGATTCCAATGAAATCAGCATTTATGCCAACATACAACCATTTTAAGAATGAAAAATTCCAATCAAATCAGCATTTCCCCCCTCTTTCATAGTCATTTTCAAAACGTAAGATAATATACATGCAACATACCGAGTTTTGAGGATTCCCTTGATTCAGTTCAGGTAGCTGGGCTAACCACAAACACTGATCATCCACTTCCTACCTGTTACTAGTATGGGTTTGAAGAAGAGGGTCAATAAACGGAAAAGGATATTGAAAATAAAAAATAGAGAGAATAAGGAAATTGGATACCTGAGAGAGAAGACAATTTGATCAGAAGTCCCTCTTCCCCCCACCTCCATTTTTATGGTCTTTGAAGCCCTTACCTGTTGGGGGCCTTGCACAAAACCTTAGGATCTAGCTCTCCAGAACAAACCAGAATTATGGGATAATAATAGCAATGAAAATAATCAAAGCACAATCACACACCACACAAGAGATTTTTACGTGAAAAACCCTCAAAGAGGTAAAAACCACGGGACCTCGTCCAGATCAACAATCCACTATGAAAGTAGAACGTTACAACCTTCGTCACTCACGCAGGAGCGGATAAACAATAAGAGAATAAAAAGAAAATTGAGAGATCTCACCGATCACGAGGACGTAGAAGCGCTGAGATGACGGCTCCTTTCCACAAGCTTCCTCTCTCTCTTTTCTCTTACTCTCTCACCCTAAACCCTTTAGCAAAACCCTTGCAAAGCCTTTAGAAAACCCTCTTATATTTTTCTCATCCATAGAAAAATTCTAGAAAATCTTATGAACCCCTTTTTATAGTTTTAGGAAACTCCTTTCCGCATCCCTATTGAGAAAGGACTCAAATCCGTAATTTTTTACAAAAACTGCTTAACCTAGGACTGGTCCTAGTCGCCTACGACTGGTCGTAGCTCACCCAGGACTGGTCGTAGACGGAGGAGAAAATTAGCAACAACTCACTGGACTTTGAGTCGTGTTAGGGCTCGAACCCACGACCGGTCGAGCGCCTCCCACGACCGGTCGTGGCCCCCCCAAGACCAGTCGAGCAGCGCGATGAAATACTCCAATTTTTCATCCGTTGCACCATCTCTCCTCTGATTTGATGAGGAAAATCCCATCATTACCCACTATAGCTATTACCTCCTACAAGCGTTTCCAGGCAGGAATCACGTTGGCCACCAGAGCAGGACGTCTCAGCAGGTGATCTGAGAAGACAGTGATGGCAGGGTAAGCACAGGAAATTCGAGGTGAGATTTGGTGGGATTTGTTTTCATCCCCTCCACTTTTTTGCAATCCCATGTAACTGACGGAACTCCTCTTAAATCCCCGACACAATATCCAATAAAACCCTTCAATATTGCCTTGAGCCCGTTGCCAAATAATTGGCGCTTGGAATAGCGGGATTTCAAAACCCACTCCCAGGTACACCCACCCAATCCCACCTTCCAAACACCTCCTAAAGTGCGACCCCATAATCAGTGATGTGGTCAAGACACTTACCGTAACGCCCACCTCTATGTATGTATTGTATATCCATATCATTCACCTATTTTTTTTTAAAAGCTTATTTTTCAGCATGGTCTTATTAGCAAATGTTGGACGATGATGCGTCATTTTCAAGGGTGTTCACACGTCTCGGCAGGTCAGTTACGGCTGCATGTGTTGATTGTGGCATGTATCGTCAAATAATAGATATAGGGTTAGACATACGTAAAGTTCTAACGTGACAAGATTTGAGAATCTAACAAGTCACATAAGCATACATCCAATAAATATTTGGCATGTGATATGTGATAATGTATACTGCCACTAGTCAAGATAAGACAGGATTCGAGATTCAAGCGAGTTAGTGAGCTATAAGCTAGCAGAAGATCTAAAATGCATCAAAGCTAGGCTATCATGGGTTGTTTGATAAAACAAGATTCAAATTTCTGGCAAGTCCAAATCATAGACCTTGTGGAAAGTTAGTAAAAAAATGTTGAGGAGGAAAATAATGATGTCATGAACGTTGTTCGCATCGCATGTACCCCGCTCGTTTCCTTTGACGTGGAACCCTAAGAATACAAAGGATTCACTTGGCTCGTTTTCCTTAGTTGTGTATAATACATTTCTCAAGGTTAACATAGATGCTCATTGTGAATGCTCAAGGGACCCCCCAAAAAATCAGGTATGCTCATAAGGCATCCAATTGTTTCTAGATCGTCTAATGGTTGCACGTTGTCGAACAATGAGTGTGTATGATAGAATAAGAGATATGAGACTAAAATTAATTGTATTTCTTATGTGACAGGATTTAAAGTCCTAGTAAGCTGCAGAGCATACATCCTTCACAATTTTATAAATAATGCATCTAAATGGGTGTTAAGTTGTCATGAACAGTTCGATTAGGATGAGATTCGAAATTTCAGCAAATCATATAACTAAGGCCTCCATGAAAAGCTTTGTGAGAAGGGTTATGAGAGAAATAATGAAGGCATAAATAACGCCTGTAATACCTCATACAACTTACTCATATCCTTTGGATGCTGAATCTCGAAGGATTGTGTGATTGACTCTGTTTGGTTTCATTAGTTGTGCGATACCTTTTACAATGTTTACAGAATGGCTCATCTTAACCTTTTTATGGAATCGCTACTAGTAAAAAAAGATATCAAAACCTATGGTTGGCTAAAATTCATAAAATTGTCTAGAGATCAGAAAGATTGAAGAATTTTTGACTTGAATGACTCTTAGTTTGGTATCGCCATGGATTATGGGTAAGGGTCTAAGCTATGAAGAATGAAGGGGTTAAACACCATTTTTTTCACTCGTGTATAATACACCATCTACTTTATCAGGCAATAAGCTTTCAAATGAGATTTAAGGAACTTCTGATAAAATAATAAGATTTACATGTATTATGAGGTTGTTGCATCCTCATCCTATAGAGTGTCTCCTATCTGGAAAAGAATTATGAAGATGAAAAAGGAGGTCATTTTCGATGTTGGTTTTGTTCTTGACAATGGAGCCAAAATCCACTTTTGGGATGACATTTGGGTCAAGGATCTACCACTTAGAATAAGATTCCCGAATATGCATTTTATCGCCTCTTCCAAAGGTCATTATGAGGTTGTTGGCGGTAAAATTGTTTGGAATGTGATGTGCAGAAGGGGTATCCAAGGTTGGGAGATCTTAGAATTTACGAACCTTCTGGAATGCATTTATGCGGCCTTTCTTTCTCCCACGTTAGCGGACTGCATTTTCTGGAGACTAGAAAAATCTTCTTCATTCTCAGTTCGATTTCTATACAATCAATTGCACCGGCAGCAATCTAATCCCCTGGCTCAGTGCTCTTTTATTTGGAAATGTTATGCTTCTCAAAAAATCTTCGCTTTCGGCTGGTTAGTTGGCAAGAAGATAATTTTAACTGTGGATAATTTGAGGAGGAAAGGGATGGTTCTTCCCAATATTTACTTATGTTGTATGCCGACAGAAGAGACGGTCGATCATTTACTCCTACATTTCCCGTTCATCCAATCCATATGTGCTGATTTTCTGCTTCGATTTAACATAAGTTGGTGCGTCTCGAGTGAAGTTAATCTGCTCCTTCAGGCATGGCATGAGGTTCATTTAGGGAAGGCGAAAACTATGATTTGGAGGATGGCCATTCTAGTGGTCTAGTGGTCAGTTTGGGGAGAGAGGAACAACAGAGTTTTTAAGAATTCTCTAATCTTGTAGGGGAGGTTTCGTTTAAGGCTAAGCATTTTCTGATCGAGTGGGCTTCCAACGTTGATGGCCTCAACACTTGTGATTTTTAATTTTTTTAAGGCATGTAATCGCTATCTGCCTTCTCAGCAGATTTTTTTTTTTTTTGTAATTTCTTCTCCTTTTTTATTATATTCACCATCTTTCAAAAAAAAAAAGTGTATTATAATAATCTATTGACTTTAGATAGGTTGAAAGTGAAATGAAAATTAAAGGTAGTAAAGTTTTTTACGAAAGCGTTGAAATATAGAACATTGAACTTTCGATTATTCCTTTAAATCATGTTTTCTGATATAGAATATCCTCAAGAGATGCAACTATAAAACATACTTTATGTGATGTCAGAATAGAGCCTACTAATAAAAATGCTAAAAAAATAAAGAAAGTAAAGTTATATCCTAAATATGCAAGAAAAGAAATTGATGTAAGATGATAAATAACAAAGCTATACGAAGATATGAAAGGAAGTAACACTATATTTTCAGTTATCCCTTTAAATCACATTTTTTGCTACAATCGATCATCCAAATAGGCAATTATAGAGCATACTCCATATGACACCAGAGTAAAACCTACTGAACCAATGTTCTAAGACTAGAACTAAATAAAAGAAAGAGGAAAATAAATATGGGTGATTTTAGAGAATGTGCAAAGTGTAAAAGGAATATATATGAATTAAGGCTTCAGCAAGGAAATGTTAAAGACAGAAAAGGAAGAATGAGCTTCCTAACTTTCAAGGAGCGACGGTTAGGGGTAAAGGGTTCTGCCTGTAGCCTTAACTCCGACCTTTCCTTTCTCTCTGTCGCTCTTCTCTTTTTCTCTTTGTCACAGATTCCCTTTGAGTTCGAGCTTCATTCTTTTTTTTTTCTTCTTTTTAATAACAGAGCCCTTTTTAAGTAAGTGTTTAGGAAATGGATACATAAGGATATTTTAGTAGGTTCGATTTTGCCAAGCCTCGGTTTAAAGGTTGTTGACTTGGCATGGAGTAAGGTTTGGAACAAATGAAGCAAGCTTGAAGGGCATTGGAGCTGTGATTGGTTAAGCACAATAGAACCCCGCAACCGGCTAGAAGATCTCCGATTTTGATCAAAGTCACCCACGTGGTGGCTGGTTTTGATCTAAGTCGGCCATCCTATGACCACAATACCAAAGTTGGCTATACTTTAGTGGGTTTTGAATTGGTAGTTGTAAATGGGCTAATTTGGCCCATCAATTGTCTACTGGACATGCTTTCAACCATCGTGTTTTGACCAGAGGTCAAATGGTTTCAATAGCCAGACTTAATTTTTGTTCTAAAGTGGAGTGTTTATACTCATCTAAGTAATTAAGGAGTCGCCATTAGCTAGAACAAAAAAAGTTCAAGAATCTATGATTGACTAGGATCCATATAGTCACCCAAGTAACAAGGATTTTAAAGAATCCTTACCTTGAATGACTCATGGATTGATTTATACCATAGGTTCTGGGCAATGGTCTCAGTTATAGAAAATGGAGGGGTTCGACACTTTTTCCACCCATGTAAAGCAGGATTTCTACTTTGTCAAGGTGTATGTTTTTAAAAAGGGATTCAAGAAACTTCAAACAAACTAAAGAAATCAAAATATTATAATAGCCTATAAGGCCTATATAAATCGAGAAATGAACTCAACCATAGCAAGCGTATGAACTGACAAGAAAGTAGGATAAGAAGGTGACACTAAACTTTTTGTTACTCCTTTAAACCGCTTTTATTTGATACAAAGCCTACTGGTAATAACATACATAAATAAAAATGAAATTAAAATATTATGACAATGTGAGCAAGCACTTTAAATTTGTTGGGAGTATGTGGATAGGAATAGGGATTGACCCTTGGCTAGATACTAGCAATTAACTTTCTCTATTAAATAAAGGAAAAAAAGTAGAGGTGGTTTAGAAAGGCTCGCAGATGGATGGAGAAAAGGAAGCTTGTAGATGATCCGACGGGCTTTCCTCCTAAACTCTCTCTCAAATTTATCATTTCTATTTTCTCTAGCTCATTGTCTAAACCATTTGGACTCGCTCTTCACCTTTCTTCTTCTTCTTTTTGTTTTTCCTTTTTACCTTCTTCCGTTTTTTGTGTGAGTGCGGGAATACCCTTAAATATGCAAAACCAAGTGATCCGGTGGTAACACGTAGTTTGGTTCATTTTTGTCAATCCTCCAAAAGGGGTACTATTGAATGGGCATTGAGTAAGGTTCGGCAAAACCAAACAAAAACTAATAGGGAATGAGCATTTGATTAATCTAATACAGCAAATGATCGAAAACAACTACGTGATAGCGAGTTTTGATCAAAATAAACCACCCCAGTAGCCGGTTTTGATCAAAACTAGCTAAGGGGTGGCCGGTTACGACAAAACTGACTACCCTGTACCCGTGAGATCAAAACTGGCTACATGGTGGTGGGTTATGAGCCGTGTTTCATGTGTGCCACCTTTTGGACCGTCTGTTATCTTTCCGACATGCCTTTACGTGTGTAAATGATCTGATTAAGGTTAATGTGAAGCCAATAGCTGACATTTAGCCATTTGTCCAATGAATGGGGTGTCTACTAGTCCAAAAATTGAAGTAGATAAAAATTTCCCGTGAATCACACAATAAGAAACCGTAGTCATTTAACCCTCTTTGTTAAAATCTTTTTATTGTTCATTCTATTATTTTTTGACCATCCAACTTATTGATAAGGTCAAACAAATAAGATAAAATGAAAAGATATTTATGATGAAGGATTATTGGATGGAATATAAAATCACAGCAGTGGCCCCACACACAACTATAGTGGATTACCTATCCAACTATCCCCTGTGATGTGGCCTGCTTGAATTTTCGAACGCATTGTAAACATGAGACAGTTGACCACGAAACAGATTGGCTGGCGACCCAACACCACTGATCTTATGCTCCATGCGGGCATGATGCACATGTTTTATTCACACCATCCAACCACTTTAGTAGCTCATTTTAGTACATGAGCTTAAAATTAAACTATAACCAAAGCTTAAATGGACCACATCACAAGAAATAATAGGGCTAACTACATACACTGTTTAAACCTTTGTATGGCCCACCATAACGTTGGTTTGCTATCTAACCCATCGATAAGGTCACATAGAGGATCCTTACTCTTGCTTCAATGGTAAACCCTCTGGAGTTTCAACACCCGGTCAAGGGTCTGAGTACCCACATGTGGTGAAATCCCACTACGGCATTAGTGTGCGATTTTTAAAAAATAAAAATTTAAAAAAAAAATAAAAAAATAAAAATTACAAAAGCCTATATAAAGGAAAACACACATGGTAGCTTGAATTTGTGGCATCCAAGAAGTTTTTAATGTTAGGCACTGAATTTCATTTTATTTTATTTTTTTCTTACGATACGGTCCACTTGAATTTTAGATATACTTTATTTTTTTAACTCATGCCTTAAAAAAACTTACGACTTAGTAAAAATGGATAATTGGTAGGGATTAAACACACATCATGGTGGACCCCACAGAGTCCCATCGCCAGGGCTGTCGGAAATGTTGGTCACCACCTTGTCCATTTACGCGTGAATCTCCTGCACGTGCCCCTTGGATTGCGTCCTGCCCTGCCTGGAAAGATTCGGTCCAGGGCTTTGTGGGCCCGCCATGATGCATGGGTTTTATCCGCTTATTCAGGACATTTTAAGGTCAGAGACCAAAAATGAGAGAGGTCCAACCGTCCAAGGCTGGAGTGGACGACGCTGAGATGATAATAAGCCCCACCGATGAAACCTTCCTAGGGCCCACCGTGATGTATGCGTGCCATCTCATGTGTCCCATTTCCCCAATTTCCCCTCTCATGTGTCCCACTTAACCTTTTGATCTGCCTCATTTCTGGCTAAACGTCCTAAAATGATATCTCAAAACGGATGGACGGGGTGGATTTCTCCCAAAAATCATTGTAGGCCACACCTTGCATCCCAGCGCAGGAACTTCCAGCGAAAGGCCGCGGTGCCTGTTTATCCTTCTAACCGTCCATCTTTTCACATGCATGAGTCACACGTGAACCGTAGAACACTGGCATTATCGGGTAGAGATTTTTTTAAAGTGGGGCCCATATAATAAGTGAACAGGATTCAATATATATGTACCACCACTGCACGTTTGCAGATTACTACCACTGTACCAGGAGGCAGGAGCAGCTGCAAGAAGCCTTCCTCATTCCTTTTTTAGCAACTTTAACTTGGTAAATTACAAAGTACCATCGTTTGTGAAATTACCGAAAACCCATCTGAGCTGTTTCTTCCAGGAAAGGCTGTGTCCTTGATGGAATCCAAAGCGTGTATATTTTATATTCGGTGGGCCATCTCATGCCGTCAGTTTAACAGTCACGTTATAGAATTGGATTTTAATGGCTGGATCCATATCGACAAACAAACAGACGATGGAAAATAAGCAACGGTATAAACTCAATGTGTAAAATCCAATTCCATGTTAGGATGGTCCACATACCAAACATTGTGGTGGACACTCAGCTATTAAAGGAGCCTGATGGGATCTATGATCTTAAAAATTGGGGCTTGTTTGGAGCACCTGGCATCCACGATCAACGGTTTGGATCGCCTATCAATGTGCTGGATGGCTGTAACTGTGTTATCTCCCCATGATTATACCATGCACTCGGCCAAATTGAAAATGTGATTTGTAAAATATTATAAAAAGGAGGTGCCTTTAGTAATTGCATCTTTCTCTTTTTACTTTAGCCTTTTACTTGAATTATAGTTGCAGTCACTCGCGTGTACTTTCAAATTTCACGCGCCTCGAACCTGGAAACTAGGCCCACTTAATCAAGATCAAAACCGTTATTCAGTCGAAAATAATAATAATTTAGGTAGTTCATCGAAAAAATAAAGTCTATATCATTATTATGTGGGCCATACTTATTCAAAATAAATTAACGATTATAGATATTGACCACCTGTTTAGATCTTGCGAACACGTGCAGCCCACTTAGTTACCTCTCCATCAGGGTTTAGATGGATGTAATGTAAACAGAACCAAGGGATAGGATAGTTACACACGTGTTGATTACCTCACGTGCGTGGCTCTTGAGCTTCCAAAGTGAATTCGAGCGAGTGCAATGACCCGAGTCTCTACTTTTAAAAGGTGATCTTGGATTGGTCGCCAAAAAAGCTGTCCTGGGCTTTTTGTTTTTTTAAGATGGGTTGGAGGGGACCGGAATCCTCAGCAACACCCATTGGAGGAAGAGCGTTCAACGCCGTAGATCTGGGGTTCCAATGTCGTTTTTACAGAATCCACTCCGTCCATCGGTTGTATAAAAAAATTTAAATGTTTAATAATAAAAATAAGATAGAAAGTACTCTAGTAAGCCACACCAAAATAAAAAGTGGAAATAAGGACTCCTAACATAAAAAAATCTTCCTGGGAAATACGAGATGTTTATATTCCATCAAATCCGTTCATCAGATGAAAAACACAAGGATGAATAAGAAATCATTAAATCCAGACAAAATTCAAAGTAATTTGAGCCACAATAATTGATTTTCCATGGATTGGTTTATCTGACTTTTGCATCGAAATTTTTTTTTTTTAATACGACATGATATGATGTGGAAAAACTGATGGACGGAGTGGATGTTGCATATACATTACAGTGGGCCCCACGGAGTTCGAGTGTTGCACTCCCTCCCCACAATATGTGTTTCGGAGGATTACGGGGTACAGCTGTAGCTCCGGATCAGGTTCGAAGGCTATAGAAACAAGAATGCTAAAATACATAAAGTTGCACAGAACTTCTATACATCTCTCTACTCATAGTACACATAAGAGAACATTTACGGCGATCACTAGCGTTGATCTAGTGAATAATTATAAGAAAAGTGTATGGAAGTAGTAAAAATATAAAAAAATCTATTATTTATTATTTAAATATGGACCATTGATCTAACCTTACTTACAGGCCTACCATTGCACAGCTGGCACTAGTAGATCAAATTGAGTTTTTTAGATATGAATATCGACTTGATGGTCCACCATAAAAACGGTTTGGATCACTGAGATTTTTTCCACGTGTACTGAGAGACGGAACTGCTTAGAACTTCCACGCAGCGGCTTGCATGCTAGCATTTCCTTTCTCAACCCAGCAGCCTCATAGCTTCGTTGTCCGTTCTTATCCGTAAGGGGGGATTTATGATCCTCGACCGAGGATATCAACGGTTGCACTAGGGTTTTCATTTTGTTATACTTGGGTCAAATTTTCACTGATCTAAACCATTGATCTGTCTCAAAATGTCCTGGATGCATCATTTCATGAAAAAAAAAAATCATAATATTTTTTTATTTTTCTTATTGACTGACTTCAAATGGACCGTTAAAAAAGAGATATGCGACACCCAAATCAAAATAGGACCAGGATTGTCGGGTAGGATCTTTCAATAGGAGATATCATCTGATCATGGTCAACTCAAGGTTGGGTCAAATAAGGGAATGGTTTGGATCATTTATCAACGGTCCTACTTGGCTATGCTAAAAAAACAAGTACATCACATGTAGGATCCTCCCAGCTCTGAATTCGTGATCCTCGTTCCCGAGGAAGTGCCCACCACGCAATGCTTCGGTGATCTTGGCGCTCGTTGTGGACGAAACCATTCGAAAAATATTTTAAATTTGAAAATTTTAATCACCCAACATTGGCCTTTCCCAATTTAATGTGGACCTTTGTTTTATCCGTTCTTAACCACTTACTCTGGAACATATTTTAGGAGGTTGGGATAGTAGTTGCCATGTGCCCAAGCACTTCTACCATTGTATATGCTATTTTAGACTAGTTATCTTCTATGTTGTCATTGTGCCAGTAGGGTCTATGGAATCACACAAAGAAGTAAGTAACCAGACAAGTGATAATTATGCCATTATGCTTGTGTATACTGTTTTACACTTGATTTGACATGGTTAATTATATTAGATTAACATGTGATGACACTTTCATATGGAAGATCTTCATAAGACCCTTGCAACATAAAGGATTGGTAGAAAGCCAATCTTGAAAAGTTAAGGTGGTCGTCATCATGGAACATATGTTAACATGATTAAAGGGGATAGAGTCAGCAATTATCGTACGAGTGCATGGTAAATTAGGAAAAGACCTTAGCTTATTTAATAGCTTGGAAGACTGGGCACGATCGCATGGATAGCGTGGTGATTCTTTTCATCACGCACAATGAAATGTAACTAGCCACGTTCACACGATCACATCATCATCTCTACTCCAACCCACTTGGTCTAGTTAGTCTAAGTGTATGCACGATGGCTCGCCGACACACCAGATCTTACCCATAAAAAAAACTTGGCCTGGCTAGGCTTTGACTGCTTCATCAAGTAGATAAGTTAAGGTAGACTTGTTTGACTCGAGCCATGACTTGTTTTATACGTTACATCATCACACTGCATCCCATGCACAATGCATCATCTTTACATAAGAACTACTCTAATCCCTTATACTTTGTTTTGTCCTATGAAGTAGAGACCGTACACTTATACGGTGCATAGAGGGTACTTCACACCTTCCATCTTTGTAATCGCGTTTCGTTAGTCAAAATTTTCAATCACATATCAAGTGTCATTTTAGGACAAAGAATCCAACGATTTTCTCTCATAAGGTTTATACAGGGTATAATTAACTGTAGAAATTTGAGTAATTGACTAGTGGTGAATCCAAGTCAAATATACAACACCCCAAGTCACGAATATACTGCGAAAGCCCCGAAAGTACCCATGTGCGTTATCTGCTCACGATCCAACATCTATAATAATCTCACAATAAGCGACGAACAAACGATCATCGTAGACTGCAATGTCTCGTTATAAAGCTTGATTATGGTCAAGCAATAAACAAACAACCGTTCGACACCATGGTCATCTTGACACAAAGCCTGATTTCATATTGTACGATGAATAAATTATCCTTTTTTTTTTTCTGACTGTAAGCATTCATATAATATACTAATAATATACATATTTTTAAATTTAAGTTTGTGTTACTTTTTATCTATATTGCATTATTGTTGAACTATGATCGTTATCACAAATTTAGTTGAAAGTTCTTTCATCTATATGGGAAAAAGTGTTAGTGCATTTATTTGTACACCTATTTTATCAATCACGTGAGTTCTTATATCATGTAGTTGGTTGAGCACTTGAAAGTTAAAGACCAAAGACACAAAAGGATATGGAGCATCAAGGAGATGTGACCTACTGGTATTCGACACTCCTGCGCTTGTGTATCCAATCGGTTTAGATGTTGGAGCATCTCCTAGTACCAAAAAGGTTCTGGGACTTTCACCTAAGAATATCCTACATGCCCACAGTGCTACAGTTAATATTTTCAGTATCCAATCCAGTCATCCACGATGTGCCTTGGAGGCTACGGCCCTAATGTTGCTAAGGCGTACAATGATCATGTCACACATACACACACATGCGAGATGCATGAGTCACACCGACCAGTCATGCAACAATCCTGCACGTACCGCGTGATCATGTGGGGCACTCCATCTCACAAGGAATCCCGTAAATGTCTCAGCCCAACGGCTTATGCTATGATCAAACATTTCTCATATTAAGCATACATATGATGCGTATGGGCATGAATTATGGAGTTATAATAAGCATGTAATATGGTGATGAACTATCCTTCCAATGAGGATGGGCCTAAATGGCCTATACACAAGTATGAGCTTATCAATGGGCTTTAGGGAGAGTTATAATGCGGACATTTAACCAACATTATTCTTACAATGTGGACGTTAAACCATCATTTCTCCCAAGGCATGGCCCACCATAAATATCATTATATAACCCATGGTGGGATCACACGTTACAATGGACATTATATACATCTCATTGGGCCTCGACCCATGGACCTCAAACACATCAAATGGGCCGCATCACATGGGGCTTATGTATATCATGGTGGGCCTCAACCACAGGCCTCATATATCACATCGGGCCTAATCAAATGAGCTGAGTTGAATGGTTCAAATACAATTCATCTATTTTTAGAAATCAATATAGAGTATTGTATAAAAATAAACCATATCAAAAGATCAACTGGACCATAGCATATCTAATCGTGATGATAATGATTTCCACGGTTAAATTCTAGTGGGCCCCATCATAGGGTTTATTTCTCATCCAGTCTATTCATAAGGTCACAAAGACCTGGATCTATAGGGAAAAACACTTATCATATAGGTCTAAACTTGGTAGCCCAAGGGATTTAATGGTGGACATTCAAACCCACTGTTTTCTATAATGTGGTCCACTTGTTCCTAGATCTGTCTCATTTTTAGTCTCAAGTTGTAAGATGAGCTTACCAAGGGGTTGGACAGTTTGGATGCAACACATGCATCATGGTGGGTCCCATAGATGGGCGGTGTAGATGAAGCCGGTGGGATCTACAGAACTTGGTGACGCCACTACAGCAACTATGTAGCTGGAGTGAGGTACACCAGCCATCCCACTCTCACATGGGGAGGTGTCGAATACAATACACACATCAGTGGGTGCCATGTGGGGCCCACCATAATGTCTATCTTCCATCCAATATGTTAATAAGATTACACAGACCCAAGTGAAGAGGAAAAACAAATTTCATAATGATCCAAAACTTCTGTGAACCAAACAGGGTCTTAATGGCAAACGCTCAATCCTCATTGTTTCCTATCGTGTGGGCCACCTGAGCGTCCCATATACGGCTGATTTTTGGGGGCCTACTGCTTAAAAAGGGGCCCCATCAATGCACGGTGTTGATATCAATGCACATCACTGTGGGGCCCACAGTTGGGACCCACGTCCCTGCCCACCATCCTCAATGCAGCAGGACGTGGGAATGGACAACGTGTATTAGACCCATACTTCAAGGTAGGGCCTGCATAAGTGGCCCACCCAAAAATCTTAAATATAATACACACACACACACACACACACAGAGAGAAACGCTCACCTGCGAACCAACGTACGAACTTTTTTGAGAACCCATCATACATGATGTGGATCCAAAATCTGAACCGTTCATGTGAAGCAGCACCTCGTAAAACCCCCTGGGCCTAAGTTTTACTTTGATTTAAAACTTTGATGGGCCATGAAAAATGAAACAGTTTCCTCCCTTGATTTGCATTTCTCTTTGCTATGGCCCATAAGAATCTTAGATCAGGGTGAAAATTCACCTCCTAGGGTTTCATGGGATTCTGCATCTTATGGACCATTCGGATTCGACTCCTATGACACGTGTGCAAAGGTGTGCACGTGCATAGGGGAGCATGCCTCTCTCTCTCTCTCTCTCTCTCTCTCTATATATATATATATATATATATATATATATATATATATATATATATATATATATATATATATATATATATATATATTGTCACTGCTAGTAGCATCGCACTGTCTGTTCACACTTTACTGAGCCCACGTCCAGTGTCCAGGGACGCTGGACAGACTGCTTGAATATATTATCAAGGTGGGTCCCTCATGGACGTGGCCCGCTTGATTGGATCAACCTGATGTGTGTTTTCTCATCAGCCAGACCTTCCAAGAGGGGTAGCAAAGTGGGTTGGTCCCCATGTTTGGACAACCATGGGTCAATTTGATGGACAGTTTGGACACCACATACACTCATTAAATGGGCCACAAAATAAAGGAAGGAGAGAGAGAGAGAGAGAGAGAGAGAGAGAGAGAGAGAGAGAGAGAGAGAGAGAGGTGATGATGGAGGGCTCCGCCACTACGAGCCCTCCCTTTCCATGCATTCAATCATACATCAAGTGAGTCCCAATACATGTGGGCCCACCAAAATAAAAATCAATGGTGGAGATTCCCTCTCCACCAAAATGAAAGGTCTATATGACCCCTTTCAAACTAGAAAGTAAACATCATGATGAAGTCCATGGAGAATGGCCCCATTATAAAATGATCATGAGAATCAAGGTAGGTCATCGGCCACATATAGGGTCCAGAGTGAGATACATACCATTAATCGGTAGGCCTCACTTGGCCCATCATAAAAATATGAAATCTAGGCCTATAGAAACACCTACTGTTCGATCTTCTTAGTCTGATGGAATGCCGATCTCCTTGTGTCTCACTTAGATGAAGGGTGATGAGAAATTAAGGGCTAGGGTGAAGGATTTTGGGATGAAAAGTAGGCCACACAACTCACTCTTTTCTCTCTTGGAAGTGCTTCGACGTGCACTCCTTTGCTTGCTTGGAAAATGTGAAGAGAAAGAGAGAGGGTAAGGGCTGTCGTAAGAGAGATGATGGGTGTGAGTGATGGATGTGAGGTGATAGTTGTACTTGACATGTATGAGTATGTAAGAGAAAGGGTGAGAGAAAATTGACTTTGGGGTTGCTCTTGTACTTGAGATGAGGTGATTGATTGAGTGATTGATTGATGAGACATGTTGTAAAGATTCTCTTATGATTGCAAACATACGGTGTTTTTCTCGAACTGAACGCGGGTTCACATCTCTTGGTCAGGGTATTGAATCAGTGAGTAAGACGTGGTATCGGAATAGAGGCGACGGTGCGGTCGTAATGGTACAAGTCTTGGATTAAGCCAACTCAAATCTACGAGAAGCGACTTAGGGTCACGCACAAATGTCAATTATAGGTCGCGGGTTGTCGAAATTCGTCGAAAATGATCGCGAAAGTCGACGGAATAGTACGGATTAGGATACGGTCCTTACAATCTTAATCCCATCAGCAGGATGTCGATGGGTCTTGAACGGACTGATCATGTTTTAATCGATCAAATTCAGGACTCAATTGATCAAAGTTGTTCAGAAACGTTCAACAAATTGTAACACTCCGGATTTTTACCTACCTGGAATTAGACGTCCTTAAGCGATGGGTTAACCATAATGCCTTGGTAACCTCTCAGAACCCAATTCCAAAGCCAAAGAAATTACTTAAGATTAATTCATTTAGAAATTAAGCGTAAGTTAGCTAGCGCTACGCTAGAGTAGCTGAAAAATTGTCCCTGAATGCTTTAAATACGTTCTGCAAGACCCAAAACTTTTAGAATCAATGATGCTACGTTACCCTAAAATCCAGGATCAAACTCTAAGCCCAGTTGTTCTGGAACCTGTCTGGAAACTCCGTATTAGATTTAGACCGTGCGTCGAAAGTCTGATACCTACAATCTTAGACCGTTATGACCGTTTAGCTGGGCTTGACAATCATTTCAAAAATCAAGCCCAACCGACGTGCAGAGGCTATTTCATTGAGCATGGAGTGAAGAGAGCGAGAAAAGGGTTAGATTTGAAAATTTTAATTCAAATCTGGCACGTGACTTGGCGCGTTATTATTAAGCGTTCTGACTGTCAGAATTCAGCCAAATTACACCCTCGAATCAGAAAAAATTTCTCTTTCATATCATGAGACTTGTAGACCTGATGTACGTGCGATGACCGCTGAACTGAAACTGGACCGTCACGTGCGATTTACGAACACTACTAGTCTGAAAATGGGATATGAGTAACATCCGGCGACTAAGAGCTTAAGTCAGATCGCGTTCGGCCAGGGGACCTCCTGAAATGCCTTTTTGGACCAGAACAGCTTCGATTTGGTTAGACCTCAAGTAAACATTGTTCCCAAGCCTAATTTGGGAAGCTTTTAGCTTATAAAAGGGATTTAAACACTCACTTTTCTCACCCATTTGAATTTGCTAGAAACCCTAGCTAGAGAGAGAGAAAAAGTGAGAGATTGTGAGAGAGAGTGGGAGAGATTTTTCTGCCACCTGCTGCTGCTACTGCACGTGCTTAAGTGACGTATTTCAATCACTTTGTTGGTGATTCCGATACTTTTCTAGGTAAGAAAAACCCTGTCCACTTGCTGATTTAGGGTTCCGTCAATTCAAATAGTAAACTAGCTGATATAACTTGTGAAATAGGTCGCCTGTTCGCCGTAGACGAAGCGTATACGCTCCGTTCGAATTCATATATATCTAGGGTAAAAGGTGCGAATTTTAGACGCTTTGATTGGCTGATTTCAACGCTATCAATGTCGTTTAATAGTAGATTATCGACGACAACGCCGTTTGACATGTACAACATGCTGTCCGTTTTCTGTTTCGTAAGCGTACGAGAAATATGAGATTTAGGGCATTTTAGTCATTTGTAGGAAATACTGTTTACATCTATATTTTGCTGAAATATTTGTCATGACTATTTCTCGCATTAGGATATTAGCAATGCGTGCATAATTGGTTTGGCGAAGAGATTCGCTCAAATGCGCACTTTGGGTCGACATACGCTATGTAGACTAAAGTGTGTAGACTAAATGTTTGTATAAATGTTTGTATTAGTATGTATTGAGTAAATGGAGTTGTGAATGAGTTTTGAGATTGAATTCTCTAGTAATATGCTAATGTATATGATTTCCATCATGTTGGCTATAGGTATTGATTTCATTATATATATGAAATACATGTGTTGGTTGATTTGTTTACTTTGTATGCTATAACATGTTGTCAACATGCTTGAATTTTTGTATTTCATTTCTGTTACTCACATATGATTACTGATGTTGTACACAAATGCTTGGGGCTATACGTTAGTCCAGGCAGTTGGTAACGAAATGAATTCGTGATTGGCTTCTATTTGCCACGAAGGACGCGTCGATGAATGCGAGTCATGTTTTGAGTTGGCGGCAGTGGTTAGGCCACGCGAAGTGTTTTATGCACTTCATGTCGTTTAACCTGAGATGCGATCGTACTAGTCGAGCCCGTCAAGTAACCTGACTGGCCATTGTATGTTCACCATATATGAGTCATAACTGCTTGAACCTAGGGTACTGAACTTATCATTGAAAACCCTATTAACCATGGTACCTTGATCCATAAAGACTCATGAGCTGGGCATGGTGGTATGGGACACCGTGGTCGAGCTGTCGGCCTACGCTGGGGCCACAAACCTCCCCGTAGTGACCAGTGAGCACCTATGACTCGTGAGAAGATTATGGTGGTATGGGACACTATATTCTTGCTGTCGGCCTACACTGATCAGGTGACAAGCCCTTTGTAGTGACCGCGAGCGTATTCTGAGTCTACGGGAGGCGACGACCCTTCCGTAGCAATGAGAGTACAGTAGGCCTGTATTGATAAGGTGATGGGGGAGCGGTGCAACGAGTGCGAGCAACAGCCTTGACAGCCCTTGCAGCAACCTACAAAATATACATCGTATGAGATTACTAGGAGTGACGACCCTAGACAGGATCTGTGTTGGGATTGATATAAGTAAGGTACCTTAGTTTCCTAATATTGCTGTATGAAAAGGACTAATAATAACTTGGTAATCATATCCATATTATATTGCATGTGTCTGGAAGATGTGGAGCACTGTGGGAAGAAAGCATGAGCGGGCGTAAGATAGTGTCGTATGAGGAAGAACGTCGGTGAGGGCATCTATCATGTCATGCCATATTGCATTAACAACAGAATTTAGGAATGTTTGGTTGATTGCTTTACTATTATCGCGTGACTGATTTGATAACATACTAATCTTTGCTCTATGATTCCACTGAGTTAATTACTCACTCGCACATTACGGGATAGTGTTCCGGACACCCACCAGACCCTATTGTGATTGCAGATGATGGCACGACCTACGAGGCGGAGCCGGACTTGATGATGACGAGGATGATCCCTCCTTTATATGTGTTCTGATCGACGAGATTACAGGGAGGTTGATTAGACACCATGACTCTTGTCATTTTATATTTTTAGAGCACTCATGTATATTCTTTTTGTTCACTTTTGGAGTATACATGTATGTATTTAACCTGGTAATATGTTCACACTCTAGAGACATACAACAGTTTATATATGTTATACATACTATCACAGTCTTCCGCTTGCTAATTTAACTGTCTCTGGAGTATGATATGTTGTTTCGGCTTAGTCTCAATCTTGTTTAATGCCATTCAACAGACAACATGTATTTATCAATATCTATGTTGCATAAGTGATGTTCTGGAACTCGGGAGTTGGGTTTCTACCCGACCCTCGATTTTCAGGATGTTACACAAATAAATGCATATTTTTTAGAATTTTTCAATACTATTTAATTAATCTTCAATCTCATTGAAGGGAGGTTCGTCGATCGAAGGCATCGCTCGATCGATCGAGAGAGCCATTTTTTACCATTGGAACTCGGTTCATTTATATAGCTGATTTATCGTTGGGCATTTTGATGAGTTTTGGTACAAAAGAAGCCTAAATGATTCCCCACTAATATCCCTCTCCCAAGACTCTATATTAAAGAGATTAATGCCCATCTTCTTGTGATTATTTACTATAATGAGCACTCTATTCTCCATTATGAAGGTGTGGATAAAATCCTTAAAAAAAAAAAAAGAGAAACTAGACACTAAGCCTAATAGTCAAATAATTGTCTAAACTCTCTATAACACCCATTTAGGTAAATACTGTAGGTTTACAACATTTTCATAAGTTGTAAGAGATTTCACTACATCCCTTGCCTTAGTCACTTCATTGGCACATCACATGCAAGGTGAACTTTCATAAGAGTTGAAGCGCTGACTTCAATAATCGGGGGAGTAATTGAGAAGCTAATTCATGCACAAGAGTATTAAGGAAGTATCTCAAGGTGCAAAAAAAGCACTTAATCTGGCGATTAAGCTTTCAATTGCAAGAATTCATATACTCTTTACATGTGTAGGATTGAGTATTAAGTTTGTGATCCAAACTCGCGTACGTTCTTATGTAGGCCACTAACATGGGTGAGTGCATATGTGTATGAGTTCTTGTATAAGCCTTCGATGGGAGTGTACATTTGTTAAATTCTTGTGTAAGACCTAAGCTCTTGTGTAGAGCCGAATTCACCGGATATGACTGTATATATTGGTCTCTGTAGGGGCCTCCGACATGAGTGTATGTAGGGAGTTGGATTGAGACCAGTTGTGATTGTTGATTAGCCGATAGAAAACCAACTAAAGTCTCTTGTGTGAGTCATTAACACGGGTGAAAATGTGTTCCTCCTATAGGAGTATACACTTTTATAGGTTAGATGTAAACCCGATTTAAAACCTCAAATAGTGAATACTAGTACACTCGGGGAGAGTGTATTTCACGTAAGTAAAGCAAGGAAACTGAACCACTATACATGTTTATGTTTGCGATTGTCATTTGACAACGATTTTTTTCATTGTTATGTGGTTGATCAGTTGGATTATTGAATACTTGAATTAAATTATATGCTAGTGTAACACCCTGAATTTCGAGAGTCGAGTAATGCTCGACTCTCGATGTCCCGGTGTCACTTATGCTTAGCGGAAGTGGACGATTTTGGTTTTTAACTTACTCGGTATGTGAGCATTCGAGAAATTAAATGGATAGTACAAGTACACTGAAATAAACATAACTTAAGACATGACTAGCTAGAGGTGGGCAACATGGACCCGATCCGGCGGATCCGACCCAATTTGACTTGAATCGCCCTGATTTGAACAGAATTGATGGCCTGGATCGGTCAGGTTTTGGTAGGATCGGGCAGATCCGAACGATAATCGGATCGGGTTCGAGTAAATAACAAATCCAACCAAACTGAACCGAAATCTGAACTGATTGAATCCGAACCGGACCGACTGCAGTAACCACTAAATTATAAGCTTTGCCCCTCCCCTATATATATAGCATAAGCCTAAGACAAGGATTGCGTACTACCCCTGCTAGTCCCTATCTTCAAATGGGCAGTTCTGTGGGTGGCCCCACCATGATGTATCTATACATCCAAACCATCAATCCCTTTTCTCATATTATTTTAAGGCATGAACATAAAAATGAGGCATATCTAACGCTTAAGTGGACCACACCAAATAATAATCTTGGTTGCATTAAAATGCAGAAAGCATTGAATGTCAGTTGTATTAAATGAAAGATCATCACGATGTGGTCCATTTGATCATTGGATCTGTCTTATTTTTATTTTGATGCCTTAAAATAATATGAGAAAAGGGATGAACGGTTTGGATGTACAAATACATCATGGTGGGCCTGCCCACAGAACTGCCCGTTCGGAGCTAGGGGTGGGCAGGGGTAGTACGCATAGTTGTAGGCACGTGTCGTGCGAAGATGGGCACTGACGCTCCTCGAGCTCCAAGTTGTACGAATGGTTCAAAGGAGATCAAAGTTATATGGGCCCCACAGTGATGTATTTATTATATCCACACCGTTCATATAGTTTTAGAGATCGTTATAGAGTATTATTCAAAAAATAAATCATATCCAAAGATCATCTGGACCACACTACAAATAGCAGCTGAGAATGATTTTGCAAGTGTGGCCCACTTGATAAACAGATTTATCTTATTTTTCGTCTCAAGCCTTAAAATGAGCTCGCGAAACGGATGGACGGTTTGGATATAACAAATATCCCAAGACATGATATATAACATGAACTTATAGAACTTGCTAACATGAAAGCTTATGCAACACGTTACAGCTGCTGTGACATTCACAATTGTAATGCCTAAACCCTAAACCCTAACGCCTCGAGCTCTGAGTTGTACGAATGGCTTAAATGATATCAATGCTGCATAGGCCCCATAATGATGTATTTTTTTTTTTATATCTATATCGTTTATCCATTTTTCATGATCATTTTAGATCATTTAGAAGAAAATGAATCATATCTAAAGCTCAAATGGACTCACACCAAAGATAATAACAAGGATAATGATTTTCACCGTTAAAAAAGTTGATCTGAATCGCACCTAACCCGATCCGACTCGGTTTCCCTGACTAAGTCAGACTCGGTTCGGGTAGGCCAACCATGTGTCAGATCGCATCGAATCGTATGTCCCGGACCCAGTCCCAGATCCGATCGAGTTCGGGTCAGTCCAGCTAGATTTCGAACCGAATCGGGTTAGACCCAATCCGATCCGACTCGGTCCGATGCCCACCTCTATGACTAGAAAAATGATGAGTTTACGTTCAATGTAGGGGACCATGTCACAACAAAATACATACAGTCTAAAAAAATACAAAATATCCCTACTTAAGGCCCCATCATTAGCCCTAGGGCAGCTTATGGCGACCTGCCCAACAGTTGAAAGTATGAGAGCTCCTCCTCGACATTTATGATCGCCTCATCCAGCGCATCGGGCTTTATGATACCTGCATTTAAGATAGGGTCTAGTTGATGTTTTAAAACATCATCCCAGAGTAGGAGTGAATGATTAACCCAATGGTTCCATTAACATCAAGTTACATAAGTTATCAATTCGACATACACAATTAATGAAAAACAACTAAGCATACGATCTATAAATACTCTTGTTAATGCACATGCATGCTGTTATGATATGATGCATGCCTAGTAATCCAACACTCCTATAGTGACTTCGTCTTATGTTCGCAAATGACCAATACTCCCTCATCTCGTGACCTCAACTGCCGAGTCGCCACATATCTAATTAAATGCGACAAATGATCATGTTAGCATAATATTTAGTTAAGTTCTTTCGTCCAGCCAGATTGGAAAAACTGAGGCATTCCCATGAAATCAAAGGCCTTACTCTGATCGTGAGGCCCATGGCGGCCGTAGTGACTCTCTGCTTGTGACCCTTAATCATCTAGGTTCATTACTCCCAGTTGAGCTCATACGATAGACATGATTTAAATTAGATTGCTCGCAGTCACTAAGGGGGGCTCCTCACCCCAGTGTAGGTTGACAACTCAAATATAGTGTCCCATACTATCATGCCCGACTCTCGAGACTTATGGATCATATAAGTAATGGTTGTAAGTGGCTGTTTCAGGGCCTTGGGTGTCCTAAGTTCAAGTGGGTGTGATCATACATGGTAAACACACATGGTTGGCTAGTTAATATACTAATTCGCCTGATTCAGGCGAACTATGACACAACCGGTACTGGATGCTAGCATCCTATGTAGTCCAACTATTGTCGGTTGTCCGTGTTCAACCTGGATCGGTCGGATTAACCCCGGGCAGCCAACCCGATAGGGCTGCTCGTATGTCTTTTGCAATTTGCTTGCCAATCCAATTGACCAGTTAGTTAACATTTCATAGCAGGTCACATACATTACTTATTTTAGAAAATTGTAGACATGCATGACAATAAATTAGGGCATTCTAATCGAATTGAGCATTATATCAGACATGCAAATACATTGCCCAAATCATCATGGACTTCACAATTATCAAGCAATTAGTTTCATATGTCAGAGAATAAAGTAAATCATGGACAATAGTTCAATAATTCTTTCCTAATTTAGCATGAAATCAAAGTTCGGCTACACTAAGCATGATTCGTAATTTCATAGAAGACGAACAATCAAAGGTTACTGCTGATTAACATGTGCATCATAATTTTTGCAACACAATCATTATTTGTAATATAAGTTCGATAATTAGTCACCTAAGGATAATGGTCCGTACCTAGAAATAGTCCGTTAAATTCCTAATGCCGCCTCTAGGATTCGGGTTTGTGGATTGGTGTATCGAAGCTCTACGCCGATGGGATTAGCTTGTAAGGGCACTTGTAAACGTCTAACAATGCTGAAATTTGAAGATGGCTAGAGGATTACCTCTTCCTTGTCGCGGGGCTGCCGCTTATGATGGGCCGTGGTGGTGATTTTCGATGTGGGTCAGTGGTAGTGTGGAAATCCTTCGAAATAGCTCCCCAAGGAGCTCCTTCTTCCACTTTTCCCTACTTCCTCTCTCCCTTGCAGCTGGAATTCGTATAAGAGAGAGGGAGTGAATTTTTGGGCCTTATATATCCCATATTTTATATCTAAACGGCCCCGGGGCTCCTTTTTCAAGCATGCATGCTCCTACTTGACTGAAATTTGGCCCATAAGCCTATTTTAGGGGCCCGTTGGCCCACCCACGCTATGGGACAGGTGCCCTGTCATATGATCCATGATTGGTTTAAATCGGGTGGAGATCGAATGCCTCGATCAGCCGCAAGGACCCTAGTTGCGATCGATAGCTATCAGTGCTCGATCAGGGCCACAGTTTTACGGATATGAGCATGAAAATATCCTTGATTCATAGCTCGAGTTTGGTCGCAATCTGACAGTTGGAAAGTCGCAATTTTACAAATGAGTGGTAGTGCGTATTTCACTTAAGTTTCAGATTCAGGTCTAGGAGAGTTGCCCGTTTCAAGCACTTCTTTCCTGCCCTAAGTTGTGCAGTTTAGGGCATCATCTAGGTTTACCATTCGCGATGGCCTCAAGCTCAGTGAGGCTAATATTCTCTTATAGTTTCGGACTTAGCGGGATTTCGACGAGCAGCCCACGTCATTTTTGTCTGTCGTAGCGGATTGTTGGGAGATCCGGCCTCGCGGCCCATTTCCAATTAAGGTCATATTTTAGTTTAACTATGTTTGTATCATCATCCTTTCGTACCTTGGTGACAATGACACCTGACGTCATTCATCTCTAGTTTTTAGGCCTCATACATGTGCTCCATGCAGGCTGTCGCACCCCAAACTCGGAAAACGGGCTTACAAAATTCTCGATCACTGAATCCAGCACCGACAGCCTCCGTAGTACCCCATTCTCGGATCCCGACACTCACATGCCAGATTTCGATCCTGGAATCCTACAAGGAGGATTTTCAATATAATTTTTTTTTTGTAATGGAGCATAACCACAAGCATTACCAAGTCACAAAACAACATCACTACATATTCACTATATTAAAAACTTTATGTACAATGCGGGAAGGGAAATATAAGATGATTAAGAGGCTCCAAAATAGACTGATGCACACTCCTGCCTCAGCTCTGTTGCTGTCCAATGCTACCTGCACGCAACTGTCGTGCATAAGCTTACAAAAGCTTAGAAGGTGGTGTAAGTGTGTGCACAAGGCAAGTGCCAAGTATATAATATCAGAGCAATGAGAAAATATGCGGTAAGTCCATGAATACAATTAGCCGTACCAAGGCTATGTGATGCAAGACATGAATGTTATCAGCTATACCAAGGCCATGCGATGCGAGACATAAATGTCATCCGCCATACCGATGCAATGCGAGGCGTATGTAGCTGAATGTCATATGTGACATACAATCCAAGAAATTCGGTACTCATCAAGTACACATATCAGTACAGTTCCTCTCTGCATATCACCGGAGTCAAGTACACTCCACACTGACTGTCGCCTCCTAGCCGCGCAGCCCAGCGAGCGAAAAAGACCTCACTATCCGCCTGAGTAGTAGTCTACCAATACCTACCCGGCTCGTCGATAGCGGACTCATTTACAAGCTGGTCAAACTCAGCCTAGCTTATAACCCCCTCACTCGAGCGGATAAAGCCACATCCCCTCTCAACCGACCACGACATAGTGAGAGATACGGCGTACTGGTATTCGACACTTGGGCGCTTGTGTATCCACTTAGTCTAGGCATTGAAGCAACTCCTGGTACCAAAAAGGTTCTAAGACTTTCATCTAAGGACATCCTAAGTGTCCATAGTGCTATAACTAAGTATTTTCTGTATCCAATACGACCATCCACGATGTACCTGTGGAGCTACAACCCTGATGTCACTAGGGTGTATAATGATCAAGTCACTCATATGCGAGATGCATGAATCACACCGTAGAGTCATGCAACAATCTCGCGCGTACCATGCGCTCATGTGGGACACTTCGTCTCATAAGGAATCTCGTAATGTCTCAACCCAACGGCATATGCTATTATCAAACATTCCTCATATCAAGCATATATATGATGCGTATGGCATGAGGCATGGAATTATACTAAGCATGTTATAAAGTGATGAACTATCCTCATAGCGAATATGGGCCTAAACGGCCTACTCACAATAAGTACGGGCCTATCAATGGGCCCTAGGGAGAGTCGTAATGCAGACATTTAATCAACCTTATACTTACAATGTGGACGTCAAACCAACATTGCTCCCAAGGTATGACCCGCTATAAAACATCATTACATAAACCATGGGGGCATCACACATTGCAATGGACCCTAAGGATATCCCGTTGGCCCTCGACCCATGGGCCTTAGATACATCAAATGGGCCGCATCATATGGGCCTTATATAAATCAAGTGGGCCACATCAATGGGCCTTATGTACATTGCAATGGGCCATAACCCCTGGGCCTTTGAATACATCACAATGGGCCTCATAACATGGGCCTCATATCTATCAAAGTGGGCCTCAACAATGGGCTAAAAATACATCAAATGGGCCTCATAACATAGGCCTTATGTATATCAGATGGGCGACACCAACGGGCCCCATCATCCCCCCATGTGTTGGATGACGTGGAAGTGAATATCAACTTATTAGGATGCTACTATGGCCCCTTAGAAATTTTGAACGGTGGACGTCATTGTCCACTACATTAAATGGTGGGGTCCACTTGAACCATGGATTTGACTCATTCTTTAGGCCCATGCCATAAAGAATGAGGCTTTCCAAATGGCCGGATGGCTTGGATGCAACTCATGCATCATGGTGGGCCTCCATAGATGGACCACATGAATAAAGCACATGGGCCACCTAGGGGCTTCCATTAGCCGTCCTTTGGCAAGCAAAAAGGTTGGATGACATGATAAAACACATACAATTCTGGTGGGTTCCATCGTTTGCTGGATGGTGGAAACCAAACATATATATATCACTGTGGGTCCCACGTGGGGCCCACCACAATGATTGTTTTCAATCCAGCTTGTTGATGAGGCCACACACAGACCTGGATAGATGAGAAAAAAATAAATATCAGATTGATTTAAGACTTCTGTGGTGCCCAAAAAGGGTCCTAATGGCAGACCTTAAATCCCCACTGTTTCCTATAATGTGGGCCACCTGAGCCATATATGGAGCTGATTTTTGGCGAGGGCCCACTTCAGGAGGTGGCCCACCGTATAAACGGTTTGAATATTGCACATACATCATGGTGGGGCCCACGGCAGGGGCCGTGGGTCCCTGTCTTCCTCCCGCCCGTAATGACGCAGGCGCTGCTTGCTACATATATATATATTTTTTATTTTTTTTAAAACCTGTTTTCTCAAGGTTTTTCACGTGTGGGGCCTACGTCGTAAGAATCCGTCTTGTCCACTACTTCCCATAGCCTATAACAAATCCATCAAGCCTAATATTGGGCATGTTTTGGCATGTAGTAAAATTAAGATGAATTTAAACAGTGAAAATCACTGTTTTCAAAGGTATAGCTCGCCCAAAAGTCGGATTGACTTCCTTTTTCGGCTCAACACCTTAAATGGGCTTGGAAACGGAATAGACGGCGTGGATTCCATTTATGTACTAAGGTGGGGCCTATACAAGTGGCCCACCCCATTACTTCCTACCAAGCTAATAGTTGTATTTACCATTTCCAACATCCAGCGTCCTTGGACGCCGGACAATCTGGTCTTAACACGTACAGTTAAGTGGGCCCCACCCATGGACATGGGCCACCCAAAAAGGGGTTGGATGGCATAGTAATACATACATCCTAGTGAGCCACACGACTACATCATCACACAAAAAAAAGGGAAAGAGAGAGAGAGAGAGGGAGGGAGAGACGGGACACGTGTGATGGAGGGCTCCGCTACTATAAGCCCTCCCTTGCATACAATCATACATCGAGTGAGTCTCAATGCATGTGGGCCCATCAAACCGAAAATCAGCAATGGAGATCCTTTCTCCACCAAATGTATGGTTTAGATGACCCTATTCATACAAGAAAAATAAACATTATGATGGGGTCTATGGAGAATGGTCCCATCATGGAATGATCATGAGGATTAAGGTGGTCCGTCGGTCACATCAAGGGTTCAAAGTGAGATCCATACCATCAATCGGTATGTCTCACTTGGCCCATCATCAAAACATGAAAAATTTATCCTAATAAGCACCCACCATCGATCTTCTTAGTTTGTTGAAAAGCCAATCTCCTTGTGTCTCACTTTGATGGTGAAGATGAGAGTTGGATGGCTAGGATGAGAGATCTTGGGATGGAAAAGTGGGCCACAAAAATCACTTCTCTCCTTAAAAATGCATGGATGTCCACCTCTTTTCTCTCTTGAAATTGTTGCTTGGAATTTGTGTTGAGAAAGAAAGAGAGGTGTGGTGGTTGTAAGAGAGATGTGAGTGATGGATGTGAGGTGAGTGATGGGTGAGGTGAGAGATTGGTTGACTATGGGGTTTGCTTGACTTGTGGAGAAAGGAAGCATGAGTGCTTTGTACTTGACATGAGATGATTGATGGGATTGATTTGACATGCTGTAGAGATCCTCTTGGGATTATAACAGGGTAGTATTTTTTTCAAAATAAATGTTTGTTCACATCTTCTGACCTGGGTATCGGACCGGTATGCGAGTCGCGGCGTTGGAACCGCGGTGACGGTGCGGTCGCAATGGTACAAGTCTCGGATAAGCCGACTCAAATCTATAGGATACGACTTAGGGTCGTGTGCAAACGTTGATTATACGTCGCAGGTTACCGGACTTCGACGGAAAAGATTGCGGGAGTTGACGGAACAGTACGGAGTAGGATATGGGTCTTACACAGGCTGCCTAAAGTCCTCTTCTGGCAGTTCTGCTAATGGACACTCTAGGATGTAGTGACAGCATGGCACGAGTGTTATAACTAGGCACTTAACTTGCAAAGCACACACAAGTTCACTCTTTATTGACTAGTTGCTTAATTGGAACATCATCTGTAATCTATGTGAATAGACTCACTTTAGCTTGAAAACCTTTGTTATTTTTTTTATTTTATTTTATTGGTAAATTAGTTTATTAGACAAAGAATTTTAATTGTTCTTAATCACCTCCTAGATCTTAGCCATAATTCTATAACTCCGCGAAGCTTCCACACATGTCAGGGTAAATTATTCCACGCAATTTAAAAAAGAACCAATCCAAATGATGAAGCCCCCATTTGTAAATTACACGATCTTTTATAATTGATAGTTGGATATACAACTGAACTATATGAACTTTGGTCTTTCGGTCTATTTCAACACCCGTGGTTATAGGCGTTCGGTTCAATTCAAGCTGCATTCGACTCTAGCATACCCAATATGCATGAACAAATTTTAGCCAAACACATGAATAATACTTGACGACATATCTTCCAAATGGTTATATTTTTTTGCTATTGGGATTTCTTTTTCTTTTCCTCTCATTTCTCACCTATAATGTAAGTATTAAAATTATGAGTATTATATTAATATCACAATTATAGGAGCTTGGAATTATGATTAAGTCCTAAAAGGGGAGAAGATTGAATATAACGTTTAAAAATATTTGTCAATTAAATTATATTAGTCTACATAGATAAGGTGAGATGGGTACAACCTCATAGACTAATACAAATATAAATTGTATATTTGAAATGATTAGTTTATAATATAAAATAACAATATCTAATGAATGCAATAAACCAAACATATAACATACAATCTATTCATGCATTTAGAATAATAAAGTATAAATAAAAACATAAAGAACTATTACAAACATAATAATGTATAGTGGTTCAATAACTTGCCTACTCTACTCCCGGATGACGAACTCAAACTTGACTTTTTTGAAATTTCACTATCTCAACTGATTTTTAATAGGTTTACCACAAACCATTATATCCCACACAAATACTAATATGTATACACTATTCGGTGGCCTAACAAGGTCTTATCATAAGTTTTGATCTTAAACTCTCGTTTAGTCCTACATAAGAACTAATCATGTACACAACCCTCGGTGACCTACATAAGTATCTACTCATGAGTTTGGATCACAAACTCTTGAATGGTTCTACACACCAAACACAAATACACCCACCGGTGGTCCACACAAGGACTCAACGAATAGTTCTAAATAAGAGCTAAATATGGACACGGATTTTGTAGCTTACACAAAGACTTTGACTTGAGTAAATGGACTCCAAACAAAAACTTTCACATGTTTGGATGAGCTCCTTGAATAGCATAAGCCTTGAGATGCTTATTCAATCTTGAATTGACTTCTCTTCAGCTCCCATGATCTTTGAGGTGGATTTTCTTGAGCTCCACTATCAGCAACCTTATAATGGATTTTTCTATTAAGAAGGCCAAGGTAACGGGAGAGTGGGATGGTGTATGAATTTATTAGAACTAGAGTTCAGTTGTTTTTAATAAAGGGGATTCATCTAATTGATCATCTTAGGGCTCTAGGCAAATGATTTACGTATTAAATCAAGGTCTAGCTTTAGAGGATACAAGAGATCATGCATATCTTATTTTGAGTTTGGAATATTTATTCATAGTGCTGAATCATAGTAGATATAACATGATCTCAAGAGAAATAAAGTCTAAGAGAAGGCATTAAGAGAGGGAAACACTTAAACTCTTGCTCTATAAACAAAATCATACAGTAGCAAATGCCTTAATGGATCCAATATATAAAAATTAGTAGCAACATATCTAATGATTATAAAGTGGCTACCTATTGGTTGAACCTACAGGCTGTCAATTCTATCGATAGGGGTAGGGAAAAACAGAGGGGTGATGGACTGTTTTCGACCCTGTTGGTTCAACTGATGGGGCCATCGATCGGATCAACACGAATTGATGGAACCATTAGTTAGACCAACAATTTTTAGAATCCGCCGTTTTGATTGCTAAACATTTTTAGTCAATTTCGATTGAATCGACAATTGTTTAGGTCGAACTGACAAACCCCATAACACCTCTAAAAGCTTAATGAACTTAATCAAAATAATTCTTAATGCTTTATGATGATTGATCAAGGATTTTCCTATTGAAAAATGGATCATTTAGAGGTTGAAATTTTAGGATTAAGGAGGTTTAGGTATAGGGATGCCAAGGCACTTCAATTTACCTATTTTTTCATGCCTTGATTGCAGCACGTGTTCAAGTCTTTGAATATTTTCAACTACCAATAAAGCTTAATAGACTAGATAACAAATAAACTCATATTATTGACAAATAAATGTACTTTATCCTCTCCCTTTTTAAAACTTTATTGTTCTCTCTCTTACTCACTCAATTACTCGCTTCTCCCAATCTCTTAGGAGGTGTTTGATTTTTAGGGTGTGGTGAATTCATAGCAAAATGGGTCATCATGACCCTGTCCATCATTTGACAGGTGGTGTAAATGTTTATAAGAATGAAATGTGATAATCACTCTTCGCATTCGATGATTTCCAAAGGAAATCCCGGGCGATCTTCTCGACGACAAGACAAGACCTTCTTCCTCTCTCGATGGTCCACGAGGGCATTTAACAAATGCACCACCTTTTATATAGATGAGTTAAGATAAACACGAACACCTCCCTTCCACCAAGACTCCATCACAGGTATGCCGAGGTTGCTTTCTACTCATCTTCCTTGTATGTGCACCCGACATGTACACCACATCTAACCGATTCTTCTTCTTCCTCTTCACAAGTGAGGAAAACTGTAGATATCACTTACAAGAATTCGGTCCTTAGGGCGAAACTCTTTCGCTCTCAACATTGTGTCCCTTCCACTCCACCTTAGTCGCAGGTACGTCTTTTGGGTTTGTCGATTATTATATGGGATCTTCGCTGGGTTATTTGTATGCTGACACTGAAATGGATTGTTTACGAAGACCACAGCTAACCGATTGCTCTTCTTCCTCTTCACAGGTATGGTTATACTGTAGTAATCGGCCTGAAGAATTTGGTGGGTGGTCGGAACTTTATCCTAATCACACCGTCTGTCTCCTGCACTCAATTGCAGGTAGGTGTTCTCGCTTTCTCCCAAACATGGTGTCTTCTCTCGATTTTTTGTAAGCATTGGCTGAGATGGACATAACATATAAACCATTTGGTCTTGGGTCTTTAGGAAAGTGATGAACGAATTTGATTCATTACCTCTCCCTACTAAACCACCTTTCTCATTTTAGGTCTGATTGACTGTTGGAGAGACTCTTGCGTCTCTTGCCAGAGACATTTCCTGATTGACTGCATATGGAGAGGAAGATCCAAAGTGTTCAGTGCCGGAACCACACCTAGATGCTAATTACAATACTAATTTTAATATAGACCCTTGTTCCGTTCTTTACCAACCATTTTTTTAGCTTATAAATGTGCATTTAGGATGAAAATCCAAAAGCTGGGGCCTGCCCATCTCAATGATGACACCAACATAATATTTCTAAAGATCTTAGCGACATTGCATTGGATATACAATAGTTATACGACAACCGTAGAGGTAATAATATCCCTCATCTAAGTCCCTCTCTGATGCAGAATGAGAATGCCTTTGGTAACACCAACGACACAGTTAATTCTAAGAAGAGACCGAGAGTGGAGCGTCCGGTTGATATGATTGGCAATGGGTTGGTGGACATTAGTGGAGTCATGAAGTCAATTGTGATATCAATCAACAAGGGGAAGAACTTTGGGCGGACGTCACAGATTATACTAGCTTTAAAAGAATTAAAGGGACTTCCGACTGATGAGGTGTTGTGGGCAACGTAGTTACTATCTAAGGAAGAATCATGTGGGGTTGCGTTTCTTAACTTCTCCAAAAAGAAGAAGATTTCATTCATCAGGATATTGTTGAATGGGGATGGACTTGACATATGAAAGGATTTGTTTTATTGGTTTAACCATTTTGGACATGTTTTAAGGAATTATAACATCTGAATAGGTAGTTTTTTTTGGACGAATTTTATATATATATATATATATATATATATATATATATATATATATATATATATTTCCAATGCAGAAATTTGAGCACAACACGAACACTACGACACAAGGGTTTGATATATGTGTAGATTAATCTTGAGCACATATTGTTATTTATTTGAATTACATGCAGGTTTAACAGATGCATGAAGTAAGTTGGACACTTGTTTCGGTCAAATAATACCCGGTACGTATCTGCTTGTAATTATGGATAACCTTACACTGATTAATGATTTATTCTTTTGAACAAATGGGCAAATTGTACGTAGTCTGCATTGGAAGAAAACCAGAAGTATATTACTCTTGGGAGGAATGCAATGCCGAAGTGACGAGTACAACCATGCTCGTTTCAAGTCATACAAGTATGTAGATGAGGCATTTAAAACGTGCATTGCATTCACCGATGAAGTCATACTGAAGCATGCTTGTGGTGGTGTTGATGGGGCGATGCCTAAGAGCACAATTGTTGATGATCATCTTGTCCATGGTTACCTCCCACCTGAAATACCGGCTCGTAGAAGACCATCAACAACACATTCAAGCCATCCTAGGAATTCAGTTGGCTGTAGCGGCTTTGATCATGACTCGATACTTTGTTATTGCTCATTGTATTTGGCATTGCTATCATGGTTATGACTTTTTAGATATTGCTATCATAGATCCTGACAATTTTATGGTCATATCGCCTAACAATATAGTGTAGATCCACGGACATTGTGTAATTATAAAGGGATGGTTTTTTGGTGGACTTTAGAATGTACAAGCTATTTACTTTTGGTTGCTAACTGATATTTTTTGGTGATCAACGTACATTAGTTTTGAATCATATGACCCATGAAACTGATCTTCAATCCATCGCACAAAACTTCATCTATGTGATCACGTATCTCTGGGATGCAATAATGGAGGATAGCAGCTGAGGAAGATCAGAAGCTGTAGTAGACTGGTTGGCTTTTGCTGTATGCCCTACTCTCCTCACAGGAAAACACCACAGGAAAACAATAGCTATTGGATATCCACCAACAAATCCTCCTAAGGCCCACTGTACTGTTTATTTGGCATCATAAAATGATATGGAAAAATAAATGGATGGCATGGATGAAACACATGCATCATGGTGGGGCCCACAGAGCACCGACCACCAGCCATTGGCTGGTGGTAGGGGTAGTAGCCAATCCATTTCCTGGTGTCCCGCAACTCAAACCAGAATAGTGACATCCACCTCCCTTCCATTCCGACCACTGTTGTATGGGCTATGGTCAAACAAGGGAAATAGCCATCATTGTCTATTTAGACGGATATCATGGATACATTTCACCCCAGATACGAATGCAAGTAATAAATGCTCCGAACACTGGCATTTACTGGATCCCTTCAAAATCAAACAGGCCCTTAGCCTCTTAACTCTTTTACTCTCACTCACACTCTACGGCTCTCATTCTCTCCTACAATGCCATAAATAAAATTTATATATTGCTCTTTCACATGTTTGAGTATGTATTCATTTAGAAGTTGTTAGTTGACTTGACATAGTCTTATATTTTGATAAAATTATAAAAGAAAATAATTTTCCTCACTTATAGTATTTTTACATAATTTTTTATCCCTTTATTTTATCTTTAATTTATTTTTTAATTTTCTTTTTAAATTATTTGGGAGACCATGGCATTTTACATGCCATTATGCCATCCTATACCATAAGCACACAATCTAATTAGATATCATAGGATTGCTTATGTCATTTGACAAAAATAGTCGCTGTTATCTCATATTGACGAGTTATCTGAGTCATGACTCGTAAGTGGTGAGAGGAAAAACTAATGGCTTAGATCAATAGAAAGTGGGCCCCACTTTATCTAGAGGATACATATAAGGATGTGAGTTGCATGTAGCTAGCCCACATTACATGAAGCCGGTGTGGCCCCAATTCTATGGGACCCACCACCATGTCCACGCCAACCGTTCATAAGGTGAAAAAGACAACATTTTGATGGTAGGCACTCAATCATCACTCTTTCTTGTGGTGTGGCTCACTTGAGTTTTGGATCAGACTCATTTTAAAATTCATATCATAAAATGATCTTATAAACATGATGGACGGAGTAGATGACATGCAGGCATCTCATTGGTGTCGGTTTGCCCCAGTGGGCCCAACTCACATTGGTACATTTATTTGGGCCGTTGGTCTTTCTGGACCCTCTGAATTCTCGTTGATTGTGTAGGATCCTACTCATCTCCAAATCATATAGTTTGATCGATTCCGTACACGTGGTGATGTGCTACTATGATCTAAACCGTTTATACGATAGGCCTCTATACAGATGGGGACATCCGTAAATAATTGAACATTGAACTGCTTTCAATATGGACCATTTTCTTCATCACTTTTTTTTTTTTTTTTTTTTGTGAGATTTTGATCGAATGGTTAGGATCTTCCAATATTGAAGATTTTCAAGGAAGGCTTAATCAAGTGTGCGTCTCATCATATCAACGGTTTGTATTATCGAACCATGGCCCACATGTACATTTGATGACGTGCTCTTTTTCCACTATCACCGTGTGATGGACGGATTTTGGAGTATGGCCCATCCTGTGATGGGCCAGCGAACGATTGTGATCCATGAAAGGTGGGCCGACCGGTCCGCATGATACTTGAGGATTTATTTATGGCCGTCAATGGACGTGGATTAGCTACTCACAGCGTCAGTAGCGACTGAAGTGACGTCACCAAGTTCTGTGGGCCCCATTATGATGTATGTGCTGTATCCACACCGTCCATACATTTGGAGATATCATTTTAGGGCATTAGCTACAGAATGAGGCAGATACAAAGCTCAAGTGGATCACCACTGGAAAAAGTGGGATTGAACGCCTACCATTAAAAACTTCTTGGGGCGGCTACAGAAGTTTTGGATCATGCTGACACTCGTGTTTTCCCTTTGTCCATGTCTGTGTTAATTTATGAACAGATTGGATCTGAAATAAACATGACGGTGGGCCACAGGAAAGTTTCAACGGTGGGAGTCACTGTTCCCACTGTTTTCTGTAGTGGAATCCACTTGAGCTTTGGATCGGCTTTCTTTGACTCAAGCACTAAAATGATCTCTCCAAATGGATGGACGGTGTGGATGCAACACATGCATAATGGTGGGGCCCACACAACTTGGTGACGTCACTACTATGAGTAGCTAATCAACGTCCGCCGTCAACGGGTGCCCGTTGACCCGACCTGATTTTAGTCGGTCCGGGTCGAATTTGTCAGATCGGTCTAGTAATAGTGGTGGGTTTGGGTCTGCCATTTGGACCGGGTAAAGAACGGGACTACCCGGGTCTGGTTCCACCATCCTGGACCCGATTAAGTATGCCAAGTGGGGTTTAGTTCATTCTAGTGGTAAAATTACTATTTTAAACATATATGTTGATTATTCTACCAAAGAATGAGGTTTGCCATACATAACACGTGTCAAACATCACACGTGTATGATCCAATCCATCCATTCAAGTGGGCCAACGACGTGAATGCCTTTATTTGAGATGGGCACGACCCAAACCAACTTGAACCAACGTCTAAAGAACCTATTCATACCCCAAATCCAAACCCCGGCCTGATTAGACCCCAACCCTTGTATTTAACACTGATAAACCCCACGTGTTTCAATTACATTATCCTTTGATGTTAGAGGAATTAGCTAATGCTAGTGCACATGACGGGTTGGGTTCGGGCCAGATCAAGGTCAGCCCAAGCCCAACCGATTTACTAAACGGGCCAAGAATTCCAGCACGAATCTGACCTGTGATTCAGTACCATTGGTGCTGAAAGTCAGGCTGGTTCAACCCGAACGACCCATGACTAACCCGACGTTTAATTAGGCTTGGGCAGGATGTTTCGGGTTCAGTCTTGGGCTTGGGCTATACAAACAACAATCCGATAAAACTTGGGTTGGGCTTGAGTTGCTCGAACTTGAACCCAATCGATATATAAGTTACTTATCAATTATAATTGAGTGCAGATCACCTGTGTTGAAGGCATGGGAAATTCAGCGCCATCAGGTCTCATTGGTCCACTACACAACATGACTTTTTAAAGAGTAGTTGTCCTATATTTTAGTTTTTTTGTTTTTTAAAAAATGAAGTTGTTTACGATTATATGATTAATAAAACCATTGGTACAAAAATTAAGACGTGTATTGAAATATAATAGACTTATGTAATAACAAAAATATTATCACGTATCCACCCGACCAACCCGACCGAGCCCGCTTGGGTGGGCTTGGGCTGAGAATTCCCAACCTGAGGTTAAGTTGGGTTGGGTTAGGGTTAAGGTATAGGAAACTTGGGTTGGGCTGAGAATTCCCAACCTGAGGTTAAGTTGAGTTGGGTTAGGGTTAAGGTATATGAAACTTGGGTTGGGCTGAGCACCAACCCGACCCGACCCAACCCAACCCAACCCAACCCACCCGACTTTCAGCCCAAGTGATCTGACCCAGCATATGTCTGTTATTTTATTTTAGGTTCACGATCGGGTCGGTTTGAGTCATCTGGTCCTTAATAGCTATATGGGCTGGTTCAATAGGTTGGTTACGGTTCATCCCAAAACCAACTTTACTTACTTAAACGATGACAATTTCTAACCCAAACTCAACCCGCTGCACCTATTTGGGTTGGCCCAAACCCACCTCAGATGTGGGTTGGGCCACTGAATCAACAGGCCCACAGGACCCATAGCCACTGCTGCCTAATGCTACTAACCTGCATGATAATCATGCTAGTACCAAATAGGCTAGGCTTGCCCTCCCACCTTAGTATGCACTAGTTAGATTTTATTCGTGGGCCCACTTCTGGTAGATTTATACTCGATTTGGCGGGCCCCCCGTGATGGATGACAGTCTGACTTTTGTTCAAGGAGCCAAAAATAGGTGGTTAACAAACTTGGATGAGGACCAAAGTTTTAAATTGATAGGATCTTTACATATATGTGAAAGATCTGAACCCTTTATCAAGAGGGCTCCACTAGATATCTTCCATGGTCTGAAAACCAAGTTAGTCAGGTCCTCGGATGCTTTAGGTTGTATCACTTAGCCGGGCCATAATGTAAAAAGTAAAATAACGATTAAAACAAATTTCTCCAATGTGTCATTTATTTTGGTTGTTGTAGCTCTGTTGTTTAGTTTCATGCTTCTACCATACAGGCTATTTTTAAAACTTTGACAATTGATAAATAAATGAGATTTTGACCTTGTTGTATGGTCAAATTCTCTAAAGGGATTCAAACCTTCAAATATTTCGAGGGTGACCTTCCGATAAGCCTTGGAAATTCTTTCCGACCAAAATATATGTCCTTGTCCAATTAGTTTAGTAGTTGTACGGTTTAGAGTGTGGAAGAAGTTACATATTATTTCAATCCCGAGAAAGTGACGTGTACGGAAGTCTTTTTAGGTGTGGGTAAGGCCGAACTCGTGGGGCCTGCATTGATGCACGTGTATAATCCATGCCACCCATCCTTTTTGCCGTGTCATTTTAGGGCTAGAGTCCAAATATTAGCCTGATCCAGAACTCATGTGGGCCACATAATAGAAAATAATGGTGACAGTGTCACCAACCGTTGAAACTTTCCAGGCTCATTGTGATGTATGTTAGATGTGGACAGTGCCCAAGTCAAGACTTTTTGAGCCCACAATGACCTAGCCAACAAGGTGGACGAAGCTGATCACTTCATTGTAGGCCTCAGGGTATGGTACCAATGGCTAGCATTTCATTTGGTAGTAAAGGAAGTGAACATATAACATGACAACTACGACCCATATAACATAGACAATTACAACTCATATAACATTATAACTACGACCTATATAACGGGACTACTACGACCCATACAACTACGTTCCATATAACAGAACAGTTATGACCCATATAACATGACAACTGATGTTTTATTTAAACCAACCTGATTTAAATTATTTTAAACTCGCAAGTATATGAATCAGATGTAGATACGGTACGTATTATGAGATCGTTGCCATGAAGACTGGTTGTCACAATTCAAATTTTATAATTCCTCTTAACTAATCTAACAAATATTTTAACTAGTGATTAAGTAAACTAAAAAATCAATGAAAAAGCAGCTGAGAACAAGAAGAAAAATTCAATCAAGGAGAGAACTAGGGCTTTTGAATCCACCCTTAATTATCGTAACCCTTATTTTACTTGTTGATTTACCCTAATTCAGATTGATATAAATTTATTAAATAAAGCACACTCTGTGTCCTTGGTCAGACACACAAGGTGTATAATTCCCTTAAAGCACAAGGATCAAATCTTTCCATCCATGGTCAGGCATGAATAAATGTAGATTCTTATTTTCTTTTCCGTAGGAAACCTGTTCATGGTCAGACATAAGCATACCTAGAATAAGATTCAAAACAACATCCACATCTAGACTTTGGTTAAGCTCATATATTGGAGAAGTATGGAGTTTTCATTTAATCACACTAGAAAAAGAAATAAATCAATCAATTACAGATAAAATTAACAATAAACAAGAGTCATTCAAATTAGGGGCTTCATCTCAGCCCTACCTAAAAAATAAAAAATTCATGGAATGGAACAATGATTCAATTTAAAAGAAGAAAGACATAATTGAGAAGAAACACCTCCCTTTCCAATCTCTCTCTTTCTCGCTCTTTTCCACGTCTTGCTCAGCCTAGCTTCCCAACTTCTCTCTCTTTCTTTACTTGTGTCCAACTGACTTCCTGCAAGTCGAGATCCTCTCCCAACGGATGCCCTCCTTCCAAACGTCCCCAGATCCCCCCCCTTCTCTCTCTCTCTCTCTCTCTCTCTCTCTCTCTCTCTCTCTCTCTCTCTCTCTCTCTTCTCTTGCTTTTATAGGCAACGAGGTCTGTGGATGCATAAGGACTGGAGTCGGCTAAAGACAAAAGGCGGTTGCGGAAGCTCTTTTTACGCATAGCGTGCGTAACTTCTTTATGCAGCCAAGAAGGCACGCAAAACAACACTACTTTCCTTGATCATTTTCCAAAAGAAAAACCGTCCCTTAGGACGTTTTTGAATGCTCTACATGATGGACGAATCAGATCTTCTATACGATCATAGCCATGATCGTGCAATACTGCAAAAATAGGACATCGTCCAGACGTAAAAACCGGACCTGCGCACTCTCCTTGCGTTGTGACGTTTGTGGGGCCCATGATCAGTGTCTGTTAAGAAATCCACACCGTCCATTGTCTTCTACTCGAAATTTTGGATGGAAATATCAATTTTGGATGTCTGTTATTTTGGCCCACTGATTCATTGTTTCTGTTGTCCATTATGTAGTTGAATGTGTGGAAAGCAATATTGCTGATCCATTGGATTTTCCTCTAGGCCCTGTTAATACAGCCTTTGGGCTTCAAATGAATGGTCCAGATCAGCCCTAGGGGCCGTGATGGTGGCCCGCAACTTCCCTCAAACGGACATCGTTCGTTCATTTACACAACAGTGGAAACGGAAACTTCCATTTTAGGAAGGAAGTAGGGTCAGTGCTTGCTGACCGACTTAGTTCATTTGGTGCACGGCTAGTGCACATGTGCACTATGCACATGCCACACAAGGTGGGGTCCACTACAATGTTTCTGAGGAATCCTCTTCGTCCATCCATCTCATCATCCCATTTAAGGTGTCGAGTCTAAAATTGAAGTATACCAGATATCAGGTGAGCCCCACTCAAGGAATTAAGGGGTTAATCTGTCCATTGGGCCACTTCCAGAGGTATCTAGAGCTGGGCATTTCATACTCGAACCGGTGGATCTAGCTCAATCAGACCCGATCCAACCCGATTCGAACAGAATTGATGGTCAGGATCGGGTAGCGTAATCTATATCCAAGTTATTTTCGGGTCGAATCCAGATAGGCCCTGTTCCGAATCGACCCGATTCGGAACCTGATCCGATTGGATCTGATTCAGACCGACTCGATCCAGACCGTGTGTGTGTGTGTATTACTTTTACCGCTCAGAATTTATGTTCGGTGCCAAAAAAATCCCGCCCAATGTATACCTTAGCCCGTCAACTCTCTCTCTCTCTATCTCTATATCTGTGATTCTTCCTCTGTATCCATCTCTTTATCTCTGTTGAAGAAGAAAACAAGAAGAAGGTTTTGGAGCTTGGATTCCTCTACTGGAGAGATATATTGAGAAATGATCTATAGGTATATGTGGAAGGGAGAAAGAGGGAAGGAGAAAGAGAGTGCTAGCTCGATCGAAGTGGTTAATGAAGCGGTTTTTGTGGGTTTGATCATGAGGTATCTTTTATATCCAAACCATCCATCCATTTGGCGAGCTCATTTTAATGCTTGAGATAAAAAATAAGACAGATCTAACCATCAACTAGACCACATTGCAAAAACTAATGAGAGATTGAATGTCTACCATTGAAACCCTTTTTAGGGTCACCAAAGTTTTGGATCAATATCAAATTTGTTTTTCCTCTTCATTCAGGTACGAGTGACCTTATGAGATTTATTTTATCTTTTTAATCAGGTACTTGTGACCTTATGAACAGATTGGATGTAAAATAAACGTTATGGTGGGCCCTACAAATTTTTTAATGGTGAAAATCATTATCTCCACCACTATTTATGGTGTGGTCCAGATGATCGTTGGATATGATTTATTTTTTGGATAATGCTCTAAAATGATCTCTAAAAATAGATGAATGGTGTAGATATAATAAATACATCACTGTGGGGCCCATGTAACTTTGATCTCCTTTGAACTGTTCTTACAACTCGGAGCTCGAGGAGCGTCCATGCTGTCTTCGCATGACATGTACTATAGCAGCTGTGCTAGTTACAGGCTAGCTACAGCCTGTACTTTTATAAAGGGTAGCAGATTGCGTTGCTGAGTAACTCAGTATGTGAGTAAACTCTGTGGGGCCCACCGTGATTTATGCAATTTATCCACTCTGTCCATTCATTTTATTAGTTAATTTTAAGTAGTTAGCCCAAAAACGAAGCATATTCAAAGATCAAGTGGACCACACCACTGGAAACAGTGTGAATTTAATGTCTACCATTGAAAAGTTCTTGATGGCCACAACGTTTTAGATCAAGCAGATTTTTATTTTTTTTTCACTTAATCCATGTCTTTTTTATCTTACTAACAGGTTGGATGACAAATAAACATCACTGGAGTCCTTGGAAAGGTTTCAAGGGTGGAAATCAATACTTCCATTGTTTCTTGTGGTATGGGCCATTTGAGCTTTGGATATGATTCAATTTTGGGCTCAACCCCTAAAATGATCCGAAAAAATGGATGGACGGCGTGGATAAACCAAATGAATTCACAGTAGGCTCAACAGAGTTTACTAAGTACGTTAAGAGCGTACTAAGTAACTCAGTACCAATCCGATTTCTTTATAAAGCTTCTTGGGGAAGCTATGGTGTCAAGCTTGATCAGCAAGCTATACAGCTGTACATTTTTATCTATGTGGGGCCTATCTTGAACTTTTTAATTTATCCACACTGTCCATTAGTTTTTTTTAGATCATTTTAGGGGTTGACACTAAATTTTAGGTATATTTAATAATGAAGTAGATCACACCATAAGAGACTGAGAGTAATGATTTCCACTCCGTTAAAAGAAACAAATCAACTGAGTCTTATCTAATCCGATTCGACTCGATTTTTCAGACCGAGTCGGACTCGGATCGATTCAGGCCAGCAAGAGTTTGGATCTGTTCGGGTTAAATGACCCAGACTCGGCCCCGGATCGGAATGGGTTCAGGTCAGGCCCTGCAAATCTCGAACAGAATCGGGTTGGACCGAATCCGATCCGACTCAGTCCGATGCCCATCTCTAGAGGTATCCATTGGCTGAAATTTTACGTGTACGGTTAATTTGTAGTCCCCAGGCCATGTATAAAGTTTCGAGCCAAATGGATGGTTAGAACCATGTGATCTTGAATCTTGGACAACTTTCGGGCCTCTTTAATGTGAACAACTTGATTTTCTTGAATCTCTGGCATGTACATCCATCAATCTTGGTCCTTTAGAGTCCGTCCCTTGCCTTGGTTACTTTAGAGCGTTAATTCCATGCTTGTAGTATCATTTTTCAGTCCAAGCTCCTAATTACACCCTACATCACAAACACGATTAAAATTTGACGTTAAACATTATCATGTATGTAAAATCAGGTAATAATCGGGGTTTAATATGCAATATTCGACTCTCATCAACAGCCACAACCCATATAACATGACAACTATGACCTATATAATATGACAAATATGACATATGACAAACACAACCCATATAACATGAAAATCTCAACCCTTACCATATTACGACCACAACCCATCTAGTATGACAATCACGACTCACATAGCATGACAACCATGACCTTAATCCTTAGACTTTGATCCATTTTTGGTAGTGTAGACATTGAACAAGTGACAATCTCAACCCTTAACAGATGACAACATCGACCCTTAACGCATGACAACCTCGACCTCGTGTGTTAAGAGTCGAGATTGTGAGGGTCGGGGTTGTCATGGTTATCATGTGTTAAGGGTCGAGGTTGTGATGTGTTAAAGGCCAAGGTTGTGATGTGTTAAGAGTTGAGATTATCACTTGTCCAATGCCAACACTACAAAAAATGGATCAAAGGCCACAAATTAAGGTTATGGTTGTAATTTAGTAAGGGTTGAGGTCGTGGTTGTCATATTATGTGGGTAGTGATTGTCATGTTAGATGGGTTGTGGTTGTAATATGGTAAGGGTTGAGGTTTTCATGTTATATAGGTTGTGTTTGTCATAGTTCTCATATTATATGGGTCGTAATTGTTATTTTATATGGGTTGTGGTTGTCTTGTTACATGGGTCGTAGTTTTCATATTATATAGGTTGTAGTTGTCCAGTTATATGGGTCGTAGTTATTTATGTTATATGGGTCATAGTTGTCATGTTATATATTCACTTCCTTTATTACCAAATGAAAGGCTAGCCATTGGTACCATACCCTAAGGCCCACAATGGGATGATCTATTCTGTCCACCTTGTCGGCTAGGTCACCATGGGCCCAAAAAGTCCTGACTTAGGCAGTGTCCACTTCTAACATACATCATAGTAAGCCTGAAAAGTTTCAACAGTGGGTGTCACTGTCACCATTATTATTAATTATGTAACCCACACGAGCTCTGAATCAGGCTGATATTTGGGCTCTAGCCCTAAAATGACACGACAAAAAGGATGGGCAGCATGAATTTACACATGCATCAATGTGGGGCCCCACGAGTTCGGTCTTGCCAACACCTAAAAAGGCTTTCGGCCATGTTACTTTCTCAACATTAAATACAACGCAACTTATTATCCACTAAAGAACTATACAACCACTGAACCAAGAACAATGATATTTTGGTCCGAAAGAATTTCCAAGGCTTGTTAGAAGGCCACCCTTAAAATATTTGAAAGGTTGAATCCCTTTAGGGAATTTGACCATACAACGAGGCCAGTATGGTCAAAATCCCTAAATAAATATAAGGAGATTATGAAAGATCTTCACATGGTTGTTATTGACTTGGAAAAAACTTACCATAGGATTCCTGGAGAGCTAATTACTGGTGGAGTGACAAGTGAGTTCTCAATTACTATAAGCTTGCATTGGAGGTTGGCATTAAGCCTTTAACTTTTCGTATTGGTTATAGATGAGTTCACAAAGCATTTGCTTAAAGAGATCCTATGATATATGTGTTGGGTTCGAATTTGATCACATATATACGTGTATATGTGTTGGGCATGCTAAAGCTAATAGTAGCTTAACTCGAATTGAACACCTTTCGACCTTAAGCACTGAGATAGTCAACTTAGGACTGGATTTATGAATTGTCAGGCATGCTAAAGCTAATCGTAGCTTAACTCAACTACTCAGCCACCAATTGTGCATAATCAAGCGATTTAAAAAGGGGTGGATTTGTCATTATAATAAATTATTTTTTGCTTTGGAGTAAGGACTTTTCTTTCGATTAAGTACATGATTTGCTTTACACAATTCAACAATAAAATAATATACGTAAAAAAGAATAAAATTAAACCGAAGATGAATAATTAAATTAACAAGTTTTAATTACACTCGACTAGAAGAATAAAGATTAAAAAAGAAAAAAAAAAAACTCATAGTAAGATGGTTGTCAGAACAAATATCTGTTCAATTCAAGAACGTCATCAAGCACGAAAGATGGATCACCTGTTCAACTGGCTTCATAGCTGAATAGGTGTGGGGAACGATAATCTGTTTAACATAAGTTGGGCTTTGTTATGTAAGATAATTACGATTCGTTAGAAGGGGTAGACATCTATTTGTCACATAACTAGCATCGTTGCTGGACAATCTTAATGACAATTGTCTATTCGTTGCACATGATCGAGTTCTGTGGTTAGACAACCGATGACGGACAAATATTTAACAGTTCGTTCATAATATGACCAGGTTTGTGGAGAGTCGATTGTTGAGAAATGATTGTTCGTTCGTTACCTCACACAATTGAGCTTTATAGGCAAGTCTGTCATTATTTAGATGATCAATCGTTCAACACTTAGCCACGTTATTTCGTGGTGGAAAGTCAGATGGTGACAACTTGTTCATTGCTTTGGATCCTCAATTTATGGTGTGATAGTCATAGGAACGACTATTCGTTCATTGCTTGGATCCTGACTTAGGGCTCATTTGTTTTCTCTTATCTAATTTAATAAAAAAAAAATTAATCTAAATCTTGTTTTAAATAAGCTTGTTTGGTAAAATGATTTTTTAAGAACAAAATAAACTCTCTTTTGAAATGAGTAAGTTTGGTAAAATATTTAAATAAAATATTTTTTTAGTTGATGTCATTTAAAAAAATTACAACTCTATTATTGTGATTAATGTGGACGATTTTAAAAGAACTTTATGGTAATCTATAGGAAGTGGAAACACTTAGATGTTCTTTGAGGACCAAATTACGCACTTCTTAGATATTCCTTGCATTTGTTACTAGCTTGAAAATCACATTATTAGATCAGTTTTATCATCCAACATCCGGTAGATATATAGTTGGTTAGAAGTAAAACAATGAGTGACCTAAATTCATGGGACAAGTCAGATGGCTATTAACATCTCCTTGAGGTTATTATTAGCATTATAAATTTATTTGGATGTCCTGAATTTCCACATAACAAACTCAGGTGGGCCATACCCATAGCCCAACACGTAAGCCCGAGCCCTATTTTCTTCTTCTCTTTTAGGATTTGCAGAAAAAACACATCACTTCCAACCATGGCTGCTGGATTTTGGCCATGGTAGCTACGACGATTGCTAGCTATGGCACCAAAAGCAGAGGGATGATGAGAGAGAAAGAGAGAGAGAGAGATAGAGGAGAAATAATGAGAGAGGGAGAAGAGAAGCCGCAAGAGAGGGGAGAGAGATAGTTTTGAAATTTTAGAAAAATTTAAAACCTCAAAAATCTCTACTTATAAATGCAAAGTAAGCTCTTTAAAATAATCTTTCTTCTACTTACCATTTATGAACTTTATTTTTAAAACTAATTTCTAAAAAATTAAGTAGTAATATTAGAGTTTTACAACAACCTATTTTAATAAGAAAACATAATTTTCTTTTTTCATAAATAAGCTAAATAAGCTGTTATTAATAAATATGTCAAATGGCTCCTTAGTGGGCATGGCTATCGTAGGTGACCACCCATTCGTTGCTCAATTGAGCTAGGTAACTGCATTTAAATGACAACTTGTTCATGACTTAGTTGAACTTCGCTTCAAGATGGTCGAGTGAAATCTCCACGCATGTGGTAAGATGGCCCCGTTGGTTATCTATTTGAGGCCCAGAGATTTTTTAAGGTCCAACGACATGATCATGAACATAGGGTGCCTAGCTATCTTATCATTACTTAATCTGGGCGGGTTTTGGATTATTGTGTTAGATTGGTAGTGGAGGAGTTAGATTTAATAACGGTGATGATGATGATAAATGTCCACGGTAGATGAAGGATATGAATCGTTGCACCGAAAGGAGTAGTGTTGTGTTGCAGTGTTGTGTTGTATTGGCGTTTTATGAGCCCCTAACTTTTCATTCTCCACTGAATTTATAAATGTGTATGACAGTTTGTTAGATATACGTATTAAAATTAGCTTCTAAGATCTTCTCTTAATTGATTGGCTGATTAACAAATGTGTCCGATTACACTTTTAACTTAAGACAAGTTCACAGGATTTCCTTCTAATCGACCAATCATATAGCAATCGTAGTTGATTGTATTTTTATCTTAAAATAATCATTCGTGATTTTCGATTCTGACGCCACGGTTGAAATTAAAATTGAAAATATATCTCGTGGCATGAATGAGAGCACAAGGTACTGTGAATCACAAGTTTTCGACTTCTGCCACTCTAAAATATCGAATTCTTCGCATTTATACTTTATAAGTGGCTTCTTGAGATAGTGGTCAAGTTCTATTTGAGTTGTCTGCATTTGAGTCTCAACCTGTGTCATGAAGGGCATGAAATCATCGATCATATTTTGTTATTCATCAACACAAGAACTAAAACCCACTTTAGGAGTCAGATCTATGACTGGAGTATTGTCTTTTGCGGCACTCAAAGTTTGTACATAAAAATTGTACAAATCATCAACTGCATCACGAATCTTATTGACCTCAGTGGCACTTTTCCCACCATACAACTTATTAAAGATGAATATAACCATGAACATCTTGTATCAAAGATAAAAAACAACTGTAATAGTCATTACCAGACTACACTCAGACCAATACTTATCAAACTTTAACTGCATACTTTAACTGCATATACATAGTCATTAATTGTAAAAAGTCTAGTTCACTATAGCTTCTGTACAAAACATCTTTTACTCTTTAAAATTCTAGTATAAATATATTTGTTATTGGATACTTGCTTCCTTAAATTTTCTTCGTTGTGTCTTAAAAAGCTAAAAGGAACTTGACAACTGCTTCAGCTCTTGTCCAATCATCATCAAAAAGCAACCACTAATACGAACCATTACACCTTGCATAGCAAGAGAATGCATCTCTGAAAGCTATTGCTGAATTCAATATTTCGTAAGTTGAATTCTAACCTGTCATGACATCCAGATTCATCGTTCTTTGAAATGATAAATTCAATCGTTTCATGATCGCATTCCATGTATTTAATCGTGAAGGTGACCCCCGTATGTACTTCACACACTCTCTCTTATGTTCTCGATCATTGACTCAATTGTTTTAAGGCCATCTTGTACAATCAAGTTTAGGATGTGGCCACAACACCTAACACGAAATATTTTTTTCACCAAAATACAAGTCGTTGGTTGCCCTAAACTGATTCTGCAAATTCATTATTACGCTATCATTTGCATAGTCATTGTTTAAAGTTATTGAGGAGATTTTCTTCTTAATGCCTCACTCCACTAGACATTTGTAGATGTAGTCTGAAATCATCAATCCAGTTTAAGGAGGTGCAAGATAACGAAAGTTTATAACTCTTTTGCAGAGCCTCCATTCAGCATCAACGTAGTGGGTAGTTAGTGACATATATTTCTTTCGTTGATTGGATGTCGTCCACAAATATGATATTAGGTTGATTCGGTAAATCGATTCCAATTGTCCTTTCAACTTGAGCTTCTTGCTTGCATACATCTTCATGCACACTCTCTTTATTGTTGTACAAGAGACCTTATATATAAGATTAAGGCCTCTGGCTAATTCGACGAAAAAAAGACTTTCTACCATCTAAAATGGTCTTTCATTGGCAATAATAAATCTAGCCGTCAACTCATTCACATAGTATCTGTTATACTTAAGATTGGGTAAATGAAAGTGTATGTTGCCCAGAGGTTTAGCTTATCACTTTTTAATGAAACTTCAAAATATGTTTATTCAAAGTCGTGGTTGACCCATATACTTTTTTAGCATATTGAGCATTGCAATACTTGTATTGTATCTTCACCGCGCAATTTTTTAGGGTTACTTCTTCAAAATCTTCTTACACTACTGATATTTTTTTTTCTCGTTTTTTCTAAAATCTATAACTGTGAGGTACTAATATCAATGGACACCTCTTCATCTTCTAGACTTAATCCTTCATCATACAAAATCATCGGTGATGTGACTAACAAACAGCCGGGAGTGTTGAAAATTTCCTCACTAGTCATTTACTAATTGAAAGATAATAAATCAAATTAGCATTAATACTCTGATGCCTTAAAAGTTTATGCTAGATACTAAATTAGTCACTCATCCAAGGTTGGATATATTGTAATACATTCATATTTTCATTTAAATGCCCACAACGAAAATCCAATAGCATCTTCCCATATCTCTCTAGATAAGTTGATATTCCATTACATTTTGATGTCAAATATCTAATTAATGTGAAGATATTTGACATAAGAAATGAAATAGAAGAAACATATCCAGAGAGAAATGAGGAGATAGAGCGCAGATCAAGCATGAACATTTAAATATGTTATATGAAAGCATACTATCTATATAATTTTGAACTGTCCAAAATGGCTCAATTTGAGCGATTTTTATGCCACCAAAATTACACTATATCTATCTATGTTTAGCCATATAGAAATCCTCAAATGAAAACCTAATTATCTAACTCATAATAATAAACTAAGAAAAAAGTAATGTAATTCATACATATTAAGCTAACTATGTATTGCACAATAATATGTTAAGCAAGTAATCCATACATATTAAGCTAACCATCTAATGCACAATAATAAGCTAATCAAAAAAGCAATATAATTCATAATTCACACTAATAATCCACTAATTATTTAATTCAAATAAAAAAATACATTAGCAATTTAGGATTTAGGGTTTAGGAATTAGGTTTAGCCATTTAGATCTTAAGGTTTAGGGTTTGGATCTAAGGTTTATGGTTGGGTTTACGCCTTTAGGGTTTAAGGTTTAAGGTTTGAATTTAACGTTTAAGGTTTAGGCCTTTAGGGTTTAGGGATCAGGGTTTAAGATTAGGGTTAGGGTTAGGTTTTAAGTTTAGGGTGTAGGTTTATGGATTAGGGTCTGGGGTTAGGGCTTAGATTTTAAGGATTAGGTTTTAGTTTTTACAGTTTAGGGATTATGGATCAGGGTTTACGGTTTAGTGTTAGGGTTAGGGTTAGGATTTGGTTTTAGTGTTTAGGGATTAGGGATTAGGGTTTAAGTTTACTTTTAGGGTTAGGGTTAGGGTTAGGTTTTAGCCTGGCCACACCTGAGCCAGCCTGGATGCACCATAGCAAGCCCAACCACACCCAAGTCAGCTTGGACGCACCACAATGAGCCCAACCACACCCGAGTCAGCTCGGACGCACCACAACGAGCTCGTACGCAACCGAGCCATCCTCCAAATTTACATTTAATAAGTAAAAAAAAAAAAAAAACATTAAAAATTATCTCTAAATCAGGTGGCCAAATTGTGAATCGTTGATCGAGTGGCTGTCGCCGACTCGGGCTCGAAATATGAGGGAACGGGGGGGGGGGGGGGGGAGGGAGAGAGAGGGTTGTTGTCGCATGCTAGATGGGATGGATTTTTTAGGATCGAGGTTTTTAGTCGGGTGCAAGCGTGCGATGGGTAGGGTAGAGAGAAGGAAGGATAGTTTTATATATATATATATATATATATATATATATATATATATATATATATATATATATATATATATATATATATATATATATATCCTACGTTGAGTTGAGTTTCAAATTTAGTCGAGTCTGATCGGATCGAGTTTCGAGTCGAGTTACTACGTAACTTGAACTCAACTCGGTATGGTTTCAAATCATGCTAATGCTACTCGACCTGAACCGTCTCAGCCATTCGGTTTGGGTCGGTTCGGGTTTGATCGAGTTAGACGAGTTGAGTTATCCCTTGCCCAGCTTTATGCTCTATGCATGGGGGCAGTTTCATCCTTTTAAATTTTTAAAAAGGTAACGAGGGCTAGCTAGGGCATTTGTTTAAGCCTACAGATTTTTTAGACGTTTAGCTATGCCATGAGGCTAGTATGATCAAAATCCCACGGATATTCTATGTGAAAATTGACTGATAAATTTGATCTCTAGCCAACGGCTTTTAAAAAGAATAGTTTACCTTGATGTTTAGGTGTCCTGATTTGCAGATGTGGACATGATGTATAATTAGATGATGAGTTATGAGGGAATTAATCAACTAGTTAAGGGCCCTATCATACATACAAACTAATGTAGGTCATTTTCATAAATCGATGAGTTTAAAGTGGGCTTTTGGGTGAATCGGTCTAATGGTGATGTGGATGGTTAGGTTGCCAGATGTAAGGCCAATTTAATATCTCTACAGCTAGTTTGATTAATAATTGAGCATACGCGTAGATATGGATGTTGATGAATGAATAAACTAGAATCAGTGATGGAATTAGAGGATTTGTACATGTTGATTAAGTGTAGGGATCAAGGGATTGGATCATTTTCATGGTTGATTTGTTTGGAATAATTTAGGTATATTATCATATGTCTCAAAGACCGATCTAAATTGTGGGTTCAACAGTCATTAGTGATGCAAGTCTATGGTGAAAATCGAGAGTCAAATAAAAGGGGGTTGATTATAATGGGATTCACTTCAACAATTGGTGGGCATTGTTGAAGTGAAATCCACCCCAACCACAAAGTGTGTCACCTCATGTTAGCCTTAGGATCCAAAAATAATTGCAGTCCATGATTCAGGTGAGCCATACGAAGGTAAGCATTTGGGAAAGGATGCTTGTGCTTGATTTTTTAGGGTTCATCATGATGATTAGATGAAATTCATTCTAATGGTTAGATGCAAAGCTAAAATGTAGGTTTTAGAACTAAATATAAGTCTCATCCTTGATTCGGGTGGTGCACATGAAAGAAAATAATTTAGACATATGTGTTATTGTTTCTCTTCATATGGCTTACTTGAATCATACATCAGGCTAATTTTTTAGCCCAACGGCTAAAATGGGGTGACAAGTGCATGTCTTAGAATTTTTAAGGTTGGATGGGTTTACATCATAAGCCTCTGCATGAAAACGGGGTAAATTTGACTTTATGAATTGGCAGGCCCCACCATAATGTTTCAGTGAAATCCACTTTGATCAGAAGGTGCATCAACCCATTTTAGCTGCAAGGTCCAAAAATCAGCTTGATTTATGATTATGGTGAATGCGCATCGTCACAAGGAGTAAAAAAAGAGAAAAGGGTTTTTGCTTATGCAACAAGAGTTCAAATCTGCTCGAGGACAGTCCGCGCGGCGTGGGCTGTAGGGTTGCTTAGGCACTTTTTGATGCTTTATTAGGCGCACTTAGTACTTCGTGAATGCGCATCGTCGCAAGGAGCAAAAAGAGCCTTAGCCTTTTTAACACGTGGTTCAAACTTTTTGGGTCATGGTACAACTGGAATTGAACTGGGGTCTACCCTGATCTTTTATTATCTTTTTGTTGATTGAGAGTAATTGTGACATGAGTGTACATGTGGCACGTATGCCACGTGTCGCTTATGTGGATACAGTTTTTACCGTCGGATAACTGTTTCCATCTGAATGGGTACAGAAATAACCATCATAGGATAAAGAGTCATGTCCTTTCATGAAAGACTATTGTTTATTGTAAATGGGTATTGATTTCTTGAAGAGGCATATTAGCATCTCTTCAAGAAGAAATCCATAACCTTTCAATTGATATAAATCCTGGATACTATAATCTAGAAGTTAACACTCTTAATTCTTAATATTATATCATCTTTTATGTAATTACTCTCGATCTGACCTCTTGCTAAGTTTTTTTTTCTAAACGTCTTAAAGGCATATCAGTATCAAAACTAGAGATCTGTTCAACACTTAAATGTGCAAAATTTCGTGTTGAAATTCGAATTGATAGTTCATTATATCCTGAAGACAATTTGCAAATTCTTTTCATTTACACTTACTGTAACTTCTAGAAAAAGGGCAATAAATCTGTCTTGAGAAATTGATTATTTAAGTCGAGTCTTTTTCTTCTATCATCTTTTGTGTAAAAGAAACACTTAATTTTCTAATAGTATCGTGATGCCAACCCACAAACTTTGGATTGATCGTATGAAATCTATCTACAAATTATAAACAAAATGTGAATTCCAATTCATATGGCTACCATGATAATTGTGATTAAGATTCCAATTCACATAAAATTCACGCTGCCAAATGACCCTTTATACCTTTAAGAAATTGGGTTCATAATAAATTTGACTATATTAATTTCACAAATGAGGTTTTCTAAGCTAGCTTGCTATAAGTGGACCAAAATGTTTGGGCATTATATATATATATATATATATATATATATATATATATATATATATATATATATATATATATATATATATATATATATATATATATATATATGGGAAAATGTACTAGGTGCTCGAACTCACGTTAAGCTCCCATGAGGTCGAGCTGTGTGGGCCCCACTGTGATGCGTGTCAACCATCAACATTGTGCATTTGATGGGTCCCCTTTAAATTATGGGATATCCCAAAAATCAGCCGTATATGGAGCTTAGGTGGGCCAGACCATCTAAAATCATGTGAAGACATGTCAAAAACATATAAAAGCACTTGGTGGGGCCACCTGAAATTTTCATGCGTCTGAAACTTGGTTTGAACCCTTAACCAATTGGGACACACATAATGGATGGGCTAGATTTGCAAACCACATCTCGGTGGGCCCAAAAATGATTATGAATGTTTTAATGGTGCATGGCCCCTCTCAACTTCTGTATATGGTGTGGCCCACACGAGTAACGGATTGACTTGATTTTTGAGACCTAGGCCCAAAATGAAATGGTGCATCTGACTGATGGGGTAGATGTTCGAAATGCATCACAGTGGGGCCCACACAGCTCAACCTCATGGAACGTTAAAATCAGCTGGAGGGCATTGTTCCTTTTCCGTGTGTGTATATATATATATATATATATATATATATATATATATATATATATATATATATATATATCCATTTCACTCATATAGTGACAATGTATAAATTAGACATGTGGGTAAGTTAATTGTTCACAGCCATCCATTTATTTTTTACACGTTTGCTTGCTCTAGAGTGAAATTTTCAATTTTGGGCATATATATATATATATATATATATATATATATATATATATATATATATATATATATATATATATATATATATATAGTGTGGCCCACCAAATGGACAGCTCGTATCACCAACACACGTGTGTGAGTCGGCATGTGGTTGGTGAGGACCATTTAAGGCCTGTTTGGTGTTGCTTAAGAATGTAGTTTTGTGATATTCTAATTTTCGAAAGCTATCCATGCAGAAGGTATACACATTTTTTGGCAGGATTATGCATTGGTTGCTTAAGAAGTAATTAACAAAAATTGTTCCTTTGTTTTTTCCAAAAGCATTTTTTACACTAAACAGGCAGACCACATTGGGGGACTGGGAAACACGTGTTAAATCTATGTGTGTACAACACACATGTTGGAAATTTAGGCCAACGTCAACAACGATCCCCACGTCGTAAATTTCCGAGAGTGCACGCGTATGGACAACCTCAGACGGTGCAGCCCTGACTGTAGAGCTCACCTTAATGTATGTATTCTCTATCCACACCATCCATCTGTTTTTTCACATCATTTTACCCTACTATCCTAAAAATGAAGCAGATCTAATTATCAGGTGGACCAAACCATCGGAATAAGTAGTGATTGATCATTACTGGGCTACATAAGTTTTTTATCAAGCTGATATTTGTTTATTCCCTTCATCCAAGCTTATGTGAGCTTATGAATACACTAGATGAAAAATAAACAGATTGGAAACATTGAGGTGTGCCCTAAGAATCTTTTAATGGCAATGCATTTAAGAACCACTGTTTCCTATGATGTGCTCCATCTGATTATTGGATGTACTTCATTTTTTAGATAATACCTTAAAATAATCTGAAAAAACAGATAGACAGCATGGATACAGAATACATATATCAAGGTGGGCTCCATGGTAAGGGTGCACCGTATTGGATGCAGTAGGGGTCTCACCTATTCTGCTCCCCGTCTGATGGCCCATTTGCATGAGATCAACAACATGTTGTGGACCGGGCTTGACTGCATATCATACCTACTAAGGTCTAACCCATACTGTGGGGCCCACCTTTATGCATATATTCTATGACAAGCAGGATAATTTTAAAATTTGAGCCCAAAAATAAAGTAAATTTAATTTTTGGGTGGACCATACCATAGGAAACAATGGTAATTGACTATTAAAGGACTGTAAAAGTTTTGGATTAAGCTGATGTTTGGTTTTCCCTTAATCTAAGTTTATGTAACCTTATCAAGGGGTTAGATTGTAAAGAAATATCACCAAAACATTACAATGGGCCTTAATAAGCTTTTAATGGTAGGCTCATTATCTAAAAACGATATGGTAAAACAGAAGGATGGCATGGATATAGAATAAGTGCATAAAGGTAGCAGTAAAGGCTACAACATCTAAGGTGAGGTGAGCCTACCTGGTGAAATTTCAAACACCACCTACCTACTGCGGAGCCATGTGAGTGGGCCCCTAACCATATGGGCCACGACAATGCATGCATTGTATATCTACACTGTCCATCCATTTTTCCAGCTTATTTTAGCACATGGTTGAAAATTGAAGTAGACACAAATCTCAAGTGGATCACACAACTGTGGTCATTGAATGCCCATCACTGTAAAACTTCCTAATGTCCATAATAATACTTATTTTCTATCCAACTTGTTCATAAGGTCACATACTTGGATGAAGATAAAATACAAAAATCAACTCGGTTCAAAATTATTGTGGCCTAAAAAAGTTTTTAATGACTAATCACCATTAGTTTGGAAGATGAGCATTGTTATTTCACTTCACACAACTTACCCGAATCACAATACGTTCCAATGTTTGGGCCCTATAGTTAAAATGGGATGATACACCTATCGATCATGGTGGATATTAGAAAAACATCTTAAAATATTTTTAACACAAATGAGCTCGGGCCAAAGGCCTTTGCAGGAAAATAGGGTAATTTTGATTTTGTGAATTGGTGAGCCCCATTGTAATGTTTAAGGGCCTGTTTGATTTTTTAGTAGTGGTGTAAATACCCTGAAAATGGGTAATTATTACTGTTTCACCTATTTGAATATCCACATGAATTTCTGTCTTGGAAACTATTTCAAAAGAGCTAGTTTAAAATTTTAGACCACACGGTGATATATATGACATATCTATTCTATCCATTCACTTTACCACAATATTCTGAGACATTAGATTAAAAAAATGAGATAGATCCAACATTCAAGTGGCCTATACCAAAAGAAACAGTGGCCCCAGGAAGTTTTTAAAGGTAAGTATTTGATTCACTTTTTTCTATGGCATGGTCCACTTGAGCTTTGGATATGCCTCATTTTTTTTGGCTCATAGTATAAATTTTTCTGACATAATAGATGAACAGTATAGATAAGTGACATGCATCATGGTGGGACCCATAGATATTTTACAGTATTTTCCATTTTTTCATAGAAAAGTAGGCGGTCAAATCAAATATAGGAAAGAGTCGAGTAAAGTGCGGCAATTATTATTACCATTTACAAGGCATTTCCTAGGGAATTAGAAAATCAAACAGTGAAATCCACCCTGATGAGCAGGTGCATCACCCTATTTCACCCGTAATGCTTGAAAATCAGCCTAGTCTATGATTCAAGTGGCCCTTATAAAGGAAAACAACCGAGAGAGAGTGTATGTTACCGAGGAAAACAATTGGAAGAGAAATGCCCTGTATATTGTTTTCAATGGTATATTCTAACTAAATCTTGGAGCACCTAGCAATCTTGGTGGATTTTAATTAAACATTACCATAAGCTATGCATGTAAATAGGTAGATTGTGCCAACATTACCATAAGCTATGCATGTAAATAGGTAGATTGTGCATAATGCATATGCTAAAAAGTTCTAAATATAAATTTTGAATTCACATGGAATCTAGTATAGTGCTAAACACAACAAGGATTACGATTCGCATGGCTTTCATGGTAGCTATGATATGGAATGCATGCTCCCAAATGACCCTTACACATGGTGCTTGCACGAGTGGATTGGTTTAGCCATGCACAACTCATTATCCCTGCACACTTGTATAATTGATAGGTGCGCGTGTGAAAAAATTGCAAATTTAAACTATATTAATTTGGTATATGAGGTTTTTTATGCTCAGATGCTAACCCTACTTCCTTCCACAGCCACACGTTCCAAACAGGCTTCCCATGAATGGACCATAATATTTGGACATTCTATATTCAAAAAATTAATTATTATTTTTTACACGCACACACACCCCCAAACACTCACGCTGGTGGAATTTCACAACCTATGGGTACTCGAACCCTTGACCAGGTGTTGAAACTCCTAAGTGTCTACCACCGGAGAAAGAGCAAGGACCCATTGAAAATTTTTTATTCCATCTCACTCATGGAGTGACAAATATGTGGGTAAGTTAATTATTCATAGCCATCCATTTATTTTTTGCACATTTGCTTTCTTTAGGAGTGAATATATATATATATATATATATATATATATATATATATATATATATAGAGAGAGAGAGAGAGAGAGAGAGAGAGAGAGAGAGAGAGAGAGAGGCATGCTCACCAGCACGCCTATGTGTGCACCTTTTGCACATGTGCTATGGGCGTCTGATCCAAACTGTCCATGTGATGCGGAATCCCATGAAATCCCAATGCACAAATTTTCACCCTAATTTAAATGTCTTATGAGCCATAGTAAAGAGAAACGCAAATCAAGAGAGGAAACTATTTTCATTTTTCATGGCCCACTAAAAGTTTTGCATCGAAGTAAAAATTGAGCCCAAGGGGTTTCATGAGGTGTTGCATCACGTGGACCGCTCAAATTTTAGAGTGATATCATGTATGATGAATTCTGAAAAAAGTTTGGATGAGTACAGCGCGACCTGGTGTGCTACTGGGCATTGGGCTATATATATATATATAGTGTATGTGACCCACCAAGGGACTGCTCGTATCTCAAACGTGTGTGTGTAAGGTCGGCATGTGTTGTTGCATATGGTTGGAGAGTACCATTTACGGCCTGTTTGATGTTGCTTAGGAATGTAGGTAAATACCTTTTTGGGCAGGAACATGCATTAATTGCTTAAGAAGCAATGAACAATCTTTGGTTTTTTTTTTTTGGCACTAAACTGGGAAACACGTGTCAAATCTATGTGCGTGCAATACACGTGTTGGAAATTTGAGCCATTCCTACCATATACCAAAAATCAAGTCAGCCTCACATCTATATCAAATCTAGAATGTTGGACTTTTTTCCTAGTCTCTAAATTAGGTAGGATCCAATTCGAATATTCTACTTTAACCTTAAGGTATAAATCGACTTGTGGGCCCACTGAGATCTTTTAATGACATCCAATCTGTCATATGGGTCCCCTGCCTTTTTCTTTGGCTTTAAAGAATAAGGTTAATTCAAAACTTAGGTGAGCCACACCAAATGGAACAGTTGGGATGAGGATGCCCAACATTAGAAGCCTTTTAGATTGTATGTGGGCTCACTATGTTTTATATATTCTATCTAGTCCATTCCAGAGATGCATACTAAAGAGAAATGGGGAAGTTGTAATTTTTTTATACTTGTTTATCAAATAAGTAGACTTTGAACATTTGTTTTTTTCTTTCTCAGCGAAATAAGTGGACTTTGAACGTTTGTTTTTTTTTTGCTTTCTCAGCGATTACTTGCATTTCATTTCGGCCATTAACATGAAGTTGTGAACTTAGAAGTTAAGTAGAGCCCACCACGATATTCATGAGAAATCCACTCAGTCCATCTATTTTGTCAGCTCATGTCAGAGCAGGAGCTAAAAAACAAGGCATATTTAACACTAAGTGGGCCATGTAATTGAAAAAAGTAGGGATTGAACGCTTACTATTGAAACATTTATGGGCCACGAAAGTTTTGAATTAAGATAATATCTTTGTTTTAAGCTCATCACAGTGGGAATGGCCTTATGAATGGTTTGGATGGCAAACAAACATCACGGTGGGCTCACCTATATCGCAGAATGGGCTGATTTTTTGGGCCCTCTAGTTAAAATGGGGTGATACACTCAATGCTTGAGGTGGATTTTGTCATTGAGTTGGATTTTGTATAAACATCATAGTGAGTTATGTCTTTAAAAAAAATTTAGATGCCAAGGAGTTCACACCTCAGCACGAAAAATAGAGTAATTTTGACTTTGTGAATTGGTGAGCCCATCACAATGTTTAAGTGAAATCTACCCCAATTAGCAGGTGCATCACCCCATTTTAGCTGTAGGGCTTGAAAATCAGCCTGATCTATGATTCAAGTAGGCCACCTGAATCATGAACCGAGTTGTTTTTAGATCCTATATCTAAAATGGAGTGACACACCTAGTGATTAGGGTAGATTTTACTTAAACATCACAATGGGTCATGTATATAAATAGGTAAAATACGTATTATGCATATGCAAGAAAGGTGTTAAACACAAAATTGAAATTCACATGTAATCCTTGCATAGAGCTAAACAAAATAAAGATTCCAATTTATACGGCTTACATGATAATTATGATTTGGATTCCGATTCATATGAAATCCCTATTGCCAAATGACCCCTTACACATGTTGTTTTCATGAGTGGATTGGTCTAGATGTACACAGCTCCACATTCTCTCACACTTATGTAACGTCCCAGATTTTTATTATTTTGAATTTATAAAAATCTTTAAAAAAAACTTTTAATATAATTGACTCATGTCATGACTTACTGACCATTAACACTCAATGTATCTTATACGTGGGTGGTACGAGTAAAGAACCACACAAATTCGATTAATCAACCATGTGAAGCCAATGAATCCACCCGATCATTTAAACATTGAATCTAGCCTCATGATTTATTCGTATGAGGCTCAAAATCTAGCTAACATATCACTGACTAATCAAGACAACCATAACTAAATAAAAATCTACCTAAAGTCAAGAGATTAGGGGTTAGATCTTAATTATTAAACCAAATTGACTCAGTTACTAGTCTAGCTTAAGAACTGATAGTTTAGGGTGATTATGAATGAATCATCATTTTCGTTAATTGCGAATAAGTTACACTATAAACTTAGCTAATTCAAACCCTAATAATTTTATATAAGAAATTTTGATACCTAATTCATTTTAAAGATACCTTGATTATCCAAACAAGCTCTAAACCGCTCATTAGTGGTCACTAGTCTCGAAACTATAGAATAATGTCAGTCTCATTGAGCTCAAAGCCCATTGTGCGGCGAACCAAGAAAGCACTCAAAATTGCTCAACTTGAGCCAGAGGCCGAGTGCTTGCAATACGTGAAAGCCCCAAGCTGAAACCTGAAACTTAAGTAAAATAAATATTACACTCTTTTGTGAAGTTGTGTTTTTTGACCATTAGATCGCGACTAAATTTGAGGTGTGAGTTAAAGATATTTCTCCACACATGTTCATGCAGTCGGCCCCGATCGATCATCGACGACCGTCGATCGTAAATGGCCTCCCCATGACTAGTCGGAGTATCCAATCGCCACCTGGTTGTGTCCAAACATAGATCCCATAGCAAGGTACTTGTCCCATGGTGTAGATAAGCCAGTGGGCCCCCAAAAGGCCCTGTGAGTTAAGAACAACCTTCCCATGGGTAGTTTTATTAATAAAAGAGTCACCGGGATTATTTGTGGACATTCTGACACTATAAATAACCCTCAATTTTCACCCTCTCGCTCTTATACAAATTTTTCATTTGAAATTTGAGACACACAAAGAGAGAGAGAGAGAGAGAGAGAGAGAGAGAGAGAGAGAGAGAGAGAGGAAGTGTGGGAGAGGGTTGATTGGAGGATTCACCCCGTCCTTGCTAGCCAGCAACATAGCCGTGACCACACTACATTCCCGGAGTCGCCCTGACGACCATTGGAGGTAATTAACGAATCCCCTTTTGAGGTTCGAGTCTTAAGGGTTGAATGCATGGATCCTTACAAGCGAATTGCGCGGGTATAGGGCATTGGTGAACCGTCCCGTGGAATCTTAACCTTAAGAGCGAGTCCGAATTCGACGAATCAACCCAAGGTGAGGATCATTATTCCTAAGTTATCACTTATTGACACTTGAGTGTCTTACTTAATGATTTTGTTGTTTATAAATAGGTTGGTGTATGCTAACATATTCACATTTCAAATTCATTGTAACATATGTTATTACTTGTTTATAGATGCTCAAATATTTGATAAAATGCCTAAGTGATTAAATGTGTTACTCCATTGATGTTCACATGTTTGATGGAATGCCTAGGTGAATGTGTGGTTTTACTAATGCTCACATGTTCGATGAAATTCCTAAGTAATGGTATTGTGTTATTGATGCTCATATGCTCGATAAATTCTTAGGTGGTTGTGTTGTTAAATTTAGGTTTCATATAAAATCTTGTCATAAGTGCGTGATGAATTGTTAGTCCTTAACGATGTTTAGAATTGCTTACTATGTTGGGTCAGTTGGCTAACTGCCCAAACCAAGGGATGACCTGAGTTAAGTCGGCCACCCTAGGTTTATTCGATCGACCCAAGTTGAACACGAATGACCGACAATAGTTGGACTATGCGAGATGCTTGCACCCAATGTCGGTTGCGCTGGGGTTCTCCAAAGTTAATCAAATTAGTTCACAAGCCGACTGATCATATATGTTCAAAATATGTGACACGACCAGATATAATCTAGGATACCCTGTTCCAATAGATGAGTCTATTCATAACCATTAGTACAATACGATCCCACTAAGACTCATGAGCCAGACATGGTGGTATAGGATACCGTGTTCCAGATGTTGGCCTATATTGGGGTGATGAGCCTTCCCGTAGTGATAAGTGAGTACTAATGGAGGTGATAAATCATTGTTTGAACGACTCTCATCAAATTACTCAGCCGATGGTTTCGTGCTAAAGTATCATTCGAACGACCCGGGTGTGAATGAAATTGGGTGACGAGCCATTTTCTTTGTGGTGATTTGGTTTTATGTGACAAGCCTGCACCTCGTAACTAAGTGATCATACTCGGTATCTGGGTGACGAATCATACCGAGTTGATCCTTATATGATTGGATATCATGTCGTACCTTTGGAATTACTGATTTTTTAGAAAAATGGGTGATACCTAAATTTGGATCAATGGACACTGGTGAAGAGTCGATAAATGCCACAACGAACCACGTGATCTAGATAAGGGCTCGTAATATAATGTTGGTAGCCTAGCTTTATCAATCGGCTATATGAATTGGAATTAATAATCACTCAACTAATCATGTATATCCTATCATAAGTTGTGATTTGACGTTAGAGTCGCATGTGAGGAAGTGTTGACATTTGCGAAGACGTTGAAGTCGCTTGTGGGGGAGTATTGGATTATAAAGTACATGCATCATTTCATAATATCAAATATACATTTAATAAGAGTATTTAGGAAATGTTTGATCAGTTATTTACCATTAACTGCGTTGATTGTATGGATAACATGTATAACTTAGAAGTAATGGAATGACTGAGTTAGGTACTGTGAATGCTGAGAAATCGGCACCCATGCTTGGCGTTGGATGTTATGTTCTTAGTGTTTGTGGGGGTGAGCTGATTAATGTAGGCTTGAAGTCGCCACTAGCCACTTGATCTCAAAATTTCACAGATGGCTAGAACCTGCAGAATATGTAAAACTAGAGAATTCGAGGACTCTCTTACTTTAAGTTGACTCCTGATCTGCGATTCGGGATTCTGAGTACGGAACCTCAGTTATAAAGAGGGAAGGTGTTAGGCACCCTCTCTGCTCATACAAGTGTTGTTGAGGGTCAAATATTGCATATTAGACCCTAGTTATTACTTGTATTTACGAGCATAAGACTGTTTACTGGCCCATTTTAATTGTGTTTGTGTTGCAAGGTGGATTTACGGACGTGGACTAAAATAAGAGGCTAAAAACATGGATTTAATATTCAGAATTCACCAAGGTATCGGATGAGACTCCATGAGACCAGGATCAACACCAGAGATCCAAGAAAACAGAGAAATTCCAGCCATTCACCTTTAAATGGCCCGAAATAGGTGTAGAATGTAAGATCACAAGGTTGCTGCCATCCGTTCAGCTTGAAACTATATACATGGCTTGAAAACCATGAATTAACCGTACACGTCGAATATCAGCCATTGGATCACTCTAGAAGGGTCCCAACGGACAAATCAGCCCCTTAAATCCTTAAGTGGGGCCCGCCTGGTATCTGAAAATGCTTCAATTTTGGTCTCAACCATTTACATTATAGGGAAAACAGGTTAGACGGAGCAAATTTTTCAAATGCATCTCAATGGACCCCACACTTAAGGCACGTGTACACAATGCATATGGTCCAGTCGTGCGTCACAAATCAAGAACTCAGTCAACCGGCGCTGACCGAGGATTTCTCACAAAGAAACGGACTCTCCACAGCGTCCGCAGGCCGACCGTCTATTCTTCAGTAGTGGGGCCCACCCGTAATGTATCTCAAAGATCCGAACCGTCTATTCGATCTAGAGGTGGGACTTGACCCTTGCCTAGGTGACCGAATTGCAAGAGGCATTGAGGATGAAATCTTAGAACTTCAAACGCAGAACGGACGGTGGAGCAAACCATTCTGTGGGCCACACTAAAATCAATCTGAAACCAGCCATTCCTTACTAATTTTTCGACGTGATTTCAATGGACGGTATGGATTCTCCATGTAACGACTTCCTGGGGCCCACTGATCATCGTAGCAGCAACTGAAAGCTCTATTACGGAACAGAGCCCGCGAAGGAGGGTTGTGGGCCACCATCAGGTGTCCTCAGTTTGATCTAGACCGTCCATCAGAAACCTACACCTCCTCTCATCTATGCCTAGGTGACGGAATTGAAGAAGACAGAGGAGATCGGTTTTCTACTGTTTAAACGCGGGACGGACGGTTGAATCAAAACGCCTGTGGGTCACACCAAAGCTGAGCCAAAACAGACCATACCTGAATGGGTTTTCGAGAAGAATATGGTGGATGGTGTGGATTTCGGAAAGGACAACCGAAGTGGACCTCATCGACCTCAACAGAAAACGAAAATCGCATGCGTTACATAGGTCCGAGAGATCGGGGGACCATAGATCTTGTGGCCCACTATCGACGATCGGATGGCCAATCTGGACCATTCATAAGCTGCAGAAGGTGGGGACAACCATGGCTATGAAGCTAAAGAGACGATGAGGACCTCCAGCAGTCCCAAAGTCCATTCAAATGCGGGTTGTCTTGCGTTATTACGAGTTCCGGCTGCGGAAGGTGTTGCGAATTAAAGCTTGTTGCGTAAACTGCACCACACCGACTCCTGTTTTCTATATAAGGAGAGGAGATCAGATCTTGGAAGACACACATCAGTGGCTAGAGCTTGGCTTGGGAACGTCAGGAGAGAGAGAGAGAGAGAGAGAGAGAGAGAGAGAGAGAGAGAGAGAAGAGTTCTTTTCATTTTTTTTTCTTTTTCTTTGTTTTCTTTCTTCTTTTCTTTTGATTTATTTAGAGATCTTCAGCCCACTCATGTGTAGCTAAACCTCTTAGCTAGGGCTAAGAGGTGAAGCTTGTAGCGTGATGGGAGTGGTTTGCTTATGCCTTTTGTTTGGATTGAATTGGCGTTAATTTTGATTTTATTAATATTGGAATTATTTTTAGTCTTTAATGGTCTATTGTGACTGAAATTACAGTGGGTCTGCGATGGCTTGGAATATTTTCTTTTTCTTTTGATGTTCATGACGTCAGGAAGCCCTGTTGTTCACCATAGTCTCCTGGGCATGGTCGGATATCGGTACCCTTCCTAACCTTCATACATGTGATTGGTGGGTAATTAGTTTAATTCTGTTGTTTGCCATAGTCTCTTGGGCATGGCTTGGTGATGGAATCCATTCTAATTCATAAACCTTTCATCTCTTTGAAAACTAGATCAACGGCAGTTCAGTAAATTCCATAATTCTTGAAGCAGGCATAAGATCTCCTTGATCTCTACAAGTGGATCCTTTGAATTCCTAGTTACCCTTCTGTGATATCTCCTTAGTTTTAGATTAATTAACCTACAATTATTTCACAATTGTTACTTGATTTAGAATTGATCTTATTCTAGTTTAAATCCTACTTAATTTTAGATTACGTACAGTTTCAGTCCCTTGGAATTCGACCTCGGTCTTACCGAGTTATTACTACATCACAACCCTGCACTTGGGGAGTGAACAAGTTTTTTGGCGCCGTTGCCAGGGACTTCAAATTTGGTAATTTCTTTCCATCTCTCTCCTTTTCTAAATTTCTACTTCTTCCTTTCTCTTAGGTTTAAGTTAGAATTTGAGGGCTGAGTGTGTTTTATGCCCCAGTGGACACGTGACAGCACTCGACGTCTCGTGACTGAAGGAGGATTAGTTGAGGGGTTGACTGTCCATCGCAGGACTAGACACCACTTGAATTCTCCTGAGTTAGAGGAGGTTATGGCTGAAAATCAACCTCAATCACTATCCTAACCTAGGGTTGAGGAAGTACATGATGAGAATAAGGTGCATCAGGCACCCCCACCTCGTACTTTACGAGATTATTTACAACCGGCGGGGGTGAGTACGCCCTCATGCATGATTTTTTCTAAGAATATAGGACAGATGGACATCAAGCCAGGGGTTATCCAACTCCTTCCTAAGTTCCATGGGCTCGAGTCTAAAGAACCGTATCTACATCTGAAAGAGTTCGATGAGATTATAACCACCTTATACTTTCCTAATATATCTGAGGATACTATTAGGCTAAAACTCTTTCCATTTTCCTTGAAAGAGAAGGCCAAGACGTGGTTTCACTCACTGCGTCCCAGATCCATTGGCACATGGAATGATATGCAGAGGGAATTTATGAAGAAAATTTTTTCACATAATAAAACAATTACCCTTAGAAAAGCAATCATGAACTTTGCCCAAAAGGAAGATGAAACATTTTTCCAATGTTGGGAAAGGTTTAAGGATTTGGTCAGTTCATGCCCACAACACGGCTTTGAAACGTGGCGCATTACAATTTTTTTTTACGATGGACTGACATCTTCCATGCGCCAAATGGTCGAGACAATGTGTAATGGAGAATTCATTAATAAAAATGTTGATGAGGTATGAGATTATCTCGATAGTCTTGCTGAAAAAACACAATCATGGGACTATTACCCAAATCCGAACACTACGTCTAGTCTGACTCATTCAAAGGAAAAGGGCGGAATATATCTCCTGAAAGAGGATGATGATCTTAACACTAAGGTGGCTAATCTCACCAGAAAATTCGAGGCCATAGAATTAAAGAAGGATAAGGTTAATAAAATTGTTTGCGGCATCTGTGATTGCAACATTCACACAACTGAAAAATGTCCTATAATACCTGCCTTTCGAGAAGTGTTGAATGAACAATCTAATACCGTAAATAACTACCAACGACCTTCCAATGGACCTACTTCCAACACGTATAATCCTGGTTGGAAAAATCATCCAAATTTCAGTTTGAGTTATGGACCAACGGCTACACCTCAAGGGTTCCTAAACCAAAATCCAACTCAAGAGAAACCTTAAGAGGATTTGGTTCTAAAATATTTTCAAAAGCAAGAGCTTTTCAATCAGGGTATGATGCAAGCCTTTCAAGACCTTACGAAAGCAATACATGAACTTAAGGCTGAAAATATGATTGGAAACAAGGGGAGCTTCCCAGCTCAACCTCTTCCCAATCATAAACCGCAATATGAAGTTAGTGACCCAAGCTCTTCAAATCAAATAGGGCACGCTAAATCCATCACCACTCTTAGGAGTGGAAAAGTTATTGATAAAACCCTTCCGGTTAGGCCCGAAAAGCCTCAAGAACCAGAAGAGGACAACAATGATGGATCTAGTAACGCCCCACAAAAATTTGAACCGGAACCTCTAGAAAAGCCAGTTGCTCCGTTTTCCCAACGATTGGTTGAACCAAAACGTCTCTCTAACTCTCAGGATATCCTAGAAGTGTTGAAACAAGTGAAAGTCAATATTCATCTGCTTGATGTTATAAAGCAGATACCTTTATATGCTAAATTTCTAAAAAACTTATGCACGACCAAACGACGAAAAAGTGTTCAAAGGAAAATTTTCTTAACTGAGAAAGTGAGTGCCATCCTGAAACAAGATGTGCCGCAAAAATTCAAAGATCCCGATTGCCCAACCATATCATGTGTAATTGGAAACTATCGAATTGACCATGCACTTCTTAACTTAGGAGCAAGCGTCAATCTGATTCCCTACTCGGTATACCAACAGTTAGGTTTGGGTGAGTTAAAACCCACTCGAACCACACTATAACTTGCTGATCGTTCTGTTCATGTACCAAGAGGGATTATCGAGGATGTGTTGGTTCAGGTTGATAGATTTTACTACCCTGTTGATTTTATCATCTTGGATACCGAACCCATCAATGACACGAGCACTCAGATTCCCGTCATTCTTGGTCGCCCATTCCTGTCCACTTCAAATGCAATTATCAATTGCAGGAATGGTGCCATGACTATTTCTTTTGAAAATTTAACATTGGAATCAAATATCTTTTTCAATAACGGAAGCAACTCAGAGGATGATGACGATTTCCACGATGTTAACATGATTGATTCTTTTGTGGAAGATAAAATGCCTCTCACCTTATCCTCTGATCCTCTAGAGATGTACCTGGCCCACTCCCATGATCTTGATGATGACATAATTAGGAAAACGTGTGCCATGCTTGATACTGCACCGGTACTTGAAGTTTACCGGTGGAGGCCACAAATTGAAGAGTTGCCCCAAACTGATGTAGTGCCTCTATCGTCTAACCTCAAGCCACTGAAGCTTGACCTAAAACCTTTGCCCTCTGATTTAAAATATGTTTATTTAGGTTAAGATGAGACATACCCGGTGGTGATCTCTGCCCACCTAGAAAAAGAGTAGGAGAGTATGCTCATATCTACTCTCATTGAGCATAAGGGAGCTCTGGGATGGACGATAGCGGACCTCAAAGGAATTAACTCATCGATTTGTACTCACTGCATATATCTTGAGGATAATGTAAAGGCTGTTCGGTAATCACAACGTAGACTAAATCCAAACATGAAGGAAGTGGTTAAGACCGAGGTTCTCAAACTATTGGAAGTAGGGATCATATATCTCATATCGATAGTCAATGGGTGAGTCCAACTCAGGTGGTTCCTAAGAAGTCCGGGATCACCATCGTACCCAATGCCAATAATGAACTTGTGCCAACCAGAGTTACTACTGGATGGAGAATGTGCATTGACTACAGAAAGCTAAATACCGTCACAAGGAAAGACCACTTTCCTTTGCCCTTCATTGATCAAATCTTGGAAAGGTTAGCTGGTCATTCCTATTACTGTTTCCTTGACGGGTATTCAGGTTATAATCAGATTGAAATTGCCCCTGAGGACCAGGAAAAGACCACATTTACATGTCCCTATGACACTTTTGCTTACAGAAGGATGTCATTCAGGCTATGTAATGCCCCTGCCACCTTTCAGCGATGTATGATGAGTATCTTTTCTGACATGGTGGGGAAATATTTAGACGTTTTCATGGACGATTTCTCTGTTTTCGGTTCATCTTTCTACAAATGCTTAGAGAGTCTTAAATGTGTGCTGAAAAGATGTGAAGATAAAAATCTAGTACTTAATTGGGAGAAGTGTCATTTCATGGTTCAAAAGGGAATTGTCCTTAGACATATCATCTCGTCCAAAGGAATTGAGGTAGATAAGGCAAAGATCGATCTTATCTCTAACCTACCTCCACCCAAGAACATCAGAGACGTGCGATCCTTCTTAGGACACGTAGGGTTTTACAGACGATTCATAAAGGACTTTAGTTTCCTCTCTCGTCCTTCATGTAATCTTTTTCAAAAGGATGCACCATACGAGTGGACTAAGCAATGCCAATAAGCTTTCACTAAGCTTAAGGGCATGTTAACCACTGCACCTATGGAACTCAATGTTTAGAATTCTTCTAACTAATGGATTAATACTTTTCACTTGATTATGAAGTTTACCGTGTGTTTGAGTTTATGAGAAAGTAATGCCTAACATGCATGCATCTTAGAATTCTGGGATCTGGATAGTTTCTCAAAAATCACTCGAGTTCATAGAAATTTAATTCTCAACTTATTTTTCGCATGTTTTGCTCGGGACTAGCAAAATGCTGGTTGGGGGTTGTGTTGAGGGTCAAATATTGCATATTAGACCCCAGTTATTACTTGGATTTACGAGCATAAGACTGTTTAATGGCCCATTTTAATTGTGTTTGTGTTGCAAGGTGGATTTACGGACGTGGACTAAAATAAGATGCTAAAAGCATGGATTTAACATTCAGAATTCACCAAGGTATCGGATGAGACTCCATGAGACCAGGATCAACGCCAGAGATCCAAGAAAACAGAGAAATTCCAACCATTCACCTTTAAATGGCCCGAAATTGGTGTAAAATGCAAGATCACAAGGTTGCTGCCATCCGTTCAGCTTGAAACTATATACATGGCTTGAAAACCATGAATTAACCGTACACATCGAATATCAGCCATTGGATCGCTCTAGAAGGGTCCCAACGGACAGATCAGCCCCTTAAATCCTTAAGTGGGGCCCGCCTGGTATCTGAAAATGCTTCAATTTTGGTCTCAACCATTTAAATTATTGGAAAAACAGGTCAGACGGAGCAGATTTTTCAAATGCATCTCAATGGACCCCACACTTGAGGCACGTGTACACAATGCATATGGTCCAGCCGTGCGTCACAAATCAAGAACTCAGTCAACCGGCGTTGACCGAGGATTTCTCACAAAGAAACAGACTCTCCACAGCGTCCGCAGGCCGACCGTCTATTCTTCAGTAGTGGGGCCCACCCGTAATGTATCTCAAAGATCCGAACCGTCTATTTGATCTAGAGGTGGGACTTGACCCTCGCCTAGGTGACCGAATTGCAAGAGGCATTGAGGATGGAATCTTAGAACTTCAAACGCAGAACGGACAGTGGAGCAAACTATTCTGTGGGCCACACTAAAATCAATCTGAAACCAACCATTCCTTACTAATTTTTCGACGTGATTTCAATGGACGGTATGGATTCTCCATGTAACGACTTCCTGGGGCCCACTGATCATCGCAGTAGCAACCGAAAGCTCTGTTACGGAACAGAGCCCGCGGAGGAAGGTTGTGGGCCACCATCAGGTGTCCTCGGCTTGATCTAGACCGTCCATCAGAAACCTACACCTCCTCTCATCTATGCCTAGGTGACGAAATTGAAGAAGATAGAGGAGATCGGTTTTCTACTGTTTAAACGCGGGACGGACGGTTGAATCAAAACGCCTGTGGGTCGCACCAAAGCTGAGTCAAAACAGACCATACCTGAATGGGTTTTCGAGAAGAATATGGTGGATGGTGTGGATTTCGGAAAGGACAACCGAAGTGGACCTCATCGACCTCAACAGAAAACGAAAATCGCATGCGTTACGTAGGTCCGAGAGATCGGGGGACCATAGATCTTGTGGCCCACTATCGACGATCGGATGGCCAATCTGGACCATTCATAAGCTGCAGAAGGTGGGGACAACCATGGCTATGAAGCTAAAGAGACGATGAGGACCTCCAATAGTCCCAAAGTCCATTCAAATGCGGGTTGTCTTGCGTTATTACGAGTTCCGGCTGCGGAAGGTGTTGCGAATTAAAGCTTGTTGCGTAAACTGCACCACACTGACTCCTGTTTTCTATATAAGGAGAGGAGATCAGATCTTGGAGGACACACATCAGTGGCTAGAGCTTAGCTTGGGAACGTCAGGAGAGAGAGAGAGAGAGAGAGAGAGAGAGAGAGAGAGAGAGAAGAGTAGTTCTTTTTATTTTTTTTTCTTTTTCTTTGTTTTCTTTCTTCTTTTCTTTTGATTTATTTAGAGATCTTCAGCCCACTCATGTGTAGCTAAACCTCTTAGCTAGGGCTAAGAGGTGAAGCTTGTAGCGTGATGGGAGTGGTTTGCTTATGCCTTTTGTTTGGATTGAATTGGCGTTAATTTTGATTTTATTAATATTGAAATTATTTTTAGTCTTTAATGGTTTGTTGTGACTGAAATTACAGTGGGTCTGCGATGGCTTGGAATATTTTCTTTTCCTTTTGATGTTCATGACGTCAGGAAGCCCTGTTGTTCACCATAGTCTCTTGGGCATGGTCGGATATCGGTACCCTTCCTAACCTTCATACATGTGATTGGTGGGTAATTAGTTTAATTCTGTTGTTTGCCATAGTCTCTTGGGCATGGCTTGGTGATGGAATCCATTCTAATTCATAAACCTTTCATCTCTTTGAAAAGTAGATCAACGATAGTTCAGTAAATTCCATAATTCTTGAAGTAGGCATAAGATCTCCCTGATCTCTACAAGTAGATCCTCTGAATCCCTAGTTACCCTTCTCTGATTTCTCCTTAGTTTTAGATTAATTAA